>CM026555.1:16333469-17802195 GCA_015143295.1 Tetracentron sinense | reverse complement strand
TAGTTTGATCTGCAACGCTTGCCCCCATGATTGACTTGGAGTCATGAAGTAATGTCGAATTAGACAACATCATAAGCCACTCGGGGCAGTCCTTCCCGGTAGGTGGCTGGAGCTTTTCCAGAGATTGAGTGGGTCCATCTGGGAGATAAGGAATACCGGGTAGGAAAGCAGGATAGTGCGAAGACGGCTGGAGCCCAAACCAATGCCAGACATGTTTTCTCCAGCGGGCTGTACCTTTCTTCGTACTCTAGTAAACGCTTATGATGTAGTAAATGGCCTGTTCTGTTCTGCCTGTCTCATCATGCTGTGACAAGACGCCCCCCATGGAGTTGCTTGTACTGAGATATAGAGTATAGGGTCGTCACGGCGTAGGAGCACAAGTCCTGGAGCTTAGAGATATGGTTTTATCCTGTCAAAGGTTCTGGAATTCGGCTTGTCCAAAACGGCGGTGTATTCTTCCGAAGAAGCTTGAAGATCGGTTCGCAGATCGGAGTGAGCTGAGAGATGAACCGGCTAATGTACTGTATTCGGCCCAGGAAACCACGGATCTCCCTTTCAGTTTGGGGTGCTGGCATTTCGATGATGGCTCTGGCTTTAGCGGGATCGACCTCAATGCCTCTTTTACTGACTATGAAGCCGAGGAGCTTTCCCGATGAAGCTCCAAAGACACATTTGGCTGGGTTCAGTCTTAGGCCGAATTCTCTGAGTCTGTCACAGAGTCTTTCCGATCTTCAGGGTGGTGCTGGCAGTAGGTGATTTGAATCATGTCATCTACATTAAATTTACTATCTTGGGATCATGTCATAAAAAAGTGCCGTCATGGCCCTCTGGTAGGTTGCCCCTGCGTTCTTGAGTCCGAATGGCATGACTTTGTAACAGAACGTGCCCCAAGGTGTGATGAAGGAAGTTTTCTCCATATCTTCTTCTGCCATTCGGATTTGATTATACCCAGAGAAACCATCCATAAATGAGAGCATCTCATGCCTTGCAGTATTATCGACTAGGATGTCGATGTGCGGGAGAGGGAAGTTATCCTTAGGGCTAGCCTTATTCAGATTCCGATAGTCGATGCACATCCGGACTTTTCCATCCTTTTGGTACCGGCACGATGTTGGCCAACCATTCAGGGTAGTTTGCTACTACTGCCAAGAAGCCTGCATTGATCTGTTTTCTATCTCTTCTTTGACTTTTTGTGACCATTCGGGCCTCATCCGTTCAGTTTCTGCTTAACCGGTCTGACATCCGGGTTCAGGGGAAGTCTGTGTACCACCAACGCTGGGTCTAAGCCAGGCATGTCTGCATATGACCAGGCAAAGACATCACTGTAGCTTTTCAGGAAGCTGATCATATCCGTTCTTTGCTGTGGGCTCATAGTTGTGCCAATCTGAACCAGCTGAGGGTTGTCTTCGGAACCCAGGTTTACTGTCTCGATATCCTCGATGTTCGACTGTAGTAGCCCTTCACTGCGTTCTAGTAGATCCAAAATCTCCTGAGGGGGTTTCTCATCCTGTTCTGTCTCCTGCTCTGAGTCATACTCAACTTCTGAAAGCTCAAGGAGGTTTCAGGGGTAGCCTTGTTGGAGGTGATTTCCTGGCAAATCATTAAGCTTAGTTTAGCATGCTTATGTTTTTATGTTTTGTTGGCTTCAGGACACTAGGCCTTCCAGGGGAAGAATCCGTGTGATTTCGTCATTAGCCCAATGCAGATGTTTTTTTTTTGGAAAAACATCTTTTTGAGTCAAAAAATCTAGATTTTCATTGATAAAGAAATGGACTGTTTACAAAATTGACTCGATAAAACAAAAAGAGGCCTACAGTTGGCCAACATTTTGGACTTTTGCAACGGGAGCAAAGAGAGATAGATTAAGAAGAAGAGGGGAGTGATACTGCATCACTGCTTGATCTGACCAACCTTCCCTGCACTGCGCTTTCCCTGGCCCTGTGTGGCCTCGATGGTGAGAGCCTCAGTCCACCAACGGATTAGTGACTGGCGACTGGATGATGCTTCTGCGCTGTTGGAGATGGTGCACACTTGTTCTCCCGCCGAATATTCTGCTTCTGCTTCTGCATCTTCAATAGTCAGCTCTTCGAACATCCGGGCGACGCTGAATACTTCCGGTTCGGGAATCCCTGAAGATTCGGTGCCAGGTTGAGGGTTAGAGATATTGATGGCTGGTGCAAGAGGGGTTTCTGGGTCAGTTTCGAAGATTCCTATGGGGAAGGTTACCGAAATGTGGGGTCGGGGTTCAGGTTTCGCCGATTGTCTACTCTTCTTTGTCAGCTTGTTGAGATAGTCCTCGTAATTGGGCTTGTATCCCAATCCAAATGGAGGCGTTTAACGTGGAGGCACATATCTCTTCTTCATGCCCTGGTTCCTGACACCCAGGCCTAGACCCGGCTGGTAATTCATCTTTGTCATCATCCTGATAAATGGAGGTACTGCTTGCTTGTTCTGCTGTTCCACTTGGGCGATGGAGCTGACCTGCTCAAACTGATAAGTCATGAAAGTTGTACCTTGCCCTAGCTCCTGGATGTCCCCGAAGGAAGTTGCCAACTCCTCAGATGGAATGACGACTAGGTGGTCGTCCTGTATAAATTTGATTTTCTAGTGCAGAGAGGATGGAATGGCACCGGCCGAATGAATCCACGGCCTCCCTAGGAGCAAGGTGAATGAGGCAGGTACATTCACAACTTGGAAATTTGTCAAGAACTGAGCCGGTCCAACCCTGATGGTTAGGTCAATATCACCCAAGTTTTGCCTGGTGGTATTGTCAAAAGCCCTTATAGTCATGGGTCTCTTCTTAACTTGACTGGTGTTCATACCCAGGCTTTGTAGTGTGGAGAGTGTGCAGACATTTAGGCCGGAGCCATTGTCAATGAGTACCGAGGATAATGTCCTATCCATACACTGAACTGCAATATATAGGGCCCGAGTGTGATCCCTATCTTCATCCGGTATTTCCTCTTCAGTAAAGGAGATGATTCGTGATTCTAGCACTTGCCCCACCATCTGCCCCAGTTTCTCAGGCGAGATGTCTGGTGTTACATGGGCGTTGTTAAATACCCGGAGAAGTTGCTTTCTGTGATGCTCTGAAGTCAAGAGAAGGCCCAAGATAGAAATTTGTGCCTGAGTTTTGCCCAACTGCTGGGTAATATTGAATTCTTCCGCTTTTTCCAATATTTTGAGTAGGAGAGCCGAATCTGCTGTTTCCTTTTCTGAGTCTGCTACCCCTGCTTTTTCTTTCGCCTTTTCTTTTACCGGCTCAATCGCCGGAGGTTGATACACCCGGCCGGATCGGGTGAGGTTGGCTATGTACTGACTTTCCAGGATGAGAGATTGAGGGGCAGGTACATGATTAAGGTTGAGAGGCCGAGAAGGGATGTAAGGGATTTTGACTGGTCCAGTGGATGTTGAGGCCTTGCCTGAGGCGGTGGGCCAATTGGCAGGACAGGGAATTGTGTAAACGATTCGCTCTTTCTCTGATTCCAAAGTGGGGAGTTGTATTGGGGTCTGGATGGTCTGAACATTTGACTGTGGCAGAGGGATTATGACTGGGGGTCGGTACGAGGGCCTGATAATACCATCATCGACTATGGGTGTGCTGGGTCTAGGTTGCCCTGCCCCGGGCTCTTCCCACTCAATAAAGTTAACTTGGTTGTTATGTGGGGGCAGTGGCACCTGGTCGATACTGGTGTTGCTGGGAGCTAGTTCGACCTTACCCGTATCCAGGAGATCCTGGATAGCGCACTTCAGACCAATGCAGTAATCGGTTGCATGGCCCGGACCTCTATGAAAGGCGCAGTGTTGGTTGACATCATAATTTTTGTTTCTCTTGTCTGGCGGTAAAAGAGGGGTAGGGCCTCTTAGTTCGAGAAGGCCCTGCTTGGTTAGGAAGTCCAAAAGTTGACTGAGTGTGTAAGGGAGAGGGGTAAAGGTTCTGGGGGGACGGGTTTGCCCCTGGTTCTGTTTAGCCGGCCGGGTGCTTTCAGGTGCTGGCTGTTGCCGAGCAGCCGGAGCCGGTAATCTGATCGGTGCTACAGGGGCCACCAAGTTAACATTTTCTTTTCTCTTCTGGTCTCTGTGACCGTTGTTTCGGCTGGTTGAAGCTGTTGCCGCTTTGAGGGGAGCAAACCCTAGGCTTGAATGAATGGCTCCACTCTGTATTGCTGCCTCAATACGGGCACCTGTTTTAACTATTGTGCCAAAGTCCACAATCGGTAGAGTGACCATCAGTGTAGAGTAGGGTTGCTTCAACGTACCCAAAAATATGTTTGCCAGCTCTTCCTTAGGGATAGGGGTGATGACCTTTGCTGCCATTTCTCTCCACCGGGTTGCATATTCCAGGAACGACTCATTGTTCCGCTGGTACATCTGTTCCAGTTGGCTTCGCTGAGGCCGAAGCTCCTGATTAAAAGAGTATTGCTCTACAAAGGCATCCATGACATCCTGCCACGTCTTGATTCTCTGCTTATCGATCGACATCCACCAGGCAAGGGCTGTCCCCTTCAGACTTTTCTGGAAATACTGTATGAGCAGAGGCTGATTCTTGTTATACGGGAGCATATCCCCCAGGTACATCTGCAAATGTTGTTTAGGACAGCCTGAGCCGTCATATTTATCGAAGTCAGGTACCTTAAATCCAGGGGGAATAGCATCTCCAGAGGAGAAGGTCAGGTCCTCCAATGATAGAGTGGGGTTGACAGACCCCCCTTTCATTCTTCTCATTTCCTCTTTCATCTGTTTTATCTCCTCATGTTGGTCCCTAAGAGACGGTGTAGGATCAGAAGATGATGGCCTGTCCTGATTGACATGTGATGTCTTAGGCTGGTCGTCATACTGGTCATACTCTTCTCCTCCTCCGCCTGTTGCGGGTATAGGGTTGGGAATGATGATAGGGGTAGGCTGCTCTGGGTGAGGTTGATCGGGGGTTTCATTGGAAGGGTTTCGGTTAGACGGTTCTTCGGTTCGGGCACCAATAAGAATATTCAGGGATTCCAGAACTCGGTCCAACTTGTTCTGCATTGCTACAATATCCCGGTCATGTGACTGTACCAGTTCCTCGATCCTCTGTTGATGGTCTGATGGTTCTGTCATTGCTTCTGAGTTGTTTTCTATCGGGCCGATGTAGGGTACAATCTCCGTGACTGGTATTTCTGTGAGAACCGCTTCTGCGACTTCTGCGAGAATCGCAGTCAGAGAACGAGTCATGGGTCGGCTCATGCAGACTGAAAAGATGCAATGACTAAACATGAATATGCATGAGAGAGAGACAGAAATTGCAGAAAAGATTTTCATTGATTGCAGTGACTGAGTGAGTGTAATACAGGACTGACTCAATAAAAGCGGAAAAGGACTCAACCCTAGGCAGGCCCATCGGGGATGGCAAAGTCAAGTGGCCGGGGCACGCCATCAAGGTCCATGACCTGTTGTTGGAGGGATGTGATTTCGACCTCCATGCGCTCGATTGTTTCCGAGGCATTGTACATATGGGATCCGTACTGACGGATCCGACTGGTCATCTCCTCCTTCGCACTATCAAGCTGCTCCTGATGGAAGTGCAACTGTGCCTGAAGGACAGAGTTCTCTCTGATATCACCCCTGTGCCTCTTCCGCAAGGATCGGACTGTGTGCTAGAGGCGGTCAACCTACTCCTGCATGGCTATGAGTTCATGGTTCTGCTCCGCTTCCTGCTGCCTAAATGCGCGCTGGGCTCGTCTAAGCTGTTTTTCTCTCTCCTGGATCTGTAGTTGCCCTTCCAGGAAAAAGTCTGTCCAGGGAACCGCCATGTCAGCTATAGGTATGGTTCCTCGAGATGGGGCTGCAACTGGTGTAGGTAGTTCCCTAGGCACTGGCATGCCGGGTGGAAGGTCAGGATTTTCTACCCATATACGGTATGCGGAATCAGTTGGTGGTCCAGTTGTTACCACAAAATCTGGCCATTTGTCCCTTCTGGAGCTTCGCCAATCTGCTTGAAATCGGCGGGTGAGGCATTCAGATTGTACTGTGAAATCGACAAAGTCCTGTTCCAGGTTGTCTATAACCGGGATGCGCTGAGGGAGTCCAAACTGTCTAAGGACTCGAAGTGGTACAAAGGCTGTAGAGCCGGTGAGTCCCGCTAGGACCATGCATCGCCTTCCTGCTATGACGACGCGTGGTAGTTGTCTGCGAACCAGCCACACGCATTCCCATGTGATCTGCTCCTCTGTCAAGTCTTGGAGGAGCCGATAAAGAGTCTTAACATCTGAAGTCACGATCTCGCCCTGATTCTGCGAAATCTTTCTGGGTAGACTGTATACATCTCGAGGTACATCCGGTACCGGTAAGATGGTGGGCAGGTGTGAGACCATCCACAGATGCAAAAGCGGTGCACTAGCGTGGAAGACGCCCTTTCTGCGTCCTGATGCAAGGTTGAGAGCCCTGAGTAACTCTGCAAGAATGACTGGGACAATTGTCTTTGATTCCCGCATGTCGTCGATTACCCCTGTCAGTACTGAGTCGGCGAAGGCGCGACTTTTTGGGAGCACCAGTTGGGACATGATGATCAGTGTGAAGGCATTGAGACCAGGGATCTCAGTTTCTAAGGAGTCAGGGTCCCACTTGGGCCGGTACAATTTCTCAAGAAATTCAATGGACACCCGGTCGTAAGTGCCGCTAGGATCGTACTGCAAGGAGGCAGGCCTGATTCGTAAGAATCGTGAGAGATCTGCCTGAAAGTTTGCCTTGTAGCGCGGTACTATGGCATCGCCTTCCATGTTTAAGCCGAGAATGCGCTGTATCTCCTCCAGTGTTGGACACAACTCGTTCTTACCGAAACGGAATACCATATAAGTAGGGTTCCAACACTGGACGGCGGCATTAATGAGGCGCCAATCTGTCTTAACCATGGACAGGTCTAGGGTGTTACCCAGTCTGTAGTACTGGGCCCAAGTGAGACGCTGATCCTGACTTAGTGCCTCAATTTTCTTACGGAGGGTCAGATCACATGCCCCCTGGGAGGTTAGGTGCATGGGCCTAGGAGGCTGACCATTTGGCGGAATAATCCCTGACGGACCTGCCATCTACCCTGGACAAAATATACAGACTCTGTGTAAGTGCACTGTGTATGAAATGCAAATGATGCAATATTTTTCATTTTATATATTTTTTTTGATTAGGGTGTGACATGGCACATGTATCCTGATAGGGCAATCGGTCAGGGGTCCGGTATGCTTTACCCGAGTTGTAGGAAATCAGGGGCCTATAAAGACAAGGCGGGGGATAGGTCTAAGTGAAGACCTATACGCCGAAGATTTGAACCTCATGTGCTATGTCTAGAGATGGGGTAGGATGTGTTTTATTACAAGCACAAATTTGGCTCATCACATGCCCCTGGGTGAGTGCTTATCCGGATAGGATATATCCGGGTAATTAACCCTGATTAGGGACAGGTATAGGGTGCAAGCAGGTTAGGGTTTAGAGTATCCCTCCAGGTGGGGCTGCTTGTAGACTATACCCTAGCCTAGGCTATATGTATGCATGCTGGGGTATGCAATATTGTGTTCCTAAGGGTGGGGGGATCACTTACACCGTATATGCTACTCCCTGAAAAGGGCCGATTGGTGTAAGCGGGAGCGTTCAGAACCGTTTCCTGAGGATAGTCACCCAGCAGGCTAGTTCCGCGGACCTCCAAGACTGTTAAGCCCCTGTCACTGAGGATAGTCATCCAGCAGCCGTGAGCGTAATAAACCTGTCTAATAGGTATTGGGTTGATTACACTACTATGGTATGAATGAGATGCACAGTACATAAATCACCAATAGACGTAAAATGATTAGTATTAGGTTAAATACTTAAGCATTTGATTAATTTGAAGTTTAGTTTGGCTTAACCTTAGGTTCCGGGTTGAACCTTAAGGTCCCCAGCAGAGTTGCCAGAGCTGTGAGCGCGGGTTTCGGGAAACCCTGGGGTGCATCTCACGGGTTGAGTTAAGAGTCGCCACCTATTCATTCAGAAGGGATAAGTCCCCGGGATTTGGATAAGGTCTTGGTCTGCGGTCCGAGGTCAGGGTAAGAGGTTCGGTTAAGTCCGGGGAAGGGGTTAGGCACCCCGGCACTTCCACTTTTCAGTGGTTCCCTACTTGTTAGGATTAAGCCAAACTAATCTCAATTTTTTAATCAAATGCCTTAAGTATTTAAGAAAATGCTAATCTAAGAAGGAGAAAATCTAGACTAGGGTCGAACCCGGGTTGGGCTGCCTACGTACTCACATAGGGGTGAGATCAGACCGAGCGTAGTTCTGGCACATGCGCCCGTGCCAAGGCTAGGGGTGTGTGTGTGTGCACCAAAGGTGGCTTAGGGTCTAGCCGGGAGGCTAGGGGTGGTTGACCGAGTTGGTCAAGTGCTTGGTATTGGGCCCGGTAGGCCTAAGGTAAGTCCGATAGATTGGGGTTGGGCCCGGTAGGCCAAGGGTGAAGCCCGGTAGGCTAGTTTGGGCCCGGTAGGCCGAGATTAGGCCCGGTAGGCCAAGGATGAGCCCGGTAGGCTAGGGTTTGGCCCGGTCGGCCGAGATTAGGCCCGGTAGGCCAAGGGATGAGGCCCAGTAGGCCCAGGGTGTTTTAACCAAGGGTTAGGGTTGCTAACCGAGGTTGAAAAGGTGATCAACCGTGGTTAGGGGTGCTAACCATGGTTTAAAGGTCAAAAGTCAGTAATTTTGGTCTTTTTGAATTTTTTTGATTTTTTTGGGATTTTCTCAGATTTTTTCCCAACGGTCAAAGGTGCTTAACCGCGGTTAAGGAGGGGAGGTCACCATGATTAAGGGTCTTAACCATGGTTAAATGGTCAAAAGAGACCATTTTTGGGTTTCTCCTAATATTTTGGATTTTTTGAGCATTTTTCCAGATTTTTTTCGGGTCAGGATTTTTTACCCGTGGTTAAGGGTCAAAAATGGGGTCGACTCTGATTAAGTGTCTTAACCACAGTAAAAAATGAAATTGAAGACATTTCTGGATTCCATGTAATATTTATGATTTTTTGATGCTTTTTCCAGAATTTTTGCTAGGTCATGGGCCGCTTAACCATGGTTAAATGTTAACCACGGGTGAGTTTAACCATGGTTAAGGGGCCGGCTGAAGCAAAAGTGAGCCTAAGGTCCATAGCAGGGCCTAGACTGGCCTCCTACCCGGTCTGGGCCCCCACAAATATCCGAAATTGCAAAAAACTCTAAATTTTCATCAAATTTTTAACCATAGTTAACATGAATTTAACTATGGTTAACAAGGGAATCGTGGGAATCCGAGACCACCAGTGGGTAGCCTGATATGTGGGGAACAATTTGGGCCCTTGTGGGACCCAAGGGGATGCCGTATGTGGGCCCCACAGTGGCCCAAAGTTGCTCCGACAAACACCACATAAAATGACGATTTCTACCAAAAACAGATTTTTTCCCAAACTTTGCAGCAATTTTTCCGTTTATTGGCTCAACCCCTGGGGGATCCGAGACCATGGTAGCAAAGCCTACTATGAGGGAAACAATTTGGGCCCTTGTGGGGCCCAAGGGGAGGTCGGATGTGGGCCCCACAGAGGCCCAAAGTTGCCTCCTCGCACAGATTTTTACACTGTCGACCCCACTTTGGGGTCGATTTAACTATGGTTAGAGTGCGAGTTAGAGGCTGAAATTGTGCAAGGAGATAGCCTGGAGTATGGTGAATCTATCCATGGCCTTGGTTTTCACCAAGGCCGGGTCTAACCATGGTTAAACCGGGGTTAAAGGCAGTGTCTTGAAAACTTTTTTTTGAAAATGTTTTGGAAAAAAAGCTTGGGTGGCTGGGTGTGCTCGGCCCATGTGAGTCTAGGGGGTTTTCTCATTGATTGAGGACCACCCCCCCCCCAGATCTTCGGGAGAGACCGCCGTGGTGTGGGGTGGTGGTGCCTGTGGCTACGCATCAAAGGGAGACCTACCTTGACCACGGTTTAGCTGCTGTAATGAATGAAAAGAATCAAAAATAAATGATATGGGACCCCTGGATTGGGACCAGGGGTCCCTTAGAACAATGCTAAGAACACAAAAACGACAAGGGTGAGGAGTATATACCCTGTGGTCGCAGCTACAACGGTGGTGAGAAGCAAGGCTGCACGCGGCGGATCGAGGTCGTGGGATGCTTGGGGATCACGAGAGGCGAGTCTGGATGGAGGGTAGAGGGGGATAGGACTGATTCAGTTCCAACAAGGGGGGATGGCTCTACCGTTTTTTTTCTTGAAAAAAAAAACAAAACTCTTTTTTTTTTTCAAAAATCTGCTTCCTCCCAACGATGGCTTTGGATGGTTTTTTAAAGGAGAGTAGGAAGATGAGGATGAGTGATGTTGGAGAGGGGAAGGTGGCACGAGGAAGGTGGGGTATGGTAGTGGTGGCTGGGACAGATTTTTCTCTTGAAAACTCACTGTTTTTTTTTGTTTTTAGAACTCACCCTTTCTCCAACGGTGGCTGCAAGTATTGAATGGAGGATGGGGGATGAACCTTAGGTAGAAAACAAGGGATTGAAGGTAGATGGGATGGCTAACCGAAGTGGGTGAAGCTTGCTACTGTAATTTTTTTTTTTTTTTTATAGTGGATGTGGTGGTGAACGGTGGGGAGTGGTGGAGCTTGGGAAGGCTTGAGGGTTAAACTAAGGTGGAGATATGAGGTGGAGTGGGGAAAAATGGGGCTAAGGTAAGGTGGGCCGAAGGTGAAGGCTACAGTTTTTTTTTTTCAAAAATCCCCCTCAAAACAGTGGCTATGGAGGGCTTTAAATAGAAGAAGAATGAGGGGAAGGAAAGGGATAAGGATGAGTTGAGGGTACCTCGGCGTGGGGAACATGGTCTGGAGGAGAGCAGGTCGCAGAGGCAGCACTGGGCATCGTCCCTTTGACAGGGACGATGAACAGTGTCATTTTGAAAAAAAAAATTTTTTTTTTTTTTTTTGCTTTGGGCCGGTTGGTTTGGTTACGTGGGTTGGGCCCAACCCGCATATGGGCCCTGCCACATGGGGTTGGTGCCCAACCACACCCCTCCAAAATTTTTTTTATTATTTTTTTATTTTATTTTTTTTTGCTTTTCTTTGGTAAAAAAAAAAACTTTTTTTTTTATTATTATTTTTTAATCTTTAAAAAAAACTTCTTTTTTTTTTTTTTTTTTAATTTGTTTTGCTTTGTTTGTTTTTTTTTGTGTGATCTTTTATTTGGTTTAGGGTGGGTCCCACCCCCTACTACCCTAAAAAAAATCATGGTTTCTTTTTTTTCTCTTTTCTTTTTATTATTATTATTATTTTTTGAATTTCAAACTTTTGTTTTATTTCCTTTTTGGGCTAAACCCCCACACATGTGGGGAAAGCAAAAAGTACTTTAATCTAAAACAAAAATTTGAATTTTAAAAAGGGGTAGTGTGGGTCCCACCTTAGATTTGGCTTAATGGGCCCATGCTTGGGCCCACAAACAAGGTTTTATCCATTTGGGACTTGAAAAGGGGCCTTGAGTCCATGGGACTTTGCCTAGGGCTTGGGCTAGGGCTAGGCTTGGGCTAGACCTAGGTTTAGGTGAGCAGGGTGTAAAAATTGGGTGCTTACAGCCTCGTCCAGTGAAACTATTCTACACAAATTTGTCTCTCCACATGCTTCTAAATTGTATTCCGATTTCTTTTCTAAGAAATCTGTCATGGTCGAGAGATTGATTGTAATTGATGATTTTGGGGAGTTTACTTTACCGGATGTTATTCGTACTTGTAAATGGGAGGGTATTCTTAAACTTTTTGGTCAAGTCCCAGTTCAGTTGATTAGGGAATTCTATGCAAATATTCATAAAGCCAGTCGAAAGACTATGTCTTTTCATTCTCGTGCCCTTGGTCGCCCGGTCAAGATCGATGTTGACATGATTGCATCTTATCTTGACTGTCCTCATGTAGAGGGTGCCTATTACCCATTTGGATATAAGCAGGATGAACAAAAGGACTCCTTGCATAGGGTTGCTTCTTTCCTGGTTGGGTATGAATCTGATTGGATTGGTCCTTTACTTCAAGTGAGCTCTCATGCTGCTGCTTGGGACCCTGATGC
Organism: Tetracentron sinense; assembly: GCA_015143295.1. Classification (NCBI taxonomy): domain Eukaryota; kingdom Viridiplantae; phylum Streptophyta; class Magnoliopsida; order Trochodendrales; family Trochodendraceae; genus Tetracentron; species Tetracentron sinense. The sequence continues at coordinate 17,790,138 of CM026555.1, read as the reverse complement.
AGCTCCTGATTCATATGTTGGACCAACTCATTAGCGTATCACAATGTCCGATCTTGCTGATATGATGGCCGCCATGTGAATCGAGTCTAGCCAGATGGCTTCCTCTCTGATTGAATTTCGAGGAGAGTTTCAGTTGTTTCAGACTGAAGTTCGTGGTCGCCTCGGCTCTTTGGATGCTGCATACTGGGTGTTCAGCGCAATATTCAGGATGTGCATCATGATCTGCGTGATTTCAGGACTTTCTATAAGACTCAGCCGGCTTCTGATGATGAGTCATGATGTTGATGCTGACTTTGTTTGTTTGACCTAGGGCACTAGTGTTACTTTTTGGATAGTGTCTGCCGTTCGGTTGAGTCTGTAGTACTAGTTAGTAGTAGTTTGTATTTTCCTTTCAGACTTTGTACTAAACTATTATCTTGGCTATGGAATTACTGTATGGATGGTATATGTTTCAGTTGTAATACTGATTGTTATGTTATTTAGAGATTGCTTGCTTTAAATATTCATTTTTTTTGCATCTCTTTATATTCTAGTGTAGTGCTGCTATGCTATTTCCTTATGCCTTTGGCATTTTGTGCAAAAATGGGGGAGATGTTTTTTTTATTAAGCTCACATAAGTCTCTGTTGTCTATGGATTATCGTTATATCTATCTTTATTTCTCCATGCTTCACAGGTATTGTTTGTTTTAGCATGTGTAGATAACAGCCTGAGCCTGAAGACTTCAACATTGGATTGCCTGACAAGGAAGATGAGTCAGTTGTGTATGGTATAGGTCATGTAATATGAATGTTTTGAGTCTACTTGTCATGCTTGGTGAAGCTTGAAGAAGCTGAAGAAAATTGGAAGATATCTACATCAAGCATCACCTCCGGCTTTAGGAAGGTAATTGACTTAGTGACCCAATTCTTAGGTTGGTTTTGACTTAGATAATCTAGTTACGAAATTAGGAGGTTAGTATAATACCCATGATATAAGACCCATGTAAAACTCTTTTGATATATGGGAAAATATGCTTAACCGGTCAACCGAAGGACCTTACCGGTAGACCGATGGTCCCTACCGGTCGACCGAAAGTGCAATAATTTGTTAGGCAAATTTTTCCAAAGAGGGTGTTATGGACCGGTCAACCGAATGGAGTAAATTTCGTGTTTTCACACTCCTAACCTTATCCAATCACTATGGGGGTCTATAAATTGCTCCTAAGTCACCGGAACCCCTTTCTATGGTCGGAGAAGAGAGGGTGAAGTGGGGATTTCACCGCGGAGTAGCCCTGTTTGCCGAAACCCTGGAGAGAGCAATCGAGAGCAGTGGAGCAGCCTGCTCGCCGGAATCCTGGAGAAAAGAAGGAGAATTGGGGATTTTATCGCCCATTGTTTTGGTTATAAAACCCTTAAGAGACCCTTTCCCAACATTCCGAAGACTGCTTTCAGAACCAGATATGAGCATTACGAATTTCTAGTCATGCCTTTCGGGTTGACAAATGCTCCAGCAGCTTCATGGATCTGATGAATAGAGTATTCAAGCCAACCCTTGATAGATATGTGATAGTATTTGTGGATGATATCTTGGTGTACTCCAAGACAGAGGAAGATAACAAAACACATCTTTGGCACACTCTGAAGACACTTTGAGAGCATAATTTGTATGTAAAACTTAGCAAGTGTGAGTTTTGGCTTGAGAAAGTGGCCTTCCTAGGCCATGTGGTATCGGAAGGTGGAATTTCAGTTGATCCTTCCAAGATTGAAGCAGTGGCAGATTGGAAGAGACCCCAAGAGTGTTACTGCGATCAGAAGTTTCCTAGGCCTTGTTGGTTATTATAGAAGGTTTGTAGAACAGTTCTCTAGTCTAGCAGCACCACTTACTCACATCACTCGGAAGAATGCTAGATTTGAGTGGAATGATAAATGTGAGAAGAGTTTCCAAGAGTTGAAGCAATGGTTCACTACAACACTAGTCTTAACAGTACCATCTGGTAGTGGAGGTTTTGCGGTTTACCATGATGCTTCACTTATTGGGTTAGGATGTGTTCTAATGCAACATGGGAAAATCATTGCCTATGCTTCCTGGCAATTGAAGGAACGTGAGAAGAATTATCCTACACATGATTTGGAGCTATCAGCTGTGATATTTGCTCTGAAGATCCGGAGGCATTACCTATATGAGGAGCAGTTTGAAATCTTCATAGACCATAAAATCTTGAAGTATCTGTTCTCACAGAAGGATCTGAATTTGAGGCAGCACCAATGGGTTGAGTTCTTGAAGGATTATGATTGCTCGATACATTATAACCTAGGGAAGGCGAATGTAGTGATAGATGCTCTAAGCAGAAGACCCCTGGATTAATAGCTCACTTGATGGTTAAGGAGTGGAAGCTACTCAAGGATATATTTGACCAAGAGATAAATTTCAGCATTGGCACGTCTAGAACCTTAGTGGCTAATATCACAGTCAGTCCTAATCTTATGAAGAGGATTAAGGATCTTCAGTGAGATGACTAGGAATTAAAGGCTTATCATCATAGAATGCATGAGAAAGGAGGACGATAATTCTCATATAATGGGAGAGGTGTGATTACTTTTAATGGAAGATTGTGTGTCACAGACAATGAAGAGTTGAAGAAAGAGATTCTGGATGAGGCACATAAGTCCAAGTACACTGTCCATCTTGGAGGGACAAAGATGTATCAAAATCTGAAGAGGAACTTTTGGTGGATAAACATGAAGAGAGACATTGCTACATATGTGTCTAGATGCCTGGTTTGCCAGCAAGTCAAGGCAGAACACCGAAGGCTAGTAGGACTTCTTCAGCCTCTACCAATACCAAAATGGAAGTGGGAAAATATCTCCATGGATTTTATTGTTGAGTTGTTAAGGATAACAAAGAACTCCGATGCAATATGAGTGGTAGTTGACCGAGTAACTAAGTCAGCTCACTTCTTGTCATATCGCACTACCTTCAGCTCGAATCAACTGGCAAACCTATATATCAAGGAAGTAGTTTGCTTACATGTGGTTCTAGTGAGATAGACCGAGACCCAAGATTCACATTGAGATTTTGGAAGAGCTTTCAGCAAGCTATGGGTTCTTGCCTGAATTTCAGCACAACTTTCATCTTCAGACAAATGGGCAAACTGAAAGAGTGAACCAGATAGTTGAAGATATGTTACAGGCATGCATGCTAGACTTCAAAGGGTGTTGGGATGAGTGTTGCCCAAGGTTTGGACCCTAGAGGGGAGGTGAATAGGGTCTATGGTAAATTAAAAAATTCTTTCTACTTCCTTAAACGAAATTTCAATTTTTATAAGTTTAATGGAAATAGAGATTATGCAATTTCACACAAGCATTCAAAACAATAATGTAAAGAGAAGGGATAGAGAGAATACTAATACTTTGACACATGATGTTGTTCACGAGGTTCGGCAATCCGCCTACGTCCCCACCTCAAGCTATACCCGCTAAGGGATTCACCACGATTTATTCTCAATCGCCAATCTTTTTTTGGGTGAAGATCAAAGCTTGCTAAAGAACAATCCTCCCTAGACTTAGTCCACTTTTCGGGTAGTGACCATACCTTCCCAATATCTTTCCAGGCAGAGATCAAACCTTACAAATCTTTTGGCTTTACAGACAAGTGTCCCACAGACCACTTGATTTTACAACCTCTTTGATAAGAGTTGATTTGCATACTGATAATGCTCCTTATACAAGCTGACAAAATGCCTTAATACTCTCTAGAAATCTCCCAAAGATTAGAGTTGAATAGCTCAATAAAACTGATTTAGAGATTTTTGGTTTAACTCAATAGATTTAGAAATCTAAGCTTAGGAGTGGATGATTGGATGATTGGATTTATGTTTCATCAAGTTTCTACATCATAAATGATCCCTATTTATAGCCCTTGCAAAGATATAGCCGTTGGAGGCACATTAAATGCAAAAGAGACGTTTAAATATAGTCGTTACAGAGTTAAAAAAAATATGTCCCGAGCCATCTAGTCGACTGGATAAACCCAGTGGTCAGATTGAATTCTAGCCTTCATTTAGTCGACTGGATGACTCCATCTAGTGGACTCGATGATGCAATTTTTGCACAGAATCCATTTTTCAAGACCTTAATGATGGGATTTGATTCCAAGGTCTTTTGTCTCATCTTTAGCATGATTTTTCTCATTCCTCAAGATGTTCTAGGTCCTTAGTATGATATTCAAATATGGTCTAAGGTACCTATGGCTAGGTATTGAGCTTTCAAACATCCAAACTTTGAGGACTTTTACAAAAGTCCTAAACATTCTCACTAAAATATAAAATAATAAACCTTCTAAGGAGAGTCTTCATTTCTTCAAGCTTGATCTTGGATCTCCCTTTTGACTTTGTCTTCATGATCCTTCATTCTTGTTCATGATCTAACTTGGACTTTGGATTTGATCTTTATCATCTTCAATATGATCCAACTTGATCCAAATGCTTTCCTATGGCTTGATGGAGGAATCCTCTTAAGCTTGGTTGCATTTCCATCTTTTTGCCTTTCATATTATGCTAATGCTCTTCATAATCTGAATTTTACATATAAACTCAAGAGAACATTAGTAACACAAATGTCATTCTATTATTGTGTTATCATCAAAATCAATGATGTTATCTTAGATAAAAACTTAAAGGCTAACAATGAGCATCTGTCATTGATTGAATTTGCCTACAACAACAGTTATCATGTAAGCATTCAAATGACACCCTTTGAAGCACTTTATGGAAGAAGTTGTCATTCACCCTTATGTTGGGGTGAAGTTGGAGAAAGAAAGCTATCAGGCCCTGAACTTGTTGAGCAAACTATAGATATGGTCTAATTGACCAGAGAAAGATTGAAGACTGCCTAAAGTAGGCAAAAGAGTTGTGCTGACATAAGCTAGAGAGACTTGAAGTTTCAAGTTGGAGATAAAGTATTTATCAAGATTTCTCCAACAAAAGGAGTCATGAGGCTTGGCAAGAGGGGTAAGTTAAGCCCAAGATATGTGGGTCTAGTTGAGATCATCACTCGAGTGGGAGAAGTAGCCTACAGAGTTACCCTGCCTCCTGACATGGCAGCCATACATAATGTGTTCCATGTGATCTCCATGCTCAAGAAGTATATCCCGAATCTGTCTCACATCATCGACTTCGAGGCAATGGAAATTAGAGAGGATCTAACTTTAGTTAAGCAACTGGCTAAGATTTTGGATCGGAAAGAGCAAGTTCTTGGCACCAAGACAATTCCCTTATTTTTATTACAATGGGAACACCATTCGAGAGACAAAGAAACATGGGAAAGAGTAGATGAAGTCTGAGAAAAATATCATTACTTGTTTATGTAACTTTTAATTTCGAGGACGAAATTCTTTTAAGGGAGGAGGATGTAGAGACCCAAAATTTAATTTCATGGTATTCGTATTACTTAATTTAATCTTCTCGGTTGTCGTGATTAATTTATTATATAAGTTTAAAATTAGAACAATTAAAGTAGCATGCAACGTGTTTTGTAAATTAAACAAGTGAAAGATAGACCAAATTGTCTCTCTAACAACGTAGGGGCATTTTGGTCATTTAAATTTATATAAAATTTATGAAAATTTTATGGCAGATTCTAGATGTCCTAAAGTAGTTACGGTTCAAATTTTGAAATTAATCCAATAATAATTGACCTCTTTAGAATTTTTCAAGTTCAATGGTAAAATTGTAAATACGCATAAATTATGAATAGTGCGTGAATAATAATCCGAGAAACCCCAAACTCGAGTTTTGGCTTCCCTATTTAACATATTATTGCTTAAAACTTATTAGGTTTTTGTTGAGAGAGTTGAGAGAGTTTTCCTTGAGTATTCAAAGGGTTTTCAAAGGGAGAAGACCTCGAGATTTGCTTAGAGAAGAATGAAAAGGGCTAGAGATTAAGAAGCATTTTTTTAAGATCAAGATTCTACCTTTTAAGATCAAGAAGCATTGTTGGAGATCAAGATCCAACTATTCTAAAGTGCTTTGATCGTAGGGAAGCAATCTTGAGAGGTAAAAGTATAACTTTTATTAACAATTAAGATTAAATATATATTGTGAGATTTAAATATCGATAGATCTAATTGTTAAAGATGAAGAATAATGATTTGATTGATAAGTTATAAGATACATAATTTAATCAAAGAATTTATATTAGGTATGTAATATATTTGATTTAAATTCTCATTAATGATTCAAATTGAATTATTAAATAAGAAGGGTTTGTTTGATAGAAGGGTAAAAAAAAAAAACGAATAAATCTATTGATGATCTATGTTTACGATTATATATTGAGTATATTTAATATGTTTGATTTTGCATTGATAAGAATGCATTTAATATTGAATGAACATGATCTTGAAAAGTTCCAATATTATTTTAAATAAAGGAGAATTAAGAATGTTAGTTTTTATGATTTAATAAATTATTGAGAATTGATTTACTTGATTTACAATGAGTTATTAAATTATTATTAGCCTGTGAATGTTAAATATTAGCCCATGAACATTAAATATTAGCCCGTAAATGTTAAATATTAGCCCGTGAATGTTAATTATTGTTTTTATGAATTGCATGTGGTAAGTCTATTTATGTATACATATATTGTGATTTAATTTCAAAATGTTGAATGCTTAGTTTATCTTAACCTAAATCATTTGCCTTACTAGAATGAGACGTCTTGGTAAGGTTTCAATAATGAGAATTGTAGTCTAAGGGCTAACCCTAATGAAAGTGGATCACACCACTTGCACAAATCTCACTTGCATGAGTCATAGTTAAAAGTCTCATAAGCATGAAAAGTCTGAAAACCAAAGAAAAACAGTCTAAGGTACTCCTGAAAGAACTATCATGTTCGCATGTTGCGCTATGGTAATGATCATGTTTCGGCATGTGGTGATATGATAACGATCATGCTACGACATGTGGTGCTATGTTAACGATCATACTTCAATATATGGTGCTATGATAACGATCATGTCCGACATGTGGTGGTTAAGAACTTGTAAAGAACTGTAATGCATGGTAAAGATTGCACTAGTCTCAATGTTACATTAGTCTCATAAGTCTGCATGAATATTGATATGATCTTTTAAATGCATGTATTGTTATTAAACTGAAAAGTATGTTAATGATCTTATATTTGTTCTAAGTTTTTTGTACTCTGATTAATATGTATTGAAAAACATGATTGTGGTTATTTTAATTACTGCATGATATTATCTATTGTTAGTGGATGTTGTACAACACTGAGTGTTTTAATACTCAGTTGTACATTTGATGTCAGCATGTTTAGGTTCTGAATTTAATAATGGTGTTTACGAGCCATGGATAGAAGAGGAATACCAGGAGGAAAGAGAAGGTGACTACCTGGAGGGTGATGTCAACCCAAATTACTACCTCTATTATTAACTTCATACATTTTAGTTTTTATTTCAGTTTTAAGAGATGTAATAACTACTTAAATTTTGATGTTGCTGAGGTTTTAATTATTAGGATTTATATTGGGTTCATTGCTAACTCCATCAGTTTATTTATGAGATTTGGTCACATGATTAATTATGATATTTATTGATTTTGTTCTTATTTTATTGGAGAAATTTTCAGGTTCATAATTTAGTTATGCCTATTATTGTTTTACATTAAGGATGTTATGCAGTGTCACAGGTCTAGAGTCCCTTTTTGACCAAGAGGGGATTTTGGGGCATTACACTGTTATTTTCTCTTTCATTTATTGCATTCTATCGTTTGAGTTATTGAATTCTAGATTACTAAGGCACATGGTGAAATACTCTAATCAGCCGAATGCTTAATATTTTAATGATGAGTCCTCCTTATTAACTTTTTAGTAAGGAATCTTAGAATTGTAGATCTTTTGAAAATTCACTACACATCTAATTGGATTCTAGAGTTTAGGAAATACTGAATGATTGCCTAGAGTGTAGGAAAGACTAAGTCCAATGAACTTTGACTAACTGGTTCACTTAGTTGGCTGGGAAAGAAGAAAAACAGAACTGGGAAACATACGTATTGGAAAGCAATCAGTGAATTAGATCGGGTACGCCGAAAAAGGCTGCCTATTTCCTTAGTATTGTGTTGGAAAAAGAAAAACAAGGAAGTGCTGAAAAGAAAAAAAAAGTATCAAAGAAACTGAGTAAAGTAAAAAAGAAAAAGAAACATGTTACAAAGTTTCACTGATATTTTTCGAATACAGTGAAAGTCATCGCTGTAAAAATACGAGCAAGATAAAATATCACAAATAAAGCCCAAGAAGTATTAAGGTAAACATTCAAACCGCTCGCTAACCTGGATAGGTAGCTAAGTTTTGAATTGGGTCCTTAGCTTAATCCGACCTAATTGTCGATCTTGACTAATTTTAGATCTTCCCCAATTCCTAGATTTATGGCTTTTGTGTCCTCAATGTCAGACTGTAGTATTCCTTCGCTTCGCTTGAGGAGGTCAATGATCTCTTGCGGAGATTCCTCTTCTTGCTCTTTGTCATACTCTACTTCAAAAATTTCAAGAAGTGTTTCGGGGGTGGCCTTATCGCAGACGATTTCCTGGAAAAACATTAAGCTTAGCTTAACATTTTATTATTATTATTATTATTTTTTGTGGCTTCAAGTTGCTAGGCCTCTCGGAGGTGACATAGGTAAAATTTGTCATTAGCCAAATGAAATGTTTATGAAAACACAATTTGAGTAAATTTGATTTTTCATTTTGTGAGTACCTGAATTTTAACCTTCATTCCCGATCAGGATTAAACCCGAGGAGGAATAAGCGATAAATTGCAATTGAAAGAAGAGTCGTCACCTATCAAATTTTGAAGGAAATAGGTCCCTGAAATGGTTGAATAAGGCATAGTCTGGAAGTCAGAGGTCAGGGTAAGGAATTCAGTTGAGTTAGGGAAAGGTGTTAGGCACCCCTAAACTTCCATCCGGAGATGGTTACCTACTCCCTAAGTCTGAATCAAATAAAGGAAACTATAAAGAAGCTTGCAATTTGATCTATACGTCGCGCAATGTAATATTGATTGAAATAAATAAATTGAGAGTTACAAGGATAAGAACAGAACAGGGATTCTATCCTAGGGGAGCTGAACCCGATCAGGGTTGCCTACGTATTCACTGTTGGTGGAATCAAGCCGCACGTAGTTCTGGAAGGCGATTGATGGTTTGATTGATTGGGGATGGTTTGATTTGATTGATTGGAGATTGATGGGTTTGATTGCTTACGCCATTTGGGAGCGAAATGACCTTTTAAGCTCGTGTTGAGGAGCGGTGAGGCAGTTTAAGCTCGTGCCGGGGAGCCTGGAGGTGGGTATCTGAACAGGGTTTGAATCGAGGCTCTAACAGGGGTTTGAATAGGTAGGAAGGGTTTAACTAGGGTTAAGCTAGGGTTTACCTAGGGTTTAGCTAGGGTTTAGGCTGGGGTTGACTAAGGTTTAACTAGGGTTAAGCTGGGGTTTACCTAGGGTTAAACTAGGGTTTAGGGCAGAGGTTCGACTAGGCAGGGCTATATTTGAACTAGGATTTGGACTAGGCAAGGTTAAATTTGAACTGAGATTTGGGCAAGGGTTTGACTAGGCAGGGTTATATTTGAATTGGGATTTAGGCAGGGGTTCGACTAGGCAAAGCTACATATAAACTGGGATTTGGGCAGAGGTTTGACTAGGTAGGGCTAGTTTTGAGCCGAGATTTGGGCAGTGGTTCGACTAGGTAGGGCTATAATTAAACTGGGATTTGGGTAGGGGTTCGACTAGGCAGGTTATATTTAAACTAGGATTTGGGCAAGGGTTTGACAGGGCAAGCAGTCTAAGCAGTTAAAGAAATTTGAAGTTTTTAAAAAAACTAATTTAACTACTAAAAGACAAAGAAAAAGACGGGGTTTGGAGAGAGGTTACCTTCCGGGAAACCCAAAAGGGTCTCTAAAAGAGGTCCTAAGAATCGACCATTCGCAATCAACTTTCACAGGAATCCGAGCGCTACAAGGGGTTTTGAAGAAGAAAATGGAGAGAGAGGAGAGTGAATGAATCAAAAATGAAGTGAATGAGGAGGGTATTTATAGTTTTTCAAAACAAGGGGGAAGCTACTTCAAGTAGCTCCCCTAGGGATAAAAACCCCCAAAAGCGAGGGGACAAGGAACAGTGAGGCGACAAAAGTGTGCCATATAGGGGGCGCTGTTTGAAGCAGCGCCCCTAGCTGGACTTTCCAAAAAAAAGCCAACCGACATGGTTTTGACCATTCAAAAGTGCCCAAGAAAACAAGCCCCTAAAGGGGCGCTGTTTGAAGCAGCGCCCCTAGCTTGAGGGGCAAAATTATATATTTTTTTTCTTTGACTCACCACGTAGCACTCTCCGATAAGCCGTTTTTCTGTTTTTAGCCCGAAAATAGTCAAAATCGAACTGATAAAATCCAGAAAATATTTTAGATAAAAACATGAATTTTTCAGTACTTTTCAGGGGTATTTCGATCATTTTACACTCTAGGGGCCTTTTCGTCATTTTCTACCATTTTAACTTCAACTTAATCCCAAAAATAGCCAAAATTCATCAAAATTTTTGTAAAATCATTTTGGACAAAATGATGACTTTTTAGCACTTTTTAGGGGGTATTTTGGTCATTTTTTCACCTCAGGGATATTTTTAAAACTCAAAGCATGTGGAAAGAGGGTTCTAAAAGGGGGTTTTTAAAAGGTTTTTTAAGGGTACGAAAAGAGACTAGAGGGGTGCAAAATTGGGGTGCTTACAATTTCCTCTCTTTGTCAGAGGGTGCGGGCACATGAACGACAAAGTTTATAAGACCTTAATTTTGCACGTGCGAAAAAACTTGTGAATTTGAAGACAAAAGAGTCAAAAAAAGTTAAATTATGCTTAGACTACTTGCCACAAATGGGATTCTAAAGGATGGGATTGATGGGAGAACATGTTCAATTGTTGGGGGATAGAGAGGAGAAATGGATGGTTCATACCTAGTGATGAAACATTCGAGATTAGGGAATGATAATTCTTCGCCTCATTTCGGAGGAAAGAATTTGAAACATGTGAGTTTAGCCTCATCATAGGAGGGATTGATTAATTGAAATGTGGGTTTAGCCTCATCACAGGAGGGATTGATTAATTGAACTGTGAGTTTAGCCTCATCATATGAGGGATTGATTTTGATAGTTGAAGATTAAAATTTGAAGATTTTGAGATTGAGGATTAGAAGGATTTTTTTATAATTGTACTAGAAGGTGGCTATCTCAGAAGAGGATCTTTTAAGCGTTGTACCTGGAGGTGACTATCTCAAAATAGGATTTTTGAGTGTTGTACCCGAAGGTGGCTAACTCAAAAGAGGATTTTTGAGCGTTGTACCCGAAGGTGGCTATCTTAAAAGAGAATTTTTGAGCATTGTACCTAGAGGTGGCTATCTCAAAACAGGATTTTTTAGCGTTGTACCCGAAGGTGGTTATCTCAAAAGAGGATTTTTGAGGGTTGTACCTGAAGGTGGCTATCTCAAAAGAGGATTTTTGAGCGTTGTACCCGAAGATGGCTATCTCAAAAGAGGATTTTTGAGCGTTGTACCCAAAGGTGGCTATCTTAAAAGAGGATTTTTGAGCGTTATACCCGAAGGTGGCTATCTCAAGAGAGGATTTTTGAGTGTTGTACCCAAAGGTGGCTATCTGAAAAGAGGATTTTTGAGCGTTATCCCCGAAGGTGGCTATCTCAAAAGAGGATTTTTTAGTGTTGTACCCGAAGGTGGCTATTTCAAAAGAGGATTTTTGAGCGTTGTACCCGAAAGTGGCTATCTCAAAAGAGGATTTTTGACAAGATTTATGATGTTAGGCTATTCGATAGCTTTTACTAGAGACCTCTTGGCCCTGTCTAGCTTAGCATGATCGCGACCTGTGTGTGCTTGTGATAAGTGTACAGTATAAGCAACTACATTACCAATGTGTGTGCAACATGTGTATGGCAACCTAACTTAGGTGAGTATGGGTGCAATATGTGTGCAATTGGCTAGTGGGCGTGTGTGTAGTTTGCTACATGTGATATGAGTGCATAGTGCAATTACATAGATGTGTTTGCATAGAGTGCGACTTATTTTGTGAGTGTATGTGGTACAGATGTGTGTAAATAGTACAACTAACATTGTGATCATGTGTGTGCAGCGTGGTTGACCATGTGGAATGTGCAGGTAGAGAGCAACTAATATTGTGAATGTTGTACGGCTAGCTATGTGATTGTGTGTGTGTAGTGTTATTAATATGATGAATGCACGTGCGTAGTGAGCATCAATGTATGCGTGTAGGGCAAACACATGTGGTGTGGCTATGCAGTGTGCAGCTAAGTGGAAGTAAGCATGATGCAAATAATTTATGTAGATGTATGTGCAGAGTGTGACTTACTTAATGTGCATGCATAGTGAGCTAACATGACGAATGTGTGTGCGTAGTGCGACAAACTTTGTGAAAGCATGTAGTATAGATAACATTGTAAATGTATGTGCACAATGAATGTGTCAAATAAGATATATCAAGAGGTGCACCAAATGAGGTGGCTAACACAGAGCGATGCATCAGATACGATGCAACAGGAGGTGCACTGAATGAGGTGACTACAAAGAGTGATGCATCAAACATGATACATCTGGGGTGCACCGAATGAAGGTGGCTAACAAAGAGCGACGCATCAAACATGATGTATCGGGGGTGCACCGAATGAGGGTGGCTAACAAAGAGCGACACATCAAACCTGATGCATCTGGGATGCACTGAATGAGGGTGGCTAACAAAGAGTGATGCATCTGGGGTGCACCGAATGACAGTGGCTAACAAAGAACGATGCATCAAACATGATACATCTGGAGGTGCACCGAATGAGGGTAGCTAACAAAGAGTGATGCATCAAACATGATACATCTGGAGGTGCATAGAATGAGGGTGACTAACAAAGAGCGATGCATCAAACATGATGCGTCTGGGGTGCACCAAATGAGGGTGGCTAACAAAGAGCGATACATCAAACATGATGCATCTAGGGTGCACCGAAAGAGGGTGGCTAACAAAGAGCGATGCATCAAACATGATGCATCTGAGGTGCACCGATTGAGGGTGGCTAACAAAAAGCGATGCATCAAACATGATACATCTGAAGGTGCACCGAATGAGGTGAATTACAGAGATAATGGAAATGGGTGTGAATGTGCATGCGTTGGTGTGCAATTTATGACGCATGTGCAATGTGCGATGTAGTTGACATATGCGTATGCATGATATACGATAATATGAGAAACATGACTCGCTCTATAATTTAGTCTTGCTCTCGCTTCTTGATGACTTGAGATCCTAGGCTTTGCCTGCCTTTGTTGGAGAGCTTGCTATAGAGAGATTGATTTCGACCAAGTCATAAGACACATTGGACACTGATTACAGACCAAAATAAAACCATTTTGAAAACAAATGGCTTTTGAGTTTTTCAAATTAAGTGTTTTCCTTGCTCGTTGGTTTGTGAGGGGTTTGCCCTTATTGAAGACTTAATGTTTTGCCCCCAAAGGGCAGGATATAGCAATGAGCAATGTTGACATTTTGAACTTTTGCCAAAGAAGATAGTTACTTAATTCTGACTTTATTGCATGCTAAATTTGGTCTTACTTAGAGCCAAGGGCTTCAGATTGCAAACGACGTTGAGTTCTTCAGCTTGAGTTACTTGCAGATATGTTACCGGGGATCTAGGATAATCGTTGTTAGGATCCTGCTACTAGAGTTCAACTTTTTCCTTTTTTACCCTTGTCATTTCTTGTTTTCACTAGGCCTGCGATTTTCTGAGTCAAACTGTCCTCCCTTGTCATTGTCTGGTGGATTTGATGCCGCTGTTGGATACTTGTCTATCAACCTACCAATACTCTTAATCTCTGAAGGATCTAGTAGGACTTGAGATAGGACGAAACGTAGGCTAGGGGATCGAAATCTTTGGACACCCTTTTTATTTTGAACTTTCTTGAGCTGTTTTGTAGAGCTTTGACCTTTGTCTTTTAATATGATTTGGCTCTTTTTTTTTCTTTTTCTTCGAATTTTGCCTTTGATTTTTTTCTTTAGCTATCGAGTTTCGTCTTTGGCTTTCGCTTGATTTTTCTCTTTTGATTTGACCACGCCTGTTTTCAAGCTACCTATGTACCCTTTTCAGGATCAGGTCATGACGTAGTTCAGGCTCATAGAAAACTTTTGTACGGAGTGTCCCGGTATGAAAGTGTAGTGAAGGAAAGGCTATTAGGCTCGAAGGGCTAACTAGCGGTCTTCATGAATTTGATGGGTTATAAACAGGGAGGAATGGTGTGCCAAACATGGCCTTCTTTCATTTCCCAAAGTGATTAAGAGTACAGGCAGTTTCCTGACAAGATCTTGAACATGGTGCTTTCTTCTTATCTGATATATTCTGACAAGCTCTCTGAGATCTTTGTCATCCATGCGGTTGAGTCAAAGAGTATTCAAAGAATTTTTGACCAACCGCATGGGCCTTTAAAAATGGACATATTTTGCCCCTGGTACTGAATGAGCTAATGATTCTTGTGTGAAGATGGGATCGTCTTCCTCTAAGCTCTGACTTGTGGCCTTAGCTGATGTGGCAGCTCAATTATCTGAGATGCACTGGAATCTGCTTTGCTTCCTCTGACTTTTTTCATACAAGTATCTACCTTTACCGAGGTCTGATAGCCTGACCTCTCATATTGTACAGTATTACTTCGGTGCATGAATGATCAAGCTTCGAATGGTGGCATTGCCCATGTCTTAGACTACAAGATGTCTATCTCGATTATGCCCTAATCTGCTTAGTGAATGCTCTGCTTGTATTGACGATTGGAAGCTTGAAATTGGTGGAGCGAATTGAGTGCTTCAGGAGATTATACAAGCATGTTGCAGGTAGTATCATTGCGCTTTTAGCACTTGGCCTAGCAAGGTGCTAATCTCTGCATACTTAGGGTCATTATTGAGCTTTCTCTTACTTGGCTTGGCTCAGTGGGGTCGAGAATCTCTTTTAGAGGTTTCTTTTTCTTGCTCATTGACATATGCTACCCCTGGGTACTATGAAATTGAAGTGAATGGCTTGGTGAATGTTCGGGCAGTCCCTCATTAGACCAACAAGCTTAGTTAGCATAGAAATTTTTGGTGGTTCTAGATCACTAGTTCTTCAATGAAGATTTAGGCCATACCATTATGAATTTTTTTTGACATTTTTGCAAAAAGATTGAGGTATGCTTAGAAAAAATACCCTTTTATAGAAAAGGACTATACAAGACTTGACTCAAAAAAGGGAAATTTTTACAGACGTCCTTGACCACTAGGGCCAACGAAAGCAAAAAGAAATTTGAACAGCTGAAGTTTGAAACGTGGTTTGATCAATCTCGTAGTTGCAAGCTTGTTGGCGATGCTTCAATCATCTCTTCTGTCTTGGAAGCTTAGAGGGTCTAGAGAACTCATTGGGTAGGATGAATGGACCTGTTTTGGTGGAAATGGTACCCAATTCCAAGGATGATATCTGGTCCGATTATAATGTCGCCCTGGTTGATTAAATCCTGAACTACATGCTTTAAAAGCATACATTGGTCTGTGTCATGCCTAATAGCTTAATGGAATGAACAATACTGGTTCATGCGAAACCCGGGTGATGAACGGGTTGGTGGTGGTGGTGTAGGATCTCGAGGCTAAACCAGGTTTTTTTATAAGCAAGGGCAAAAGTTGGTTGAGCTTACACGGTAGTGTGGTAAAGTTTTGGGTAACGTCCGCACTTGTTGTGGTATGAGAACCTAGTTTTGGTTGACTTGTTTGACGATCAGTGGGTGGTTTTGGTTTTGCCCCTGTACTTCTTGGAATCCATTTAGAATATAGGCGACGTCACTTAGAAGGGCCTTGAGCTCTTCCCTGCGAAAGGTTTCTATGATTCCCTCGTAATCATTTGATGTTTCATCACGCTGCATTTCTTCATATGATTGCCTCTAAATCAGTTACTCGAGTAAGGATAAGAGCTGAGAACATTGAGCGAGTTGATGCTATGTATGAGACACAGAAGATGAAATAATGGTGTAAGTGATGACATGATAACCTGAGAGATGTACACGGCATGCATGACATAGAAGATGATAAGAGCATGCAAAAAATATGAGATGGTGATATACAGGATGATGATGATCATGTGCAAGATGTGTTGTAAGACATGTTGATGGACCCTTTATGCAAATGAACAATATTCTGCTTATACAATGATGAAGATATGGGTACTAAATGCTGTGCTTGGGCTGGATCCTATTACTGATTTTTCAATAAGGGGTAACAAAATCAAGCGACCATGATGTGCCCCTGGGACCTATGATCTGTTGATCGAGGATGTTATATATATATATATTGGGAATAGGTTCTAGCATTGTTAGTTCATAACCAGAGGAATCCCTGTAGCTTGATGAGATTACCCAAATTTGAAGGACCAGTTGCCAATGTGATATTGCATACAGATGCACCAGACTTAACTAGACCTTGTGCATAATGATGTGATCAAGATATATACATGATGAATTTGAAAGGATGAATTTTGAATTTGAATGAGTTTGAATTTTGAAAGATGAGTAAACTCATACAAAATGATGAGTGATGATGATAAAAGCAAATGAATTTGAATCTTGATAGAAACAAATAAGAAATAATTTGAATGAGGATGATAAAATGCAGTGGATTGAATGCGAATTAATCAAAACAAAAAATTGAATATAAAAGCAATGCCTGAGTTTGATGCAAACTTAGATAAGAAATGAATTGAAATTGATTGAATATGAATTAACCAAAGTTTTGATTAAAAAAAACCCGAGTTAAATGGAAACTCAGATGATGAATAGGGATGATGTAGACAAGTGGATGAGATATTAATCAAAATAAATTTTGACTTAAAAAACCTGAGTTAGATGTAACTCAGAAGATGGATGGTGATGGTATGGATTGGATATTAATAGTTTTGACTAAAAACCTGAGTTTATATGTAAACTTAGAAAATGGATGATGCTGATAGGAATTGAGATTTGAAATGAAATGGAATGAATAGGATTAAAAGAATTAACATATTTTAAAGGTGAGCTAACTCAACGCGTGTAACCCGTTGGGGTGAGTGGATAAGAATCCATTTCATTTATCTGGGTTGTAGGAAACCAGCGCACAAATGGGTTAAAATGAAACTGACAAAAGGAGAGTCCATACAACCCATTTTAATGTGGCTTGGTTGGTTGCCCCTTAACCAGATTGATCTAGGGTATTAGCCTCACACATGTGTTGAGTTGACTATAAAATGGATTAGGGTTTACTCCTATCTAGCATCAAAATGGCTCACACAAGCTCCAAAATAGGTTAGGTATAGGGATAGGGATATCCCTATATCTAAGTAGAAATGAGGAAGCGACTTAAATCGAGAGCAGAATAAGGATAAGGTTGTCCCTCCTAGTGAGTATCTCTTAATTTATACTCAAACAGTGATTTATAGTCTACATGCTTATGCTGGTGTATGCAGGGATTTGAACTATAAGGTTGAGGAGCACTTGACCGTATATGCGACTTTCCGGTATAGAACATACTTGAAAATGGACGAATTGGTACAAGCGGAAAAGACCAGTCATAAGGGAGAGATTTAGTAAATATGTCTGCAAGTTGGTTGTTAGTTTCAACAAATTCCAATATTACATCTCCATTTTGAACATGATCCCTTATGAAATGATATCCTATTTCAATATGTTTTGTTCTTGAATGTTGGATTGGATTTTTTGTCATATAAATTGCACTTGTGTTATCACATTTGATTGAAATCCTATCATAAAATAATTTGAAATCTTTTAATTGTTGTTTCACGTATAATGTTTGAGCACAACAACTCTCAGCTGCTACATATTCAGCCTCAGCTGTTGATAGAGCTACTGAGTTTTGTTTCTTACATGACCATGAAACTAAGGAGTGTCCTAAGAAGTGACATGAGACACTAGTGCTTTTTCGATCAACTTTGCAGCCAGCAAAGTCTGCATCAGAATAACTCACTAGTTCTAATGTTTTATTCTTAGGATACCAAAGTCCTAAATCAATTGTTCTAATTAAGTATTTAAAGATTCTTTTGATAGCAGTCATGTGTGATTCTTTAGGATTAACTTGAAATCTAGTACACATACACACACTAAACATAATATCAGGCCTACTAGCAGTTAAATACAACAGACTAACAATCATACCTCAGTATTTTGTTTCTTCTACACTTAAGCCCTTTTCATCTTTATCCAGCTTTGTGGTTGGACTCATCGGAATATCAGCATCTTTGAGTTGTCCATACCAAACTTGTTAAGCAGCTCTCTAGTGTACTTGGCTTGACTTATGAAAATCTCTTCCTTAGATTGTTTGATTTGAAGACCAAGGAAGAAGGTTAGTTCTTCCATCATGCTCATTTCGAATTCATCCTGCGTTGTCTTAGCAAATTCTTGACAAAGGAATTCATTAGTAGATCCAAAAATGATATCATCAACATAGATTTGAACTAAAAGCATATCATCATTTTTTTATTTTATAAACAAGGTAGTATCAATTTTACCTCTAATGAACTTCTTTCCAAGTAAGAAACCAATAAGTCTATCATACCAAGCTCTAGAAGCTTGCTTTAAGCCATAGAGAGCTTTAGTGAGTTTGAAAACATGATTAGGCATTTTGTGATTTTCAAAACAAGGAGATTGTTCTACATAAACTTCTTCAGAAATAAATCCATTTAAGAAAGCACTTTTAACATCAATTTGATAAAGTTTAAAATCCTTATAACAAACATAAGCAAGCAACATCCTAATAGCTTCAAGTGTAACAACAGGGGCAAAGGTTTCATCATAATCAATCTCCTCTTCTTGGTTGTAGCCTTGAGCTACCAATCTAGCTTTATTTTTAACAATATTTCCTTCTTCATCCTTCTTATTCCTAAAAACCCATTTAGTACCTATTATAAACTTGCTTTTAGGTCTAAGCACTAAGTTCCATACTTGATTTCTTTCAAATCGGTTTAATTCTTCTTGCATAGCCATTCCCCAAGATTTATCATTAATTGCTTCAAGAGCATTCTTAGGTTCAATTTTAGAGAGGAATGCAAGGTTATTACATATGTTTCTTCTAATTCTTACACCTTGATCCATATTGTCAAGAATTTGTTCTTTAGGATAATCTTTAATTAATCTCCATGCCTTAGGTAGATGAATTTCATTTTCTTCTAAGTTTTCATTTTTTAAGTTAATAGCATTATCTTGATTTACATTTTCTTCTT
This sequence comes from Tetracentron sinense, assembly GCA_015143295.1. Taxonomy (NCBI): domain Eukaryota; kingdom Viridiplantae; phylum Streptophyta; class Magnoliopsida; order Trochodendrales; family Trochodendraceae; genus Tetracentron; species Tetracentron sinense. The sequence goes on along the minus strand of CM026555.1, from coordinate 17,770,824 downwards.
TGTTGATTTCCAAGTTTGCTATATCCTTAGATAGGTTATCTAGATTGTTAGTTTGATCTTCATTTTCAAGATTATTAGATTTAAAAGGATTTGATTCATCAAAAATAACATGCATAGATTCTTCAACAATTAAAGAGGTCTTATTGAACACCCTATAAGCTTTGCTATTAGTAGAGTAACCAAAAAAAATTCTTTCAATAGATTTTGATTCAAATTTCTTCAAGTTTGGTTTACTATTTAGAATAAAACATTTGCAACCAAATACTTTGAAGTATCCAATATTAGGTGGTCTACAATGTCAAAGTTCATAAGGAGTTTTGTTTCACTTGTTTCTAATGACCACTCTATTAATCACATAGTAAGCAGTGTTAATGGCATCAGCCTAAAAATAGTTAGGTAAATTATGTTCATTTAACATAATCCTACTCATTTCTTGTAATGATCTATTCTTTCTTTCAACTACTCCATTTTGTTGAGGAGTTCTAGAAGCGGAGAAATTATGGTTAAAACCATGTTCTTCACAGAAGGATTCAAGCTCCTTGTTCTTAAATTCTCCACCTCTATCACTTCTTATAGCATTAATTGAGTAACATTTTTCATTTTGCACTCTTTTATAAAAATTTTCAAACAAGATGTAAACACATAAATTTACCACATTTCCTCTCCTCTCAACTCTAAGTGTCGAGATAAGGTCCGAGAGTAGAGGAATAACGCAAAATTTATTCTAAGAGTCGCCACCTACTTAGGGGAAGTAGGATCCCGAGATAAAACCCAAAATAAGGGGTCTACGGTCCAGAGTAGTCTAGGTAAGAGATCCATTTAGGTCCTGGGGAAGGGGTTAGGCACCCCAGGACCTCCATCTACTGATGGTAACCTACTCATTAGGTCTAAGCCAAACATTTAAAATCCCTAAAAATTTTCTAAATAATTATTAATTTTGCTAATCAAACACAGATCAATATGGGGTGTGAAAATTTTATCTTTGGTTGGGGTCGAACCCTGGTTTGGGCTGCCTACTTATCCGGTTAGTCGGAATCAGACCCTAATAGTAGTTCGGGGGCGGTGACTGTTTTTATACTCGTTTCGGAGTGTGGTCACTTCCAACTCGTGCTTGAGTTGGGGGAAGCGGAATTGAGATTTATGAATCTCATTCCGGGAGATGGTTGCGTAGCTAGGTGCTCGTGGGGGAGCTCTAGGGGGCGTTCATTTATTAGGGTTGGTCATTTTTTCATTTTTAGATTTTTTTGAATGTTTTTGTTATTTTGTATTTTTGGTTTTTTTTTTTTTGTATTTTTTAATTTTGGCAAGTTTAACTAGTCAAAAACTAACCTAACTGCCCAAGGTAGGCAAAAAGGAAAATAAGGTCTAACTGACTTAATTAACTTAAAGGCAAAGAGCAGGGCGGATCGAGCGGCCTTAAACCAAAAGAGGTTATGGTTTAAATACGGACCCTGCTCTAGGTCCCAAGGGGAGATAGACCAGTACCTTTAATTTATTTTTATTTTTATTTTATTTATATATATATATATTTTTGATTTCCCTTTTTTGTTGGACTAATTAATGAGGTAAGTTAAAAGACTACCTAAATGCCCAGTGTAGGCAAAATAGGAAACTATTGCACACACATGGATAATACATACATACATGACAAAAGAAATGGGGCCCAAAGAGAAAGTTAATGGGCCAAGGCCCATTGACCACTAATGGTCAATTGGCTTTGGTCCACTATCTTTCCAAGACCTTAAAAGGTAAGCCCAAAAATTCTAAAATGATGCTAGGGGCTTATGGGCCTCAATTCACCAACATATGGCCCAATCCAAGGGCCCAAGAGATTCAAATCCCCAACACTCCCTCCTCACATTTAATTTCTAACATGCAAAAAAAATAAAATAAAATAAAATAAAATAGATAAAAAGGGAGAATGCATACCTGCGTGCGGTTGTCATGAAGATAATAGAAAGAAGGCCAGTGGCCAGTGGTGCTACTGCTGCTGTTGATGATCCGAGAAAAGATAGGTGGAAGAAACTCTCACAACAATCACTCCCTAGAACAAGGGATTACAAAAAATAAAAAATAATAAAAATCTGCATGTGATGAAGCCCGATCAGCTTGTTTGAAATGAAATGAAGCTGCTGGCCGGAAGTTTTCAGCTCGACGGAGTTGGAGTCCTAGCTGAAACAGATCTACGATTAAAGAGAGAAAAAAAACAATGAGCTACTGGCCAAAGAAAACTATTGATCAGATGGAAACTCTCTTCACGAATCTAGAAAGAGAAGTAAAAGAATAATAAATGATAATAATAATGAAAATAAAATTAAAAAATAAATAAATAAAATCAGAAAAGTATGAACCAGAATAGAGATTGAATACAAAACTTATTACGGTTTTGCTGGCCAGAGTAGATGAAGGCATCAACGGTGTAGATCTGGAACTTCCAGATCTACAACAAAAGAAGACTGAGGGAAGGCTCAAAAGCTTACCGAGAAGTACCGGCCGAGGTAAGGATTGGGGCTGGAGATGGGATCTGCCGGACTGGTACAGCTCGCCAGAAGGAATGATCGCCGGAGATGGAGACGCTGGTCAGAGATTAGAAATTCTAGATTCAGATCTAGAAACTCTACATCTAGATCTAGAAATTCTAAAATAAGAAGGAATTAGAGCAGAACACTAAGACAAAACCAAAAAAACAAAAAAAAAAAAGAAAAAAAAAAGATGAGGGTCGGTTACCTGATGAACGAGAGGGTAAAGAGCTGGCTGGATTTGCCGGAGAAGATGACCGGAGAACAACTGAAATTGTTGGATTGAGCTGATGAAGTTAGAGATTTAGATCTGGAACTTCCAGATCTAAAGCAAAAAGAATTAATACGAGAAAGAGAGAGAGTTGAACTGTTTACCTGAGCAAAAAAAGGCTCGCCGGCGGGAAACCGGTGATGGAGGTGCTACGGTGGAGTTGCAGTGGTGATGGAGTTCGGAAATGGTGACTGACTTGCCGGAGACAAAGCCAAAACCAACCGCCGATGAGAAGCTGCCACCGATTACAGTGATGAAAGCTGAGACACAAACTCAGTGGATGAGCTGAGTTGCGTTGGATCTGGGACACTGCTACTGCCGGAATTGAATGCTGCAACTCCAAAATGGAGCTTCGTATGGAGAGAGCTCGAGAGAGGAGAAAACTCCTTGCTGCCGAGATCAAAAATGGAAATGGGGTATGGATGATCTCATATGGGTATTTATAGGCTAAGGACTATGGTTTGAGGATAAGGGATCACATGGGCTTGGGCTTTGGCTTTGGTATTAGCCCATAAACAAACTTGAAAACCAGGGTCTTTGGTCATGGGTCGCAAGTTTTGCACTTGGGCTTTGCTTGTTTACAGCATTCATGGGTTTTTGGGATTGGTGTATGACCTTGAGGGCTTTAAACTTCTTAAGGAGTTTTGAACATGGATGATGGGTTTGGGGTTTTGAACGAATCGGGCTTCCAGCTCAACAAAACTCCCAAAATGAAACATAATTAAAATAAATCAAATTAATAAAATAAAAAATAATTAAAGATAGAATTTTGAGGGTGTAAATATGGGGTCTTTACAGTTGCCCCTCTTTGTCGGAGAGTGCTGGCAATTGAACGATAAACACTGAAATACCGACATTTTTTACACACTGAAAACCTGAAAAAGCTTATGAAAATCAAAGATGAAAGAAAGGGGAAATAAATTCTAGCCCTAGTTGAACTTGCCAAAACCAATAGATGGAGTGATGGATAGTAGTTTATGACCTCATTGCGGAGGACTGCTGGGGAAAAACAATGTAAATGGGATATGGAGTGAAGGATTGATGGGGAAAATGAATGTAAGGGAAACATGGATTGAAGGGAACTCGAAAAAAAAATGATTGATGGAGTGTGTGACAACGCTTTCGATTGTCAAACAGGTGAGATGAATGCATGACAATGCATTCCAATGTCAAACTGACGAGATGAAATGGGTAATGAACAAGAGGAAATGAACGGATGACAACACAATCCGATGTCAAACAAATGGAGATGAGTGAATGTCAATATATTCCGGTGTCAACCAAGAGAGAAAAGATGGATGACAACACATTCCGATGTCAACCAAACCGAACTGAATGACAACACATTCCGATGTTAAACAGGAGAGAAAAGATGGATGACAACACATTCCGATGTGAAACAGGGGAGAAAAGATGGATGACAACACATTCTGATGTCAACCAAACCGAACTGAATGACAACACATTCTGATGTCAAACAGGAGAGAACAAGTGGATGACAACACATTCCGATGTCAACCAAACCGAACTGAATGACAACACATTCCGATGTCAAACAGGGGAGAAAAGATGGATGACAACACATTCCGATGTCAACCAAACCGAACTGATTGACAACACATTCCGATGTCAAACAGGAGAGAAAAGATGGGTGACAACACATTCCGATGTCAACCAAACCGAACTGAATGACAACACCTTCCGATGTCAAACAGGAGAGGACAGGTGGATGACAACACATTCCGATGTCAACCAAACCGAACTGAATAACAACACATTCCGATGTCAAACAGGAGAGAACAGGTGGATGACAACACATTCCGATGTCAACCAAACCGAACTGAATGACAACACATTCCGATGTGAAACAGGGGAGAAAAGCTGGATGACAACACATTCCGATGTCAACCAAACCGAACTGAATGACAACACATTCCGATGTCAAATAGGAGAGAAAAGATGGATGACAACATATTCCGATGTCAAACAGGAGAGAAAATGATAATTTGGTGGAGATGTACTTGCTTCTTTACTAATCCATGATCGCAAGAGACGTTGTTTGTCATGATGGTTGCTGGCGAGAGAAAACTGCCGTAGTCAGACCATGAGACCCAAACGTGCACAAAAATTTAGATTTTTTTTTTTTTTTTTTTTTTAAAGAAATGTTTTTTTTTTTTGTTTTTTTTTTTTGAGAAATCCGAGAACTTTAAATTCATTTTGAAAAATGGTTTTTGAAACCATGCGAAAATTATACTCTGCTTTCGAGTTTGCAAGGGAATTGCTTTTTGGATGTGGCATTTAGAGATCATGAAAACATTTGGTGTTTTCAGACAGTACAGTATGACCAAGAGAAATCATGACTTTATTGATCATTATTGTCCAGGATAAGTAAAACTAAGTTTGGTTTCACCCTCTGCTATATTGGCAATACACAAAGTCTTGTGAACAAATGGATTGTTAAGACAAATTTGATTGCTTGAGAAGTGAAGCACGAATGGTCTCCTACAGATTTTGTTGTTGAACTGTTTTTCAATTCTTTTCCTTTTTTACCCTTGGAATGACCAAGTCATGGGTTTGCATAATTTTTGCGCGATGAGGCCGTTGTCGGTTTTCACTCATGACTACAAAGTTGATCAGATCCTCTCTTTTTTTTTCCTTTTTTGCCCCTAGTCACAAGACTAGGACTGGGGTTCGCGTAATTTTTGCGCACTGAGGCCGTTTCCAGTTTTCACTCATGCCCGCGATTTATTCCATATGATTCGACTCTTAATATCTGCGACTGATTGCTTGAAGGGCCAAGGCTCAAGTAGACTTCATCAGATCCGCTGTTGAACCACTTTCCACGTTTTCCCTTTTTTACCCTTGGAATAACCAAGTCACGGGTTCGCATAATTTTTGCGCGATGAGGTCGTTTCCTGTTTTCACTCATGCCTACGAAACTGATCAGATATTCTTTCTTTTTCCCTTTTTTGCCCCTAGTCACAAAACTAGGACTGGGGTTTGCGTAATTTTTGCGCAATGAGGCCGTTTCCGGTTTTCACTCATGCCCGCGATTTATTCCGATTGAGGCTTTACTCCCTTCATTGCCTTGAATGTCAGTGTTCTACCTTAGATACTATTCTGATAATTGCTTGTTCTCTTAGTCTCTAAGGGATTTAGGAGGACTTGAAATAGGACGAAATGTTGGCTGAGGGGACTGAAAGTTTGGGACACCCTTTCTGCTTACCAGAATTCCTTCTTTTGCTGGACGGTTTTTTTTTTTTTGAGTTGAATTGAGGCTACTTTATCCGAATGGTTTCAAAATTTTGACCGCACCTGGTTTCCAGGTTGCCTACGTACCCTTTTTAAGATCAGGTCATGACGTAGTTTGTAGCAAACTAAGTGCAAGGTGTCTTGATCCCGATAAAAAGTTTTTGAAAGAGGAGTTATTAGGCTCGAAGGGTTAACTAACGAACTTTATTGATATATTGTAGGTGTTACATGATTTATAGGAAGAACAGGTGCCAAAAACGGCCTCCTATCATGTCCCAAAGAAGCTAAGAGTACAAGCAATTATCAGATAGGATCCTAAGCATAATACTTCTTAACTTTATCTATATTGATTGGCTCAGGAAGATCCTCATCATCCATACATCCAAGTCGAAGGGCGCCTCCAGAGAACTTTTCCCGGACAATGTATGGGCCTTCGTAGTTTGGTGTAAATTTTCCTCTCGGATCTGGACGATTTGGCAACAATTTCCGGAGAACAAGGTCACCAACTTCAATATCTCTGTGCTTGACTTTCTTATTGAATGCCCTAGCCACACGCCTCTGATAGGCTTGAGAGTGATCTATGGCTTTCAGTCGTTTTTCTTCAATCAGATGCAACTGTTCATATCTGGCTTGTGCCCATTCTGATTCTTCAATTTCTGCTTCCATTAGCACTCGTAATGACGGAATTTCTACCTCAATAGGCAAGACAGCTTCCATACCATATGCTAAAGAGAATGGTGTCGCACCAGTCGAAGTACGAATCGATGTTCTGTAGGCCATGAGTGCATAGGGGAGCATTTCATGCCAGGCAGAATACCTAATTGCCATCTTCTCGATGATTCGCTTCATATTTTTGTTTGCGGCTTCAACTACACCATTGGCCTGAGGTCTGTATGGTGTAGAATTATGATGCTGGATTTTGAATCTTTGGCAGAATTCAGTCATACCTTTGTTGCAGAAATTAAGAGCATTATCTGTGACAATCTCATACGGAACACCATATCTATAGATGATATCTTTTTTGAAAAACCGCTGAACAACTGAGGCCGTGACATTAGCAAAAGAAGCTGCTTCAACCCATTTTGTGAAATAATCAATTGCAACAAGAATAAATCAATGACCGTTTGATGCTTTCGGCGTGATAGGCCCAATGACGTCTATACCCCAGGCTGAGAAAGGCCAAGGTGCAGTAAGATTGTGCAGTGTAACAGGCGGTGCATTGATTCGGTCTGCATAAATCTGGCATTGATGGCATTTCTGAACATGGCGACAGCAATCGGATTCTATAGTAGTCCAATAGTACCCCCAATCTAAGAATCTTCTTTGACAGCATTAATCCGTTCATGTGGGGACCACAAACCCCTCCGTGAACTTCCTCAGCCACTTGTGTTGCTTCCTTTTTATCAAGGCATCTCAACCAAATCAAGTTTGGTGACCTCTTGTATAATACTCCTCCTGAGAGAACAAACTGAATAGAGAGTCTTCTGATTGCTTGACGATCTGTTTTGGTGGCATCCAGAGGAAAAGTGCCGTCCTCCAAGTATTGCTTGATATCTGTGTACCATGGCTTGTCATCTGGGCGCTCTTCTATAACTAGACAATAAGCTGGTTGGTCTTGTTGCTGAATCTCAATAGGCCAAATCAGATTTCCTTTAGGAAATTTCACCATCGCAGCTAAGGTTCCAAGAGCATCGGGGAATCTGTTGTGCGTCCTGCACCTGTGATTGAAAGTGATTCTTCTGAATTTGGTGATCAATACATTAAGGCATGCCAAATACGGAATCAACTTTTCTTCCTTGATTGCCCATGACTCATTAGCTTGACAAATTACCAATGAAAAATCACCGTAAACATCAATCTCTTCTATACCAATACAATGTGCTTCTCTTAGTCCAGCTATACATGCCTCGTATTCTGCAGCATTATTTGAACATTTGAACTTTAGCTTGACTGAGATAGGAAGATGAGCTCCTCTTGGCGAGATTAAGACTGCTCCTGCCCCATTCCCATGTTGGTTTGCGGCTCCATCAAAGTACATCTCCCATCCAATATAATCAGGATTTTCTGGTTCTAAGCTTAGGATAGCTTCATCCGGAAACTAATCATGCACTGAAACATAATCGGATGATGGGTTATATGCCAAATGATCTGTAATTACTTGCCCCTTAATCGATTTCTGCGTCATGTATGTGATGTCAAATTCTGATAACATCATGAGCTACCGAGCTGTTCTTCCTGATGTAGCGGGCTTCTCTAATAAGTACTTGAGCGGATCCATTCTTGATATCAAAATCACAGGGTAAGACAATAAATAATGTCGTAAACGCTGGGTGGCCCAAACCAATGCTAGATAAGTCCTCTCTAACGCATTGTACTTCCCTTCGTACTCATACAAACGCTTACTGATGTAATAAATGGCCTGTTCTTTCCTGCCTGATTCATCATGCTGAGCTAGCACACAACCCATTGAAGTCTTTTGGATGGAGATGTACATTAAAAGTGGTCGTCCGGGTGTTGGAGGGACAAGTACGGGTGGATTGAGAAGATACTGCTTGATCTTATCAAAGGCCTGTTGACATTCATCTGACCAAACTGTAGGCACATTCTTTCTAAGCAATTTGAATATCGGCTCACAAATCGGAGTAAGCTGTGCAATAAAACGACTGATATACTGAATCCTGCCCAGAAATCCTTGAATTTCCTTTTCTGTCTGAGGTGCAGGCATCTCGATGATAGCTCTTGCTTTAGCTGGATCAACTTCGATTCCTCTTTTGCTAACAATGAAACCAAGGAGTTTCCCTGAAGTTGTTCCGAAAATACATTTTGCTGGATTTAGCCTTAAACCAAAGACTCTGAGCCTGTCGCATAATTTCTTCAAATCTTCAGGGTGATCTTTAGCCAATGGAGATTTGACAATCATGTTGTCTACGTAGACCTCTGTACTCTTGTGCATCATATCATGAAATAAAGCTGTCATTGCTCTTTGATAAGTTGCCCCTGCATTCTTGAGCCCAAATGGCATGACCTTGTAACAAAAGGTGCCCCAAGGGGTAATGAAAGAGGTCTTTTCCATATCCTCTTCAGCTATTTTAATCTGATTGTATCCAGAAAACCCATCCATGAAAGATAGGGTTTCATGTCCTGCTGTGTTATCGACAAGGATATCTATGTGAGGAAGTGGAAAATTATCTTTTGGACTAGCCTTGTTCAAGTTTCTGTAGTCGATGCACATTCTGACCTTGCCATCTTTCTTAGGCACCGATACAATATTGGCCAGCCATTCTGGGTAAGTTGCCACTGCTAGAAAACCCGCACTTATTTGCTTTTCAATCTCATCTTTAACTTTCTGCGACCATTCTGGCCTTAACCGTCTGAGCTTCTGCTTAACTGGTTTCATCCCTGGGTTTAAAGGTAATCTGTGGACTACTAATTCTGGATCAAGGCCGGACATGTCTGCGTATGACCAAGCAAATACATCAATGTAACTTCTGAGGAAGTCAATCATAACGCTCCTTTGCTCAAGACTCATTGTAGTGTCAATCTTTACACACTTAGGATCGTCTTCGGATCCGAGATTTATAGTCTCAGTGTCCTCATCATTAGGTTTACATATCCCTTCGTAATGTTCAAGGAGGTCGAGGATCTCTTGTGGAGGTTCCTCTTCTTGCTCTTCGTCATACTCTACTTCCAAAAGTTCAAGATTGATTTCATGTTTAGAATTAGCTTTGTCCTGGGCAATTCCCTGGCAAACCAGTAAGCTCAGTTTTAGTATTTGAGTTTAGTTTTTTTTTTTTTTTTTTTTTTTTTGGGTATGGCTTCAGATCACTAAGCCTCTTTTGGAGACCTAGGTCATACCATCATAAACCAAGATTTTATGTATATACAAAAGGAAACTAGTCTTGAGACAAAGAAAATGAATTTCATTGATTTTCTGATGCTTTGCAATATTTACAAAGATGCATAAAGTGAAAAGACTATAGACTATTTTGAAATGACCAACAAAACCGCTTGGAAAACAAAATTTTTTTTTGGTTTTTCTCTTTTTGACCTAAAGATGAAGAGAACAAATAAAGAAAAGAAACTGAATCATGGTCTGACTAGTCCAACCTTCTTTCTCTGCCTTCCTCTGGTTGCCTCAACTGTGATGGGATCGGTCCACCATACGAGCGAAGAAGAATTGGCTCGTATGAGCGGAACAGAGCTGGGTGATGCTTGCGAAGCACTAGAAAGGGTGCAAACCTGTTCCTCTGCCATGTGATCAATCTAGACTGCATCTTCAACAGTGAGTTCTTCAAACAATTGAGCAACCTCGAACATTTCATGAAACCTTGCAGGATCGTCCTTTGGCTGAGGTTTGGGTGCAGGGTTGACAGTTGGCTCTTGGTCTGTTTCCTCAAAAGGAAGGTTTTTATAGATTTCAAAATCAGAGGGTCTGGGAGTACTGGTAAGAAAGGTAACAGATAGGGGAGGTGGGGGCACCGACTTTACTGATGATTTTTCTTTAGTCAGCTTGTTCAAGAAATCTTTCAACTCTGGTTTGTACCGTATTCCGAAATGAGGTGTGTAGCGAGGTGCTATGTACCGCTTCTTCATTCCTTGATGGTGGGCTCCCAAACCCAAACCAGGTTTGTACTTCATTTTTGCCATGATCCTCACTGCAGCTTGTATATATCCATCTTTTTTGCTTTCAAGCTGAGCATTACAAGTAACCTCCTCAAATTGATAAGTCATAAAAGATGCCCCTTGTCCCAATTCTTGGACATCTCCAAAAGAACTCGCCAAAGACTCCGTCGGAATCACAATCAATTGGTCGCCTTGAATGAACTTAATTCTCTGATGAAGTGATGAAGGGATGGCTCCGGCCATGTGAATCCACGGCCTTCCAAGAAGAAGAGTAAAAGAAGCTGGTACATTAACCACTTGAAAATTGATCAAAAATTCTGATGGCCCAATAGAGATGTTTAAGTCGACGTCTCCCAAATTTTGACGAGTTGAATTGTCGAAAGCTCTAATTGTCATAGGTCTTTTCTTGACATGGCTGATATCTATTCCCAAACCTTCCAAAGTAGTTAATGTACAGACATTCAAACCAGACCCATTATCTACCAAAACTGCTGAAAGTGTTTTACCCCTGCACTGCACTGAGATGTAAAGAGCTCTGGTATGTTCCTTATCACTGTCCGGGATTTCCTCTTCACTGAAGGTAATGGTCTTTGGTTCCAGAATCTGACCTACCAGTTGCCCCAAACGCTCGGGCGTTATATCCTTTGTGACATGAGCATTGTTAAACACCCTAAGCAATTGCTCCCGATGGTGCTCTGAAGTTAAGAGTAGTCCCATCACTGAAATTTGAGCTGGGAGCCTCGTGAGTTGATGGGCAATATTATATTCCTTCGCTTTCTTCAAAATTTTCAACAATACAGCATCTTCCTCTTTTTGTTGCTCAGGACTCAGACATTGCTCTTTACCCTTGGACTTAGGCAACTCAACTTCTGGTTGCTGGTAAACTCTTCCTGACCTGGTTATTGTAGTGATGTTTTCATTGTCTAAAATGAGAGATGGAGGGGCCGGTAAACGATTAAAGGGATGGATTGGTGCTGGAATGTATGGAATTTGGACTGGACCTTTACCAAGGGGTCGTGGGGATGATACAACTGGGGTTGTAGGCCAACCAGCAAGGCAAGGGATGGTATAAACAATCCTCTCTTCTTCAACATGAATAAAAGGGATTTGTATAGGGCGCTGAATGGGTTGAATAGTAGATGAGTGGACTGGCGACATGTGAGGTATTTGGATGGGTTGAATAACTGGGGATTCGGGAGATGACAAAGACTGAGGATATGGGATTCGGACAGGGACTCGATACGAAGGATGGATAGCATCATCTGTCTCTGATAGCCCATCAATCTCCACCATACTAACATCAGACCCGTCCCTGCTTAGAAAATTAATCTGTCCTTGATGTGGGGGAAGAGGGGCTTGAATGATGCTAGTATTTCCAGGTGTAAATTCAACTTTACCTTGCTCTAAGAGATCTTGAATATCATGTCGAAGAGTGTAACATACATCTGTAGCATGACCCGGACCTCGATGATATGCACAATAATGATCTGCCTGATAATTCCGATTTTGCTTATCAACTGGGATGAGAGGAGTCAGCCCCTTTAGAGTTACAAGATCCCGCTTGAGGAGGAAAGTCAGAAGCTGGCTTAAAGAGTAAGGTAAGGGAGTGAAATTTCTCTGAGGGTTTCTCACTGGCTGACGCGCCTGTTGATACTGATTTTGCCTTACCGACTGAGGATTTTGAGGTTGAGGATGTTGTCGAATCGGTGGAGCAGGCAACATTAAGGGTGCACTGGGTGCAATCTAATTAACTTCTTCTCTTTTTTTGGTATCCTTTTGCCCACTATTCCTGTTAAATAGAGCACTTGACCTCGGAGATGTATTGCTAAGACTGGCATGTATAGTACCATTTTTAACAGCCGTTTCAATTCTTGCTCCTGTCTCGACAATTACCTTGAAATCTGTTGCTGGTAAAGTTATCATTAGTGTTGAATATGGTTGCTTTAAGGTTCCCAAGAAAGTAGAGGCCATTTCTTCCTTTGATAATTGCACTGATAGTCTTGATGCCACCTCTCTCCATCTAGTGGCATACTCAATGAATGATTCGTTATTCCTCTGAGACAGTTGCTCTAGATCACTCTTTTACGGGAGCACCTCCAAGTTAAAAGAAAATTGATCAATGAAGAGATCGATCACATCTTGCCAACTGGTAATCCGCTTCTTATCAATTGAAAGCCACCACCTTAGAGCGGCATCTTTCAGGCTTTTCTGGAAATATTGGATAAGATATGATGGTTTATCTCTGTAAGCCATCATGTCTCCTACATACAACTGTAGATGCTCTTTCGGGCACCCTTTGCCCCCGTATTTGGTGAATTCTGGAACTCAAAAATTAGAGGGAACCAAAGTATCAAAGGAGAAAACTAGATCATCTAGAGTTATCCCTGTAGAGGAAGATGATACACCCTGCATTTTTTTCATCATCTCTTTCAACTGACGAATTTCTTCTTGTTGGTTTTTGAGAGATATCAACAACTCAGAATCTTGTGGCGCCTTTGGATTATGATGATCACAGTGCACAGCCTCACCAGTTTTTCCATCAAACCGAGTGTAGTCAAAATCACCATCCTCACCTGGTTGATCGTGAAGGGGGTTGATAAAGGTAAAATTCGGGACGGGAATCTCAACCCTAGGTTGATCCGGTTGAAAAGGTCTAAACCCTGACTGATATGGTTGATGCCGAAAGGTTCCAATTCCAGGTTGGTCTGGCTGAAAGTTTTCTGGTTGGAATACAGTTCTAGGCTGTTCTGGTTGAAATGGTTCAGTTTCTGGTTGGTGTGCAGGTTTATTAAGTTGCAAAGCCATCAGAGCCTGCAAGGTTTCCTGAATATTGTCCAATTGGGTTTTCATCCCATGTATCTCCTGATCGTGTGCTTGTACAAGCTGGTCTGTACTTGAATCCAAACGATTGTTGGGAGCAGCCATGTCTGCTGAACTTTGAGATGACCAATCTGCGACTTCAGGACTGTCCAGATCTAGTATTACAGCTTGAGCAAGAGCACGAGATACAGAACGAGTGACAATTCGCTGTTTCATGCAACACTGAGAAAGATGTAGCGATTAAACATGAATGCATGATTTGACAGCAAAAAGATGAAAATCACTTTTTTATATATGCATGTCTTTGTGTGATTTTAAGACAACACTGAACCAAAAGAAAAATAATGAAAAGCAACAAAAGACAAACAGAAAGACAAAAGGAAATTGACTCAGCCCTATACAGGTCTCTCAGGAATAATAAAGTCGGGAGGTAAGGGGTTGCCCCCAAGGTCTATCACTTGTTGACGAAGAATAGCAATCTCACTTTCTAGCCTGTCTACCACACCCGACGCACTTTGAATCCTGTAGTCGAACTCTAGAGCCTCGACTTGAGCATGGTGTCTGACTGCTTTCAACTGTTCTTGATTCTGACGGAACTGGACTTCAAACTGGAAAGACTCCTTAGCATCATCTCTTTTCCTCTTTTGAAACTCTCGGAGTGCTTGCTCTAGCTGATGTTCTTTATCACGGGCCAACTGACGTCGACTCCTCAAGTCATCCTCCTGTTGTCGGAGAGTCTGTTGCGCTTTCTCCAACTCTTCCATATCTCTCAGAATCTTGACTTGGATCTGCTCCAAGTGTTCTTCCTTCTTGCGGACTTCCTAATATTCCCTTTTCAACTCAGCTTCATGTTGCCGGTGTGCCTATTGCGCTGACTTGAGCTTCTTAGTATCCCTTAGTATCTTAAGACAATTACCAAGGAAAGTATCTTTCCACGGCACCACCACCTCAGAAAGGGGAAGGCTTCCCCTGGACGGTGCTGTAACTGGGGTGAGCAATTCTGCTGGTTTTGGCATCTCTGATTGTATGTCAGGGTTCTCCAACCATAAATCATACTCTTCTTCAGTCGACGTTTTCCCTGGTCCATGTTCTACTATATCGTCTGGAAATTTTTCCCTTTTAGATCGTCTCCATTCATTTTGGAAACGCCTCTCTAGAAGTTCAGATGTAGTAGAGAAAACACAATAGTCTTTCGTCAAATCATCAACTACTGGGATAAACTGTCGGTATCCAAACTGTCGGAGTACTCTGAGTGGAATGTAGGGTGACAAACCAGTCAGGCCAGCAAGAACTATACATCTTCTTCCAAAAGTAGTTAAAAGAGGAAGCCTTTGCTTGTTGATTACGAGCCAACGACATTTCCAAATTATCTCGTCCTCTGATAACTGCTGGAGCTTTCTGTAACAATCTTCCATTTTTTTGAAAGCAAGCTTGGATTGGGTCTGGCTAAATTTTCGCACTATGTTCCGAGCATCATAAGCAAATTCTGAGGGCACCGTAACCATTGATGGTAAATGCTCGACCAACCATAAATGTAAAAGAGATAAACTGGCGTTGAATGTCCCTTTCCTGTTCTCACTGCTATATTTAAGACCCTTAAGAACCTCTCCCAGGATCATTGGGACGACTGACCCTCCACTACGCATGTCTTTGACTACCCCCACCAATACAGATTCAGCGATACTGAGGTTTTTTGGGAAGATAAGCTAAGCTAGAACAATCCATGTAAGAACATTGAGTGTTGACTCGGATTCAGCCTCAGGTGTGCTAGGGTCCCATGAAGGTCTATACATATCCCACAGTTTGTTCATTTCAACCCTTGAGTAAGTACCTTTGGCATTGTTGGGTAATCGGTCAGGCTTGATGTGTAAGAACTGTGCGAGCTCAAACTGGTAATTTGTTCTGTAATGGGGTAGAATAGCAGGACCATCAATATCAAGCCCTAGGATGCGTTTAACTTCTTCGATTGTCGGACACATTTCATTTTTTCCAAAACGGACAACTACACTTTTAGGATCCCAACAAAGAATCGCCGCCTTGACTAAACGCCAATCAGGATCGATCAAAGCAAGGTCTAAAATATTTCCCACATGGTATCTCTGTGTCCATACTAGGCGACGGGCAGAGTTAAGACCTTGAGCTGAACTAAAGATTGTAGCTGTGTCTCTGAGTTTGGCATCGCAAGCAGCACGCATCTCCAATTTGAGTGAAGGACCTAGGCCTCCCGGCTTAATTATTCCTGAAGGGCCTGCCATCTAAACAATAGTGCACAAGTGAGACTCTATACAGGTGCTACATGATGATGCAAAACTTTTGAGAATGTTTTCTTTTTTTCTTTTTATTTATTTACATATTCTTTATTTTATTTATTTATTTATTTTTATTTTTTAGTGTGGCATTACATATGTAAACTAATAGGGTGGGTGGACAAAAGCCCAGTCCACTAACTTGGGTTTCCAAGACCTATTAGATTAAGGTAATAAATGAATAAGGGGATATCCAATTATATCTGGATTTTGAATCCCATATGTAGTGTCACGAAAGATTATTATTATTATTATTTTTTTTTTTAGTCAAGACATATGTAAACCAATGGGGTAGGTGGTGTAGAGGTCCAACCTACTATCTTGGGTTATTGGAAACCAAAGCCCATTAAGTTTAAAACAAAAATGGATAAGTGGATAAGTGAGTACCCATTTATTATTTGAGGTTAGGACCCCCATATGTAATGATTTAAAGAAGCGGGTGAGAGGTTTATTCAATCACACATGGGCCATCATCAAACATAGTTCACACATGCCCTCTTTCTTGAATGAACATATGGGTACAAAAAAGATACCCTAATATACAACCAAAAAAGAGGGCGGGTATAGATTATAAGCAGAGTAGGATTGGGAGGAACCGCCCTACTTTACTGCTTATAAACTATATCACAACCTAATCTATATGCATATGCCGGGGTAATGCAAGGTGTTCCTAGGGTGGTTGGGAGGACACTTGGCCGTATATGCGACTCCCAAAATGGGACGATTGGCGCCAGTGGGAGAAACTGAATCCGTTTCTAAGGGGACAACCCATAAGGCGTGATCCAGCTGAACTCCACAGATCAGAAAGCCCCTGACACTAAAGATACGTATCAAACAGCCGTAGGCCCCATAGATCCAACTAATGGGTTATAAGGTGATTACACTAAAATGCAATGAATATGATATGCACAGGAAAGAGAATAGGAACATCCCATAACATAAAAAGAATTAGCAAAGGAATAATTGCTTTAGGAAATGATTAGGGATTTAAAAATGTTTGGCTTTTACCTAATTTTCAGGTTGGATCTAACTCTTTAGGTTTTCCCCAGCAGAGTCGCCAAAGCTGTAAACACATAAATTTATCGCCTTTCCTCCCCTCTCATCTCTAAGTGTCGAGATAAGGTCCGAGAGTAGAGGAATAATGCTAAATTTATTCTGAGAGTTGCCACCTACTTAGGGGAAGTAGGATCCCGAGATAAATCCAAAATAGGGGTCTACGGTCCAAAGTAGTCTAGGTAAAAGATCCATTTAGGTCCTGAGGAAGGGGTTAGGCACCCCAGGACCTCCATCTAATGATGGTAACCTACTCATTAGGTCTAAGCCAAACATTTAAAAATCACTTAAAATTTCCTAAACAATTATTAATTTTGCTAATCAAACACAAATCAATATGGGGTGTAAAAATTTTATCTTTGGTTGGGGTCGAACCCTGATTCGGGCTGCCAACTTATCCGGTTAGTCGGAATCAGACCCTAATAGTAGTTCGGGGTGGTGACTGTTTTTATACTCGTTTCGGAGTGTGGTCACTTCCAACTCGTGCTTGAGTTGGGGGAAGCGGAATTGAGATTTATGAATCTCATTCCGGGAGATGGTTGCGTAGCTAGGTGCTCGTGGGGGAGCTCTTGGGGGCGTTCATTTATTAGGGTTGGTCATTTTTTCATTTTTAGATTTTTTGAATGTTTTTGTTATTTTGTATTTTTGGTTTTTTTTTTGTATTTTTTAATTTTGGCAAGTTTAACTAGTCAAAAACTAACCTAAGTGCCCAAGGTAGGCAAAAAGGAAAATAAGGTCTAACTGACTTAATTAACTTAAAGGCAAAGAGCAGGGCGGATCGAGCGGCCTTAAACCAAAAGAGGTTATGGTTTAAATACGGACCCTGCTCTAGGTCCCAAGGGGAGATAGACCAGTACCTTTAATTTATTTTTATTTTTATATATATATATTTTTGATTTCCTGTTTTTTTTGTTGGACTAATTAACGAGGTAAGTTAAAAGACTACCTAAATGCCCAGTGTAGGCAAAATAGGAAACTGTTGCACACACATGGATAATACATACATACATGACAAAAGAAATGGGGCCCAAAGAGAAAGTTAATGGGCCAAGGCCCATTGACCACTAATGGTCAATTGTCTTTGGTCCACTATCTTTCCAAGACCTTAAAAGGTAAGCCCAAAAAATTCTAAAATGATTCTAGGGGCTTATGGGCCTCAATTCACCAACATATGGCCCGATCCAATGGCCCAAAAGATTCAAATCCCCAACACTCCCTCCTCACATTTAATTTCTAACATGTAAAAAAATAATAAATAAAATAAAATAAAATAGATAAACAAGGAGAATGCATACCTGCGTGCGGTTATCGTGAAGATAATAGAAAGAAGGCCAGTGGCCAGTGGCCAGTGGTGCTACTGCTGCTGTTGATGATACGAGAAAAGATAGATGGAAGAAACCCTCACAACAATCACTCCCCAGAACAAGGGATTACAAAAAATAAAAATAAAAAATCTGCATGTGATGAAGCCCGATCAGCTTGTTTGAAATGAAATGAAGCTGCTGGCCCGAAGTTTTTAGCTCGACGGAGTTGGAGTCCTAGCTGAAACAGATCTACGATTAAAGAGAGAGAAAAAACAATGAGCTACTGGCCAAAGAAAAACTGTTGATCAGATGGAAACTCTCTTCACGAATTAATAAAGAAAAGTAAAAGAAAAAGAAAATAAAAAAAATAAAAAATAAAAAATCAGAAAAGTATGAACCAGAATAGAGATTGAATACAAAACTTATTACGGTTTTGCTGGCCAGAGTAGATGAAGACATCAACGGTGTAGATCTGGCATCCCAGATCTGGAACTTCCAGATCTACAACAAAAGAAGACTGAGGGAAGGCTCAAAAGCTTACCGAGAAGTACCGGCCAAGGTAAGGATTGGGGCTAGAGATGGGATCTGCCAGACTGGTTCAGCTCGCCAGAAGGAATGATCGCCGGAGATGGAGACGCTAGTCAGAGATTAGAAATTCTAGGTTCAGATCTAGAAACTCTAAAATAAGAAGGAATTAGAGCAGAACACTAAGATAAAAAATAAAAATAAAAAAGATGAGGATCGGTTACCTGATGAACGAGAGGTTAAGGAGCTGGCTGGATTTGCCGGAGAAGATGACCGAAGAACAACTGAAATTGTTGGATTGAGCTGATGAAGTTAGAGATCTAGATCTGGAACTTCCAGATCTAAAGCAAAAAGAATTAATACGAGAAAGAGAGAGAGAGGTGAACTGTTTACCTGAGCAAAAAAAGGCTCACCGGCGGGAAACCGGTGATGGAGGTGCTACGGTGGAACTGCAGTGGTGATGGAGTTCGGAAATGGAAGATCGGAGGTGTGGCTGCCAGTGTGAGGGAGCTCCCTATTGCTGCCGTAAACAGAAGAAGAAAGCAGAGAAGGCGAGTGATGGATTAGAAGGTGTAGTCGAGGGTGACTGGTTTGCCGGCAGGGATGGAGGTCGCCGGAGCTGCGATAAATGGATGGCTATGTACCAGATATGTTTGGAGAAGATGACCGGAGCTTAGCCTGAAAGCCCGATCTGAGATTCAAAGCCGAGGTAAGAAATAGGTGCTACTGTTACACGGGTTGTGGTCCAGGCAATGGAGGGCCTACTGATCGGATTTCTTGCCGGAGAAGATGGGGCAGCAGCTGCTGTTGCTACTGTGTGAAGGAGATGCTGGAAATGCTAGTTGCCGGCAATGAAGGAGGGGTGCAGAGTTGGATAATGTTGTATTGGTGATGTTTCACACCCAAGATATTGCTGCTGCAAATTGAAGAAGAAGGAGAAGGGAAATAGAAGAGAAGAAGAAGGGAGGGAGGCGGCTCCCCTGGTTTCACGGAATGAAAATAGGGTTTTTACACCCTTCTCTTTGCTTTTATACTGTTTGGGGGAAACATGGATTTGGGTTTTATTATATGGGTCATGTGAAATGGGTTTTGGGCCAATGAGATTCGAAAATGGGCTTAGGCTTTAACAGATTTGAGGGTTTAAACCGGTTTGGGACTTGAGATTTTATAAAATGAACTAAGGCTAGGGTTTGGACACTAAAGAATGGGCTAGGCTTAGCTGTGCAAGATAAGTGGGGGCTTTGGATTTGGGATTACAGGTAATGGAGATCTCTCTCTCTCTCTCTCTCATCCAACTCTTTTACTCTCAAAACAAACATAAAATTAAAATAATTAATAAAATATAAAAGATAAGTGGGGTTTTAGGGGTGTAAAAATGAGGTGTTCACAGTGATATTGTCATCGCCCAGATATATGTTGATGACATTGTGTTTGGTTCCACATTAGACTTACAAGCTCTATCATTTGCTGAACAAATGAAAAATGAATTTGAAATGAGCATGGTAGGTGAGCTGAGTTTCTTCCTTGGTCTTCAGATCAAGCAATTAGATTCTGGGATCTCAGTATCTCAAATCAAATATGCTAAAAATCTGGTGAAGAAATTTGGTATGAGTTCTGCTAAGCATGCTAGGACTCCTATGAGTTCTACAACAAAACTTAGTAAAGATACTTCAGGCAAGGATGTTGATTAAACTTTTTACAGAAGCATGATTGGTAGTTTGCTCTACCTAACTGCCTCTAGACCAGACATTGCCTTTAGTGTTGGAGCATGTGCCCGCTATCAAGCGAGCCCTAAAGAGTCACTTACTTGCAGTCAAGCGTATCATTCGATATGTAAGTGGAACTCCATCATTTGGCCTCTGGTATTCTTTTGATACCAATGCCACAATAGTTGGATATTCCGATGCCGACTAGGCCGGAAATGCTGATGATAGGAAGAGCACCTCCGGAGGGTGTTTCTATATTGGAAACTGCTTAGTTGCTTGGCTTAGTAAAAAGCAGAATTCAATTTCATTGTCCACTACCGAAGCTGAGTACATAGCTGCTGGCAGTTGTTGCAC
The DNA here is from genome assembly GCA_015143295.1 of Tetracentron sinense. Classification (NCBI taxonomy): domain Eukaryota; kingdom Viridiplantae; phylum Streptophyta; class Magnoliopsida; order Trochodendrales; family Trochodendraceae; genus Tetracentron; species Tetracentron sinense. The sequence goes on along the minus strand of CM026555.1, from coordinate 17,750,091 downwards.
TCAACTTCTGTGGATGAAGCAGATGTTGCATGATTACGAGATTGAACAAAGCACTATGACTGTGTATTGTGATAATTCAAGTGCTATCAATATCTCCAAAAATCCCGTTCAACATTCTTGCACAAAACTCATTGACATTAGGCATCACCTCATTCGTGATTTAGTTGAGCAAAATGTTGTGTATTGAGTATGTCCAAACAGAGAAACAATTTGCAGACATTCTCACAAAACCCTTAGATTCCCTTAGGTTTGAGTTCCTTAGGAAATCCATTGGTTTGTGCGGAGTTGAGTGATGGTGTGCTCTCTTCATAGCCTATGTGTTCTTCTTGTTTCATTTAAGTCATAGAGCTATTTTTTGTTTTCTTTAATTAATAAAAATCCAAAAAACATTCAAAAATTGAAAAATGTTGCAAAAAATAGTGTATTCATATGTTCTTCTTTCCTATCATTATGCAGAAATTTATTTCCTTGAAATCATAATTGAATATTAATTCCAAGGTTAAATTTTTCATAGGATTGAGTAAATAAGGATAGTTCAACTATTAGTTCTATCTAGTGATTTAAAATGGTCATGATCACCAATCTCAGTTAGAGTTGAGTAAACAAAGATGTTATGTGTTGCACATGCACTCTAACTGATTTTTGAGATGATATTAGTTCCTATTTATAGATTCTAATATTATATCATATGGTTTCCTAGTTTAATCAAATCTAGTATAACCAAAGTGATTAAAATTCCATAAGGTGAGCCCCCTAGTTTTAAAAAATTATTGACATGGAAAGGACTACCTGTGAGTTTGTGTGATAGCTTCTAATGAATGCAAACAGTGAGTAATGGCTACCTAGACAAACAATAGGTATCTATATGGGTTGCTAGTATGAAAGTCCCCACTGTCATTAGAGAGGGCTACCTTCTCACTTGAGTGAAAGTCACCAATGTCCAAAGAATAGATAATGTGTAAAATTTGATTATATAATAAAATGACCTTATTGATCAAATTTGGGGTAAACATTGCTCATCAGAATTTTATGGATGTCTCTTGGTTTTAATTCTAGTTTTTGAACATTCTAGAGTACCTTTTATGCTATAATGTCAAAATCTTGTTTTGTGGATAAAACCAATCCTCAGAGTCATGTTATGAATTTTGAATATTACACACACATTACTTTTGAGCGTTTCTTTACTCTAAATGTGGATTTGATGCAAAAATCAAAATTAAACTCTTATGGAAACTAAAAGTTATTTACATAATCCTTATTCATAACTATTCTGTAATATACATTCTTGGTTGAATATTCTTTATGATTTTGATGACATAAATGTTTGCATAAGTGAATTGTTATTAGGTGATTTTGAGGTGAAAATGATTTTAAATCTTGCTTTGATTGAGGGGGAGAAAAATGGTTTTAAGAAAAAATTTTCAAAAATTTTCCAGACCACCGATCGCTCGGTGTTAATGACCGATCGATCGGTCTTTCGTGAACAGGGTTATAAAACCGTCATTTCTCATTTTCCTATTCTTTTGTTCTCCAAACTCTAGAGCGATCTCTCGGTTCCTTCTCCTCCAAATCTCTCTTACGTTCATTTCTTTCTACTCCAAGGGTTTCTAAGCATCTAAAAAGGTAAACTTTAATCCTTTTCTTGATTTTGGTTTACTTTTCACAACTAGGGCATCAAAAATTCATGATGATTTTCTCATACTCCTTAGTTATTCTTGCATTCCTCATGTCCGGTGTCTCTAAACGCCGGAGATTGGTCCTCAACAACCAAGAGGACCCTCTCGAGGAAGAGGAACTCAATGAGCCCTACTCTTTCACTCCAATAGGTCATGGGATTTCAATAGGGGATAGACCAATCCGTAGAATGGTTGATTCTACTACTGAAAATCGCCAAAAGTCTTTGGCAGAAAAACCCAGAAACAAAAAGGAAAAGCTAGTTCCTCTCCAAATGTTCTATTGGGTCCCTTCATTAGCCCTACTGCTGCTCGGCTTTATAGTGAGTATTTTAGCAAAAATGCTGTTATGGTTGAAAGGGGCATTAGAATTTCCGATTTTGGTGATTATCACCTTCCCAAGCTCATTACCGATCGTCAATGGGAAGGTATTCTCACTTTATCCGGTCCTGCTCCTATTCAGTTAGTCCAAGAATTTTACTCAAATTTCTCTGAAATCAACTCTAAAACCTGGTCTTTTAAATCTCGATCTTTAGAAAAATCTGTTTTGATAAATCCTAATGTCATTGCTAAATTTCTTGGTTGTCCTCGAGTTCAAGATGCCTACTATCCTTATAAATATAAGAAAGATGAGGATAAAGAATCTATGAACAATGTAGTCACCTTTCTTTGTGGTGCTCCTACTCTTTGGGTTGGTTCCTTCATTGAAGTATCTAAACTCACTAGGGATGCAAGACTTGTAAATCTAGTAATGAGTGCCAATATCCACCCAAAGGTTCATACTGCGGACCTTAGGGAAGATAGAGCCCGATTTTTGTTCAGTCTCCTTCGTGGACATGATATTGATCTTGCAGCACACATAATTGATTTGATGATTCAAGCCCATCAAACTCAAACTGTAGTTGGAGCTCTTCCATTTGGTTCCCTGATTACTAAACTCCTTGGTTCTCAAGGGGTTATTGCTCCTCCTGGTGTTCCTACTCGTAATCCGAATCGTCCAATCAACAAAAAGACCATAGCTCAGAGTTTCTCACATGCCTCAGTTCGAGATATTGAGGAGGAAGCTGAAGTTGGTACCGGATCCTCTCATCCACCTCCAGCCACGATCGATGATCTTGCCAGGATGATGAGAGAGATGCAGATGGATCTCACGACTCATATTTCATCTTACCAGGAGTTCACCACAGAGATCCGTGGAAGAATTGGATCACTCGATGCAGCAGTGCTGGGAGTACAGCGAGATGTTCGTGATTTTAGAGCATATTATGAGTCCCATCTCACTTCTGATGATGAGGAGTGATAGTTAGTTTGATGTACTAGGATACTCCTTATGTTTCACTTTTATATTTAGGAGTTTACTGTAGTCCTAGTGTTATATTCAGACATTTGATGCATTTTGTATTGGTTGTACTCAGTACAAACCTCTTTTGGATGTTCTTGATTTGAATGCATATGAGATGATGTTTGACATTTTACTCTAATTTTATGTTATCTCATCTTTTATACTGATTTTGCCTTAATTCTTTAATTCCTATTCCGCCTTTGGCATTCAAGCCAAAAAAGGGGGAGAGTAGGTTTTTGTGATAGATGATGGTATATGGATTGGATATGATGATGGTATATGGATTGAATATATGATTGATAGATGATGGTATATGGATTGAATATGATATATGGATGAACCTGTTATGGATAAACCTGTTATGGATGATGCTCGATGATGCTCTATTTTCTTTGAATATTATTTCCCATGCTTCACAGGTTTTTGGTTGAGCTTGTGCAGGTTTTTGGTTGAGTTTGTGCAAACAAACAGGTTAAAAGTTTGGTGAAACATGACAAGTTGAAGTGTCATGAAATTTTTGTGTATTGAGTTATGTAAAGGTCAAAATTTTCATTTTTGAATCATTTGGGAAAATTTGAACCTAGTATGTGAGTCAGTCCTGTTTTGTCCCGGAATTGCCAAAGGGGGAGAGTCTGGGTTACAGTGAGGCCAAGGACCTGTGGTGCAAAAGGAAGCCTCTGAATTGGTGTAGACTTAGAGGTCTCGTACGGGGCAGTCCTGGCCCTCCTCCCAATTGGTGTTGAGCCATTGGATGGATTTCCACCCATCTCCTTTCTTTTGAAGAATTCCCTAGAATTCGACTCTTCCAACTGGGCCTTATCCACAATTTCGGTGTAGGTCTAATTCCTAAACAAGAAGACTCTGTGTTTGATATAGGCATGCAATCGCCACTCGAATTTTCTGGCCTTCATTGCCTCTGTGGTTATTAGATATGGAGCAAACCTCGATAATTCAGAGAACTTGACCACATACTCAGCCACTGTCATGTTTCCTTGTTCCAAGGTAATGAACTCTAGTTCTGTCTTCTCTCTAACTTCTACCGGGAAGTATTTCTTGTAGAAAACATCTAGAAACTCTTCCCAAGTCCATTCTTGATCCGCTCGATTCAAGTCCCTCGTTCTGATGGCGGATCTCCACTAGTGATCGGCCTCAGCTTCCATCATAAAAGCGGTCCATGCAACTTTCTCTGCCTCCATAGGCATCAAGACAGAGAACAACTTCTCCAGCTTTTTGACCCATACTTCAGCAACCAATGGATCAATGTCACCATAAAATACCGGGGGCCTCATCCTCCGAAAAGCCTCGATCATGGCATAATGTGGAGGAGTAGGCACAAGTGTTGCTGTAGTAGTAAGGGTAGAGGGCTGCCTAGTTGCAAGCATCTCTAGTGTCTCTACTATAGATCCCAGGACCTGGGTGAGGTCAGGCTGCTCATCCCCTTGAAGGTGGATTTGGATAAAAAATTATGCGAAAACTGGATCCCCTAGAACTTTACACCATAGAATGCATAAAAAATTATCTAAAAGTTTATCATATCACCTCGATGAATGATGTTCACCGGTGAAGCTTAAATCCACTCGAACCGTCAAAACTCATTGTAAAGATTTCACAAAGAAATACTCGAAGCTCAATCCTTGTTCTTCACTATCCCCACAAAGCTTTAGAATCTCTCTTTGGAGTTGAAGAAGAAAGAAGAAGATGATGGAGTAATGGTGTAGATTTTCTATCACCCAAAACCCTAGGGTTCAAAACCCTTAAGTTGCAAAACCCAACTTGAAGAACACTTTGTAGCCCATGAAAATCCCTAGGGATACTCCCTAGGGGCTCACGGTTTGGAGAGAGAGGAGAGAGTGAGAAAATATTCTGGAGAATCTTACTTAATGGTCAAGGGGTGTTGGGGTATTTATAAGATTTAGATCATATCCTAATTCTAATCCAATTACACCTTATCCCTTAGGAATTATTAATTAATAATAACTCTTACTATTAATTAATTAAAATTCCTAGTTTATCTATAACTACTTTAGTTGTAGAACCCCAGAATTCATGCTCACTGTACTATGAACAATGTTAGTGAATAGTGCCCTTGTATGGTGTTTATAAAGGCCTAAAGCCTTCCATTTTATTCTTGGTAGTATGGTGAGCCAAGTGAGGGTTTTATGTGCATGTATTGAGTCTCAAAAAGGGAGTATAAATATACTCTAAGTGGGTAAGAGCAAGGGTATATAAAATACCCTAAGTACTTAAAGGGTTGTAAGTGAATAGTGCTATGAATAGTGCTATAAATAGTGCTTGTGAGGTCCAAAGTTCCCTAGGTGCGTGTGAATGATGTGAGGAGTTTATTATGGGATTTATGGTGTGTAAGGGTATTATAGAACCCACCTTGATGTTTATGGGTGTTAAAAGAAAAAAGGAAAGGGTTCTAAGTGTTAAAGGATGAGTGAGGTCTTAACAACCCTCAACTTGTGGGACATCTAGTGTCGTCGTCGCTTGTCGGAATCAAGTGATTCATGACCCATTAGAAAGGTATTGAAACCCTCTTCAATATTCATGTTTATCACTTTTCCCGATTGTGAGTCGAAGCTAGGTGAAAGGTGGATTTACTGAAGATGGGTCTGCTGCAAATCCAGCAATTAGTCTTGGACCAGTTCACTTGTAGGCCCCTTTTGACCATACAAAATTCAGAATTGGGGTTTATGAAAAACATAAAAGGTGTTCCTCTTTGAAGGATCAATCCAACGCAAGTTGAATTTTCAAAATCCGACCACCGAGTCAAAAGTTATGGCCAAAATACCGAAGGACATTTTTGCAGACAAACTCGCTCGAGCGAGATCCAAACTCACTCGAGCGAGATTGACCAGAATGTGTTTTTTCAGTCCAGGGAGCAACCCGCTCGAGCGAGATGGAAGCCCGCTCGAGCGAGATCACCTAGAAACTTTTTCTTTAGGGTTTTGTCAACCCAAACACCTATATATACCCCATTTTCGGGGGACCAAAGTTTCTAACACTTAGAGAATGACTTTTGGAGAGAAAAATGTGGAAACTTAGGTTTCCAAAAGGGGGGGGGGGGGGTTTCTCTCAAGATCAAGGAAACCCCCAAATTCAATCTCCAATCTTCTCAAGACCAAAAAGGGGAGCAAATATCGTACAAGCCAAGTCTTTTCTCATGAACTAAGCCACGAGGAAACGATCATAAATGGGATTTCGTGAGAAGATCAAGAGGAGCTCAAATCCCCACTTCTCATACTTCCATAAGCTTGGATCTTCAAACTAGGATCTTCCTCCTCAAGTTGGATCCTCCATCCAAATTGGGGGTTTCTATTCAAGGTTTTTCCTCAAAAATAGGAGTTAATCCTCAAAGGTTAGTACACCCTACTAACTATCTTAGCAATAACCTAGTTTTCTCTCTTAAAAATGTTGATTTTGATCTTGTATCTCTCTTTTTCTTGAAATATGGTATTTTCCCTAAAATATAAACAAGATAAATAATAATGGGGGTGGATGTATGGATAGATAGGGGTTGAGGGATGGAAAATGGTGGATGGGCAATGTATGAATAATGCACACACCAAGATGTTGATGAAATGCATGTTAAGGAAAATGTAAAAATAAGGACTACACCAATGTTGCATGTGAAGTGTTAGATAAAATGCATGAATGGACTTCAAAACCTAAGACTAAGAAATTATGAGATTAAAGCTTAAAGGAATGTTGAATGCAAGGTGTTTGACAAAGAAATCATGAAATAAATGCCTAGAAAAATGTTGAAAATCATGTGTTTGACGAAATGCTTGTATGAAAATTGAACTTAAGAAGATGGAATTATGATTAAGGACTTTCCCCAAAATTTGGTAATTATGCTATTACGCTTTATGGGTTTCCTTAAAAATCTTGTATATTTATGAAAAAGTTGAAATGCTATATGATGTTCTTTTAATTGCTTCAAGTCACTACGATGTTCACCTTTTCTCTATGCACAAGAAAGTACTCATGCACGAACCTAGTTTTCTAAGTACAATCAGATGAAATTAAACCAAGACAAGACAAGAGTGATTTCCACGAAATAAGAACAAGACAAGAGTGAATTCTACAAGACAATGAAAAGATTTTAAGTACAATAAGAAAGACAAAACACTAGTATGTACGTCTAGTTCATAAGTACGAGTATACAAAGAATTATATGGAAGCTTATAAAACAATAAGAAAATATTGATAACAGGAATCTCACAAGCTCACAAGAAATATGAAAGAATACTAGTGTACTAAGACCAGGTACGGGCACTAGTATCTGTTTTCAAGGTTGACAAGCTCACAAGTTCACAAGTACATGAAAGTATGCTAGTGTACTAAGACCAGGTATGGGCACTAGTATATGTCTCTAAGATAAGTATGAAAGGATGTTAATGTACTAAGACCAAGTACGAGCATTAGCATCTGTTTCCAAGAAAGTATGAGAGGATACCAACATACTAAGACCAGGTACGGGTACTAGTATCTGTCTCCAAGCAAGAATAAGGAAATATGAAAGGATGTTTAGTGTACTAAGACCAGGCACGGGCACTATCATCTGTTTCCAGGAAAGTAAGCTCACAAGAAGCTCACAAGAAATCTCACAAGGCTCATAAGAAATCTCACAAGAAAGCTCACAAGAAATCTCACAAGGCTCATAAGAAATCTTACAAGAAAGATTGTAAGAACTCGTATGCTCACAAGAAAGGTTATAAGAACTTGTATGCTCATAAAAACTCGTAAGAACTCGTATGCTCACAAGAAAGGTTATAAGAATTCATATGCTCACAAGAACTCGTAAGAACTCGTATGCTCACAAGAAAGGTTATAAGAACTCCTATGCTCACAAGAACTTGTAAGAACTCATATGCTCACAAGAAAGATTATAAGAACTCGTATACTCACAAGAAAGGTTATAAGAACTCGTAAGCTCACAAGAAAGATTATAAGAACTCGTATATTCACAAGAAAGGTTATAAGAACTCGTATGCTCACAAGAACTCGTAAGAACTTGTATGCTCACAAGAACTCGTAAGGTGAATTATGAACTGTATTCTCTTGATTAACTGTTTAGGATAATCTGTAGCTCGTTATTACTATTGTTAGCAAGTAGCTTATACTCGCTGAGTATTCCATGCTCAGCCGTACATTTATTGTTAAGACATGTATGACCACAAAGCCATTCCGGAATTGTATTTATCTATTTTTTAAATCAATAAATGCATATTTTACATTCACACATTGTCTTCTACATTGGGTAATATATCGAAAGTATCTCATTGGATCAGACTACTTTGTCACTTAGGTAACATTGTAGGAAAGTCATCTAATTAGTTGATAACTGATTGCTAAGGAGATATGGTTTTTCCGGTTCCTTGTAGACCTAATATTGTTCTAAGTTAATCAGGATATATCTGGACAATGTATTCCTAATAACTTACACATTGTTAGTTCCATATGATGGAGTGATGAATCTCAATTACTGAGAGAAGGGTCTCTTGACTAAGATGTGGATATAAGTAAGAAGTACTTATATTGCAACTGGATCACTCAGTGGATACCCTTAGAAATATACTGTCTTTATATTTAGGGTAGTCCATTTGACAGATTGTCCTTAACCTGAGAGGTCGACATCTTCTTTAGTATTTGCCTATGTAGCTTTGATGTAGCCAATCATCAATGTCCAACACACCGGACTAAATACGGGCTCGTTAGGTTATGTACGCTGTACTGGAAGAAGTGTGTGTATGCTCGACAAGGATTCCACTACTCTTACAGAGTAAATAATATTGAGTTGATACTTGTCGAAACCGGACTTGAAAAACCCAGCGCTGGTATTTATCGATGAAATGGTTTTATCGAGGAATTTATTTTATGTATAAAAGAAATGTAATAATAATTATCATTTCTTTTCAAGAATTTTTTAAAATGTTTTGCAAGTCCAACTTTGACTAAAAGTATCAAAGAGAATGGGTTCTCAATATAAGCCAGGGATTAAAGACAGTATTAGATATTGGCCCGTAAGCTTATAACAATATTGGAAGTGGAGGGACGCATCTGTAAAGAAATCTTGAGATAAAAATACCTGCAAGTCATTCTCTATTTTCTGGGGGTTAATCACATTGTGTTAATGGATATTAATTGTGATTAGTAGAAGTCCAGGGATATAGATAACATTCTCTTATCCTAATGGAGTGTAGGAAAATTGTTTCCTAGTAACAATGCTTTAACCAGAAGGTTGAGTACTTGGTCCCACAACCGGAAATAGGAGATCCCTTTAGATCCCACACACAAGGACTTTCTTAAAATATTTAATTTAATAATTTATTAAATTAATTTATTTCTCTAAGAAATTACTATATGGTATAGTGAAGGTCTAAAAGGTGGAATCACATTAGATGTGGAAAAACAAATGGGTAGGACCCATTGGGGAATATTTTAAAAGAATGATAAAAATGACCAAAGGAAACCCATGATATGGCGTGTTGGAGTGGAGCCCACCTAGGGTGGGATGCCCACTTCAAGGTGGATATAATAATTTTTATTATATTTAATTAGTTTCTAATTAACTAAACTACTTATTGGATAAGGTTGGTTAGTTAGTTAGTTACTAATTAAAGATTCTGTATTTGTTAGAGATTCTATTAGTTTCTTGCTAATCAAGGAATCCTAATTGGATTAGGATAAGGATAAGATTAGTTGAACACTAATGGATAAGATTAGTTTCTATTTTGATTACTGCTAATTAATTAAAGGAGAAACCAAATAGGAAACTAATTTGAGAAATTCTAATTGGATTAGAAAGTGGAAACTTGGGTTGCAACAAACCCAAGGTAGCCTATTTAAAGAGAGGATGTCCAAGGCTTTGGGAAATTATTATTTTTCCAGAAATTTCCAGATTTGGAAATCCCTCTCCTCTCCTCAATCTCACGCCCCTCTCTCCCTATCCTTGTGGTGTACGGTCAGCTCCCTTTCCCCTTTTCTTCTCCATTCTTGTGTTCTAGCTTTGAATATCAAGAAGAGATTCAAGAACTCATTCTTGAATATAAAGATTGGATCTTTTAATCAAGAATAAAGTACTGAAATTTTTGGAAGGGCCATTAGCTTCCATTAGAGAAAGCTTTAAAGAAAAAGAAGGTCCGTGTGGATTGCGAAGGAGACTTGGCACTTGTGAAGTTTTGCTGGTATAGCTTTTATCTTGGATTTGACTTAACAATTTCAAAGTCGCAAAGGTATTGTGATTTTTACTCTCATTGAATAAAATCAATTAGAGTCTTAGTCAGATCTTGGGATTCGATGTATGCCCCTCAAGAACTGTTTTTCTAAAATTAAAAAGAGGCATACTATCAGTCGTATCAGAGCCTTAGCTATGCTTCTCTTTGATTTTTGGGCATAACTAATTTTTATTAGATCATATTACCCTCCCTATAGATTTCAGGTACCCCTAGTGATGAATCTTTATGATTCTTGATCACTTCTTGATTATAAGATAATCATTAGTAGGGCTAAGGGGTTCCCCTGTTATTATTGAGAGAATAAAAAATTAAGCCCTACAAATTAGTGTGATACTAATCTTTTGTTTTGGATGATTTCAAAACATCTCTCAATTAATTTAGGGATAGGTGTATATAGATAAATAAATTTGGTTAAAGGCCTTAAGGATTTAGAGATCCTTTTTAGTAGTAAATTAAATTCTTTAATTTATTCTGAGAGCCCCGGGGCTAGCATAAATAATATATAATATATTTATCATGATAAATAAATATTATTTTATGTGTTAGATGGGTTCCACAGATCATACCTCCTTCTCTTACCCCTCCCCTCCCCTTTTTTCTTATTTTTAAAATAGGGATTCTGATTTATGGTGGACTAAATCAACCGAAGGTGATGCCCGGAGAACCATTGCAAGATAGCAAATTGTAGTAGGGCTTTATTTAATTCTCCTGTTGTAATTAAATAAGGTAGTATGATTTTTGTGAACCCATTGTGAGATTATAATATGATTATAATTATTATATTATTATTCATGTGATGATTAATAATTTTTCCTTTAGCTCGGAAGCTGTGATAATTGAGATTATCGCTTTTATGATAATTTAGGATAATTAGATTTTACTTCTATTAATGGATTGCGTTTAATTATAAATTGTTTATATTTAGATATAATACATTACTAGTACTCTTTTGGACGTGGAGTTTGTGATCCATGCGGAGATTTTTACGTAAAATCTTTGCATACGAGATTATTGGATAATCGTGTCTGAAAAGACAATAATCGTAGATGGATCACTAAACTGACATCCAAATACCCTAAGGATATAGAGATGAGTAGGTTTTGATTATAAGATGAATATCCTAATGATCAAAACCCCCTGTGAGGGCTAGTGGGAGTTTATCACTCCTTGATAATCCTATTATCGAAAATTTTCATAATTCATATGATGAATACTTGGATAATGATATGATCATGCCTGTTTAATATTGTTCCCTAAATGGGATTATTAATCATAAGACATTCCATTATCAATAAAGACTAAGAATTAATTAGCCTGAGTCTTGTCTCTCTGATAGGAGTTCGACATAATTCAGTCTAAATTAAATTCCTGGTGCATTATTTCTATTGTAGATAGGATTATATATGGCCTGATAGGGAGTGTCAACTAGCATGGGGGCACATCTCTACTTGATCATATGACAACCGAGAATAATGAGTTTCACTTAAACAAGGAAATATGGCGGCTGACACAGTGACAGTCATGTTGTCCTTGTAGGTCGCAAGAAAATTGGGAATCACTAATTTACATAAGGAGTTATGCATGAGATGCTTAGTGATGGATGGTTACTATCCACCTTATAGTGCATGTGTGGTACTATCCTAGCATTAAAGATTACATGTGTGTTATGAGGATCCCAATACTCATCTGGAATAAAAGGTTTATTCCCTAATTTCATATACTAAAGGGAATGATGAAATTTGAAGAAAGATGAGAGGATCATCAGATTTTAAAATCCCAAAAATCAGATGAATATATGTGTAAAAATAAATTTAATAATTTATGCTTATTTTATTGTGTAGATATTAGTCATAAATCCCATTTCCAAGATTCTAGAAGAGAATCGGTTGACTGGTCCAAATTTTGTGGACTGGAAAAGAAACTTTGACATTGTGCTTATCTCTCAGAAGATAGCTTATGTCCTCACTTCTGATTATCCAGAATTTGATGAGGAAATTCAAACCCCTAAGGTAGTTGAGAAAGCCTCAAAGTGGCATGAGTCAAATAGCTTTTCCAAATGCTACATGCTTGCATCCATGTCGAATGTCCTTCAGCAACAGTATGAGGGTTTTGCTACAGCTAAGGACATCTTGACTAATCTCAGGGAGATGTTTGGGGAACAGAACAGAACTGCTAGGCAGTTGGCAATGAAAGGACTGATGGGGACCAAGATGTCTGATGGTAGCCCAGTCCGGGAATATGTTGTCAAGATGATGGGGTTCATTAATGAACTTTGACCCTTGGAGCAGATCTTGATCAATAGAGTCAAACGGATGCGATCCTGAACTCTCTCCCGGAATCCTTTTCTGCTTTTGTGTTGAATTTCAGCATGGACAAATTGGAGACATCTCTGTTAGAGCTCCTAAACATGCTGCAAGGAGCTGAGGACCTTATGAAGTGTACTAAGCTCTATGCAAATGTGGCAGAAGGAGTTGGAGCTTCAAGGCCCAAGCCTAAGGGCAAAAACCAGAAAAAGAAAAAGTCCAATTTCTCCAGGTTCCTCAAAGGCAAGAAGGGTAAAAACAAGAACAAGAAAGCTTCTGAGAAGAAAGACAAGGAAAAGAATCAGAATGTCTGCTTCTATTGCAAGAAACCAGGTCACTAGAAGAGGAATTGCAAAGTTTACTTAGCATCCCTCAAGGACAAGACTTTGGAAGGTATGTCAAATTCTTTCATCATTGAATCCAATTTTATTATTGGTTCCTCAAACTCTTGGTATGTAGATGGTGGATCTACCTCACATATTTGTGATATGTTACAGGGGTTTCAGGAGAGCAGAAAGCTCAGTGATGGGGAAGTCAAGTTAAGGATAGGAATAGAAGCAAGTGTTGCTGCGATCGTCATCGGAACTTATATTTTAAAATTTTCTTTTAATAAGATCTTAGTTTTAAAAGACTGTTTATATGTGCCAGACATGCGCAGAAATTTGATTTCTATTTCTAGTTTAATTTTTAATGGTTATTCAGTACATTTTGATACTAATGTAGTTATCAAATACAATAATAGTTTTATTGTTTCCGACACATTGTCTAATGGTCTTTATTATCTTGATCTAGTAAGCAATTCTGTAAATAACATTGAGGATAAAGAGTCCACCAGTGTGACACCTCAGAAAAGATGTAGAGAGTCTGTGAATCCAACATACTTATGGCATCTCAGATTAGGCCATATCAATTTGGATAGGCTCAATAGATTGGTAAAGGATGGTCCTTTAAACCATTTACATGTTGAACCTTATCCAACTTGTGAACCTTATTTGCAAGGTAAAATGACCAAAAGGCTATTTACAGGCGAACCTATGAGAGCCACAAATATATTGGAATTAATTCACACCGATGTATGTGGACCCATGAATCATTCAGCCAGAGGTGGCTTTGTCTACTTCATTACATTCACAGATGATTTTTCTAGATTTGGTTTCATATATCTAATGAAACACAAGTCGGGATCTTTTGAAAAGTTCAAAGAATTCCAGAATGAAGTAGAAAAGTAATCAGGTAAATATATTAAAACTCTCAGATCCGATAGAAGAGGAGAGTACCTCTCGAATGAGTTCATGGATTATCTTAGAGATAATGGAATTTTATCCCAATGGACTCCCCCAGGAACACCCAGCTGAATGGTGTTTCAGAAAGAAGAAATTGAACCCTATTGGATATGGTTCGTTCAATGATGAATAATACTGATTTGCCAGTATCTTTTTGGGAATATGCATTAAAGACTGCAATCTATCTATTGAAAAGGGTACCTTCTAAGTCTGTTTCCAAAACTCCATTTGAGCTATGGAATGGGCGAAAGCCTAGTATGAAGCATGTCAGGAAATGGGGTTGTCCAGTTTATATGCGAAAGCAGAACTTTGACAAGTTGGAAAGTAGGATTGAGAAATGTCTATTTATAAGATACCCAAAAGAAACTCTCAGATATTATTTCTATAATCCTAACGAACAAAAGGTGTTTGTGAGCAGGAATGCCATTTTTCTAGAAGAGGTTATGATCCTCAATAGAAAAGATGGACTTAGAATTGATCTTGAGGAGCAAAGTCAGGATAAAGTAACCATGGTTAATCCCATCTTGACTGAACCTTTAAATACACAATAGCCCAGGAGAAGTACAAGGATCAGTCGACCTCCAGATATATTGTCTTATCAGCATGAGGTATATTCTATGGAATCGAATTCCTTAGACGATGATCCTTACACTTATGAAGAAGCAATATGTGATATTGATTCTGATAATTGGAAAAAGGCCATGGAATTTGAAATGGACTCCATGTACTCGAATGGTGTCTGGACCCTGGTTGAAAAGCCAGAGGGAATTAAACCTATTGGGTGCAAATGGATCTACAAGAGGAAACGTGGATCCGATGGAAAGGTAGAGACCTTTAAATCAAGGCTTGTGGCGAAAGGGTATAGTCAAAGAGTTGGTATCGACTATGAGGAAACCTTTTCACCAGTAGCAATGCTGAAGTCCATCAGAATTCTGTTATTAATTGCAGCCTTTTATGATTATGAGATATGGCAGATGGATGTCAAAATCGCATTCTTGAATGGAAACCTTCAAGAGGATATTAATATGGACCAGCCTGAAGGTTTCGAACTCCATGACCAAAATAATAAAGTCTGCAAATTGATAAAATCTATTTATGGCCTTAAGCAAGCTTCTCGGAGTTGGAATATCCGTTTTGATGAATCAATCAAATCGTTTGGTTTTCAACAAAACATGGATGAGGCATGTATGTACAAGAAGGTCAGTGGGAGCGCAAGAACTTTCCTAGTTCTTTATGTAGATGATATTCTACTAATTGGGAATGATGTAGGAATATTATTAATGGTTAAAATCTAGTTGTCATGTAACTTTGCAATGAAAGACCTCGGTGAAACTTCCTATATTCTTGGTCTTAAATTGTTTAGAGATCGAAAGAAAAGGATGCTGGGATTGTCCCAAGTCAATTATATTGACAAGATCTTGCGCAAATATAGCATGGAAAATTCCAAGAAAGGGTTTTTACCCTGTAGGCATGGAATTAGTCTCTCCAAATCAAGGTCTCCAAAGACTGATGATGAAAGAGAGCAGATGAGTCATATCCCTTATGCAGCTGCAGTGGGAAGTCTCATATATGCTATGTTGTGCACAAGACCTGATATTTGTCATGCAGTGAGTATCGTGAGTAGATATCAATCAAATCCGGGTCCTGAGCATTGGACAGCAGTTAAGCACATTTTCAAGTATTTGAGAAGGATAATGCACCACTGTTTGGTTTACAGTGGAGAAGATTTGACTGTTGTAGGGTACACAGATTCAGATTTTCAGGCAGATGTTGATGATAGAAAGTCCACCTCCGGATTTGTCTTTGCTCTTGGAAAAGGAGCATTTTGTTGGAGGAGTTGCAAGCAATCAACAATTGCTGATTCAACAACTGAAGCTGAATATGTTGTTGTATGTGATGCTGCAAAGGAAGCAGTGTGGATAAAAAATTTCATTCATGAACTTGGTGTTGTCTCCTCGATTGAATCTCTTATCACACTTTATTGTGATAATAGTGGTGCTGTAGCTCAAGCCATAGAGCCTAGAGCACATCAGAAGACAAAGTATATTGAAAGGAGATTCCATTTGATTCGAGACATTGTCATAAGAGGAGACATTGTGTTATCCAAGATTGCGTCAACGGACAACATGGCGGACCCATTTACTAAAGCACTGCCTCAGAAGGTGTTTGAGAAACATCTAGAGTCGATGGGTGTTAGATACATAGGAGATTGGCTTTGTGTGCAAGTGGGAGATTGTTAGACATGTATGCCCACAAAGCCATTCCGGAATTGTATTTATCTATTTTTTAAATCAATAAATGCATATTTTACATTCACACATTGTCTTCTACATTGAGTAATATATCGAAAGTATCTCATTGGATCAGACTACTTTGTCTCTTAGGTAACATTGTAGGAAAACCATCTAATTAGTTGATAACTGATTGCTAAGGAGATATGATTTTTCCGGTTCCTTGTATACCTAAAATTGTTCTAAGTTAATCAGGATGTATCTAGAGAATGTATTCCTAATAACTTACACATTGTTAGTTCCATATGATGGAGTGATGAATCTCAATCACTGAGAGAAGGGTCTCTTGACTAAGATGTGTATATAAATAAGAAGTACTTATATTGCAACTGGATCACTCAGTGGATACCCTTAGAAATATACTGTCTTTATATTTAGGGTAGTCCATTTGAAAGATTATCCTTAACCTGAGAGGTCGACATCTTCTCTAGTATTTGCCTATGTAGCTTTGATGTAGCCAATCGTCAATGTCTAACACACCGGACTAAATACGGGCTCGTTAGGTTATGTACGCTATACTGGAAGAAGTGTGTGTATGCTCGACAAGGATTCCACTACTCTTACAGAGTAAATAATATTGAGTTGATACTTGTCGAAACTGGACTTGAAAAACCCAGCGCTGGTATTTATCTATGAAATGGTTTTATCGAGGAATTTATTTTCTGTATAAAAGAAATGTAATAATAATTATTATTTCTTTTAAAGAATTTTTAAAAATGTTTTGCAAGTCCAAGTTTGACTAAAAGTATCAAAGAGAATGGGTTCTCAATATAAGCCAGGGATTAAAGACAGTATTAGATATTGTCCCATAAGCTTATAACAATATTGGAAGTGGAGGGACGCATCTGTAAACAAATCTTGAGATAGAAATACCTGCAAGTAATTCTCTATTTTCTGGGGGTTAATCACATTGTGTTAATGGACATTAATTGTGATTGGTGGAAGTCTAGGGATATAGATAACATTCTATTATCCTAATGAAGTGTAGGAAAGTTGTTTCCTAGTAACAATGCTTTAACCAAAAGGTTGAGTACTTGGTCCCACAACCGGAAATAGGAGATCCCTTTAGATCCCATACACAAGGACTTTCTTAAAGTATTTAATTTAATAATTTATTAAATTAATTTATTTCTCTAAGAAATCACTATATGGTATAGTGAAGCTCTAAAAGGTGGAATCACATTAGATGTGAAAAACCAAATGGGTAAGACCCATTGGGGAATATTTTAAAAGAATGATAAAAATGACCAAAGGGTTAAGAACCCATGATATGGCTTGTTGGAGTGGGCCCACCTAGGGTGGGACGCCCACTTCAAGGTGGATAAAAGAATTGTTATTATATTTAATTAGTTTCTAATTGACTAAACTACTTATTGGATAAGGTTGGTTAGTTAGTTACTAATTAAAGATTCTGTATTTGTTAGAGATTCTATTAATTTCTTGCTAATCAAGGAATCCTAATTGGATTAGAATAAGGATAAGATTAGTTGGACACTAATAGATAAGATTAGTTTCTATTTTGATTAATCATAATTAATTATAGGAGAAACCAAATAGGAAACTAATTTGAGGAATTCTAATTGGATTAGAAAGTGGAAACTTGGGTTGCAACCAACCCAAGGTAGCCTATTTAAAGAGAGGACGTCCAAGGCTTTGGGAAATTATTATTTTTCCAGAAATTTCCAGATTTGGAAATCCCTCTCCTCTCCTCAATCTCATGCCCCTCTCTCCCTATCCTTGTGGTGTACAGTCCGCTCCCTTTCCCCTTTTCTTCTCCATTCTTGTGTTCTAGCTTTGAATATCAAGAAGTGATTCAAGAACCCATTCTTGAATATAAAGATTGAATCTTTTAATCAAGAATAAAGTACTGGAATATTTGGAAGGGCCATTAGCTTCCATTAGAGAAAGCTTTAAAGAAAAAGAAGGACCGTGTGGATTGCGAATGAGACTTGGAACTTGTAAAGTTTTGATGGTATAGCTTTTATCATGGATTTGACTTAACAATTTCAAAGTCGCAAAGGTATTTTGATTTTTATTCTCATTGAATAAAATCAATTAGAATCTTAGTCAGATCTTGGGATTCGATGTATGCCCCCCAAGAACTGTTTTTCTAAAATTAAAAAGAGGCATACTATCATTTATGTCGGCAGGTACACTATACGATATCCATACTCCAGTTCCTTGGATCGAGGCAGGTCATGGAGAGCAGGAGATTGCTCAGATTGTCACCCATATATGAGGGGTTTAGAGATGTGGCCCTATGGTGGGGTTGTGTGAGAGAGACATGTATTTTGGGTTTTATGTATGGGGATATTGTATCACTTGAGTTGGTAACTCCGGTGAAGGATTACTTGTACATGTTTTAGCTTATATTCAGTTATTGTAAAAAGTTTTACTTGAAATACAGTTAAGTTATTAAGAAATTTTCAGTTCACTTTTTAGCTTGCCTTATATACTTCCGCAAGATTGTTGTGTGGTATGTAACGAGCCCAAATTATCACCCAACTCCTAGGGGGTATTTTGGGGCATTACATTAGTTATAGCAATCCTTCTAATGAAAGAGTCCTTTTCCAAAAGGGATTCCTTAAATAAAGGGATAAGTCAAAAACCAACATAAGAGAGGAATCCTAAACAAGGAAACCATAACCAATAAAGGGGGGGGGGGGGGTGTGGGCCATGAGGGGGGCGTGAGTTTTGGGGAGTTAAAACTCCTAGTTGTAATCCAATTACAACTTCATCTTAATCCTTCTTGCATTCCAACCATTAGAATTTAATTCTATAGTTAAAAGAATTATTATTCAATAATTATTCAAGTAACCAAGTCCTAATCCAATTAAGATTACTAAAGTGGGCGCCCCACCCTAGGGTTTAAACCCATGGGTTTGGGCCCACATTAAAGGTCCATTCTTAATGGGTTTATGAATATGGGTCAAACCTATTTCCCCTTTAATTATGTTAATTAAATACTAAAATAATCCCTTAATTAAAATTAACAATTAATTTAAACAATAGATTAACTTTTAATCTATTTAATTAATGATGAACTTTTAATCACTTAAATATTTGATTAATATTTAATCAATTATTGAGCTTGTATTTCTTATGTGAGCATTTTCACAGATTGCTCTGGGACATTCTTACAGGGCTTACCCAATGTTATC
This sequence comes from Tetracentron sinense, assembly GCA_015143295.1. NCBI lineage: Eukaryota > Viridiplantae > Streptophyta > Magnoliopsida > Trochodendrales > Trochodendraceae > Tetracentron > Tetracentron sinense. The sequence goes on along the minus strand of CM026555.1, from coordinate 17,730,794 downwards.
CCATTGACCTTATATAGGAATTACATCGGAATTGCAAATGACGTGAGATATCCATGTTGCAATTGAATGTCAGTGTATGAACATTAACCAATACGGATCCCGCCACATGAACTTTTAAATTCACTTTATCCTTCTAAATACATTATCCCTAATAGCCCTTCGAGATTGATATACTATCTAACTCATACCCCATTGCACATCATCTGGGTTTCCAAGACTTCTGATTAAGCCATGAGAAACAATTTCTCATGAAAAACATTTTGAGAAAATTCTTTGATAAGTATAATATCTTTTAATAAAAGTATATTTAAAAACTTATTTTGATTTCAAAATCATCTGCGCAAGATTTATACTTAATCAACTGTCTTACCCAGAACTTGGATAATCTCTAAAATTAATGAGAAAGGATTTCTTGTTTGAAATTCATCATGACTCAAACAAATTTCTGACTATCCAATTGTCATTGTGTTGTATTCCCTAAGATAGAAAATACTTTGGTAGAATCAAAATAGTCAGATCGTTGCTCAATTATAGATGAACTCATCAGATCTAAGGATCATCGAAACTGTTCAATGTGAATGAGAGACCAACTATCTGATAGTATGTTTATGCAAGAGGTCTCTCATTGCATGTAATCAGTCAGTGTACATTTAAGCACCCATATGCTGATGTGTAATCTCCACTACAATAGTTCGAGATAGAACTACATCTTAACTATTGAGAAGATCTTAGCATTCTGGCAGCCATATAAGTGAAGTTCCCAGCTTCATCCACAACTTGTGACTATATAAGGTATAAGGAACTGGAAAGCTATATCTGCCTATGATAATCCCATCACATAGCTTTCCTATAATATATCCTATGGACCTTTATCGATATCTCATATCGTATAGATCATCTCATGATCATGGTCAATTACCCATAATGAATACTTAATAGATAAAGAAGAAGTCTCTATTAATCAAATTAATAAGAATCTTACAATCTAAATGACTTTTTTGGGCATCATGTCTAACACCCCCGATGGAGGACGAGATGCTCCACCTCTCCTAGTGTGGTATCCACGACCCTGATTGCCACGTCTCATGATTTAATCCTAAGAACAATAGCAAAGCATGGGCCTAACTTGGAAACCAACTTATCTCGATTCTAATTGTAACAATCATCTAATGATTATAAGGCACTTAATAATACATCGAGGCACACAGTAAAATTATAAGTATACAAAAAATGTTTCCTAGCGTACGACACCAAGTTCGGTTGAGGTTCCAACTGGTTTTGACTACGACTAGTTTGTTACTCTATGCCGGAGAGCGAGGACATAGCCTGAGTGTGACTTGAGTTTGTGAAGCTAAGTTCTTACACTCGGTTAAGGTATTAACTGATTTCTTACTCAAGACGTTAATTGGCATGGGACTAAGATTAATTAGTAGTTTCTACAATTGGGTTATTGAAGCAACATTCTTTGAATCGTTGTGTCATGTATGACGCTCGTAAAATCTACATGATGCATGTGGAATGTGTATGATGATTATGAGATGCATGATGCTTATGCTATGTATGAAAGTATGTGATGCTTATGAAATGCGTGATGCTTATACTATGTATGATGCTCATGTTATGTATAATGCTTATCTTATGTATGATGCTCTTGCATTCTGAGCCCGAACCCATCTTTGGTGTTTATAATAGATTTACCATTTTGGATTGAGCATTGGGTCTAGAACGTGTCGTAGAATTAACACGCATCTGTATCTAGAAATTTTGGACTGAGCACTGAATCTAGAACGAGCTGCAGATAATACGCATCTGTATCTAGAAACATGCATCAAACATCAATGAGCTTATCAAAAATTATATCTGTCCTTTGAGTATATAATATATTTATTATTTGGGACTGAGCACTGAGTCTAGAACGTGTTGCAGAAAATGCGCATCTGTATCAAGCAACGTGCATCAAACATCCATGAGTGTGTTAAAAATATCATGAGGATGCATGAACTTATATAGAATTATCGTCATACCATGATGTGCGATTTGTGCTTATTTGTGGTATAATACGCATTAAGCGCACTTTAATGGATGGAATTTCACAAGATACACATATACAACTAAACCTATGTCCTTTGTTCTGTAACAACTCTAAATCTACTAATCTTGCAATACAAAAGAACCTCCTATAGTCTCACTCGGAAACAAATCCCTATCTCAATCTAAGAACACGATGTATGACAAAGGACCTACCACCCCCTTATCAACTAACATCTAGACTAGACTCTAAACTGAGTATCACTCAACTCATGAGCCTAACTGGGAATTCGTTCATAAAGCATTGGTTTTCACTTAGCATATAACCTATTGTATGCACACAACATATAGCATATAATACCACATAACAATACAACACATAATAGTATAAGTATATCAAATTTGTGGTTTTCCTAGCGAAAATATATGCTAACTTCGGTTGAAATCAAATTGTTATGGAAAAAGACTAAGTGTTTAGTCCAAACTTGAAATACGACTCCTAAGATGAACCTAATGCCTTGGTTTACTTGTGGTATCATTCTCTAAGTGAGCCTAACGACCTAAAGCCTAGGCTCTGATACCACTTTTGTAACGCCCCAAAACACCCCCTAGGAGTAAGGCGATATTTGGGCTCTCGTTACTCATCACAAAAACCATCCTGCAAAAGCATATAAGGCAAGCTAAATAGTGAACTGAAAATTTCTTTTCTATAAATGTTCTTCCAAGTGTTAACGTCAACAATTTACTTATTAAAAATTCTAGTACGTACACAAGAGTTCAACACTTAAGTTACCGACTCAAGTCTACATGAAAATCCCCAAAAGAAAATCCCAAAATACATGTCTCTCTCTCACTCATCCCAACCCTAGGACCACATGTCAACCCCTAACATTTGACTGACAATCTGAGCAACTTCTATTCTCCATAAACCACCTCGATAACCGTATAGTGTACCTGCCAACATCAATAGGTACGACTGAGTTTGGAATACTCAATGAGTACAAACTACTAGCTAACAATATCAGTAACAAAACAATTAAGAACAATAATATGTCATGCATGGTACAGTTCATATCTCAACATAACCAGAGTGCGGAAGCTAATACAAATAACACTTGTAATCTTGAACATTATACTTTAATTCATGCTTTAACCAACTCATATTTTCCACTTTGTGAATCTTGTGGTTACCTTACCCGTCTCATGAGATTCTTTATTTCACTTGTCTTATTTAGCTAGTACCCGAACTATGAAATGGACGGACATACTAAGGTCTTGCTTTGCTAATGCCTGAACCATAATGAGATGGAACACATTAGCATCTTGTCTTGTTTAACTAGTACCCGAACTATGAATTTGGACGGACATACTAGCTTCTTGTCTTGTTTTACTAATGCCCGAACTATAATGGGACAGAACACATTAGCATCTTGTCTTGACGGACTATGGTAGAACGGAACACACTAGTTATTCAATTGTTTAATAATGCCTGGACTATGATGGAATGGAACATATTAGTATCTTGTTCTTGCTTTACAAATGCCCGAACTATAATAGGACGGAACACATTTGCAAATTAACTTACTTAACTAATGCCCGGACTATAATTGAACGAAACACATTAGCATCTTGACTTGCTTTACTAATGCCTGGACTATAATGGAATGGAACACATTAGCAAATTTACTTGCTTAACTAATGCCTGGACTATAATTGAACGGAACACATTAGCATCTTTGACTTGTTTTCTTGTGAGCCAGGTGTAACATATCTTGCGATATGCCCTACCCTTGACCGGCCCGATGCTCGGCTTTATCATACTTGTGAGCCATGTTTACTTGTGAGCCAGGTATGACATATCTTACGATATGCCCTACCCTTGACCGGCCCGATTGCCGGCTTTATTATTCGATTAGAAATTCACATGTCTTATTCTTGTTGTAGAACCCCGGATCTTGATGACCTAATATGATGAATGATATGATGTATTAAAGCTTTTTAAGAATATAATTTTGGTGTATGGGTGCTTGTAATGAAGTAGGTAAGGGTATAGAATACTCTTAAGTGTTAACAAGGGTTATGCCTTAGCAAACCCTCAACTTTGAAAAGCTCTAGTTTGTTCATAGATGATCGGAATCAAGTGATTCTTGAGTTTTTAGAAAGGTATTTGAACCCTCTTTGAGGCCCATGTTGATAACTTTTCCATATTTTTAGTCGAGGTTGTGTCAAACATCCAATTTCCAAAATCGGGTTGGCTGCAAATTTGGACTGTTGCTACCCATTGCAGATCAGTCAGCTTTAAGGGAAAAATGATCCAAGAATAAAGAATAATTAGAAATTATGCAAAACATAAAAGTTGTTCTCCTTCAAAAGATGAATCCAACACAAGTTGAATCGTCAAAATCCGACGAGCGAGTCAAAAGAAATGGCCAAAATACGAAAGTCAAAAAATCTAGAAATTTTCTATCCCAGGTACGATCGTTCGTAAACGACCCACGAACGATCGTAGCGACGCTACGAACGATCGTAGAGTTGCTATGATCGATCGTAAGGCCCTAGAAAATGCTAGAAACTCACGGGTGAAGCTACGATCGATCGTAGAAAGCTACGATCGATCGTGAATCGCTACGAACGATCGTAGATACACGATTTTACTTTATTTTATGCGATTTTTGGGGTTTTTCACCCCTTTACCTATAAATAGAGGATCATTTAGAGGGTTTTGGTTTACCCTAAACCTAACAAGAGTTCTTGAGAGAGAAAGGGAGAAGAGTTAGAGATTATCAAAAGGGTTTTGGGATTGAAATCAAGAGGAGCACAAATCAAGGGTTTGATCTTCCCAAATCAAGTAGGGACTCTACTCAAAGGTTTTCTCAACCTATCAAGAGGTTAGTGATTCTACTAATTAACCTTGTTATTATGCTAAGATTTGAAAAGATGATTAAAGGGTGATATTAGCTTTACTATGATGCAAATAACAAATGAATGATGTTGGGTAAACTTGATTATGGTCAAATGAGTAAATGAGGGTATATGATTTGGGGGTTTTTCCATAATAAGGATGAATATAGCTATACTTATAAGTGAATGATATTATCTCTAAATAAACTATGATTTTAAGTATAATGTGATGAAATGGGTTTAGAAGCCATTATCTTGGTGATGTGATGCAATGTTTGAAAATACTCCATGTTCCTAGAAATGATTCAAGTATAGATGATTGAATATGTGATTTAGCATGAATATGATGCAAATGAGAAATATACGATTTGGGGTAAAACTATATAATGATCAAATGTGTAAATAGGTATTTGAGATTTGGGGGTGTTTCAATAAGAGAGTTAATATGCCTATATTTACAAGTGAATATTAATGTCTCTAATTAAATTATGATTTTAAGTATAATGTGATGAATTAGGCTTAAAAGCCATGGTTTGGATGATGTGATGAAATGAATGGACATATGCTATGTTTTAGAATTTTCCAATGATACTACGATGCTAATATGACTTGTATGAATCCATATGAATTGTTAAGGCTTTACATATATACACGATGATGCTCACAAGCACTCCACGCACTATAAGTTTTGCATGACCGAAGTTTTGGCATAAGCATGTATTTCAAGAATCATAAACAAGGTTTTCAAAGGCATTCATAAGAAAGACGCATAATTATTGACAAAGCCAAACTTTGGGTTGGTATTCTAAGATCGGCTACTTCATGCTCATAAGGATCAAGTCTAAGATCTTGCATAAACTCCACAGATCATAAGTCTCGCAAGGCTTGTCAAGAATTCATAAGAAACTCATAAGTCTAAGATCTTGCATATGTCTCCAAGGATCATAAGATCACAAGAACAAGCTCACAAGGACTCATAAGCTCACAAGAGGCTTACAAGGACTCGGTGCTCACAAGAAAGCTCATAAGAACTCTAAGCTCACAAGAACTCATAAGAAAACACGAGGCTCACAAGCATCCATAAGAACTCATAAGCATACATAAAATGATTTGTTTTCCATGAAAAGAACAAGTTTTATGAAAGGTTTTCTAAGACGTGATTTTAAGCATGAATTTTGTGACTTGTGTTCCTTTACGCACTTATATGTACTATTATTCTATCATAGCATTGTTAGCTAGTAGTTTTCGCTCACTGAGTATTCCATGCTCAGTCGTACATGTTATGTTAGCACGTACACGGGCTCCCTTTGACATATGTGATCAAGGGCCTTGGATAGAGGAGGATTATGGCGAGGAGGAGCCATATGTGGAGCCTCAGGAGGAGGCAAGGGACTTAGACTGCTAGCCCTATCTAGACTACTACTGAGTGGAGAGAATGTGAGGTTTCTTTTGTATTTTGATGGGTGGGCATGTCCACCTTTACTTTTGTCATGTATGTACAAACTTGGAATACAGATGATATGTATAGAAAAGAAATTTTTGGGTTACGCTTCCGCACATGATTAAGCTTCCGCATTACTTTATGTTTACAATATATATTGTCTTGTGTATTTCATAGGATGGTTTGGTATCAGATATTTGCACATCACGAGCCAAAGTATCCCTAACTCCCAGGGGGTATTTTGGGTCGCGACACTTGTGGTTTCTTACATGTAACCTTATACTTTGAAAAGCTCAGTTCATTGTTTCGTAATCACCTTTCATGTTTGCTGCGACCCAAAACCCACCCTAGGAGTTGTTTTTTTTTTTTTTTAGAAAAACCACTCAGAAGGAGTGGGGGGTTTGGCAGACCCCTACCCGATTTATCAAAATAGGAAAAATTGGGGGGGACATAAACCTTACCCCATACAGACCAACCACCGAGAGGGGGGGGACATAAAACCACCCTAGGAGTTAGAGTGAACTTTGGACGACTAATCATGACTTGCTTGACAACCAACCTGCAAAACCCACAGAGCATATACAATAGAGGATGACAGCGGAAACATAACTGTAAAACACAGCAGAAGTCTAACAACCTCTAAGTATATACACATGGTCCAAGTTTAATACAAAGAAATCAAAACAAGGAAAGTGCGGACATGCCCGCCAAAATACATGGATATAATCACTCATGCTCACCCACAGCTAATCCACTCAGAATCTAACACTACCTACTGATAACCCTCTACGGGAGGTTCCTCCAAAGGCTCCTCGACGTACTCCTCTTCCACCCATGGACCAGGAGCACAAACATCAAATGGAGCAGTAGCTCCCTCAGAACCTACCGACATAAGAAGTACGGCTGAGTATGGAATACTCAGCGGGTACCAAATACTAACCAGTAGTCATAGCATAAAAATGGCAATACATAAATCAGGAGCAATTCATATATGTTAGACGGAAACAATTCATATCATACAAGGAAGTAAAGCAATTTATAATCATGCTTGTATTTCGTAGAAAGCCGATAAAACCTTTTGAAAACATCGTGCACTTGACTTGGCTTGAAATATCTTTTCTTACTTGAAAGCTTGTCGTGTTCGTCTTGCTTGATCTTGTCGAGCATGTCGTACGTGTCATGTCATGCATGTCATGCGTGCTTGCTTGTGATCATGTAACTTGTGAGATACACTTGTGAGATATCCTTGTGAGATGCGCTTGAGAGATGCCTTGAGAGGGAAGGGAGACCCTTCTTCATGATATGTATGTACTTGCGAGGGAAGGGAGGCCCTTCTTCATGATATGCACTTGTGAGTGAGGGGAGACCCCTCGTGGAATGTTGGTTCTTGTTTTCTTGTGAAAAGCGAGATAAAACATATCGTAGGATATGTCCCACCTCTAAACCATGTTCTTGAAAACCTCGGTAAATCATGTCATGCATACCGTGCTCGTGGGAATCGTGTCCATACTTGCATTTAAATTTAAATATGACATTTGGGTAATTCACAACACATATAGCATCAATGATTGAGCAATGTAATATTCACATCATTTAGGGAAAGCAAGAAAACACACTATCATAGGCCCTAGCAATTTCCATAATTTATTAGGCATGCATTTCCTAATTTACAACTCACTTTATTCACCTTGGCATTTCATCAAACATGGTGTGTTCATTATTCATTTAAACCTAAATCATGCTTTTCTAGGTAAGTTTACTCGCATCATAAATGTGTGTTTATTATGGATACAATGCCCTCCCCCGTTTCAATCATCACAACACAATCATTGGCATCCAATCGCCTATTCCATCTCCATTCACCACGTTCACACTTCCAAACTCATAGCACATGTACAAAGGAAGGAAACAAAGAGAAATAAAGGAAAAGAGAAGCTATAGCTAGGAGGGTAGCAAGAGGTACCAACTTGAAGAAATGAGGAAGAAACCCCTTCCAAAAACGACCGTGAGTTGCTGTCCTAGCTTGAGGAGATGCTCCTCACGAGTGCTTGAGCCGTGATCTTGGAGAAAAGCCGGACTTGAAGTGATGTAGGGTCTCAAAACCCCTTTGATTTCTCTTCCAAAGACAAGCCCTAGGTTGGAATCGCCTTCTCCCCTTTCTCCTATTCTCTCAAACTCTCTAAGTGTCGAATGATGCCCTAAAGGCTCGGGCAAGACTCTTAAGGTAAGAGTAAACCGACCAAAAGACCATAATACCCTTACTGAAATTTCTGCAAAAATGCGAGGACTGAGAGATCGGTGTTTATGACCGATTGATCGGTTGCCTACCGAGCGATCGGTGTGTTGACCGAGCTCTCGACCAAAAATCAACTCTCTGGAAAATTTCCCCATACATAAATCTTGACCAGTCGATAGCTACCGATCGATCGGTTTTGGACCAATCGATCGCTCTATGGACCGAGCGATCGGTTGCCTGCAGGTCCAGACTGTTTTGGCCATATCTTTTGACTCGTTCGTCCGATTTTGACGATTCAACTTGCGTTGGGTTCGTACTTCGAAAAAAAACATTTCTGACATTTCAGAATTTCCAATTTCTTCCTTATTTATTAATTATATCTCTTTAAAGGCAAAATGGCAACGAAAGTGTCAAGCATTAAATGTGAAAAGGTCCGGGGCTCTACATCCTCCCCCCCTTACAAAAATTTTGTCCTCGAAATTTAGACGATACTTGCATTACAAACCAAAAAGAAAATTACAAGTCATATACAAACTTATACAAAAACTCATTCAAATAATTCTGGGTACTTCGCTTTGACTTCGGCTTCACACTCCCATGTAGCTTCTTCCCGAGCATGGTGTTGCCATTGCACAAGAACCAAAGGGATTGTCTTGTTGCGAAGCACTTGATCTCTTCGATCCAAAATCTGAACCGGCTCTTCAATCAAAGTGAGGTCCTCTCGAATCTCCAACGGTTCCAAGTCTATGACATGCGAAGGATCCGCAATGTACTTCCGAAGCATAGATACATGGAAAACGTTGTGAACTGCGGCCATGTGAGGTGGGAGAGCTACCCTGTAAGCAACCTCACCAACTCGCGTGATAATCTCAAAAGGCCCAACATACCGAGGACTCAGCTTGCCTCGCCTGCCAAATCTCATGATCCCTTTGCTAGGAGATACTTTCACAAAAACTTGATCCCCTACTTGAAATTCCAAGTCCCTACGGCGCGTGTCCGCATAACTTTTCTGGCGATCTTGAGCGGCTTTCAATCGATCCCGAATGATCTTAACTGTGTTTGCAGTTTGCTCAATCAACTCCGGACCAAGTACTTTCCTTTCTCCTACCTCATCCCAATAGAGAGGAGACCTACAACTTCGCCCATACAAGGCCTCAAATGGCTTCATTTGGATACTCGCCTGATAGCTGTTATTATAGGCGAATTCCACCAAAGGCAAGTGCTGTTCCCAACTGCCTCTGAAATCCAACATACAAGCCCGAAGCATGTCTTCAATGACTTGGTTCACTCTCTTGGTTTGCCCATCCGTTTGTGGATGAAAGGCGGTGCTAAAATCAAGTCGGGAACCCATAGCTTCCTGAAAACTTTTCCAGAATCTTGATGTGAATCTTGGATCCCGATCTGACACAATACTGACTGGCACTCCGTGAAACCTAACCACTTCCTTGATGTATAACGCGGCCAACTGGCTAGAGTTGAAAGTAGTTCGGTATGGTAGGAAATGAGCGGACTTTGTCAAACGATCCACTACTACCCATATCGCATCTGAGCCCCTTGTCGTCTTTGGCAAGCCAACTATGAAATCCATGGATATGTTCTCCCATTTCCACTCGGGAATAGGAAGAGAATGCAATAGACCGGTGGGCCGCATGTGCTCTGCCTTCACCTGTTGGCACACTAAGCATCGCGCTACATACTCCGCAACATCCCTCTTCATATTCCGCCACCAAAAGTGACTCTTGAGGCTCCGGTACATCTTTGTACCCCCAGGATGCACTGTGTACTTAGAACGATGTGCTTCATCCATGATCTCCCTTCGAAGATCTGCATTGGCTGGGACACACAGCCTTCCCTTGAATGTGATAGCACCTTGGCTAGTGAGAGAGAAGTCCTCACTACCCTTAGCAACTTCCTTGTCCCGATAAGCCAACAATTTAGCATCCGTGGCTTGGTATTCTTGGATCAAATCTATAATGTATGGCCAAACCGTGACATTTGCCAAGATAGGACTACGAACAGAGTCATTCACACTAATGTCAAGATTTGCCAAATCTTCAAGTAGCTTCCATTCTTGCACCAACATGTGTGCTAATAACCCCGGAGGTCTTCTACTCAAAGCGTCGGCCACTACATTCACTTTACCTGGGTGGTACTGAATGGTACAATCATAGTCTTTCAAAAATTCCATCCAACGCCGTTGCCTTAGATTCAGCTCCTTCTGGGAGAAGAGATACTTGAGACTCTTGTGATCCGTGAACACATAGAACTCCACCCCATAAAGGTAATGAAGCCAAATCTTGAGTGCAAACACGACCACCGCAAGCTCCAAGTCGTGCGTGGGATAATTCTTTTCATGCTCCTTCAATTGCCTTGATGCATAGGCAATGACTTTCTTGTGCTGCATGAGTACGCACCCAAGTCCAACGTGCGAGGCATCACTATACACCTCATACCCATAAGGTCCAGATGGCACTGTAAGGACAGGAGTTGTAGTAAGCCTCTTCTTCAGTTCTGTGAAACTGATCTCACACTTGTAGCTCCAGACAAACTTCGCATTCTTCCTTGTCAGGTGAGTAAGCGGTGCTGCAAGGCTAGAGAAACCCTCTACGAATCTCCTGTAGTAGCCTGCCAACACAAGAAAGCTGCGTATCTCAGTAACACTCTTGGGCCTCGCCCAACTCATAACTGCTTCGATCTTCTTCGGATCTACTGAGATACCTTCTGCAGAAACAACGTGGCCTAGGAATGCCACCTCTTTCAACCAAAACTCACACTTGCTAAGTTTGGCATATAGCTTGTGCTCTCTCAGCATTTCCAAAGCAAGGCGAAGGTCTCGTATGTGAACTTCCCGTGTCTGGGAATACACCAAGATATCGTCGACAAACACTATCACGCATCGATCTAGGTATGGCCGGAACACCCGGTTCATTAAATCCATAAAAGCTGCCGGCGCGTTCGTGAGACCAAAAGGCATCACCAAGAACTCGTAGTGTCCATATCGAGTCCGGAAAGCAGTTTTGGGAATATCTTCCGCCTTAATCATCAACTGGTGATAGCCCGATCGAAGATCTATCTTTGAGAAAAACCTCGCTCCTTTCAACTGATCGAACAAGTCATCAATTCTAGGCAATGGGTACCTATTCTTTATAGTGACTTTGTTCAGTTGTCGATAATCAACGCACATCCGCATCGAGCCATCCTTCTTCTTAACAAATAACACCGGGGCACCCCACGGTGAGACACTTGGTCAAATGAAACCAAGGCCTTGTAATTCCTCCAACTGAGTCTTCAACTCTTTGAGTTCAATAGGGGCCATTCTATACGGAGCCCTGAAAATAGGAGCTGTGCCTGGTGCAAGCTCGATCACAAACTCAATCTCCCTGTCTGGAGGCAATCCTGGCAACTCCTCTGGAAATACATCCAGGAATTCACTCACAACCGGAATAGTCGATGAGTCCTTTGCCTCGGGGTTAGCTAAGCTCAACGCCGCAAAACGAGCAATATATCTACTTTTCAACCTGCGAAAGTGGAATGGTTTTCCTTCTACTGGCTTGAAGAGTATCATTTTCTCAAAGCAAGCTACATGCCCATGATGTGCTGCTAACCAATCCATTCTCAATATAACATCAAAGTCTTGGAATCCAAGGACGATGAGATCAACCGCCAACTCGTGGCCTCCAACTTGGACCACGCTATTTCTATACACTTTATCTGCCAATACTGTTTTGCCGAGAGGAGTCGAAATGGCTAACTACGGTTCTAGCTGACTTGGCTCTACAGAAAAGCCTTCTGAAAAACTCGGCGAGACAAATGAATGAGTAGACCCGGTATCAATCAACACTCGAGCCAAATACTCATTGACTAGTAGGGTTCCTGAAATTTTGACTAGCGGAGTTAATCCATGCATCAACAGTGTATACATGTAGGTATATATACATATATAACATGCCAAGTACGTACACAATCAATTAATACTTAACAGTTTAATTTACGGATAATTAAATAAGCTACAACTGCGTACCTTGCACTACATCGTCAGATGCAAGTGCATCACCCTCTGTTAAGGCAAAAAATCACCCCTGGTTTGCCTAGCGAGACTGAGGTGTAGACCGGGTAGTATGAGATGATGCTTGATATGATCCTGCTGGGCGTGCTGGTGGCCTAATCCCCTGAGACTGGCCTGGTAAATGCCGACTGGGGCAATCCCTGATCATATGGCCCTGGCGACCACAATGAAAGCATCCACCCGATACCCTTCGGCAATCTCCTGCCGGGTGCCTTCGGCCGCACAAAGTGCAGACCTCGTGTGTATAGGTCGGAGGGGCCGGACGTGGAGCATACCTCATCGTCTGAGGTGCAACAGGCCATGGGGCCGGAAGAGCCTGAGGTCGCGGTGCCAGCACCACATACTGCCGGGGAGCTGGAGGCGCATAAGTCGGCCTCATCGGTGGTGTTGGCCATGTATACTGATAAGGGCCGGTACGAGCCCGCCTCTCTGAAGGTGCTGAACTACTAGCTTGGCCTCTCGCCAACTCCCTCTTCTTGGACACTGTCTCTGAATTGGCCTCGACCAATAAGGCCTTGTCTACTACCTCAAGGTAGGTAGCATGTCTGAAAACCGAAACCTTCTCCATGATAACATCTTTGAGCCCTTGCTCAAACCTTCTTGCCTTCATTGCCTCGGTGGAAACCATGTGAGTCGCGAAGCGTGATAGCTCCGAGAACTTGGCCTCGTATTGTGCCACCGACATCAAGCCTTGCTCGAGGTTGATGAATTCTCTCTCTTTCTTTTCCCGTGCTCCAATCGGAAAATACTTCTTGTAAAAAGCGTCCTTGAACTCATCCCAAGTCCAAGGTTGACCCTACATGGTCAAATCTCGCATCCTTAATGCGGACAACCACCAATGGTGGGCTTCGCTCTCTAGCATGAAAACTGCCCATGCTACTCTATCCTCCTCTGTAGGCGAGAGGACCGCAAAGATCTTCTCCATCTGGAGGATCCATGCCTCCGCAGCAAGAGGGTCCACACTCCCATGGAAGGATGGAGGCCTCAATCTCCTGAATGCCTCAACTCGAGCAGTACGATGTACTGGAGCTGCGGGCGGTGGAGTAGGTGCCGCCAATGATGGTATAGCCTGCCGAGCCGCCAGTATGGCGAGTGTCTCAGCAATAGAGCCTAAGACCTGAGAGAGGTCCGGCTGCTCATCCTCATCCCGTGAAGAAGAGGAAGCTCTGGTATGTGGTCCACGACCCCGTGTGCTCCGTCTCATGACTAAAGTCTTGAGAATAATAACACCACATGAGTCTAACTTGAAACCACAGTTTATTTCAATACCATTTCACAATAATTCAATTTGTATTAGTTGTATAATACTAATACACATCACATCAAGTCGTCGGAGTATTCATCACATTATACTTATACTTTAGTGTTCTAGCGTACCTAGGACCCGTACTTGGTTAAAGCAACCATTTTAGACTAAGACTAAAGTTTAGTCTTACACTTGGATCAAGACTCTCTTCTGACTTACTTTCTTCCTAACTTGTTTCCTGACATATGCTCTTGTCAAGCTGTGGTATAAGATTCTAAGTGACCCTAGAGACCTAAAGCCTAAGCTCTGATACCAGTTCTGTCGCGACCCAAAACCCACCCTAGGAGTTAGAGTGAACTTTGGACGACTAATCATGACTTGCTTGACAACCACCCTGCAAAACTCACAGAGCATATACAATAGAGGATGACAGCGGAAACATAACTGTAAAACACAGCGGAAGTCTAACAACCTCTAAGTATATACACATGGTCCAAGTTTAATACAAAGAAATCAAAACAAGGAAAGTGCGGACATGCCCGCCAAAATACATGGATATAATCACTCATGCTCACCCACAGCTAATCCACTCAGAATCTAACACCACCTACTGATAACCCTCTACAGGAGGTTCCTCCAAAGGCTCCTCGATGTACTCCTCTTCCACCCATGGACCAGGAGCACAAACATCAAATGGAGCAGTAGCTCCCTCAGAACTTGCCGACATAAGAAGTACGGCTGAGCATGGAATACTCAGCGGGTACCAAATACTAACCAGTAGTCATAGCATAAAAATGGCAATACATAAATCTGGAGCAATTCATATATGTTAGACGGAAACAATTCATATCATACAAGGAAGTAAAGCAATTTATAATCATGCTTGTATTTCGTAGAAAGCCGATAAAACCTTTTGAAAACATCGTGCACTTGACTTGGCTTGAAATATCTTTTCGTACTTGAAAGCTTGTCGTGTTTCTCTTGCTTGCTCTTGTCGAGCGTGTCGTACGTGTCATGTCATGCATGTCATGCGTGCTTGCTTGTGATCATGTAACTTGTGAGATATCCTTGTGAGATGCGCTTGAGAGATGCCTTAAGAGGGAAGGGAGACCCTTCTTTATGCAATGCACTTGAGAGGGAAGGGAGACCCTTCTTCATGATATGTATGTACTTGCGAGGGAAGGGAGGCTCTTCTTCATGATATGCACTTGTGAGTGAGGGGAGACCCCTCGTGGAATGTTGGTTCTTGTTTTCTAGTGAAAAGCGAGATAAAACATATCGTAGGATATGTCCCACCTCTAACCATGTTCTTGAAAACCTCGGTAAATCATGTCATGCATGCCGTGCTCGTGGGAATCGTGTTCATACTTGCATTTAAATTTAAATATGACATTTGGGTAATTCACAACACATATAGCATCAATGATTGAGCAATGTAATATTCACATCATTTAGGGAAAGCAAGAAAACACACTATCATAGGCCCTAGCGATTTCCATAATTTATTAGGCATGCATTTCCTAATTTACAACTCACTTTATTCACCTTGGCATTTCATCAAACATGGTGTGTTCATTATTCATTATTCATTTAAACCTAAATCATGCTTTTCTAGGTGAGTTTACTCGCATCATAAATGTGTGTTTATTATGGATACAATGCCCTCCCCCGTTTTAATCATCACAACACAACCATTGGCATCCAATCGCCTATTCCATCTCCATTCACCACGTTCACACTTCCAAACTCATAGCACATGTACAAAGGAAGGAAACAAAGAGAAATAAAGGAAAAGAGAAGCTATAGCTAGGAGGGTAGCTAGAGGTACCGACTTGAAGAAATGAGGAAGAAACCCCTTCCAAAAACGACCGTGAGTTGCTGCCCTAGCTTGAGGAGATGCTCCTCACGAGTGCTTGAGCCGTGATCTTGGAGAAAAGCCAGACTTGAAGTGATGTAGGGTCTCAAAACCCCTTTGATTTCTCTTCCAAAGACAAGCCCTAGGTTGGAATCGCCTTCTCCAATTTCTCCTATTCTCTCAAACTCTCTAAGTGTCGAATGATGCCCTAAAGGCTCGGGCAAGACCCTTAAGGTAAGAGTAAACCGACCAAAAGACCATAATACCCTTACTGAAATTTCTGCAAAAATACGAGGACCGAGCGATCGATGTTTATGACCGATCGATCGGTTGCCTACCGAGCGATCGGTGTGTTGACCGAGCTCTCGACCAAAAATCAACTCTCTGGAAAATTTCCCCATACAAAAATCTTGACCAGTCGATAGCTACCGATCGATCGGTTGCCTGCAGGTCCAGACTGTTTTTGCCATATCTTTTGACTCGTTCGTCCGATTTTGACGATTCAACTTGCTTTGGGTTCGTACTTCAAAAACGAACATTTCTGACATTTCGGAATTTCCGATTTCTTCTTTTTTATTAATTATACCTCTTTAAAGGCAAAATGGAAATGAAAGTGTCAAGCATTAAATGTGAAAAGGTCCGGGGCTCTACAATGTTCTTGGTGGTTCTTTTCATATACTTGTACCTAGAAAAGTTGGTTCATGCATGCATGTGTACTTGTGTGCAACCCCTTGGTGAAATCATGTTGACATAAAACAATAAAGCATAATCTTGCATTTTTTATATTTTCATAGACATGGAAAATTCAAGGCAACATATAGGAAAATTTATCCAATTTATTAATGATCAATAACCATGTGATGGTTGAAGAAACATGCTTTGTGTTCGATTCATATTATTCAATTGGGAAAAAACCATGAACCATAATGTCATATTCTTGATTGAGTTCTCAAATTTATATTTTATCAAACAAGTGGCATTCAACATCACTTTAGTCTTTTATTTGTTTTCCATAGTTTCTTTCTCAACATTTCAACAAACACTTTATGTTGTTCATTATGTGTACCATTGCTCTTTCCCATTTTCCATCACACAACATTCAGTACATCCACATGGCATCCACAACTAAATTATTAATCTTATACATTCTTAGGGATAATGATAGGCTTCAAGGAAAGGGAAGATACAAGATCAAACTACAATCATTTTAAGGAAAAACCTAAGTTATTTCTAAGCTAACTAGGGGAGTGTACTAAAATTTTAGGGTAAAACCCCAACCTTGAAGAAGACTCTTTGTTTTGGAATTCCCAAGTTTGATAGAGGAGGATCCTTGCTTGAAGATGATCCAAGTTGAGCTCCCCTTGATTCAAATCCAAATCCCTCTTTTGGATTTTCTCCCGAATCTCGCTTCTCCTTTCTCCCTCTTTCTTAGGTTTAGGGTAACCAAAAACCCTCAAATGTGAACCCTATTTATAAGCAAAGGGGTGAAAACCCCAAAAATCACACATCAAAAAAGTTTGGGTCGCGCGTCTACGATCGTTCGTAGGCTTCCTACGATAGATCGTAGGCTTGACAGTGAGTTTACAGGGTTTCTAGGACTCGACAATCGTTTGTAGGCTTCCTACGATCAATCGTAGATTTTCCAGTGAGTTTTAAGAATTTTTGGAACTTTACGATCGTTCGTAGGTCATTTAGAATCGTTCGTAATTCTGACAGTGAGTTTCTAGATTTTTCCCACTTTGGTATTTTGGCCATAACTTTTGACTCACTTATCAGATTTTGACAGTTCAACTTGCGTTAGACTCGAATTTCAAAGGAGAACAATTTTGTGTCTAATCAAGAAATCCCAATTTTGAGTTTTTAAATACCTAAATTCCCTCTAAAGACAACTGGTCTAGAAATGGATTTCAAAAACCCAGATTTTCAGCCATCGGACTTCAGAAATCCAACGTTTTACTCAACCCTGTCTCAAAATATGGAAAAGTGATCAACATGAACCTCGAAGAGGGTTTAAATAACTTTCTAAAATTCAATAATCACTCGATTCCGATAAGCGGTGACTAAACTAGAGATTCATAAATTTGAGGGTATGTTAAGACATACCCTTTTAACATTTAGAACGTTTTGAGTGCTTTCACACTCTTTTCCCTCGGGTCCAACACCCTACTCACACCTCATAAATTGTTACCCCATAGGTTTGTAACCCACCTAGGTGATCATTGAATTCACGCCAATATGCATGAGAGGCCCTGGCTTCTTTATGCCTCGTGCACTAGCATTATTTACCACGCTATTCACTTACAACCCATTAAACACTTAGGGTATTTTATACCCTTACATTTACCCACTTAGAGTATCGTTTTACTCTTTTTTTGAGACTCAAAATACATACCTAAAATACTCACTTGACTCACCATAATACCAAGACTCAATGGAAGGCTTTAGGCTTTTACTCACACCATATAAGAATACTATTTATTGACACTATTCATAGCACAGTGAACTCGAATTCTGGGGTTCTACATCACCCATAGCTATGACTATATAAGGTATAAAGAACTAGAAAGCTATATCTACCTGTGATAGTCCCATCACATAGCTTTCCTACAATATATCTTACGGACCTTTATCGATATCTCATATCGTATAGATCATCTCATGATCATGGTCAATTCCCTATAATGAATACACAATAGATAAAGAAGATGTCTCTATTAATCTAATTAATAAGAATCTTACAATCTAAATCACTTTTCTGGGCATCATGTCTAATACTTTGAACTTTTCAAAGGTGTCAGATTTGTGTTGCATCAAATAGACATATCCATATCTAGAATAGTCACTGGTAAATGTGACAAAATACCGGTATTGCCCTCTAGTGCAACAATGTTAAATAGACCACATACATCACTATGTATGAGTCAAATTTTCTTCGGCTCTTCCTACCTTTTTAGGGTAAGGCTTCTTGGTCATCTTCCCTTCGAGATAAGGCTCGCAAGTAGGGAGTGGTTCTACCTTGAGGAATTCAAGGAGACCATCAATTTCCAACCTCTTGATCCTATCAAGATTAATGTGATCAAGTCTCTTATACCAAAGATAAGTAGACTCTATGCAATATCTCTTCATTCTAGACATTCTAGATGATGAGGCATTGTCACTTTGCAGACATTCATTATTTAACAAAGGAAATATTAAATAAAGACCATTAATGAGATTACCAGTAATCAAGACCATTCCATCTTTCTTAATTTCAACAATTGAATAAAAAACGATAGAGAATCCACAAAGTAAAAGTCTAGATACTGAAATCAATTTTTTGTGTGCAGAAGGCACATAAAAGCAGTCTTCTAAAATTAATGTATTTCCATTAGGTGAATAAAGAGTAAATAAGTCAATTGACTTCACTGCAACATTTGCACCTAAGCCAACTTTAAGATTCTGCTCCTGTTTGGTCGGGTTTCTGGTTTCCTTGAACCTCTGCAAACAATTGCAAACATGTACAGTGGATACAGAATCCACGCACCATGAGTTAGGAGGACCATCTAGAAAGTTTGACTCAACAGTAATTAATACTTTAAAGCATCTCATGCCTTGAGTATTTGCACCACCCTACTTAAGAGTTGCGAGGTAAGTCCTACAGTTCCTCTTCCAGTGGCCTATTTTACCACAGTGGAAACACTTTCCCTTACCTTTGTTTTCCTTGCCAGTATCAGCTGAAGAACCTTTGGCAACTCTTGCCTTACTCCTGATGTCTTTAAACCTACCTTTACCCTTGCTCCATTTTCTAAACTTTTTAGATCACTTGGAGTTATCAAGTTTATCGACTATTAATGTTTCACCCTTTGTTGAATTTTTGATCAAATCTTCTGCAGCCACAAGTGAGTTCGTAAGCTCACTTAGTGACATTTCACTCTTGTTCATGTTATAATTTAACACGAATGCATTGAAGGACGAAGGGAGTGACTGCAGAACAGTGTCAACTTGAGTGATGGCATCCATCTTTCCACCAATAATTTCCAACTCATTTAATAAGCCCATCATCTTTATGATGTGCTCTTGGACCGGAGTTCCCTCAGCCATCTTGGTATTAACAAGGGTTTTCAACTTTACTTGTTGAGCTGACCTATTTTGCTCACCAAACATCTCATGTAGGTTTTGCAAAATGTCAAAAGCCTTATCCATGTGTTCATGCTGGCTTTGCAAAATGTTAGAAATCAAAGCCAGTATGTAACACTTGGTCATCTGATTAGACCTCTCTCAATGCTCCAACTCAGCCTTTTGGGCTGGTGATGCATCGATGAGAATTTCAGGTTTAGGTGTCTTTAGACATAGGTCAAGGTTATCCGCGGAAAATACTATTCTAATCTTTCTTTTCCAGTCTACATAGTTAGTTGTAACTAACTTTTCATTACGAAGAATTTCAGTTAATGGGTGAAGGCCTGTCATGATCTAATCAAATGACAAATAAGATAGTATTAAGGATCTATTGTATTCATTAATTACTATTAGATTATGGGTCTATTTCTAATAGTATTGCCAATTTAGGAAGTATCAATTGACATCGAATACCTAGACATTGGCTTAATGTAATCTTGCCTTTGGGCACAATATCACATCGCCTTGAATAGGCAGATAGAAACTATCTTCTCTGTTCTTACAAATCTCATCTTGTGAATCTTGGAGCATTCGATCTACTGTCTGATCTATAAGGGATGTTATACTCATGCTTTGGCATTATTGTATGACATCTCTTATTCATTTGCCCACCTACCATTAACCTAATAAACACCTAGCGAAAGCTCACGCTTTGGCGTTATTGCTCCCACTATTTGTTTTTACAGTTTTCACCATGTTCTCACATAGGTGAGAGGGATTGGGCACGGCTTTGGCCTGTCAGCTTACTCACACTCTCCACTATAAGATCACATAGTGTATGGTAGAAGATCATAATACTTAGGGACTTGTCTCCAGTCTTATATACACATGATATATTAGGGCAATTATTTCAATAGAATAATTAAACAAAATTAATAGATATCATCTTATGATCAGGGCCGGCCCAAGCCATTTAGAGGCCTAAAGCGAAAATTCTAAATGGGGCTTTCTTAAATTTTTTTTTAATATTATTAAAAAAAATAACTATAAATGGGGCCTTTTTAATAGTCTAAATAGGTCTTTTATTTATTTTTAATATTCTAAATGGGGCCTTTTTAATCTTATTATTAATATTTTTTTAATGAGGCCTAAAGCAAAGGCTTTGATGGCCTAATGGATGGGCCGGCCCTGCTCATGATAAAATAAACAAATATCATCTCATGGTAATTAAACAATAATAAACATCATATGAGATTAATCGCTATGGGTCAGTGAAATTAAAATGCATGGGTGCAAGAGAATGAGATAAGAATAAAGGTAACTTGCAAACTCCTTCACGATCCCTTCCTTTATCATCTTATCAAGATCAACATCGCAGTATCCTCCTTCGAAGAATCTCCACCAATGCATGATACATAAAATAATGGCATTAGGGAAACCAGATTACCATTCGCCCCTTATCAGGGAAACCAAATGAATCTGCCCTTTACAGATTGCCAAAAACCTACTACATATTATCCTCTAATATGAATGCATGATAAACAATTTATCATAGTAATAATTTGACCGATAACTGTAATCTCATACAATTAGATGCAACATGGTGATGGGGTAATTTTTTGATATTTAAAAAGATTAAAATTTGATAACAATTATCAATTTTCTCGATAAAATCTATATCTTATATAGATGAAACACCGGAGAATAAAACTATTGTATTTTCCATAAAATTATTTTTAAAATATAAGATAGAATTTTCTTAAATCTCTACAATATTTTATTCCTTACTTGAATGCAAGATCCTTTCTCGAATGCAAGATCCATTCATAAAGATTGGTTCTACTATTATCCAAGATCAAAATAAAAAATTAAGAGAATCGAAAATCCTAAATATGATCTCATCATAAAATAGGGTTTTTAAAATTTTCAAATAAATTCTATTTATACGAAAAATTATTCATTAATTATTTTAAACAATTAATAAATACATATTAAATGATCAAATCATTTAAAATAAAATTTAAAAACAAACTATTTATTTCAAAATTAATTATATCAAATATAATAATAGTTTTTAAAATTATTTAATTATCATTATCAAATCTCATTCGATAATATAATAAAAATAATTATTTATATATTTATTCATCTTAAGAACAAATGAAATAAATTAGAGCATTATTAAATAGATCTAAATTAAATTCATCTCATTAATTAAATTATCTATTTAAATATCTTTAAAAAAAAATACTCCCTAACCATGAGCTCTGATACCACTTGAAGGGAATCCAAATAAAAATTTATGTGGAAAACTGGATCCTAAGGATCTTATCACCATTGAAAGCACCTAATACTATCTAAAAGTTTTAGTCATATTACCTCGGTGAATGATGTTCACCGGTGAAGTAAAAACCAACTCAGACCGTCAGAACTCTTTTTAGAGATTTCTCAAAGAAATACTCGAAGCTCGATCCTTGTTCTTCGCTATCCCCACGAAGCTTTGAAATCTCCACTTGGTATTGTAGAAGCAAAGAGAAGAAGAAGAGATTAGTGTAGACTTTCTATCACCCAAAACACTAAGGGTTTAAAACCCTAAGCCTTCATTCATTTTGGAGGGACCCTAGAAGCTCACGAAAATCCAAGGGGGTATTCCCTTGGGGCTCACGGTTTTTGAGAGGAGGAGAGAGAGAGAGTGTTGTATGGTCAAGGGGTGTTGGGGTATATTCAGAAGAAGAAAATGCAGTTCTTGCCCAACCACATGCTCTTTCCCTCATGGCTAAATGTTCCTATGGTCGTCCCTCTCTTGACGAGATAAAGGCTCACATGAAGAAATTTGAGGGACTTCGAATGGGATTTATAGTTGATATTCTTGATTCGAGACACTTATTATTTAGGTTTGCTTCAGAGGATGATTATCTTATGATTTGGATCAAGGAGGTTGTCTACATCAAAGGTTTTCTGTTCAGATTTTTCAAGTGGTCACCATCCTTCGTCTCAGGGGTAGAATCCTCCATAGTTCCTATATGGGTTTGTTTTCCTAACCTTCCCCTACATTTATTCAATGAATCAGCCATTATTTCTATTGGAAGCATATTAGGGAAGGTATTGAAAATCGATGGTGCCACAAGATCTATTTCCAGACCAAGTGCAGCACATATTTGTATTGAGATTGATCTTTTCAAACAAAATCCGGATAGGTTTTGGTTGGGATTGGGGAATCAAGGTCGATGGCAATCGGTAGTATATGAAAAAAAAAATTTGTTTTTGCATGAAGTGCAAAAAGCTTGGACACCAGGAATCCTTGTGTGGTGTGGGGATTAAAGGAAGATCTATTCCTAGATCTAAAATAGTAGATCGCAAAGAAAGGGAAGAGGTGCATAAAGAGGCTGAGGAGGGATCGTTAAAAATCACCACAAAGCAATGGGTGGTGAAAAAGTTTGTAGAAAATAAAAATTCTGGAAATGGATTGCTATCAGATTCAGTTTTACAGAATCAAAACTTTGCCCTCAACTTAGACAAGAACCCAGAGATAAATATTAGATTGGAAAATCAAACTACAACCTATGGGGGTGCGGATAAAGGTAAGGAAATCATCTCCGAAAATCCTATTCCTCATTTAGTGATCGGTGAGACTTCCACAGTCACAGCAAAAGATCAAAACAATTTTTTTCCAGATCCTTCTTCGTCTCCAACTGCAGGTAAGTTTCTATTATCCTATGCCAAAGATATTGCATTGTTGGAAACGGAAACTATAGCTGATTCACAAAATAATACCAATCCTATAAGTTTTGCTATAGATTTAACCGAGTCAAATCTTGGTTTGTTGAAAGAAAAAGATGATGATCTTGCATTGCTGGAAGCAGAAAACTTAATTGTTTTAAAAGATAAAAACGTTGATAATAGGACTGTTACAGATCTCACCGAATCCAATATTGGTATGTTTAATGACCAAGTTCAGGAAAATTTGACTAGTTTGAATGAACATATCTTAGAATTGGATGAAACTCTACATAATAGATCTTTTATAATCCATAAAAAAAGTCTCTCTAACTCAGATTTGAATGGCTCTTGGAAAAACAGTAGAAGAAATGCTAATGCTGTCTCTACCCCTCCCTCCTATTATCGTATGTGGAAGAGCCCAAGTCCAGATTTAGATGGTTTTCCCAATTCCAAAAATTTGATTTATTCTAAAAATATGTTGTGGGAACAACCCCAAACTCTTGAATTTCACTCCAATATAAAACCTTGCTTAAAAAAAGATATTGACGTTTTCAAGGATGAAGGGAAAATTTTTCTCAAAGATTGTTAATTTCTGATTTATTCTCTTCCTACCAGGAAAAAACAGGAAAGAGTAAAACAAAAGACATAAATCCTATACTTTCTTCTGGTAGAATCACTCGTGCTAGATCAGTGATCCTTTTCCTAGCTACCAATCTTAATAATGTTATTAATGAATAAATTTCTTATTTGGAATATTCGAGGTATAGGAAATCTAGCTTCAAAATCTAGATTAAAGCAATTGATTTCTTCTAACCAAATTGATTTCACGGCTATTATAAAGCCAAAAAAAGAAATTGGATGTTATTCAAGAAGTTTGCTCTTTCATTAATATGGATAAGCATATAGACATTCAATTTGCTCATGCTAAAATTTGGTTATTTTGGAAGCAACATCTTCAAGTTCAATATGTTTCCTCTTTCGATCAAATGATAGAAGTTGATGTTTCGTCTAAAGATTTTACTACTATTAGATGTGCTTTAATATATGCTAAATGTTCTAGGAGGGAAATGTTAACTCTCTGGGAAGAACTCTGTGTTGTTTTTTCTGCCTTTTCTGGCCCTTACTTTATAGGTGGTGATTTCATTGCTATTGCTGCTTCTGAAGAAAAGCTGGGTGGAAGAGAGGTTAACATGGAATCTATGGAGGACTTTAATAATATGATAAATGATTTGGGCTTGATGGATTTGGGCTTTACTTGTAATAGGTTCACTTGGTGCAACAACCAGGTTGGTATGCATCGTATTTTATTTAATCTTGATTGGTCCAACATTTTCAATTCTTCTTCAATTAAACATCTTTCTAGAATTGCTTTGGATCATGCTCCGATTTTATTGGAATTTGGTAACTCTCTCTCTAGAAAGCCCTCCCCTTTTAAATTTCAACAAATGTGGATTAATCACCCGGAGTTTTCTAGAATTGTTTCTGAATCTTGGGGGTCTCCAATTTTGGCCAATCCTCTCATTTCTTTTTTCCTTAAACTTAAAAAACTAAAAAATTCTTTAAAAAGTTGGAATAGAGATGTTTTTGGTAACATTTTCCATAAGATTAATTCTCTAGAGAGTCAAATTTCTGAGTTGGAAGATGATATTCAAAGGTCTTGGGATGAGGCTAAAAACATTTCTTTATCTAAACTTAAAATTGAATTACAGACTGTTCTTCTCTATGAAGAAATCTTTGGAGACAAAAATCTAGAGTTCAATGGCTCTAAGAAGGTGATAATAATACAAAATTTTTTCATATGATCACTAAAGCTAAAAGAGGACGAAATTGCATTTCTAAAATAAAAGATGATCAAGGTAATTGGCTGGAATCTCAAGATGATATAGGATTTGAAGCAATTAATTTTTTTACAAATTTGCTCACTTCTGATAATTCTATTATTGATGATAATATTTTGAACCATATTCCTCGCATCATTACTGAGGAAAATAATAATTTTATCTCCTCTCTTCCCTCCTTAGAAGAAAGTAAAAAGGTAGTTTTTAGCATGTCTGCGGATAGTGCTCCTAGACCCAATGGGTTTTCGGGACACTTTTTCCATTCTTGTTGGAACATTATTGAGGAGGACCTCCTCCAGGCAATTACTCATTTTTTCTTAACTGCTGAAATTCCTAGAGCTATAAATGCCATAGTTGTTGCCATAATTCCTAAAAAAAATTCTCCTGTGACTTTCTCGGATTTTAGACCTATCAGCTTTTGTAACTTTCTTTACAAGATTATATCTCGTATTTTGGCTAACCGTATCAGTTTAATGCTTCCTTACATTATTTCTGAGGAGCAAAGTGCCTTTGTTAAAGGGAGAAATATTCTTGATAATGTTAGTGTAGCTCAAGAAATGGTGCAAGATATTGATAGGAAAATCCCGGGAGGTAATATTATCTTTAAAATTGATATGTCTAAAGCTTATGATAGAATGGAATGGAACTTCATTATTTTAGTTCTTTCTAAGATGGGCTTTACAGAAAACTCTATTAGATTGATCTGTGGCTGTCTTACTAATCAATCATTCTCTATTCTTATTAATGGCTGTCTCCATGATTTTTTTCAGAGTTCGCGGGGTCTTCGTCAAGGGGACCTTTTATCTCCTGCTCTTTTCATTATTGCAGAAGAAGTTCTTAGTAGGGGTCTCAAAACCATAGCTCAGAATCTTTCTTCTAACTATAAACTTGGCAGGTACGGCAATCCTGTTTCTCATCTCTTGTTTGTTGATGATACTCTCATTTTCTGTAATGGCAGGAAACAACATATTCAGAAAATTTTTGAATTCATTACTATTTATGAGAAATCTTCAGGACAACTGATAAATAGATCTAAAAGTTCTTTTTTTTTGTTCTGATAAATTAAATAGAATTAGGGTGGATAATATTGCTAATTGGGTGGGCAACCTTAGGAAAAACTTCCCCTTTACCTATCTAGGAGTCCCTCTTTATAAAGGCCACCTTAAGAAGAGCTACTTTAACTCTCTCATTGATAAAATCTCCTCTAAGGTGGAAGGCTGGAAAGCCAAGCTTCTATCGGTAGGTGGTTGTCTTGTTTTAATTAAACATGTCCTTTCTTCTGTGCCTACATATCTCCTTGCGGGCATACATGTGCCAAAAGGTGTTAATTCTCTGATTGATAGAATCATGACCAAATATTTTTGGAATAATATGAGTGAGATTAGAAAACGTCATTGGATAAATTGGAACACTTGCTCTCTTCCACAGTTGGAAGGGGGTTTAGGTATTCGAAAAATGAATGAATTTTCTAATGCTCTTAGAATGAAACAAATATGGAATCTTTACCAATCGAATATTCTTTGGTCAAATTTTTTCAGGAATAAATTTCATTTTAACCATATTTGGCAGGCTTCTTATAGTCCTGGTGCTTCAAAAACCTAGATTAAAATTACATATGTATGTAATGATGTGATCTATAACTCAACTGCTTTAATTGGAAAAGGTACTAAGATCAATTTTTGGCTAGATCGTTGGTTTGTTGAAGTTCCTCTTATAGACCTTGCCTTATACCCACCTCATCATTTTCCATTCATTTTAGATATGTTGGATTCTAATGGCACTTGGGATTTCTCTCTTATTAATGAATTTATTCCTGACCAATTGAAGATAGAAATACGATCTGCAGGTTTCTTTACTTCTGATTCCGATGATATCCATTTGGAATCCCAGTCCAAATGGTAAGTTTACTGTTAAATCTACTTGGGATGAGATTCGAAATTCCCATGCTCGTAAGGGTTGGAGCTTAAATATTTGGAACTCTAATATTCCAAAAAAAATTCAAATCTTCGGTTGGAAGGTAATGTATGGTGCCATACCGATAGATAATATGATTCAATCTACAGGTATTCCTTTAGTTAGTCGATGCTATTGTTGTAATTCTGGAAATATTGAATCATTGTCTCACCTTCTTTTCCATAGTGATATTGCAATCAATACTTGGAATTATTTTGCTGGATTTTGTTCTATTGTTTTGCAGCCCAGTGATTCCATCCAATGCCTTTTGAGACGATGGTTCAGAGCTTATGAAAGGCATCATAATGTTCTCTTCAACATGCTTCCACTGCTCATCATTTGGAAAATTTGGAAGAAGCGATGCTCGAGAAGATTCAAAAATATTCGGAAGCCTCTAGACATTATCATTGCTAGAATAAAAGGTTGGCTGTTGGAACTAGGTAATCTCCTTTCAAAAAAAGATTGGATCTCTCGCTTTTTAGCAATGAGCTTCCTCTTCCCCAAGCCAGAAAGTCTATCTCTATTATTGAGTGGATTCGGCCCCTTCAAGGGATTATAAAGTTAATGTTGATGGAGCTTCTTGAGGAAATCCTGGGTTAGCTGGTAGAGGTGATATCATTCGTAATTTTCAGGGTGATATGTTAGCTTGTTTCTTTTCATTTTATGACTGTTGCACAAGCTATGTTGCTGAAACTAGAGCCCTCCTAGACGGCATCTCTCTTTGTCATTCATTGGGTTATAATCAGATTGAGGTAGAATCTGACTCCAAAACTCTTGTAGAAGCTTGGAAGGGTAATTTTCATCATCCTTGGACTGTTTGGTACTGGAACCAAAAAATAAGAAAATCCAACCATATATGCTCATCTTTTACTCATATTTTCAGAGAAGCAAATCAGGTCGCTGATTTTTTTAGCTAATTATGGTTGTGATGTTCAGAGCTCGGGATTGGTCCAGACTAATCAGGATTGTCCTCCTCGCCTTAAGGCCGTTATACTTCTGGATAAAGTGGGTGTTGGTAATATTAGATTATCTTTACTTGTTTTGTGTCTTTTTTTGTATTTCGAGTTAGGGGTTTTTAATTCCCCCCTATGTTGGTGTGTTTCTTTTAGGGGTAAGGTTTTATGTCCCCCTTGCTTTCTTTGTGTCTTGGTAGGGGTAAGGTTTATGTCCCCCCCTTTTTTTTCTTATTTGAAGGGGTAAGGTTTTATTCCCCCCCCCCCCCTCCCATATTTTTAAATTTTCTAATAAACAGGTAGGGGACTGCCAAACCCCCCACTCCTCCCGAGTGGTTTTTTTTTTAAAAAAAAAACAAAAAATAATAACTCTTACTATTAATTAAATAATCTCTTAGTTTATCTATAACTACTTTAGTTGTAATAAACCTACTAATTTAGGAGTAATTTTCTCAAAAGGATTCCCTAAATAATGGGATTAGTCAACTCCCTCAAACCAGGGAGTCCTAATCAAATTAGGAAACTATCCAGGGGGTCGTGAGCCAAGGGGGGCATGAGCTTCAAGGGAGTCTCGGACTCCTAGTTGTGATACAATTCCAACTTCTTCTGCTTTAATCTTGTATTCCAAGTATTGGAACCTAATTCCATAAAATAAGGAGTAATTATTTAATAATTATTCAATTAACAAAATCCTAATCCAATTAGGACTCTCCAATTGGGCGCCCACCCTAGGGATTAAACCCCATGGGCTTGGGCCTATTAATAAGGTCCACTATTGAAGGGTTTTATGGATATGGGTCAAACCCATTTTCCCTTATCTTGGGTTAGTTAAATAATGATTAATATTATCATTTCATTTAAATTAACAATTAATTTAAACCATAGATTAACATTTAATCTATCTAATAAATGATTAACGTTTAATCATTTAAATAATTGATTAACATTTAATCAATTGTTTGAGCTTGTATTTCTTATCTGAGCATCTCCACAGATTGCTCTAGGACATTCAAACCTTGGCTTACCCAATGTTATCCCATTGATCCTAAATATGAATTACATCGAAATTGCAAGTGATGCGAGATATCCATATTGCAATTGAATCCCAGTGTAAGAACATTAACCATTAAGGATCCCGCCACATGAACTTTTTAATTCAATTGATCATTCCAATTACATTATCCCTAATGGGCCTTCGAGAATATTTATACTATCTAACTCATAGCCCATTGCATATCATCCGGGTTTGCAAGACATTTGATTAAGCCATGAGAAACAATTTCT
This sequence comes from Tetracentron sinense, assembly GCA_015143295.1. NCBI lineage: Eukaryota > Viridiplantae > Streptophyta > Magnoliopsida > Trochodendrales > Trochodendraceae > Tetracentron > Tetracentron sinense. The sequence continues at coordinate 17,701,178 of CM026555.1, read as the reverse complement.
CATGTAAAACATTTTGATAAAAACCTTTTATAAGTATAATATATATTTAATAAAAGTATATTTCAAATTTATTTTGTTTCAAAATCACCTGATCAGGATTTAAGCTTAATTGACTGTCTTACCCGGAACTTGGATAATCTCTCAAATTAATGAGCATGGATTTCTAGTTTAAATTCATCATGACTCGAACAGCTTTTTGACTATCCAACTGTCACTGTATCGTAATCCCTAAGGTAGAGAGTACTTTGGTGGAATCAAAACAGTCAGATTACTGCTCAGTTATAAATAACCTCATCAGATCTAAGGATCATTGAAACTGTTCAATATAATTGAGAGACCAACTATCTGATAGTATGCTTATACAAGAGGTCTCTCATTGTATGCAATCAATCAGTGTACATTTAAGCACTCATATGCTAATGTGTAGTCTCCACTACAATAGTTTGAGATAAAACTATTTCTCAACCATTGAGAACATTTTAGCATTGTGGCAGCCATATAAGTGAAGTGCCCAGCTTCACCTATAGTTGTAACTATATAAGTTATAAGGAACTGGAAAGCTATATATGCTTGTGATAGTCCCATCACATAGCTTTCCTACAATATATCCTATGGACCTTTATCGATATCTCATATTGTATAGATCATCTCATGATTATGGTCAATTACCCATAATGAAAACAAAATAGATAAAGAAGATGTCTCTATTAATCTAATTAATAAGAATCTTACAATCTAAATGACTTTTCTGGGCATCATGTCTAACAGTTTTGCAAGGGATTTTGTCTAGAGAAGAAGGGAAGCTAAGAAATTGATATCCAAGACCTTTCAAAAGCGTGGGATCGTAGGGAAGAAGTGATTTGATGATCATGTTAAGGGTAAGATTTGTATGATTTCAAAGGGTGTTAATGTTTATCATTTTGAATGGAAGAAGTGATACAAATTTGATGTGTTATTGATTTTATTGATGAATCATGCATGACACTATAATAGTTTTTCTGGAATTTTCGTGCATGTGCGATTAAACATGGAGGAATGGATGAATTCCAGGGTTTGTATAATTAATGAAGGGATTTGTGTTTAATGGAGATTAAATATGGGAATTGATGATTATGATCGATATTGTAATAATGACCTCATGATTGACCTGACATTATTATAATTGTGAATATCTTCCATGTATGATAAAGTATCATTGTATGATCTCACATGTAAATTATATGTAATTATGAATGTGTTGGTGGTTGACTTTCAGATAGGCAAATACTTAGAAAATGATATTAACGACCCCGAATTCTCTAACCATCGTTGTGTGGGCAGCTTTGTAGGAATTGTGATGGCGTAATTTCGAAATTTAAGGGATAACCTAAATGAAGGTTGACCATGGCACTCAAGCACATGTTTCGCCGCATGATAGATATTACTAGTATATACCTCACGAGCACAAGCACTATCATGATTACATGCATTGACATATATTACACAAGCACAAGCACAAGCACAAGCACAACAACATCATGTTATATGTCATTGGAGAATTACATGTTACACACATTAAGAATTATTATGTTACATACATTGGGGAATCCCAAGTTACAAGAATATCATGTTACACGCATTGGCAATTATCTTACATGCATTGTTACATGGTTAGAAGGTTTTACATGAACATGCACAAGTTGTACTTGCCTACACAAGTCATGAGTCTCAACATGCCATGAATGATGTTATGTTATTTCTATATGTTTCTACACCATGAATTGTAAGATATGTTTATTTATGATAAAGCATCACAATGATTACATGATATGATATTGTTAGCTAGACTTTATATATATTGAGCGTTTTCAATGCTCAGCCAAATTGTTATTGTCGACAGGTTTAGGAGGATTTGACATTTGTGCACCAGAGCTTTGGATTGAGGAAGAATACTTAAAAGAGCCTGAAAGTGACTACCAGGATGGAGAAATTGATTTGGATTACTGTCCGTATTATTGATCCATTAGTTAGTTAGTTGTTTTTATTTCTGTTAGTTGGTGTCGTGTCCCAAAATCTCACCTAGGAGAGTGTGAGACCTTGACACGTGACTTACTTATCAAACCATCCTGTTATAAGCATACAAGGCATATTAAAATGTAGACCTGAAAATTTCTTATTTAATTAATAACAATTGTGCCTCAATGAATATAAAATCACATCCATAACTAAAATGAGTATAAATAGGTTCCGAATCATCCATCATTATTCCCAATTAACAATTTAAACCTAAACATTTGTCCAAAATAAATCAGATTACAATGTCCTCAGCATAATTTAAAACTCTAAGGAACTAGGACCAATAATAGGGCCATCTGTCCAGATCCCTTTCTTCTTCAGGATGATCAGTACTTATGGGTTCTTCTTTGATGTATTCTTCATCAACCCAAGGTACTGGTGCGCATATGTCAAATCTCAAACCTGTCAAAAATAATAGTTCAGTTGAGTATTGAAAACACTCAGCGAATACAACTTCTAACTAGCAATATCATAAGCATCAATATAACATATAGATTCAAGTTCAACAGTGTAGAGACCCAAATGTATTTTCATGCCATTACAATAAATATCATAGGTAAATTAATAAACTTAATTGTTGTACTGTGTTTAATGCTAATTAATTTTTATGTGTGTTTAAAAATGTTTAAAATACTAAATCAAGCTTGAACAAAGGAAGAAATCCAAAAAAGGGGAGAAAAAGACCAAACCGGTCGACCAACTTCCCAAGATAGTCGAGCTCAAAAAGAGCAACAGTGGCAATTTCTTCAAATCCGGTCGACCAATCTCCGACCTAGCCAACCGCCTGGCAATTTTTTAAGAAAGAGGGGCGTCACAACAAATCCGATCGACCGACTTCTTAAGCCGGTCGACCGAATTTCATGAATTTGGGGTTTTTCCCCTCTTTGGGTGATTTTAAAGGCATTTGAACCCTAAGGCTATAAATAGAGGTTCTATTTTGAGGGTTTTAGGATTTCTAGCTATTCTAAACCTAATTTGGAAAAGGATGAGATAAAACCCTAGGTTTTCAAGGGAGCTTGCTTGAAGAGAGAAGATCTAGCTTGGAGAAGGAGGATTTGGCTTGAAGATCACCCCCAAAGCCTTCTTTGGCGATTTGGATCAAAGGGAACAATCCCAAAGGTCGATATACTATCCATATTAACTCTAGTAAGGATTTTCTTGCATGTTTAATGTTATTAAGCTAAGGTTATGGGAGTATTGACATGATTATGGTTAAATTGTAGACTATGGAGCATTGATTATGGTTTTACTTGTGTAAGATTAGTGTTATGAATATGGTTTGAGAATTTATGTAGTGTTATGTGATGTTCAATCTCTTTATGGGTGAAATGGAAGATGGGAATGCATGGTAGAGGTGTTTTATGAAAATTTATGGTGGGGATCGATTGATGTGATGGTGAAAGTGTATCTTAGGGTTTAATACTTGTGAATACTACTATGGAAATGCTATGAATATGGTGAAGTGATATTTATGATTGTTATGTTAAATTATTCCCAAATTATATCGTATGGTGATCAATATTCGGGTAGGGCATAAACTTTGAGGAATCTAGGTTGGGAATTCTCTAACCACCGAGTAATTAACCATGGTGGAGTTTCCTGGCGGAGGATTGAAATCTAAGGGTTGACCGATTCGAATGTCAATTACGATACTCATGTACAAGTTCACATGTATGGTAAGTTAAGAGTCTCACAAGGTCACACACACACCTGTAGGATTACACGTATTGGTAAAGACATGACCATGTAGGACTGCATGTATTGGAAGGGAAATGACCATGTATGATTGCACGTATTGGTAAGGACATGATAATGTAAGACTACATGTATTGGTACACTGTGTAAGATTACATGTATTGATACGCTGCTCATAAGAATATCCTTGTATTTACAGTCTCATAAGCACATATATCTCAGAAGTCCAAGAGTTTCATAAGTAAACAAGTCAAGGTGATGATATGATACGATATACTCCCATGTTTTGCACAACCTGATCATATAAATACGCCATGAAATATGATATGGAATATGTACATGTGATATTATGTTGTTAGTTGGATTTTATATATACTAAGTGCTTTTGTACTCATCCAGACTGTTGTCTTCAGCAGTTCTAGAGCTGTAGAGCCTTGGGTAGAGGAGCAGGGAGAAGAAGGTGAGCTTCCCAAGGAGAGATCTAGGAATCTTGATCGGTTCCAATATTACTCTACTTTTTGTTATGGTTACGGTTAGAAATGAATTGTAATAGTCATTTGGGATTCGATGATGTTGCTTAGGTTCATACTTATTTTGGGTGTCAGGCTACTTGGATCACACTGTGGTTTATGGTTGACTTGGTCTATGTTATACAAGATGGTTTGTTTATATCGAATTTTATTGTTGTCATTTTGGAGATTTGTGTTTAGGCATTGCCTTGGATGTTATGGAATTTAACCTAGTTTAAGCAGTGTTACGGCCCAAGGTTCCATTATGACCAAGGTGGGATTTTGTGGTGTGACAAAGGTGGTATCAGAGCCAAGGTAGGGTGAAGGCACTAGGCTCATTAGGAACAAGGGGAATTACTAAACCTATAAAAGCAACTTCGAGACTAAAGGATTAGGTTTTCTTTTAGGCTTAACTTTAAGGTTGTTATGTATGAATTTGCTCCTAAGATGAATTGTTTCTCTCATGACTAAAGTCAGAGACGAGGCATGAGGGGAAATCGAAATGGGAGAGGCAATGTGGCTAATGAGGATACTCCGGAGGGTGTCCATTATCTAGATATGACCCATATTCTGGAGACTCTCGCCACTGCTATTACCTAGCAAATTGCCTTCATAGCAACTGGGCATGTAGGGAAGCTAATGCTCACCCACCCCGACAGCTTGGAGTGGAGGTGTAGAACCCCGAAATCCGAGTTCACTGTGCTATGAACAATGCTAGTGAATAGTGCCCTTGTATAGTGTGTGTAAAGGCCTAAAGCCTTCCATCTTGTTCTTGGTTGTATGATGAGTCAAGCAAGGGTTTTATGTGCGTGTGTTGAGGCTCAACAAGAGAGTGTAGGATATTTTAAGTGGGTAAAATCAAGGGTATAAGATACCCTAAGTGCTCAAAGGGTTGTAAGTGAATAGTGTTGTAAACAGTGCTTGTGAGACCTAAGGTTCCTTAGGTGCTTGTGAATGATGTGAGGAGTGTATTATAGGTTTTATGGTGTGTGAGGATACTAAAGAACCCACTTTGATGTTTATGGGTGTTAAAAGAAAAAGGGGAAAGGTTCTAAGTGTTAAAGGATGGGGGAGGTCTTAACAACCCTCAACTTGTGGGATCTCTAGTTTCATCATTTCTTATCAGAATCAAGTGATTCTTGAGCCGTTAGAAAGATATCGGAATCCTCTTTGAGGTTCATGTTTATCCCTTTTCCATATTTGGAGTCAAAGTTAAGTCAAATGTGGGTTTTCCATCATTTTTCTACTAAAATTTTAGGAACTGTCAGCTTTAAGGCAACTTTGGACCATGAATAAAGAAGAATTAGGAGTTTTAAAAACATGAAAATTATTCCCCTTTGAAAGAAGAGTCCAACGCAAGTTGAATCGTCAAAATCCAATGAGCGAGTCAAAAGTTATGGTTGAAATACCGCAGCATGAAAAATGGGTGAAGGGATGACCGAAGGATAGATCTGTTTCGTGACCGATCTATCCTTGCTGATGAAGGATAGATCCATGCCCATGACCGATAGATCGGTCAAGCCAATATTTGTATGGTTTTGTTTGCCAGTGAGGGGTTTTTAGAAGGATCTATCGGTTCTCATGACCGATAGATCCTTGGTGCTTGTTTTTGCATTGTAGCCGACCTCCTAAGTTCTTTTAAGGGTGTAAGGGTCTTTGGCCTCACCCTTCTTGCCTATTTAAGAACCATTTCGTGGGTGTTAGGGTTTCTACAACCCTCAGCAAGTTTTGGGGAGAAATTTTGATAGAGAAAGAGAGAGAGGAGGGGTTTCTTATAGGGTTTGTGTTAGTGATCAAGTGGAGTCCGGATTTTGACTCAAGGACTTTCTCAAGTCATTCTCAAGCTTTCCTAAAGCTTGGATCTTGTTTTCCTCAAGCTTGGGATTGATTCAAAAGCTTCCTCAAAGTTTTCTCTTGCCTCCAAGTAGTATTCCAAAGCGAGAAACCATAGGGATCCGGTTTTCAAAAGGTAGAACAAGCTACTTACTACCTTGTTATGATTCATTAATGTTTAGTAATTAGTAAAATATGATTTTGGATGCAAATTTGTAGTTACTTTCTACTAACTAGCTATGTTATGATTCATTAATATGAACTATGGTTTCATGAATGATTGTTATGAAAGTTGAGTTGTTTTGGTTAATTTTGTAATTCCTCTAGTACATGTTATAAGTAACTAATGAAAAGGAAGATAAATGGGATGAGTTTTGATAAAGAGAGTATGAAGACACTCTCCAAATTGGTTTTGTTATGACTCATGTGTATGTTATTGAAGGAATGAAAGAAAATAGGGGATTTCACTATACTTAATGATTCTCCCTTGCATACCCTATTGATCATAAACGATGTATATTATCACCATGCTTTTATGATGAGTTTTTTATTTAGCATAAGTATTAAAAGGATGGTTTTACCGTAAAGCAAGCTTAGAATTATGATTTATTTCAATGCTATGCTATGATAACTCCATGAATGAAATTCCATGATCTAATTCGATGTTTTCAATACTTACTATCAATACTATGATGCTCACACTTACTCCCATGAATGTGATTCTATATTTAAACGCTTTCTAAGTATACCATGAGGATAATCAGTCTATTATGCATTTGTTGGGTGTTTAAATGCTTTCTATTATACCATAATGCTCACAGGTACTCTAGGCTCACACGTACTCCATGCTATGCATATGACTAAATGTTTAAAATCTTTCCATGATATCTATGATGCTCACATGTATTCGATGATTTCTCACAAGAAAATGTGTTTTTTAAAAGTTCATAAGCAAGGTTTTTGTAAAGAAAATCTCACAAGTTCACAAGCATTGATAAAGCCAAACTTTGGATTGATATTCTAAGATCAGTTTCTCATGCTCATAAGGATCTCAATGTGATTATGCCAAACTTTGGGTTGGTTTCTAAGATCAGTTACTCATGCTCATAAAGATCTCAATGTGATTATGCCAAACTTTGGGTTGGTTTCTAAGATCGGTTACTCATGCTCATAAGGATCTCAAGTCTAAGATCGCACATATGTCTCTAAGGATCTCTGATGCTCTAAGGATCTCTCATCAGTGAATTTCAAAGTCTCTAAATACTCTAAGTCTCTATGGATCATAAGAACTCTAAGGAACTCATAAGCTATTGATTCTCGTAAGACCTTCTAAGATTTATGTTTTTACACAAAAGCTCATAAGACGAATAAGACTAATAAGGAACTCACAAGACTAATAAGATTCATAAGGACCTCATAAGATATCAAAATATGTTATGATTCAATGTATACACTCGTTAATTCATTTTGGTTTCCGCACTCTGATGTTGCATATTATATAATGAACTGTACACTATATGTTATGTTAATGTTTTATAACATTGTTAGTTAGTAGTTTGTAGACACTGAGTATTCCATGCTCAGCCATACATTTTGATGTTGGCAGGTGCACGTGTTCCCTTCGATATCTGTGGTTCAGAGCCTTCGATATTTGGCATTTACAACCTAGAGCTACGAGTTAAAAAAAAAAGAGTAAGGTGAAAAGGATCCTACTTGGGATCATCATGTGAAGATAAGGGTCTTGACAAGCGACCCTATTATTACTTCTTTGAGTGATGAGAGGAAGAGACATGTATAATTAACTAAGTGGGTGTGTCCACTTTGATTTGTTGTGCTTGTATGCACTTGGAATACAGTTATGTTATTAAGAAATTTTCAGGTTCTCCTTTTAGCACGCCTTGTATGTTCTTGTAGGATGATAAGTACGCCTTATGTGTCATGACAGGATAGTATGACACGACGGTCACATGCCAAAAGTCTCCTAACTCCTAGGGGAATTTTAGGTCGTGACAGGAGGCCTTCAGAATGATGGGTCCTCCAGCTTTCTATGGTAGTTTGGACCTAGTGGTCGCCAAGATATTGCAGTTATAGAAAATCTTCTCAATGCTCGAGCCCACAGATGATCAGATAGTTAGATGGGCCTCCTTCGTCATGAAGGAGGAGGCCGAGCATTGGTGGATGGCCACAGCCAGGCAGAGGAACGAGGTACGGGCTGGATAGACGTGGAGATTGGGAGAATTCCTCAATGTTTTTTTTAAGCAATACTTTCCTTCGTATGTGAGGGAGCAAAAGGATATTGAATTCTCTAATCTAGAGCTGGGAGGCATGTTAGTAGTCTAGTATGAGGCCAAGTTTTTCGAGCTTTCTAGGTTCGCGCCTCATCTGATTACTATGGAAAGCATGAAGGTGAGGAGATTTGAGAGAGGATTGAAGGACTACATCCGAGATAAAGTCTTGATAATCCAACTTGGAGCATGCCAAGAGGTGAATGAATGGGCCTTGATAGTCAAAAAAAAATTCAGCAGAGTTTTTGAGGAAGAGAGAGATTTCAGCAAAGCAGGATTGCGCTGCAAGACAAGAGGACAAGGATGTTAGGCCTAACACCAGTTGGTAAACCTACCTCTTATCAGAGGCCTACACCTATGGCCCCACAGGCACCACGAGTTGCACCACCCACTACTTGGGCACAAACATTTGAACTATGTAGCCAATCTGGTAAGAGGCACAGGGGAGGAGAATGCCGAGCAGCCACGGGAGGTTGTTTCTATTCCGAGGACCTTGTGCATCGGATCCAAGATTGCCCAGTCCACAATCAGTAGATGCCTCCACATGCTCAGCCACAAAGAGTCAGGTCGCCTGTTAGGCAGCCGATGCATCAGAGGCCACCTTAGGGGTCGAGACCCCAATAGCCCTACCATCCAGCTCAAGATAGGGTGTTTGCAACCTCTGAGCAAGATGCATGGGCATCGGACGACGTAGTGCAGGGTACGTGTCCTTACCATTGTCTTAAGTACAATATTATATTATTGTGTAAAAATTGTGTTTGTTATTGTGTATAAACATGTTATGTATAGAAAATATGTTGTTAATTTGTGCACATTATTGACATAGTTAGTTATATATGATAATTCAGGCACCTTGGCAATCAATGATTTCCTAGTTCACGTACCGATTGACATTAGGTCTACTCACTCCTTCGTCACCACTAGCTTTACACAAGCTTTCCATATGGAACAAGTCAGTTAGACTGCGAATTATCTATTGCTACTCCAGCTAGTAGTTCAGTCATTACAGATAAGGTCTACTGCACTTGTATGATCCAGATTTGATAGCAAGAAATGCCAACCGATCTAATTGTCCTTAAATTCTGAGACTTTGATGTTATATCAAGCATGGATTGGCTTTCCACATACCACGAGCATGTTGACTATTTCAGGAAGGTTGTTAACTTTAAGCCGATTAGTGAGACTTCTTTCCATTTCCAAGGATTAAAGAAGAAAGATTTAGCTCAATTTATGGCTCTGAGTCTTGTTACCTTGGAGGCACCGAACTCCTCAAGTATCCTTGTTGTAAAGGAATTAATGAACGTGTTTCCTAAAGACTTACCTGGATTGCCAATAGATAGGGAGATCGAGTTTCCAATTGAGTTAGCTCCAAGAACGACACTCATTTCAAAGGCACCATATAGAATGGCTCCAACATTATTGAAGAAGTTAAAATAGTAGATTCAGGAATTGCTTAACAATGGGTTTATCCACCCAAGTGTATCTCCTAGGGTACCTCTAGTATTATTTGTGAAAACGAAAGATGGTTCGATGAGGATGTGCATCAACTATCGGTAACTAAACAAAGCCACCATCAAGAACAAGTATCCTCTACCAAGGATAGATGACTTGTTTGATCATTTGAAGGAGCTAAGTATTTGTAGCGCCTCAGAACTTTCCGTACCTAATGAACAGTGTTTTCGTAGCCTCTTGGCCTTTCACGTAGTATAATTAATAAATGAAGAAGAATTTGGAAATTCTAAAATACCAGAAATGTTCCTTTTTGAATCATGAATCCAACGCAAGTTGAATCGTCAAAATCCGACGAACGAGTCAAAAGTTATAACCGAAACACGAAAGAAGGAAAATCTGAAAATTTTCTGTAAGTTACGAACTATCGTACAGACCCTACGAACGATCGTAGGTGAGCTACGATCGATTGTATAAAATTACGATCAATCGTAGAATCTCAGAAATGGACAAAAATCTCGGTAACGTTGACAATCGATCGTGGAAACTTACGACCAATCGTAGAGTATTTATGATCGATCGTAGATATACTACGACCGATCGTAGATCGCGAACCTAGAATTTTATTTTAGGATTTTTAGGGTTTCTACCCTTGGCCAATAAATAAGGGGCCTCTTCGGGGGTTATGGTTTACCCAAAAACCTAAAGGAGACTAATAGAGATTGAGAGAGAAGGGAGAGAGGAGATCCTAGAGAAATCGAAGAGGGGTTTTGGAGCAAGATCAAGGTTGGATCACCCCTTCTAAGCTTGAAGCATCTTCTTCAAGTGGGATCCTTCTACATCAAGAGGGGCTCTCAAACAAGGGTTTTCTTATAAGATCAAGTGTGATCATTGAGGTTAGTACACCCTACTAACTTCTTTAGCCATAACCTAGGTTTTCCCATTTTAAAGGATGATTCTTGATTTCATGATTTCCTCATTTTAAAATATGCTACTCCCCTTAAAATGTAAACACGATAAAAATGGATGTTGTGATGTGTGGATGGACGGTGATTGAGGCGATTGGATGCCGAATGGGTGCTGTGTGATGTGTGAAATGGAAAATGGTGGAAAGACATTCTATAAATAATGAACCTACCTTGATGATGTGATGGAAAATATGCACTAAAAAAAGAGTAAATGAAACTACAAAGGAATGTTGTATGCCGGATGTTTGATAAAATGCCTAAACTAAGAGTAATGAATTAAATGAAGAAAATGGAAGTATGTCTTATGTAATTGTTCTTAAAAATGATAAATTGACCAAATGCCATGTAGACTACCCAAATTCTTACATGTTTATAAGATGAATTGAAATGCAATGCACTATCATTCATGTCATACATGTCATCATGAACCGAGTTTTTCCAAGAGTATTTGTACATGATAAATTAAACAAGAAAACACGCATATGTCAAGGAGGTTGGTAGCCCAAGTAAATGGTACTAGCCTCTGGCTCACAAGAAAATAAAATAATTACATGTCAAGGAGGTTGGTAGCCCAAGTGAAGGGTACTAGCCTCTGGCTCATAAGTGAAGGGAAACAAGTACATGTCAAGGCGGTTGGTAGCCCAAGTGAAGGGTGCTAGCCTCTGGCTCACAAGTGAATGAAATATCAAGGAGGTTGGTAGCCCAGGGATGTGCGGGTGCTAGCCTCTGGCTCACAAGTATACAAGTCAAGACATGAAATCTCAAACAAGATAGACACACATGCATGATTTTCACAAGCAAGATCGAGACATGAAATGGTTTATGAACATGAGTTTTATCGGAGATTTCGCATTCATGCACGTATGTCAAGATAATTATATTGCTTCATGTCCATCCTACTTATCTCATGCTGCTAGTATTGCTTTAAATCAATATGTTGTATTGTGTTCACTGTGGTTATGTTTTTGTTATTGCTATGGTTAGCTAGTAGCTTGTACTCGCTGAGTATGCCATGCTCAGCTGTACTTTTATGTCGGCAGGTTCCGTGGATGTCCACAACCCCGAGCCTTGGGTCGAGGAAGAGTACGTAGAGGAGAGGGAGCCACCTATCCCATTGCAGTCCCAGGAGGATAGGGATTTGGACGTGTGGCCATACCTCGACTACTGTTAAGAGGAGAGTACAAGAGAGTTCTTTTTGTATATTTTGATATTTTGATAGGTGGGCATGTCCACCTTTATTTTGATTATGTTTTGTATATGATAACTTGGAATACTATTTTGGAGATCTAGAAGAAAAGAAAAAGTTAGTTCACGTTTCCACATTCATGATATAGCTTCCGCACTTTGATTATTATTGTGTTATATCATGTTTAGTCTTGTTCATTACAGGATGGTTTGGCAGGTACGTACAGTCAGCTCTAAAGTATCCCTTAACTCCTAAGGGGTATTTTGGGGCGCGACAGTATTTCTCCAAGATCAATTTAAGGTCAGGCTACCACTAGTTAAAAATTAAAGCAAAAGATGTCCCGAAGACTACTTTTAGGACTCGATACGATCATTATGAGTTTCTCGTCATGCCGTTCAGTTTGACAAATGCTTCAGCAGCCTTCATGGACTTAATGAATAGAGTGTTCAAGCCAGCTCTCAATTGCAATGTGAAAGTGTTCGTGGATGATATCCTGGTGTACTCCCAGACATAAAAGGATCATGAAAGACATCTTTAGATTTGTACAGTCCCAGACCTTTTTCCCTTGTTTTTTTCTTGTTTAGTAAGGGTATTATTGTCATTTTGGTGTTCTATGCTTGCGTGTTTAAAGTTAAGCAAGTTGGGGGTTTAAAATGATACAAATCCTGAATTCAGGACCTCTGATCGATCGGACCATTTAGACCAATCGATCGCATGGTGACAGAAACACAACCCAGGCACCCTATCTCGGTCCGATCGATCGAACCAAGGGTCCTGATCGATCGGGCAGCTCCGATTGATCGGATGGTGCCAACCCGATCGATTGGATAATGCCAGCCTAATTTATCAATCGGCACCCAAAAATTGCCCAGTCATCCCCAATCAATTAGAACTAACCCCTAATCGATCGGAGCCCGCGATTTTCGTTTTTAAAAACCCCCAAATTATGGATTTTAGGGTTTTAAACACATAGGACTATAAATAGAGGTTATATTTCGAGGTTTTAGAGTGTTCTAAACATTTCTAACCTAATTTGGCAAAGGAAGAGAGAAAACCTAGAGTCCTCAAGGAGGTTTTTGCTTGGAGAGGAAGGAGATAGCTTGGAAATTGCAAGGAAAGCTTGAAAATCAACATCAAGCCTTCTTAAGAGCGTTTTTGGATTGAAGGGAACTATCCCAAAGGTCGATATACTATCCAACTTAACTCTATTAAGATTATATGTATGTTTTAAGATTGATTAAGGTAGAAATGTTGGATTATTAGCATGAATATAGTGATATTATGAGAAATGGAGTATAGATTATGTAAATTATTAATGTAAATAGCTTTGTGAATATGGATTGGGGTTGTATGAACTATTATGTGATGATTAATACAATGTATAGGTAAAATGGAGGATGTGAATGTATGTGAATGCATTTAATTGGATTGTATAGTTGTGGATTGATGTGAAATAGAGGACGGGCCAATGTTATGGAAGGTGTGTAACTTAGAAATGTATAATTGTGAAATTGATCAGGAAATATGCTAAGAATTATGATGAGATATGTATATGTGATTGTTGCTCAATTATACCTAATTATATTGCATGGTAATTGATGTTCGGGAAGGTAAGAACTTAGAGGAAAGACTTCCATGTTCAGAATTCTCTAACCAGGGAGATGTAACCTGGTGGAGTTTCTTAGCGGAGGCTTGGAATCTAAGGGATGACTGATTCGAATGTTAATTACGACACCTATGCACAAACCCGCATGCGTGTTAAGATAAAAGTCTCACAAGTCATACATGTGGACCACAAGCATAAGCATTGCATATGCCTGGTAGGACTGCTTAAGAAGGAGAAGAGTATGAATAAGCCCGATAAGGGATATGATAATTTTGAATAAGGGAGTGCATGATTATTGTTAAGTAGTTCTAAGACTCATAAGCATAAGAATCACATAAGTCCAATGAGAAATCTGCATATGCCCGATGAGGGATTTGAATACATGCATAAGCATAAGCATAAGCATAAGCATAAGCGCCTCATAAACACGTGGTCTCATAAGTACAAGCATCTCATAAGTATATTGTCTCATAAGTCTAAGGTTCTCACAAGTACACGAGTCAAGGTGATGATATGATGTATATGAGCACGTGTATTTCCGCACTCTGATTATGTTATTGATTATGGTACTAATTAAGTGCAGGGATACTATGTTGTTAGTTGGATTTTATCTACACTAAGTGCTTTTGTACTCAGCTAGACTTTTGTCATGGCAGATTTGGAGCCCGAGTTTGTAGGTGAGCTTTGGGTGGAGGAGGCTTACGACGTAGAGGAGGAAATTGATCCCTTTATTGAGGGAGAGCGAGATTTGGATAGGTGGCCTTATCACTAGGCTATTACTTTTGAGTTGTGAAGAGTTTTTGTAATAGACTTTTAGATGATGTTGCTTATCAGATTACTTTATTGTTGGGTATCAGACTATTTTTCTTTTATGGTGGGTTATGTATATGTTTTTCATAAATTTGATAAGATGGTTTGGTTTTATATATCAAAATTTTATTATTCTCATTTTTGGAGACTAATGTTAGTATGCCTTGATTTAAGCAGGTTTAAAAAATGTGGCGACCAAAGGTCCTATTTTGGTTAAGGTAGGATTTGGGGTTGCTACAGAGGTTGTATTAGAGCCCAAGGCATTAGAGTCCTTAGGGCTAGGAAGATGTTGACCTTAGGAAAGTAACATCAAGTGTAAGACTTAGGCTAGTTATCAGGTCAAGTTTAAAAGTTATTAATATCCTTTTGAATGGTTTCTAAAAGATGTATGGTTTATGATTTACTTCAGGATTTGTAAGTCATGAGGAGAGGTGTAAGGAATAATAGGAATCGAGGGGGTAGTATGACTGATGGGGATACCCCAGAGGATGCCTGCCTACCCGATGAAAGTTGGGCTATGGAGGCTATTGCAGCAGCCATGACTTGACCAGCTGAAATTATGGCACAGTAAACTGCTTTCCTTGTAGCCGGCTAAGCCAGGCAAGAGAGGCCAGCTAAGGTCCACCCACCTCGACATCACGAAGGGAAAGCCTTCAGGAGGATGGGTCCTCCAGCTTTCTGTGGAAGTACTGATCCTATAGTAGCTGAGCGGTGGATCATGTAGTTAGAGAAGAGATTCTCTATGCTCGAGCCCACTAAGGACCAGAGAGTGAAGTGGGCCTCCTTTGTCATAGAAGGCGAAGCAGAACACTGGTGAAGGGCAGCAGCCAATAAGAAATGAAGTACGAGCAGGATAGCCATTAACTTGGGGAGAGATTCTCGATGTCTTTATGAGTAGAACTTTTCGACTTTAGTGAGGGAGTTGAAGGATATTGAATTCTCCACTCTGTAGCAGGGGAGCATGTCGGTTGCCGAGTATGAGGCCAAGTTTGTTGAACAATCTAGGTTTACGCCTCATTTGATCACCATAGAGAGCATGAAGGCGAGGAGATTTGAGAGCGGTCTGAGAGACTACATCTGAGACAAGGTTGAGATCTTGCATCTTTGAACTTACCGGGAAGTTAACGAGAGAGATTTATTGCTGAGAGGAGGAGAGGAATACAGTCGAACAGAAAAGGCCTACAAGACAAGAGGCCAAGGACATCAGGTCCAATGCCGATTGCAAGGCCTACACAGGTAGCCCCACAGGCACCGCAGGCTGCCCCGCCAAATGCTAGAACTCAATTGTTCGATGCATGCAGACAGTGTAGGAAGAGGCACTGAGCAAGGGAGTGTAGGGTAGCTATAAGAGGGTGTTTTCATTGCGGAGATCTTTCTCATCAGATTAGGGATTGTCCACTCCGCAACCAGCAGGGGCTCCAATCGACTCAACCTTAGGGAGCAAGGCCTCCGATGAGGTAGTCAATTCAGTAGAGACCACCTGAGGGTCCTAGGCCCCAACAACCCCACCAACCAATTCAGGGCCGGGTGTTTGCCACTTCCGGTCAGGATGCTCAGGCATCCGAAGATGTAGTGTAGGGTACGTCTACTTGTGAATTACTTTAAGTCGATGTTTCTATGATTTTCTGGTGATTGAGATTGTTATGTGTATATCAATATGCTATGCATGCGATGTATGTTTGCGCACATGATTTGACACACTTAGTTAAATATCCAATTCAAGCACTCAATTGATAAATGACTGTTTAGCTCGTGTGTTGATTAACACCAGATCGACTCATTATTTCGTGACCCCTAGCTTCGCATAAGCATTTCCGTTAAAGCCAAGTCTGTTAGACCGCGAACTATCTATTGCCACTCCCATTGGTAGTTCAGTCATCACTAATAAGGTCTATTGTTCTTATGATATTCGGATTAGACAACAAGAGATGTGTCATGCCCTAAAATACCCCCTAGGAGTTAAGGGATATTTTAGAGGTGACTATTCATACCTGTCAAACCATCCTGTAATAAACAAGGCTAACATGATATAATAACAACTATAATCAGAGTGCGGAAGCTGTATCATAAATGTGGAAACGGGAACTAACTTTTTCTTTTCTTCTATAACTCAACACAGTATTCCAAATGAAAATATACATAACATATCAAGTCAAAGGTGGACATGCCCACCTATCAAAATATACAAAAGAACTCTCTCAGACTCTTCTCTCAATAGTAGTCGAGGTATGGCCACACATCCAAATCCTATCCTCCTGAGACTGCAGCGAGATAGGTGGCTCCCTCTCCTCTACGTACTCTTCCTCGACCCAAGGCTCAGGGTCGAGGACATCCACGGAACCTGCAGACATAAAAGTACGGCTGAGCATAGAATACTCAGCGAGTACAAGCTACTAGCTAACCATAGCAATAACAAAAAAATAACAATAGTGAACACAATACAAAATAGTGATTTAAAACAATACTAGCAGCATAAGATAAATAGTATTAAACATGAAGCAATATAATTATCTTGGCATGCGTGCATGAATGTGAAAACTCTGGTAAAACTCATATTGGAAAACCTTTTTCATATCTCGATCTTGCTTGTGAAAATCATGCAGGTGTGTCTGTCTTGTTTAGGGATTCATGTCTTGACTTGTTCTTAACTTGTATACTTGTGAGCCAGAGGTTAGCACCCGCACATCCCTGGGCTACCAACCTCCTTGATTTTTCCTTTAATTGTGAGCCAGAGGTTAGCACCCTTCACTTGGGCTACCAACCTCCTTAACATGTACTTGTTTCCTTTCACTTGTGAGCCAGAGGCTAACACCCTTCACTTGGGCTACCAACCTCCTTGTCTTGTTTCATTTTCTTGTGAGTCAGGGGCTAGCACCCTTCACTTAGGCTACCAACCTCTTTGTCTTGTTTAATTTTCTTGTGAACCAGAGGCTAGCACCCTTCAATTGGGCTACCAACCTCCTTGACATGTTCTTGTTTTCATGTTTGATTTATCATATAAAGCTACTCATGGAAAACCCGGTTCATGCATGCATGCATGCTTGTGTGCTTGTCAATAGTGGCAACCATGATGACATGTTTGAATGGGAGGATTACATGAATATAGCATTTTGATTTCTAGCATAATCATATGACAATTTAGGCAACATATAGCACATTTGAGCAATTGATCATTCATAAGAAAATTTACACCATTCCTATTTCCATTTTCTTCCTCAAATCCATTTATCCTTTATTTAGTCATTTTATCAAACACACGGTGTGCAACATTTCTTAGTCCTTCCATTTCCTCTTTTTAGTACATATTTTCCATTAAATTATCAAGGTAGTTCATTATTCGTAAAATGCCCATCCACCATTTCCCATTTCACACATCACACAACATCCATACGGCATCCGCCTCAATCAACATCCCATCCATACATCCATACCCTTTACTTTATCTTGCTTATATTTAGGGAAGATGATATATTTCTAAAGGAAGAAAAACATACGAGCAAGAGTCCTCATACACAATAGAAAAACCTAGGTCATTGCTAAAGGAGTTAGTAGGGCGTACTAACCTTCAATTAAGGCTTGATCTTGGGTTAAAACCCTTGATTGAAGCTCCAATCTTGGAAAAGGAGAACCCTTGCTTGGAAGATGCTTCAGTGGGAGGAGATCCCTTGAGTAATACCTTGAAAAGTGCTGCCCTAGCTTGAAGAAGGACTCCCCCACGAGCTTGAGGGTGGATTTGATGATTCTAAGCCAAATGGATGATCTTGGGTCTTCAAACTCTTGATTTTCTTCACCAAAGATGCCCTGGGAGGAAAACCCTCTTCTTCCCTCTCCCTTTCTGTCTAAATGTTCTAAAGATGGTGAATGGGGACCCAAATGCTCGAGCAAGCCCTTATAGGCAAGGGTTTAACACCCAAAAGATGAAAAAGCCCTTAATGAAATTTCTGCAAAACTCGATATACCAATCGATCGGTGGTTAAGACCAAGCGATCAGTCGCCTACTGAGCGACCTATGTTTCGACCGGGCTATCTGTCAAAAACATGCTCTCTGGAATTTTTTCCCATACAAAAAATTTAACCAGTCGATAGCTACCGATCGATCAGTTGTGGACTAATCGATCACTAATAATGACCGAGCGATCGATTGTGAACCGATCGATCTCTAGCGATCGGTGCTCTGTAGGTTCCATTTGTTTTGGCCATATCTTTTAACTCGTTCGTCGGATTTTGACGATTCAACTTTCGTTGGATTCGTCTTCGAAAATAAACATTTTTGGCATTTCAGAATTTTCAATTTCTCCCTCATTTATTAATTAGACTACGTGAAAGGTCAATTGGCTACGAAAGTGTTATTCATTAAATATGAAAAAGTCTGGGGTGCTACAAGAGGTGACTATTCTTACCTGTCAAACCATCCTATAATGAACAAGGTGAACATACCATAATATAACATGAATCAGAGTAGGGAAGCTATATCAAGAATGCAAAAGCGTGAACTAACTTTTTCTTTTCAATATAAGGTGCTCTGTGTATTCCAAGTTAACATATATACATGACATATCAAGTCAAAGGTGGACATGCTCACCTATCAAAATATCAAAATATACAAAAGAACTCTCTCGGACTCTCCTCTCAACAGTAGTCGAGGTATGGCCACACATCCAAATCCCTATCCTCCTGAGACTACAGCAGGATAGATGGCTCCCTCTCCTCTACGTACTCTTCCTCGACCCAAGGCTCAGGGTCGAGGACATCCACGGAACCTGCCGACATTCAAGTACGGCTGAGCATAGAATACTCAGCGAGTACAAGCTACTAGCTAACCTTAGCAATAACAATCACACAATAACAATGAACACAATTCACAATATTGATTTAAAGCAATACCAGCAGCATAAAACAAATAACATTGAAAGAACAGCAAAGTGTTAATCTTGACATGCTTGGATGAATGCGAAAACTCAGGTAAAACTCGTACTTTAAAGATCTTGTCTTATTCTTGAAAATAGTCTTTTGTTTTTCTTTCAAAACTTGCTTGTCAAGTTTGAAAACTTATTTCTTGTCTTGGTCTTGTTCGCGAGAATCACACATGCTTGTCTTGTCTTGCTTAGAATCACTTGTCTTGCTTGTTCTTGTCATGTTCTTGGCATGTTCTTGACTTGACTTGGCTGTTTTCTTCTGAGCCAGAGGTTAGTGCCCTTGAATTGACTTGTGAGATGGGAATGTGAATTCCCTTCAGCGAAATATATATATGAAAAGGGGTACACCAACCTCCTTGACTTGTTTTCTTGTGTGCCAGGTATGACATATCTTGCGATATGCCCTACCCTTGACCGGCCCAATGTCCGGCTTTATCGTTCATATCGTGAATCACAATTCTTGTTCTTGTTTAGTTTATCATATACATATACTTTAGAAAATCCGATTCATGCATCCATGTGTGTGTGTGTGTAACAATTATAGTAAACATGATGACATGCTTGAATGAAAGGTTCACATGAGTATAGCATTTCCATTTCTAATATAAGCATGTGGGAATTTAGGCTAGCATATATGACATTGGATAAATTAGCATCTTAGGAAAACTACATAGATTATACTTTCACGTTTTTTATTAAATCCGTTTGTTTCTCATTTACGTATTTTATCAAACACATGGCATGCAACACATTCATAGTCATTTCATTTCCTCTTTTTAGTGCATACATTTCATCAACCACATAAAATGTATTCATTATGCTTGGAAATGCCCATCCACCATTTTCCATCACACACATCACACCAAATTCATATGCCATCCAATCGCCTCCACCACATCCACCCATACATCACACCAAATTCTATTTATCTTGTTTATATTTAGGGAGAACAACACATTTCAAGAAAAATAGGAACACAAGATCGAAATCATCATTTACAATAGAGAAGAAACCTAGGTTATTGCTAAGTGAGTTAGTGGGGTGTACTAACCTTGAAATTTAGAGAATAACTTATGGGAAGATGAGATTAAATCCTTGGTGGAGAAGATCCTTGCTTGAAATGGGTCTTGACCAAAACCCTAGTTCTTCCCTCCTCTCCCTTCTCTAAACCTCCCAAATATGAGCTTTGAGGGTTTGTGAAACCCTTACCCACGAGTTGGGCTTATATAGAAAAGAGGGGGTGGTCAAATGACCATCCTACCCTTAAAATTTTGGCCAAAATAGACCAAATAGGCAAAGTGCTCGAGGAGCGGTCGACCAATCATGAGGAGTGGTCGACCGGTAGGCTAGCGATCGACCGATCAAAATCGCCCCTCTAGAAAATTCTCCTATACAAGTTTTAGTACGAGAGCGGTCAACCGGTGGGTAGAGCGGTTGACCGGTAGGCGACGGGTCGACTGGTGGTTAGAGCGGTCGACCAGTTGGTCTGTGTTTTGCCCATTTTCCTAATTTTCCCTATCTTGGTATTTCAGCCATAACTTTTTACTCGTTCATCAGATTTTGACGATTCAACTTGCGTTGAATTCGTCTTTGGAAGAGGAACATTTTTGACATTTTAGAATATTCAATTTCTTCTTTATTTATTAATTGAACTATGTGAATGGTCTATTGGATATAAGAACACTGTTCATTAAGTAGGAATAGTTCCGGGACACTATAAGATGCCATCCGATCTTATTATCCTTGAGTCCTAGGATTTTGACGTCATCCTAGGCATTGATTGGATTTCTACCTATCATGGCCATGTCAACTGTTTCAGGAAAGTCGTCAATTTTAAGTCGATTGGTGAGTCTTCTTTCCGTTTTCATGGATTGGGGAAGAGAGATCTAGCTTGATTTACAGCTTTGAGTATTTCTACTTCAGAAGTACCAGACTCATCTAATATTACAGTTGTAAGCACCCAATTTTACACCCCTGCCTAACCATGGTTAAGGTCTTTTAACTATGGTTATCCCCAGTTGAGTTCCCTAAACCTTAGGACATAATCCTAGAACCAAAACCTAACCCTAGGTTAACCTCTACTTAACCCTAGGTAAACCTCTAGTCAACACTAGTTAAACCCTAGGACAAACCCCAGTTAAGCCCTAAGACTTAACCCTAGCAAAACCTACCCTAAAACTTAGCCCTAGCCTAGCCCTTAGGGCTTAAACCCTATAGACCTTGGCCCATAGGGCATGATCCCTTGGCTTTGGCCCATAGGGCCCAAAAATCTGAAAAAACCAAATCGCTTACCATGGATGTGCATGGGCCAGGCCTAATTTAAACAAATCCAAATTTGGCGGTCGTTGATCTACCACCATTCATTTTATGCCTAGTTTGGCATGTCGGTAGATCATCTACCTCCATTACCTGAGTTTCGGTTTGCAGACCTGCACTCAACCCTGCACACTCCACCTGCCTTGTCAAGCACCTCAATTGACCTCTGGGAGGTCTAGACACTTCCAAGCCTTCTCTATAATCCCCATGGTGTCCCTCAAGACTTTCCCATAAAGCCAGAGCTCCCCCATAGTCTAAACGATCTCCTTGAGCAATTTTCCAAAGGCCTAAGCCCTCTCCCTACACCTATAAACAGCCTCCACCACTATTAGGAGTGCTCTGAACCACCCTCAGCTTCCCCTTGCATTTGTACAGCACCACCATTGGTGCACCACCACTATCAGCAGCTTCCATCTCTTCGGCAAGAGCAGAGCTGCAGGGTAGGGCATCCGCTACCCCCTTTTTATCCTGTTTTCATTCTTTGTGAGCCCGTGGTCACTTCCAGGGGACTTCATTTAGTTCATTTTCTTTGCTTGTAGCTCAAACCAAAAACAGGGTATCCCCCTACCTTGATCATAGGTGTGGGGAACCCCTGTGGGTATAGCACTCATCCCTGGAGCCTAAGGACCAACTCAAACTTTTCTGGGGGTCCCTCATTCCATGAGGGAACCTCTAAAATCCTTATAGTGCAACCCTCATGCAACCAAACCTGATTCTGAGCAAACCCAGGATTGGCGGTAAACTCAGTACCGCCATTCTTGGCACTTACCTTGGTAGTCTCTGTAAGCCCATATAGGTGGGCCTTGGTCCATTTCCAAGGTCTGGACTAGACTTCCTAGACCTCCCTGAGTCTAACCTGGTCCTTCTATGTTCTTGCCTCACACTAACCATAGTTAAAAAAAAAAAAAACAGAGGCTGTCAATAATGACGATAGAATAACTACCGTCATTATCAGTTATCGAGCAGGGTGACTTTAGCCCATTGTGGGGCCCACTCCAGTCTACCTATAGGGCCAGTGTATTCCCTGAACTCCCCTCTTGAACCTTATGAGTCCAGAACCCTCTAGTTGCACACCTAGCTCAATCCTCATGCCCGTAAAGACCCTCTAGGAGAATAACTTTAAAATGGCGGTAATCCCATTACCGTTATTATTCATTTTCTTTCTTTGGGCTATTTGCAAGGGCCCAGGCCTGGTAGGAGGCGACTCTGGGCCCTACCTAGCCCCCTGGGCCCATTTCAGATCACCCTCAACCTTAACCAGGGGTTAACCCAATCCCAGTTAGTTTTTAACCATGATTAGCTAACCTAACCATGAGAGAAAAGCCCTAAAAATTTCAAATAATCTGAAAAGGTAGAAAATGAGCAAACTGGATTCAGCAGCATTCGTAACAACGGTTAAATGAGCTAAACCATGGTTAACACCTTTCTTGACCATAGTTAAGCCCATTTAACCTTGGTAAATTCTGAAAAAATCCCTAAAAATATCAAATGGACCATAAAATTGATCTTGGCCCATTTTAACCTTGGTTAACAATTCTAACCATAGTTAGACTAGTCCTTAACCCTAATTAGCTATCCTAATCTCGGTTAAATCCGATTTTGGCTTACTAGACCTAAAATCTAGTCTACCGAACTTACCACTTGGTCTACAAGGCCCAATCTTAGCCTACCGAGCTGGACCTCACTCTCCTTTCACTGTGGTTAGCAACCCTAACCATAGTTAGTTTGACCTAATCCCGATTAGCAACCCTAACCTTGGTCAAACTCCGCCTTAGCCTACCGGGCTTCTCTTTTTGGCTTACCGGGCCCAAACCTTGGTCTACCGGACTACTCCTAAGCCTACCGGGCTTGAACCATGCACTTGGCGAATCTCGGTCAACCAAACCCTAGTCTACCGAATTAGCCTAGTTAGCCACCCTTGGTGCACATACACAACCCTAGCATCGGCACAGGCTCACGTGACAGAACTACGCCCAGTCTAATCTTACCCTTGTGAGTACGTAGGTAACCCAACTAGGGTTCAACCCTAGTTAGCTTTTCTTTCTTGAATTAGTACTATCTTAAATACTCTGGCATTTTTAACAAACGTTGACTTTAATTGGCTTACAACTAGGGAGTAGAGAACCATTGTAAAATGGAAGCCTCGGGTGCTTAACACCTTCCCTGGATTTAACCGAACCTCTTACCCTAATCCCAAATCGCAGACTAAGACCTTATCCAACTCCTAGGGACATATCCCTTCTGAATGAATAGGTGGTGGCTCTAATCCGGTGAGATAACGTAGGGTTCTAAAAACCCGTGCTCACAGCTCTGGCGACTCTGCTCAGAATAATCTACGAGGGTTCAACCTGAAACCTAGGTTTAAACCAATTAACCGCAATCTTATTCAAAATGCCTAATTATTTAACCTAATACTAATCATTTTACATCTCTCGATTTAATTGTGTATTGTGCATATCATACATGTCATAGTAGTATAATTATCCTATTAAACCCAATAGACAAGCTTATTATGCTTACGGCTGCTGGATGATCATCCTCAATGTCAGAGGCTTAAAATCTTGGAGGTCTGCGGAATTACTCCTACTGGGTGATTACCCTTATGGAAGGAATATGAACGCTCTTGCTTTCACCAATTGTCCATTTTTAGGTATGTTCTATACCGGGAAGTCGTATATATGATGTTAAGTGATCCCCCATCTAGCTAGAAATATACTTGCATCAAACCAGCATTCATACATATAGTCTAGGTTAGGGTATAGTCTAAAAATAGCCCACCTAGAGAGCGTCACCATGAATCCTAACCCGCTTGCACCCAATACCTGTTCCTAATCATAGTTGACTACCTAGACACATTCTACCTGGATATATCCAAGGGGCATGAAAAGAGCCAAACATTGCTTGTAATAAACTATATCCAACCCTGCTTCCTGACATAGCATATGAGGTTCAAATCCCAGGCAGACAGGCTTTCACCAAGCCTATGCCCAACCTTGACTTGATAGGTTCTTCGATTTCCAACAACTCGGGCTAAAGCACGTCGGACCTATGTCCGTCTGCCCTATCGGATCATATGTGCCTTGTCAAACCCAATCAAATCAAAAATTAAAAAAATTTACATTGTCATTTTGCATTTCCATCTGTATGCACAATAAACTCATCGAGTTTATCTTTTGTCCAGTGTAGATGGCAGGTCCTTCAGGGACTGTTCCGTCAATAGGACAATCAACGCCGCCCGTGCATCGTACTTCTTAGGGGTCATATGATAACAACCTCCAGAAAGCATTTGAGGTCTTTACTCCAAGTCAACGTATCGCTTTGGCTCAATACTACAAAATCGGGACTATCCTAGACCTATCTCTGGTTAAACCGGACCCGCGTCTCATGAATGCTGCTATCCAGTGTTGGAACCCATCTCACATGGTGTTCCATTTTGGTAAAAATGAACTGTGTCCAACACTGGAAGAGATTCAGCGCATTCTATGTCTAAACATGGATAACAAAGCCATAGTACCACGCTACAAGACATATCAGGCAGACCTATCCAGATTCTTGCATATCAAGCCTGCCTGCTTGTAGCCCGGTCCTAACGGCTCTTTTGATCGGATACCCCTATTGAAAAAATTTGGTGAACCTCAAATCTAGGAATTGAGTTGAGAACCCACAAGATCAAGGGGATGTTAGTTTCCCTACAATTCTATCTACCCTTTTTATTATTTTAATAATTAAGTTATTAGCTCAAAGGATCATGAACTTAAAGTGTGGAAATAAAGAGAAACATGCAAACCACAACACAAGGATTTTTACGTGAAAACCCTTTCGGGAAAAACCACGGGACCTGGTCCAACCAAGAGATATCACTAAGACAAAGTAAACAAGAACTTAAAAGACTCAAACTTAACTCCTTCGGACTCGACACTACAATCCTTTAGTTCTTAGTCTTCCACGTCTCGAAAAGTTATCACGTACTCACAAGCCCTATAATCCACCGCAACCACTTATATTTCTCTTTATGTCTCCAAAATAGTCCACGATCTTCCGATCGATCTTTATCAATGACGGCTTCGGATTCTATTGACCAAATCACACATCCACTATCCATCTCAGATTGATCTTGTAACGACCCCAAAATCCTACAAGGCTAAAATAGGACTTTGGGATTGTCATATTTCCTTAACCTGCTTAAAAACCATGCATACAAGGCTACTACATGAGTCTCCAAAAATGAGGATGATAAAATTCCGATATATCAACTATAATCAAATAGCACAAGTCTACGGTAATCATATACAACTCACTATAAACCAAAAGGTCTGAAAAATACAACTATAAAAGTCTACTGAGCAACATCCTCTAAAAGTCTATTACAAAACTCTCTCAACTAAACAAAGCATAAACTAAGAGGTATAGACACCCAAGCCTTCGGCTCCTTCCTCGGAAGGCTCACCTTCTCCTGCTTCCTCGATGTAAGCTTCCTCAATCCACGGCTCCACCGTGTACCCCTGCTCTAAACCTACCAAGAAAAAAGTCCGGCTGAGTACAAAGGTACTCAGTGTATATAAAATCCAACCAACAATAATAATATACTAGCACTTAGTTAGAAACATATCCAATAACATAATAACATAATCAGAGTACGGAAGAACGTGTGCGCATATACATCATATCATCACCTTGACTCGTGTACCTGTGAGAATCTTAGACTTGGAAGACAATACATTTATGAGTTGCTTATGCTTATGAGACCACGTGTTTGTGAGATGCTTATGCTTATGCACTTATTCAGATCATACAAAGATGTGACATGCCGTTCTTGGCGGATACGGACCATGTCTAAGAAATCATATGGTTGGCATGCCGTTCTTGGCGGATACGGACCATGCTTGAGAATCAAATGGTTGACATGCCGTTCTTGGCGGATATGGACCATATCATGCTTATGCTTATTCAGAATGTCATACGTATGTCATGCTCATGCTTGTGGTCCACATGTGTGACTTGTGAGACTCTTATCTTAACATACACGTGCATATATGCTTAAGTGTCAAAATTAACATTCGAGTTGGTAATTGCTTAGACTCCGATCTCCCACCATGGAAACTCCACTATACTGTCCCATACCAAATAGTTAGAGGATTCCCGGTTTGAGAGATTTTCCTCTAAGTTCTTACCTTTCCGACTATCAATTTTCATGCAAGTAATTAGACATACTTATCAAACAATCACATATACATATCTTATCATAATTCATAGCCCAACTCATAATCAATTTACCACCATTTCATAAGAGCATAATAGCATTTATCCTCTCAAGCATTTTCACATACACCTTGAGTACGCATAATATGAATCCATTTCCCTTCTATATTTTTAAGCATTCATCGAACCATAATCCATCCATACAATCAATTCACCATTCACATCCACATATTAATCCCATCCTCCATACCTTCTATCCACATTCAAATCCACATTTCCATTCACATTTTCATCCATAATTAGCTTACTTCATAGAAAATTAGGGAAAATACATCTAATCTCTATTCTACCATTCCTATCATATTAACATTCACAAAACATTAAAATAGAGTTGATTAGGATAGTATATCGACCTTAGGGATCCTTCCCTTGGATCCAAATCGCTCCCAACATGGTTTGGGGAAGATTTACAAGCTAATCGTCTTCCTCTCTAAGCAAAACTCTTCTTCTCCAAGCTAAAACCCTCTTAGAACCCTAGGTTCTCTCTCTTCCTTTGCTAAATTAGGTCAGAAATAGTTTAGAACCCTAAAAATCTCGAAATAGAACCCCTGTTTATAACCCCAAGGGTTAAAAACCCCAAAAACACCTTTTTTTAAAAAGATCTAGGTCCGCGTGCGATCGATCGCACCTTTGGTGCGATCTATCGCACCTAGACCCGAAAGGTAAACATAAAAACTTGCCTGAATGCGATCGATCACAGAAATTTGTGATAGATCGCACTATTTTGCGATTGATCGCAGCTTATTTGCGATAGATCGCACCCCTGTTTTCCAGATTCCGACAGATTTAACCCCGCTTTAGTATTTTGACCATAACTTTTGACTCGCTCATCGGATTTTGATGATTCAACTTGCGTTGGATTCGTCTTTCGAAGGGAACAACTTTCACGTTTTACAAAAAGCCTACTTTTGAGTTTTAAGGGGTCTAAATGGGCCCACAATTGGACTGATCTGTAATTTATCAGACAAAACATCAGAAAATCCACTTTTGACTTAGCTTAGACTAAAAAGATAGAAAAATGTTAAACACGAACCTCGAAGAGGGTCCTAATACCTTTCTAATGGTTTAAAATTCACTCAATTTCGATAAACAGTGACACAACTAGAGCTTCCTAAAATTCAGGGTGTATTATAACATCCCTCTCTGACCCTTGGTTTATTTTCATACTTCATCTACCTAGATTCCAACCCCTACTCTCATCTCATGATTCCACTCCCATATGTTCTAACCCACCTAGGTGATCATCGAACGCACACTAACATGCATGAGAGGTCCCGACTTTTATGTGCCTTGCGCGATAGCACTAACCACATGACTCCCGGAGTTTTACATACACACTTAGGGTATTTTATACTGTATGATCTTAGATATTTAGAATACTCGAATCCTCATGATTTAGACTCAACATACACCCTACATCAAACCATCATTTCATGAAGAAACACCCAAGACCAAAAACACCTCACACCCTTTGACTCATACACTAAACTCACAACAAACTCAGGCCATGAGAAAAACCCTCAAGATAACCAGTTATGCAAGAACACACACATGAAGACACATCAAAGACTAAAATACCCCTAATAAACTAAGCAATGACATGAAAAAGATTCGGGTCTCCACAGATCTCCTTCGCAAAGGCTCCGGATCACTTCGGCTAAGTTGTTCTATCTGGAACGGGTTGATGTTTTGATAAGAATCAACTCCTAGATGGATTCTTTCAATGGAAAAGTCCAAGCAAGCTATAATGAAGCTTTTAGCTTGCAAACTCTAGGTGAGAGACCAAATAACAAAGGGAGGAAAGCAACCAAATATGGAGTTTTTATGAACTCTAGAGGTACCTCAAAATACTCTCAACACACTCCCAAAGTCTCCCAAAAAGTTACTTTCATGGATTAGGGGAGTTCTAGTTAAATAGAGGAACCAAAAATCAAGTTTAGAAGTTTCTAAAACCATTATAGCATGAAAACCAACTGGGAGTGCTGGGAGGACCCAAAGGTGCACTTTGGTCTACCCAAGTGTCTTCCAGGGTCGACCCAGGCTTTTCTCACTTGCTGGAAAAGTTCAGCATACAAAATCAGACCATATCAGGGTCGACCCTGACTGGTTTTGATCGACTTAGATATAAAAAAGCATTTTTATATTCCTTCATGAAAGTTGTAGATATTTTCAATGCGGTCGATTTGATATATTATGGAGTAAAATCTAAGCTACGGTTTGAGAGATATGCCTCTTACAAGCAGCCTTAGTTTTTTAAGAACTTTAAGGACTTAGGGTCGACCCAAAGTGCTTAGGGTCGAACTTGAGGTGCACCCATTTTCAAAAACACTTTTTTAGCTATTGCACCCTTCATGAAAGTTGTATATCTTTTCAACATGGTCAATTCGATATATTATGGAGCAAAATCTGAGCTACGTTTTGGGAGATATGCCACCCACAAGCAACCTTGGTTTTTTGAGAAATTTCAGAATATTAAACTTGTTTTGGGCTACTTATTTAATCACCTCGGGTTCATATGATTAGTCTAGGTCACTTACCACCTAAGATATCCTATAATGATTATTCTAAGTCAATTCTCACCTATGGTAGCATGGTATCTAAGCCACTTACCATCCTATGAGTGAAACGAAGGAAATAATCAACCGAGTCTTCAACCGGTCTTCTTCGGTCTTCAACTTTACTTGTCGTGGATGCTTGAAGGCAATGACACAAGTCACACACCTAGACACCTAGACTTAGTTGTTTTGATACCAGAATAAGCCAACACAAGAAACATGGACTTTACAATCTCCCCCTTTGGCAATTCCATGGCGAAACCAAACTGAAGTACATGACTTGACACAAACTCACCCAAACACATCAAAACGGTGAATTAGGACATTACATGACTCCAACACTATAACAAGTAAATTAAGACACTTAAGCTCTTATCAAGCAAAATCTGTCTGCTGCAACCCTGCACCTGTACATGCTCATAAACAAAACACCCAGTGAAGCATGTGTGGAATATGAAAATAAGTAACTACAGGTAATGCAAGAAATGTACTGAACTTGGAAAATAGTACCCAACATTCTCCCCCTTTTTGGCACAATTGCCAAAGGTAGTCATGAAGCCAATATCATAGAGAATTTACCAATTTAACACATGTGAAATATCAAGGCAATCATAGTACAACCAAACAAATGCAGAAAATGAGGGGACTAAAGAGCGGGAACAAAAAGGAATATAATGCACAAACTCCCCCCCCCCAACAACTCAAGCACAGAACTCCCCATCAACAACTCAACTTGATCTTCTCCCCCTAAGATCAAGAATACCACTAAAAATAGGGCACTTATATTAGAAAGGCCTATGCCAAACAAAAGGAAACACATAAAAAAAATATCATGTGCCACACAAACATGCATCAAAAGCATTCCAAGCAATAGTAATTTAAAATTAGAAATCCAATAAAGAACATGATTAGTCAGTCCAACTGAGGATACACATCTAACTAAATCTCATGGAATGCTAAAGCATAGCCAATTTACTTAGACATATTTAGTGAACAGTTCAAAAGTGAAGCATTTATGTGTAGAGGTGGTCTGACTAGATACTAGATCAAGGTTTCTTTCCCTTTTCAAGGATATGACATTAACCACTAAGGGGACTCCCGGAGATATACATCATAGAACTCAAACCTAATTAGATCTAGATATGCTGATTTTTTAAATTTTAGTGCTCCTATATCCATTTTATTTCACTCATTATTTTTCTTTTATTTTTTTTCAAATACCTCCAAACTTTGTAAGATTTCTTTTAATATTCTTTATCGGAGCATATCTTTTCATGCAATGAAGGCTTTCACACTATCTAGGTAGGTAGTCCTACCTATTAGCAGTAGAGGCTTTCACTCTAGTAACCCAGATAAATACCAACTGTCCGCCTAGGTACCCATTTCATACTGTATGCATTCAATAATGACTTTCACACTATCTCAGTAGGTAGCCCTTTTCATTGCAACAATTTTAGCTCTTGGAGGATACACAAAATGGGGATGACTAACAAAATGGTCATTCTAGATTGGTCATCTAAGGTCACACTATTGGGATAAGTCAAACACCTACAGATTGGAAAATAGACCTCTCAACAGATGCAGTTAGAGTGCATGTGAAATTTGTAAAGCATACACATATGAATAAGTCTCTAACTGTTCAAGATAAAATCGGTCTAATTTTCAGCCTAACCAAGAGACTATGAAAGTGATATATCCTCAATCAGCAACAAACTCATGTTCAACTCTGGACAAGTACAGAAATAAAGATCACACAAGGAATGTAGATTGTCGCGACCCGAAACCCACCCTAGGAGTTAGAGTGAACTTTGGACGACTAATCATGACTTGCTTGACAACCAACCTTGATACCACTTCTGTCGCGACCCGAAACCCACCCTAGGAGTTAGAGTGAACTTTGGACGACTAATCATGACTTGCTTGACAACCAACCTGCAAAACCCACAGAGCATATACAGTAGAGGACATCATAGCGGAAACAATACCATAAAACACAGCGGAAGTCTACCAAACCTCTATGTATAATACAATTGTAAATCCAAGTTTATACAAAAGTAACCAAAGAAAGTGCGGACAGGCCCGCCAAAATACATGGATAAAATCTCTCGTCTCACCCACAGCTAATCCACTCAGAATCTACAACCACCTAATGGTAACCCTCTACTGGAGGTTCCTCCAAAGGCTCCTCGACGTACTCCTCTTCCACCCATGGACCAGGAGCACAAACATCAAATGGAGCAGCAGCTCCCTCAGAACCTACCGACATAAGAAGTACGGCTGAGCATGGAATACTCAGCGGGTACTAAGCACTAACCAACAGGCATAGTATACGGATAGCATACATAAAGCAGGAAACAATTCATATCATATAAGGAAGTAAAACAATTTATAATCATGCTTGTATTTCGTAGAAAGCCGATAAAACCTCTTGAAAACATCGTGCACTTGACTTGACTTAAAGTACCATTTTCGTGCTTGAAAACTCATCTTGTCTATCTTGCTTGATTCTTGTATGTCGTGTCATGTCATGCATGTCATGCGTGCTTGCTTGTGATCATGTAACTTGTGAGATATCCTTGTGAGATGTACTTGTGAGATGCCTTGAGAGGGAAGGGAGACCCTTCTTTATGCAATGTACTTGAGAGGGAAGGGAGACCCTTCTTCATTATATGTATGTACTTGCGAGGGAAGGGAGGCCCTTCTTCATGATATGCACTTGTGAGTGAGGGGAGACCCCTCGTGGGATGTTGGTTCTTGTCTTCTTGTGAAAAGCGAGGTAAAACATATCATATGATATGTCCCACCTCTAACCATGTTCTTGAAAACCTCGATAAATCATGTCATGCATGCCGTGCTCGTGGAAACCGTGTACATACTTGCATTTAAATTTAAACATGACATTTGGGTAATTTCACATCACATATAACATCAATGATTGAGCAATGTAATATTCATATCGTTTAGGTAAAGCAAGAAAACACACTATCATAGGCCCTAGCAATATTCAAAATTTATTAGGCATATTCTTTTCCTAATTTACAACTCATTTTATTCACCTTGGCATTTCATCAAACATGGTGTGTTCATTATTCATTATTCCTTTAAACCTAACTCATGCTTTTCTAGGTGAGTTTACTCACATCACACTTGTCTGTTCATTATTAGTACAATGCCCTTTCCCATTTATTCATCACATCATCCACACGGCATCCATTCGCCAACATCCTCCTCCATTCACCATTCATAACCATCCATCTCATAGCACAGGTATAAACAAAGAAAAATAAAGAGAAATAAAGGGGAAAAGAGAAGCTATAACTAGGAGGGTAGCAAGAAGTACCGACCTTGAAGAAATGAGGAAGAAACCCCCTTTCCAAAACGACTGTGTAGCTGCTGCCCTAGCTTGAGGAGATGCTCCTCACAAGCTTGAACCGAAATCTTGATGAAAACGGGCTTGAGGTTGATCTAGGGTTTCAAAACCCCTTTGATTTCTCTCCAAAATGGAAACCCTAGGTTGGAATCGCCTTCTCCCCTTTCTCCTATTCTCTCAAATTCTCTAAGTGTCGAATGATGCCCTAAAGGCTCGGGTTAAACTCTTAAGGTAAGAGTGAACCGACCAAAAGACCGTAATACCCTTACTGAAATTTCTACAAAGACGCGAGGACCGTGAATAGTGCTAAACACGTTGTGCCGTGAATAGTGCTAAACACGTTGTGCTGTGAACAGTGCTAAACACGTTGTGCTGTGAACAGTGCCAACTCGTTGTGCTGTGAATAGTGCCAACTCGTTGTGCTGTGAATAGTGCCAACTCGTTGTGCTGTGAATAGTACCAAACACGTTGTCCATTGTGAATAGTACCAACACGTTGTCCGTTGTGAATAGTACCAAACACGTTGTCCGTTGTGAATAGTACCAACACGTTGTCCGTTGTGTCGTGCATAGTACTGAGCTCGTAGTCCGTTGTCTTATGTACAACGTGCCCGTTGTGCTGTACAACGTGCCCGTTGTGCTGTACAACGTGCCCGTTGTGCTGTACAACGTACCCGTTGTGAGCTGTACAACGGATGCACAACGTATACGTTAAGAGTACGTTGTCTGTGCTACGTTATCAGAGTACGACGTCAGAGCACGTCCTTAGTGCCTTCCGAGCTACGTTTTGCCTACAGGTTCAGACTGTTTTGGCCATATCTTTTGACTCGTTCGTCCGATTTTGACGATTCAACTTGCGTTGGGCTCGTACTTCGAAAAGGAACATTTCTGACATTTCGAAATTTCTAATTTTCTCCTTATTTATTAATTATACCTCTTTAAAGGCAAAATGACAACGAAAGTGTCATGCATTAACTATGAAAAGGTCAGGGGCTCTACATAGATAATGCAAGTCAAACAAGGGCAACATGGCTAAAATATTTTTGAATTTTATAGTTTTTTGATGTTTTTGGATTTTTCAAAATAAAGAAAACTGAAAAAAAAACCAAAGCAAATAACAGCTAGAAAAAAATACTAGTATACACAAATAGCATAGCACTAGGATAAGATATAACACTAGCAGCACACCCTAGGCTATGACAGGCGCGGGCTAAGTGAAGCCCTTTAGGTCTTCCTTTCTCACCCAAACGGTTTTAGCAGTTTGATTGACCCTTTGGTCTCTAACCATTTCAGTTGAGGTAAGTATGACCTTTTGCCTCTTCCTCATGTTTCTCCTTTCCAGGATTGAGTCCTAGAATTATGGCAGGCATTATGGTTCTCCCCATTACCTCCTTTATATCTAGCATAAGGAGTGTCGTGACTATGCCACTGTCTAGAGTTGTGAACAATTTTCATCACATCTTCACACGAACTCCTAGACTTCTCCACTAGGACCTTAACTCTCCTTTAAAGATTCCCATTAAAATTATTTTGGTTCTCAAAACCATGATTGGACATTCTTCAAAGTTTAGGACATTGAGACTTAATATGACCCTTCACTCCACATTTATGACATGTAGGAGTGAATTTCTGAGTTGAAGGGCCCTTCCTACTTTCAGGAGGGTGCCTTTTAGCACCAGGCTCAGTGTTCGAGGTAGATGGAGTTTCCTTCACATCTCCACACCTCTGATTTTGCTCAAGATCAGCCAACTTGATTTCAAGACTTGTCTTTTCATTAAGACAAACATGTGAATCAAATTCAAGAAGCTGAGTCTTGACAATGAGTGAAGCCTTCTCTTCCTCAAGCTGTGACATAAGAGCTCTCAACCCTGAAGCCACTTGGTCTAAGGCATCTTTTTCCATTTCAATAGATTTGACCATTTTGGTCATGGAAAATTGAACATTTTTTAGCTTTAGGTAATTCTGAAACAACTCATCATAGGCTGCCTCAAGGTCTCCCTCAGAATCTGAGTCACTTTGACTCTCTTCACCATCTTCACACCTATCACTCATACTAACATTAGATGAGGACTCTTCAATCATAGAGACAGAGGCAATGGAGGCCATAAAATTTATAGTCTCCTTATGGAAAACTCTAAGATTATCACATGTCTCTTTAGTCATTAACAATTTATTTTAAGAATTAGAGATGGTCTAGTGTTCTATAGTCTTTGTAGGATGGGTCCAACCCTTTTTTACTGTGCTCTGTAACCTCTTGTCTAATGATAGGTGAAACACTCTCATTCGAGCTATCCAATAATTATTATTAAACCCATTGAACAATGCGAGACAAGACATAGATCCTCCCATTCTTTGGACATTCATATTCACTGAATATAGAATGAGATCGCACTAATAAATTAGTGAACCTACTCTAATACCAATTTAAAAAATTCGGTAAACCTCAAATCTAGGGTTTGAGTTTATAACTCACAAGATCAAGGGGATGGTTAGGTTTCCTTACAATTCTATCTACCCTTTTTATTATTTTAATAATTAAGTTATTAGCTCAAGGGATGATGAACTTAAAGTGCGGAAATAGAGAAACATGCAAACCACAACACAAGGATTTTTACGTGGAAACCCTTCCGAGAAAAACCACGGGACCTGGTCCAGCCAAGAGATATCACTAAGACAAAGTAAACAAGAACTTACAAGACTCGAACTTGACTCCTTCGGACTCGACACTACGATCCTTCAGTTCTTAGTCCTCCATGCATCGAAAAGTCATCACGTACTCATAAGTCCCATGATCAACTGTAGCCACTTGTACTTCTCTTTGTATCACGAAAACAGTCCATGATCTTCTGATCGATCTCTGTCAATGACATCTTTGGATTCCACCGACCAAATCACACATCCACGATCTGTCTCGAAACTATCTCCTTCGCAAAGGCTCCAGATCACTTTGGCCAAGTTGTTCTATCCAGAACGGGTGAATGGTTTGATAAGAATCAACTCATAGATAATGGAAAAGTCCAAGCAAGCTATAATGAAGATTTTGGCTTGCAAACTCTAGGATGAGAGACCAAATAAGAAGGAGAGGAGAGGAGAGCAACCAAATATAGAGTTTCTATGAACTCTAGAGGTACCTCAAAATACTCTCAACACACTCCCAAAGTCTCCCAAAAAGTTACTTTCACGAATTAGGAGAGTTCTAGTTAAATAGAGGAACCAAAAATCAAGTTTAGAAGTATCTAAAGCCATTATAGCAGGAAAACCCACTTCAAGGTTGATCCTGGGAGTGCTGGGATGAACAAAGGTGCACTTGGTTTGACCCAAGTGTCTCTTCCAAGGTCGACCCTGGCTTTTTTCACTTGCTGGAAAATTTCAGCATACAAAATCAATCCATATCAGGGTTGACCATGACTGGTTTCGGTCGACCGAGATATAAAAAAACATTTTTAGCTTTTACTTCCATTACAAAATTTGTAGATCTTTTCAATGCGGTCGATTTGATATATTATGGAGCAAAATCTGAGCTACGGTTTGAGAGATATGCCTCTTACAAGCAGCCTTAGTTTTTTAAGAACATTAAGAACTCAAGGTTGACCCAAAGTGCTCAAGGTCGACCTTGAGGTTCAAACCCGTTTTCAAAAAAACTTTTTTACCTCTTTCACCCATCGTAAAAGTTGTAGCTCTTTTCAACATGGTCGATTTGATATATTATGAAGCAAAATCCAAACTACAGTGTGGGAGATATGCCACCTACAAGTAACCTTGGTTTTTTGAGAAATTTCAGAATTTCAAACTTGTTTTGGGCTACATATCAAATCACCTCAAGTCCATATGATTAGTCTAGGTCACTTACCACCTAAGGTATCTTATTATGATTATTTTAAGTCAATTCCTACCTATGGTAGCATGGTATCTAGGTCACTTACCATCCTATGAGTGAAACGAAGGAAATGATCAACCGAGTCTTCAATCGGTCTTCTTCGGTCTTCAACTTCACTGATCGTGGATGCTTGAAGGCAATGACACTTGACACACACCTAGACACCTAGACTTACTTGTTTTGACACCGGAATAATCCAACACAAAAAACATGGACTTTACACCTATCGTATCTTGAAAAGTGATGCAAGTGCAAGTGGAACCCTGACTCTATTACAGCAGAACTTTCCGGTCTCAACGCCTTGCACTGGCAGCCATGTCTCAGCTGGTGTTCCCGAGGTGCCATGCATTTGTCTATTTAGTTCTGATAGGGATCATCAAGGATATGCACAACTCTGGTTCAATCATACCTGTCATCCTAGCAGAGCTTCTCAAGGCTCTCCACCAAGCGACAGACTGCAGAAAAGGCATCTTCCATGCCAGTACACCTCTCCTAAACCTATGGTTGGTAAGTTACCTACCTACAATCATAGCAGTAACAGTCAATCTCAGTGATGCCTACGGTCTACCTCCGAAGATTTTTTAGAATCAAGGCTCGATAGTGACTACAGATGTCAGGAAGCTCTACTAGCTTCTCCAAACCCTGACAGTGGAAGAGATCATTTGATAGTGCAATGATCATTTGGCAGTGGAAGCTCTACTAGATCATCATAACCAGTAGACGATATATTATTCTTGCTGGTTTTATCAGCTCCGCAATCTATACACCACTCTGAGTCCTTCAACAGTTTGGATTCCCTCAGTGCATCCCAGTGATAGACTGGTCGAGAAATGATTGGATCACCTTCTCAGTGCACTCCGACAGCCTTACTCACCGATTCTAGCCAGATTAGTGAAGCTCCAGATGAGATCAATGGCCTGACTTCATGGTTCCATCCGGTATGCCTGCACTAAGGGAACTGCCCACACCAGTCTCAACTCCATCACACAGAACCATACCCCTAGTTGAAATGGTGGTTCCCTGGAGAGACATCTTCCTAGAGAGACAGTTCTAGATCCAGCAAAAACAGAAAAGGCTATGGAAAGCCTAACGAGCATTCAGGTAACAGGAAGCGGAATAGGGCCGTGAACTCCAAGCCAAGCAATAACAGGTTGAGCAGCTCGAGCAGACAGTTCTATCTCTCCAAAGGAGACGTAGAGGCGATGTCAAAGATACAACCGTCATCAGGGCCCAGCTGCACTTCTACCAAGAGCAGCTTGATAGTGCAAATGTTGAGATAACCGATCGAATTCGACAGTTCAGATTTCGAATGTTTAATGCTACAGAAATAATTGACAACAGGGACGTTGAGATCACTTCCCTCTAACAATAGATCATGGACCATAACGGAGTGCCCCGGCTACTTGACTTCGTGATCCCTAATGGGCCTGCCTAGGATCGAGTCTTTTTCTCTTCTTTGAGTCTCACTGCCTTATACTCACCAATCATGAATAAATGAAATATCTTTTTCTAGCATCTTCTTCCTGTCATCATGCATATTCATGTTTAGCCGTTGCATCCTTTTCAATTTGCATGAGCTAACCCATGACTCGTTCTATGACTGCGTTTCTCATAGAAGCAGCAGCCACAGACACAGTCCTGACAGAGGTACCAGTCACAGAGATAGTACCTTACACAGCCCAATCGGTGAGCAGTTCAGACTCAATGACAGAACCTGCAGATTAGCATCAGAGAACCAGTGAGATCCTACAATCGCATGATAGGGACATTGCAGCCATGCAAGTACAGGTCGACAGTGTTTTGGAATCCCTAAAGATTTTGATCGGTGTCCAAACTGATGAACCGTCTACCCGGATCCCGACCGACGAATCATCCGAGTGAATTATTCCAGAGACTCACCCTATCGCCCTCATCATACATAACCCTGTGCCCACACCATGCGGAGGTGAAGAGTATGATCAATATGATGGCTAGCCTAAAGCCTCACACGTTAATTAAGATCTGTCATCATCCTCGAACCCTACTCCTTCTCTCAAGGATCAACATGAGGAGATCAAGCAGATGAAAGAAGAGATGAGGAGAATGAAGGGTGCATCTACCAGTCTATCTTTAGAGAACCTAACTTTCTCATCAGGGGATGGTATTCCCGTAGGCTTCAAAGTACCAGACTTTGATAAATATAATGGCAGAGGCTACCTGAAACAACACCTGCAGTTATAACTCGGGGACATATTCCAGCACAATAGAAACTAGCCTCTTCTCATCCAGTACTTTCAGAAAAGTCTGAAGGGGGCAGCCCTTACAAGGTGGGTGTTTGTAGACAAACAGAAGTTCAAGACTTAGACGGATGCCATGGACTTCTTTGTGGAACAGTATTCCTTTAATCAGGAACTCCAACCTCAGATGAGCTAGCTTGAACAAATGAGTCAACGCGATAATAAATCATTCCTGGAATACGCCACCTACTAGAGGGAGATGGCAGCAAAGATCCCGACTCCAATCCCTCGGGAAGAGCTGGCAAGCATGTTCATGAGTACTCTAAAGCAACCCTACTCTACACTTATATTGACTTTACCAGTAGTGGATTTCGGTACCATCGTCAAGACAGGTGCCCGCATCGAGACTGCCATCAAGAGTGGGGCTATCCACTCTAGTCTAGGGTTTGCTCCCCCAAGAAAATTGCCTCATCTAGCAGGAACATCGGTCTAGGGATCACAGAAAGAATGAAGATGTACATATGGTTGCTTCCATAACACCCATCGGATTACCAGCTCCAGTAGCTCAGCTACAACCAGTTGTCAGAAACACCCGGCCAGCCCGACTTAACCAGGGGCAAAACCATCAACAAGACCGACCCCTACAAAATTTTACCCCTCTTCCTTACTCGTTTTACTCGCTCAACCACCTTTTGGACCTTCTGACCAAGCAGGGTCTTCTCACCTTGAGAGGCCCTACTCATCTCTTGCCCCTGACAAACAAAATAAAAATTACAGAGCCGATTGTCACTGGACCTTCCATCAAAGCCCAATCCATGCCACTGACTACTGCATTGACCTGAAGTGCATCATCCAAGATCCTTTAGATGACGGAAGGGTTGAGTTGACCCCAGTAATACCAGCATTAACAAGGTAGCACTGTTCCCACACAATAATCAAGTCAACTTTATTCAGTGGGAAGAGCCTGGGGCAGGACAGCCAAGACCCTATGCACCAGCAGTCGATGATGGCATTATTAGGCCCTCTTACTGACCCCCTGTCATAATCCCCTTCCCTTAATCAAGCATCCAAGCCATCCAGGTCCCAGTACGGATCCCCGCTCCTGAACCTGAAGAATAGCAGATTGTCTACACAATCCCCTATCCTGCTAATTGGCCCACAACACTAGCTCTAGCCCCTACTTCTACCGGCACTATCAGGATCCCTTACATGCCCCCTCAGCCTTTCACCCTCAACCATGTGCCCGCTCCTCACTCTCTCATTATGGAGAGTGAAAGCATAGCCAATCTCACCCGATCTAGCCGGGTGTACTTACCTCCGACAGCTGAGCTGACAAAAAGGAAGGAGACAGAAAAAGCAAGGGTATCAGACCCATGGAAGGAAGTAGTAGACTCTACAGGTCTGTTGAAAATATTGGAAAAAGTATAAGAATTCAAAATGGTATAATAGTTTAGTAAGACACCAGCCTAGATCTCTGTCATGGGTCTTCTTTTAACATCCGAGCATCATCGGAAACAGCTTCTCCGAGTATTTAATAGCGCCTATGTGACACAAAATACTATGCCCGAAAAGCTAGGGCATATGGTGGGGCAAGTGCTAGAGTCAAGAGTTATCTCCTTTACAGAAAAAGAAATACCAAATGGTGACAATGACCATACCCGAGCACTCTACATCACAGTACAATGCATGGACAGAACCTTATCATCAGTGCTCATTGATAACGGCTCTGGCCTAAATGTCTGCACTTTATCCACACTCTGAAGCTTAGGTTTGGATCTCAGTTAAGTGAAGAAGAGACCCGTGATAATCCGGTCTTTTGATAACTCGACAAGACAGAATCTGGGCGACATCAACCTGACTATCAGAATTGGACCTTC
The DNA here is from genome assembly GCA_015143295.1 of Tetracentron sinense. Classification (NCBI taxonomy): domain Eukaryota; kingdom Viridiplantae; phylum Streptophyta; class Magnoliopsida; order Trochodendrales; family Trochodendraceae; genus Tetracentron; species Tetracentron sinense. Next base: position 17,660,397 of record CM026555.1, on the reverse strand, counting down.
ACATTTCACTATAAATTTCTAGGTCGTGAATGTAGCTGACTTATTCACCTTGCTCCTCAAAAGGCCGTTGATCCACCTTTTGGAATATAGTGAAGGGCTACTGCAGGAAGAGGAACCACCTTAGGAGATTCTAGACCTTTTGGAATATAGTGAAGGGCTACTGCAGTCGAACATGGAGGACACCTAGACAGTGAAACTGGGATCCACGGACAGTCCCCAGTTAGTCAAGATTAGCACAACCATAAGCACGCAACAGCGAGCAGACATGATCAGCTTCCTAAAAAGCAACAGTGACATCTTTGCCTAGTTATATATAGACATGCCCAGCCTGGACCCGGTATTGGTAGTACACAGGCTGCCCCTAAACTCTGAAGTCAGACTATTTAAACAGAAACTGAGACGGATGAGGCCCGAATTGTCACAAAAGGTCAAAGAAGAGGTAGAGAAGCAGATCAAAGAAGGCTTCGTGGCAGTAGCAACCTATCCTGAGTGGTTAGTCACCATTGTATTGGTACCCAAGAAGGATGGCAAGGTCCGAATGTGCATTGACTACTGGAATCTGAACAAGGCAAGCCCTAAAGACAATTTCCCTCTCCCGCATATCGACATTCTGATCGAGAACAGATATAATCAGATCAGAATGACGGAGAAAGACATGGAGAAGACCTCTTTCATCACGCATTGGGGTAGATTCTGCTACAAGGTAATGCTCTTTAAACTCAAGAACGCAGGGGCAATCTACCAGAGGGCCATGATAGCACTGTTCCATGACATGATCCACAAGTTGACTGAAATCTATATGGATGACATGATCATCAAATCTCCAACTATCAGGCAGCACCCTGGAGACTTGAAGAGACTCGGTGACAGACTCCAAGAGTTTGACCTGAGACTAAATCTGGCCAAACGTGTCTTTAAAGCCTCATCGGGAAAGCTCCTGGGCTTCATAGTCAGTAAAAGAGGCATCGAGATTGATCCAGCCAAAGCTAAGGCTATCATCGAAATGCCAACTCCCCAAACTGAAAAGAAAATCCGTGGGTTCCTAGGCAAAATTCAGTACATCAACTGGTTCATCTCTCAGCTCACTCCGATATACGAATCGATCTTCAAGCTTCATCAGAAGAACACACCTACAGTTTGGACAGTTGAGTGTCAGGAAGCCTTTGACAGGATGAAGCAGTATCTCCTCAATCCTCCAGTACTTGTGCCTCCTACACCAGGATAGCCACTACTACTATACATCTTGGTACAAGAGACCTCCATGGGGTGCGTCCTACTACAACATGATGAGAAGGGCAAAACAAAGCAAGCCATCTATTATATCCGTAAGCACCTGCTAGAGTACGAAGAGAGGTATAGCCTGCTCGAGAAAACTTATCTGGCACTAGTCTGGCTACTCAGCGCCTTCGATATTATCTGTTCTCCTACCCAGTAATTTTGATCTTCCAAATGGATCCGCTCAAATACTTACTGGAAAAGCCAGCCACCACCGGGAGGACAGCTCGATGGCTTATGATGTTATCTAAATTTGACATCATGTACATAACTCAGAAGCCAATCAAGGGGTAGGCAATTACAAATCACCTTGCCTAAAATCCAGCACAAGACTATGATTCAGTTGATGATCAGTTTCTAGACGAAGCCATCCTGTATGCAGAAGCAAAAGATTAGTAGTACCTCGGTTGAGAGTTATACTTCGAAGGAGCCGCTAACAGTCATGGGCACGAGGCAGATGCTCATCTCACCTAAGGGAGCACACCTCCCTATCTCAGTCAAGCTAAAATTCAGATGCTCAAACAATAAAGCAGAATATGAGACATGCATAATAGGACTAAAAGAAGCCCTGAGTATTAGGATCGAGGAGGTAGACATCTACGGTGACTCATCTTTGGTAATTTGTCAGGCAAATGAATCTCGGGCCATCCGAGAAGCAAGGATAGTCCTGTACTTGGCATACCTCAATGTGTTAATCACTCAGTTTGGAAGAATAAGCTTAAGTCACAGGTCCAGGAACCACAACAGATTCGCTGATGCACTAGCTACTCTCGCTTCCATGGTTCAAATCCCTACAGGCATCATGCTCTGGCCGATCGAGATCCAGCAGCACGATTAGCCTGCCTACTGCCTTCAAATTGAAGAGGGAACAGACAACAAGCCTTGGTACAAAAATATCAAACAATATCTCAAGGACGGGACCTTCCTCCTCGATGCTACCAAAACAGACCGTCGGGCAATCAGAAGATTAGCCATTTAGTTCATCCTCTCCGGAGGAATCTTGTACAAAAGGTCGTCGAACCTAATTTGACTCAGATGCCTAGATACTAGTGAAACCAAACAGGTAGTCGAAGAAGTTCACAAAGGAACTTGTGCCCACACATGAACGGGTTAATGTTATCCAAGAAAATACTCAGACTGGGCTACTACTGGTCCATAATGGAATCAGACTGTTGAAAGCACGTACAGAAGTGTCACCAATGCCAAATCTTACCGACTGAATCAACACACCACCAACCAAACTACACAACCTTATGGCTCCATGGCCATTCTTAGCTTGGGACATCGACATCATCGGACCCATATCTCCAAAACTATCAAACGGACATCGATTCATCCTGGTTGCAATCGATTGCTTTACAAAATAGGTCGAGGCAGCCTCTTATGCCAACATCATAGCTTTTGTGGTTCAGTATTTTTTGAAAAAGGATATCACCTGCCGATATGGGGTCTCATATAAGATTGTAACAGACAATGCTCTCAACTTCTGCAACAAAGGAATGATTGATCTCCGCCAAAAATTCAAGATTCAACATCACAACTTGATGCCATACATACCACAAACCAATGGTTCACTTGAAGCCACTAACAAGAACATGAAGAAATTCATAGAAAAGATGGCAACCAATTACTGTACTTGACATGAGATGCTCCCATACGCACTCATGGCCTACAGAACATCCATCCAGACTTTAACTGAGGCAAAATCATTCTCTCTGGCCTATGGTATGGAAGCAGTCCTCCCCATCGAAGTGAAAGTTCCATCACTCTGAGTGCTAATGGAAGTCGAACTCTCAGAGGTAGAATGGGTGCAAACCTGGTATGAGCAGCTGAATCTGATCGAAGAACGGTGACTGAAAGCCATCAACCACTCTCAGGCCTATCAGAGGTGCATGGCTAGGGTATTCAACAAGAAAGTCAAGCCGCGAAGCATTGAGATCGGTGACCTGGTTCTCCAGAAGATGTCAAACCGCCCTGACCCAAGGGCCAAGTTCACTCCCAATTACGAAGGCCCATACATCCTCCAAGACAAATTCTCAGGCGGAGCCCTTCGGCTCGAACGTATGGATGGCAAAGACCTCCCAAAGCACGTCAATATAGACAAAGTCAAGCGATACTAAGCTTAGGGTCCAGATCTAATAGGCTCTTTGCACTTGTAGTTTCTCCAGGAAATGACAGGAGGCCACCTTTGGCACACTCCTTATCCCCAGCAAATGTAAACCCACTTTACAAATCAATGAAATCCACTAGTTAGCCCCTCGAGCCTAACAACCCATCTTTCATAAAAAAATTTCAGGGACACCCTCCCTTGCCAACCTGTGGCATATGTCTAAACTACGTCTTGACTTGATCCTGCAAATGGTACGTAGGCAACCTGACAAATTAGATGTGGTCACAAAAAAGGGAATCATACCTCCCCCACTTCCCCAGGCAAAGTCAAACTATCCCCAGTGGAACTAATGCCTCTTTAAAACCTCTCCCTACAGAGTCCAGACATAGCAAAAATCCTCTCAATGTCCCAAGACGAGTCAACTCTCAAGGGTACAAAGTTTCCATCAAAGGAAAACCTAAAATAGAAGTCAAAACACTTTCAAATCCAGAAACTCCCCGCAGAGACTAACCTCTCCGGACTCTTCCGTAAGAAGAGACAACCTCTCTCCCCAGCAAAGACAACTTTTCTCAAATTCCCTAGCGAAGCAAAAACAAAACCCCAAGAATCCCATAATATAAATCTTCAATAGGAGAGCTCCCCAAGAGAGTGAAAATCAACTATAACAAGACAAATCTCTAAGGAAGTGCAAATCAACTAGAACTAGGAGAAATCCTAGGGTGTCCCAAATTTTGGTCCCCTAGCCTACATTTCGTCCTATTCTAAGTCCTTCTAGATCCCGTAGAAACTACGAGTGCAAGTGCAGTATTACATCTACATCCGTGACGGAATAGAAATCAGTAACAAAGAGCCATTCAGGGCAATGAAGGGAGAAGATCTATTTTTCCCAAGCAAATCATGGGCATGAGTAAAAACCAGCAACGGCCTCATTACGTAGAAATCACACGACCCCAGACCTAGTCTTGCGACTAGAAGTAAAAAAGGGACAGAAATCAACCAACTTCGTAGGCATGAGGAAAAGCGGTAATGGCCTCATCGTGCAAAAATTATGCGAACCCCATGACTTGGTCATTCCAAGGGTAAAAAAGGGAGAAAAGCTGAAGAGCAGTTTAACAACAGAATCCGACAGCAAGCAGTCTCGTCGAACTCCTAACATCCCTCATAGGTCACCAATAGATGCCACTGAGAAACAGGTACCCCTGCTGTAATCTCCAACAGACAGAACTGAGAAATAGACTCCCGGACAGTAGTCTCCAGTAGAGGCCACAATTCCCCAAGCAGACAGTTGACAGCCTCCGGCGGAGTGCTGCTCCCCGATAGTGGTCTACGATAATATTATATTCCCTAGTAAATCCTCACTAGAAGCCTCAGTTGCTCCCCAACAAGCTACTCCCCAGCTAGAGTCCAATCTCCAACAGTGGCAAGACAATAGGTCGACCCAAAAACATCCGAGCAGTGATGAAACCTCTTCGAGGTCATACTCTGCTATGAAAGAGTGAAAGACATATTAAAAATTCCCCAAGCCCTGACGATGGCAATTCTGGTATCCAGACCTGGTCATACCAACCTGCACTGAGTAGCCCCGGAGAGATAAAGCAAAAGAAGCGGACACCATGCATCTCCACAAGTCGCAATCAATAGAGACATGGGAAAGCATCCTTGCCTTCATCCCCTACATGACATCCCTCTGCATAGCGTCACACCCCATGTGACCAAATCCCTCAGCATCAATCAAATTCCAGTGCCCCCAAGCCATTTCAAATCAATTTGGCTAATGCCTCTTAGACATGCCATAACCCTTTGACACGTCTGTGTGTCCCTGATATCCTGTATACTCCTTGACAATCTCGTCATACCACAACATTACCTCCTACATATCTCTCCTTCGACACCCCTGTGCGTCCTCGACATCCTGTATGATACTTGATAATCTCGTCAAACAGTAACATTACCACCTGCATGTCCCCCCTTTGACACCCCCATGTGTCCTCGACATCCTATGTGCTCTTTGACAATCTCGTCATACCGAACTATTACCTCCTGCATGTCTCCCTTTGACACCCTTGTGTGTCCCGGACATCCTATGTGCTCCATGATAATCTAGTCATACCACAACATTACCTTCCGCATGTCTCCCCTTTCAATACCCCGTGTGTTCTTGACACCTTGTGGGTCTTCATTCCATTTGGTCAAACCCATGGTTGTCGCCTCCGAACAACACCTTCTTTTCAGCTAGCGCCCCCGGGTTGTGCCATTCTTGCATCCATCACTCATCAGTGAGTAGACTGAACTACTTGCTCTTCCCCAGCAGTGTCTGTGCCACTTCATTGCACCCACCATTTACACTGCATATATACATATCATTCATACGGCATCCCCAAAATCCAATCCCGATGTAAAAATAGGTTGATTCCAATCCTTGCCATTCGAATTGCCAACCTTGGCATTCTCCGGTAAGGAGGGGCAGCTGTAAGCACCCAATTTTTACACCTCTGCCTAACCATGGTTAAGGTCTTTTAACTATGGTTATCCCCAGCCGAGCCCCCTCAACCTTAGGACATAGTCCTAGAACCAAACCCTAACCCTAGGTAAACCTCTACTTAACCCTAGGTAAACCTCTAGTCAACCCTAGTTAAACCCTAGGAAAAACCCCAGTTAAGCCCTAGGACTTAACCCTAGCAAAACCTACCCTAAAACTTAACCCTAGCCTAGCCCTTAAGGCTTAAAACCCTATAGACCTTGGCTCCTAGGGCCTGAGCCCTTGGCTTGGGCACATAGGACCCAAAAATCTGAAAAAACCAAATCCCTTACCATGGGTGTGCATAGGCCAAGCCCAATTTAAACAAATCCAGATTTGGCGGTAGTTGATTTATTGCCATTCATTTTATGCCTAGTTCGGTTTGTAGATCTGCATTCCCTGCACACTCCACCCGCCTTGTCAAGCACCTTAATTGACCTCTAGGAGGTCCATACACATTCCAAGCCTTCTCCATAATCCCCATGGTGTCCCTCAAGCCTTCCCAATAAAGCCACAACTCCCCCATAGTCTAAATGATCTGAAAAACCCTCTGTTCTGAATCCCTGAGCAATTCTCCAAATGCCTAAGCCCTCTCCCTACGCCTATAAACACCCTCCACCACTCTTAGGAGTGTTCTGACCACCCTTAGCTTCCCCTTGCACCTGTACAGTACCACCACTAGTGCACCACTACCATCAGTAGCCTCCATCTCCTCGGCAAGAGCAAAGCAACAGGGTAGAGCATCCCCTACCCCTTTTTTTATCTTATTTTCATTCTCTGTGAGCCCTTGGTCACTTCTAAGGGACTTTATTTAGTTTCTTTTGTTTGCTTGTAGCTCAAACCCAAAATAGGGTATTCCTCCACCTTGATCATAAGTGTGGGGAACCCCTACAGGTATAGCACTCCTCCCTGGAGCCTAAGGACCACCTCAGACAATTCTTGGGGTCTCTCATTCCATGAGAAAAGCCTTGGACTCCTCGTAGTGCAACCCCCATAGGACCAAACCTGATTCTGAGTAAACCCAGGAATTACGGTAAACTCCGTACCGCTATTCCTGACACTTACCTTAGCAGTCCCTATAAACCCATATAGGTGGGCCTGGTCCATTTCCAGGGCCTAAACTAAACTCCCCAGACCTCCCTGAGTCTAACCTGGTCCTTCTAAATTCTTGTCTTGCACTAACCATGGTTAAAAATAAAAAAACAGAGATTGTCAATAATGGTGGTAGAATAATTACCGCCATTATTAGTTATCGAGCATGGTTAGCCCATTGTGGGCCCACTCCAGTCCACCCCCAGGGCCCACAACAGGCCCAGGGTATTTTTTGAACTCTCCTCTTCAACCTCATGGGTCCAGAACCCTCTGGTTGCATCCCTATCTCATTCTCCATGTCAGCAAAGACCCTCTGGGAGAATAGCTTTAATGGCGGTAATCCCATTACCGTTATTATTCATTTTCTATCTTTCAGCTATTTGTAAGGGTCCAAGCCTGGTAGAAGGCCACTCTAGGCCCTGCCTAACCCCCTAGGCCCATTTCAGATCACCCCCAGCCTTAACCAAGGGTTAACTTAACCCCAGTTAGTTTTTAACCATGGTTAGCTAACCTAACCATGAAAGAAAAACCATAGAAATTCTCAATAATTTTTAAATAATCTAAAAAGGTAGAAAATGAGTAAACTGAACTCAGTAGCATTCCTAACCACGGTTAAATAAGCTTAACCATGGTTAACACCTTCCTTGACCATGGTTAAGCCCATTTAACCTTGATAAATTCTGGAAAAATTCCTAAAAATATCAAATGGATCATAAAACTAATCTTGTCCCTTTTCAACCCTGGTTAGTAATCTTAACCATGCTTAGACCAATCCTTAACCCTGGTTAGCAACCCTAACCTCGGTTAAATTTGATTTTGGCCTATCAGGCCTAAAATCCAGTCTACCAGGCTTACCCCTTGGCCTACTGGGCCCAATCTCAGCCTACTAGGCTTGACCTCACTCTCCTTTCAATGTGGTTAGCAACTCTAACCATAGTTAGTTTGACCTCATCTCGGTTTACAATCCTAACCTTGGTCAAACTCCGTATTAGCCTACCGAGCTTCTCTTTTTGGCCTATCGGGCTCAAACCCTAGTCTACCGGACTACCCTTATGCCTACCAAACTTGAACCATGCACTTGACTAATCACGATCAACCAAACCCTAGTCTACCAGACTAGCCCAATTAGCCACCTTTGGTGCACACACACACACCCCTAGCCTCGGCATAGGCTCACGTGCCAAAACTATGCATGGTCTGATCTCACCCTTGTGAGTACGTAGACAACCCAACTCGGGTTCAACCCTAGTTAGCTTTTCTTTCTTGGATTAATACTATCTTAAATAATACTCTAGCATTTTTAACAAACATTGATTTTAATTGGCTTACACCTAGGGAGTAGAGAACCATTGTAAAATAGAAGCCTCGGGGTGCATAACACCTACCTTGAACTTAATCGAACCTCTTATTCTAATCTCAAATCGCAGACTAAGACCTTATCTAACTCCTAAGGACTTATCCCTTCTAAATGAATAGGTGGTGACTCTAATCCAGTGAGATAACGTAGGGTTCCAAAAACTCGTGCTCATACCAGTGGTGAAGGAGTTCTTAGATGTCTTTCTTAAAGACTTACCTGGTTTACCACCGGATAGGGAGAGTGAGTTTACAATTGATTTGGCTCCAGGAACAACACCCATCTCCAAGGCGCCATATAGAATGGCTCCAACAGAGTTGAAAGAGTTAAAGGAGCAGATTGAAGAGTTGCTCAACCTTGGATTTATTCCCCTAAGTGTATCACCTTGGGGTGTTTCGATGTTATTTGTGAAAAAGAAGGATGATTCAATAAGGATGTGCATCAACTATCGACAACTGAAAAAGGTCACCATCAAGAACAAGTATCCATTACCAAAGACCGATGACTTGTTTGATCAGTTGCAATGAGCTAAGTATTTCTCCAAGATTGGTCTAAGGTTAAGTTACGATAAGTTGAAGATAAAGGCTGAGGATATTCCTAAGTCATCATTTAGAACCAGATATGGGCATTATGAGTTTTTAGTTATGCCTTTTAGCTTGACAAAAGCACCAGCAGCCTTTAAATATCTCATGCACAAAATATTCAGGTTGGCTCTCGACTCTTGTGTTATAGTGTTTGTGGATGATATCCTTATCTATTCTCAGACCCAAAAGGATAATGAAAGGCATCTCCGGACTACCTTGGAGATGCTAAGGGAGCATCAGTTGTATGCCAAATTAATCAAATGTGAGGCTTGGCTTGAGAAAGTTACATTCCTAGGCCACGTCATGTCAGGAGAAGGTATTTCTATGGATCCTTCCAAGATAGAAGCAGTGGAAGGTTGGGGGATACTGAATCACAAAAATCTAAAGCTTCTTAGGCCTCACCGGTTATTACCAGAGATTTGTGGAAGGTTTATCCAATTTGGAAGCATTGCTTACCCATCAAACTCGAAAGAACGTCAGGTTTGAGTGGAATGAAAAATACGAGAAGAGTTTCCTTGAGTTGAAGAAGCATCTCACTATCGCTTTATCTTGACTGTACCATCCGGTAGCGGAGGATTTATGGTGTATAGTGATGCCTCACTTATTGGGTTAGGTTACGTTCTTATGCAACATGGGAATGTGATTGTCTATGCTTCCTGCCAATTAAAAGATCACGAGAAGAACTACCTTACCCATGATTTAGAGTTGGCAGCAGTTGTCTTCGCTCTAAAAACCTGGAGACACTACTTGTACGGTGAGCAGTTTGAAGTATTCACCTATCACAAGAGTTTGAAGTATCTGTTCTCACAGAATGAGCTAAATTTGAGGCAACGCCACTGGATAGAGTTCCTCAAGGATTATGATTGCTTTATCCAATACCACCTGGGGAAAGCAAATATGGTGGTGAGTACGCTAAGCCGAAGACCTACGGGATTCTTAGCTCATTTGATGGTCCAAGAATAGAAGCTACTCAAAGAGGTGTCTAGCTTTCATGACCAACATTATGGTTAGGACAATAATCTTGGACAGGATTAAAGACCTATAGTGAGAGGATGAAGAACTGCATGCTTCTATGAACAAGTCAATCAGTAACGGGTTTGAGGATTTCTCCAAGAGAAATGGTTGGATCTCCTTCAAAGATAGACTTTGTGTTCTGGCCAATGAGGAATTAAGAAGGGAGATTGTAGAAGAAGCACACAAGTCTAAGTACATTGTCCATCTGGGAGGTACCAAGATGTACCAAAACCTTAAGAAGTACTTCTGGTAGAGGAATATGAAAAAGGATGTGGCTATCTATGTGTCAAAGTGTTTGGTTTGTCAGCAAGTAAAGGTCGAACACTGGAGACTGGTAGGACTTCGTCAGTCTCTTCCTATTCCTGAGTTGAAGTGGGAAAATATTTCCATGGACTTCATTGTCGATCTGCCAAGGACAACAAAGAATTTTGATGCTATTTGGGTTATAGTTGACAAGTTGTACCAAGTTAGCTCATTTACTTCCATATCAGACCACGTACAATCGTAATTGGCTTTTGAATCCGTATATCAAGGAGACAGTTCATTTTCATAGAATGTCAGTCAGCATTGTATCTGATCGAGACTCGAGAATTACTTCTAGGTTCTAGAAGAGTTTTCAACAAGCCATGGGTTCCCGTTTAGATTTCAGTACAGCGTTTCATCCGTAGACAGATGGGCAAACTGAGAGGGTAAACCAGATCATAGAAGACATGCTACGAGCTTGCATGTTAGACTTTTAGGGCAATTGGGATGATCACATGTCATTGGTTAAATTTACATACAACAATAGCTATCAAGCCAGTATTCAGATGACACCATTTGAGGTACTCTATGGGAGGAGTTGTCGTTCACCATTGTGCTGAAATAAAGTTTGCGAGAGGAAGATTCTGGGTCCCGAGCTCGTTGGTCAGACTGTGGATAGAGTTCAATTGATCAGAGATAGGTTGAAAACAGCTCCGAGTAGGCAGAAGAGCTACATGGATACTTGCAGGAGGGATCTTGAATTCCAAGTTAGAGATTTTGTGTTCATCAAGATCTTACTTATGAAGGGTGTGATGATATTCGGTAAGCGAGGCAAGATCAGTCTAAGATATGTGGGTCCTTTTGAGATCATCATGTCTTCCATATCTCCATGTTGAGAAGTACATCTCGGATCCTTTCCACGTCATTGATTTGGATCCATTGGAAGTCTGAGAAGATTTGACTCTTATCGAGCAACCGGCTCAAATCTTGGATCGGAAAGAGAAAGTCTTGCACACTAAGGTCATTCCTCTTGTGCTCTTGCAATGAGAGCATCACTCTAAGGAGGAAGCAATATGGGAGAGAGAAGCCGAAGTTTGTGAAAGGTGTACATGTAAATTTCAAGTGTCTTTTGATAGTTGACATTTTGCACCTTACTGCCAGATTACCTCCATATTGTTGTATGGAGTTTATTATTTTATGTGATGGAGTATCCTTCCAATTCGAGTAATCCCGGATTGTTAATTACCTTCGTGATTTGGGGAAGAACCTATGATCAAGAAGAAGAATAAATATTTGAATAAAGTGTTTATTTATTGAATGGAGTTTCCTAAATCCCATGTAGGTGTTACAGGATACCTCATAGAGGTCTTTATATCAAGAAAAGGGAAAAGAAAGAGACGTGGCCATATTGAGGGGTTCAACTGATATTCTCCATTGATGGGAGATCCTTCTTCTTCCTCCTTGGTTGTATTTTTCCTGTATATTAAAAGAAATGTCTTTTTTTTCTCTTTTTATATATTCGTGCTTGTTTCTTCATATATTCTTCGTGAGAGTTTCTTATTAGAAACTCCTTTTTTATAACTTTTGGAAACAAATATTATAATGGAAAGTGATTCCAAGATTATATAGATGTGATTAATGGTATATTGGAACCTCCTTGTAAAACGTGATACTGGTGGAAGGAGATCATTCGTCTCAAGAGCAAGTGCAATTTAGTGTTTCAGCATACTAACAGAGAAAATAATCAGGTAGCAGACTATCTTTCCAAAGAAGCTGGCAGGAAATTGGACAACATTATTATCAGGGACATTAGGGAATGTCCTCAAATTATTAAAGGCGTGTTGTGCATTGATAGATCTTCTCTTTATAATGTTAGAGGTTAGGTTTTTTGGCAGGGTTTTGGTTTTATGTCCCCCTATGCATTGTATTTGTGTCTAGGGGTAGGGGTTTGTCCTTCCCCCTTTAGTCTGGTCGTCGTGTAGGGGTTAGGTTTTATGTCCCCCCTATTGGTTGGTCGGTTAAAGAGGTAAGGTTTATGTCCCCCCTCCCTCATTTTTTTAATTTTAATAAACAGGTTGGGGTCTGCCAAACCCTCCGCTCCTTCTGAGTGGCTTTTAATAAAAAAAGTCTTTTTTTGGACTCCCCTTTGACTTCCAATTCTTTAAGGAATTAAAAGGTTCTCTCCTTTTCAAAGAGAGTCATCTGTCCTTTGAAAGTTGGTTTCTCTTATCTTAGAGAAACCTAGTATGATTTGGAGTCTTTTTTCTTGAAAGAATCCAAATTGGTTTCCTTTCTTTGGGGATCCTGGGAGGATAAGACATTCTCCTTTAAAAGATGAAGGAATCTTATCTTCTAAGAAAAGGGGAGAGTTTACTCTCCCTTTCAGATGGGGTTTCATATGGTACTCTATTATTGGAGAAAAAGAAGAGATCTCTATCTTAGGATCCTCCAAAGCTAGCAGAGAGTCCTTTTTTATCAGGGATTCTCTACCACATGACAGTCAATATTTGACTACCAGCTGGGAAAGGACTGACCTTGGTCAATCCGTAAATTAAAGGGTAAGATTATGGGTCTCACCCATGGCCTGGGTCAGGTCCGAAGCCTATTTAGGTTGCAGACCAGGGTCTGACCTTAGTCAGTCTGGGGACCAAGACATGGTGGGACCATGGGTTGAGTCCTTGGCCATTTATGGTCAAAGACTGAGCTAGTCATTGACTGACCCGTGGATGGACTTATAGAGTCTATCTGTAGAGTTTAAATGAAGGCCTACCCGCAAAGGCAAAACCCTAACCACGTGTCAGTCCCCTGAGGGCTGACACACAGAGATGTTCGCTAGGCAGGCTGACGGTGAACCAGCCCTTGGCTAGCAGGCGTGGGTACCATACGTGAAGCCCAACTACTCATTTTATGGGTGGTGATTTGGTGCAGGCAGGTGTACCATACTCCCGTGTTACGGGTGGTGAGATTTCACTGCCCATAAATGCCCTCAAGATCAGAACGGTTGAAAATGGTTTAACCATTCAGAACCTGCCACATGGGAGTGAGTATGGGGGGGTATATTGTCTCCCCACTACGCGGGTTGTTCCGTAGCGGACAGCCCACTACGTGGTGGTGGGTTTTCTTGGTTTCGAGGAATCCCCATAATCATGAACTCCCATTACCAAGGTAAAGTGACTGGGAACATTCCCAATCATCTAGACCGTCCATTTCAAGAAAATGGATGGTTAAAATCCTAATGAAGAGTGTCCCTGTATAAGGGGACCCTTGGCATTCGAGGAAGGCATTTTGTCTTCTCCTTTATGAAATTGGAGAGGACTCTGATCCTTTTTTCAGAGTTCTCTCATTCTTTTCTTTAAAGGAAGAATTCTTCTTTTTTCCTTTGATTCAATTCTCCTTTTTAAAGAGGTATGCATAATTTACTCTAAAAGAAACCTTTCTTTGGGTTTCTTGGTTTTCCATTAGAAGGGGATGAGAATTTTCCTCATCCAAAAGCTTCGAAATGTCTTTTTGGGTATTTTGTTTTCTGTATTCCTTTTATATAGTAATTCCAGTGCCATTACCGGAGTTCCAAGGTTTTCTGATAAGGAAAAGCTGAAGGGTCATCTAAAAAGATAACCTTCTGTCCGCAGTCTTTTCTGCGGACTAATTTTGCCCATGGGCCTTGTCTACGGATTTTAATTTAATGTTCATAGGTATCATCCCTGTAGGCATTAATTACTGCCCGTGGACATTTTGTCTGTGGAATTGGACTTTTCTAAATTTTGGTTAAGTCCAAAAGTCTAAAAGTCATCTGAACTTTGTTTTGCCAAGTGCTATTACCTTGGCTATTTATTAGATGATCACTTAGCTCGTTCTAAGGAATTTGAGAGAGAGTTTAGAGACTACTCTGAAGATTTTAGGATTCTTAAATCCCCACTTGGTGGATTCTCTTAGTTCTCCTCTCTCATGTTCTAGTTGATGCAAGATCAAATTATTCTATCTTGAGTTGTATCGGTTGATCTCCATTGTTGTTAGAGATCCCATTGGAGCTGTATTTCGTTCCTTAATATTAGTTTGAACTTTGTATGAGTGTTTCTTGGCGTTGCCAAAGTCATCGAGGACGGAGATCGATTGTTGGATCGTGGTTTGAGACTTTGAGAAAAGTTGGCTGGTGAGGAGCAGGAGCTACTGCTACAGAGATCGAATGAGGAGTTCGTGGTTGTTCTACAAGACGAAGAATTTGTACCGAGGAATAATGTTTGGTGTCCGGTTGGGTAAGATTTAGTCTTGTGTCTGATAACTTATTCTCATAGTGGATTTTGTGCTAGACTAAGTCCCACGGTTTTTCCTAGAAGGGTTTTCCACGTAAAAATCTTATGCGTGGTGGATTGTTTGTCTTCTTTACTTTCCGTACTTTTTTGTCATGTTTTCCACAACTATGATTGTTAATCGACAAATGAAAAATTGGCAGACATTGCTAGGAAGACCTAGTCACCCCCCCTCCCCCATCTAGGTCAAATTAATCATTGAACAGGGATATTTCATGTCCTAGCGGGCTTTTGTTTGATCTTTATGGATGTCATCACTTTGAGAATCATACGTTGGTCAGGAGAGATAATCTGTTGTCCATCCATTGTAGTCAGTAGAGATGCTTCATTTAAGCACATTCCTTTATGGTGAGAAGTCCTTCCTTAGAGTTTTTGTTTGTTCTTGGTGCTAACCTCATGGTTACAACCTTAAGTAGCCTTAATAATTTTGAAAATAACATAATAATGAAATAACAATTGTGATATTAATGATTCTTCTAAGTATTTGATAAATATATATCATGAGAACTGTGGGAACGGATTTCGTCACCCACTCACTTTGGTTTTGGAGTTTTGATTAGGAGTTGTCACTTATTAATTCTGAGGGATAAGTCCCAGATTATGAATAAGGTCTTATGGTTTGTATGAGAGTCTAGGTAAGAGGTTCAATTAAGTCCCAAAGAATGTGTTAGGCACTCTGAGACCCCCAAATTAATGTCAAATTTTATTTAAATGTCTTAGTTTTTAGATTATACTAATCCAAGAAAGGGAAAAATTAACTAGGGTCGAACCCAAGTTGGGTTGCCTACGTACTCACATGGGGCGAGATCAGACCAAGCGTAGTTTTGACATATGAGCTCGTGCCAAGGCTAAGGGGAGTTTGAGTGTGCACCGGAGTGGCTATGGATCTAGCCAGGAGACTAAGGTTGGTTGACCAGGTTGGTCAAGTGTTTGGTCTAGAGGGTTTTGACCCAAAGGTGAAAGATTAAGCCCGGAGGCTTGGGGTTGGGCCCGGAAGCCAAGAACTAGCCTGGTAGGATAAGGGTTTAGTTTGGTAGACTAAGGTTGGGGTTGGTTGGCCAAAGGTAATCCGGGTAGGTTAAGGTTGGGCCCGGTAGGCCAAGGGGTCTTAACTGAAGTTAAGGTAGGGAGTTAACCATGGTTAGGGTTTCTAACCATGGTTTGTAAGGTCCAAAGTTAGCTTTGTGTGTCCTTCATGTATTTTTTAGATTTTTTTGGGATTTTCTGGATTTTTCAAGGGTTAAATTGCTTAACCATAGTTAAAAGTTAATCGGGGTTAAGTTTAACTCCAATTAATGATCTAGGCAAGTTTGGAATAGGGCCCAGATAGCATGGCAGGGCCTAGAAAGGCCTCCTACCTGGTCTGGGCCCTATGCAAAGCCTAACTAAAACTACAGGAAACTGGGATTGGCGGTAGACTATTTACCGCTAATTCCAATTCTTCAAAGAATTGGAATGGCAGTAGACTGTTCACCGTCATTCCTAGTCATTTCTGGAAATGGCTTTATTGGTCAGAGGTGAGGTCGGGGACGATGCTCATGAGGTTTTGGGCCCTTAGGGATGCTCAGGGGACTTGTCACATGTCTTGGGCTTGTTGTAGGCCTAGGGTCTGCTCTGAGATGGGTCCACAGTGACCATGTTTACATTATGACATGAAATCCAGAATGTCGGTAGATTGTTTGCTGATATTTTGGGCAGTTTTCAATTTTATGCATTTTAACCATAGTTAGGCTAACCTAGTGAGCTTGGAAGGATCAGGGTAGGTAGAGGGAGGTCTTAAGGACCAAATCCAGGCCCAGGAATGGACCAAGAGCCCATGAACTGAGACCTAGAGCTACTAAAATGGGAAAGCCCAGAAATGGTAGAGTTTATCATAATTTCTGGATTTTTCCAAAAATTGAATTTTCACCCATGGCATTACACTGTCATGCTTCCAGGGGATCCCTCATGGACTGAGGGTCCTCCAGAATGTTAGGGGAGGGTCTGCCTGAATGGTGAGGTTATACACCCGAGCTCTTTATCCTTGAGGGGCTCCCCATGCTTATGATGAAGGCAAGGGGACCCATACTCTTTGATTTGTAACAAAAATGAAATGAACAAAGTCCCTTGGAGTAGGACTAGGGGCTCACAAGCATTTTTACAAAAGGAAAGGGGTTAGGGAAGACCCTACGCTGCTGCTACACCTTTGACAGGGGCGGTGGTGGTGTTTGGTGGTGGTGCACGGTGTTGGTGCATGAATGGAGAGGGACTTAGGTAGTCACTGGGAGCTCCTGGTGATCCTGGTCTCGCCACTTAGGGAGAACAAAGCTCGGGCTAAGGGGAAGTAGAGGTTCTCTCCTGGGAATTTTTGGATTTTTCAAGAATGGGGATCAGAGCTTGAGGAGGGGTTCAATTTATAGATGAAGGGGTTAAGGACACAAGGGACATTAGGACAGGGGTAAGTTGAGTTCGCAAGAGGGGTATAGAGTGGTCAGAAGCGTGCTTGGTGCAATGGGGGGAGCAGGTTTTGCATAAAATGCAAACTCCAGGAATAACGGTAATTCTAGTACTGTCATTCCCTCTCAAGGCAAAAAAGATAATAGCGGTAGAATAATTACTGTAGTTTCTAAGTTTTTCCAAAAAAAGACCTGACCAGGTTTAAATGCTCATGCACGTGGTACAGATTTTACCATAAAAGGAATGTCGGTAATTAGATTACCGACATTCAAGGATTTTGAATTTTTGAGGGCCTGGTCCCCCTCCTAGGGCTTGGCTAGGGTTTGTGGCCCTGTGTGGCCCAGGGATTGTTTGTCTATGGGTTTTAGGTCCCAGGGGCCTTGGGTTGGTGTTGTATGGGCCTTGGGCCTATGCCCTAAGTTTGTAGGGGTAGGTAAGGGTTCACCTAGGGTTAACCTAAGGTTTAACTAGGGTTAGACCTAGGATTGATTTAGGGTGGACCTAAGGTTAGACCTAGGGTTTTCTTATGGTATGATTGGGGTTAACCTAGGGGTTAACCAAGGTTTGACCTAGGTTGACTTAGGATTTAGCTAGGGTTTAACTAGGGATGTCTTATGGTTTAGCTATGGTTTAACTAGGGTTGTCCTAGGGTTTAGTTAAGGTTTTACTGGGATTGACTGGATAACCATGATTAAAGGTCCTAACTATGGTTAATGAAGGGTGTAAAAATTGGGTGCTTACTATTGCCCCTCATTGTCGGAGAGTGCCAAGGTTGGCGATTGAACAATAAAGATTGGAATCACCTTATTTTTACACGAATGTGGGATTTTGGGGGAATACAATATGATGTGCACGGATACTATGCAAATGTGGGTGCAATGTGCCTGCCTATACCTGCTGGGCATATGAACAACCTTGGCTGGGGAAAAAGTGGCTAAAGCTCATGCTGAGGAATGGATGTTATGAGAGGTGGCATGTCCCAGAGCTATTAGCCGAAAGAGGAGAAACAGGCATCACTTGAAGGCGGTGACCAGATTGATTATTTTGGCATTACCTGGAGGTGCTAGCCAAATCGATTGAAGGACACACGGGGTGTCAAAAACACACTGGGTGTCGAAAGGGGGACATGTATGAGGTGTCGCGGTATGACGAGTTTGTCAATGGACACACAGGGTGTTGAGGACACATGGAGGTGTCGAAAAGAAGACATACAGGAGCTATTATAGAACCCCAAATCCTTGTTTCACTAAGTGGTGAATAGTGTGTGAATAGTGTTCAAGGTAGTCTTGTAAACTAGTGGGTTTTATACTAATGGAAAGGTTTGGATAATTGTCGTGCTTGTTTTAATAGGTCTATATATCCTTAAGGAGTGTGTTTTAAGCATTAAAGGTGTTAGAAATGAGATTGGAGAAGATTCAAGTAGTGAAAACAGGGTTTTGCAGCAAACAGGGGACCACCGATCGCTCGGTGATAACCTCCGATCGATCAGTCTTATACCGATCGATCAGTAGCTATCGACTAGTTAACTAATTTGTATGGGGAAAAATTCCAGAGAGGGTGTTTTCAACTGATCGCTCGATTGAAACCACCGATTGATCAGTTATACGCAGATTCCTTTATTCAGGGTTTTTAAGTCTTTAGCCACTACCCTTTGCCTATATAACGGCTAGGTTTGTGCCTAAGAGTTTCATAAACCCTTTGTGCACTATTTTGAGAGATTTTGAGAGGAACGAGAAGGAGAGAAGCTAGGTGTTGCTCAAAGCTTGAAGGGAGATCAAGATCTTCCCTCCTTTTGGTCTTTTTCAACCAAGAACTCAAGGTTTTCAAGTATTCCAAGCTTTTGGAATCAAAATCACTGATTTCACCAAGATAGATACACTCTACTACCAATCTAGTGATACTGCTAGTTACCATATGATGTTCTTCTCATTCTCTACTATATATGTATCTTGATTTGTTATGTTGTGAAAGGTTATTTTTATACTTGGATGTAAGCTATCACTAGTATGCATTCTATGCGTTTGATTAAATGCCTCTAAGGGTTTTTAGGGTGTTTAAACATGTTTTTACTCTCACATGCTCGCATGTCTCGCATGAACCGATGTTTTTCCATGGATTTCTCAATGTTACGAAAAGGGTTTTGAAATAAGTGACTTAAATGATGATTCTAAGTAACTCTATGATTTGTGTAAGATCGGTTCACAAGCTCAAAAGGATCATACTAAATTCACAAGAACTCTACGATGTGCTCTAAGATCGGTTCACAAGCTCTAAGGATCATGAATACAAATGTTCTAAGATCTCTATGTTTTGCTCCATGGATATGCTCTACGATATAGCTCTATGTCTCTAAGGATCATAAATGACTCTAAGGAACTCCATGAATTCTATGAACTCTAAGAACTCATAAGGCTATGATTATCGCATGACTCACACGGTTTTGGTTTTGACTTTGGTTTCAGATTTCGGATTTCGGATTTCATCTCACACTCTATTTCATGGTTTCCATGCTTTCATATGTTTTAAGGATTTCATTCTCCATGATTCGCATGCTCTACGCTATTATTGCTTTATTGTTAGTAGTTTGTATACGCTGAGTATTCCACACTCAGCCGATATTTGTTTTCATCGGCAAGTGCCCGGGTTCCTTTCAATTTGTGCGGTACGGAGCCTTGGATAGAAGAGGAGTATTATGAACCAAAGCCTTCCATGGATCACTACCATGATGATGGCCCGGTAGACAGGCGTCACGACTTTGACTTCTGTTAATCGACTTAGAAAGATACAGTGTTTTGTTAAGTGAGAGTGGGACTTGTCCACTCCACACTTTTGAATACTAATAACACAGTTATATTTTGTTGATTCATGTTTGGACCAAGTAATAGGAGTATTCAATTACATTTTGGCTTCCGCTATGTTAGTATATTTTGTTTTCGATGTGCATTATAAATCGTTTCCGCTATGTTTATCTGTGTACTCTGACAGGTTTCTATGCGTGCCTTCTGTATCATACTGGAGGTATGATACGGCGGTCACGAGTCAAAGTATCCCTAACTCCTACGGGGTATTTTAGGTCGTGACAGATTTGGTATCAGAGCTCTAGGGATCGGTTTCCCTTGGGCTAAGCGGAAGTCAGTTCTCTAGGCTTAACTTAGAACTCAGATGGACTGGTTTGTGGTAGGCTTGTTACCACGACATAACTGGTATAAAGCGAATCCTTAGGTCAGTCTAGGATCCTATTCTAGGTTCTAATTAGGCTATGATCTTAGTCTCATCCCATAAAAGGTAGATGCCCAACACAAGGATCTTAACTACGCTAGAAAACTCTAAGTTATAATTATATAATTATGTGTATACTTCGATGCATACTATATACGGTAATAGGATTTCATGTTATTAAATTGCTATATGTTGTGTGAGGATTGGTATCCAGACCTACTCCTACCCCACCGGCTACTCCTGTGCCTCCGCCGGTGCATCACACCACAGGACTTGAAGCTTTCCGGAGACTACGGCCTCCTACATTCTATGGTACTCTGGACCCAATGGTGGCAGAGGCATGGATTATGCAGTTGGAGAAGACCTTTCTGGCTCTCCGATGTACTGAGGAATAGCGAGTCGAATAGGCTTCCTTCATAATGGAAGGTGAAGCCAAACGCTGGTGGAGAGCTGCCCAAAGGTAGAAAGATGTTGTGAAGGCAGGGGAACCCTGGACATGGTCGAAGTTCCTAGAAACCTTCCGTGAGTAGTATTTTCCCAGATTCATTCGGGAACAGAAGGCGAGGGAGTTTATGCTTTTAGAGTAAGGAGCGATGAACATGGGATCAACTAGGACAGAAATAAAGCATTGGGTCGAACTCTTCTTTGGTGTCAAGGTAATATTGGCGACTATCAAAAAAATCAGAAAATGTTACGAAATTCATATTAACTGCATTCAGTATAAGTTCAGGCTAAGTTCACCAAGTTATCAAGCTTTGCTCCGTATTTGGTTGTGACTGAAGACCTACGGGTTAGAAAGTTTGAAATGGGGTTTAAGGCTTTCATCCGAGATAGGGTGTCCATTCTCCAAGTGGAATCCTGGAGAGAGAGTGGGAAAGGCGAAGATTACCGAGAAGAATACAAAAGAGTTTCTCAAGAGAAGAGAGAGTGGCTTCAGGAGGAGCATGTCTCGGGATCAATCTAGTGGTTCTTCACAATCCGAGAAGAGGACTAGGACTGCACCATACCAGTTCTCTCAGCCGATGTCGGCTCAGAGGCCTTCTTTTGTGCCTCAGGCACCACGTCCTACGACATCACAGGCTTCGAGGGTTATGCCTCCAGCTTCCTCTGTATCACAGGCATTCGAGGAGTTCACCGTATGTGATCGTCGGCACAAGATTGGGGATTGCCAAAGATTATCAGGTGGATGCTTCCACTGTGGTGAGGTTGGTCATATGATACAAGACTGCCCACGCAAGCAGTCACAGACTGGGCCACAGGTAGTCCGGCCTCCAGGTAGGCAGACTTCACTTCAGGGCTCTACATCTCAGGCCTCTAGATCCTTGCCACCCACCCAGTAGCCTCGTTAGGCAAACCAGGGCAGGGTATTCGCCATAACTGACAGAGACGCACAGGCATCTGATGATGTTGTGCAAGGTACGTGCGAGTTTGATATTGTTAAAGTTCTAGAATTGCCATGATGTGTTGTATATATATATATATATATGCTAGGTGATGCTTATTGTTATGCGTGTATCTATATGTATTAGGTGTGTAGTTTATGTTATAACTTGAGTGGCAATAATTCACAGGGTCGTTGCTAGTGAATGAGTGTTTAGCGAGGGTGTTGATCAACACGGGGTCCACTCATTCATTCATCTCACCTAGTTTTGACAAATGCTTTACGTCCGAGCCAAGTAAGCTACCTCAGGAGTTGTCCATTTCGATTCCGTTGGGTAAGTCTGTTGAAGCAGATAAAGTGTATCTGGGCAGTGTTGTGCAAGTCATGCAGCACGAGTTACCAGTTGACCTAATCATTCTGGGATTTCAGGATTGGGATTTTGACGTTATCCTAGATATGGATTGGCTCTCAGCTCACCATGGGCACGTGGCGTGTTTCGAGAAGGTGGTGAACTTTAAACCCACTAGGTCGAAGCCATTTTATTTCAGGGGGCTTCAAAGAAGTGAC
Source organism: Tetracentron sinense (assembly GCA_015143295.1). Taxonomy (NCBI): domain Eukaryota; kingdom Viridiplantae; phylum Streptophyta; class Magnoliopsida; order Trochodendrales; family Trochodendraceae; genus Tetracentron; species Tetracentron sinense. The sequence continues at coordinate 17,638,297 of CM026555.1, read as the reverse complement.
ATTGCTCGCTTTGCAGCTCTCAGTTTCGAGAATGTAGAAGTACGAGACTCCACATCCATCCCGGTGGTATGTGAGTATATGGATATTTTTTCGGAGACCTTACCGGGATTACCTCCTGATCGGGCAATTGAGTTTGCGATTGAGTTAGCTCCAGGCACGGCACTGATTTCTAGGGCTCCATATAGGATGGCCCCTATTGAGCTTAAGGAGTCAAAGGACCAGTTGGCAGAATTGCAAGGCCTTGGTTTCATTCAGCCAAGTGTCTCACCTTGGAGAGCTCCGGTGCTCTTCGTGAAGAAGAAAGATGGGTCGATACGTATGTGCATTGACTACAGGCAATTGAAAAAATTCATGAACAAGAATCATTATCCATTGCCTCGGATAGATGACTTGTTTGATCAGTTGAAGGGTGCAAAGTTCTTCTCAAAGATTGACCTTTGATCTGGTTACCATTAGTTGAGGATCAAGAAAGAAGACATTCCTAAGACGACATTCAGAACTCGATGCAGTCAATACAAGTTTTTGGTGATGTCTTTTGGTCTGACTAACGTGCCGATAGAATTTATGGATCTGATGAAACCGGGTGTTTAGATCATCTCTCGATCGGTGTGTGATCATATTTATAGATGATATCCTTGTGTATTCACAGCCGCAAGATGATCACATGAGAGATCTCCACCTTGTATTGCAAACTCTTCGAGAGCATAGTTTGTATGCTAAGTTGAACAAGTGCAAGTTTTGGCTGGACAAGGTGTCTTTCCTTGGTCATATGGTGTCTGCCAAAAGTATGTCAGTCAATCCTGCAAAGATCGAGGCAGTGATGAATTGGGAGAGGCTGAAGAGTGTTACTGAGATTCATAGTTTTCTCAGCCTGGCAGGATACCATAAGAGGTTCGTGGAGAGATTTTCTAGCTTAGCAGCTTCGCTTACCTACCTCACGCGGAAGAACACTAAGTTCACTTGGAGTGAAAAGTGTGAGGCAAGTTTCTTGGAGTTGAAGAAGAAACTTACCACAGCTCCTGTTCTCACAGTTCCATTTGGAAGTTGTGGTTTCGAAGTCTATAGTGATGCTTCACTAGTCAGACTTGGATGTGTTCTTATGCAACATAAGCAGGTGGTTGCCTATGCTTTCCGTCAGTTGAAGGAGCCTGAGCAAAACTACCCCACACATGACTTAGAACTTGCAGTAGTTGTATTTGCGCTGAAAATTTGGCTTCATTACCTCTATGGGGAAGAGTTCATGGTATTCACGGACCACAACAGCTTGAAGTATCTCTTCTTGCAGAAAGAACTTAATATGAGGCAGTGTCGATGGATGGAATTCATGAAGGACTATGATTGTTCTATTCACTACCATCCGGGTAAGGCGAATGTAGTAGCCGATGCTCTTAGCAGGAAACCTTACGGGGTTATGGCTCACTTAAGAGTACAAGAGTGGAAATTGTTGAATGATATGTGTAACCTAGACACTAATCTCAGGCATATTACCTACGGGCCGGTGATGTAAAACATCTCGGTTAGGCCACATATCTTGAACCGAATCAAGGAGTTGCAGAATTCGAATGTTGAGTTGCTTGCTTACCGAGACAAGTCGGTTAGTAATGGCAGTCAAGAGTTTGCTTTGAGTGGTGATGGTGCTATCACATTCAAAGACAGGTTGTGCGTTCCCACCGACATAGCGTTGAGGGGTGAGATCTTGGACGAAGCTCACCGATCTAAGTACACGGTACATCCGGGAGGTACTAAGATGTACCAGAATCTCAAGAGGCACTACTGGTGGTGAAACATGAAGAGGGAAGTCACCGAGTATGTTTCTAGATGTTTAGTGTGCCCGCAGGTGAAGGCCGAGCATCAAAGGCCGCTAGGTCTTTTACAGTCCCTCCTTATTCCGGAATGGAAGTGGGAGAATATCTCGATGGATTTCATCATGGGTTTGCCTCGGTCGGCGAAGGGTTCCGATGCTATTTGGGTAATAGTAAACAGATTGACTAAGTCTGCACATTGTCTTCCATATCGGACTACCTTTAGTTCGAATCAGTTGGTAGCCTTATATGTCAAGGAGGTAGTTCATCTGCAAGGGGTGCCAGTTTCCATCGTGTCTGATCGAGACCTTAGGTTTACTTCCAGATTCTGGAAAACTTTTCAGTGTGCTATGGGTTCTCGTTTAGATTTCAGCACCGTCTTTCATCCTCAAACTGATGGGCAGACTAAACGGGTGAACCAGGTGGTGGAGGATATGCTCCGAGCTTGTATGTTGGACTTTCAGGGCAGTTGAGAGGAACACTTGCTGTTGGTTGAGTTTGCCTACAACAACAGTTACCAGGCAAGCATCCAAATGGCACCTTTCGAAGCTCTGTATGGTTGGAGTTGTAGATCACCTCTATATTGGGACGAAGTTGGTGAGAGGAAAGTTCTAGGTCTTGAATTGATTGAGCGGACCGCAGAAAGGGTCAAAGTCATCAGGGACCGATTGAAAACTGCTCAGGATAAGCAGAAGAGCTATGCGGACACTCACCGCAGAGATTTGGAATTCCAGGTTGGGGATCGGGTCTTTGTGAAGATTTCGCCGAGTCAGGGAATCATGAGGTTTGGGAAGAAAGGAAAGCTCAGCCCTAGATACGTGGGGCCATTTGAGATCATCATTATGGTTGGTGAGGTTGCTTACAGGGTAGCACTATCGCCTCACATAGCAGCGGTCCATAATGTATTTCACGTTCCATGCTTAGGAAATACATTTTGGATCCTTCTCACGTCATTGCTCTTGATCCTGTGGAGATTCGAGAGGATCTCTCCTTGGTTCAACAACCAGTTCAGATCTTGGATCATCGAGATCAAGTCTTGCGCACCAAGACTATCCCGTTAGTCCTCGTTAAATGGCAGCATCATTCCAAGGAAGAGTCTACATGGGAGCGAGAAGCCGAAGTGAAGGAAAAGTACCCTCACTTGTTTGTATAGTTTCCTTGCTTGATTTTCTGTATTTTTTTCTTGTTATGCTTTTGGTATCGTTCTAATTTTGTAGACAAAATTCTTGTAAGGGGGGAGGGATGTAGAACCCCGAATCCTTGTTTCACTAAGTGGTGAATAGTGTGTGAATAGGGTTCAAGGTAGTCTTGTAAACTAGTGGGTTTTATACTAATGGAAAGGTTTGGATATTTGGCTTGCCTATTTTAATAGGTCTATATATCCTTAAGGAATGTGTTTTAAGCATTAAAGGGGTTAAAATGGGATTGGAAAAGATTCAAGTAGTGAAAACAGGGTTTTGCAGTAAAAAGGGGACCACCGATCGCTCGGTGATAACCTCCGATCGACCAGTCCTATGCCAATCGATCGGTAGCTATGAACTGGTTAACTAATTTGTATGGGGAAAAATTTCAGAGTGGGTGTTTTCAACCGATCGCTTGGTTGAAACCACCGATCGACCAGTCAGTCACCGATCGCTCGGTCTGTACCACCGATCGATCGGTTATACGCAGATTTCTTTATTAAGGATTTTTAAGACTTTAGCCACTACCCTTTGCCTATATAAGGGCTGGGTTCATGCCTTAAGGTTTCATAAACCCTTTGTGCACTATTTTAAGAGGTTTTGAGAGGAAGGAGAAGGAGAGAAGCTAGGTGTTGTTCAAAGCTTGAAGGGCGATCAAGATCTTCCCTCCTTTTGATGTTTTTCAACCAAGAACTCAAGGTTTTCAAGTGTTCCAAACTTTTGGAATCAAAATCACTGATTTCACCGAGGTAGATACACTCTACTACCAATCTAGTGATACTACTAGTTACCATATGATGTTCTTCTCATTCTCTACTATATATGTATCTTGATTTGTTATCTTGTGAAAGGTTATTTCTATACTTGAATGTAAACTATCACTAGTATGTACTCTATGTGTTTGATTAAATGCCTCTAAGGGTTTTTCGGGTGTTTAAACATGTTCTTACTCTCATATGCTCATATGCTCGCATGTCTCGCATGAACCGATGTTTTTCCATGGATTTCTCAATGTTACGAAAAGGGTTTTGAAATAAGTGACTTAAATGATGATTCTAAGTACCTCAATGATTTGTGTAAGATCGGTTCACAAGCTCAAAAGGATCATACTAAATTCACAAGAACTCTATGATAAGCTCTAAGATCGGTTCACAAGCTCTAAGGATCATGAATACAAATGCTCTAAGATCTCTATGTTTTGCTCTATGGATATGCTCTACGGTATTTCTCTATGTCTCTACGGATCATAAAAGACTCTAAGGAACTCCATGAACTCTAAGAACTCACAAGGCTATAATTATCATATGGCTCACACGGTTTTGGTTTTGACTTAGGTTTCGAATTTCAGATTTCATCTCAGACGCTATTTAACTGTTTCCATGCTTTGACATGTTTTAAGGATTTCATTCTCTATGATTCGCATGCTCTATGCTATTATTGCTTTATTGTTAGTAGTTTGTATACGCTGAGTATTCCACGCTCAGCCGATATTTGTTATCATCGACAGGTGCCCGGGTTCCTTTTGATTTGTGTGGTACGGAGCCTTGGGTGGAAGAAGAGTATTATGAACCAGAGCCTTCCATGGATCACTACCATGATGATGGCCCGGTAGACAGGCGTCACAACCTTGACTCCTGTTGATCGACTTAGAAAGATACAGTGTTTTGTTAAGTGAGAGTGGGACTTGTCCACTCCACACTTTTGAATACTTATTACACAGTTGTATTTTGTTGATTCATGTTTGGACCAAGGGATAGGAGTATTCAATTACATTTTGGCTTCCGCTATGTTAGTATGTTTTGTTTACGCTGTGCATTATAAATCGTTTCCGCTATGTTTATCTGTATACTCTGACAGGTTTGTATGCGTGCCTTATGTATCATATTGGAGGTATTATACAGCTGTCACGAGTCAAATTATCCATAACTCCTAGGGGGTATTTTTGGTCGCGACAGCTATCGGAATATGAAGAGTTTGTCAAGAGACAGACAGGATGTCGATGACACACGGGGGTGTTGAAAAGAGGGACTTGCGGGTGGTGTTGCGGTATGATAAGTACGTTATCAAGGAATACATAGAATGTCGAGGACAGAAGGGGGTGTCGAAAAGAAGACATACAGGAGGTGTCACCGTATGACGAGTTTGTCAAGGAACACACAAGATGTCGAGGAAACATGTCGAGGAAACATGTCGAGGAAACATAGGAGTGTCAAAAACGGGGACATACGGGTGGTATAGCGGTATGACAAGTAAGTTATCAAGGAACACACAAGATGTCAAGGACACACGGGGGTGTCGAAAATTGGGGACATGCGGGTGGTGTAGCAGTATGACATGTAAGTTGTCAAGGAACACACACGATGTGAAGGACACATGGGGGTGTCGAAAAGGAGTGGCATATCTCGGAAGCACTAGCCAGATTGAGATTGAAATGACATATCTCAGAAGCACTAGCCGGATTGATGTTGAAATGGCCCAGAGGCGTTGGATTTTTTTCACTTTGAGTGATGGTAGGAAGTTTTGTCATGTGGGGTATGACGTTGTGTTTAGATGCAAAATGATGTCATGCAGGGGAAAAATGCGAAGATGCTTTCCAATGAATCTTTCTATTGCGATTGGATGTGCGGTGTTGGCTCCTTCTGGTTGCTTTGCAGGGGTTGCTTAGTGCAGGTTTGTATAATCGGATCTTATCAGGAATTCTGTTTTGAAAAAATCTTTGTTGTGGATTTTTGCAAAAGTTTTTGATTTCGACAGAAGAATGCTTAGCTAGCTTTCAGACTTGCCAGTAAATTGCCTTTGTCAGGGCTTAATGGGGATTTATGTGTTGTCTTTTTCTCTTGGAGAGTGAAGTATGACTAACAGAGGATTTTCTTGCACTAGGGGTGCTACTGGAGAATAGATGAGCTTGTTTTGCTACTGTTGAAGACTAAGGACTGTTATCGGGAGTTCACCAAAGTTTAGAGAGCAGTTGGAGACTTCTACTGGGGATCCACTGGGGAATAGACAGCTGTTGGAGACCATTGAGGATTTTTGTATTAACTATCCGTTGGGGATTTATTCCCGGAGGAATCTCTACTAGGGATAGTTGGGAGTCCAGTTAGACTGATTGCTGCCAAATTTTGTTGTCAAACTACTTTTCAGCTTTTCTCTATTACCCTTAGAATAACCAAGTCATGGGGTTCGTATAATTTTTGCGCAATGAGGTCGTTGCCGGTTTTCCTCATGCCTACAAAGCTAATTGATTTTTTATCCCTTTTTGGCCCCTAGTCGCAAAACTAGGTTTGGGGTCACGTGACTTTTGTGCAATGAGGTTGTTGCTAGTTTTCACTCATGCCCACGATTTGTTAGGGATTTGGATCTCCTCCCTTCATTGCCCTGGATGGCACTCCACTGGAGATTATATTCCAGTGGGGATGTAGATATGATATTGTGCTTGCACTTGCAGTTTCTAGGGGATCTAAGAGGACTTAGAGTAGGATAAAATGTAGGTTAGGGGATCGAAATTTGGGACACCCGGGATTGTTCCTACTGTAGTTGACTTGCACTTTTTTTTTCGTTCCATTGAGAAATTTTCCTCTTTGACAGAGGCTGACTTTGAGATTTTACTCCTTTTGAGACGAACTCATTTGCAGGGTTTTCTGAGAGAGATTGACTCTGCTGGGGAAAGTTTCGGGAGAGGTTATCCCCGAAAGATTTTTGTATGGAGGTTGATTCTGCTGGGAGATGGTCCAAAGAGATTGTCTCTGTGGGGATTCTCTGACTTTGAGAATGTTTCAACTTCTATTTTGGATTTTCCTTTTATGGAAACTTATACTTCTTTGGTCGAAGCTGGTTTTGTGGGGGATAGGGAGTGTTTGACTCCGTTTGGGGAAAATGGGAAAGTTTGACTCTACAGGGAAAACTCTAGAGAGGTTTTGACTCCAGTTAAGGGATTATTCAGGAGATATCTTGACCCCTCTGATGATCGTACCTAATTGTCAGATTACCTACGTACCCTTCGTAGGATCAGGTCATGACGTAGTTCAGGCAAATGCCATAAATGGCAAGGGAGGATGTCCCCGAAGAAAGGTTTTGTGAATGAAAGACTGTTAGGCTCAAAGGGCTAACTAGCAGATTTCATTGATTTGAAAAGGGGTTTACATTGCTGCGGATGAAGAGGGTATCATGGATGGCTTCTTATCATTTCTCAGAGAATCTGCGAGTACAAAGCGTCTATCAGATCTAGACCCTAAGTATAATATATTTTAACTTTGTCCATGTTGAAGGGCTCTGGAAGGTCTTCGTCATCCATACGTTTGAGTCGAAGGGCTCCACTGGAGAACTTTTCTCGGACGATATATGAGCCTTCATAGTTTGGTGTGAATTTGTGTAGAGCCCCGGACCTTTTCACATTTAATGCATGACACTTTTGTTGTCATTTTTTCCTTTAAAGAGGAATAATTAATAAATAAGGAAGAAATTGGAAATTCTGAAAGGTAAAAAATGTTTGTTTTCGAAGTACGAACCCAACGCAAGTTGAATCGTCAAAATCGGACGAACGAGTCAAAAGATATGGCCAAAACAGTTTGGACCTGCAGGCAACCGATCGCTCGGTCCATAGAGCGATCGATCGGTCCAAAACCGATCGATCGGTAGCTATCGACTGGTCAATATTTTTGTATGGGGAAATTTTCTAGAGAGTTGATTTTTGGTTGAGAGCTCGGTCAACACACCGATCGCTCGGTAGGCAACCGATCGATCGGTCATAGACACCGATCGCTCGGTCCTCACGTTTTGCAAAATTTTCACTAAGGGCATTTTCGGCATTCGGGTGTTATACCCTTTCTTATATAGGATCTCCCGAGCCTTTAGGGCTCATTCTCAACACTTAGAAGATTTGGAAGATTAGAAGAGAGGAGAAAGGGTTTCCTAAGCTAGGGTTTTGCTTTTGGAGAAGAATCAAAGGGGTTTTGAGACCCTAGATCACTTCAAGTCCGGTTTTTCTCCAAGATCACGGCTCAAGCACCCGTGGAGAACATTCCCCAAGCTAGGGCAGCAGCTACACGGTCGTTTTTGGAAGGGGTTTCTTCCTCATTTCTTCAAGGTCGGTACTTCTTGCTACCTTCCTAGCTATAGCTCCTCTTTTCCTTTATTTCTCTTCGTTTCCTTCCTTTGTACATGTGCTATGAGTTCGGAAGTGTGAACGTGGTGAATGGAGATGAAATAGGCGATTGGATGCCAATGGTTGTGTTGTGATGATTGAAACGGGGGAGGGCATTGTATCCATAATAAACACACATTTATGATGTGAGTAAACTCACCTAGAAAAGCATGATTTAGGTTTAAATGAATAATGAATAATGAACACACCATGTTTGATGAAATGCCAAGGTGAATAAAGTGAGTTGTGAATTAGGAAATGCATGCCTAATAAATTATGGAAATTGCTAGGGCCTATGATAGTTTGTTTTCTTGCTTTCCCTAAATGATGTGAATATTACATTGCTCAATCTTTGATGCTATATGTGTTGTGAATTACCCAAATGTCATATTTAAATTTAAATGCAAGTATGTACACGATTCCCACGAGCACGGCATGCATGACATGATTTACCGAGGTTTTCAAGAACATGGTTAGAGGTGGGACATATCCTACGATATGTTTTATCTCACTTTTCACAAGAAAACAAGAACCAACATTCCACGAGGGGTCTCCCCTCACTCACAAGTGCATATCATGAAGAAGGGTCTCCCTTCCCTCTCAAGTGCATTGCATAAAGAAGGGTCTCCCTTCCCTCTCAAGGCATCTCTCAAGTACATCTCACAAGGATATCTCACAAGTGTATCTCACAAGTTACATGATCACAAGCAAGCACGCATGACATGCATGACATGACACGTACGACACGCTCGACAAGATCAAGCAAGACGAACACGACAAGCTTTCAAGTACGAAAAGATATTTCAAGCCAAGTCAAGTGCACGATGTTTTCAAGAGGTTTTATCGGCTTTCTATGAAATACAAGCATGATTATAAATTGCTTTACTTCCTTGTATGATATGAATTGTTTCCGTCTAACATATATGAATTGCTCCTGATTTATGTATTGCCATTTTTATGCTATGACTGTTGGTTAGTATTTGGTACCCACTGAGTATTCCATGCTCAGCCGTACTTCTTATGTCGGCAGGTTCTGAGGGAGCTGCTGCTCCATTTGATGTTTGTGCTCCTGGTCCATGGGTGGAAGAGGAGTACGTCGAGGAGCCTTTGGAGGAACCTCCCGTAGAGGGTTATCAGTAGGTGGTGTTAGATTCTGAGTGGATTAGCTGTGGGTGAGCATGAGTGATTATATCCATGTATTTTGGCGGGCATGTCCGCACTTTCTTTGTTTTGATTTCTTTGTATTAAACTTGGACCACGTGTATATACTTAGAGGTTGTTAGACTTCCGCTGTGCTTTATGGTTATGTTTCCGCTATGATGTCCTCTATTGTATATGCTCTGTGGGTTTTGCAGGTTGATTGTCAAGCAAATCATGATTAGTCGTCCAAAGTTCACTCTAACTCCTAGGGTGGGTTTTGGGTCGCGACAGAAGTGGTATCAGAGCTTAGGCTTTAGGTCTTTAGGGTCATTTAAAATCTTATACCACGGCTTGACAAGAGCATATGTTAGGAAACAAATTACGAAGGAAGTAAGTCGGGAGCGAGTCTGGTTCCAAGTGTAAGACTAAACTTTAGTCTTAGTCTAAAATGGTTGCTTTAACCAAGTACGGGTCCTAGGTACGCTAGAACATATAATGTGATGAATACTCTCATGACTTGATGTGATGTGTATTAGTATTATACAACTAATACAAATTGAATTATTGTGAAATGGCATTGAAATAAACTGTGGTTTCAAGTTAGACTCATGTGATGTTATTATTCTCAGGACTTTAGTCATGAGACGGAACACACGGGGTCGTGGACCACATACCAGAGCTTCCTCTTCTTCACGGGATGAGGATGAGCAGCCGGACCTCTCTCAGGTCTTAGGCTCTATTGCTGAGACACTCGCCATCCTGGCGGCTCGGCAAACTATACCGGCATCAGCGGCACCTACTCCACTGCCTGCAGCTCCAGTACATCGTACCGCTGGAGTTTAGGCATTCAGGAGATTGAGGCCTCCATCCTTCCATGGGAGTGTGGACCCTCTTGCTGCGGAGGCATGGATCCTCCAGATGGAGAAGATCTTTGCGGTCCTCTCGCCTACAGAGGAGGATAGAGTAGCATGGGCAGTTTTCATGCTAGAGAGCGAAGCCCACCATTGGTGGTTGTCCGCATTGAGGATGCGAGATTTGACCATGCAGGGTCAACCTTGGACTTGGGATGAGTTCAAGGACACTTTTTACAAGAAGTATTTTCCGATTGGAGCACGGGAAAAGAAAGAGAGAGAATTCATCAACCTCGAGCAAGGTTTGATGTCGATGGCACAATACGAGGCCAAGTTCTCGGAGCTATCACGCTTCACGACTCACATGGTTGCCACCGAGGTAATGAAGGCAAGAAGGTTTGAGCAAGGGCTCAAAGATGTTATTATTGAGAAGGTTTCGGTTTTCAGACATGCTACCTACCCTGAGGTAGTAGACAAGGCCTTATTGGTCAAGGCCAATTCAGAGACAGTGTCGCGACCCAAAACCCACCCTAGGAGTTAGAGTGAACTTTGGACGACTAATCATGTCTTACATGACTTATTCGACAACCACCCTGCAAAAACCCACAGAGCATATACAATAGAGGACAAAAACAGCGGAAACATACACTAATCATGGCACAGCGGAAGTCTAAACAAACCTCTATGTATATACGAATCCAAGTTTATACAAAAAGTAATCAAAAGAAAGTGCGGACAGACCCGCCAAAATACATGGATGTATATCTCTCATCTCACCCACAGCTAATCCACTCAGAATCTAACACCACCTACTGATAACCCTCTACGGGAGGTTCCTCCAAAGGCTCCTCGACGTACTCCTCTTCCACCCATGGACCAGGAGCACAAACATCAAATGGAGCAGCAGCTCCCTCAGAACCTGCCGACATAAGAAGTACGGCTGAGCATGGAATACTCAGCGGGTACTAAATACTAACCAACAATTATAGCATAAAATGGCAATACATAAATCAGGAGCAATTCATATATGTTAGACGGAAACAATTCATATCACACAAGGAAGTAAAACAATTTATAATCATGCTTGTATTTCGTAGAAAGCCGATAAAATCTCTTGAAAACATCGTGCACTTGACTTGACTTAAAGTACCATTTTCGTGCTTGAAAACTCACTTGTCTATCTTGCTTGATTCTTGTATGTCGTGTCATGTCATGCATGTCATGCGTGCTTGCTCGTGATCATGTAACTTGTGAGATATCCTTGTGAGATGTACTTGTGAGATGCCTTGAGAGGGAAGGGAGACCCTTCTTTATGCAATGCACTTGAGAGGGAAGGGAGACCCTTCTTCATGATATGCATGTACTTGCGAGGGAAGGGAGGCCCTTCTTCATGATATGCGCTTGTGAGTGAGGGGAGACCCCTCGTGGAATGTTGGTTCTTGTCTTCTTGTGAAAAGCAAGGTAAAACATATCATAGGATATGTCCCACCTCTAACCATGTTCTTGAAAACCTCGATAAATCTTGTCATGCATGCCGTGCTCGTGGAAACCGTGTACATACTTGCATTTAAATTTAAACATGACATTTGGGTAATTTCACAACACATACAACATCAATGATTGAGCAATGTAATATTCATATCATTTAGGGAAAGCAAGAAAACACACTATCATGGGCCTTAGCAACAATCAGAATTTATTAGGCATGCATTTCCTAATTTACAACTCATTTTATTCACCTTGGCATTTCATCAAACATGTTGTGTTCATTATTCATTATTCCTTTAAACCTAACTCATGCTTTTCTAGGTGAGTTTACTCACATCACACTTGTATGTTCATTATTAGTACAATGCCCTTTCCCATTCATTCATCACATCATCCACACGGCATCCATTCGCCAACATCCTCCTCCATTCACCATTCATAACCATCCATCTCATAGCACAGGTGTAAATAAAGGAAAATAATGAGAAATAAAGGGGAAGAAGAGGAACTATAACTAGGAGGGTAGCAAGAAGTACCGACCTTGAAGAAATGAGGAAGAAACCCCTTTCCAAAACGACTGTGTAGCTGCTGCCCTAGCTTGAGGAGATGTTCCTCACGAATGCTTGAGCCGGGATCTTGGAGAAGAGCCGAGCTTGAAGTGATCTAGGGTCTCAAACCCCTTTGATTTCTCTTCCACAGACAAACCCTAGGTTGGAATCGCCTTCTCCCCTTTCTCCTATTCTCTCAACTCTCTAAGTGTCGAATGATGCCCTAAAGGCTCGGGTTAAACTCTTAAGGTAAGAGTGAACCGACCAAAAGACCATAATACCCTTACTGAAATTTCTGTAAAAATACGAGTGCTGAACACGTTGTGCTGTGAACAGTGCTAAACACGTTGTGTTGTGAATAGTGTCAAACACGTTGTGCTGTGAACAGTGTTGAGCACGTTGTGCTGTGAATAGTGCCAACTCATTGTGCTGTGAATAGCGCCAACTCGTTGTGCGTTGAATAGTGCCCACTCGTTGTCCATTGTGAATAGTACCAAACACGTTGTCCGTTGTGGATAGTGCCGAACACGTTGTCCTATGAATAGTGCCAACTCGTTGTGCTATGAATAGCGCCAACTCGTTGTGCGTTGAATAGTGCCCACTCGTTGTCCGTTGTGAATAGTACCAAACACGTTGTCCATTGTGGATAGTGCCGAACACGTTGTCCTATGAATAGTGCCAACTCATTGTGCTGTGAATAGCGCCAACTCGTTGTGTGTTTTATAGTGCCCACTCGTTGTCCATTGTGAATAGTACCAAACACGTTGTCCGTTGTGGATAGTGCCGAACACGTTGTCCTGTGAATAGTGCCAACTCGTTGTGCTGTGAATAGCGCCAACTCGTTGTGCGTTGAATAGTGCCCACTCGCTGTCCGTTGTGAATAGTACCAAACACGTTGTCCATTGTGAATAGTACCAAACACGTTGTCCGTTGTGAAGGGTTCCAACCCTGTTGTCACGTTGTGTCATGCATAGTGCTGAGCTCGTAGTCCGTTGTCTTATGTACAATGTGCCCGTTGTGCTGTACAACGTACCCGTTGTGAGCTGTACAACGGATGCACAACATCTACGTTAAGAGTATGTTGTCTGTGCTATGTTATCAGAGTACGACGTCAGAGCACATCCTTAGTGCCTTCCGAGCTACGTTTTGCCTACAGGTTCAGACTGTTTTGGCCATATCTTTTGACTCGTTCTTCCGATTTTGACGATTCAACTTGCGTTGGGCTCGTACTTCGAAAAGGAACATTTCTGACATTTTGAAATTTATAATTTCTTCCTTATTTATTAATTATACCTCTTTAAAGGAAAAATGACAATGAAAGTGTCATGCATTAACTGTGAAAAGGTCAGGGGCTCTACAGACAGTGTCCAAGAAGAGGGAGTAGGCGAGAGGCCAAGCTAGTAGTTCAACACCTCGAGAGAGGCGGGCTCGTACCGGCCCTTATCAGTATGCGTGGCCAGCACCACCGATGAGGCCATCTTATGCGCTTCCAGCACCACGACAGTATGTGCCTCAGGCACCGCGACCTCAGGCTCTTCCGGCCCCACGGCCAGTTGCACCTCAGACGGTGAGGTATGCTCCACCTCCAGCCCCTCCGACCTATACACACGAGGTCTGCACTTCGTGCGGCCGAAGGCACCCGGCAGGAGATTGCCGAAGGGCATCGGGTGGATGTTTTCATTGTGGTCGCCAGGGCCATATGATCAGGGATTGCCCCAGTCGGCATTTAACAGGCCAGTCTCAGGGGATTAGGCCACCAGCACGCCCAGCAGGATCATATCAGGCGTCACTCAGACTACCCGGTCTACACCTCAGTCTCGCCAGGCAAACCAGGGGCGATTTTTTGCCTTAACAGAGGGTGATGCACTTGCATCTGACGATGTAGTGCAAGGTACGCAGTTGTAGCTTATTTAATTATCCGTAAATTAAACTGTTAAGTATTAATTGATTGTGCACGTACTTGGCATGTTATATGTATAAATACCTATATGTATACGTTGTTGATGCATGGATTGACTTAGCTAGCAAAAATTTCAGGGACCCTACTAGTCAATGAGTGTTTGGCTCGAGTGTTGATTGATACTGGGTCTACTCATTCGTTTGTCTCGCCGAGTTTTTTAGAAGGCTTTTCTGTGGAGCCTAGTCAGCTAGAACCGGAGTTAGCCATTTCGACTCCTCTCGGAAAAAAAGTATTGACAGATAAAGTGTGTCGAAATAGTGTGATTCAAGTGGGAAGCCACGAGTTGGCGGTCGATCTAATAGTTCTTGGATTCCAAGACTTTGACGTGATATTGGGAATGGATTGGTTAGTGGCACATCACGGGCACGTAGCTTGCTTTGAGAAAATGGTACTCTTCAAGCCAGTAGAAGGAAAACCATTCCACTTTCGAGGCAAAGGACTCTTCGACAATTCCGGTCGTGAGTAAATTCCTGGATGTATTTCCAGAGGAGTTGCCAGGATTTCCTCCAGACAGAGAGATTGAGTTTGTGATTGAGCTTACACCAGGCACAGCTCCCATCTCTCGGGCTCCGTATAAAATGGCCCCGGTAGAACTCAAGGAGTTGAAGACTCAGTTGGAGGAATTACAAGGCCTTGGTTTCATTCGACCAAGTGTCTCACCGTGGGGTGCCCCGGTGTTTTTTGTTAAGAAGAAAGATGGTTCGATGCGGATGTGCATCGATTACCGACAATTGAACAAGGTCACTATAAAGAATAGGTATCCATTGCCTAGAATTGATGATTTGTTCGATCAGTTGAAGGGAGCGAGATTTTTCTCAAAGATAGACCTTCGATCGGATTATCACCAGTTGAAGATTAAGGTGGAAGATGTTCCCAAAACTACTTTCAGGACTCGGTATGGACACTACGAGTTCTTGGTGATGCCTTTTGGACTCACGAACGCGCCGGCAGCCTTTATGGATTTGATGAACCTGGTGTTCCGGCCATATCTTGATAGGTGCGTGATTGTATTTGTTGATGACATTTTGGTCTATTCCCAGACATGGGAAGATCATACACGCGATCTACACCTTGCTTTGGAAATGCTAAGTGTCGCGACCCAAAACCCACCCTAGGAGTTAGAGTGAATCTTGGACGACTTAATCATTACTTACATGACTTGCTTGACGAACCAACCTGCAAAACTCACAGAACATATACAATAGAGGATAACAGCGGAAGCATAACTATAAAACACCGCGGAAGTCTAACAAACCTCTAAGTATATATATACACATGGTCCAAGTTTAATACAAAAGAAAACAAAACGAAGAAAGTGCGGACATGCCCGCCAAAATACATGGATATAATCACTCATGCTCACCCACAGCTAAACCACTTAGAATCTAACACCACCTACTGATAACCCTCTACGGGAGGTTCCTCCAAAGGTTCCTCGACGTACTCCTCCTCCACCCATGGACCAGGAGCACAAACATCAAATGGAGCAGCAGCTCCCTCAGAACCTGCCGACATAAGAAGTACGGCTGAGCATGGAATACTCAGTGGGTACTAAATACTAACCAACAGTCATAGTATACAGATAGCATAAATAAAGTAGGAAGCAAGTTGCATATATAGAACAGGAACAATTTATATCAAACAAGGAAGTAAGGCAATTTGTATTCATGCTTGCATTCAGAAAGACTGATAAAACCCTTGAAAACATCGTGCACTTGACTTGATTGGAAATACCATTTCCGTGCTTGAAACTTGTCATGTTTGTCTTATCTTGTCATATCATGCGTGTCATGCCATGTCATGCTTGCTTGGAAAGTAAACTACTTGTGAGGGAAGGGAGACCCTTCTTCCTAGAATGATTATGCTTGTCATGCCATGTCTTGTCGTGCTTGCTTGGAAAAGTAAACTACTTGTGAGGGAAGGGAGACCCTTCTTCCTAAATGCTCATGTCATGTCCTTTCACTTGTGAGATGTCCTTGTGAGATGTACTTGCGAGGGAAGGGAGACCCTTCTTATGAAAATGCATGATTGTCTTGTCCTTGCCAAAAGCGAGGTAAAACATATCGTAGGATATGCCCCACCTCTAAATCCCATTTTTGAAAAACGTCGGTAATCCATGTCATGCATGCGTGCTCGTGAGATCGTGTACATACTTGCATTTGGAATTAAATATGACAATTTGGGTAATTTACAAAGCATAGCATATCACGATTTGAACAAGTAATAAGTCGCACATTTGAGAAATGTAAGAAACACACTATCATATGCCCTAACAATTTCATGAATAATTAAACATGTATTCCCTTAATTTATCACTCATTGTATTCACCTTGGCATCTCATCAAACATAGTGTGTTCATTATTTATTAACCCTACAACATGCTTTTCTAGGTGGGTTTTACTCACATCACATATGTATGTTTATTATGGGTACAATGCCCTCCCCGTTCATCCATCACATCAATACACACGGCATCCAATCGCCCACATTCATCTCCATTCATCATTCACCGTTCACCATTCACAACCCATCTCATAATATATATATATATATATTAAGGAAACAAGAAGAAATAAGGAAAGGAGAGGCTATAACTAGGAGGGTAGTAAAAAGTACCGACCTTGAAGAGATGAGGAAGAAACCCCTTTTCCAAACGACCGTGAGTTGCTGCCCTAGCTTGGAACACGAGCTCCACCCGAGCTTGAGCCGAGATCTTGAAGGAAAACGTGCTTGAGGATGATCTAGGGTCTCAAACCCCTTTGATTCCTCTTCAAAATGGAAGCCCTAGATTTAGGAACCCTTTCTCCTCTCTTCTAATCTCCCAAATCTTCTAAGGGTTGAGAATGAGCCCTAAAGGCTCGGGCAATCCTATATAAGAAAGGGTATAACACCCGAATGCCGAAAATGCCCTTAGTGAAAATTCTGTAAAACGCGAGGACCGAGCGATCGGTGGTTATGACCGATCGACCGGTCAAAAACTCACTCTCTGGAAAATTTCCCCATACGAAATTTCTGACCGCGCGATAGCTACCGATCGATCGGTTATGGACCGATCGATCGCTGACTGGACCGAGCGATCGGTTCTCTGTATGTCTGGACTGTTTTGACCATATCTTTTGACTCGCTCGTCGGATTTCGACGATTCAACTTGCGTTGGGTTCGTCTTTCGAAAACGCACATTTCTGACATTTCGAAATTTCCGATTTCTCCCTTATTTATTAATTAGACTACAAAAATGGCCAATTAGCTACGAAGGTGCTATTCATTAAGGATGAAAAAGTCCGGGGTGCTACACTAAGAGAGCACAAGCTATACGCCAAACTTAGCAAGTGTGAGTTTTGGTTGGAAGAGGTCGCATTCCTAGGCCACGTTGTTTCTGCAGAAGGTATCTCGGTAGATCCGAAGAAGATTGAAGCAGGTATGAGTTGGGTGAGGCCCAAGAATGTTACCGAGATACGCAGCTTTCTTGGGTTGGCAGGCTACTATAGGAGATTCGTAGAGGGTTTCTCTAGCCTTGCAGCACCGCTCACTTACCTGACAAGGAAGAACGCCAAGTTTGTATGGAGTGATAAGTGCGAGATCAGTTTCACGGAACTGAAGAAGAGGCTTAGTACAGCCCCTGTCCTTACTGTGCCATCTGGACCTTATGGGTATGAGGTGTATAGTGATGCCTCACACGTTGGACTTGGGTGTGTACTCATGCAGCACAAGAAAGTCATTGCCTATGCATCAAGGGAATTGAAGGAGTATGAGAAGAATTATCCCACGCACGACTTGGAGCTTGCGGCAGTCGTGTTTGCACTTAAGATTTGGCGTCATTACCTTTATGGGGTGGAGTTCTATGTGTTTACCGATCACAAGAGTCTCAAGTATCTCTTTTCCCAAAAGGAGCTGAATCTAAGGCAACGGCGTTGGATGGAATTTTTGAAAGACTATGACTGTACCATTCAATACCACCCAGGTAAAGCGAATGTAGTGGCCGACGCTTTGAGTAGAAGACCTCCGGGGTTATTAGCACACATGTTGGTGCAAGAATGGAAGCTACTTGAAGATTTGGAAAATCTGGACATCAGTGTGAATGACTCTGTCCGTAGTCCTATCTTGGCAAATGTCACGGTTCAGCCATACATTATAGATTTGATCCAAGAATACCAAGCCGCGGATGCTGAACTGTTGGCTTATCGGGACAAGGAAGTTGCCAAGGGTAGTGAAGACTTTTCTCTCACTAGCCGAGGTGCTATCACATTCAAAGGAAGGCTGTGTGTTCCGGCCAATGCAAATGTAGAGCCCCGGACCTTTTCACATTTAATGCATGACACTTTCATTTCCATTTTTGCCTTTAAAGAGGTATAATTAATAAATAAGGAAGAAATTAGAAATTCTGAAACGTTAGAAATGTTCCTTTTCGAAGTACGAACCCAGCGCAAGTTGAATCGTCAAAATCGGACGAACGAGTCAAAAGATATGGCCAAAACAGTCTGGACCTGCAGGAAATCGTAGCTCGGTTATGCGCTAAGGATGTAGCTCGGAAAGCGCTAAGGACGTAGCTCGGTTATGCACTAAGGACGTAGCTCGGAAGGCGCTAAGGACGTAGCTCTGACAACGTGCTCTGATAAGGCACAGACAACGCATAGACAACGTACTCTGATAACGTAGCTCTAGCTCTGACAACGTATACGTTGTGCATCCGTTGTGCAACAGACAACGGGTACGTTGTACAGCAACAACGGCTACGTTGTACAGCAACAACGGGTGCGTCGTACAGCAGACAACGGGCACGTTGTACATAAGACAACGGACAATGTGTTCAGCACTGTTCACAGCACAACGTGTTCAGCACTGTTCACAGCACAACGTGTTCAGCATTGTTCACAGCACAACGAGTGTTCACAGCACAAATGTTCAGCACTATTCACAGCTCAACGAGTTCGACACTCGTGTTTTTACAGAAATGTCAGTAAGGGTATTATGGTCTTTTGGTCGGTTTACTCTTACCTTAAGAGTCTTGCCCGAGCCTTTAGGGCTTCATTTCGACACTTAGAGAGATTGGGAGATAAGAAGAGAAGAAAGGGCGATTCCTAAATCTAGGGTTTCCATTTTGGAGAAGAATCAAAGGGGTTTTGAGACCCTAGATCACTTCAAGCTCGGCTCTTCTCCAAGATCTCGGCTCAAGCACTCGTGGAGAGCATTCTCCAAGCTAGGGCAACAGCTACACAGTCGTTTTGGAAAGGGGATTTCTTCCTCACTTGATCAAGGTCGGTACTTCTTGCTACCCTCCTAGTTATAGTTCCTCTTTTCCCTTTATTTCTTTTGATTTTCTTTCATTTACACATGTGCTATGAGATGGATGGTTATGAATGGTGAATGGAGGTGGATGTTGGTGAATGGATGCCGTGTGGATGATGTGATGAATGAATGGGAAAGGGCATTGTACTAATAATAAACACACATTTAGGATGTGAGTAAACTCACCTAGAAAAGCATGATTTAGGTTTAAATGAATAATAAATAATGAACACACCATGTTTGATGAAATGCCAAGGTGAATAAAATGAGTGGTAAATTAGGAAATGCATGCCTAATAAATTCTGAATGTTGCTAGGGCCTATGATAGTGTGTTTTCTTGCTTTCCCTAAATGATGTGAATATTACATTGCTCAATCATTGATGTTATATGTGTTGTGAAATTACCCAAATGTCATATTTAAATTCAAATACAAGTATGTACACGGTTTCCACGAGCACGGCATGCATGAAATGATTTATCGAGGTTTTCAAGAACATGGTTAGAGGTGGGACATATCCTACGATATGTTTTACCTCGCTTTTCACAAGAAAACAAGAACCAACATTCCACGAGGGGTCTCCCCTCACTCACAAGTGCATATCATGAAGAAGGGCCTCCCTTCCCTCGCAAGTACATACATATCATGAAGAAGGGTCTCCCTTCCCTCGCAAGTGCATTGCATAAAGAAGGGTCTCCCTTCCCTCTCAAGGCATCTCTCAAGCGCACCTCACAAGGGTATCTCACAAGTTACATGATCACAAGCAAGCACGCATGACATGCATGACATGACACGACATACAAGAATCAAGCAAGATAGACAAGACAAGCTTTCAAGTACGAAAAGATATTTCAAGCCAAGCCAAGTGCACGATGTTTTCAAGAGGTTTTATCGGTTTTCTACGAAATACAAGCATGATTATAAATTGCTTTACTTCGTTGTATGACATGAATTGTTTCCTGCTTTATGTATGCTATCCGTATGCTATGACTGTTGGGTAGTGTTTAGTACCCGCTGAGTATTCCATGCTCAGCCCTACTTCTTATGTCGGCAGGTTCTGAGGGAGCTGCTGCTCCATTTGATGTTTGTGCTCCTGGTCCATGGGAGGAGGAGGAGTACGGAGAGGAGCCTTTGGAGGAACCTCCAGTAGAGGGTTACCATTAGGTGGTTGTAGATTCTGAGTAGATTAGCTGTGGGTGAGATGAGAGATATACATTCATGTATTTTGGCGGGTCTGTCCGCACTTTCTTCTGGTTACTTTTTGTATAAACTTGGACCATATGTATATACTTAGAGGTTTGTTAGACTTCCGCTGTGCTTTATGGTTATGTTTCCGCTATAATGTCCTCTATTGTATATGCTGTGTAGGTTTTGCAGGTTGGTTGTCAAGCAAGTCATGATTAGTCGTCCAAAGTTCACTCTAACTCCTACGGTGGGTTCTGGGTCGCGACAGCAGATCTTCGACGATAGATCATGGACGAAGCACATCGTTCGAAGTACACAGTGCATCCTGGGGGTACAAAGATGTACCGGAACCTCAAGAGTCACTTTTGGTGGCGGAATATGAAGATGGATGTTGCGGAGTATGTAGCACGATGCTTAGTGTGCCAACAGGTGAAGGCAGAGCACATGCGGCCGGCAGGTCTATTGCAGTCTCTTCCTATTCCCGAGTGGAATGGGAGAACATATCCATGGATTTCATAGTTGGCTTGCCAAAAACGGCAAGGGGCTCAGATGCGATATGGGTAGTAGTGGATCGTTTGACAAAGTCCGCTCATTTCCTACCGTACCGAACTACTTTCAACTCTAGCCAGTTGGCCGCGTTATACATCAAGGAAGTGGTTAGGTTTCACGGAGTGCCAGTCAGTATTATGTCAGATCGGGATCCAAGATTCACGTCAAGATTTTGAAAAAGTTTCCAAGAGGCTATGGGTTCCCGACTTGATTTCAGCACCGCTTTTCATCCACAGATGGATGGACAAACTGAGAGAGTGAACCAAGTCATTGAAGACATGCTTCGGGCTTGTATGTTGGATTTCAGAGGCAGTTGGGAAGAGCACTTGCCTTTGGTTGAATTCGCCTATAATAACAGCTATCAGGCGAGTATCCAAATGGCACCATTTGAGGCCCTGTATGGGCGAAGTTGTAGGTTTCCTCTCTATTGGGATGAGGTAGGAGAAAGGAAAGTACTTGGTCTGGAGTTGATTGAGCAAACTGCAAACACAGTTAAGATCATTCTGGATCGATTGAAAGCCGCTCAAGATCGCCAGAAAAGTTATGCGGACATGCGCCGTAGGGACTTGGAATTTCAAGTAGGGGATCAAGTTTTTGTGAAAGTATCTCCTACCAAAGGGATCATGAGATTTGGCAAGCGAGGCAAGCTCAGTCCTCGGTATGTTGGGCCCTTTGAGATTAATTACGCGAGTTGGTGAGGTTACTTACAGGGTAGCTCTCCCACCTCACATGGCCGCAGTTCACAACGTCTTCCATGTGTCTATGCTTCGGAAGTACATTGCGGATCCTTCGCATGTCATAGACTTGGAACCGTTGGAGATTCGAGAGGACCTCACCTTGATTGAAAAGCCGGTTCAGATTTTGGATCAAAGAGATCAAGTGCTTCGCAACAAGACAATCCCTTTGGTTCTTGTGCAATGGCAACACCATGCTCGGGAAGAAGCTACATGGGAGCGTGAAGCCGAAGTCAAAGCGAAGTACCCAGAATTATTTGAATGAGTTTTTGTATAAGTTTGTATATGACTTGTAATTTTCTTTTTGGTTTGCAATGCAAGTAGCATCTAAATTTTGAGGATGAAATTTTTGTAAGGGGGGGAGGATGTAGAGCCCCGGACCTTTTCACATTTAATGCATGACACTTTCGTTGCCATTTTTGCCTTTAAAGAGGAATAATTAATAAATAAGGAAGAAATTGGAAATTCTGAAAGGTCAGAAATGTTCGTTTTTGAAGTACGAACCCAACGCAAGTTGAATCGTCAAAATCAGATGAACGAGTCAAAAGATATGGCCAAAACAGTCTGGACCTGCAGGCAACCGATCGCTCGGTCCATAAAGCGATCGATCGGTCCAAAACCGATCGATCGGTAGCTATCGACTGGTCAAGATTTTTGTATGGGGAAATTTTCCAGAGAGTTGATTTTTGGTCGAGAGCTCGGTCAACACAACGATCGCTTGGTAGGCAACCGATCGATCGGTCATAGACACCGATCGCTCGGTCCTCGAGTTTTGCAGAATTTTCACTAAGGGCATTTTCGGCATTTGGGTGTTATACCCTTTCTTATATAGGATCGCCCGAGCCTTTAGGGCTCATTCTCAACACTTAGAAGATTTGGGAGATTAGAAGAGAGGAGAAAGGGTTTCCTAAGATAGGGTTTTGCTTTTGGAGAAGAATCAAAGGGGTTTTGAGACCCTAGATCACTTCAAGTCCGGCTTTTCTCCAAGATCACAGCTCAAGCACCCGTGGAGAACGTTCCCCAAGCTAGGGCAGCAGCTACACGGTCATTTTTGGAAGGGGTTTCTTCCTCATTTCTTCAAGGTCGGTACTTCTTGCTACCCTCCTAGCTATAGCTCCTCTTTTCCTTTATTTCTCTTTGTTTCCTTCCTTTGTACATGTGCTATGAGTTTGGAAGTGTGAACGTGGTGAATGAAGATGAAATAGGCGATTAGATGCCAATGGTTGTGTTGTGATGATTGAAACGGGGGAGGGCATTGTATCCATAATAAACACACATTTATGATGTGAGTAAACTCACCTAGAAAAGCATGATTTAGGTTTAAATGAATAATGAACACACCATGTTTGATGAAATGCCAAGGTGAATAAAGTGAGTTGTGAATTAGGAAATGCATGCCTAATAAATTATGAAAATTGCTAGGGCCTATGATAGTGTGTTTTCTTGCTTTCCCTAAATGATGTGAATATTACATTGCTCAATCTTTGATGCTATATGTGTTGTGAATTACCCAAATGTCATATTTAAATTTAAATGCAAGTATGTACACGATTCCCACGAGCACGGCATGCATGACATGATTTACCAAGGTTTTCAAGAACATGGTTAGAGGTGGGACATATCCTACGATATGTTTTATCTCGTTTTTCACAAGAAAACAAGAACCAACATTCCACGAGGGGTCTCCCTTCACTCACAAGTGCATATCATGAAGAAGGGTCTCCCTTCCCTCTCAAGTGCATTGCATAAAGAAGGGTCTCCCTTCCCTCTCAAGGCATCTCTCAAGCGCATCTCACAAGGATATCTCACAAGTGTATCTCACAAGTTACATGATCACAAGCAAGCACGCATGACATGCATGACATGACACGTACGACACGCTCAACAAGATCAAGCAAGACGAACACGACAAGCTTTCAAGTACGAAAAGATATTTCAAGCCAAGTCAAGTGCACGATGTTTTCAAGAGGTTTTATCGGCTTTCTACGAAATTCAAGCATGATTATAAATTGCTTTACTTCCTTGTCTGATATGAATTGTTTCCGTCTAACATATATGAATTGCTCCTGATTTATGTATTGCCATTTTTATGCTATGACTGTTGGTTAGTATTTGGTACCCGCTGAGTATTCCATGCTCAGCCGTACTTCTTATGTCGGCAGGTTCTGAGGGCGCTGCTGCTCCATTTGATGTTTGTGCTCCTGGTCCATGGGTGGAAGAGGAGTACGTCGAGGAGCCTTTGGAGGAACCTCCCGTAGAGGGTTATCAGTAGGTGGTTTTAGATTCTGAGTGGATTAGCTATGGGTGAGCATGAGTGATTATATCCATGTATTTTGACGGGCATGTCCGCACTTTCTTTGTTTTGATTTCTTTGTATTAAACTTGGACCACGTGTATATACTTAGAGGTTGTTAGACTTCCGCTGTGCTTTATGGTTATGTTTCCGCTATGATGTCCTCTATTGTATATGCTCTGTGGGTTTTGCAGGTTGATTGTCAAGCAAATCATGATTAGTCGTCCAAAGTTCACTCTAACTCCTAGGGTGGGTTTTGGGTCGTGACAATTTACCCCTGGGGTTAAGACGGTTTGGCAATATTTTCTAGAGAACAAGGTCACCAACTTCCATGCTTCAGGACTTGACTTTCTTGTTGAAAGCCCTAGCCATGCGCCTTTGGTAGGCATGAGAGTGGTTGATGACTTTCAGTCACCTTTCTTCTATCAGATTCAACTACTCATACCAAGCATGGGCTCATTCTACTTCTAAGATTTCTGCTTTCATTAACACACGGAGTGATGAAATTTCTACTTCACTGGAGAGAACTGCTTCCATATTATAAGCCAGAGCGAACGGTACTACCCCAATTGAGGTTTAGATAGACGTTCTATAGGCCATGAAAGAATATGAGAGCATCTCATGCCAGGTAGAGTAGCTGGTTATCATCTTTTCTATGATTTTCTTCATGTTTTTGTTGGCGGCTTTGACTGCACCTTTGGTCTGAGGCCTGTATGACGTGGAATTGTGATACTCTATCCTGAATTTCTGACAGAGATCTTGCAGGGGGATCCGGATAAAAAATTATGCAGAAAACAGGATCCCCTAGATCTTAACACCATAGAAAGCATCAAAAACTATCTAAGAGTTTTAGTCATATCACCTCGGTGAATGATGTTCACCGGTGAAGCTTAATCCACTCGAACCGTCAGAACTCTTTGTAGAGATTTCTCCCAAAAATACTAAAAGTTCGATCCTTGTTCTTCGCTATCCCCACGAAACTTTAGAATCTCCTTTGGAATTATTGAAGCAAGAGGAAGAAGATGGATGAATGGTGCAGACCTTCTATCACCAAAAATACTAAGGTTCAAAGCACTAGAAAAGCAAAACCCAACTTGGACCACCCTTGTAGCTCACGAAAATCCTCGGGAGACTCCCTAGGTGCCCACGGTTTGGAGAGGGAGAGAAAAAAAATTCAGGAGAATTGTGACTATCCTCTCCCCAAGTTTTGGTCTTGGTGTATTTATAGACTAGGATCCAATCCTAATCCTACTCCAACTTGATCTTATCCCTTAAGAAGTTATTTATTAATAATAACTCTTATTATTAATTATATAAAATTCTAGTTTAACTATAACTGCTTTAGTTATAGTAATCCTACTAATTAAAGAGTCTTTATTAAATGAGGATTCCTTAATTAATAGGGATAAGTCAACAACCAACACATGGAAGAATCCTAGTTAAACTAGGAAACCTAAACAACCAAGGGGGGGCGTGAGCATCAAGGGGTCGTGGACTTTGAGGAGTTTAACATTCCTTGTTGCAATCCAACTCCATGTCATCTTAATCCTAATTGCAATCCAACCATTGGATTTTAATTCCTTAATTAATAGAGTTATTACTCAATAATTATTCAATGAACCAAATCCCAATCCAATTATGATTTCCAAAGTGGGCGCCCCACCCTAGGGTTAAAACCCATGGGCTTGGGCCCATATGAAAGGTCCATATTAATGGGTTTATGGATATGGGTCAAACTCATTTCCCCTTTAATTAGGTTAATTAAATAATTATTAAAATAATCCCTAGATTTAAATTAACAATTAATTTAAACCATAGATTAACTTTTAATCTATTTAATTAATGATTGAATTTTAATCACTTAAATAATTGATTAACATTTAATCAATTATTGAGCTTGTATTTCTTATGTGAGCATCTCCACAGATTGCTCTGGGACATTCTTACCCTGGCTTACCCAATGTTATCCCATTGACCCTAAACAGGAATTACATCAGAATTGCAAGTGACGTGAGATATCCATATTGCAATTGAATCCCATTGTATGAACATGTCACGCCCCAAAATACCCCCTAGGAGTTTAGGGATACTTTAGGCATGACTATACGTACCTGCCAAACCATCTTGTCATGAACAAGATAATTACAGTACTAAAACAATGATAATCAGAGCGCAGAAGCTAAACATAAATGCGGAAGCGTAAACTAACTTTTTCTTTTCTTCTAAAGTTCCCAACATAGTATTCCAAGTTAACAATACAAAACATGTCTAAGTCTAAGGTGGACAGACCCACCTATCAAAATTTCAAAATACATAAACACCCTCTCGTACTCTCCCCTCAACAGTAGTCGAGGTACGGCTATACGTCAAGGTCTCAGTCTGCCTAAGACTGCAGTGGGATAGACGGCTCTCTCTCCTCTATATACTCTTCCTCAACCCAAGGCTCCAGGTCAAAGGCTTCCTCAGTACCTGCCGACATGAAAGTATGACTGAGCATGGAAAACTCAGCGAGTACAAGCTACTAGCTAACCATAACAATAATAAACACGCGAAGAGCAATACAATACCAATCATCAATTCAAAGTAATAGAAAAATCATAGAATTAAACAATATTAAACATGGAGCAATATTATCATCTTGATGTACGTGCATGAATGCAAAAACGCCGATAAAAATCATGCTTGAAAACCCATTTCCATATCTCGGTATGCCTTGTAGAAATCATGTATGCGTGCATGCATGAATGCCTTGTCATCATCTTGTAACCTTGCATCTTGTAACTTGTGAGCCAGAGGCTAGCGCCCGAATCTCCCTGGGCTGCCAACCTCCTTGATATATGGTTTTCTTGTGAGCCAGAGGCTAGTACCCGAATGTCCCTGGGCTACCAACCTCCTTGACAATATGTGATTTTTATTACTTGTTTAGTTTTCTTGTGAGCCAGAGGCTAGTACCCGAATTTTTCCTGGGCTACCAACCTCCTTGACAATAGGTATTTTAGGGGTTTTCTTGTGAGCCAGAGGCTAGTACCTGTATCTCCCTGGGCTACCAACCTCCTTGACATGCAATATTTTCTTATTGGTTATTATATGCACATGCTCTTGAAATCTCGGTTCATGCTATCATGCGTACTCGTGTACGTGTCAATCGTGACAATAGTGGAATGAGGATAACAAGAGAGATATGGCATCACAATTCCATTCGTAATATATTCATGTGAGCATTCGAGTAATTAACATGGCATTTGAGTATTTAAAGCATTTTCTTCCCTTAAGTCATCATTTTATAGATTCGGCATTTTGTCAAACACATAACATACATTGTTCCTTAGTAGTTCATCTTCTTCCTTTTTATGCATATTTTCCATTCAATCACACAAGGGTAAGTTTATTATTTGTACAATGCCCATCCTCCATTTTCCAATTCACACCCCACACATCATACATCATTCATTCGGCATCCAATCGCCTCAATCCATACCCATCCAAACATCCATACCATTCTTCCTTATCTTGTTTATGTTCATTAGAGATGTTCATTAGAGATAATACATTTCATAAAGAAGAAACCTAAAAACAAGGATCATATTCCATATAGAAACCTAGATTATTGCTAGGGTAAGTTAGTAGGGTGTACTAACCTTGAAGATCAAGCTTGATCTTTGAGGAATCCTTTGATTGAGGATGGTTCTAGCTTGGAATCCTTCAAGCTTGCTCCCTTGATCTCAATCCCAAAGCCCTCTTTGGATTTTTCCTTCAATCACTCCTCCTCCTTTTTCCCCTTCTTTCTCTCCTTAGGTTTAGAAAATCCCCAAATAGGATCCCTAAACAAGACAAGGGTTTAAAACCCCCAAATTCGGAACCTGCTACCGCATGCGATCGATCGCGCCCTTATCTGCGATCGATCGCAGGTCCTTGCGATCGATCGCACATTAATGCGATCTATCGCACATGAACCCGAATACATTGGTCTGATTTCCCTCTGTATGCGATCGATCGCACACTCTTGCGATCGATCGTAGATCACTGCGATCTGTCACATAGGGATCTCCATTTATCACATATGGTCCCTAGACCTTGGGACCTATTTCACCTGCATGCGATCGATCGCACCCAAACCTGCGATCGATCGCACATCCCAGATTTTGTTGTTTTCTTCCATTTTCCTTTACTTTGGTAATTCGGCCATAACTTGTGACTCGGTTGTCCGATTTGGACGATTCAACATGCGTTGGATTCGTCTTTCGAAGGAAAACATTCTTAACATTTTAGAATTTCTAATTCCTTCTTTATTTATTGACCAAATTACCCCTAAAGTTGACTGATCCGCAAATGGGTTTCAGTAACTCGAGTTTTCGATATGTCTGACTTAGAAATACTACTTCTTAACACTTAGAGATTCTTTAATTTTTTCCATTCCATAGAAATAGGAGGATTACAAAGGCAAAATGCCTTGGCACGGTTTTTTTTTAATACATGGAAAAAGTTCCGGGGTTCTACAGAACATTAACCATGACGGATCCCGCCACATGAACTTTTAAATTCGATTTATCCTTCCAAATACATTATCCCTAATAGGCCTACGAGATTGACATACTATCTAACTCATAGCCCATTGCACATCATCCGAGTTTCCAAGACTTATGATTAAGCCAAGAGAAACAATTTCTTATGAAAAACATTTTGAGAAAATCCTTTAATAAGTATAATATCTTTTAATAAAAGTATATTTTAAAACTTATTTTGATTTCAAAATCACCTGCGCAAGATTTGAACTTAATTAACTGTCTTACCCTGAACGTGGATAATCTCTCAAATTAATGAGTTTGTGTCGCGACCCAAAACCCACCCTAGGAGTTAGAGTGAATCTTGGACGACTTATCATGACTTAGATGACTTGCTTGACAAACCAACCTGTAAAAATACCTGGAGCGTATACAAAGAGGACATAATAACGGAAGCATAAACTACATAGCACAGCAGAAGACTAACCAAACCTCTAAGTATATATATATATACATGATCCAAGTTTGAACAAAAGAAATCACAAAAGAAAGTGCGGACAAGCCCGCTAAAATACATGAATATACTCTCTCAAGCTATTCCACAGCCACTCAGAATCAACCACCTAGTAATAACCCTCTACCGGAGGTTCCTCCACAGGTTCCTCAACGTACTCCTCTTCCACCCATGGGCAAGGAGCATAAATGTCAAAAGGAGCGGCAACTCCCTCAGTACCTGCCGACATAAACGTACGGTTGAGCATGGAATACTCAACGTGTACCAAATGCTAACCAACAGTCACAGCATAACAATAACCATATATAAAGCAGGAAGCAACTCACAATATAACAGGAAAGGAAAACAGTTTATATTCATGCTTGCATCACATAAAAACCAATAAAAACTCTTGAAATCATCGTGCACTTGACTTGACTTGACTTGAAATACTTATTTCATGATTGAAAACTTGTCATGTCTGTCTTGCTTGATCTTGTCTAGCTTGTCATGTCATGCGTGTCATGTCATACATGTCATGCTTGCGTGTCATGCTTGCTTGGAAATTAAACATGCTCATGTAACTTGTGAGATGCACTTAAGAGGAAATGAAGACCTTTCTTTCAATGACATGCACTTGAGAGGGAAGGGAGACCCTTCTTTTAATGATATGCACTTGTGAGTGAAGGAAGATGTAGAGCCCCAGACTTTTCCATGCTTAATACATGACACTTTCGTTGTCATCTTGCCTTTTAAGAGGTATGATTAATAAATGAGGAAGAATTTGGAAATTTCAAAATGTCAGAATTGTTCCTCTTCGAAGTACGAACACAACGCAAGTTGAATCGTCAAAATCGGACGAACGAGTCAAAAGATATGGCCAAAACAGTCTGAACCTGTAGGCAAAACGTAGCTCGGAAGGCACTAAGGACGTAACTCAGTTAGGCGCTAAGGACGTAGCGCGGAAGGCACTAAGGTCGTGCTCTGACATCGTACTCTGATATCGTAGCACAGACAACGTACTCTGATAACGTATACGTTGTGCATCCGTTGTACAGCTCACAACGGGTACGTTGTACAGCTCACAACGGGTACGTTGTACAGCACAACGAATGGCACTATTCATAGCACAACGAGTTGGCACTATTCACAGCACAACGAGTTGGCACTATTCATAGTACAACGAGTTGGCACTATTCACAGTACAACGAGTTGGCACTATTCACAGCACAACGAGTTGGCACTATTCACAGCACAACGAGTTGGCACTATTCACAGCACTATTCACAGAAATCCCAATAAGGGTATTTCGGTCTTTTGGTCAGTTCACTCTTACCTTAAGAGTTTAATCTGAGCCTTTAGGGCATCATTCGACACTTAGAGAGTTTGAGAGAATAGAAGAAAGAGGAGAAGGCGATTCCAACCTAGGGTTTCCATTTGGGAGAGAAATCAAAGGGTTTGAAACCCTAGATCAACCTCCAGCCCGTTTTTCTTCAAGATCAAGGCACAAACTCGTGAGGAGCATCTCCTCAAACTAGGGCAGCAGCTACACAGTCGTTTTGGAAAGGGGTTTCTTCCTCATTTCTTCAAGGTCGGTACTTTTTACTACCCTCCTAGTTATAGTTCCTCTTTCCCCTTCTTTTCTCTTCATTTTCTTTCATTTACACATGTGCTATGAGATGGATAAATGGTAAATGCTGAATGGTGAATGGTGAATGGTGAATGGTGAATGGTGAATGGTGAATGAAGATGGAATGGGCGATTGGATGCCAATGGTTGTGTGTGATGAACAAATGGGGAAGGGCATTGTTCCAATAATGAATGTACATGTATGATTTGAGTAAAACCCATCTAGAAAAGCATGTTGTAGGGTAAATCCATAATGAACACACCATGTTTGATGAAATGCCAAGGTGAACACAGTGAGCTGAAAATCTGGAAATGCATGCCTAATAAATTATGAATATTGCTAGGGACTATGATAGTGTGTTTCCTGTTTTCCCATAATGCTATGAATACTACATTACTCAATCTTTGATGCTATATGTGTTGTGAAATTACCCAAATGTCATCTTTAAATTTGAATGCAAGTATGTACACGGTTTCCACGAGCACGGCATGCATGGCATGATTTATCGAGGTTTTCAAGAACATGGTTAGAGGTGGGACATATCCTACGATATGTTTTACCTCGCTTTTCACAAGAAGACAAGAACCAACATTCCACGAGGGGTCTCCCCTCACTCACAAGTGCATATCATGAAGAAGGGTCTCCCTTCCCTCGCAAGTACATACATATCATAAAGAAGGGTCTCCCTTCCCTCGCAAGTGCATTGCATAAAGAAGGGTCTCCCTTCCCTCTCAAGGCATCTCACAAGGACACCTCACAAGGATATCTCACAAGTTACATGATCACAAGCAAGCACGCATGACATGCATGACATGACACGACATACAAGAATCAAGCAAGATAGACATGACAAGCTTTCAAGTACAAAAAGATATTTCAAGTCAAGTCAAGTGCACGATGTTTCAAGAGGATTTATCGGTTTTCTACAAATTACAAGCATGATTATAAACTGCTTTACTTCCTTGTATGATGTGAATTGTTTCCGTTTGACATATATGAATTGCTCCTGATTATGTATTGCTATTTCTACGCTATAATTGTTGGTTAGTGTTTAGTACCCGCTGAGTATTCCATGCTCAGCCGTACTTCTTATGTCGGCAGGTTCTGAGGGAGCTGCTGCCCCATTTGATGTTTGTGCTCCTGGTCCATGGGTGGAAGAGGAGTACGCCGAGGAGCCTTTGGAGGAACCTCCCGTAGAGGGTTATCAGTAGGTGGTGATTAGATTCTGAGTGGATTAGCTGTGGGTGAGATGAGAGTTAGATTTATGTATTTTGGTGGGCATGTCCGCACTTTCTTTGGAGACTTTTTGTATAAACTTGGAATTGCGTATGTATATACATAGAGGTTTGGTAGTCTTCCGCTGTGCTATGTTAGAGTATGTTTCCGCTATTTATATCCTCTATTGTATATGCTCTGTGGGTTTTGCAGGATTAGTTGTCAAGCAAGTCAT
Source organism: Tetracentron sinense (assembly GCA_015143295.1). NCBI lineage: Eukaryota > Viridiplantae > Streptophyta > Magnoliopsida > Trochodendrales > Trochodendraceae > Tetracentron > Tetracentron sinense. The sequence goes on along the minus strand of CM026555.1, from coordinate 17,606,065 downwards.
GATTAGTCGTCCAAAGTTCACTCTAACTCCTAGGGTGGGTTTTGGGGCGCGACAGAAGTGGTATCAGAGCTCAGGCTTTAGGTCTCTAGGGTCACTTAGAATCTTATACCACGGCTTGACAAGAGCATATATCAGGAAACAAGTTAGGAAGAAAGTAAGTCGGAAGAGAGTCTTGATCCAAGTGTAAGACTAAACTTTAGTCTTAGTCAAAATGGTTATTTCAACCAAGTACGAGCCTTAGGAACGCTAGAACACCAAAGTATAACATTATAAATACTCTGATGACTTAATGCGATGTATATTAGTATTATACAACTAATACAAATTGGATTATTGTGAAATGGCATTGAAGTAAACTGTGGTTTCAAGTTAGACTCATGTGGTGTTATTATTCTCAGGACTTGAGTCATGAGACGGAACACACGGGGTCGTGGACCACATACCAGAGCTTCCTCTTCTTCACGGGATGAGGATGAGCAGCCGGACCTCTCTCGAGTCTTAGGCTCTATTGCTGAGACACTCGCCATACTGGCGGCTCGGCAGGCTATACCATCATCGGCGGCACCTACTCCACCGCCCGTAGCTCCAGTACATCGTACCGCTGGAGTTGAGGCATTCAGGAGATTGAGGCCTCCATCCTTCCATGGGAGTGTGGACCCTCTTACCGCGGAGGCATGGATCCTCCAGATGGAGAAGATCTTTACGGTCCTCTCACCTTCAGAGGAGGAGAGAGTAGCATGGGCAGCTTTCATGCTAGAAGGCGAAGCCCATCATTGGTGGTTGTCCGCACTGAGGATGAGAGATTTGACCATGCAGGGTCTACCTTGGACTTGGGAGGAGTTCAAGGATACTTTTTACAAAAAATATTTTCCGATTAGAGCACGGGAAAAGAAAGAGAGAGAATTCATCAACCTTGAGCAAGGTTTGATGTCGGTGGCACAATACGAGGCCAAGTTCTCGGAGTTGTCGAGATTTGCGCCTCATATGGTTGCTACTGAGGCAATGAAGGCGAGGAGATTTGAGCAAGGGCTCAAGGATGTGATTATGGAGAAGGTGTCTGTTTTCAGGCATACTACCTACCCTGAGGTTGTAGACAAGGCCTTATTGGTCGAGGCCAATTCGGAGACAGTGTCCAAGAAGAGGGAGTTAGCGAGAGGCCAAGCTAGTAGTTCAGCACCTCCAGAGAGGCGGACTCGTTATCAGTATGCGTGGCCAGCACCATCGATGAGGCCTTATTATGCTCCTCCAGCTCCACGGCAGTATGTGCCTCAGGCACCGAGACCTCAGGCTCTTCCAGCCCCACGGCCTGTATACGTTGTGCATCCGTTGTACAGCTCACAACGGGTACGTTGTACAGCTCACAACGGGTACGTTGTACAGCACAACGAATGGCACTATTCATAGCACAACGAGTTGGCACTATTCACAGCACAACGAGTTGGCACTATTCATAGTACAACGAGTTGGCACTATTCACAGTACAACGAGTTGGCACTATTCACAGCACAACGAGTTGGCACTATTCACAGCACAACGAGTTGGCACTATTCACAGCACTATTCACAGAAATCCCAATAAGGGTATTTCGGTCTTTTGGTCAGTTCACTCTTACCTTAAGAGTTTAATCTGAGCCTTTAGGGCATCATTCGACACTTAGAGAGTTTGAGAGAATAGAAGAAAGAGGAGAAGGCGATTCCAACCTAGGGTTTCCATTTGGGAGAGAAATCAAAGGGTTTGAAACCCTAGATCAACCTCCAGCCCGTTTTTCTTCAAGATCAAGGCACAAACTCGTGAGGAGCATCTCCTCAAACTAGGGCAGCAGCTACACAGTCGTTTTGGAAAGGGGTTTCTTCCTCATTTCTTCAAGGTCGGTACTTTTTACTACCCTCCTAGTTATAGTTCCTCTTTCCCCTTCTTTTCTCTTCATTTTCTTTCATTTACACATGTGCTATGAGATGGATAAATGGTAAATGCTGAATGGTGAATGGTGAATGGTGAATGGTGAATGGTGAATGAAGATGGAATGGGCGATTGGATGCCAATGGTTGTGTGTGATGAACAAATGGGGAAGGGCATTGTTCCAATAATGAATGTACATGTATGATTTGAGTAAAACCCATCTAGAAAAGCATGTTGTAGGGTAAATCCATAATGAACACACCATGTTTGATGAAATGCCAAGGTGAACACAGTGAGCTGAAAATCTGGAAATGCATGCCTAATAAATTATGAATATTGCTAGGGACTATGATAGTGTGTTTCCTGTTTTCCCATAATGCTATGAATACTACATTACTCAATCTTTGATGCTATATGTGTTGTGAAATTACCCAAATGTCATCTTTAAATTTGAATGCAAGTATGTACACGGTTTCCACGAGCACGGCATGCATGGCATGATTTATCGAGGTTTTCAAGAACATGGTTAGAGGTGGGACATATCCTACGATATGTTTTACCTCGCTTTTCACAAGAAGACAAGAACCAACATTCCACGAGGGGTCTCCCCTCACTCACAAGTGCATATCATGAAGAAGGGTCTCCCTTCCCTCGCAAGTACATACATATCATAAAGAAGGGTCTCCCTTCCCTCGCAAGTGCATTGCATAAAGAAGGGTCTCCCTTCCCTCTCAAGGCATCTCACAAGGACACCTCACAAGGATATCTCACAAGTTACATGATCACAAGCAAGCACGCATGACATGCATGACATGACACGACATACAAGAATCAAGCAAGATAGACATGACAAGCTTTCAAGTACAAAAAGATATTTCAAGTCAAGTCAAGTGCACGATGTTTCAAGAGGATTTATCGGTTTTCTACAAATTACAAGCATGATTATAAACTGCTTTACTTCCTTGTATGATGTGAATTGTTTCCGTTTGACATATATGAATTGCTCCTGATTATGTATTGCTATTTCTACGCTATAATTGTTGGTTAGTGTTTAGTACCCGCTGAGTATTCCATGCTCAGCCGTACTTCTTATGTCGGCAGGTTCTGAGGGAGCTGCTGCCCCATTTGATGTTTGTGCTCCTGGTCCATGGGTGGAAGAGGAGTACGCCGAGGAGCCTTTGGAGGAACCTCCCGTAGAGGGTTATCAGTAGGTGGTGATTAGATTCTGAGTGGATTAGCTGTGGGTGAGATGAGAGTTAGATTTATGTATTTTGGTGGGCATGTCCACACTTTCTTTGGAGACTTTTTGTATAAACTTGGAATTGCGTATGTATATACATAGAGGTTTGGTAGTCTTCCGCTGTGCTATGTTAGAGTATGTTTCCGCTATTTATATCCTCTATTGTATATGCTCTGTGGGTTTTGCAGGATTAGTTGTCAAGCAAGTCATGATTAGTCGTCCAAAGTTCACTCTAACTCCTAGGGTGGGTTTTGGGGCGCGACAGAAGACCCCTCTTGCAATGAGATGGGAGGGAAGTGTAAATTTCTTCATGTGCAATGCTTGTTCTTCTCCTTGTCAAAAGCGAGGCAAAATATATCGTAAGATATGTCCTACCTCTAACATCCTTGTTCTTGAAAAACGCTGGTAAATCATGTCATGCATGTCGTGCTCGTGAATTGTGTACATGCTTTAACTTCGAATTAAATATGACATTTGGGATTCACAAGTATAGTATAGCATTTATTTCAACAAGAAATCATTCATACCGTTGGAAGAAGGCAATTAAACACACTATCATAAATCCTAGCAATTTATACGCTTTAAATCACAACTTTCTTAGTTTAGAGTTCATTTTCTTCACCTTGGCATTTCATCAAACATGGAGTGTGTACATTATTGGTTTAAGCCTATCATATGTTTTTCTAGTTGGGTTTATGTTTACAACATACACACATATTCATTATTGGTACAATGCCCTTCCCATTTCATTCATCATACACATCCACACGACATCCTTCGCCCAACATCCATCTCCATTCATGCATCTCAACTCATAGCATAGTTATAGTTTAGGGAAAACAAAGAATAAGGAAGGAAAACAGAAAACCATGACTAGGAGGGTAGCAAAAGGTACCGACCTTGAATAGAGGAAAAACCCTTGTTCTTGCGGAGGACGAGCAATGCCCTAACTTTGGAGAATGTGCTCCTCACGAGCTTGAACCTTGGATTGAAGAATCCAAGCCTTGAGGTGTGATCTAGGGTCTTTAAACCCTTGATTTGCTTCAAGAGGATGCCCTAGGTTAGAATCCCCTTTTCTCCTCTCTCCCTTTCTCTCAAATACTCCAAGTGTGGTGAGTGAGACTAAAAGGTAAGGGTATAAAGCCCCAAAGACGAAAAAGCCCTTACTAAAATTCTGCAAAACGCGATAGACTGATCGATCGGTGGTCAATACAGAGCGACTGGTGTCATGACCGGGCGATCGGTCAAAAACATGCTCTCTGGAATTTTTTCCCATACAAAAAAGTGCACCAGTCGATAGCTACCGATCGATCGGTTGTGGACCGATCGATCGCTCTTGTAACCGAGCAATCGGTTCTCTGCAGGTTTTGACACTAAGTCCATTTTCACCCATTCCTACTACTTGGACTTGTTCCTCTTCTATTCCAACCTTTTCTAAACATGACTAGGACCTTTTTAGGCTTATAGACAGTATTAAATAATTTATTTAATTAATTATAGCATTCTTGAAATAATTCTCAAAGTTTCCAATTCTTATTTCATGAAATTGGAGATTACAAGTCATCATACCTTGACACACATTCCAAGGCATATACAAAAATTTCGAGGTTCTATAGTATGGATTTCTTGTTTGAAATTCATCATAACTCAAAAAGCTTTCTGACTGTCCAACTGTCACTGTATTGTATTCCCTAAGTTAGAAAATAAGTTGGTAGAATCAAAACAGTCAGATCATTGCTCAGTCATAGATGTAGACATCAGATCTAAGGATCATTGAAACTGTTCAATGTGAATGAGAGACCAACTATCTGATAGTATGTTTATGCAAGAGGTCTCTCATTGAATGCAATCAGTCAGTGTACATTTGAGCACCCATATGCTGATGTGTAGTCTCCACTACAATAGTTTGAGGTAGAACTACATCTCAACTATTGAGAACATCTTAGCATTCTGGCAGCCATATAAGTGAAGTGCCCAACTTTACCCATAGCTGTGACTATATAAGGTATAAGAAACCGGAAAGTTATATCTACCTGTGATAATCCAATCACATAACTTTCTTACAATATATCCTATAGACCTTTATCGATATCTCATATCGTATAGATCATCTAATGATCATGGTCAATTACCCCTAATGAATACACAATAGATCAAGAAGTCTTATTAATCAAATTAATAAGAGTCTAACAATTAAATGACTTTTCTGGGCATCATGTCTAATAGATCTGTCATTCCCTTATTGCAAAAATTTAGAGTATTGTCTGTTAAAATCTCATTACGGGACGCCGTATCAGCATATGATGTCCTTTTTCTAGAAGCACTGAACACGAAGGTTATAACATTGGCTTAAGAGGCTGCCTCGACCATTGTGTGAAGTAATCGATGCTACCAGGATGATCGATGTTCTATTGGATGCTTTTGGTGCTATGGGTCCGAGACGTTGATGCCCCAAACTAAGAATGGCCATGGAATAATAGCTGTGCAGCCTGGTTGGTGGTGCATGATCTTGTCGGCATAAATTTGACACTGGTGGCATTTCTGTACATGCCAGCAACAATTAGATTCCATTGTAGAGCAGTAGTAGCCCAGTCTGAGTATCTTCTTAGACAACATTACCCGTTCATGTGTGGACCCACAAGGCTCTTTTTTATTTATTATTAATGTACGTCATGTTTAGCATTAAACAATTTATTTGTTTAAGTGCAAATCAACATCAAATAGCCCACTTCATATGTAAGTTTGTATACTTATAACACAAACTCAGGATAGGTAAGAAATAGAAACTCTTAATCAGACTTATAATTCTAATTTGGATAGATTTACACATTTACAATTTTAAGTTAGGTTATTTAAGATAATAATCACAAAGATAGTATGATAATAGATCATTATCTAATTAAATAATGTAATATTATTCTATTAAAAACCCTCAATTTGGATAGATTTCATAAAATTTCCTTAATTTTTTTTTTTCCTAAATTTCACAATTAATAACATTATTTATTTATAAATTAAACCTTAAACAATCAATGCAATTTCAGTCGAAATTATAAAATTTAGTCCAAAATTGTGTAGCCCGATATATATCCCATGGCAATGAATTTTCTCGCAGATGGCCAAGTATTACAATCGGGCATACCCTGTTTAGTTGACACGGGCAAAGGTGGATCACTAAGGAGGTGATAGCATGCATGTCACACATTTCGTTTGGTGGTACACACACCTCCCCAGCTGGTCACTTATTCGTTTTAACACTCATTAATTGTGGTTAAGATTCACCTACTCCTAGGATTAAATAATCTAACCTTAGTGTTTTAAAAATTATTTTAATAAAATTAACATTAGTTATTGATTCACTCCACTCAGGTAGTTAATTTTTTCAATAATTTTTAGATAAAAAGCAAGGTTAAATTATTTGGCCTTAAGAGTGAATGAATCTTACACAGTTAATAGATTCAAAGTGGACACCTAGTGAGTTGGGGGGGGGGGGGGGGTGCACATACCACCCAATAGAATGTACGAATGCATGCTATCACCTCCTTGCATGCATCAAAATGCTGAGTGTGGTACTGGGCCTCTAATAGGGATGGCAACGGGCGGGTAATCGGGTAACCGCCCGACCCACCCTATTGGGATGGGTTGTGTAGGTTCATAAAAGGGTAGGGAAGTAATGGAAACTGGTGTGTAAACCCAACCCAAGGTTCGTCCAGGGATGGATTTAAGTCATCCCGCCCCACCTCGTTTTTTAATTTAAATTTTTTTGCCCTTAAATTAATCATAAAGTTATTTAATATCTTACGTATAATATATAATACTGAAACTAACCCCGTCCCGATTAGTGCTTAACGGGATGGAGTGGGACATGGATGGGGCTAAGAAGGGTTTCTATAAATGGGAATAGATTCATATTCCCTGAATTTGGGACGGAACAGGATGGAGTCTTCTCTTTAGGGGTGGGATAGGATTGGAGCGCCTGACCAAACCCACCCTCCTACACATATACATATCGATTGCGGACCCAATACTAGATATTGATATTTTGCAAAAGAAAATTTAAACCATGGGCCAAGGTTGAAAGTTTAATATATATTTGACTCGAAATTTTAAAAAAAAGGAATGCCGTTTGTAGGGGAGGTCCTCTACTTGGAGTAGGAGAGTCAGTAGCAAATAGTGTTTTAATTTTGAAGTGGTGGGAGGTTTTGGTGTTAGAGTCAAAGGTCTTAAGAAATCCGTGTTTGCAATAGGTGCTTGTCTTTGAATCGGTTGCATCACGGAGACATGACACTACCCAACCCTACCCCATGCTTGTTTTATGGGTTAGGTCCGGAAATCAAAATCTATATCTATACGTATAGGGTTGACAATTACTTGGAATCTTGTACCAAATCTCGGACTGATTGCACGACCATCATCATATCATTTACTTACGTAGTAGGTTAGTTGTTAGTTTGGGGATTTGAGCTCCTACGGACTCATCACCCGAGGGGTTGGATCCCAGACCCATAGAGAAGCCCACCCCATCACTGGCTCAAGAGACGGGGTGTATCACGATCTGAGTTGAATAGCTATAATGTAATTATAACATTGCTACCAATCTACTTCAATTTCTTTCTAATGTAATGTAAGACTTCATCCCACAACCTCCCTCAAACAAGGGGCACACCATGCCATCTGTGAGAGTACCTGAATTTACCCTCCATTCCCGATCAGGATAAATCCCAATAAGGATGGTGTATAATTGTAATTGAGTTGTGAGTCGCCACCTATCTAATTCTGAGGGAAATATGGTCCCCGAATTTGTTGGATAGGCTTAGTCTGGAAATCAGAGGTCAGGGTAAGGATTCAATTGAGTTAGGGGAAGGTGTTAGGCACCCCTTAAACTCTCGTTCGAAGATGTTACCTACTCCCTAAGTTTGAATCAAATAAAGGAAACCATATAAGAACTTGCAATTTGATCTATATGCTGAGGCCAATGTAATATTGACTGAAATAAATGAATTGAGATAGACAGGATAAGAACGGAATAGGGATTCTATCCTAGGGGAGAGCTGAACCCGATCAGGGTTGCCTACGTATCCACAGTTAGTGGAATCAAGCCGCACGTAGTTCCGGAGTAGATTGATGGTTTGATTTGATTTGATTGGATTAGATTGTGGGTGATTGAAAGGTTTGAGGGTTTTTGTTCTTATTTCAGGAGCGAGGTGGCCCTTTTAAGCTCGTCCTGAGGAGCGAAAGGTTGAAGCATTTGATTTGATGGATTTCGCTGATCTGAGAGCGAAATGGCCTTTTAAGCTCGTGCTGAAGAGCGATTGGGCAGTTTAAGCTCATGCCGGCGAGCCTGGCGAGGTAGGGATTTGAACAGGTTTTGAATTAAGGCTCTGACAAGGGTTTGAATAGATTGGGTTTATTTAGAGTTTACCTAGGGTTAACTAGGGCTTAATCAGGGTTTACCTAGGGTTAATTAGGGATTAATCAGGGTTTAATCAGGGTTTAACTAGGGTTTACCTGGGTTTAACTGGGGTTTTGGGGTTACCTGGGGGTTACCTGGGTTTAACTGGGGTTAACTAGGGTTTAACTGGGGTTAACTAGGGTTAACTGGATTTAACTGGGGTTAACTAGAGTTAACTGGGTTTAACTGTGTTTAACTGGTGTTAACTGGTGTTAACTGGTTTAACTAGAGTTTACCTGGGTTTAACTGGGGTTACTAGAGTTAACGGGGTTTATCTGAGATTAACTGGTTTAACTGGGGTTAACTAGGGTTAACTTTGGTTAACTAGAATTTAACTGAGATTTAATCAGGAGTACTAGAGTTTGACTAGAGTTAACTAGGGTTCAACTAGAGTTTAACTGGGTTCTAGATAAAGTTAACTGGAATAATTAGGGTTAACTAGAGTTAACTGAAATTACCTAGGGTTAACAGGGTTTAACTGAGGTTTACTGGTTTAACTGGGGTTAACTAGGGTTAACTAGGTCTAACTGGGGTTAACTAAAGTTTAACTGGGTTTACTGGGTAAATGGGTTTACTGGGTTTACTAGAGTTAACTAGTTTAACTGGGTTTACTGGGTTTAACTGAGGTTTACTGGGTTTAACTAGAGTTAACTAGGTTTAACTGGGGTTTACTGGGTTTAACTAGAGTTAACTAGGTTTAACTGGGGTTTACTGGTTTTAACTAAGGTTTACTGGGTTTAACTAGAGTTAACTAGGGTTTAACTGGGGTTTACTGGGTTAACTGGATTTAACTCGGGTTAACTAGAGTTTAACTGGGGTTAACTAGAGTTAACTGGGTTTCATTAGGGTTAACTAAAGTTATTGGGTTTAACTAAGGTTTTTTGGACAGAGGTTCGACGAAGCGAGGCTAGTTTTGAACCGGGTTTGGGCAGAGGTTCGACTAAGCGGGGCTAGTTTTGAACCGGGATTTGGGCAGAGGTTCGACTAGGCAAGCAGTATAAGTATTAAAATAATTAAAACCAATTTTAAAAAAGGATTAAACTTAATTTAAACTAGTGAAGGACAAAGCAAGATAGAGTTTTGAGAAAAATTACCGTCCGGGAAATCTGAAAAGATTTCTGAAAAAGGGGTCCCGAGAATCGACCCTTTGCTATCGACGTTCTCGGGATCTGACGCGCTTTGGAGGCTTTGAAGAAGAAAAGGGAGAGAGAGGAGGAGGAATGGATTGAATGAGAATGAAGGAAGGGGGGTAGGGGTATTTATAGGAAGCAAAAACAGGGGGGCACTACTTGAAGTAGCGCCCCTTTTGGATAAAAACCCCAAACAGTAGGCGGTTGTGAACAGTGCGGCGGTAAATCGGTTGACATTGGGGGCTACTTGATGTAGCGCCCCTTTTCGGTTTACGTAAAACGAACGGCCGACATGCGCAAACGAAAGGGGGTTCGCTCGGGGCGTTACTTGAAGTAGCGCCCATCTAATAAAATGGGCAAAATAGGGTGGGCGCTATTGAAGTAACGTCCATCTAATAAAATGGGCAAAATAGGGTGGGCGCTACTTGAAGTAGCGCCCATCTAATAAAATGGAGAAATTGGCTTGGCGCTACTTCAAGTAGCGCCCCTATTTAGGGGCCTTAAACTTATTTTTTTTGTCCTTTTGTTGACTTTTGACTTGCCACGTGTCATACCAATACCATTTCTTCGTTTTAAGCCCGTTTTTAGCCCGAAAATAGTCAAAATTGAGCTGATAAACCAGAAAAATATTTTAGATAAAACATAGATTTTTCAGTACTTTTCAGGGGCGTTTTGGTCATTTTTCACCCTAGGAGCATTTCGGTCCATTTCAACCGTTTTAAGTCCGATTTAACTTCAAAAATAGCCAAAATTTACCAAAAATTTATAAAATCATTTTAAACAAAATGATAACTTTTTAGCACCTTTTTTAAGGGTATTTTGGTCATTTTTCACCCTAGGGGTATTTTGGTCAATTTTCACCTGAGGGGCGTTTTTCGAAACCGATGCAAGTGGCAAGAGGGTTTTAAAAAAGAGATTTTTTCAAGGGTTTTTTAGAGGTGTGCGCAGAGATAAAGGGGTGCAAAATTGGGTGTTTACACCATCTTTACTGAATGATTGATGACAAATGTACCACGTTGTTTTTCTTCGCCATTAAAATATTAAGTCTCACTGTTATGGTTTGAAACTTTGAATAGTGCTTTTTATTTCTTTAGTTCGAGCTGCCAATTTAAACCTAATCTATAATCATCAAGTTTGGGTTTAGTATCTGCACATTACTGCCGTATCTTACAAGGTCAACAAGAAGCAACAACTCAGTTGGCACGACCTATATTTGAGTAGGGATTCAAATTTACAAAAACAAATCTGACCTACCTCTAGGGGGATATCCAGCTGAGCCGAACCAAGGAATAGTGGGGTGTTCAAGCTCGTTTGTTAATTAATAACCTTAAGCTTTAAAAAACGAGCTTGAGCCCATCGTGAGCAGCTTCATTCATTGGATATAGCATTTATATTAGGTGAAATTTTTTCTTTATTATCCTCATATGGTATAAAACTTACGTTGTTACCTAAATTTTAGTATAAGCTTATAATTGTATAAAAGTTATTATTTTCATATAAAAAATACATTATATACTGTGGGGAAAATACCTGCTCGAGAGACCTAGATACCACGTGTCACCTTCTTGAGCAACTGCAACAGCTTTGATCGTCAAGGATGGGTAGGCAGGGTGACCTACGAATAAACTCCAACGATCAAGTCAGGATGGGATAAAAAGAGGGATAGAAAGAAAAGAAGAGGTTAGAAGTGTCAGAATGTCGAAGAAAGGGGACTCTGTATGTTTCAATGCCAGAGGATCGGTCTCTCTCCTTTGTCCCTTACCTCTCTATTTATAGGAGATTGATTTAGGATTTTTTAGTTACCTTCCCGCCTCTGTTTCCTTTCTGGACTGGAAGTCTTTTCATTCACATAATATTCTGCCCGCATAGTGATAAATTCAGTTTCCTCTTTATGAGGGGGATGCCTTGATCCAACTCAGGATCTTATGCGATGAGATTGATTTTATACAGCTATGCAATTAATCTTGTGATCCTCAATATCATCTATTATGGACTCTCCGAGCTGAAGTCGTGTCGAGAATATTTATTCTGACGTGTGTCTTGCCTCGGGTCCGAAGTGGAGGTCGGGGTCGGTTTGATCAATCAAAGTGTAAGTCTTGATGTGATCAAGGTCATTGGTACTGACAATTGTCCTTACACGTGTCTTTACCATTTTTTCCCTTATAAATGCCCCTCTTCTTAGGGCCTTGGGGTTCACTTGAGGCTATGAGAAGCATAACTGTCATCCTAGGGTAATCATGCAGATGGTGTGTGCTAGCGATGCGCGTGGTGCGCCTATAATCGTCGTTTCAGTGATCTTTCCGATATTAACAATCTAGTCTCCAGATGATCCAACGCACTAGATTCATTGTGGGGAGTTTTCCTTGTTAGGCTCAAATATAAAAGGCGGGAATTGGCATAGTCATCATTTCTAACTGGTGTTCTGAATTTTTCCCATCCCCTTGCGCTTCAGCAATCGTCTAACCCTTGTTCAGCGTCTTCCTTGTCCTTCTAGCCAGTACTCACTTTCGACTCTGTTTTAATTTTTCAATATGTCGGTGAAGTCTAGTTCTTCCGTAAGGGGTGGTGGGGACCCTACGTCTTCGAGTGTTAACAAGAACAGAGTATTTCTCGCTAGGATTAGGAGGAAGTTCTGGACTCTGGAAGATGTCATAGTCGATTTGGAATATACGTCTGCTGCTCTTCAATCTCCCAAAGTGAGCACTCGTGTATATATCAGTCAATTAGAAGCTGGTCTCCATTTTCCCCTGCTGCCCTTAGTTGGGGCTCTTTTGTCTGATGCATCCCAATTTCTACCATTTGATTACCAAGGTTGAGGGTTTCAATAGGGATGGTTTCGAAATCGGAGTTAGGCATATCCTATCTTTGTATTCCATTCGGAAACGTCCTATTGAGGGGACATACTTCTACTTGATAGCTCGGTCGAAAGATTCTCGCCTGGTTATTAGTCCCACTGACTCGGTCCGAGACTGGAGGTCGAACCCTTTGTTCGTCTCGGGGGAATGGAGGGGTGGAGATTCACTTGATGTCCCAATAGGCTTTCATCCAGGTAGATGCCTTACCTAATAGGGTGTGAGATACGCCTCATTGTCAGGTTCTCGAGTCTTTCTTATTTTTGTTTTGCCTTCTAACACTTTTGCTTTGCTTGTCGGGTGCAGTACCTCGCAACTGCTTGCCCGAGCTGAGCGGATCCGAACGGGCGCAGGCCGAGCACTTGCTAGAGAGGAGGAAGGAATACTTTGTTTAGAAAGTTTTGGAGCCATCTACCCTGACTTCTTGGCCGATCGAAGCTGAACTTGCCTCATTGCCTGAAACTGCCCTCTCATTTGCTAGTGTTGATTCTTTTGCCCTAGCGGTTTCGGCTCGGAGATCTTCTAAGTAAATGGACCGGGAAACCCCTCGTAAAACCCTACCTCTTCGAGTTCCTACCCGTGTCAATGCTTTTGGCTCCGAATCTCGAGCCTCGGCTCTCCAAGCTTGGGCCCACCCCTGACGGTTATGCTGGCTTGATTCTGAGGAAGCACTGTAGAAGCAGGTGTGGACCCGGGATTTTAACCTCACTCCCTATCAGAATTGAACCTGAGGAGGAACAGTACTAAAAATACAGAAAAGAGAGAGTCGTCACCTATTTAGATTGTTAGGGAAAATAGGGTCTCTTTAAAAGGTTCGATAAGGCTTTGGTCTGAAAATAGAGTTCAAGGTAAAAATTCATTTGAGTTAGGGGAAGGTGTTAGGCACCCCTAAACTCTCATCCGGAGATGGTTACTTACTCCCTAAGTCTAAATTAAAGTGGGGGAAACCATAAGAGAAACTTGTATTTCATATATATGCTGACAGATGTTATATGAACAGTAATGTACATGTTAAAATAAGTCGGGACAGGATAGAGGTTTATCCTGGTGAGTTGAACCTGATCAGGGTTGCCTACGTATCCACTGTTAGTGGAATCAAGCTACATGTAGTTCCAGAGGGTAGTTGGTGGTTTGATTTGTTGAGTGTTTGGATTGTGGGTGTTTGATAGGATGCGATTTCTCTTTAGATGTTAGGGTGTTTTTGAATGGGCCTTTTATGCTCTTGCCAGGGAGCCACTAGACAGTTTTAGCTCATGTCAGGAGCATCTAGGTTGGGTTAGGGTTTGCTAGGATTTGAACTAGGGTTTGAAACGGGTTTAGCTAGGTAAGTAGGGTTTGAACCAAGGTTCGGACAAAGGTTCGACAGGGTAGGCTAAGTTTGAACCGAAGTTCGGGCAGAGGTTTGACAGGGTAGGCTAAGTTTGAACCGAAGTTGAGGCAGAGTTCGACAGGGTAGGTTATGCAAGCAGTCTAAGTAATTAAAGCAATTTAAAAAATAATTAAAAACTAATTACACTACTAAAAGCAAATCAAAAGTCAGTGTTTGGAGAAAAATTACCTTCCGGAAAACCCAAAAGGGTCTCTGAAATAAGTACTCTCGAGAATGATTCTTCGAAATCAAATTCCCGAGATCGCCAAACGCTAAAGAGGGATTTTTGAAAGAGGAGAGAGAAGAGAGAAAATGAGAGGGGATGAGTGAAAAATGAAGAAGAGGTGAATGGTATTTATAGGTTTCGAAAAAGGATATTCCAGGGAATATCCTAAGAAATATTCCTTAGGATATTCTAAGAAAATATCCTAAGGAATATTCCTTAGGATATTCTAAGAAATATCCTAAGGAATATTCTTAGGATATTCCAACGAATACCTTTTATAAAAAAATATTTTTTTATTTTTTGGGGCGCTCGTCGCTTTCCGGTTTGCTGAAAATCCGATTTCTCGTTTTAAGTCCGACTTGAGCCCGGAAACAACCAAAATTGAACTGATAAAATCTAGAAAAATATTTAAAATAAAATGGCACTTTTTCAGAACTTTTTAGGGGCATTTTCATCATTTTGTACTCTAGGGGCAATTTGGTCATTTTTATTGTTTTAAGCCCGATTTGATCCAAAAAATAGCTGAAATTGAACTGTTAAAATCTAGAAAAATATTTAAAATGAAATGTGAACTTTTCAAGGGTATTTTGATCATTTTGAACTCCAGGGGCATTTTAGTCATTTTTTACCTCAGGGGCATTTCTGACAATCGAAGCAAAGGGAAAGAGGTTTTAAAAGAGGCTTTTTGAAAGGGTTTTTTTAAGGTGTGGAAAGAGAAAAGAGGGTGCAAAGAGCCCAATCCTTTGCTAGCTTTTGATAAAACCCTTCACGAGGCCTCCCCCAAGCCAAAAAATGTGCCTAGGAAAGGGAAAGTGGTTGCATAGAGAAGTCTAGGTGGAGCTAAGGTTCCTGTCTTTGAGTCGATCTTCTTTGTTGGTGGTAGGGTCGTGACACTGTAGGACAGTGCATTAGAGAGTGCTCAGGTCGCTCTGGCCATGATTGACTGTGTTCGACTCCCACATGATTTTACCAGCTCGGAGGTTGGGCAGACCACAAGGTAGCTGATTGGGGTAGCCTTGCCCTCAACAATGTAAGTCATCTAACTTCAACATTTTCATTAAAATTCCTGACTTACTATTCTGAGGTTTGGTTCGATCTCTTCCTCCAGCTTGTCCATGTCTTCACGGCCTTCCATCAAATTTTAGAGCAGGCCAGGGTGGATCACCAATTTATGCTCAAGTCAACAGAACTGGAAGCTGATCAAGTGTGTATCTAGGAGGAAGGCTTGGAGGTTGACGTCATATTTGTACAAGGTGAGGTTGAGAGTTTAACGGTGGAGCTGGCTGAGTCTAAATCTTAGACACATTCCCTTTGCGACCTAGTGAAGAAACTTAGGAAAGATCTGGAGGAGCTTAGTGACAAGTTACAATGCCAATATCAGGCGGAGCAGGAGGCCATAATTGAGAGTGACTGTGAGGAGACTCGTTGAGAACCACGGAACCAGGGTCTTCTTTGCCCTGAGGGCTCTCCTGGGGTTCTACTGCTCCTTCATTGTTCATTCCCCAAGTTGGCCCTCCCATAGTTGGTCTCGTTGCTCCTCCTCCTGATGTTTTCGTAGCCTCAGAACCACCTTTATTGCGAATAGCTAGCCGCCTGAGTGCTCTCCTGTCAGTCTTGGTAGCTTCTAAAGGGAAGGTGCCTTCGGTTATATACCGCTTGATCTCGGTGTACCAAGGCTTCTCAACTGCTTGTTCTTCTATCTCGAAACAGTAAGCTGGTTTGTCTTGCTGCAAGATCTCGATTGGTCTTACGTCAATACCTCCTGGGATTTGAATCATTGAGGCTAGCGTGGCTAGTGCGTCTGCAAATCGATTATGGGACCTTGGTCTATGACAGAAAGTGATCCTACCTGAACTTTGTGATTAACACCTTGAGACATGCCAAATAGGGAATCAGCCTGGCCTCTTTAATGGCCCAAGATTCATTTGCATGATAGACTACTAGCGATGAATCACCATATACATCCACTTCTTCTATGCCCATGTCAAAAGCTTCTCTCAAGCCAGCTATACAAGCTTCATATTCTGCAGCATTGTTTGAGCATTCAAATTTTAGCTTGACTGCTATTGGAAAGTGAGCCCCGGATGGCGAAATCAATACTGCTCCTTCTCCTCTACCTTGACTGTTTGCTGCTCCGTCGAAATATAACTCTCAGTCGAATGGCTCTAGCTCTTCTCCTTCTGTAAAGAGAACGGCCTCGTCCGGAAATTGATCCGCACCGAGACATAGTCATATGGTGAATTATAGGCCAGGTGATCGGCAATCGCTTGTCCTTTGATTGACTTCTGAGTCATATAAGTGATATCAAATTCTGAGAGCATCATCAACCAATGGGCTATTCTCCCTATGGTTGCTGGCTTTTCCAAGAGATATTTCAAGGGATCCATCCGGAGATCAGAATTACAGGGTATGCCAAAAGGTAATGCCTGAGACGCTGAGAAGCCCAAACTAAAGCCAAGCAAGTTTTCTCCAACAGACTGTATCTTTCTTCGTATTCCAGAAGTCGTTTACTAATGTAGTAAATAGCTTGCTCTTTTCTACCAGAATCATCGTGCTGAGCCAAAACACACCCTATGGAGGTATGTTGTACTGAAATATACAATAGCAGTGGTCGGCCGAGTGTCGGGGGAACCAGAACTGGTGGTGTAAGAAGGTACTTCTTGATTTTGTCAAAAGCCTGTTGACATTCTTCTGACCAGACAGTGGGTTCATTTTTCCTGAGAAGTTTAAAAATGGGTTCGCAAATTGGAGTGAGTTGCGCTATAAATCTGCTGATATATTGAATTCTGCCAAGAAAGCCTCGAATTTCCTTCTCAGTTCGTGGTGCAGGCATGTCAATAATAGCTTTCCGCCTTTGAAGGGTCAATTTCAATGCCTCTTCTGCTTACAATAAATCCCAGGAGCTTTCCAGAAGTGGTGCCAAAGACACACTTGGCGGGGTTTAACTTTAACCCAAAATTCCTGAGTCTATTACAGAATTTTCTTAGGTTAGCCGGATGATCTTCAGCCTTCGGGGATTTGACAATCATGTCATCTACGTATATTTCTGCCTCCTTGTGAATCATTTCATGAAACAATGCAGTCATAGCTCTCTGATAGGTTGCCCCGGCAATTTTGAGCCCAAATGGCATAACTCGATAGCAGAAAGTACCCCAGGGAGTGATGAATGCAGTTTTGTTCATATCCTCTTCAACCATCTTAATCTGGTTATATCCTGAGAATCCATCCATGAAGGAAAGCGTCTCTTGGCCTGCTGTATTATCGACCAGTACATCAATGTGTGGAAGGGGAAAATTATCTTTAGGACTGGCTTTGTTCAAATTTCTATAATCAACACACATCCTGACCTTTCCGTCCTTCTTTGGTACTGGTACGATGTTGGCAAGCCAATCAGTGTATGATGCTACTATCAAGAACCCTGCGTTGATTTGTTTTTCGACTTCTTCCTTAACCTTCTGTGACCATTCCGGCCTCATTCTTCGAAGCTTCTGACGAATCGGTTCATATCTGGATGCAAAGGGAGCCTATGAACTACTAGATCTGCATCGAGTCCGGGCATATCTCCATAAGACCAAGCAAACACATCTTGGTATTCACGAAGAAATTCGATCATAATGGTCCTCTGCTCAAGACTCAGCGAAGTGCCGATTTTTACATACTTAGGGTCGTCATCAGATCCAAGATTTATAGTCTCGGAATCCTCAACACTAGGTTCTATTCCCCTCTCGCTTCGCTCTAAAAGGTCAAGGATCTCTTTGGGAGGTTCCTCTTCCTGCTCTTCATCAGATTCTACTTCCAAGAGTTCAAGCTCGATTGATGGATTAGTTGTGGTTTGAGCGTTTCCCTGTTCGAACTAATGATTTTAATTTAGTATTTGTTTGAAGTTTTTAAGCACACTCAATGAAATGAGAAAGAAAATTTTGGGAGGCTTCTGATCAATAGTGCTCGTGGGGAGTCTTAGATCATACCATCATAAGCCAAGCAAAAGAAATATTGAAAGATTTTTTTCTTGGGAAAAGTATCACTTATATGTATATATTCAAAAGGACTTTACAAGACTTGACTGAAAGTAATTTTTACAGACTCTTCAGCCATTGTGGCTGACAAAAAATAAATTTGGTTTGACAAGGCCTCAACCGACCTTCTTGACAATCACTGCTCTTCCTTTGGCCGCCTCCAGAGTGATGGGTTCGGTCCACCACGATCTTGGGGATGAAAGACTTATTGTCTCCTTTTTGTCTTCGGAGATAGTGAATACTTTGGCTTCGGCATTCTCGAACAGAGCTTCCTCTTGATCTTCTCCTATTTCTGGGGCTGCTTCCTCTATTTCCAAATCTTCAAATAGGCGCTCTATTCCCATTAGCTCCTCATCCTGGATGCTCCTAGAACTCTCATTTAACACACGAAAGGTTGGGTTCGAAGGTTCCATGGTTTTGGGCATGGGTGAGATTGTGAGTTCTGGTATCGGGTCGGATATGGGATTGCTAACTTGGGAAGTGGTAAGATGGTGCAAGTATTTTCGGATATCTACCCCCCCTCTCTTTGGTGTGAGCTGCTCTATATAATCCTTCAATGTCGGCTTGTAGCCTATCCCAAACCGCGGGGTGTAACGAGACGGAGTGATGATCTTCCTTATACCTTGATGCCGGACTCCCAGACCCTGACCGGGTCGATATCCCATTCTTGCCATCATCTTGTACTTGGGAGGAATCTGTCTAGCATTCTTTTCTCTGACTTCAATCTGTGTAATACAACTTACTTCCTCAAACTGCTGAGTTATAAACACTGGCCTTAGCCTTTCTTCTTGAACTTCCAGGATGGAGTAAAACAAACTTTCTGAGGGGATGACGATCAGCTGGTCCCCTTGGATAAACTTTATTCTCTGATGTAGAGTGGATGGTATTGCCTTGGCCATATGGATCCATGGTCTTCCGAGGAGTAAGGTGAAGGATGCCGGGACATCCACTACCTGGAAATCAATGAGAAAATCTACCGGGCCGATAGTAACATTCAAATTGATGTCACTGAGGTTCTGCCGTGTCGAATTATCAAATGCCCGAATCGTCATAGGCCTTTTACTCACATGACTTAAATCCAAACCAATACTTTGCAATGTATTCAAAGTACAAACATTCAGTCCCGAGCCATTGTCAATCAAGACTGAAGAAAGATGCTTCCCCCTGCAAACCACTGCAATATATAGTGCCCTGGTATGAGATGTGTGCTCCTCAGGAATTTCTCCCTCAGTAAATGATATGACTTTTGGTTCTAGCACTTGCCCCACTAGTTGTCCCAACTTTTCTGGAGTGATATCCGGAGTGACGTGGGCATTGTTGAAAACTTTGATCAATTGTTTCCGATGGTGATCAGAAGTTAATAACAACCCCATTATAGAGATTTGAGCTGGGATTTTACTGAGCTGTTGAGCAACATGATATTCTTTGGCCTTCTGAATGGCTTTTAACAAGGCTTCTGAATCCTCTCTCTCTTTCTCTAAGTCGATAACCTTTTCCTTCCCTTTGCTCCCTTCTGGCATATTTACAGAAGGATTTGGTGGATACAATCTACCAGACCTGGTGAGGCTTGCAATGTCAACGCTCCCCGGCTCAGTTGGGTAGGAAGTGGATGGGTAAATATATGGTACTTGATCTAGGTTATAGACCGGTGGGGGGATGAAAGGGATAATTAAGGGACTAGCTGATGGGGTCGACTGGGCCAGTGGCCAATTGGTCGGGCATGGTATCAGGTAAGTGACTTCTTCTTGGACTGGAAGATCAGAAGGGATTTGAATTGGAGATTCTGTGATAGGTGAGGTAAAAGGGTTAATCATACCTACACAGGGTTCTACTTCCTCTAAGAAATTAACTTGCTGATTGTGAGGTGGTAAAGGGGCTTGAATAATGCTTGTGTTTCCTGGGGATAACTCGATCTTTTTCTGGTCGAGGAGATCTTGAATTGCATGCCTCAAAGTAAAGCATCTATCAGTAAGGTGTCCGGGACCTTGATGGAAAGCGCAATGCTGGTCCATACGGAAGGTGGCTCCTGGATTAGAAGGTACTAGCATTGGAGGTCTGGGTGAAAGTACTCCCTTTTGTATAAGGAATGGTAACAGCTGGCTGAGAGGATAAGGTAGAGGGGTGAAAGTTCTGGGCGGTGTTCGCACTTGCTGAGGTGCAAGAGTGCGAGGTTGGTTATTAGGTCGAGCCGGGGCTACTGGCTGTGGTTGCGTTGCATTTATGGGCAACTGTACTGGCATTGCCAGTGCTACTGGTACTGCTGGTGTTACCATTTGTACCTCTCCTTCTTTCTTCTTCTGATCTTTTCTGAAAATATTCCGGTTACTGGTGCTTGGCTGCTGAGTGGCCGACTGACTGAAATTGGTAGTAATGGTGTCATTTCTAATAGCAGTCTCAATTCTAACTCCACTCTTGGCAATACTAGGAAAGTCCGTAGCTGGTAAAGCTATCATGAGAGTTGAATAAGGTGGCCTGAGTGCTGCCAAGAACGTAGCTATGAGTTCTTCATCTAGCAGAGATATCTTCATCCTAGATGTCATCTCTCTCCACCTGGCTGCATATTCCATGAATGGCTCATCACTCTTCTGAGTCATTTGTTCTAAATCTCCCTTCTGAAGTAGCAACTCCATATTAAATGAAAACAGCTTGAGGAATGCGCTGATTAGATCCTTCCAAGTTTTGAATTGCCCCATATGAAGGGAAGTGAACCATACAAGGGCTGCCCCCTTCAGACTCTTTTAAAAGCACCGAATTAACAAAGGGCCATTGTCCCCATGTTCCAACATGTCTGTATAGTAAAGCCGAAGGTGGGTATGAGGGCATCCCTTTCCGTCATATTTCTCAAAATCGGGCATCTTAAAATTTTTGGGGACTACAACCTTAGAATAGAAATCCAAGTCCGCAAACTCTTTACCCGGAGTATCTTGTACTGCCTTTAATTTTTTGATTTCTTCTTGCATCTCTTGAAACTGATCTTTAAAAAGAGAAGAGGGATCCGATGCATTAGGAACCTGTGGTCCTACAGAGTATATGGTTCGATTTATCTCTCCCTCACCTTGGTCATGTTAATCAACATCCAAGTCTAGGTTAGGGTTGAAAGAGGATTCTGGTTGAACTTTGAGGTGGATCTTGTTTGGTTGGTTTGGTGTAGGGGGAGATGGATTGGATTGATTTGGCGGAACAGACGAGCTAGGTTGGTCATTTGTTCGTGTAGCATTGAGAGTTCTAAGAGCTTCCAAGATATCATGTATCGAGCCTTTGATTTCCATGATGTCCTGGGTGTTGCGGGTTGTTTCCTCTTCTAGATCCTGAGGGTCTAGGAATTCGCCTTGATTCATCTCGACTTCTGATGAACTTCCTGGGGTAGCAGCTTGTGCAAGAGCTTCTCGTGCGAGAGCTGCGGTTACAGATCGAGTCATATGTTGACGCATGATAGATACGACAAATGACTGATAATGAAGACGCATTATGAGAGACAAGAAGAGTTTTTATTCTTACAGTAGTTTATATACAAGATGTAACTGCACTTTATCAAAAAGTGTCTTACATACTCAAAAAAGAACTAGTTTATGTACATAACAAAAGTTCTTTTAAAACAGATGCGAGTGCATGACCATCCCTAAGCAGGTCTTTTAAAGAGGAATGTCAAACTCCAGTGGTAGGGGCTCGCCCTCGAGCTGCATGATTTGCTGATTCAGGGCCTCGATGTGAACCTCCAGCATATCAATCGTCTTTGTTGCATTCTGAGTTCCCTAAACATACTGGCGTATCTTGGTACTGAGCTCATCGCTAGCTATGTCTAGCTGCTCTTGTGCAAATTGGAGACGAGTCTTGAGACCTTTCTTGCTCCTGGCTTGGTGCTTGACTACCTTTTGTAGGGAAGCTGCAAAATGCTCAGCCTGAATTTTCTCTTGCATCAAACGGCCTACCTCCTGTCGGACTTTGTGCACATACTTCCTCACCTTCCGCTCTTTTGTTGCCAGTCGGGCTTTCGCTACTGCGATCTCCTTTTCCTTGGCTTTGATACTCATGCGGGCATGTAGAAATGTGTCCACCCAAGGTCGAGTGGTTGCTGCAATTGGTATGGTGCCATGCCTCGGGGGTCTCGCTGGTGTTGGTAGCTCAACGGGTATTGGCATGCTGCTTGCCTGGTCTTCTAACATCAACCATTGATCATAGCCATCCACCGTCTGAGGAGTCATACAGTATTCAAGATTTTCATCCTCCCTCCAGCGGGAGAGTCTCCAGCTTGATGCAAATTCCCGCCTCATACGCTCTGAGGTGCCCTTGAAGTCGATGAAGTCTTCGTGCATGGGTTCCCAGGTAGGGATGAACTGGGCATACCCCAACTGTCGGAGAACGCGGAGAGGTGCATAAGGTGCTGATCCTGAAAGCCCGGCTAGAATGATACAAGTATGTCGAACTGTGCTAAGGCGCGGCTGAATCTGTCTAGGCATCCAGGTGGGCCGCCATATGATGTCATCCTTTTTCAAAGTTTGGAGGTGAGCAAGGTAAAGTTCTGCATCTGTAGAAGCCGGCTTATGACGTTGTACCAAGAATTGTAGAACCACGCTGTTGAACTGGATTGGCCTTGTTGGGGGTGATGCAATACTCGGGATGTGCTCAACTAACCAGATGTGTAGAAGAGCGAAACAACTGTTGAAGGCCCCCTTCAGATGACTGGAACAGAACGAAATGTCTCGAAGAAGCTCGGCTAGTAACATTGGGACAAGGGTAGCTCTTTCCTGGACTTGCCTGATGACGTTGCATAATACGGCCTCTACATGTTTTGGCCCTTTGGGGAATTGGACTTGACCCACTACCGCCAAAGTAAATGCATTTAATTTACCCGCATTAACTTTGGGGGCGGTGTAATCCCAGTCCCAGTCATACAAGGAAAACAGGTAGGTCAAAGGGCATTTAGTATATGACTCCTCTGCCCCTCTGAGCACTTGGTCTTCTCTTACCTCGAGGAACCTAGCCAGCGTCCGCTTATAATTCCCTTGGTGTTGTGGAAACACAATATCTTCTCCTAAGTTAAGACCCGAAATGTGACTGATCTCTTCCAAGGTTGGACACAACTCCTGTTTACCGAAATGGAAGGTCATCGTCCTTTCGTCCCAACAATGGATGGCAGCTTGAAGAAGGCGCCAGTCTGGATTTATTCTACTTAGCTCTAGAGTGTACCCCAGATGGTACTCCTGTTGCCAAACCATTCTTTGCTCCGATGTGAGGGTGGAGATGACTGATAATACTGAAGATTCACATCCTGGGCGTTCCCGCAGATTGACAAGGTTATGAGAACGTAAAGGACCTGCCATCTACATGATGCGGACAAAATTTAGACATATCTAACCTAAGATGAATGTATATATATATGTATATAAAAACATGGAAAACATTCAAGAAGGAAGTAATTCACAATAAGAATCAAGCAGGGCTCACACAAGCTCCAAATTGGTTTAGGTATAGGGACACAAGTGTCCCTATATCTAACAAATGATGTAGGAGCGGCCTAAACTAGTAGCAAAAATAAGGATAAGGTTGTCCCTCCTAATAGGTAACTACTAGTTTATGCCCACACAGAACCTATGGTCTATATGCTTATGCTGGTGTATGCAGGGTTTTGACTATAAGGTTAAGGAGCACTTGACCGTATATGCGACTCCCCGGTATAGAACATACCTAAAAAGGGATGATTGGTGCAAGTGGGAAAGACCAGTTGCGTTAACCGGAGATAACCATCTCTCGGTCTACAACCAGTACTTTCCACAGTTCTTTGGGCTCCAGCATCGGGGATAACCATCCCTCGATTGTAAGCTTACCGGATCCAGCTAGGTAGGTGGAAGGTTTTTATTCTAATATGCAATGAATATGAATGCATCAATCAAAATCAAGCAATGAATAAAAATGGAACCCTAGGCATGTTGCTAAGTTTTGCAAACAAATGTCCGAGGTTTTAATTAAAATGAATGAAATAACATATCGATGAAATTGAAAGATTTTGATGTGGTTTCCGGTATTTGATTCAGACTTAGATTTTGGCTTGAATACTGGTCTGCGAAACCAGAGTCCCCAGTAGAGTCGCCAGCTGTGAGTACCTGAATTTTACCCTCCATTCCCGATCAGGATAAATCCCAATAAGGAATGGTGATAAATTGTAATTGAGTTGTGAGTCGCCACCTATCTAATTCTGAGGGAAATAGGTCCCTGAATTTGTTGGATAAGGCTTAGTCTGGAAATCAGAGGTCAGGGTAAGGGATTCAGTTGAGTTAGGGGAAGGTGTTAGGCACCCCTAAACTCCCGTTCGAAGATGGTTACCTACTCCCTAAGTTTGAATCAAATAAAGGAAACCATATAAGAAACTTGCAATTTGATCTATATGCTGAGCAATGTAATGATAAATGGATTGAGATAGACAGGATAAGAACGGAATAGGGATTCTATCCTAGGGGAGAGCTGAACCCGATCAGGGTTGCCTACGTATCCACAGTTAGTGGAATCAAGCCGCACGTAGTTCCGTAGTAGATCGATGGTTTGATTTGATTTGATTGGATTAGATTGTGGGTGATTGAAAGGTTTGAGGGTTTTTGCTCTTATTTGAGGAGCGAGGTGGCCTTTTAAGCTCGTGCTGAGGAGCGAAAGGTTGAAGGATTTGATTTGATGGATTTCGCTGATCTGGGACCTAAATGGCCTTTTAAGCTCGTGCTGAAGAGCGATTGGGCAGTTTAAGCTCATGCCGGGGAGCCCGGCGAGGTAGGGATTTGAACAGGTTTTGAATTAAGGCTCTGACAAGGGTTTGAATAGATTGGGTTTATTTAGAGTTTACCTAGGGTTAACTAGGGCTTAATCAGGGTTTACCTAGGGTTAATTAGGGATTAATCAGGGTTTAATCAGGGTTTAACTAGGGTTTACCTGGGTTTAACTGGGGTTTTGGGGTTACCTGGGGGTTACCTGGGTTTAACTGGGGTTAACTAGGGTTTAACTGGGGTTAACTAGGGTTAACTGGATTTAACTGGGGTTAACTAGAGTTAACTGGGTTTAACTGTGTTTAACTGGTGTTAACTGGGTTTAACTAGAGTTTACCTGGGTTTAACTGGGGTTACTAGAGTTAACGGGGTTTATCTGAGATTAACTGGGTTTAACTGGGGTTAACTAGGGTTAACTTTGGTTAACTAGAATTTAACTGAGATTTAATCAGGAGATACTAGAGTTTGACTAGAGTTAACTAGGGTTCAACTAGAGTTTAACTGGGGTTCTAGATAAAGTTAACTGGAATAATTAGGGTTAACTAGAGTTAACTGAAATTACCTAGGGTTAACAGGGTTTAACTGAGGTTTACTGGGTTTAACTGGGGTTAACTAGGGTTAACTAGGTCTAACTGGGGTTAACTAAAGTTTAACTGGGGTTTACTGGGTTAAATGGGGTTTACTGGGTTTAACTAGAGTTAACTAGGGTTTAACTGGGGTTTACTGGGTTTAACTGAGGTTTACTGGGTTTAACTAGAGTTAACTAGGGTTTAACTGGGGTTTACTGGGTTTAACTAAGGTTTACTGGGTTTAACTAGAGTTAACTAGGGTTTAACTGGGGTTTACTGGGTTAACTGGATTTAACTCGGGTTAACTAGAGTTTAACTGGGGTTAACTAGAGTTAACTGGGTTTCATTAGGGTTAACTAAAGTTAATTGGGTTTAACTAAGGTTTTTTGGACAGAGGTTCGACGAAGCGAGGCTAGTTTTGAACCGGGATTTGGGCAGAGGTTCGACTAGGCAAGCAGTATAAGTATTAAAATAATTAAAACCAATTTTAAAAGAGGATTAAACTTAATTTAAACTAGTGAAGGACAAAGCAAGATAGAGTTTTGAGAAAAATTACCGTCCGGGAAATCTGAAAAGATTTCTGAAAAAGGGGTCCCGAGAATCGACCCTTTGCTATCGACGTTCTCGGGAATCTGACGTGCTTTGGAGGCTTTGAAGAAGAAAAGGGAGAGATAGGAGGAGGAATGGATTGAATGAGAATGAAGGAAGGGGGGTAGGGGTATTTATAGGAAGCAAAAACAGGGGGGCACTACTTGAAGTAGCGCCCCTTTTGGATAAAAACCCCAAACAGTAGGCGGTTGTGAACAATGCGGCGGTAAATCGGGTCGACATTGGGGGGGCGCTACTTGAAGTAGCGCCCCTTTTCGGTTTACGTAAAACGAACGGCCGACATGCGCAAACGAAAGGGGGTTCGCTCGGGGCGTTACTTGAAGTAGCGCCCATCTAATAAAATGGGCAAAATAGGGTGGGCGCTATTTGAAGTAGCGTCCATCTAATAAAATGGGCAAAATAGGGTGGGCGCTACTTGAAGTAGCGCCCATCTAATAAAATGGAGAAAATTGGCTTGGCGCTACTTCAAGTAGCGCCCCTATTTAGGGGCCTTAAACTATTATTTTTTTGTCCTTTTGTTGACTTTTGACTTGCCACGTATCATACCAATACCATTTCTTCGTTTTAAGCCCATTTTTAGCCCGAAAATAGTCAAAATTGAGCTGATAAAATCCAGAAAAATATTTTAGATAAAACATAGATTTTTCAGTACTTTTCAGGGGCGTTTTGGTCATTTTTCACCCTAGGAGCATTTCGGTCCATTTCAACCGTTTTAAGTCCGATTTAACTTCAAAAATAGCCAAAATTTACCAAAAAATTTATAAAATCATTTTAAACAAAATGATAACTTTTTAGCACCTTTTTTAAGGGTATTTTGGTCATTTTTCACCCTAGGGGTATTTTGGTCAATTTTCACCTGAGGGGCGTTTTTCGAAACCGATGCAAGTGGCAAGAGGGTTTTAAAAAAGAGATTTTTTCAAGGGTTTTTTAGATGTGTGGGCAGAGATAAAGGGGGTGCAAAATTGGGGTGTTTACACCATCTTTACTGAATGATTGATGACAAATGTACCACGTTGTTTTTCTTCGCCAATTAAAAATATTAAGTCTCACTGTTATGGTTTGAAACTTTGAATAGTGCTTTTTATTTCTTTAGTTCGAGCTGCCAATTTTAAACCTAATCTGTAATCATCAAGTTTGGGTTTAGTATCTACACATTACTGCCGTATCTTACAAGGTCAACAAGAAGCAACAACTCAGTTGGCACGACCTATATTTTGAGTAGGGATTCAAATTTACAAAAATACAAATCTGACCTACCTCTAGGGGTGATATCCAGCTGAGCCGAACCAAGGAATAGTGGGGTGTTCAAGCTCGTTTGTTAATTAAATAACCTTAAGCTTTAAAAAACGAGCTTGAGCCCATCGTGAGCAGCTTCATTCATTGGATATAGCATTTATATTAGGTGAAATTTTTTCTTTATTATCCTCATATGGTATAAAACTTACGTTGTTACCTAAATTTTAGTATAAGCTTATAATTGTATAAAAGTTATTATTTTCATATAAAAAATACATTATATACTATGGGGGAAAATACCTGCTCGAGAGACCTAGATACCACGTGTCACCTTCTTGAGCAACTGCAGCAGCTTTGATCGTCAAGGATGGGTAGGCAGGGTGACCTACGAATAAACTCCAACGATCAAGTCAGGAATGGGATAAAAAGAGGGGATAGAAAGAAAAGAAGAGGTTAGAAGTGTCAGAATGTCGAAGAAAGGGGACTCTGTATGTTTCAATGCCAGAGGATCGGTCTCTCTCCTTTGTCCCTTACCTCTCTACTTATAGGAGATTGATTTAGGATTTTTTAGTTACCTTCCCGCCTCTGTTTCCTTTCTGGACTGGAAGTCTTTTCATTCACATAATATTCTGCCCGCATAGTGATAAATTCAGTTTCCTCTTTATGAGGGGGATGCCTTGATCCAACTCAGGATCTTATGCGATGAGATTGATTTTATACAGCTATGCAATTAATCTTGTGATCCTCAATATCATCTATTATGGACTCTCCGAGCTGAAGTCGTGTCGAGAATATTTATTCTGACGTGTGTCTTGCCTCGGGTCCGAAGTGGAGGTCGGGGTCGGTTTGATCAATCAAAGTGTAAGTCTTGATGTGATCAAGGTCATTGGTACTGACAATTGTCCTTACACGTGTCTTTACCATTTTTTCCCTTATAAATGCCCCTCTTCTTAGGGCCTTGGGGTTCACTTGAGGCTATGAGAAGCATAACTGTCATCCTAGGGTAATCATGCAGATGGGTGTGTGCTAGCGATGCGCGTGGTGCGCCTATAATCGTCGTTTCAGTGATCTTTCCGATATTAACAATCTAGTCTCCAGATGATCCAACGCACTAGATTCATTGTGGGGAGTTTTCCTTTGTTAGGCTCAAATATAAAAGGCGAGAATTGGCATAGTCATCATTTCTAACTGGTGTTCTGAATTTTTCCCATCCCCTTGCGCTTCAGCAATCGTCTAACCCTTGTTCAGCGTCTTCCTTGTCCTTCTAGCCAGTAATTCTCACTTTCGACTCTGTTTAATTTTCAATATGTCGGTGAAGTCTAGTTCTTCCGTAAGGGGTGGTGGGGACCCTACGTCTTCGAGTGTTAACAAGAACAGAGTATTTCTCGCTAGGATTAGGAGGAAGTTCTGGACTCTGGAAGATGTCATAGTCGATTTGGAATATACGTCTGCTGCTCTTCAATCTCCCAAAGTGAGCACTCGTGTATATATCAGTCAATTAGAAGCTGGTCTCCATTTTCCCCTGCTGCCCTTAGTTGGGGCTCTTTTGTCTGATGCATCCCAATTTCTACCATTTGATTACCAAGGTTGAGGGTTTCAATAGGGATGGTTTCGAAATCGGAGTTAGGCATATCCTATCTTTGTATTCCATTCGGAAACGTCCTATTGAGGGGACATACTTCTACTTGATAGCTCGGTCGAAAGATTCTCGCCTGGTTATTAGTCCCACTGACTCGGTCCGAGACTGGAGGTCGAACCCTTTGTTCGTCTCGGGGGAATGGAGGGGTGGAGATTCACTTGATGTCCCAATAGGCTTTCATCCAGGTAGATGCCTTACCTAATAGGGTGTGAGATACGCCTCATTGTCAGGTTCTCGAGTCTTTCTTATTTTTGTTTTGCCTTCTAACACTTTTGCTTTGCTTGTCCGGTGCAGTACCTCGCAACTGCTTGGCCGAGCTGAGCGGATCCGAACGGGCGCAGGCCGAGCACTTGCTAGAGAGGAGGAAGGAATACTTTGTTTAGAAAGTTTTGGAGCCATCTACCCTGACTTCTTGGCCGATCGAAGCTGAACTTGCCTCATTGCCTGAAACTGCCCTCTCATTTGCTAGTGTTGATTCTTTTGCCCTAGCGGTTTCGGCTCGGAGATCTTCTAAGTAAATGGACCGGGAAACCCCTCGTAAAACCCTACCTCTTCGAGTTCCTACCCGTGTCAATGCTTTTGGCTCCGAATCTCGAGCCTCAGGCTCTCCAAGCTTGGGCCCACCCCTGACGGTTATGCTGGCTTGATTCTGAGGAAGCACCGTAGAAGCAGGTGTGGACCCGGGATTTTAACCTCACTCCCTATCAGAATTGAACCTGAGGATGAACAGTACTAAAAATACAGAAAAGAGAGAGTCGTCACCTATTTAGATTGTTAGGGAAAATAGGGTCTCTTTAAAAGGTTCGATAAGGCTTTGGTCTGAAAATAGAGTTCAAGGTAAAAATTCATTTGAGTTAGGGGAAGGTGTTAGGCACCCCTAAACTCCCATCCGAAGATGGTTACCTACTCTTTAAGTCTGAATTAAAGTAGGAAAACCATAAGAGAAGCTTGCACTTCATCTATATGCTTGATAAATATTATATGAACAGTAATGTACATGTTAAAATAAGTAGGGATAGGACAAAGGTTCTATCCTAGGTGAGCTGAACCCGATCAGGTTTGCCTACGTATCCATTGTTAGTGAAATCAAGGCACACGTAGTTCCAGAGGGTAGTTGGTGGTTTGATTTGTTGAGTGTTTGGATTGTGGGTGTTTGATAGGCTGCGATTTCTCTTTAGATGTTAGGGTGTTTTTGAATGGGCCTTTTATGCTCTTGCCAGGGAGCCTGTCGCGACCCAAAATACCCCCTAGGAGTTAAGGATACTTTGACTCGTGACCGCCGTATCATACCTCCAGTATGATACATAAGGCACACGTGGAAACCTGTCAGAGTACCTGAATATACATAGCGGAAACGAAATACAATGCACAGCGGAAAATAAAATACTAAACATAGCGGAAGCAAAATGAATACTCCTATAGCTTGGCTCAAGTAAGAACCAACAAGTATACATGTGTGAGAAACCCAAAAGTGGAGTGGACAAACCCCACACTCACATAACAAAATGACACAAGTTCTAAGTCGGTCGATCAACAGAAATCGAAGTCACGACTCCTATCTAAAGCACC
Organism: Tetracentron sinense; assembly: GCA_015143295.1. NCBI lineage: Eukaryota > Viridiplantae > Streptophyta > Magnoliopsida > Trochodendrales > Trochodendraceae > Tetracentron > Tetracentron sinense. Next base: position 17,575,510 of record CM026555.1, on the reverse strand, counting down.
ATCGTCATGATAGTGATCCATGGAAGGCTCCGGTCATGGTACTCTTCCTCCGACCCAAGGTTCTTCGCCACACAAATCGAATGGAACCCGAGCACCTGCCGATCATAACAATATCGACTGAGCATGGAATACTCAGTGTAATACAAACTAATAACAATAAAGCGGTTAGGCCTGGAGCATACAAGACATGGAGAATGAATCCGTAAAAATCATTAAAGCATGGAAACCGTGAAAACATATGTGAGATAATGTTCGAAACCAAAACTGTAACCGTGTGAGTCATCGTTAATCATAGCCTTATGAGTTCTTGTGAGTTCATGGAGTTACTTAGAGTCATTATGATCCGTAGAGACATAGAGCATAGAGCAATACCGTAGAGCATTTCCATAGAGCAGAACCTTAGAGATCTTAGAGCATTTCATTGTGATCCGTGGAGCTTGTGAGACGATCTTAGAGCATTATCATAGAGTTTCCTTGTGAGCATTGGTATGATCCTTAGAGCTTGTGAAACGATCTTAGAGAAATCATAGATTACTTAGAATCATTCATTATTCGTCTTTTCGTGAAAAACCTTTGGTTTGCACCTTAGAATCCATGGAAACCATCGGTTCATGCGAGACATGCGAGCATATGCACTTAATAAGAGAAATCATCATATTAAGCATAGAATCCCTTAGAGGGTATTTTTTATCAAACCTTAGAGGGCATCATAATAGTAATCCTTCATCCAGTAATAATCACCCTTTTCATACATAGACAGTACATAGATAGGCATATATAAGAATAATCATATATAGTAACTATTATTAGGATATTCTAAGAAAATATCCTAAGGAATATTCCTTAGGATATTCTAAGAAATATCCTAAGGAATATTCTTAGGATATTCCAACGAATACCTTTTATAAAAAAATATTTTTTTATTTTTTGGGGCGCTCGTCGCTTTCCGGTTTGCTGAAAATCCGATTTCTCGTTTTAAGTCCGACTTGAGCCCGGAAACAACCAAAATTGAACTGATAAAATCTAGAAAAATATTTAAAATAAAATGGCACTTTTTCAGAACTTTTTAGGGGCATTTTCATCATTTTGTACTCTAGGGGCAATTTGGTCATTTTTATTGTTTTAAGCCCGATTTGATCCAAAAAATAGCTGAAATTGAACTGTTAAAATCTAGAAAAATATTTAAAATGAAATGTGAACTTTTCAAGGGTATTTTGATCATTTTGAACTCCAGGGGCATTTTAGTCATTTTTTACCTCAGGGGCATTTCTGACAATCGAAGCAAAGGGAAAGAGGTTTTAAAAGAGGCTTTTTGAAAGGGTTTTTTTAAGGTGTGGAAAGAGAAAAGAGGGTGCAAAGAGCCCAATCCTTTGCTAGCTTTTGATAAAACCCTTCACGAGGCCTCCCCCAAGCCAAAAAATGTGCCTAGGAAAGGGAAAGTGGTTGCATAGAGAAGTCTAGGTGGAGCTAAGGTTCCTGTCTTTGAGTCGATCTTCTTTGTTGGTGGTAGGGTCGTGACACTGTAGGACAGTGCATTAGAGAGTGCTCAGGTCGCTCTGGCCATGATTGACTGTGTTCGACTCCCACATGATTTTACCAGCTCGGAGGTTGGGCAGACCACAAGGTAGCTGATTGGGGTAGCCTTGCCCTCAACAATGTAAGTCATCTAACTTCAACATTTTCATTAAAATTCCTGACTTACTATTCTGAGGTTTGGTTCGATCTCTTCCTCCAGCTTGTCCATGTCTTCACGGCCTTCCATCAAATTTTAGAGCAGGCCAGGGTGGATCACCAATTTATGCTCAAGTCAACAGAACGGCACACCGTGCGCGACCCCTCTAACATGCTACCACTGATTTGCATTGAAAGCGACGGATCAAATGGCAGACTTAGTCAACCTGTCCATCACCCAAATAGCATCGGAGCCCTTCGCCGTTCGCGGCAAACCCACAATGAAATCCATCGAGATGTTCTCCCATTTCCACTCCGGAATAGGAAGGGACTGCAAAAGACCTGCCGGCCTTTGATGTTCGGCTTTTACCTGCTGGCAAATCAAACATCTGGCGACGTACTCAGCGACTTCCCTCTTCATGTTTCGCCACCAGTAGTGCTTCTAGAGATTCTGGTACATCTTAGTACCTCCCGGATGTACCGTATACTTTGATCGGTGAGCTTCATTCAAAATTTCATCCCTCAAAACTGTGTCGGCGGGGACACACAACCTGCCTTTAAATGTGATAGCACCATCACATTTAAAGCGAACTCCTGATTGCCGTTACTCACCGACTTGTCTCGGTAAGCAAGCAACTCAACATCTGAATTCTGTAACTCCTTGATCTGGCTCAGGATCTGTGGCCTAACCACCACATTGGACATTATCGGCCCATACGTGACATGCCTGAGAGTAGTGTCCAAATGACACATATCATGTAATAACTTCCACTCTTGCACTCTCAATTGAGCCATAACTCCGTAAGGTTTTCTGCTAAGAGCATCGGCTACCACGTTAGCCTTACTCGGGTGGTACTGGATGGAACAGTCGTAGTCCTTCATGAACTCCATCCAACGACGCTGCCTCATATTCAACTCCTTCTGGAGGAAAAGATACTTCAAGCTCTTGTGGTCTGTGAACACCACGAATTCTTCTCCGTAGAGGTAGTGACACCAAAGTTTCAGTGCAAAGATGACTGCAGCGAGCTCTAAGTCATGTGTGGGGTAGTTTTGCTCATGCTCCTTCAGCTGACGAGAAGCATAGGCGACCACCTTTTTATGCTGCATCAAAACACATCCAAGTCCCACTAGTGAAGCATCACTATAGACTTCGAAACCACCGCTCCCAGATGGAACTGTAAGAACAGGAGCCGAAGTAAGCTTCTTTCTCAACTCCAAGAAACTTGCCTCGCACTTATCACTCCAAGTGAACCTCGTGTTCTTCCGTGTGAGATAGGTAAGTGGAGCTGCTAAACTTGAAAATCCTTCCACAAACCTTCTGTAATATCCCGCCAACCCAAGGAAACTACGAATCTCGGTGACACTCTTCGGTCTTTCCCAATTCATCACCGCTTCAATCTTTGCAGGATCAACTGAAATACCTTCAGCAGATACCACGTGTCCAAGAAAAGACACCTTGTTCAGCCAGAACTCACACTTGCTCAACTTAGCATACAGACTATGCTCTCGAAGTGTCTGCAACACCAGACAGAGATCTCTCGTGTGATCCTCCTGTGACTGTGAATACACAAGGATATCATCTACGAACACGATCACACATTGATCGAGAGACGATCTGAACACCCGATTCATCAAATCCATGAATGCTGCCGGCGCGTTAGTCAGTCCAAAAGACATGACCAAAAACTCGTAATGACCGTATCGAGTTCGGAATGCTGTCTTCGGAATGTCCTCTTTCTTGATCTTCAACTGATGATAACCAGATCGAAGGTCAATCTTGGAGAAAAACTGCGCACCCTTCAATTGGTCAAACAAGTCGTCTATCCGAGGCAATGGATAACGATTCTTGATCGTGACCTTGTTCAATTGCCTGTAATCAATGCACAGACGCATTGATCCATCTTTCTTCTTCACGAAGAGAACCGGAGCTCCCCAAGGTGAAACACTTGGCCGGATAAAACCAAGGCCTTGCAATTCTTCTAACTGCTCTTTTAACTCCTTAAGCTCAATAGGGGCCATCCTATACGGAGCTCTTGAAATCGGAACTGTGCCTGGAGCTAGCTCAATCGCAAACTCGATTGCACGATCGGGAGGCAATCCCGGCAAGGTTTCCGGAAAAACATCCATATACTCACATACCACTGGAATGGGTGTGGAGTCTCGCACTTCTACACCCTCGAGACTAAGAGCTGCAAAGCGGGAAATGTCTCTTCTCTGAAGTCCCCTGAAATGAAACGGCTTTAACCCCACGGGTTTAAAATGCACCACCTTCTCGAAACACGCCACGTGTCCATGGTGAGTTGAGAGCCAATCCATACCTAGGATGATATCGAAATCCCAATCCTGAATTCCCAGAAGGATCAAGTCGACTGGCAACTCGTGCTGCATGACTTGTACAACACTATCCGGATACACTTTATCTGTCTCAATAGATTTTCCCAATGGAGTCGAAATGGACAACTCCCTAAGTAGCTTGCTTGGCTCGGACGTAAAGCCTTTGGCAAAGCTTGGTGAAACGAACGAGTGAGTGGATCCTGTGTCTATCAACACTCTTGCCAAACATTCATTTACGAGCAACGAACCTGAGAATTTGAATCATCCCAGTTATAACACAACTGTACATATAGATACAAACATCGCAAAACACCACATAGGACATATATAGATACGAATATATCATGGCAATATTAGAACTTTGACAAAGACTAGTTCGCGCGTACCTTGCACAACATCATCAGATGCCTGTGCGTCTCTATCAGTCATGGCAAAGACTCTGCCCTGGTTTGCCTGACGAGGCTGCTGGGTAGGCTGCAAGGATCTAGAGGCCTGAGATGAAGACCCCTGAAGTGAATTCTGCCTGCCTGGAGGCCGAACTCCCTGTGATCCAGACTGTGACTGCTTGCGCGGGCAATCTCGAATCATGTGGCCCATCTCGCCACAGTGGAAGCATCCACCTGACATTCTTCGGCAATCTCCAGTCTTATGCCAACGACCACATACGGCGCACTCCTCAAATGTCTGCGATGTGGAGGAAGCCGGAGGCATAACCCTCGTAGCTTGCGATGCTGTAGGACGCGGTGCCTGAGGCACAAAAGAAGGTCTCTGAGCCGACATCGGCTGGGAGAACTGGTACGGTGCAGTCCTAGTCCTTTTCTCTGAAGAACTACTCGACTGACCCCGAGACATGCTCTTCCCGATGCCACTGTCTCTTCTTCTCACAAAGTCTTCCGCATTCTTTTCAGCGATCTTCGCCTTCCCTACTATCTCTCTCCAAGACTCTACCTGGAGAATGGACACCCGATCTCGGATGAAAGCCTTCAAGCCCATCTCAAACTTCCTGACCTGTAGGTCTTCAGTAGCCACCAAGTGCGGAGCAAACCTAGACAACTCGGTGAACTTAGCCTCATACTCAGCTACGCTCATCGACCCTTGCTCCAAAAGCATAAACTCTCTCGCCTTTTGTTCCCGAATAAACCTGGGAAAGTACTGTTCCCTGAAGGTCTCTAAGAACTCCGCCCAAGTCCAGGGCACACCTGCCTTAGCAACATCTCTCTGCCTTTGGGCAGCTCTCCACCAGTGTTCGGCTTCACCTTCCATCACGAAGGAAGCCCATTCTACCCTTTGCTCATCGGTACAACGGAGAGCCCGGAAGGTCTTCTCCAGCTGCATAATCCAAGACTCGGCCACCATGGGGTCCAGAGTGCCATAGAATGTAGGAGGCCGCAGTCTCCTAAAAGCTTCGAGCCCCGCGGTGTGATGCACCGGTGTAGGCACAGGCGTGGACGGTGGGGTAGGCATAGGCCTCGCTGCCAACAATGCCAAAGTCTCGGCTATGGAGTCCATAGCATTCGTGAAATACAACGGTTCCTCTTCTCTCGGAACTTCACTCTCAGCCCTCCGAGTATGGTAACCTCGACCCCGATTGACACGTCTCATGATATCAAATCCTGAGATCAATTTGGCAAAACATGAGTCTAACTTGGATACCAACCTCACATATCATGTAGCAATTCAAAAATCATGAAATGCTATACCGCACATAGTATACATCGAGGTATATATATGTCATCATATAATTATACTTTAGAGCCTATACTAGAACCTCGCATAGGACCACATCAATCTCGGATCCTATACTGACCTAAGGATTCACTTGATACCGGTTATGTCGTGGTAACAAGCCTAAGACAACTGAGTCCTTCTGAGTTCTAAGTTGAACTCATAGGAATTACTTCCGCTTAGGCCAAGCCTGAGTGACCTAACTAAGTCTGTCGTTAGACATAACTAGCTCTGATACCAAGTCTGTCGCGACCCAAAATACCCCCTAGGAGTTAAGGATACTTTGACTCGTGACCGCCGTATCATACCTCCAGTATGATACATAAGGCACACGTGGAAACCTGTCAGAGTACCTGAATATACATAGCGGAAACGAAATACAATGCACAGCGGAAAATAAAATACTAAACATAGCGGAAGCAAAATGAATACTCCTATAGCTTGGCTCAAGTAAGAACCAACAAGTATACATGTGTGAGAAACCCAAAAGTGGAGTGGACAAACCCCACACTCACATAACAAAATGACACAAGTTCTAAGTCGGTCGATCAACAGAAATCGAAGTCACGACTCCTATCTAAAGCACCATCGTCATGATAGTGATCCATGGAAGGCTCCGGGTCATGGTACTCTTCCTCGACCCAAGGTTCTTCGCCACACAAATCGAATGGAACCCGAGCACCTGCCGATCATAACAATATCGACTGAGCATGGAATACTCAGTGTATACAAACTAATAACAATAAAGCGGTTAGGCCTGGAGCATACAAGACATGGAGAATGAAATCCGTAAAATCATTAAAGCATGGAAACCGTGAAAACATATGTGAGATAATGTTCGAAACCAAAACTGTAACCGTGTGAGTCAATCGTTAATCATAGCCTTATGAGTTCTTGTGAGTTCATGGAGTTACTTAGAGTCATTATGATCCGTAGAGACATAGAGCATAGAGCAATACCGTAGAGCATTTCCATAGAGCATAACCTTAGAGATCTTAGAGCATTTCATTGTGATCCGTGGAGCTTGTGAGACGATCTTAGAGCATTATCATAGAGTTTCCTTGTGAGCATGGTATGATCCTTAGAGCTTGTGAAACGATCTTAGAGAAATCATAGAGTTACTTAGAATCATTCATTATTCGTCTTTTCGTGAAAACCTTTGTTTGCACCTTAAGAAATCCATGGAAACCATCGGTTCATGCGAGACATGCGAGCATATGCACTTAATAAGAGAAATCATCATATTTAAGCATAGAATCCCTTAGAGGTATTTTATCAAACACTTAGAGTGCATCATAATAGTAATCCTTCATCCAAGTATATAATCACACCTTTTCATACATAGAATCAATACATATAGATAGGGCATATATAAGAAGAATCATATCTAGTAACTAGTAGGATTGCAAGATTGTAGTAGAGTGTATCTACCTTGGTGAAATCAAAGATTTTGATTCCCAAAGGCTTGAACAAGCAATAACCTTGTGTTCTTGGTTGAGAATCACCAAGGGAAGTGGAAGAACCTTGATCTTCCACAAGCTTGATCAACAAGTAGTTCCTCTCCTTCTTCTCTCTCTCAAAATCTCCTAAGATAGGGCACAGAGGGTTTCTGAAACCCTAAGGCACGAACTCAGCCTATTTATAGGCAAGGGATTGTGTTTAAAGTCTTAAACACCCTTAATGAAGAAAAACTGCGTATGACCGATCGATCGGTGGTATGGACCGAGCGATCGGTGGCTTACCGGTCGATCGGTGTTATGACCGAGAGATCGGTCAAAAACACACTCTCTGGAATTTTTTTCCATACAAAAAAGTTAACCGTGCGACAGCCATCGAGCGATCGGTAGTGGACCGATCGATCACAGGTAATGACCGAGCGATCGGTGCTCTGTTATGTCTGGACTGTTTTGACCATATCTTTTTACTCGCTCGTCGGATTTCGACGATTCAACTTGCGTTGGATCCGTCTTTCGAAAACGAACATTTCTGACGTTTCGAAATTTCCGATTTCTCCCTTATTTATTAATTAGACTACGAAAACTATGAAAATGGCCAATTAGCTATGAAGGTGCTATTCATTAAGGATGAAAAAGTCCGGGGTGCTACAGAGCCACTAGACAGTTTTAGCTCATGTCAAGGAGCATCTAGGTTGGGTTAGGGTTTGCTAGGATTTGAACTAGGGTTTGAAACGAGGTTTAGCTAAGGTAAGTAGGGTTTGAACCAAGGTTCGGACAAAGGTTCCACAGGGTAGGCTAAGTTTGAACCGAAGTTCGGGCAGAGGTTCGACAGGGTAAGCTAAGTTTGAACCGAAGTTGAGGCAGAGGTTCGACAGGGTAGGTTATGCAAGCAGTCTAAGTAATTAAAGCAATTTAAAAAATAATTAAAAAACTAATTACACTACTAAAAGCAAATCAAAAGTCAGTGTTTGGAGAAAAATTACCTTCCGGAAAACCCAAAAGGGTCTCTGAAATAAGTACTCTCGAGAATGATTCTTCGAAATCAAATTCCCGAGATCGCCAAACGCTAAAGAGGGATTTTTGAAAGAGGAGAGAGAAGAGAGAAAATGAGAGGGGATGAGTGAAAAATGAAGAAGAGGTGAATGGTATTTATAGGTTTCGAAAAAGGATATTCCAGGGAATATCCTAAGAAATATTCCTTAGGATATTCTAAGAAAATATCCTAAGGAATATTCCTTAGGATATTCTAAGAAATATCCTAAGGAATATTCTTAGGATATTCCAACGAATACCTTTTATAAAAAAATATTTTTTTATTTTTTGGGGCGCTCGTCGCTTTCCGGTTTGCTGAAAATCCGATTTCTCGTTTTAAGTCCGACTTGAGCCCGGAAACAACCAAAATTGAACTGATAAAATCTAGAAAAATATTTAAAATAAAATGTCACTTTTTCAGAACTTTTTAGGGGCATTTTCATCATTTTGTACTCTAGGGGCAATTTGGTCATTTTTATTGTTTTAAGCCCGATTTGATCCAAAAAATAGCCGAAATTGAACTGTTAAAATCTAGAAAAATATTTAAAATGAAATGTGAACTTTTCAAGGGTATTTTGATCATTTTGAACTCCAGGGGCATTTTAGTCATTTTTTACCTCAGGGGCATTTCTGACAATCGAAGCAAAGGGAAAGAGGGTTTTAAAAGAGGCTTTTTGAAAGGGTTTTTTTAAGGTGTGGAAAGAGAAAAGAGGGGTGCAAAGAAGCCCAATCCTTTGCTAGCTTTTGATAAAACCCTTCACGAGGCCTCCCCCAAGCCAAAAAATGTGCCTAGGAAAGGGAAAGTGGTTGCATAGAGAAGTCTAGGTGGAACTAAGGTTCCTGTCTTTGAGTCGATCTTCTTTGTTGGTGGTAGGGTCGTGACACTGTAGGACAGTGCATTAGAGAGTGCTCAGGTCGCTCTGGCCATGATTGACAGTGTTCGACTCCCACATGATTTTACCAGCTCGGAGGTTCGGCAGACCACAAGGTAGCTGATTGGGGTAGCCTTGCCCTCAACAATGTAAGTCATCTAACTTCAACATTTTCATTAAAATTTCCTGACTTACTATTCTGAGGTTTGGTTCGATCTCTTCCTCCAGCTTGTCCATGTCTTCACGGCCTTCCATCAAATTTTAGAGCAGGCCAGGGTGGATCACCAATTTATGCTCAAGTCAACAGAACTGGAAGCTGATCAAGTGTGTATCTAGGAGGAAGGCTTGGAGGTTGACGTCATATTTGTACAAGGTGAGGTTGAGAGTTTAACGGTGGAGCTGGCTGAGTCTAAATCTTAGACACATTCCCTTTGCGACCTAGTGAAGAAACTTAGGAAAGATCTGGAGGAGCTTAGTGACAAGTTACAATGCCAATATCAGGCGGAGCAGGAGGCCATAATTGAGAGTGACTGTGAGGAGACTCGTTGAGAAACCACGGAACCAGGGTCTTCTTTGCCCTGAGGGCTCTCCTGGGGGTTCTACTGCTCCTTCATTGTTCATTCCCCAAGTTGCCCCTCCCATAGTTGGTCTCGTTGCTCCTCCTCCTGATGTTTTCGTAGCCTCGGAACCACCTTTATTGCCTGTGGGAGAGGTTGATTTAGCTCCTTTGACGGAGGATACCGAACCGAGAGAGGGTGTGGCCAAAGTGATGGTGGTTGGGGTAAATATTAGTTCTGAGGTTGGGGCTACTAAGCCCGAGGTGGTGGAAAGTTCATTGGTGTAGGATGCTTTGTTGGCCCTATTGTAGTGACTTCTCTCTTCTCTCTTTTCTTCTACAGGTTACCTGTCCTCAGAGGTATGGGATACCTCCCCATAGAAGCTTTAAGAATGTAAATGGGTCACCTCCCCTCAGAGGTTTTGTGATTGGGTCGCCTCCCCTTAGAGGTCATTTTTGGAGTTTGTAAATGGGTTGCCTCCCCTCAGAGGTTTTTGGTAAATGAACGGTCCCGGCTCCAGGGTGGGAGCTTTCGTGTGAAGGATGATCTTTAGTACAACTTAGGACTATGAGTTATTTTTCACTCCCCAAGTACTTTTGATGAGCGCATGTGCTCTATTGCCCCCATGGGGAGGTAGGCACCGAAGGACTTTCGGTAAGGGTTACGTAGGGCTCGACCCGAGGCATTAACGCACATTGGATTCACGATGGAGGGATTAATGCCTTGACCTTAATGAATTTTCTCAACCATATGCGATCCAAGGCGTAAATGCACCTCGGATTTACCATGGAGGGATGAGTACCTTGACCTTAACGAATTTTCTCAACCATATGTGATCCAAGGCGTAAATGCACCTCGGATTTACCACGGAGGGATAAGTGCCTTGACCTTAACGAATTTTCCCAACCATGTGTGATCTAGGGTGTTAATGCACATCGGATTCACAACGGAAGGATGAGTTCCTTGAACTTAACGAATTTTCTCAACTATGTTCGATCCGAGGTGTTAATGCACATCGGATTCACAGCGGAGGGATGAGTGCCTTGACCTTAATGAATTTTCTCAATCATGTGCAATCCTAGGCATTAATGCACATCAGATTCACATCGGAGGAATGAGTGCTTTTACCGTAACAAATTTTGTCAACCATCTACGAACCGAGGCGTTAATGCACATCGGATTCGCAATGAAAGGATGAGTACCTTGACCTTAATGAATTTTCTTTACCATATGCGATCTGAGTCATAAATGCACATCAAATTCACCACAAAGGGATGAGTGCCTTGACCTTAACGAATTTAGCAGTTGTTGATGGTAAATAGGAATGACTAATCAAAGGAAACTTCTAGTTTATGTGATATGGTAAACAAGGTGATATGCCCTAATAGTGCCTCCTAACCTAGATTATCCATCAAATCTTACCTATGACTGTGACTTACGAAAACAGAAAAAAGGATGGCTCACTCCTCTCCTGACAGCTTTGGTGACCCTTTGCGTCTAGTTTGTTCAATTCTTGTCGCTTGAGGCGATGTACTCCTCTAGCTTGCCTTCCTAGACCAGCTCTTTTAAGTGGCGCCTTAGTGATTTATAGTGATTGATAGTGTGCCCCTAGACTCCGTGATAATGACAATATTCTCGGCCCCTCAGCCGAATGGTTATTTCGTCGATAGCCTTTGGCCACCTAAAGCCGGGTTTATGCTTCAACTTATTTATAATCGTGGCCAGTCCGACTTTGAAAGGAGTAAGGCTTCCGTCATTCTAGGAGGAACGCTGATCTCACTGCTTCTGCTTGGTTGGGGATTTTTCTTCTATCACCTGAACATTGGATAGCCTTATGTCGACAAGTGTCATCCTTGTGCTATCAACGGTTGGGAGTCACGTCGGGGAAGAGATGTGGACCATTTCAGGTGAATCCGGATCGTACAGAGGGATGTTTTCATTTTTAAGCCAAGCAGGCAATTTGTAACGCCCCGAAATACCCCCTAGGAGTTTAGGGATATTTTAGGTGTCACACTACGTACCTATCAAACCATCCTGTAATGCACAAGATAAAATACAGTACTAACAACGATAATCAGAGTACGGAAGCTAACATATATGCGGAAGCGTAAACAAATTTTCATTTCTTCTAATGATCCAAAATATTATTCCAAGTTAACATAAATATAAGACATGTCTAAGTCTAAGGTGGACAGGCCCACCTATCAAAATATCAAAATACACAAGACCCTCTCATACTCTCCCCTCAATAGTAGTCGAGGTATGGCCCCACATCGAGGTCTCGGTCCGCCTGAGACTGTAATGGAATAGCCGGCTCTCTCTCCTCTATATACTCTTCCTCGACCCAAGGCTCCGGGTCGAGGGCTCCCTCAGTACCTGCCGACATGAAAGTACGGCTGAGCATGGAATACTCAGCGAGTACAAGCTACAAGCAGACCATAACAATAATAAAAACACACAATAGTAATATCATACAAGCAGTAATAGAAACATCACAAAAGAAACAGTATAAGGCATGATACAATACAAGCATCCTGACGTGTGTACATGAATGCGAAAACGCCGACAAAACTCATGCTTGAAAACCCATGTCATGTCCCGGTATGCCTCGTAGAAATCATGTATACGTGCATGCATGAATGCATGATCATCATCTTGTAAACTTTCATCTTGTAACTTGTGAGCCAGAGGCTAGCACCCGAATCTCCCTGGGCTGCCAACCTCCTTGATATGCAATGCACTTGTGAGCCAGAGGTTAGTACCCGAATGTCCCTGGGCTACCAACCTCCTTGATATGCAATGTTTGGTTTTCTTGTGAGCCAGAGGCTAGTACCCGAATGTCCTTGGGCTACCAACCTCCTTGACAATTGGTGATTTTTTATTACTTGTTTAGTTTCCTTGTGAGCCAGAGGTTAGCACCCGAATTCTCCCTGGGCTACCAACCTCCTTGACATGCAATATTTTCTTGTTGTTTATTATATGCACATGCTCTTGAAATCTCGGTTCATGCTATCATGCGTGCTCATGTGCATGCCAATAATAACAATCGTGGGAATGCGCTTAACAAAAGAGATATGGCATTACAATTCAATTCATAATATTAGCATAGGTAACTTAAGTAATTCACATGACATTGGATCAATTCATCGTCTATAAGAACACATGCATAAAACCTATTTCCATTTTCTTCATCTAAGTCGTTTATTCATAGTTTAGGCATTTTGTCAAACACAACACATGCAATGTTTCTTAATAATTCATCTTGTTCTTTTTTGCACATATTTTCCATCCAAACATCAAGGTAAGTTCATTATTGGTAAAATACCCATCCACCATTTCCATCACACAACATACATCTCGGCATCCAATCGCCACATCCAACATTCCATCCACACCTTTTCCATTATCTTGTTTATATTTAATGGGGGATAACACATTTCATAAGAAGGAAAACATAATATAAAGAATCACATTTTTATATAGAAAACCTAGATTTCTTGCTAGGGTAAGTTAGTAGGGTGTACTAACTTTAGATCAAGGCTTGATCCTTGGTAGAAACCTTGATTGAAGCTCCAACTTGAAAGAAGAACACCTTTGCTTGAAGGAGACTTGAGTTGGGGAAGAAACCTCTTTCAAAAACGTGCTTGGGTTGCTGCCCTAGCTTGGAGAACGCTCTCCACGAGTGCTTGAGCCGTGATCTTGGAGAAAAACCGGACTTGAAGTGATCTAGGGTCTCAAAACCCCTTTGATTCTTCTCCAAAAGCAAAACCCTAGCTTAGGAAACCCTTTCTCCTCTCTTCTAATCCCCCAAATCCTCTAAGTGTTGAGAATGAGCCCTAAAGGCTCGGGTTAAACTCTTAAGGTAAGAGTGAACCGACCAAAAGACCATAATACCCTTACTGAAATTTCTGCCAAAACACGAGTGCCGAACACGTTGAGCTGTGAATAGTGCCAAACACATTGTGCTGTGAATAGTGCCGAACACGTTATGCTGTGAATAGTGCCGAACACGTTGTGCTGTGAATAGTGCCGAACACGTTGTGCTGTGAATAGTGCCGAACACGTTGTGCTGTGAATAGTGCCGAACACGTTGAGCTGTGAATAGTGCCGAACACGTTGTGCTGTGAATAGTATCGAACACGTTGTGCTGTGAATAGTGCCGAACACGTTGGGCTGTGAATAGTGCCGCACGTTGTGCTGTGAATAGTGCCGAACACGTTGAGCTGTGAGTAGTGCCGAACACGTTGTGCTGTGAATAGTGCCAAACACGTTGAGCTGTGAATAGTGCCGAACACGTTGTCCGTTGTCTTATGTACTACGTGCCCGTCGTGAGCTGTACAACGTACACGTTGTTTGCTGTACAACGTACCCGTTGTCTATTGCACAACGTATACGTTATCAGAGCTAGAGCTACGTTATCAGAGTACATTGTCTATGCGTTGTCTGTGCCTTATCAGAGCACGTTGTCAGAGCTACGTCCTTAGTGCCTTCCGAGCTACGTCCTTAGTGCCTTCCGAGCTACGTCCTTAGTGCCTCTCCAGAGCTCGTCCTCAAGTGCATAACCGAGCGATCGATTGCCTGCAGGTCCAGACTGTTTTTGCCATATCTTTTGACTCATTCGTCGGATTTCGACGATTCAACTTGCGTTGGGTTCGTCTTTCGAAAACGCACATTTCTGATGTTTCGGAATTTTCGATTTCTCTCTTATTTATTAATTAGACTATGAGGAAGGCCAAGTAGTTACGAAAACGGTATTCATTAAGTATAGAAAAATCCGGGGTGCTACATTCTCCCCCCTTACAAAAATTTCATCCCCGAAATTTGGACGATACATACATGCACAAGACCATAAAAATTACAAGGGAGTGCCAAGGCCTTAAACAAATAACTGGGGATACTTTTCCCGCACTTCGGCTTCTCGTTCCCATGTAGCTTCCTCCCTTGAATGGTGTTGCCATCTCACTAAGACCAAGGGAATGGTCTTGTTACGCAAGACTTGATCTCTCTTATCCAAGATCTGCACTGGTTGTTCAACTAGGGTGAGGTCCTCTCGAATCTCTATCGGATCCAACTCGATGACATGAGAAGGATCCGGGACATACTTTCGAAGCATAGAGACATGGAATACATTGTGGACCGCCGTCATATGAGCGGGTAAAGCAACATGGTAAGCTACCTCACCGACTCGAGCAATGATCTCGAATGGACCCACATATCTCGGGCTAAGCTTACCTCTCTTCCCGAATCGCATAACACCTTTGGTCGGTGAAATCCTTACAAACACAAAATCACCGACTCAGAATTCAAGATCCCTCATTCGGTTGTCGGCATAGCTTTTCTGTCTATCTTGTGCGGTCTTTAACCTCTCCCGGATAAGCTTGACCCTATCCGCGGTTTGTTCAATTAACTCGGGGCCCAAAATCTTTCTTTCTCCCACTTCATCCCAATACAACGGGGATCTACAACTCCTTCCGTACAAAGCATCGAAAGGCGCAATTTGTATGCTTTCTTGATAACTATTGTTGTAAGTGAATTCCACCAAAGGTAGGTGATCTTCCCAACTTCCCTTGAAGTCTAGCATACATGCTCGGAGCATATCTTCAATAACCTGATTCACCCTCTCGGTTTGCCCATCGGTCTGTGGGTGGAAAGCTGTGCTAAAGTCTAACCGGGAGCCCATTGCACCTTGAAAACTTTTCCAAAACCTGGATGTGAATCTTGGGTCTCTATCCGACACAATACTCACTGGCACCCCGTGTAATCGGACTATTTCCTTGATGTATAGCTCCGCTAACTGATTGAAGTTGAATATAGTCCGGTACGGTAAGAAATGAGCGGACTTCGTGAGTCTATCAACAACTACCCATATAGCATCGGTCTTCCTAACCGTCTTCGGCAACCCCACGATGAAGTCCATAGAGATATGTTCCCATTTCCACTCAGGAATAGGGAGAGACTACAAAAAACCCGCCGGTCTCAAATGCTCCGCTTTCACCGTTGGCATACCAAACACCGTACCACATACTCCGCAACCTCCCTCTTCATGTTTCGCCACCAAAAGTGACTCTTGAGGTTCCGGTACATCTTCGTACCCCCAGGATGCACTGTGTACTTTGAACGGTAAGCTTCATCCATGATCTCTCTCCGAAGGTCTGCATTGTCTGGGACACAAAGTCTTCCCTTGAATGTAATAGCACCCCGGCTAGTGAGAGAGAAGTCCGTGCTACCCTTGGCAACTTCCTTGTCCCGAAAAGCCAACAAGTCAGCATCCGTGGCTTGATACTCTTGGATCAAATCTATAAGGTACGGCCGAACCGTAACATTTGCCAAAACGGGACTGAGGACGGAGTCATTCACACTGATGTCCAAATTTGCCAAATCTTCTAACAATCTCCATTCTCACACTAACATGTGAGCCAACAACCCCGGTGGTTTCCTACTCAAGGCGTCTGCCCCACGTTTGCTTTTCCCGGGTGATATTGGATAGTGCACTCATAGTCTTTTAAGAACTCAATCCAACGTCGTTGTCGTAAGTTTAACTCTTTTTGGGAAAAGAGATACTTGAGGCTCTTATGGTCCGTGTACACATAGAACTCCACCCCGTACAGATAATGTCGCCAAATTTTGAGTGCAAACACGACCGCCGCAAGCTCCAAGTCGTGAGTGGGGTAGTTCTTTTCATGCTCTTTCAATTGCCTTGATGCATAGGCAATGACTTTCTTGTGTTGCATTAGGACACACCCGAGTCCGACGTGCGAGGCAACACTATACACCTCATACCCAAAAGGTCCAGATGGCACAGTAAGGACAGGGGCTGTGGTGAGGCGTTTCTTCAACTCTTGGAAACTTACTTCACATCGGTCACTCTAACTGAACTTTGCATTTTTCCTTGTCAAGTAGGTGAGAGGTGCAGCCAAACTGGAGAATCCCTCCACAAATCTCCGGTAGTAGCCTGCCAATCCGAGGAAACTACGTATCTCTGTGACGCTCTTGGGCCTCTCCCAACTCATGACTGCCTCAACCTTGGCTGGATCTACAGAAATGCCCTCGGCCGACACCACGTGTCCAAGAAATGCGACCTTCTCTAACCAGAACTCGCACTTACTCAATTTGGCATATAGCCTATGCTCTCTCAACATCTCCAGAGCAAGGCGGAGGTCTCGTGCGTGATCTTCCCGTGTCTGGGAATACACCAAAATGTCATCAATGAATACGATCACGCATCGATCCAAGTAAGATCGGAACACCCAGTTCATCAAATCCATGAATGCCGCCGGTGCATTCGTCAGCCCAAAAGGCATGACAAGGAACTCGTAATGCCCATACCG
Organism: Tetracentron sinense; assembly: GCA_015143295.1. Classification (NCBI taxonomy): domain Eukaryota; kingdom Viridiplantae; phylum Streptophyta; class Magnoliopsida; order Trochodendrales; family Trochodendraceae; genus Tetracentron; species Tetracentron sinense. The sequence continues at coordinate 17,558,534 of CM026555.1, read as the reverse complement.
AGTCCTAAAAGCCGTCTTCGGAACATCTTCCGCTTTGATCCTTAATTGATGATACCCCGATCTAAGATCAATTTTGGAGAAGAATCTCGCTCCCTTCAGTTGGTCGAACAAGTCATTGATCCTTGGCAATGGATAACGATTCTTGATAGTTACCTTGTTCAACTGACAGTAGTCTATACACATTCTCATCGACCCGTCTTTCTTCTTTACAAAGAGAACCGGAGCTCCCCACGGTGAGACACTTGGTTGGATGAAACCAAGTTGTTGTAACTCCTCAATCTGTTTCTTCAATTCTTCCAACTCTATAGGGACCATTCTGTACGGTGCCCTTGAAATCGGAGCAGTGCCCGGAGTAAGCTCTATAGCGAACTCAATCTCCCGATTCGGAGGTAACCCGGGAAGTTCCTCCGGAAACACGTCCAAGAAATCACTCACGACCGGAATGGCCGAGGAGTTTTGTGCTTCTAGGTTTGCTATACTCAAGGCTGCGAGGCGAGCAATGTCCCTCTCTCTTAATCCTCGGAAGTGAAAAGGCTTACCCCCTTCCGGCTTGAAATTCACCATCTTCTCAAAATACGCAACATGCCCGTGATGGTTTGACAACCAATCCATCCCTAAGATGACATCAAAATCCAAGTCTTGAAAATCTAGGACGATGAGATCGGCTAACAGTTCATTCTCCCCCACTTGAACCACACTATCCCTGAATATCTTGTCTGTATCAACTGACTTGCCGAGTGGAGTTGCAATGGTCAACTCCTGCTTTAACGGAGACGCCTCAGTCAAAAATCCCTTTGCAAAACTAGGTGACACAAAGGAGTGAGTGGATCCTGTGTCGATCAACACTCGGGCGAGACACTCGCTCACTAATAAAGCGCCTGTGCGATTAAGTAGCTACTATTAGTAGATTTCAAACAACAACAAGCATCATACATAGGTAACCCTTAGTATAAATAATCACATAATAAACCATAGAAATTTTACACAACTTAGACTCTAGAATTTTTCCGTACCTTGCACGACATCGTCGGATGCACATGCGTCTCTCTCGGATAAGGCAAAGACTCGGCCTTGTGTGGCTGGGCGAGGAGGCCGGGTAGACTGTGAGGCCCTCGAAGCCTGAGAAGAGCTAGGCTGAGATGTCTGCCTAATCGGGGGCCTGCTCCCCGAAGACTGAGCTGGCAATTGACGTCGGGGACAATCTCTAACCATGTGACCATGGTCACCACAATGGAAGCAACTTCCTGAAACCCTCCGGCATTCTCCTGCTGGATGCCTCCTTCCACAAAGAGTGCAGACATCATGTGAATAGGGAGGAGCATATCCCGTAGCCTGAGTAACTGCGGGGCGAGGAGCATATGATGTAGCCAGGCGAAAAGCCGGTGGAGAAAAAGAGCGAGGGCCCTGTGGTGCCGAATACATCCTCTGTGACTGAGCCGGCCCTGTGGACTGATACAAGCTAGTCCTTGCTCTTTTCTCCCCTGAACTACTTGACTGTCCTTTCTCCATTCCTCTTCTCTTAAAGAACTCTTCGGAATTCGACTCGGCCAACAATGCCTTGTCCACAACTTCTGAATATGTCTCATGTCGGAACATTGAGACACGATCCTTGAGGTAGGCCTTCAACCCCCTCTCGAATTTCCGGGCCTTCATAGTCTCGGTAGCTATCATGTGTGGAGCAAATCGAGATAGCTCTGAAAATTTGGCTTCATAAGACGCTACGGACATATTACCTTGCTCCAAGGTAATAAATTCCACTTCCATCTTCTCTCTCATTTCGACCGGAAAGTATTTCTTGTTAAAAGCTTCCAAGAATTCCTTCCAAGTCCAATCTTGACCTTGCCGGGTCAACTCTCGGGTCCGAAGTACGGATTTCCACCAATGGTCGGCCTCGCCTTCAAGCATAAAGGCGGCCCAAGTGACCCTTTCCACTTCTGTAGGTGCCAATACCGAGAATATCTTCTCGAGTTTCCGAATCCAACCCTCGGCGACAAGTGGATCAATGCTTCCACAAAAAGTTGGAGGCCTCATCCTCCGAAAAGCTTCTATCCCGGCTTGGGCTCGGTTAGGAGGAGCCGGTATAAGTGCCGCATTAGGCGGAGTGGCCGGTTGCCTTGCCGCCAACATAGCCAAAGTCTCGGCTATGGATGCGAATGCTTGGGCAAAGTCGGGTTGGTCATCACCCAATGGAGCATCACCTCCATTACCCCTCGTGTTGTACCTGCGACCCCGGGTATTGCGTCTCATGATTTCTCCTGAGAACGACAATACAACATGAGTCTAACTTGGATACGCATTTAGTACAAATTTCGCAATTCGCTCAATACATATTCATCAAGCATATTTAATAAGCACAACACAATTAATGCACATATGGTATACAACACAACATCATCCATACAATCCATGTTCCTAGTGTAGGACTCTAAGTTTGGTTGAGATTCAACCTATTTTGACTAGGACTAACTTGTTAGTCCATACTTGGAATACAACTAATGCCTTGTTCAATCATGGTCTCTAGTACTACGCGACCCTAGGGACTCTAATACCTAGAGCTCTGATACCACTCTGTAACGCCCCGAAATACCCCCTAGGAGTTTAGGGATATTTTAGGTGTCACACTACGTACCTATCAAACCATCCTGTAATGCACAAGATAAAATACAGTACTAACAACGATAATCAGAGCGCGGAAGCTAACATATATGCGGAAGCGTAAACAAATTTTCATTTCTTCTAATGATCCAAAATAGTATTCCAAGTTAACATAAATATAAGACATGTCTAAGTCTAAGGTGGACAGGCCCACCTATCAAAATATCAAAATACACAATACCCTCTCATACTCTCCCCTCAATAGTAGTCGAGGTATGGCCCCACATCGAGGTCTCGGTCCGCCTGAGACTGTAATGGAATAGCCGGCTCTCTCTCCTCTATATACTCTTCCTCGACCCAAGGCTCCGGGTCGAGGGCTCCCTCAGTACCTGCCGACATGAAAGTACGGCTGAGCATGGAATACTCAGCGAGTACAAGCTACTAGCAGACCATAACAATAATAAAAACACACAATAGTAATATCATACAAGCAGTAATAGAAACATCACAAAAGAAACAGTATAAGGCATGATACAATACAAGCATCCTGACGTGTGTACATGAATGCGAAAACGCCGATAAAACTCATGCTTGAAAACCCATGTCATGTCCCGGTATGCCTCGTAGAAATCATGTATGCGTGCATGCATGAATGCATGATCATCATCTTGTAAACTTTCATTTTGTAACTTGTGAGCCAGAGGCTAGCACCCGAATCTCCCTGGGCTGCCAACCTCCTTCATATGCAATGCACTTGTGAGCCAGAGGTTAGTACCCGAATGTCCCTGGGCTACCAACCTCCTTGATATGCAATGTTTGGTTTTCTTGTGAGCCAGAGGCTAGTACCCGAATGTCTCTGGGCTACCAACCTCCTTGACAATAGGTGATTTTTTATTACTTGTTTAGTTTCCTTGTGAGCCGGAGGTTAGCACCCGAATTCTCCCTGGGCTACCAACCTCCTTGACATGCAATATTTTCTTGTTGTTTATTATATGCACATGCTTTTGAAATCTCGGTTCATACTATCATGCGTGCTCATGTGCGTGCCAATAATAACAATCGTGGGAATGCGCTTAACAAAAGAGATATGGCATTACAATTCAATTCATAATATTAGCATAGGTAAATTAGGTAATTCACATGACATTTGATCAATTCATCGTCTATAAGAACACATGCATAAAACCTATTTCCATTTTCTTCATCTAAGTCGTTTATTCATAGTTTAGGCATTTTGTCAAACACAACACATGCAATGTTTCTTAATAATTCATCTTGTTCTTTTTAGCGCATATTTTCCATCCAAACATCAAGGTAAGTTCATTATTGGTAAAATACCCATCCATCATTTTCATCACACACATCACACAACATACATCTCGCCATCCAATCGCCACATCCAACATTCCATCCACACATCCACACCTTTTCCATTATCTTGTTTATATTTAATGGGGGATAACACATTTCATAAGAAGGAAAACATAATATAAAGAATCACATTTTTATATAGAAAACCTAGATTTTTTGCTAGGGTAAGTTAGTAGGGTGTACTAACTTTAGATCAAGGCTTGATCCTTGGTAGAAACCTTGATTGAAGCTCCAACTTGAAAGAAGAACACCTTTGCTTGAAGGAGACTTGAGTTGGGGAAGAAACCTCTTTCAAAAACGTGCTTGGGTTGCTGCCCTAGCTTGGAGAACGCTCTCCACGAGTGCTTGAGCCGTGATCTTGGAGAAAAACCGGACTTGAAGTGATCTAGGGTCTCAAAACCCCTTTGATTCTTCTCCAAAAGCAAAACCCTAGCTTAGGAAACCCTTTCTCCTCTCTTCTAATCCCCCAAATCCTCTAAGTGTTGAGAATGAGCCCTAAAGGCTCGAATTAAACTCTTAAGGTAAGAGTGAACCGACCAAAAGACCATAATACCCTTACTGAAATTTCTGCAAAAACACGAGTGCCGAACACGTTGAGCTGTGAATAGTGCCGAACACGTTGTGCTGTGAATAGTGCCAAACACGTTGTGCTGTGAATAGTGCCGAACACGTTGAGCTGTGAATAGTGCCGAACACGTTGTGCTGTGAATAGTGCCGAACACGTTGTGCTGTGAATAGTGCCGAACACGTTGTGCTGTGAATAGTGCCGAACACGTTGAGCTGTGAATAGTGCCGAACACGTTGTCCGTTGTCTTATGTACAATGTGCCCGTCGTGAGCTGTACAATGTACACGTTGTTTGTTGTACAACGTACCCGTTGTCTGTTGCACAACGGATGCACAACGTATACGTTATCAGAGCTAGAGCTACGTTATCAGAGTACGTTGTCTATGCGTTGTCTGTGCCTTTTCAGAGCACGTTGTCAGAGCACGTTATCAGAGCTACGTCCTTAGTGCCTTCCGAGCTACGTCCTTAGTGCCTTCCGAGCTACGTCCTTAGTGCTTCTCCAGAGCTCGTCCTCAAGTGCATAACAGAGCGATCGATTGCCTGCAGGTCCAGACTGTTTTGGCCATATCTTTTGACTCATTCGTCGGATTTCGACGATTCAACTTGCGTTGGGTTCGTCTTTCGAAAACGCACATTTCTGACATTTCGGAATTTCCGATTTCTCTCTTATTTATTAATTAGACTATGAGGAAGGCTAAGTAGCTACGAAAACGGTATTCATTAAGTATAGAAAAATCCGGGGTGCTACACAATTCAACGAATGTGTTTGAGTCTGGACTACCCTAATTTAGTTCGTCCTAATTTTTTACACAGTTTTCCACCAACTCCAATCGTTTAAGCAGGACCCGGTGCTCCTGTTTGAGCCTAGTGATGGCATCTTGCTGAAACACCATTATTTTGATGAGGATTCAAAACCGCCCTTGGTCATATTCTACTTCTCCGCACTGTGGCATCGTTCTTTTCAAGGTGCAATTTTTGTCCAATGCGCAATTAGCCATGGTGTCTGGTCTAAAGTGAGTAATGTAATATGTCCACGGATGACGCCAATTTTGTGGGAGGAAATACTTGCTCGAGAGACCTAGATAACACGTGTCACCTTCTAGAGCTACTAAAACAGCTTTGATCATCTGGGATGGGTAGGCAGGGTGACCTGGAAATACACTCCGACAATCAAATCAGTAATGGGAGTGTTTCCATTCACGTAATATTCTACCCACGTAGTGATAGATTCAGTTTCCTATTTGTGAGGGGGATTGCCTTGATCTAGCTCAGGATCTTATGCGATGAGATTAATCTTATACAACTGTACAGTTAATCTTGTGATCCTCAATATCATCTATTGTGGACTCTCTGAGCTGAAATCGTGTCGAGAGTATTTATTCCGACGTGTGTCTTGCCTCGGGTCCGAAGCGGAGGTCGTGGTCGGTTTGATCAATCGTTGAAATGTGAGTCTTTATGTGATTAGGGTCATTGATACTGACAACTGTCCTTACACATGTCTTTACCATTTTTTGCCTTTACATATACTATTCATCTTTGGAAAGTGATAGGACATGCTATTTAGCGCAGTGTCGTCTGATCGAGAATCCAATGGCACCAAACCTAACTGCATTAAAACGGTGGCTCACTTGACGTCTTAGTGTCATTGGATTCTTGATAGGATGATGCTGCATTCGCATATAATCATTGCCCATAACTTTTAATAGCATAATATTAATATATTTAATTTTAATATTTAAACAAAATAAAATAACTATATTTTAAATATTTTAGTTGATTATATATATATATATATATATATATATAGATGTAATTGAGCCAAGCTTTTAACGAGCCAAATATTGTTGGGTTTAAGATCGACTCATTAATTAAAGGAACTCGAAAATCAAGCTAGAGTTTGGCTTGTTTGTTAAATAAACAAGCTTGATCGAGCTTTAAACGAGTCGAGTTGTTTGCAAATCAGCACTACCTACTTCCTCTTAATCTATTGCTAATTTTAATATGTTATAAATATATATACTAGTGACGGCACGTGCCATGCACGTGAGAGAGAGCGAAAGGGGAGAGGGACTGGAAAGAGAGACCCTAGTATGGTACATTGTAAAAGAAAAATAAGGAATATTTTAGGTATAGAAACTTGAGGGACATTTTGAATGAAAAAAATGGTGAGGGACACGTTGGCTGATCATTGAAATATGACGTTGGGACATTTTGAGATTCAAAAAGCTTCAGGGGAATTTTGGGTATAGCAAAGAAAGGGGGCGGACGAGACCTTAACGAAACATTCTTCTTTCGGACCATTTTGTCAAGAGAGCGAGGAGTCCGGTTACACCATTGAGGCCGCCATGTGTCCCTTTTAACACTCATTAACCGTGGTTAAGATTCACCCACTTATCCTTGGTCTTAAAAAAAGATGGAAAAAAAAATTTTAACATAGGAAATAGTGAATTTTAACGAATGTTTTTAAAAAATTAATATTTTTTTTCTAAAAATCAAGGATAAGTGGGTGAACCCTAGGGGTTGGTGAATCATAAGCACAATTGGAGTCCGATTACGCCCTTGAGGTGGCCATGTGTCTCTTTAGACACCGCTTAACTGCGGTTAAGATTAACCTACCCCTAAATTACACCCACCTATCTTTGGTTTTTAGAAAAAAACATATTAATTATTAAAAACCTTGATTAAAATTCAATGGCGACCCTAGTGGCGTAACCAGTCATAGAGAATTTCATGTCTACTATTTTATAGATGGGTTGTGATACTTTGCGCGCTTGCGGTTTTGTCCAATGGAGCGTGTGTGCGGCTACTAACCGCCATATACACTCTTTTTTATCTATTATTCATGGTTAAACTTACCTAATGTAAAGTTAATAAAAAAAAAAAAATTTCTAAAAACCAAGGTTAAACGAATAAACCATAAGGGTGAGTGACTCTTAACCACAGTTCATGGGTGTTAAAAGGGACACGTGGCATCCCGTGGAGGCATTCAATCATCAATTTTTCCTCTCTTAATCGTGGTTAATCTTAACCATTGTAAATTTAATATTTTTTTTAGATTATTCTAAATATCAAGGTTAGATAGATGAATCCTATGGGTGAGTGAATCTTAACCACAGTTTATTGGTGTTAAAAGAGACTTGTGGCATCCCATGGAGGCATGCGATCATCCATTTCCCTTCTTAATCGTGGTTAAGCTTAATTAATGTAAAGTTAATATTTTTTATCTATTATTTTTAAAAATCAAGGTTTAATAGATAATCCGAGGGGTGAGTGAAGGTTAACCATGGTGTATGGGTGTTAAAAGAGGCACGTGGCATGCCATGGTTAAGCTTAACTAATGTAAAGTTAAAGAAAACACTCAATCACATTTGTCTTACATAAACGTTTATGATAAGGGCAATTTGGGAATTACCAAAAATAGGCTACATTTATTAGAGATAAATATATGAAAGAGTGAGGGTAGTATAGGAATTAGTACAAACTCAATCACATTTTTTTGTCTTATGTAATTGATTGTAATATGGGTAATTTTGGAATTATCTTGGTTAAATAGATAATCCCAGGGCTGAGTGAATGTTAACCACAGTTTATGAGCGTTAAAAGAGGCATGTAGCATGCCATGGTTAAGCTTAACTAATATAAAGTTAAGCAAAATACTCAATCACATTTGTCTTATGTAAAAGGTTATCATAAGAGCAATATGGGAATTACTATCAAATAGGCTACGTTTATAAAAGATAAATATATGAAAGAGTGAGGGGTTCTATGCGAATTAAGCACAAACTCAATCACATGTTTTTGTCTTATGTAAATGATTGTAATAAGGGTAATTTTGGAATTATCAAAAAAACAGGCTACGTTGTTAAAAACCAATGAATTTTCACTATATTAGTAACATGCACGTGCCAGAGAAGGGAAGGGAAGAGAGACCCTAGTGAGGGCATTATGTGAGAGAGAAGGGAAGGAGAGAGAGACTAGGAAGAGAGATCCTAGTGAGGGCATTTGAAAAAAAAAATTAGAAATATTTTGGGTATAGAAACTTGACTGATATTTTGGATATCCTCTATCCGGATAGATGTCACTATGAAAGAAATATTGAGGGACGCATTGGTTGTAGAAATATGACGTAAGGATATTTTGAGACTCGAAAAACTTTAGGGGCATTTTGGGTTAGAGCAAAAAAAGGGGGCGGGAGTGGCCTTGGCGAGACATTCCTCTTTTGGAGCACTTTGCCAAGAGACCGAAGAGTTCCATTAACTATATGTCCTTTTTAACATTATTTAAATGTGGTTAAGATTCACCCACCCCTAAAGTTCACCCATTTATCCTTGATTTTTAGAAAAAATATTAATATGAAGAAAATCTGACCATAGGAGTTATTGAATTATAACTAGAATTTTAAAAAATTAGTATTTTTTTTCTAACAACTAATAATAAGTGGGTAAACTTTAGGGGTAGGTGAATCTTAACCATAGTTGGAATCCAGTTACGCCCTTGAGGTTGCCATGTGTCTCTTTTGACACCCCTTAACTATGGTTAAGATTCACACACCCCTAGGGTTCACCCACTTATCCTTGTTTTTTAGAAAAAAAATTTAACCATAGGAGTTAGTGAATTTTAACTAGGGTTTGAAAAAGTTAATTTTTTATTCTAAAAACCAAGAATAAGTGGGTGAACCCTAGGGGTTCCATGTGTCTCTTTTGACACCCCTTAACCGTGGTTTGCCTACCCCTAGACTTCACTCACCCCTAGGGTTTTCACCCACTTGTCATTGGTTTTTAGAAAAAAAATATTAATTTTTTAAAACCCCAGTGAAAATTCATTAACTTCTAAGGTTAATTTTTTTTTCATTTAAAACCAAGGAGAAGTGGATGAACCCAAAGGATGGTGAATCTTAACCACAATTAAGGAGTGTATAACCATAGAGAATTTCAAGTCTACTATAGATGAGTAAGGGGTAGTATGGAAATTAATCAATCAATTCAATAAAATTGTCTTATATACATGATTATGATAAGAGTAATTTGAGAATTTAGAAAAAAAATAGTTTACGTTTAAAGGGAGCATTCTCATTGAATTAGTAATAAAGTAATATATATAGAAGAGTTAGGAGGCATTTTTAGAATTACCACAAATATCAATCAACATTTTGAATAGAGGAATTCTCTTTATATTAGTAAAGCAAATAAACATAAAGAAAACACATTTTCCTATTATATCAGGAAAATAAATTAAAAAATCATATCAACCAATTGAGAGTTTTTATGTTAATAATGACACACGCCTTCATGTTCCTAGCTAATTTGCTATAGAAGGCGAGAGGGTTTATGGCAGCAAGGGCCTTGTGGCTTGTGCACTTATGTGTTGAGTATATGTATAGTTTTTTTTTTTTTTTTTTGAAGGGCCCTACAGAAACAGATATCATTTACCTAGGTCAGTAGAGTCAGCCGGTCAGAAGTTAGCTGGGGCAGCAGTGGAGCTCTTGCAATTCTTACCCCTTGGGGAGATTAGATCCCCAGACCTCCACCCTTGGAAAGCCATACCCCTACCACTTACGCAAGAGACAAGGGTGTATATGTAGTGTGTTTATTCTGTAAACCCTAAAAATATTTAAAATTTAAAATTTTTTTAAAAAAATAAAACCTTGGGTGTGTATTCAAGTATTTTCTCAAATGATAGGGTCGACCCGTCCTGAGCATGGGATTTCGCCCTCACAAAGATGTTGTGGTTTGTTTAGAGTCGCCACCTATTAATTTAGAAGGGATAAGTCCCCAAGTAGTGGATAAGGTCTTGGTCTGCGGTAGAGGTCTAGGTAAGAGATTCAGTTAAGTACAGGGAAGGTGTTAGGCACCCCGAGACTTCATTTTTTAATGGTTCCCTACTTTCTAGGTGTAAACTAATTAAAATCAAATTTTTGTTCAAATGTCTAAGTATTTAAGATAATAGTAACCCAAAAAAGAGAAAGCTAACTAAGATCGAACCCAAGTTGGGTTGCCTATGTACTCACAGGGGAGATCAGACCGAGTGTAGTTCTGGCACATGGATCAGTGCCAAGGCTAGGGGGAGTGTGTGCGTGTGCACCAAGGGTGGCTATTGTTCTAACCCGCAGATTAAGGTTTGGTTGACCGAGTTTGGTCAAGTTCATGGTTTAAGCCCGGTAGGCTTAGGGTTAGTTCGGTAGATTAAGGATTAGTCTGATAGACCAAGATTAAGCCCAATAGGCCAAGGGGTAAGTCCGGTAGACTTAATTTAGGTCTGGTAAGCCAAAATCGGATTTAACCAAGGTTAGGATTGCTAACCGGGTTAAGGGTCCAACTAACCATGGTTAGGGTTGCAACCCATAGTTGGAGGTAACATGGTAAATCCCGGTATGCTGAGGTTGGGCCTGGTAGGCCAAGGGTGAGCCCGGTAGGCTACAAGATTAGGTCCGGTAGGCCAAAATGGATTTAACCGGGGTTAGGGTTGTTAACCGGAGTTAAATGAGAAGTTAACCATGGTTAGGGCTGCTAACCATGGTAAAAGGGACAAAACAGAATAATTTTGGACACTTTGAAAGATTTTGAATATTTTTAGAATTTTCCAAATTTTTCCAAGGGTTAAGGGTGCTTAACCATGGTTAAAAGTTAACCGGATTAGGTTAACCCCAGTTAAATGGTATAGGCAGGTCAGCGTGGACCCAAAGAGCGTGGCAGGACCTAAAATATAAAAATCAATAATGGTGGTAAATGCATTACTGCCATTACAGAAGCATTTCCAGGGGTACTTTACTGGTCTGGGGCATGGGTTAAGAGTTAACCTAAGGGCCAGGGACCCATAGAGTTGACAGAGAAAAGTCTAAGGAAGGCCTTGTGCCTTTGGTGGGCCCTGGAGGTGGCCTGGAGTGGGCCCCACAGTGGGCTAAAGTCACTATGCTTGGTATACTGTAATGGCTATATAGTCTACCGCCATTAAGGGCAACCTTGGTTTCAGGCCATCTAACCATGGTTAAGCACAACGGTGAACCCTGGAATGACCAGGGTAGATAGAAGAGAGCGTGGGGAGTCCAACCATAGCCGAAGAATGGACCAGGGCCCAAAAAAAATGGGTGTAACAGTGCTGTGTTGCAAGAGGCCAGGAATGGCAGTAATTAGTCTACTGACATTCCTGGAAAATTCCAGAAAACTGATTTCTCCCTTGGGGGCTATACCAGTGCATTTCAGGGGATCATTCATGGCTTGAGGGACCCCCAAAAGACTAAGGGGAATGCCAAGAAGGTGGGGGTTTTGTACCTATGCTCAAAACCTCAAAGGGGGTTTCTCATACCTATGAGGAAGGTAGGGAAACCCCTTATCCTTGGTTTACAGCTACTGTAAGCAAAAGACAGACAATGAGAACGTAAATAAGGGACCCTCTGGAGTAGTGTAGGGGGATCCAGATAAAAATTTATGCGGAAACTGGATCCCCTAGATCTTAACACCATAGAAAGCATCAAAATTATCTAAGAGTTTTAGTCATATCACCTCGGTGAATGTTTTTCACCAGTGAAGCTTAAATCCACTCGAATCGTCAAAAATCTTTGTAAAAATTTCTCTGAAAAAATACTAGAAGCTCGATCCTTATTCTTCGCTATCCCCACGAAGCTTTAGAATCTCCTTTGGAATTATAAAAGCAATAGGAAGAAGATGGAGTAATGGTATATACCTTCTATCACCAAAAATACTAAGATTCAAAACCCTAGATTTACAAAACCCAACTTTGGACCACCTAGTAGCTCACGAAAATCCCTAGTGGTATCCCCTAGGGCTCACAGTTTGGAGAGAGAGAGGAGATGAGAGAAAAAATTTAAAGAAAAGTGCTTAATGGTCTAGGGTGTTGGGGTATATATAGACTAGGATCCTATCCTAATCCTACTCCAACTTGATCTTATGTAATAGAATTTATTAATTAACAATAACTCTTATTATTAATTAAATAAACTCCTACTTAATCTTTAACTACTTTAGTTATAGTAATCCTACTAATTAAAGAGTTCATATTATAAGAGGATTCCTTAATTAAAAGGGATAAGTCAACATCCTAACTCAAATAAGGAAACCTAGTCAAACTAGGAGACCAACACCAGGGGGGGGGGATGAACTTCTATGGGGCGTGGACTTTGGGGAGTTAAAACTCCATTTTGTAATCTAATTACAATTCCATCTTAATCCTTAATGCAATCCAACCATTTGATTTAAATTTCATAATTAAAGGAATTATATTTCAACAATTATTCAATTTAAACAAATCCTAATCCAATTAGGATTCCTCAAGTGGGCACCTCACCCTAGGATTTAAACCCATGGGCTTTGGCTCATATTAAAGGCCCATTTTAATGGGTTTATGGATATGGGTCAAACCCATTTCCCCTTTAATTATGTTAATTAAATAATTGCTAAAATAATCCATATGTTTAAATTAACTAATTTAAACAATAGGTTAACTTTTAATCTATTTAATTAAATGATTAACTTTTAATCACTTAAAATAATTGATTAACTCTTAATCAATTATTGAGCTTGTATTTCTTATGTGAGCACCTCCACAGATTGCTCTGTGATATTCTTACCCTAGCTTATCCAATGTTATCCCATTGACCCTAAACGGGAATTACATCGAAATTGCAAGTGACGTGAGATATCCATGTTGCAATTGAATCCCAGTGTATGAACATTAACCATTACGGATCCCGCCACATGAACTTTTAAATTTGATTTATCATTCCAAATACATTATCCCTAATGGGCCTTCGAGATTAACATACTATTTAACCCATAGCCCATTGCAAATCATCCGGATTTCCAAGACTTATGATTAAGCCATGAGAAACAATTTCTCATGAAAAACATTTTGAGAAAATCATTTTATAAGTATAATACTTTTTAATAAAAGTATATTTCAAAACATATTTTGTTTTCAAAATCACCTGCACAGGATTTGAACTTAATCAACTGTCTTACCCGGAACTTGGATAATTTCTCAAATTAATGAGCATGGATTTCTTGTTTGAAATTCATCATGACTCGAACAAATTTCTAACTATCCAACTATCACTGTATTGTATTCCCTAAGTTAGAAAAAACATTGGTGGAATCAAAACAGTCAGATCACCGCTTAGTCATAGATGAACTCATCAGATCTAAGGATCATCGAAACTGTTCCATGTGAATGAGAGACTGACTATCTGATAGTATGTTTATGCAAGAGGTCTTTCATTGAATGCAATCAGTCAGTGTACATTTATGCACCAATATGCTGATGTGGTAGATGATCTACCGACATTCCTGGTTTAGCTTAAACTAGGAATGGCGGTAGAACATCTACCGCCATTACCTGATCTTTTCTAAACAAAGCCTAACCCTCACATGATTGGCCTACTGCACTGTAGCTTTTGCCATATTTAGTAATTGTGGTAAAGTTATTACCGCCATTATCAATTTTTTCAAATTTTGGTGATGGACCCCACTGCAACTGCTCCTGAAGGCCTATGGGCCCATGTTTGGGCCCACAGAGGGTTTTAGCTTGATTTTTGGGGTTCTTAGACACTAGGGCTGAACTAGGATTCACCCAGGGCTAGGCTAGGTTTTACCTAGGGTTAGGCTTGGGTTTACCTAGGGTTAGACCAGGGTGTACCTAGGGTTAGGCTAGGGTTTTACCTAAGATTAGGGTATGCTATAGGGTTAGGCCTAGGGTTTGATCCAGGTTTGCCTAGTGTTTAGGGCTTAACCAGGGTTAGGCTAGGGGCTTACCTAGGGTTAGGCCTAGAGTTTGATCAGGGTTTGCCTAGGGTTTAGGGCTTGACTGAGACTCAGTTGGGGATAACCATAGTTAAAAGTATTAACCATAGTTAAGACAGAGTGTAAAAATTGGATGCTTATAGCTACTTCTCTTTGCCGGAGAGTGCTAAGTTGGCAATTGAATAACAGCAAGATTGGGTTTTAGGTAATGATGATATGCATGCATGTTGTGCAAGTGGTGCAGTAAGTGATGTGCCTGTCTATACTTGTCGGAGATATGAACGAGCTGGGGAAAGAAGAAATGGTTAGGGCCACTCCTGGGGATTGAAGAGTGGTCCGAGTTACTTATGCTGAGGATTGATAAATGCTATGAAAGATGGCATGTCCTAGAACCTCTAGCCAGATTGGTTGCTATGACATTACCCGGAGGTGTTTTAACCAAAGTAACCGAAGGACACGCAGAGGGTCGGGAGGAGGACATGCAGGAGGTGTAGCAGTATGAAAAATGAGTCGTCAAGGTACACCTAGGATGTCAAAGACACACGGGGTGTCGGAGGGGGGACATGCAGGAGGTATCGCAGTATGACGAGATTGTCAAGGGATAGGTAGGATGTCAAGGACATGCAGGAGCTAATGCAGCAGTATGACGAGATTGTCAAGGGGCACACAAGATGTCAAGGACAAGCAGGGTGTTGATAGGGGACATGTGGGAGGTATCGCGGTATGACGAGATTGTCAAGGGATACACAGGATGTCGGGGACATGCAGGAGGTAATGCCGTGGTATGATGAGATTTTCAAAAGGTACACAGGATGTCAAGGAGACACATGGGGTGTCGAAAGGGACATATAGGAGGTATCGCGGTATGACGAGATTATCAAGGGATACACAAGATGTCGGGGACACATGAAGGTGTCGAAAGGGGACATGCAGGATGTATCGCGGTATGACGAGATTACCAAGGGATACGCAGGATGTCAAGGATGCACGAGGTGTTGAAAGGGGACATGCAGGAGGTATCGCAGTATAACGAGATTGTCAAAGGATACACAGGATGCCGGGGACATGCAGGAGGTAATGCCACGGTATGACGAGATTGTGAAGGACACACAGGATGTCAAGGACAGTGAGGGTGTCGAAAGGGGACATGTAGAAGGTATTGCAGTATAACGAGATTATCAAGAGATACACAGGATGTCGGGGACATGCAGGAAGTAATATCACGGTATGACGAGATTGTGAAGGGGCACACAAGATGTCAAAGACACGCGGGGGTGTCGAAAAGGGACATGTAGAAGGTATCGCGGTATGATAAGATTTTTAAGGGGTACACAGGATGTCGGGGACACACGAGGGTGTTGCAGGGATGCGGTATGTCCAAGAGGCACTAGCCGGATTGATTTAAAATGGCCCAAGGGAGCTAGATTTTGATGATGTCATGCAGGGTGTAAAGGCGAGAATGCTTTCCCATGACTCTGTTGACTGCGACTCACGGGGATGTATGGTGTCAACTTCTTCTATTTGTCTTGCCAGGGCTGCTTCATATAGGTTGGTATGACCAGGTCTTGGTACCGGAAGCTCTGTTTTGAAAAATATTTTTAGAAAAGTGTTGTACTTTTGCAAAATTTGTTGATTTTAACAGAAAGAATGTTTAGCTAGCTTTTAGATTCACCAAGAAATTAACTTTATCAAGGCTTAGGGAATTTTGTAATCTGTCTTTCACTATCGGAGTGCAGAGTATGACCCAGTAGAGGTTTTGTCACCGCTAGGGATATTTGATAGTAGACCTGCTTGTATTATTGCTACTAGAGATTGGACTCTGGCGAGGCAGAAGCTTACTGGGGAGCAATGGGAAAATTCTAGACTTTTGCTGAGGAGAGTGTTGTAGAGAGTAGTTGGAGGCTTCTACTGGGGATCTGCTGGGGAATGGAACTCTATTGTAGACCGTTGTTGGTGATCTGCTGGGGAGTAGAACTCTACTGGAGACTACTGTCGGGGGATCTGTTTCTCAGTGTCATCTCCTGGGGATTATTTGGAATTCGGCGAGACTGATTTCTACCGGATCTTATTGCAAAATTGTTTTTCAGGTTTTCTCCCTTTTTACCCTTGGGATGACCAAGTCATGGGGTTTGCATAATTTTTGCGTAATGAGGCCGTTGTCGATTTTCCTCATGCCTGCGAAGCTGGTTGATTTTTGTCCATTTTTGCCCCTAATTGCAAGACTAGGTTTGGGGTCGCGTAATTTTTGCACAATGAGGCCATTACCGGTTTTCACTCATGCCCGTGATTTGTTGGGGAAATAGGTCTTCTCCCTTCTTTGCCCTGAATAACATTTGTGTTCCACTGAGGATGTAGATGTGATATTGCGCTTACACTCATAATTTCTAGGGGATCTAGGAGGACATAGAGTGGGACAAAATATAGGCTGGGGGACCGAAGTTTGGGACACCCTGAGATTTCTCATTTTGCAGTTGATCTCTACTCTTTTGGGGACTTCTCCCGTTGTACTCTCCTGGGGATTTGTACCATGGTATTCCCAGCGGAGATCTCTTTTTTTTTTTTTTTTTGCTCTACTAGGGAATTTTGAGAGAGATCGTCTCTGCTGGGGAGAGTTTTTGGGAGAGGTTGTCTCTACTGAGGAGAGTTCTTTGGGAGAGATTGTCCCTGATGATTCCTGCTAGGGAAAGAGTCCAGAGAGGTTTGTCTCTGGGGAGTATCTAACTTAGAGAATGTTTTAACTTCTATTTTGGTCTTTCCTTTGATGGAAACTTTGTACCATTGAGAGTTGACTCGGTTGGAGAAGTCAAGAAGATTCTGGCTCTATTTAAAGAAATTTGATTCTGAGGGGCTCTTTTTAGAGAGCCTTTGATTCCACTGGGGATGGTTTAGGGAGGTTGGATCCCTTTTAGCGACCGCACCTATTCGTTAGCTTGCCTACATACTCTTTGTAGGATTAGGTCATAACGTAGTTCAGGCAAGTGCTATAGAGGGCAAGGGAGGGTGTCCCTAAAAAGGTTGTATGAAAGAAGGGCTATTAGGCTCATGGGGGCCAACTAGCAGATTTCATTGATTTGAAAAAGGGTTATATTGCAGGGGATAAGGAGTGTGCCAAGGATGACTTCCTACCCTTTACTGGAGAATCTATGAGTGCAAGGAGCCTATCAGATCTAGACCCTAAGCATAGTATCGTTTGACTTTGTCCATGTTGACAGGCTTTGGGAGGTCTTCTTCAGCCATACGTCCGAGTTGAAGGGCACTGCCGGAGAATTTGTCTCGGACAATGTATGGGCCTTCGTAGTTGGGTGTAAACTTGCCCCTTGGGTCAGGATGGTTTGGTAACATTTTTCAGAGAACCAGGTCACCGACTTCAATACTTCGAGGCTTGACCTTCTTGTTGAATGCCCTAGCCATGTACCTCTGATAGGCCTGAGAGTGACTGATGGCTTTCAGTCGCCGCTCTTCGATCAAATTCAGCTACTCATATCGGGTTTGTGCCCATTCTGTCTCTGAGATTTCTGCTTTCATTAACATCCGGAATGATGAAATTTTAACTTTACTAGTGTAGAACCCTGAAATTTTTTACATAGGGTTGTGAATAGTACTTTTAGTCAAAAGGCTTCTCATGCAATGTGAAAATTGTGATTTATGGGAAATGACCTATAACAACTTAGGTGTGAGGTATGAAGGGGTTATTACCCTAGAAATAGTTGAACCCGGGTCGAAAAACCATCCCAAAGTGCTCTACAGGTTAAAAGAGGAAAACTGGGGTTGGACGATCGATCGCCACATAGCGATGATCGATCGTCACGAGCACAGAAACCTAGGTAACCTGCTGGAACTTGGACGATCGATCGTCCAAAACTTGAGGATCGATCGCTTTGAACCCATAAAATCGCATAACTTACTGAATCATCATCGCGGAACTCTGTCTTTATTTTAGACGCGAAATCAAGGGTTTTAATCCTTGGCCTATAAATAGGAAACCATTTGGGGGGTTTTTTAGAGTTAACCTAAACCTAAGGGAAGAGAGGAAGAGAAGGGAGATTTGGGAATTTTTGCAAGAAGGGTTGGGATTGAAGATCAATAGAAGCCCAATCAAGGATTGAATCTTCTCCATCAAGCAAGGAGCCTTCCTTTACAAGGTGGTGGTCCCTCCTCAAGCTAGGATTCCAAAGCAAGAGAATTTTTCTTCAAAGTGAGGAGAAAATCCTCAAAGGTTAGTACACTCTTATAGTTAACCTAGTATTACCCTATATTTGAGTTCTTTTCATGAAGTAAATCATAAAACCTAAAAGAATAAGCTTAATGCAAATGGAATAAATGTGTGGTGAATGTATGGGGTTTAGGCGAATGAATGCCAAGTAGGATGTGATGATATTGTGTGATGGAAAGGATAGATGGGCATTGTACTAATAACAAATACACCTATGATGTTTGATGAAATGTGAATATCAAATCATATGTTAAAAGACCTAAGAAAGGGTTTCACACTACATGTTTGATGAAATTCATGAATGAGGACTAAGTTAAGAAAATGAGGATATGATTTAGGGGATTTTCTCATTGGGTAAATATTAAGTGAAATGCTATATATATATATGTGTTTTTCCTTCAATAATTCGTATGTCTATGGAATTGTAGAAATGCTATATGATGTTGAATATGCTCACGATCACGATAGCACCTATTGTCACGTACAAGCATGCATACTTGCATGAACCGACGTTTTTTCATAAGCATGTATTTCAAAAGGCATAAGGAAGGTTTTCAAAGAAATTCATAAGAATAAGCTGTAGCACTCCGGACTTTTCCGTACTTTATGAATAGCACTTTCGTAGCCAATTGGCCTTTCACATAGTCTAATTAATAAAGAAAAGAGAAATCAAAATTCTGATACGCCAGAAATGTTCCTTTTCGAAAGACGAATACAACGCAAATTGAATCATCAAAATCCGACGAACGAGTCAAAAGATATGGCCAAAACAGTGGAACCTGCAGAGCACCAATCGCTCGGTCCAATGTAGCGATCGATCAGTCCACAACCGATCGCTCGGTCCAAACTGGCGATCGATCGGTAGCTATCGACTGGCTAACTTTTTGTATAGGAAAAAATTCCAAAGAGCATGTTTTTGACCGATCGCCCCAAGATCAAGTCTTGATTCAAGGTTAGTACACCCTACTAACTCCCATAAACAATAACCTAGGTTTTCCATTTTAATTGATAATTCTTGATTACATGTTTGCCCTCCTTTTGAAATGTGCTAATTCCATAAAATGTAAACAAGATAACAATGAATGTTGTGATGGGTGGATGGATGAGGGGTTCAGGTGATTGGATGCCGTATGGATGTTGTGTGATGTGTGAAATGGAAAATGGTGGAAGGGCACTCTACAAATAAGGAACTTACCTTGATGATTTGATGGAAAATATGCACTAAAAAGAGTAAGATGAACTACTAAGGGAATGTTGTATGCTATGTGTTTGACAAAATGCCTAAACTAAGAATAAACGAATTAAATAAAGAAAATGGAAGTAGGCCTTATGCAATTGTTCTTATAAATGATGAATTGACCAAAGGCCATGTAGATTACCCAAATTCTCACATGCTTATACTATGAATTAAATTGTGATGCACTATCCTTCATGTCATACATGTCATCATGGTTGGCCACTATTGACAAGCACACAAGCACGCATGCATGCATGAACCGGGTTTTTCAAGAGTATTTGTACATGATAAATCAAATAAGAAAATAAGCATATGTCAAGGAGGTTGGTAGCCCAAGTGAAGGGTACTAGCCTCTAGCTCACAAGAAAATGAAATAATTACATGTCAGGGAGGTTGGTAGCCCAAGCGAAGGGTGCTAGCCTCTGACTCACAAGAAAATGAAACAATTACATGTCAAGAAGGTTGGTAGCCCATGTGAAGGGTGCTAGTCTCTGGCTCACAAGTGAAGGAAATATCAAGGAAGTTGGTAGCCCAGGGATGTACGGGTGCTAGCCTCTGGCTCACAAATGTACAAGTCAAGAACAAGTCAAGACATGAAGTCCCAAACAGGACAGACACGCATGCATGATTTTCACAAGTAAGACCGAGACATGAAAAGGGTTTATGAACATGAGTTTTATCGGAGATTTCGTATTCATGCACGTATGTCAAGAAAATTATATTACTTCATGTTCCATCCTATTTATCTTATGCTGCTAGTATTGCTTTAAATCAATATGTTGTATTGTGTTCACTGTGGTTATGCTTTTGTTATTGCTATGGTTAGCTAGTAGCTTATACTCGCTGAGTATTCCATGCTCAGTCGTACTTTTATGTTGGTAGGTTCCGTGGATGTCCTCGACCCCGAGCCTTGGGTCGAGGAAGAATACGTAGAGGAGAGGGAGCCATCTATCCCGTTGTAGTCCCAGGAGGATAGGGACTTGGATGTATGGCCATACCTCAACTACTGTTGAGAGGAGAGTGTGAGAGAGTTCTTTTTTTGTATTTTGATTGGTGGGCATGTCCACCTTTACTTTGATTATGTGTTGTACATAAACTTGGAATACTAAGATGGTTTATGAGAAAAGAAAAAGTTAGTTCCCATTTCTGCATTCATGATTTAGCTTCCGCACTCTGATTATAGTTGTTATTATATCATATTAGCCTTGTTTATTATAGGATGGTTTGTCAGGTACAAATAGTCACCTCTAAACTATCCCTTCACTCCTAGGGGGTATTTTAGGGTGCGACATAAGCTCACAAAAATAAGCTCACAAGAACTCGTAAGCTAGTGGGGCAGCCCGAGGAGCGCCACTAACCATCTAATATTCCCAAGCTACTTTGGGTGGATGTTTAGTGGGATGGTATGAAGAGCGCCACTAGGAAAGAACTTGTAAAATCTCGTAAGCTAGTGGGACAGTCCGAGGAGCGCCACTAACCATCTGATATTCCCAAGCTACTTTGGGTGGATGTTTAGTGAGATGGTATGAAGGGTACCACTAGGGAAGAACTTATAAGAACTCGTATGCTCCTAAGAAGATTATAAGAACTGGAATCTCGCAAGAAATGTTATAAGAACTCGAAGCTCATAAGAACTCATAAGCATGCATAAGAGGGTTTGTTTTCCATGAAAAGAATAAGTTTGATGAACGGTTTTCCATGACAGGCTTTAAGCATGCATTTTATGAATTGTAGTCTTGTATGCACGGGTATGTGGTATTATGATTGTTATAGTATTATCAGCTATTAGTTTGTACTCACTGAGTATTCCACGCTTAGCCGTACATGTTATGTCAGTAGGTTCCCGGGTTCCTTGTAACATCTATGCCCCAAGCCCTTGGATAGAGGAGGATTATGGCCAGAATGAGCCATATGTGTAGCCTCAGGAGGAGGCAAAGGACTTAGACCACTGGCCCTATCAGGGTGATTACTGAGAGAGAGAGAGAGGTCATTATATTTTTTATTTTGATGAGTAGGCTTATCTACTCTTATTTTGGGTTAAGTATTGTATAAACTTGCAATATAGTTGATATGTATAGAAAAGAAAAAAATTGGTTTACGCATTCATACTTAAGTTTTAGCTTCTGCACTCTGATTGATGTCGTTATGGTGTTATTGTTTACCTTGTTCATTACAGGATGGTTTGACAGGTTAAGTATAGTCATGACTAATATATCCCTTAACTCCCAGGGGGTATTTTGGGTTGCGACAGAGATGGTATCAGAGCTTAGGCATTAGAGTCCTTAGGATCATTTAATACTTGATACCATGATTTGAACAAGGCATTAGAATGAGAAATGAGTCATATTCCAAGTATAGACTAATCATTTAGTCTTAGTCCATAACCGGTTGAAACCCAACTGAACTTAATACCCTACTCTAGAAACACAAAATTGTATGCTTATCAATTGTTATGAATACATTGGTATATTGTTATATGTTTGATGTATGTTGAGAAATTGTGAAATAGTTATTGAATATGTATCCAATTTAAACTCATGTTGTACTATCGTCCTCAAGATCTAATCATGAGGCACGGTGCTCGGGGTCACGGATACAATACAATGGGTAGTGGAAGTGATGCTCCTTTGGGTGATGATTAATCCGACATATCTCAGTTCCTCAATACTATGGTCGAGACCATAACCATGCTAGCAGCCGATAGCCTGCTCCTACAAATGCATTGGTACAACCACCTCCACCTCATCACACTTCAGGACTCAAAGCATTTCGAAGGCTACATCCACCTACTTTCTATGGGACCATAGATCTCATGGTTGTAGAAGCATGGATTATGCAGCTGGAGAAAATATTTCGTGCTCTTCATTGCACCAATAAGCAAAGGGTAGGCTGCCTTCATGATGTGTAACGATCCCAAAATCCTACAAGGCTAAAATAGGACTTTGGAATTGTCACATTACTTAAACCTGCTCAAAATCCATGCATACAAGGCTTACTACACGAGTCTCCAAAAATGAGAGTAATAAAATTCCGATATATAAACTATAACTAACCTACACAAGTCTACGGTCAACATATACAACCCACTATAAACCAACAAGTATGAAAAATACAACTATAAAAGTCTACTGAGCAACATCCTCTAAAAGTCTATTACAAAACTCTCTCAACTAAACAAAGCATAAACTAAAAGGTATAGACACCCAAGCCTCCGGCTCCTTCCTCTGAAGGCTCACCTACTTCTGCTTCCTCAATGTAAGCTTCCTCAATCCACGGCTCCGCCGTGTACTCCTACTCCAAGCCTGCCAAGACAATAGTCCGGCTGAGTACAAAAGTACTTGGTGTATAAAAAATCAAACCAACAATAATAATATACCTACACTTAGTTAGAAACATATCCAATAGCATAATAACATAATCAGAGTACGGAAGAACGTGTGTGCATATACATCATATCATCACTTTGACTCGTGCACTTGTGAGAATCTTAGACTTAGAAGACAATACACTTATGAGCTGCTTATGCTTATGAGACCACGTGCTTGTGAGATGCTTATGCTTATGCTTATGCACTTATTCAGATCATACAATGATGTGACATGCCATTCTTGGCGGATACGGACCATGTCTAAGAAATCATATGGTTGGCATGCCGTTCTTGGCGGATACGGACCATGCTTAAGAATCAAATGGTTGACGTGCCGTTCTTGGCGGATACGGACCATGTCATGCTTATGCTTATTCAGAATGTCATACGTATGTCATGTTCATGCTTGTGGTCCACATGTGTGACTTGTGAGACTCTTATCTTAACATACACGTGCATATGTGCTTAAGTGTCGAAATTAACATTCAAGTTGGTAATTGCTTAGATTCCGATCTCCCACCATAGAAACTCCACTAATATGTCCCATACCAAATAGTTAGAGAATTCCCGGTTTGAGAGATTTTCCTCTAAGTTCTTACCTTCCCAATTGCCAATTTCCATGCAAGTAATTAGACATACTTATCGAACAATCACATATACATATCTTATCATAATTCATAGCACAACTCATAATCAATTTACCACCATTTCATAAGAGTATAATAGCATTTATCCTCTCAGGCATTTTCACAAACACCTTGAGTACGCGTAATATGAATCCATTGCCCTTCTACATTTTCAAGCATTCATCAAACCATAATCCATCCATACAATCCATTCATCATTCACATCCACATATTAATCCCATCCTCCATACATTTCCCATCCTCCATATATTCTATCCACATTCAAATCTACATTTTCATCCACATTTCCATCAATAATTAGCTTACTTCATAGAAAATTTGGGAAAAATGCATCTAATCTCAATTCTATCATTCCTATCATATTAACATTCACAAAACATTAAAATAGAGTTGATTAGGATAGTATATCGACCTTAGGAATCCTTCCATTGGATTCAAAACGCTCCCGAGGTGATTTGGGGAAGCTTTCCAAGCTCTGCTTGTAAAATCTAAGCTATCTCCTTCTTCTCAAAGAAATCCCTCTCTCAAAACCCTAGGTTTTCTCTCCCTTTTTGCCAAATTAGGTTAGAATTAGGTAGAGTATTCTAATACCCCGAAATAGGATCCTTATTTATAGTCGCAAGGTCTAAGAACCATAAGACCAAAAAGCCCTTACTAAAATTCTGCAAAAACACGAAAGACCGAGCGATCGGTGGTATGACCTAGCGATCGGTCGCCTACCGATCAACCGGTGCTCTTGACCGAGCTCTCGGTCAAAAACACATTCTCTGGAAATTTTCCCCATACAAAATTTTGGACCAGTCGATAGATATCAATCGATCGGTTTTAGACCGATCGATCGCTACTTCTAACCCAGCGATCGGTTTTGTACCGATCAATCCCTAGCGATGGATGCTTTGCAGATTTCTGACCCATTATACTGTTTTGGCCATAACTTTTGACTCGTTCGTCGGATTTCAACGATTCAACTTGCGTTGGATTCGTCTTCCGAAAAGGAACAGTTTTGGTGTTTTAAAACTTCCAAATTCTACTTTATTTATAGACCAAAATGTCCCCAAAGTTGACTGATCTGTAATTCCATTAGACAAAACATCAGAAAACCCACTTTTGACTTAGCTTAAACTAAAAATATGGAAAAACATTAAACATGATCCTCGAAGAGGATTCCAATACCTTTCTAATGGTTCAAGAATCACTCAATTTCAATAAACGGTGCTAAAACTAGAGCTTCCTTAAGTTTAGGGTGTATTATGACATCCCTCCGCTTACAAGTTTGACTAAGCCTTAATCACACTATACCAATTAGATATAAATACATAAACATTAAAACATCACAAGGACTATAATACCCCTAATACTTGCAATAAAAACATGAAAAAGATTCGGGTCTCTACATTCTCCCCCTTTAAAAGAATTTCGTCCCCGAAATTTACGTACCTTAAGTGAACATGTGCGGGTACTTTTTGCGGACTTCGGCTTCTCTCTCCCAAGTAGCCTCCTCTCTAGAGTGATGCTCCCATTGCACGAGTATAAGAGGAATGACCTTAGAACGCAAAAATTGCTCCTTCCGGTCCAAGATTTGAGCCGGTTGTTCCACTAAAGTTAAATCTTCCCAAATTTCCAACGATTCCAAATGAATGACATGTGAAGGATCAGCAATGTACTTTCTCAACATAGAGATGTGAAAGACATTATGCACACCTTCCATGTGAGGTGGCAAGGCGACCTGATAAGCAACTTCCCCGACTCGGGTGATGATCTCAAAAGGACCCACATATCTCGGACTAAGCTTGCCCCGCTTGCCGAATCTCATCACCCCCTTCGTAGGTGAGATCTTTACAAACACAAAATCTCCAACTTGGAACTCAAGATCTATCCTCCGAGTATCGGTGTAGCTCTTCTGTCTACTCTGAGCTGCCTGCAACCTCTCCCTGATCAACTGAACTCTATCTACAGTCTAACCAACGAGCTCGGGACCCAAAAGCTTCCTCTCACCAACTTTGTCCCAACACAAAGGTGAACGACAACTCCTCCCACAAAGTACCTCAAATGGTGTCATCTGAATGCTAGCTTGATAGCTATTGTTGTAGGTAAACTCAACCAATGGCAAGTGATCAACCCAACTACCCTGAAAGTCTAACATGCAAGCTCGTAGCATGTCCTCTATGATCTGGTTCACCCTCTCAGTTTGTCCATCTATCTGCGGATGAAATGCCGTACTAAAATCCAATTGGGAACCCATAGCCTGCTGAAAACTCTTCCAGAACTTGGAAGTAAATCTCGGGTCTCAATCGGAAACAATGCTAACTGGCACTCCATGCAACCAGACTATCTCCTTTATATAAAGGTTAGCCAATTGATTGGAGTTGAAAGTGGTCCGATATGGAAGAAAGTGAGCTGATTTAGTCAACCGGTCAACCACAACCCAAATGGCATCAAAGTTCTTGGCCGTCTTTGGCAAACCAACAACGAAATCCATGGAGATATTTTTCCACTTCCACTCGGGAATTGGAAGAGACTGAAGAAGTCCTGCCGGTCTTTGGTGTTCTGCCTTCACTTGCTGACACACCAAACACTTAGATTCAAAGGTAGCCACATCCTTCTTCATACCTTTCCACCATAAATACTTCTTGAGGTTCTGGTACATCTTAGTACCTCCCGGATGCACGGTGTACTTGGACTGGTGTGCTTCATCCAAAATCTCCCTTCTTAAACCTTCATCATCCGAAACACAAAGTCTACCCTTGAAACAAACTCCACCATCTCTCCAAGAGAAATCCTCAAACCCACTGCTAAGCAACTTATTCATGGTAGCGTGCAGTTCTCCATCACTCCACTGCAGATCTTTAATCCTATCTAGTAAGGTTGGCCTGACCATAATGTTAACCAATAAGGCTCCAGATGCTCCCACACTGAAACCTGCATCAAGGCTAGATACCTCTTCAAGTAGCTTCCATTCTTGGACCATCAAGTGTGCCAAGAATTCAGCAGGTCGCCTACTTAGCGCATTTGCCACCACATTTGCTTTCCCAGGGTGGTACTGGATAGAACAATCATAATCCTTGAGGAATTCCACCTAGCGACATTACCTCAAATTCAACTCTTTCTGCGAGAACAAATACTTTAAGCTTTTGTGGTCGGTGAAAACTTCAAACTGCGCACCGTACAAGTAGTGTCTCCAGATCTTAAGAGCAAAAACCAAAGCTGCTAACTCCAAATCATGGGTGGGATAGTTCTTCTCGTGGTCTTTCAACTGCCGAGAAGCATAGGCAATAACTTTCCCGTGTTGCATAAAAACACAACCTAACCCAATGAGTGAGGCGTCACTGTACACCACAAAACCTTCACTACCAGATGGAACAGTCAATATTGGAGTGGTGGTGAGACGCTTCTTCAACTCAAGGAAACTCTTCTCACATTTCTCATTCCACTCGAACTTGGCGTTCTTTCGAGTTAGATGAGTAAGTGGAGCTGCCAAACTGAAAAATCCTTCTACAAATCTTCGATAATATCCAGCTAGGCCCAAGAAGCTTCGAACCTCTGTAACACTCTTTGGCCTTCCCCATCCTTTCACTGCTTCTATCTTAGAAGGGTCCACAGAAATCCCCTCTTCTGACACCACATGGCCTAGAAATGCTACCTTTTCTAGCCAAAACTCGCACTTTCTAAGCTTAGCATATAACTTATGCTCACAAAGTGTCTTCAGTGTGATCCGGAGATGCATCTCATGCTCCTTCTGTTTCCGGGAGTACACTAGAATGTCATCCACAAACATGATCACAAAGCGGTCCAGAGTCGGCTTGAAGATTCTGTTCATGAGATCCATGAACGCTGCTGGAGCATTTGTCAAACCAAACGGCATAACTACGAATTCAAAATGCCCATATCTGGTCCTGAATGCAGACTTAGGCACATCTTCAGCCTTTATCTTCAACTGATGGTAACTCGACCTTAAATCAATCTTGAAGAAGTACTTAGCTCCTTGCAACTGGTCAAACAAGTCATCGATCCTAGGCAAGGGATATTTGTTCTTGATAGTGACCTTGTTCAGTTGCCGATAGTCGATGCACATCCTCATCGAACCATCCTTCTTCTTCATAAACAAAACAGGAGCTCCCTAAGGTGATACACTTGGGCGGATAAACCCAAGATCAAGCAATTCATCAATCTGCTCCTTAAGCTCTTTCAACTCTAATGGAGCCATCCTATATGGAGCTTTAGAGATAGGTGCCGTACCCGGAGCTAACTCAATTGCAAACTCTACTTCTCTATTCGGCAGTAAACCCGGTAAGTCTTTAGGAAAGACATCCATGAATTCCTCTATAACAGGGATACTTGAGGAATCTGGTGCTTCCGAGGTAGTAGGACTCAATGCCGCAAAACGAGCTAAGTCTTTCTTCTTCAACCCTTGGAAACGAAAAGAAGGCTCACTGATTGGTCTAAAGTTGTCTACCTTCCCAAAACAGTCAACATGCCCATGGTATTTGGAAAGCCAATCCATGCCTAGTATGACGTCGAAGTCTTGGAACTCAAGGACAATCAGATCAGCTGGCATCTCTCTCTGACCTACTAGAGTATCACAATCTCGATAGACCTTATCAGTGATGACTGAACTACCAAGAGGAGTAGCGATCGACAATTCACGATCTAACAGACTTGGCTCCATCGGAAACTCTCGTGCAAAACTAGGTGTGACGAAGGAGTGAGTGGAACTAGTATCGACCAATACATGAGCGAGAAAATCATTTATCAACAAGGAGCCTTAATTAATTACACAAAGCAAATTTGTCAAATCATGTGCATAAGCAGATAATATATATTTAGCATGTTGATACATAACAACAAATATCATCAAAACATATAATATATATAACATACAAAACTAAAATTTACACACTACACGTACCCTGCACAACGTCGTCGGACGCCTGTGCATCCTGCTCCGAGTTAGCAAACACTCGACCCTAAGCTGGCTGGCGAGGCTGCTGAGGTCTAAGGCCTTGTGGTGGCCTCTGCTGCATGGACTGCCTGCCTGGGGGCCTGACTCCCTATGGCTGAGTCGGCTGAAGTCCCTGCTGAAAGCGGAGTGAGCAATCTCGAATCCGGTGTGAAACATCTCCACAATGAAAACAACATCCAGTAGTAGCCCTACACTCTCCTGCTTTATGCTTCTTTCTACACTGGCTGCATACATCATACAACTGGGTCCCAGTAGTAGGCAGAGCCACCTGAGATGGTCGAGGGGCTGCCTGAGTAGGCCTCTGATATGGGGTAGACCTAGCAATCGGCATAGGACCTGACATCCTCGGCCTCTTGTCCTGGGGACCAAACCTGCTTGCTTGTATCTTCTCCCTCTTCTTCAAAAATTCCTCTGAATTCTTCTCAGCTATCAAGGCACGTTGGTACACCTCCCTACATGTTTCGAGCTGAAGTATCAAAACCTTCTCCCCAATAAAATCCTTCAAGCCTCGCTCAAACCTCTTTGCCTTCATTCTCTCCGTAGCAATCAAGTGAGGAGCGAACCTAGAAAGCTCTACAAACTTGGCCTCATACTCGGCCACTGACATCCTCCCTTGCTCTATGATAGAGAATTTAATCTCCTTCTGATCTCTCACAAACACTAGGAAGTATCTCTCGTAGAAGATGTCGAGGAACTCCCCCCAAGTCCACTCTTGTCCAGCTCGCACTTCATTTATCTGCCTAGATGCAACCCTCCACCAATGCTCCGCTTCGCCTTCCATGACGAAGGAGGCCCATTTTACCCTCTGTTCATCGATAGCCTCAAGCATGGAGAAAATCTTCTCTAGTTGCATGATCTACAATTCAGCAACTGAGGGATCCGTACTACTATAAAAGGTTGGAGGACTCATTCTCCTAAAAGCTTCCACTCCGTTGTGACGGGGGAGGTGAACATCAACCTACCTCTCTTGCCTAGCTTGACCAGCAGCTAGCAATGCAGCTTGCTGAGCCATAATTTCAGCCTGTCTCCCCCAGGTTGCAGCAATAGCTTCCATAGCCCGACCCACATTAGCCTGGGGGGTACCATCTGGAGTATCCCCATCAGTCACACTGCCTCCTCCATTCCTATTATTTCTTCCACCCCTTCTCATGCCTACAATCCTGAGAAGAAGAAAACAATTCATTTAGGAATCCACTCACATAAATTCCTAAGTCTACGCTTAATCAAAACTGAATCCTGAACAATTTTGAAATCCTGAACTTGATGTTGCTTCCCTAAGGTTGGCATCTTCCTACATCCCATACTTAATATCTTAGCCCTAAGGACTCTAATGCCTTGTACTCTGATACCACCTCTGTAACGACCCCAAAATCCTACAAGGCTAAAATAAGACTTTGGAATTGCCACATTACTTAAACCTGCTTAAAATCCATGCATACAAGGCTTACTACACGAGTCTCCAAATATGAGAGTAATAAAATTCCGATATATAAACTATAACCAACCTGCACAAGTCTACGGTTAACATATACAACCCACTATAAACCAAAAAGTATGAAAATACAACTATAAAAGTCTACTGAGCAACATCCTCTAAAAGTCTATTACAAAACTCTCTCAACTAAACAAAGCATAAACTAAGAGGTATAGACACCCAAGCCTCCGGCTCCTTCCTCGAAAGGCTCACCTACTCCTGCTTCCTCAATGTAAGCTTCCTCAATCCACGGCTCCGTCGTGTACTCCAGCTCTAAACCTGCCAAGACAAAAGTCCAACTGAGTACAAAAGTACTCAGTGTATATAAAATCAAACAAACAATAATAATATACCTACACTTAGTTAGAAATGTATCCAATAGCATAATAACATAATCAGAGTACAGAAGAACGTGTGCGCATACACATCATATCAT
This sequence comes from Tetracentron sinense, assembly GCA_015143295.1. NCBI lineage: Eukaryota > Viridiplantae > Streptophyta > Magnoliopsida > Trochodendrales > Trochodendraceae > Tetracentron > Tetracentron sinense. Next base: position 17,527,915 of record CM026555.1, on the reverse strand, counting down.
CACCTTGACTCGTGTACTTGTGAGAATCTTAGCCTTAGAAGACAATACACTTATGAGCTACTTATGCTTATGAGACCACGTGCTTGTGAGATGCTTATGCTTATGCACTTATTCAGATCATACAATGATGTGACATGCCGTTCTTGGCGGATACGGACCATGTCTAAGAAATCATATGGTTGGCATGCCGTTCTTGGCGGATACGGACCATGCTTAGCAATCAAATGGTTGACATGCCGTTCTTTGTAGATACAGACCATGTCATGCTTATGCTTATTCAGAATGTCATACGTATGTCATGCTCATGCTTGTGGTCCACGTGTGTGACTTGTGAGACTCTTATCTTAACATACACGTGCATATGTGCTTAAGTGTCAAAATTAACATTCGAGTTGGTAATTGCTTAGATTCCGATCTCCCACCATGGAAACTCCACTATACTGTCCCATACCAAATAGTTAGAGAATTCCCGGTTTGAGAGATTTTCCTCTAAGTTCTTACCTTCCCAATTGTCAATTTCCATGCAAGTAATTAGACATACTTATCAAACAATCACATATACATATCTTATCATAATTCATAGCACAACTCATAATCAATTTACCACCATTTCATAAGAGTATAATAGCATTTATCCTCTCAAGCATTTTCACAAACACCTTAAGTACGCGTAATATGAATCAATTGCCTTTCTACATTTTCAAGCATTCATCAAACCATAATCCATCCATACAATCCATTCATCATTCATATCCACATATTAATCCCATCTTCCATACATTTCCCATCCTCCATATATTCTATCCACATTTAAATCTACATTTTCATCCACATTTCCATCAATAATTAGCTTACTTCATAGAAAATTTGGGAAAAATGCATCTAATCTCTATTCTATCATTCCTGTCATATTAACATTCACAAAACATTAAAATAGAGTTAATTAGGATAGTATATCGACCTTAGGAATGCTTCCCTTGAATTCAAAACGCTCCCGAGGTGATTTGGGAAAGCTTTCCAAGCTCTCCTCGCAAAATCTAAGCTATCTCCTTCTTCTCAAAGAAATCCCTCTCTCAAAACCCTAGGTTTTCTCTCCCTTTTTGCCAAATTAGGTGAGAATTAGGTAGAGTATTCTAATACCCCGAAATAGGATCCCTATTTATAGTCGCAAGGTCTAAGAACCAAAAGATCAAAAAGCCCTTACTAAAATTTTACAAAAACACAAAAGACCGAGCGATCGGTGGTTATGACCGAGCGATCGGTCGCCTACCAATCGACCGGTGCTCTTGACCGAGCTCTCGGTCAAAAACTCTCTGGAAATTTTTCCCATACAAAATTTTGGACCAGTCGATAGATACCGATCGATCGGTTTTGGACCAATCGATCGCTACTTCTGACCGAGCGATCGGTTTTGTACCAATCGATCCCTAGCGATCGGTGCTTTGCAGATTTCTAACCCATTATACTGTTTTGGCCTTAACTCTTGACTCGTTCGTCGGATTTCAACAATTCAACTTGCGTTGGATTCATCTTCCGATAAGGAACATTTCTGGTGTTTTAAAATTTTCAAATTCTACTTTATTTATAGACCAAAATGTCTCCAAAGTTGACTGATCTGTAATTCCATCAGACAAAACATCGGAAAACCCACTTTTGACTTAGCTTAGACTAAAAATATGGAAAAACAGTAAACATGATCCTCGAAGAGGGTTCCAATACCTTTCTAATAGTTCAAGAATCACTCAATTACAATAAACGGTGCTAAAACTAGAGCTTCCTAAAGTTTAGGGTGTGTTATGGCATCCCTCCGCTTACAAGTTTGACTAAGCCTTAATCACACTATACCAATTAGATATAAATACAGAAATATTAAAACATCACAAGGACTATAATACCCCTAATACTTGCAATAAAAACATGATAAAGATTCGGGTCTCTACATGATGGAAGGAGAAGCCAACCATTGGTGGGGAGCGGTGTTGAGACAGAGAGATGCGGCTAGGGCGGGAGAGCCGTGGACTTGGGGTGAATTTCTTGATGCCTTCTATGGGTAGTACTTCCCCAAGATTGTTAAGAAACAAAAGGAGATGGATTTTATGTCCCTATTACAAGGGAATATAAGTGTGGCCGAGTATGAAGCCAAATTTATTAAGTTATCCCGATTCACACCACACTTGATCTCGACGAAGGAGATGCGAGTCTGGAAATTTGAGAATGGGTTAAAATCCTTCATCAAGGATCGAGTCTCCATTCTCTAAGTGGAGTCTTGGAGAGAGATTGTGGGAAAGCCAAGGATCGCCGAAAAGAACTCAGAGGAGTTTCTCAAGAGAAGAGAGTCATGCAAAAGGCTCAGTCCAGTGGCTTAGCACCACAAGAGAAGAGGACCAAGATTTCCCCTTATCTAGCTCCTAGGCCTACCCAGACACAAAGGCCTCCTTTTGCACCACCAGTGCTTCGTCCTACTACTTCACAGGCATCTCGCCCTGCTTTTTCTCAGGGCACACGATATGTGTCACCGTCATCCTCTTCATCTTTTGAGGAGTGTGAATACTATGGTCGGAGACACCTGGTTGGAGAGTGTCAAGCAGCATCTGGAGGATGCTTCCATTGTGGTGAGCAAGGCCACATGGTTAGAGATTGTCCACGCCAGCAGTCGCGGGTTTAACCTCAGGGAAGTAGGCTCCCAGTTCACCAGACAACTCCGCAAGGGTCTTCATAGGCTTCTGCATCTAGCCCCGCACAACCCACACAGACCACACGGTAGCCTCGTAGGGCTAACCAGGGTCGGGTCTTTGCCTAGACTGAAAGGGACGCATAGGCATCTGACGATGTTGTGCAAGGTACGCGAAAATTCTAAATTATTCAAGTATGAATTGATGAGTATTATATCTTATATGTTATGTTTGCATATGTGTATATTATATTACTTAAAATCTATGTATGTGTTGCTTGAAATTTATTGATGTAGCTAATTACAATGTACAGGTGTATTGCTAGTGTCTAGCTCATGTGTTGATCGACACAGGATCGACACATTCCTTTGTATCACCTAGCTTCACTAAAGTTTCGCGTCTGAGCCGAGTCACCTACATCACGAGTTAACCATTTCGACTCCACTTGGCAAGTCAGTTGACACAGACCGAGGATACCGGAACTGTATAGTTCAAGTCAGGCAGTATGAGTTGCCAATAGATCTAATCATCCTAGAGTTCCAAGACTTGGACTTCGATGTTATTCTTGGAATGGATTGGCTAGCTGCACACCATGGGCATGTGGCTTGTTTTGAGAAGATGGTGAAGTTTAAGCCAGAGGGCATCAAGCCATTCCACTTTCGTGAACTTCGAAGAAGAGATATAGCCCGTCTAACGGCTCTAAGTCTGGAAAATCCGGAAGCACGAGACTCCCCAGCAATCCCGGTTGTGAGTGAGTATTTAGACGTATTTTCTGAGGCTCCATACAGGATGGCCCCCATTGAACTTAAAGAATTGAAGGAGCAAATTAAAGAATTACAACAGGCTTGGTTTCATCCGACAAAGTGTTTCACCATGGGGAGCACCGGTACTCTTCATGAAGAAGAAGGATGGGTCGATGAGGATGTGCATTAACTATAGACAGTTGAACAAAGTCATGATCAAGAATTGTTATCAATTGCCACGGATAGACGATTTGTTCGACCAACTGAAAGGGGCAAATTTCTTCTCCAAGATTGATCTGCGATCAGGGTACCATCAATTGAAGATCAAGGTCGAAGATGTGCCAAAGACTGCCTTTAGCACTCGGTACAGGCACTACGAGTTCTTGATCATGCCTTTTGGTCTAACAAATGCACCGCCGGCATTCATGGATTTGATAAACCGAGTGTTCAAGCCTTGTCTCGACAGATATGTTATCATCATTGTTGATGATATCTTAGTGTATTCCCCGACACAGGAGGACCATGATCAAGACCTTCGCTTTACATTTGAGACTCTTCGAGAGCATAGACTTTATGCCAAGTTGAATAAGTACGAATTTTGGTTGGAGAAAGTGGCATTCCTTGGCCACGTGGTATCTACCGAGGGTATTTCAGTAAACCTAGCAAAGATAGAAGTTGTGATGAAATGGGAGAGACCTAGAAGTGTTATCGAGATACGCAGCTTCCTCGGTTTAGCAGGATACTATAGGAGATTCATAGAAGGATGCTCCAGCTTAGTTGCACCACTCACGTATTTGAAGTGGAAGAATGCCAAGTTTTCTTGGAGTGACAAGTGTGAAGCAATCTTTATAGAATTGAAAAAGAGGCTTACTACGGCCCCCGTTCTCACAGTGCCATCTAGGAGTGGAGGTTTCGTGGTCAACAGTGATGCCTCAAACATCAGGCTAAGATGTGTTCTTATGCAATGCGGAAATGTCATTGCCTACTCTTCCTAGCAGTTTAAGGGCCATGAGAAGAACTATCCTACTCATGACTTGGAGTTGGCCATGGTGGTTTTCGCATTAAAGATATGGCGGCATTACCTTTATGGGGAAGAGTTTGATGTTTTCACGGATCACAAAAGTTTAAAATACTTATTTTTCCAAAAGGAATTAAATATGTGACAATGTCGATGGATGGAATTCTTAAAGGACTACGAGTGTTTGATCCAGTACCATTCGGGTAAGGCTAATGTGGTGGCAGATGCTTTGACCAGAAAGCCTACTGGACTTATGGCTCATATGATGATTAATGAGTGGAAGATGTTGGAAGTCATGGCAAACCTCGATACCAATTTCAGTATTCTCACCTATGGGCCAGTCATGGCAAATCTTACAGTCAGATCTTGTATCCTAGCTCGGATCCGAGAGTTGCAGGATTCAGATGCAGAGCTACTTGCTTATAAAGACAATGCGATTAGCAAGGGGAGTGATGAGTTCTCAGTGAATAGTAACGGGGAATTCACATTTAAAGGAAGGTTGTGTGTTCCTTCAAATACAGAATTAAAGAGCAAGATCTTAGATGAACCTCACCGGTCCAAGTACACTGTGCATCCTAGTGGTACGAAGATGTACCAAAATCTGAAGAAGCACTATTGGTGGCGGAACATAAAGAGGGAAGTCACCGAGTATGTGTCAAGATGTTTGGTATGCCAACAGGTGAAGGCCCATATGTGGCCAATAGGTCTTTTGCAATCTCTTCCTATTCGCGAGTGGAAATGGGAGAACATCTTCATGGATTTCATCGTTGGATTGCCAAGGATGATGAAGAACTCTGATGAGATTTGGGTAGTGGTTGATTGGTTGACAAAGTCCACTCACTTCTTGCCGTATCGAACCACATTCAACTCAAACCAACTATGGCATTGTACATCAAGGAAGTGGTTCGGTTGCACGGATTGCCGGTAAGCATTATTTCAGACAGGGTTCCAAGATTTACTTCTAGGTTCTAGAAAAGCTTTCAAAGCGCTATGGGTTCCCGGTTGAACTTTAGCACGGCTTTTCATCCTCAAATAGATGGACAAACCGAAAGGGTGAACCAAGTTATCGAAGTCATGCTTTGAGCTTGTATGTTGGACTTCAAAGGCAATTGGGAGGATCATTTGCCGTTGGTTGAGTTCGCCTACAATAACAGTTATCAGGCAAGCATTCAAATGGCTCCTTTTGTGGCCTTGTAGGGTCGAAGTTGTAGATCTTCCCTATATTGGGATGAAGTTACAGAGAGAAAGATATTGGGCCCAAAGTTGATTGAGCAAATCGCAAATAAGGTCAAGATCATCAGGGAGAGATTAAGACGGCTCAAGATAGGCAAAAGAGCTATGCCGACACCCGTAGATGAGATCTTGTGTTCCGTGTTGGCGACATGGTATTCGTTAAGGTTTCACCAACGAAGGGTGTGATGAGATTTGGCAAAAGAGGAAAACTTAGTCCAAGGTATGTGGGTCCATTTGAGATCATCACCAGAGTTGGTGAAGTTGCATATCGGGTTGCTCTACCCACTCACATGGCAGCGGTTCACAACGTTTTCCATGTGTCTATGTTTCAGAATTACATCTCAGATCCTTCCCATATTTTAGACCTTGATCCGTTGGAAATCCGGGAAGATCTCACGTTAGTGGAAGAGCTAGTTAAAATTTTAGATCGTAGAGACCAAGTTTTGCGCAACAAAGTCATTCCCTTGGTCCTTGTTCAATGGCAACATCATGCCAGAGAAGAAGCTACATGGGAGTACGAAGTGGAAGTAAAACAAAAGTACCCTCATTTGTTTGTATAATTTCTTGGTGTTAATGTAAGTATTGGCTTTCTTGTATCTATGTGTAAGGGGGGAGGATATAGAACCCCATAACTTTTTAGATAGGGTTGTGAAAAGTACTTTTGGCCAAATGGCCTTCCATGCAATGTGAAAATTGGGATTTATGGGAAATGATGTATAACAACTTAGGTGTGAGGTATGAAGTGGTTATTACCCTAGAAATAGTTGAACCAGGGTCGAAAAACCATTCCAAAGTGCTCTGCAGGTTAAAGGAGGAAAATTGGGGTTGGACGATCGATCGCCACATACAACCGATCGATCATCACAAGCCCAGAAACCTGGGCAACCTACTGGAACTTGGACGATCGATCGTCCAAAACTTGACGATCGATCGCCCTGAACCCAGAAAATCATATAACTTATTGAAACTTGGATGATCGATCGACCTAAGATGACAATCGATTGTCATCGCAGAACTCTGTTTTTATTTTAGACGCGAAAACAAGGGTTTTAACCCTTGGCCTATAAATACAAAACCAATTGGGGGTTTTTTAGAGCTAACCTAAACCTAAGGGAAGAGAGGAAGAGAAGGGAGATTTGGGGATTTGTGCAAGAAGGGTTGGGATTGAAGATCAATAGAAGTCCTATAAAGGATTAAATCTTCTCCATCAAGCAAGGAGCCTTCCTTTACAAAGTGGTGGTCCCTCCTCAAGCTAGGATATCAAAGCAAGAGGGTTTTTCTTCAAAGTGAGGAGAAAATCCTCACAGGTTAGTACACTCTTATAGTTAACTTAGTATTACCCTATATTTGAGTTCTTTTCATAAAGTTAATCATAAGACCTAAAAGAATACACTTAATGGAAATGGAATAAATGTATGGTGAATGTATGGGGTTATGGCGAATGGATGCCAAGTAAGATGTGATGATGTTGTGTGATGGAAAGGATGGATGGGCATTGTACCAATAACAAATAAACCTATGATGTTTGATGAAATGTGAACATGAAATCATATGTTAAAAGACCTAAGAAAGGGTTGCACACTACATGTTTGATGAAATGCATGAATGAGGATTAAGTTAAGAAAATGAGGATATAATTTAGGGGATTTTCCCATTGGGTAAATATTAAGTGAAATGCTATATATATATGTTTTTCCTTCAATAATTTATATGTCTATGGAATTGTAGAAATGCTATATGATGTTGAATATACTCACGATCACGATAGCACATATTATCATGTACAAGCGTGCATTACATGCACCGACGTTTTCTCATAAGCATGTATTTCAAAAAGCATAAGGAAGGTTTTCAAAGCAATTCATAAGAATAAGCTCACAAGAACTCGTAAGCTAGTGGGACGGCCCGAGGAGCACCACTAACCATCTGATATTCCCAAGCTACTTTGGGTGGATGGTACGAAGGGCACCACTAGTGAAGAACTTGTAAGAACTCGTATGCTCACAAGAAGATTATAAGAACTGGAATCTCGCAAGAAAGGTTATAAGAACTCGAAGCTCATAAGAACTCATAAGCATGCATAAGAGGGTTTGTTTTCCATGAAAAGAATAAGTTTGATGAACGGTTTTCCATGACAGGTTTTAAGCATGTATTTTATGAATTTTATTCTTGTATGCACGGGTATGTGGTATTATGATTATTATAATATTGTTAGCTATTAGCTTATACTCGCTGAGTATTTCACGCTCAGCCGTACATGTTATGTCGGCAAGTACCCAGGTTCCTTTTAACATCTGTGCTCCATGCCCTTGGATAGAGGAGGATTATAGCGAGGAGGAACCATTTGTAGAGCCTCAGGAGGAGGCAAAGGACTTTGACCACTGGTCCTTTTAGGGTGATTACTGAGAGAGAGAGAGGTCATTATATTTTGTATTTTGATGAGTAGGCCTGTCTACTCTTATTTTGGGTATGTATTGTACAAACTTGGAATACAGTTGATATGTATAGAAAAGAAAAAAATTGGTTTACGCATCCGCACTTATGTTTTAGCTTCCGCACTCTGATTGATATCGTTATGGTGTTATGTTTACCTTGTTTATTACAAGATGATTTGACGGGTTAAATATAGTCACGACTAAAGTATCCCTTAACTCCTAGGGGGTATTTTGGGTCACGAAAAATAGGGAGGACTGCTTCCATACCATAAGTCAAAGAAAATGGTGTTACCCCAGTTGAAGTTCGGATGGACGTTCTGGTAGGCCATAAGTGCATATGGGAGCATCTTATGTCAGGCAGAGTAATTGGTTGCCATCTTTTCTATGATTTTCTTCTTGTTCTTGTTCGCAGCTTCAACTATACCATTGGTCTGTGGACTATATGGCGTGGAGTTTTGATGTTGTATCTTGAATTTCTAGTAGAGATCTATCTTCCCCTTGTTGCAGAAATTGAGAGCATTGTCTATTATAATCTCAAACAGGACCTCGTATTGGTAGATGATGTCCTTTTCAGAAAATGCTAAACCACTGAGGCTGTGACATTGGCATAAGAGGCTGCCTCGACCCATTTTGTGAAATAATTGATTGCTACCAGGATAAATCGATGTCTGTTTGATGCTTTCGGCGCTATGGATCCGATGACATCAATTCCCCAAGCTGAGAATAGCCATGGTGCGTTGAGATTGTGTAGTCTGGTTGGTGGTGCATTGATTCTGTCGGCATAGATTTGGCACTAGTGGCATTTCTATACATGCTGGCAACAGTCAGATTCCATTATAAACCAGTAGTAGCCCAGCCTGAGTATCTTCTTGGACAGCATCAACCCATTCATATGTGTCCCATAAGTTCCTCTGTTAGCCAGATCATGTTTGGCAATCTCTTGTACAAGATTTCTCTTTAGAGGACAAACTGAATAGCCAGTCTTCTGATTGCCCGGCGATCTCTCTCGGTGGCATCAAGTGGGAAAGTCCCGTTCTTGAGAAATTGCTTGATGTCTGCGTACCAAGGCTTATTGTCTGATACCTCTTCAATCTCAAGCCAGTAGGCAGGCTGATCCTGTTGCTGAATCATGATTGGCCAGAGCATGACTTCCCTAGGGATTTGAACCATGGAGGCAATAGTGGCCAGTGCATCGGCCAATCTATTGTGGTTCCGGACCTGTGGCTAAAGGTGATTCTCCTAAATTAAGTGATCAGCATATTGAGATAAGATAGGTATGGGACTAGCATGGCTTCTCGGATGGCCCAAGATTCGTTTGCCTGACAGATTACCCAGGGCTTCTTTCAGTCTGGCTATGCACGCCTCATATTTTACTTCATTGTTTGAACATCTAAATTACAACTTGACTTAGATTTGGAGGTAGGCTCCCTTAGGAGAGATCAGGACTGCTCCTGCCCCATGTCCATGACTATTAGTGGCTCCGTCGAAGTACAGCTCCCAGCCAATGTATTCTAACTCCTCTGGCTCTGTATACAGGATAGCTTCATCTAGAAACTTATCATGTACTGAGGCGTAGTCTTGTGCTGGACTGTGGGCTAGGTGATCTGCAATCGCCTGCCCCTTGATTCATTTCTGAATCGTGTACGTGATGTCAGATTTAGATAATATTATGAAATTCCTTATTTCAATGCACTATTAGACCTAGAGGGGGGGTGAATAGGTCTACTTCAATTTTCTCTACCAATTTTAATTTTAGTCAATCACAGATAATCAATCTCACTTGAACACACAAGATTTTTACGTGAAAAACCCTTCTGGGAAAAACCACGGGACCTAGTCCAGCACAAAATTCACTATGAGTAGAATTGAACAATACAAGACTCGAATCTTACCCAACCGGACACAACACGACGTTCTTCGGTATCGATTCCTCAGCTTGTACACCACGAACACAACACGTTCGATCTCCACAACAGCAACTCCGGTTCCTCACCGGCCAATCTTACTCAAAGTGCTCAACCACGGTCTCTGAAGACCGATCTCCATCCTTGACGGCTTTAGCTCAAGCTAACCAACGCTCACAGAAGAGCATACAGTGGGTTTTAGGGTTTGTGAAGGCCCTAGGGTGATCTCTTCAAAGTATGAGGATCATACAATGCAAGTTAAAAAATTAAGAATGAAAATTTGCACAACCTAGAGGCAAACTAATGGGGATGAAGATGAATGAATCCAAGAGTTTTCATAAACTCAAGATAGGCACAAAGTGCTCTAAAAAGTCTCCAAGCAATCTCCTTTACGGATTGGGAGAGGTCCCATATATAGAGAAAAAGTTCCAAGGGTTTAGAAACTACTAAAAACCAAAATAGAACATTTTTCCATATCAGGGTTGACCTTGGGGGTTCCCTGGGTCAACCCACTGTAGCACACATGAGAAAAAACCGAAAATTCATATGGGGGTCGACCCTGAGGGTTAGTTAGGTCAACCCTAGTGTGCAGTTCAGTCGACCCAACTAACCTTCAGGGTCAACCCTGGAATTTTCAACTCTCTGCCAATAAACCTCATACAAATTGAGGGCTCTTCAGGGTCGACCCTGGGGTGCATTTTTTTCATTTTTTTTCATTCCTTTATGCCTTAGATGCAACCTCCTATACCTCTATTCCTTTTTTATATGTTTTTCATGATGAATGGGATTTCAATGAGGTAACTTAAGGTCTTCTAGGTCTCTCTTCCAATCCTATGATTTGAGCCAACTTTGGAATGATGAGCTTCAAGATTCTTCACGGCTTCTTCTTCACTTTGTCTTCAAACCGGATGTAGACCTACTATGACCTATATACATCATTTTGGCTTGGAATTTTGCCAACAAAACTTTGACTTTACACATTATAAGCCATCGGGCTGTCCTCCCGGTAGTGGTTGGCTTTTTCAGTAGATATTTGAGTGAGTCCATCCGAGAGATCAGGATTGTTGGGTAGGAGAGTAGATAGTGCCGAAGACGCTGAGTAACCCAAACCAGTGCCATATAAGTTTTCTCGAGCAGGTTGTGCCTCTCTTCATACTCTAGTAGGCACTTACTGATGTAGTAGATGGCTTGCTTTATTCTGTCTGTCTCATCATACTGTGCCAGGACGCATCCCATGGAGATTTCTTGTGCTGAGATGTCTAGTAATAGGTGTCGTACCAGTGTAGGAGGCACAAGTATTAGAGGATGGAGAAGATACTGCTATATTATATCAAAGGCTTCCTGACACTTGTTTATCCAGACTGTAGGCACATTCTTTTGGAGAAGCTTGAAGATCGGTTCGTATATCGGAGTGAGCTGAGAGATGAATAGACTGATGTACTAAATTCTGCCTAGGAACCCACAGATTTTCTTTTCAGTTTGGGGTGTTTGCATTTCAATGATAGCTCTGGTTTTAGCTGGATCGATATTGATGCCTCTTTTGCTGACAATGAAGTCAAGGAGATTTCCTGATGAGGCTCCAAAGACACAGTTGGTCGAATTTAGTCTCAGGCTGAATTCTCTGAGCCTGTCACACAGTCTCTTCAGGTATTTAGTGTGCTTCCTAGCAGTTGGTGATTTGATAATCATGTCATCCACATAGATTTCAGCTGATTTGTGGATCATATCGTTGAACAGTACTATCATGGCCCTCTAGTAGGTTGCCCCTACATTCTTAAGCCCAAAGGGCATGATCGTATAGTAGAGCGTGCCCCAAGGTGTGATGAAGGAGGTTTTCTCCATGTCATCTTCTACCATTCTGATCTGATTGTACCCGGAGAAACCATCCATGAACGACAGTATCTTGTGCCCTGTTGTATTATCAATTAGAATGTCGATGTATGGGAGAGGGAAGTTGTCTTTAGGGCTTGCCTTGTTCAGATTCCGGTAGTTGATGCATATTCGGACCTTGCCGTCCTTCTTGGGTATCGGCATAATGTTGGCTAACCATTCATGGAAGGTTACTACTGCCAGGAAGCCTACTTTGATCTGCTTCTCTACCTCTTCTTTGACCTTCTGTGACTATTCGGGCCTCATTCGTCTCAGTTTCTGCTTAACTGGTCTGACTTTGAGGTTAAGGGGCAATCTGTGTACTACCAATACTGGGTCCAGGCCAGGCATGTCTGCATATGACCAGATGAAGACGTCACAATAGCTCTTTAGGAAGTTGATCATGTCTATTCTCTATTGTGGGCTCATAGTTGTGCCAATCTTGACGAGCTGGGAGGTGTCTTCAGAACCGAGGTTTATGGTCTTAGTATCCTCAATGTTAGACTACAGTATCCCTTCACTCTGCTCTAGCAGGTCCAAAATCTCCTGAGGCGGTTCCTCTTCCTGTTCTGAGTCATACTTAACTTCTGAGAGTTAAAGGAGGGTTTCGGGGATAGCCTTATCAGAGGTGATTTCCTGGTAAATCATTAAGCTTAGTTTACCATGCTTTTTGTTAATTTTGTTGGCTTCAGGACACTAGGCCTTCCAGAAGAAGAGTCCTTATGATTTCATCATCAGCCAAATGAAATGTTTTATGCAAAACATGTATTTGAGTAAAAAATATCAAATTTTCTATTGATAAAACAAGTGATTGTTGTTTACAAAATACTAACTCAACAAAAAGAGGTCGACAGTGGCCGACATTTGGATTTTGCAATAGGAGCAAAAGAAAAGATAGAAGGAGGAGAAGAATGGTGCTTCGATCACTGCTTGATCGAACCAATCTGTCATGTACTTTGCTTGCCCTAGCCCTGAATAACTTCGATGGTGAGAGCCTCGGTCCACCAACGGATCAGTGGTCTACAACTGGAGGATGCCTCGGTGCTGGTGGAGAGGTGCAGACCTGTTCTCCCATTGGATCTTTCGTTTCTATGGTGTCTTGCGACAGTCAGCTCGTCGAACATCTATACCATGCTGAATACTTCTGAATCTGGAATTCATAAAGACTCGTCACTAGGCTGGGGGATTGAGATTTTGGCAACTAGTGCAAGAGGGTTATCCGGGTAGGGTTTGAATGTCCCTCCCGGGAAGGTTACAGAGATGTGGGGTCAGGGTTTTGGTTTCACCGACAGGCTGCTCTTCTTTACGAGCTTGGAGAGATAACCTCGAACTTAGACTTGTATCCCAATCCAAATGGCGGTGTGTAGCGAGGAGGAGCATATCTCTTCTTTATCCCCTGATTTTTTACTCCTAGGCTTGACCCTGGCTGGTAGTTTATTCTGATCATCATCTTGATAAATGGCGGTACTGCCTGTTTGCTCTGCTCTTCTATCAGGGCGATAGAATTGACTTGCTCAAACTGGTAGGTTGTGAAGGCAGTGCCTTGCCTCAGTTCCTGGTTGTCCCCGAAGGAACTTACCAAATCCTCTTATGGCATCACGACCAAGTGGTCATCCTGGATGAATGAGAATGGCTCCGACGGTGTAGATCCACGGCCTGCCAAGAAGCTAAGTGAATAAGGCTGGCACATTCACAACTTGGAAGTTTGTAGTGAACTGAGCAGGTCCGACCTTGATAGTCAAGTCAATGTCACCCAGATTCTGCCTGGTGGAGTTGTCAAATGCCCTGATGGTCATTGGTCTCTTCTTCACTTGGTTGAGATCTAGACCCAGACTTTGCAGTGTTGACAAAGTGCAGACGTTTAGGTCAAAGTTGTTATCAATTAGCATTGTTGATAAGGTTTTGTTCATGCACTGAACTGCAATGTCAGGAGATCTGTGCGAGCGTTTTACTTAATTGTTAGGTGATGTTGAACTCTTCTACCTTTTCCAGGATTTTTAGGAGAACTGCTGAGTCCACTGCTTCTTTCTCAGGGTCTGTCACCCTTGTTTTCTCTTTTTCTGTTCCCTTTTTCTTTACCGGCTCAGTCACTCAAGGTTGGTACACTCTGCCAGATCAGGTGAGGTAGGCTATGCTCTCACTCTCAAGGATGAGAGAGTGAGGAACGGGTACTCAATTGAGGTCGAAAGGTGGAGACCGGATGTAAGGGATCCGGATGGGGCCTGTAGAGTTAGAGGCTTGAGATGGGGCCGTGGGCCAATTTGCTGGACAGGGGATGGTGTAGATGATTTGTTATTTGACTGGCTCAAGGACAGGGATTTGGACCGTTGGTAGGATAGCTTGTATGCTTGATTGGGGGAATGGAATTATAACAGTAGATTGGTAAGAAGGCCGAATGATGTTGTCATCGACTGCGGGTGCGCTGGGTCTCAACTGCCCTGCCCGGGCTCTTCCCACTCAATGAAATTGACTTGGTTGTTATGTAGGGGCAGTGGCGCCTGGTTGATACTGGTGTTTTCAAGGGCTAGTTCAACCTTACCCTCATCCAAGAGATCCTAGATAGCGCACTTCAGGCCGATGCAATAGTCAGTTGCATGACCTAGGCCTCGATGAAAGGCGAAATGATGATCGGCTCGGTAATTCTTGTTTTGTTTATCGGGAGCTAAGAGAGGGGTAGGGCCTCTCAATTCAAGAAGACCCTTCTTAGTTAGAAAGTCTAATAACTGGCTGAGAGTGTATGGAAGAGGGGTGAAGTTTTTGGGGGGACGATTCTGCCCCTGGTTTTGTCTAACTGCCCGGGTGTTTTTGGATGCTTACAGAGACTGAGCGGCTAGAGCCAGCAATCTGATAGGTGTTGCTGAAGATACCATCTGAACGTCTTCCTTTCTTCTCTAGTCCTTGGGACCACTGTTTCTGTTCAGTGGAACAGCCACTCTAGGAGGAGTAAGCCCTAAACTAGAGTGAATGGCACCGCTCTGGATAGCTGTCTCGATGCAGATACCCGTCTTGACGATGGTGCCAAAGTCTACAACTGGTAGAGTTACCATCATGGTTGAGTAAGGCTGCTTTAGTGTGCCCATAAATATGTTTGCTAACTCCTCTTTGGGGATTGGAGTAGATATCTTTGCTGTCATTCCCTCCAGCGGGTAGCATATTCCAGGAAAGAATCGTTGTTTTGCTGGTACATCTATTCTAGCTGGCTCCTCTAAGGTCGGAGCTCCTGGTTGAAGGAGTTCTGCTCCACAAAACTGGCCATGGCATTTTGCCAGGTCTTGGTTCGCTACTTGTCAACCGATATCCACCACATAAGGGCTGCCCCCTTTGGACTCTTCTAAAAATACTGGATGAGTAGAGGCTGGTTCTTGTTATGCTGGAGCATGTCCACCAAATACAGTTGTAAGTGTTACTTCGGGTAGCTTGTGTCATCGTACTTATCAAATTCTGGTACTTTAAAACCTGAGGGAACAACATCCCTTGATGAAACTGTCAGTCCTCAAGAGATAGACTGGAGTTGGCAGATGCTCCCTTCATACATCTCATCTCCTTTTTTATCTGCTTGATCTCCTCGTGCTAATCCCTGAGAGACGGAGTAGGGTCTGAGGATGACGGTCTGTCCTGATTGACATGCGAGGCCTTGGGCTGCTCATCATACTAATCATATTCTGCTTCTCCTCCACCTGTTGCGGGTTCAAGGTTAGGAATGATGAGGCGGATGGGCTGATGTGGCTCTGGATGAGGCTGCTCAGGAGCTTCTCCGGTAGGGTTCTGGATGGGCGGGTCATCGATACGGATGCCAATGAGAATCTTCAAGGGTTCCAAAACACTGTCTAACTTGGCTTGCATGGCAATGATGTCCCTGTCATGAGACTGTAGGATTTTACTGGTTCGTTGATGTTGATCGGATGGTTCTGCCATCGATTCTGTTTGGTCTTAGTGGAGGCTGTGTTGTATGCTTCTTCCATTACTAGTACCTTAGTTAGAACTGCGTTTATGGCTACTGCTTCTGTGAGAATTGCAATCATAGAACGAGTCATGGGTCGGCTTATGCAACTGAAAAGGATGTAATGGCTAAACATGAATATGCATGATGCCAGGAAGGAGATGCAAGAAAAGGATTTTTCATTGATGCATTCAAAGTGAGTACAGGACTTGTGCGACTACAAGAAAGGAAAAGACTCGATCCTAGATAAGTCCGTCAAGGATCACGAAATCAAGTGGTCAGGGCACACCGTTAAGATCCATGATTTGTTGTTGGAGGGATGTAACCTCAACCTCCATGTTGTCAATTGCCTCAGTAGCATTGAATATTTAGGATCCGAATTATCGGATCTGGGAGGTCATCTTAACATTTGCACTGTCAAGCTGCTCTTAGTAGAAGTACAGCTGGGCCTTGATGATGGCAGTTTCTCTGGTGTCATATCTGTGCCTCTTCTGGAGTGCTTGGACTGACTGCTCAAGCTGCTCGACCTGCCCCTATATGGCTTGGAGTTCACGGTTCCGCTTCGCTTCTTGCTGCCTGAACGCTTGCTGGATATTTCTTAGCCTTCTCTCCTTCCACTGGATCTGAAGCTGTCTCTCCATAAAGATGTCTCTCTAAGGAACCACCATTTAGCTATCGGTATGGTTCATCTTGATGGAGTTGAGATTGTCGTAGGTAGTTCCCTGGGTGCAGGCATACTGGATGGAATGTCAGAATCTTCCACCCACAGTCGGTATACTGAATCAGTCAGAGGTCCTGTTGTGACCATAAAGTCTGGCCACTGTTCTCTTCTGGAGCTTCGCCAACTGGACTGGAAGCGTCGAGTGAGGCATTCAGAGTGCACCGTGAAACTGACACAATCATTTTCCTGTCGGTCTATCATTGGGATACGCTGAGAGAGTCAAAACTGATGGAGGACTTGGAGTGGTACATAGACTGTTGAGCCAGTTAGACTAGCGAGAATCATACATCGTCTTCCTTTTATGATGACGTGAGGTAGCTTTTTCAAGACTAGCCACTCGCATTATCATGCGATCTCCTCCTCTGACAGGCTTTGGAGAAGCTGGTAGAGCATTTTGACATCTATAGACACTATCTTGCCCTGATTCTGTGAAGTCTTCTGGGGTAGACTGTATGCATTACAAAGATCGGTAGGTACTGGGATGATTGTAGGCAGGTGTCTTACCAACCATAGGTACAACAGAGGTGTACTGGCATGGAAGATGCCCTTTCTATGGTCTGCTACTTGGTTGAGAGCCCTGAGAAGCTCCGTAAGGATGATGGGTACAACTGATCCGGAGCTGTGCATGTCCTCGATGATCCCTACCAGTATTGATTCAACGAGGGAACGGTACTTCGGGAACACCAATTGAGATATAGCTATCAATGCAAGGGCGTTGAGACTGGGAAGTTCAGCTACTATGGTGTCAGGGTTCCACTTGCGTTTGTACTACTTTTTCAAATACTCCACGAGTAATGGATCTAAAGAGCCGTTATGTAGAGCCCCGGACTTTTTCACATTTAATGCATGACACTTTTGTTGCCATTTTGCCTTTAAAGAGGTATAATTAATAAATAAGGAAGAAATTAGAAATTCTGAAACATCAGAAATGTTCGTTTTCGAAGTACGAACCCAACGCAAGTTGAATCGTCAAAATCGGACGAACGGGTCAAAAGTTATGGCCAAAACAGTTTGGACCTGCAGACCACCGATCGCTCGGTCCATGGAGCGATCGATCGGTCCAAAACCGATTGCTCGGAGGCTATCGACTGGTCAAGATTTTTGTATGAGAAAATTTTCCAGAGAGTGAAATTTTAACCGATCGCTCGGTTATGAAACCGATCGATCGGTAGGCAACCGATCGATCGGTCATTAACACCGATCGCTCGGTACTCGCGTTTTTACAGAAATTTCAGTAAGGGTATTATGGTCTTTTGGTCGGTTTACTCTTACTTTAAGAGTCTTGCCCGAGCCTTTAGGGCATCATTCGATACTTAGAGAGTTTGAGAGAATAGGAGAAAGGGGAGAAGGCGATTCCAACCTAGGGCTTGTCTTTGGAAGAGAAATCAAAGGGTTTTGAAACCCTAGATTACTTCAAGCTCGGCTCTTCTCTAAGATCACGGCTCAAACACTTGTGGAGAGCGTTCTCCAAGCTAGGGCAGCAGCTACACGGTCGTTTTGGAAAGGGGTTTCTCCCCTCATTGTTCAAGGTCGGTACTTCTTGCTACCCTCCTAGTTATAGTTCCTCTTTTCCCTTTGTTTCCCTTTGTTTTCTTTTATTTACACATGTGCTATGAGATGGATGGTTGTGAATGGTGAATCGAGATGGAATGGGCGATTGGATGCCAATGGTTGTGCTATGATGATTAAAATGGGAAGGGCATTGTTCCAATAATGAACATACATGCATGATTTGAGTAAAATCCATCTAGAAAAGCATGTTGTAGGGTAAATCAATAATGAACACACCATGTTTGATGAAATGCCAAGATGAATGAAAAGAATAATAAATAAAGAAAATGCATGCTTAAACATTTATGGAAATTGCTAAGGTTATGATAGTGTGTTTTCGCGCTTTCCCTAAATTGTTTAATTTATTACTTGTATATATGGTAATGTGCAATGTATGGTGAATTCTCCAAAATGTCATATTTAATTTCCATCGCAAGTGTGTACACGATTACACGAGCACGGCATGAAACGACGTGATTTACCGATGTTTTCAAGGACGAGATGTAGAGGTGGGGCATATCCTACGATATGTTTCACTTCGCTTTTGGCAAGGACAAGATGATCATGCATTGTATAGGGAAGGGTCTCTCATCCCATTGCATTACACGCATGGCATAGCATTGTATTACACGCATGGCATAACATCTCATGACACTCAAGGCATGGCATGACACTCATGGATGCTAGTTGCGACGGGCTATGAACGGCAACTAGGCATACCCATTTTGCATGGATGCTAGTTGCGACGGACTATGAACGGCAACTAGGCATATCATTCAGCATATAGGATACTAGTTGCGACGGACTATGAACGGCAACTAGGCATATCATTCAAGTGTACAGGGTACTAGTTGCGACAGGCTATGAACGGCAACTAGGCATGTGAACATGTTTAAATTCCGAATAAGCAAGCATGATACACGCATGACACGCATAGCATGACATGGCACGCATGATACAAGCATGACAAGCATGACACGGTAAATAAGTTCCCAATTACGCGAAGGGTATTTTAAGTCAAGTCAAGTGCATGGTGTTTTTCAAGGATTTTATCGGCTTTTCATGAACTGCAAGCATGATTATGAATTTCCTTATTTCTTTGTATGATATTAACTGTTCCTGATTCATATATATCTATATTGTTTCCTGGGTATGCATTGCTATCTCTTGCTATAACTGTTGGTTAGTATTTAGTACCCGCTGAGTATTTCATGCTCAGCCGTACTTCTTATGTCGGCAGGTTCTGAGGGAGCTGCTGCTCCATTTGATGTTTGTGCTCCTGGTCCATAGGTGGAGGAGGAGTACGTCGAGGAGCCTTTGGAGGAACCTCCCGTAGAGGGTTATCAGTAGGTGGTGTTAGATTCTGAGTGGATTAGCTGTGGGTGAGCATGAGTGATTATATCCATGTATTTTGGCGGGCATGTCCGCACTTTCTTTTTTTTGATTTCTTTGTATTAAAACTTGGACCATGTGTATATACTTAGAGGTTTGTTAGACTTCCGCTGTGTCTTATAGTTATGCTTCCGCTGTTATCCTCTATTGTATATGCTCTGTGGGTGTTTTGCAGGTGGTTTGTCAAGCAAGTCATATAAGTCATGATTTAATCGTCCACGATTCACTCTAACTCATAGGGTGGGTTTTGGGTCGCGACACGTTAGGACCATACTGCAAGCAGGTAGGCTTGATATACAAGAACCTTGATAGGTCTGCCTGATATGTTGTTTTGTAGCGCAGTACTATGGCTTCGTCGTCCATGCTTAAACCTATAATGCGCTGAATCTCTTCCAGTGTTGGACACAGTTCATTCTTATCAAAACGGAACACCATATATGATGGGTTTCAACACTGGATAGAAGCGTTCATGAGGCGCGGGTCCGGTTTAACCATAGACAAGTCTAAGATGGATCAGGCTTTGTAATACTAAGCCCAAGTGAGATGTTGAGCCGGAGTGAAGGCCTCAATTGATTCCCGAAGGTTGTCGTCACATGCCGCCTGAGATGTCAAATGCACGGGCTTTAACAGTTGACTAATTGACCGAACAATCCTTGAAGGATCTGCTATCTACCTGCACAAAAGATAGACTCGATGTGAGTGTACTGTGTATGCAGATGAAAAATGAAAAATGATGATGATGATTGTATTTTTTATTTTTCTTGATTTTGATTGGGTGTGAAGAGGCACATGTGATCCGATAGGGCAAACGGACGAAGGTCCGACGTGCTTTACCCGGGTTATTGGAAGCCGGGGACCTATCAGGTCAAAGTTAGGGATAGGTCCTGTGAAGACCTCTCTGTCTGGGATTTGAACCTCATATGTTCTGTCGGGATGCAGGGTTGAATGTAGTTCATTACAAGCACAGGTTTGGCTCATTACATACCCCTGGGTGGGTGTTTATCAGGGCAGAATGTGCCCGGATAGTCAACCATGATTGGGGGCAGGTATAGGATGCAAGCAAGTTAGGATTCAGAGTAACCCTCTCTGGGTGGGCTGCTTGTAGACTACAGCATAACCTAGTCTATATGTATGAATGCTTGGTTAATGCAAGTATGTTCCTAGCAAGATGGGGGGATTACTTAACACTGTATATTCAACTCTCCGGTATAGAACATACCTGAAAAGGGACGATTGGTATAAGTGGGAGCGTTCAGAATCCTTCCTAGAGGGTAATCACCCACCAGGTGTAATTCCACGGACCTCCAAGACTTTTAAGCTTCTAACACTGAGGATGATCATCCACCAGCTATAAGCGTAATAAGCCTAACTATTGGGTTTAATAGGATATTTACACTACTATGCTATGTATGATCTGCACAGTAAACAAAACACCCAAGAGATAAAAGACTCAGAATTAAGTAAATACTTAGGCATTTGAACAAGTTAATTTTAATTGACTTAAACCTAGGTTCCGGGTTGAACCTTGGTAAGATATCCCCAGTAGAGTCGCCAGAGCTGTGAGCACGGGATTTTGCCCTCACAAAGATGTTGTGGTTTGTTTAGAGTCCCCACCTATTAATTCAGAAGGGATAAGTCTCCAGGTAGTGGATAAGATCTTGGTCTGTGGTAGAGGTCTAGGTAAGAGGTTCGGTTAAGTCCGTGGACGATGTTAGGCACCCCGAGACTTTCATTTTTCAATGGTTCCCTATTTTCTAGGTGTAAGCCAATTAAAATTGAATTTTTGTTCAAATGCTTAAATATTTAAGATAATACTAACCCAAGAAAGAGAAAACTAATTAGGGTCGAACCCGGATTGCATTGCCTACGTACTCAAAGGGGTGAGATCAGACCGAGCGTAGTTCTGCCACATAGGCCCATGCCAAGGCAAGGGGGAGTGTGTGTGTGCACCATGGGTGGCTAATGTTCTAACCTAGAGGTTAGGGTTTGGTTGATCGTATTTGGTCAAGTGCATGGTTTAAGCCCGGTAGGCTTAGGGTTAGTCCGGTAGACTAAGGAATAGTCTGATAGACCAAGATTAGGCCCAGTAGGCCAAGGGGTAAGTCTGGTAGACTTGATTTAGGCCCAATAGGCCAAAATCGGATTTAACCAAGTTTAAGGTTGCTAACTGGGGTTAAGGATCAAACTAACCATGGTTAGGATTGCTAACCACAGTTAGAGGTAAAATGGTAGAGCCCAGTAGGCTGAGGTTGGGCCCAATAGGCTAAAAGATTAGGTCCGGTAAGCCACAAGATTAGGTCCGGTAGGCCAAAACTGATTTAACTGGGGTTAGGGTTGCCAACCGGAGTTAAATGGGAAGTCAACCATGGTTAGGGCTGCTAAACATGGTAAATGGGCCAAAGTAGAATCATTTTGGACACTTTCCAAGATTTTAAACATTTTTTAAAAATTTTAAATTTTTCTAAGGGTTAGGAGGTGCTTAACCATGGTTAAAAGTTAACTGGGGTTAGGTTAACCCTAGTTAAATGGTATAAGCAGGTTAGGGTGGGCTGAAAGAGCATGGCAGGGTTTACAATAGCTTCCTACCTGGTTTGGGTCCTGTGCAAAAGCCCAAAATACAGAAATCAATAATGGCGGTAATTGCATTACCGCCATTACAGAAGTATTTCTAGGGATACTTTGCTGGTCTAGGGCATAGGTTAAGGGTTAAACCAAGGGTCAGAGACTCATAGAGTTGATAGAGGGAAGTTCAAGGAAGGCCCTGGGCCTTTGGTGGGTCCTGGAGGTGGCCTGGAGTGGGCCCCACAGTGGGTTGAAGTCATTATGCTTGGTATACTGTAATGGCGGTAGATAGTCTACCGCCATTATGAACAGTCTTGGTTTCAGGCCATCTAACCATGGTTAAGCACAGCGGTGAACCCTGGAATGACCAGAGTAGATACAAGAGAGGGTGGGGAGTCCAACCATAGCCCTGAAATGGACTAAGGCCCACTAAAAATGGGTGTAATAGTATTGTTTTGCAAGAGGTCAAGAATTGCAGTAATTAGTTTACCGTCATTCCTAAAAAATTCCAGAAAATTGATTTCTCCCCTAGGGGCTGCACCATTGCATTCCAGGGGATCCCTCATGGCTTGAGGGACCTCCAGAAGACTAAGGGGAATGCCATAAAGGTGGGGGTATTGTACCCATGCTTGAAACCTCAAAGGGGGTTTCCCATACCTATGAGGAAAGTAGGGAAACCCCTTATCCTTGGTTTACAGCTACTGTAAGCAAAATACAAACAATGAGAACGTAAGTAAAGGACCCCTTGGAGTAGGACCAGGGGGTCTTACAGAGTTTTAAAATAGAAAAAATAGGGGGAGGTAGGGTCTCCTACCCTCTGCTGCAAAACCCCACGGTTTGGGGTGGTGGCGCTAGTACACGGTGGTGACAAGCAGTGGCAAAGATTGGGGTGGCCTGGAGGTGCTTCTGGGAGGCTAGGGACGTCTCAAATGAGTGACAAGGCTGAGGAATATTGGAGATGGGCTGTCCGAACTCCACCAGAGGTTTGGTATTTGAAATTTTTGAATCTCTCTATAAAGCTTGGAGGAGGGGGGCTTTTATAGAGTGGAGGGGACCCTGGGGCATTTAGGGGATTCTTAAGAAGGTTTAGAACCCCATGGGGGCAGAACTGACAAGTTGCAGGGTTGCCAGTTACGAATTTTCAAGAATACAGTAATGGTCGTAGATGATCTACCGTCATTCCTGGTTTAACTTAAACCAAGAATGGCGGTAGAACATCTACCGCCATTACCTGATCTTTGTTAAACAGAGCCCAATCCTCACACGATTGGCCTACTGCACTGTAGCTTTTGCCATATTTAGTGATGGCGATAAAGTTAGTACCGCCATTATTAATTTTTTCAAATTTGGGTGGTGGGCCCTACTACAACGGCTCTTGAATGCCTATGGGCTCATGTTTTGGCCTACAGTGGGTTTTAGCTTATTTTTGGGGTTTTTGGACCCTGGGGCTGAACTACGATTCACCTAGGGTTAGGCTAGGGTTTACCTAGAGTTAGACTTGGGTTTTACCAGGGCTTACCTAGGGTTAGGTTGGGGTTTTACCTAGGATTAGGGTATGCTTTAGGGTTAGGCCTAGGGTGTTTTCCGGGTTTGCCTGGGATTTACCTAGGGTTAGGCCCAGGGTTTGCCTATGGTTTAGGGCTTGGCTGAAACTCAGTTGGGGATAACCATAGTTAAAAGTATTAACCATGATTAAGGCAGAGTGTAAAAATTGGGTGCTTACATACATTAACATAATTATTTCCGTTTAAGTTTTAACTCAAGCTTTCACGTGAGTCACATGACATCCAAAAAAAAAAAATGCCCTTCTAATTTTTTTTTTTATTGAATTTAGTGTTTATCAATGTATTTTTTTAAAAAAAATTTTGAGCCGAGCTCAACGATTTGTGGACAAGCTGAGCCGAGCCTGAGCTTCTGTAAAATTCTATCGAGCTGAGCTGAGCTTGAGCATCTGTAGAATTCCAACGAGCCGAGCCCAAGTAGTGCCCAGCTCGGCTCGTTTACACCCCTACATCCAAGACTGCAGAGGGAAAGTCCGCAGCATGTGATGTAATCCACCAACTGAAGGACTCCAAAGGAGCCCACACACTCTGCCATAGCCCACTATTCAACATTTCCGTGCATTTTAGTATTGGAAAATATTACCTCCTTGAACCAAGAGTGATTTACCATCGATCTCGGCCTTTCTTTGTGCTACTTGTTCTCTTTTACACCATTTAATTATGATTAGGATTTACTAACCTTCAGGATTAAAGCATTTAACTTTCATTTTTTTTAATATAATTAACTAGAAGGATTAAAACTTGTTAACAATAGTTGGAGGAGGAATAGTCCCCTCCTCAGTAGGGGATTAATGCTCGTTAGTTTTAATATACAGATTCATTATTTATTGATTTTAAAATTTTTGCATATCACCTAGATTAGGTTTATCCTAATGTACAAATGACAATTATAGATAGCAGATTTGCAAACTAACTCATCATTTATCAACTATTAGACAAAGAATCTCAACCCTCAATTCCGTGGACTTTTGTTTACAATTATTAGTAAAATAGCTATTATGTCCTTAAACTTTCTTTAAATTAAAATTAACATGTTTTAACCATTGTAGTTAATTTTAAAAAATATTCAGAAAAATAAAGATTAGATACTTTAACCCTAAGGGTTAGTGAATCTTAACCACAATTAAAGGGAGATAAAAGGAGACATGTATCACAAGGGTTTGTAATACACTGTTATATAGAAAATGCACCTAATCTTATGACGCGTGTCCCCTTTTAACTCACTTTAACTGTGGTTAATATTTATTAACTCTTGGGATTAAAGCATCTAATCTTGATTTTTAAAAGAAAAAATTTAAATTTAATTACAGGTGTTAAAACTTGTTAACCATTGTTAAAGAAAATTTAAAAACATAATTAGGGGTGTATTCCAGTCGAGCTTGGCCATGCTTGAGCTCGGCTTGAGCAATTAGGCTTGAGCTTGGCTTGAACAAGCTTGATCGAGCTCAAACTTTATTCAAGCCAAGTCGAGTTTGGGTTAGCTCAAGCTTGATTTACAGAATTATTTAATATAATTTTGGTAAAAATATTTATTAATAAATCATAATAAATAAATTATAGAAAATTAAAACATTCATAAACGAAAATAAGATTTATGAGAGATTTAGGAGTATTCCTTCGGTTCAAATAATAGAGAGTTAGATCAAAGTTTCTACTTTTAATTTCTTAACTTTTTGGTTATTATTATCTCTTAAACTCATTTATTATAAATTATAATTTATTATAATCTATAATAAATACAGTTTAAAATATCATTATATATATATATATATATAAATATATATATATATATAATATTATCATAAAATATTGTGTGTATGAATCAGGGGCGGAGCTAGGAATTTTTCATTGGGGGGGCTCGAATACAAGTATGAAAAAGTAATGGATTTGAGGGTATGAAATTTGAGGGTTCGAGGGCGTAGCCCCCAAGAAATTTTTTTTGGGGTAGTTTTTTTATTTTGAGAATTTTTTTTCCTGGTAATGCCCTTGAGGTTGTTAGACATGATGCCCAAAAAAATCATTTAGATTGTTAGAACCTTATTAATTTGATTAATAAATGCTTCTTCTTAATCTATTGTGTATTCATTATGGGTAATTGACCATGATCATGAGATGATCTATACGATATGAGATATCGATAAAGGTCCTTAGGATATATTGTAGGAAAGTTATGTGATTAGATTATCATAGGCAGATATAACTTTCTGGTTCCTTATACCTTATATAGTTACAGCTATGGGTAAAGCTAGGCACTTCACTTATATGGTTGCTAGAATGCTAAGATATTCTCAATAGTTGAGATGTAGTTCTATCTCGAACTATTGTAGTGGAGACTACACATCAGCATATGGGTGCTTAAATGTACACTGACTGATTGCTTTCAATGAAAGACCTCTTGCATAAACATACTATCAGATAATTGGTCTCTCATTCACATTGAACGGTTTCGATGATCCTTAGATCTGATGAGTTCATCTATGACTGAGCGATGATCTAACTGTTTTGATTCAACCAATGTATTTTCTAACTTAGGGAATACAATACAGTGACAGTTGGATAGTCAGAAAGTTGTTCGAGTCATAATGAATTTCAAACAAGAAATCCATGCTCATTAATTTGAGAGATTATCCAAGTTCCGGGTAAAACAGTTGATTAAGTTGAAATCTTGCACAGGTGATTTTGAAAACAAAATAAGTTTTGAAATATACTTTTATTAAAAAGTATTATACTTATAAAAGGATTTTCTCAAAATGTTTTTCATGACAAATTGTTTCTCATGGCTTAATCATAAGTCTTGGACACCCGGATGATTTGCAATAGGCTATGGGTTAGATAGTATGTCAATCTCGAATGCCCATTAGGGATAATGTATTTGGAAGGATAAATCAAATTTAAAGTTCATGTGGCGGGATCCGTAATGGTTAATGCTCATACACTGGGATTCAATTGCAACATGGATATCTCACGTTACTTGCAATTCCGATGTAATTCTCGTTTAGGGTCAATGGTATACATTGGATAAGCCAGGGTAAGAATGTCCCAGAGCAATCTATGGAGGTACTCACATAAGAAATACAAGCTCAATAATTGATTAAAAGTTAATCAATTATTTTAAGTGATTAAAATTTAATCATTTAATTAAATAGATTAAAATTTAATCTATTGTTTAAATTAATTGTTAATTTAAACATATGGATTATTTTAGTAATTATTTAATTAACATAATTAAAGGGGAAATGTGTTTGACCCATATCCATAAACCCATTAAATTGGACCTTTAATATGGGCCAAAGCTCATGGGTTTAAACCCTAGGGTGGGGCGCCCACTTGAGGAATCCTAATTGGATTAGGATTTGTTTAATTGAATAATTGTTAAAATATAATTCTTTTAATAATAGAATTTAAATCCAATGGTTGGATTGCATTAAGGATTAAGATGGAATTGTAATTAGATTATAAAAGGGAGTTTTAACTCTCCAAAGTCCACGCCCCATAGAAGCTCACGCCCCCCCTTGGTGTTGGTCTCCTAGTTTGACTAGGTTTCCTTCTTTGAGTTATGATGTTGACTTAGTAGGATTACTATAACTAAAGTAGTGATAGATTAAGTAGGAGTTTATTTAAGTAATACTAAGAGTTATTGTTAATTAATAAATCATACTAGATAAGATCAAGTTGGAGTAGGATTAGGATAGGATCTTAGTCTATATATACCCCAACACCCTAGACCATTAAGTACTTTTCTCCAGAATTTTTTCTCTCCTCTCCTCTCTCTCTCCAAACTGTAAGCCCTAGGGGATTCCCCTAGGGATTTTCGTGAGCTACTAGGTGGTCCAAAGTTAGGTTTTGCAAATCTAGGGTTTTGAATCTTAGTATTTTTTGTGATAGAAGGTCTATACTATTACTCCATCTTCTTCATCTTACTTTTATAATTCCAAATGAGATTTTAAAGCTTCGTAGGGATAGCAAAGAACAAGGATCGAGCTTCTAGTATTTTTTCAGAGAAATCTCTACAAAGAGTTCGGACGATTCGAGTGGATTTAAGCTTCACCGGTGAAAAGTGTTCACCGAGGTGATATGACCAAAACTCTTAGATAATTTTGATGCTTTTTATGGTGTTAAGATCTAGGAGATCCAGTTTCCGCATAAATATTTATCCGGATCCCCTACAGAGGTCGCCACGTGTCCCTATTAATACCCCTTAACTGTGGTTAAGATTCACCCAACTATCATTGGTTTTTAAATTTCTTTTCGAACCCCAGTTAAAATTACTAACTCGTAAGGTTAAAAAATTTTAATATTTTTTTTCTAAAACCAATGATAAGTATGTGAACCCTAAGAGTGGGTGTATTTTAACCATAGTTAGGTGTCAATAGGGACATGTGGCAACCTCAAGGGCATAACTGGACTCCATTCTGGGGTCCATTATATATATGACAAAAAAATTGGGGGGCCACTATATTATAAGACAAAAAATTAGGGGGGGGGGGGCAACCATAGTAAAAAAATTATAAATTTTTCAGGGACCCTCTTTTTCATACTACTACATGTAGATTTTGCAAAAAAATTGGGAGGGGGGGAGGGGCCATGCCCCTGGCTCTGCCCCTGTGTATATATATACGTGTATAGGTCAAATAGGGTTTGAGTTTGAGTTGAGCTTGATTTTTTTAAATATTTGAACTCAAATAAAAACTTATTACTTAGCTTGTTTAAACATTTGAGCTCATAATAAAAGCTTAACTTAATTTGTTCGAGCTTGAGCTTGGCTCAATGAGTTGAGTCATCAAGCTAGCTTGGCTTGAGTGCGGGCCTAGGCATAGTAATCATTTTACTAACATTGATAAACGAAAGTTTAACGTGTCTAATAGTTGATAAATGATGAGTTAATTTACAAATCTATCTATTATTCATAATAGTGTATTTGCAAATTGGGATAACCTATGAAAAAAAAACCAATTGATCAACGACCAAAAATGTCATTAAAATATGGGTAAATTACACTCACCTCGCCTGAGATTTAGTGAAATTTCATAAACCTTCTCTCTACTTTCTGAAATTACACTGCCCTCCCTTGTCAGACTCTTCATATTAACACTATTAACTAAAGTTACATTTTACCCCTATTACTTGATTGAGGAAACATGTATTTATCGTTTGAAAGCTCAACCAAAGAAAAACATAAACTCCCAAGCCACAACGTGTCCCTTTTAATACCCACTAACTATGATTAAGATTTATTCACCCCTAGGGTTTATCCATCTAACCTTAGTTTTAGGGAAAAAATTACCTTAGGTTGGTTATGCTTAACCGCAATTAAAAAGGGCTCTACAAACCGTCATGTGTCCCTTTTAACATCCACTAACCGTGGTTAAGATTCACTCATCCCTAAGATTCATTAATCTAACCTTGGTTATAACAAAGGACTTTGCTACTAAGACCCCCTTAGGGCCGAGACCATTGAGACCATGCTCTTAGAGCATGGGATTTCAGGTGGGGCCCATTTCACATGGTAGGCCCCACCTGAAATCTCGTGCTCTTAGAGCATGGTCTCAATACTCTCGGCCCTAAGGGGGTCTCAGATGCTTTATCGTATAACAAAATAAAATAAAAATATTAATCTTAGGTTAATTATGTTTAACCACATTTAAAGGATCTTTATAAGCCACCACGTGTCCCTTTTAACACCCACTAACTATGGTTAAAACTCATTCACCCCTAGGATTCATCCATCAAACCTTGGTTTTTAGAAAAAAAAACCTTAGGTTACTTATGCTTAACCACAATTAAAGAGAGATTTACAAACCGTCATGTGTCCCCTTTAACGCCCACTAACTATTGTTAAAATTCACTCACTCTTAGGATTCATCCATTTAACCTTGATTTTTTTTATAAAAAAAAAAACTTTAGGTTGATGATGCTTAACCACAATTAAAGGGGGCTCTACAAGCCGCCACGTGTCCTCTTTAACACCCACTAATTGTTTTTAAGATTTACTCACCCCTAGGGATTAATCCATTTAACCTTGCTTTTAAGAAAAAAAATAAACATATTTACCTTAGGTTAATTATGTTTAACTACAATTAAAGGATCTCTATAAGTCGTCATGTGTCCCTTTTAATACTCACTAATTATGGTTAAGATTCACTCACCCCTAGAGTTCATCTATCTAACATTGGTTTTTAGAAAAAACATATATATATACTTGATTTTGGAAATATATTATTAACATTAATTTGATATCATTAACCTTGGTTAGAAACTAATTATCATTTATTTTATGGAATGAATTAATCTTGTGTTGAAAAATGATAATTTAGACATTTTAAAATGTTTAAATAATGACATCATCAAATTCCGTCATGATAAACATAAGAGAATGAGGCATCTCTTACAAATCCAAAATTGAGAGGAGGGCCGTATAATTTCAGAACCTAGAGGAGAGGTGTATCTGAAATTACACCAAACCTCAGGGAGATGAGTGTAACTTACCCTTAAAATATTCAAACCTCATGACGTCATCCCTCCTTTGAACATTCCTCCCTTCAAAAAAACCCGTCCCCCTCTTTTCTTTCTCCATCTCTCTCCTCCCTCAAAGTCTATTTCTTTCTTTCTCTGTATTAGTCTCTTTCTCTCTCTAAAAGATGGTGAAGAACGATCTGTTCATCAGCGTTCCGAGCCTCTTCAAGTGTCCGATTTCACTCGACGTGATGAAATCTCCGGTGAGTCTCTGCACCGGCGTTACATACGATCGCTCCAGCATCCAGCGATGGCTCGACAATGGCAACAACACCTGTCCTGCCACCATGCAAGTCTTGCACAGTAAAGACACCGTTCCTAACACCACCGTTCACCGTCTCATCCAGATCTGGTCGGATTCCGTCACTCACTTTTCCGATACCGGCGATTCTCCGGCGTCCTCTTCTCCCTCTCTCTCGCAAGAACAGGCGACAGTTCTGATCAAGAAAATCGAAAACAGAAGCGACAACTGTTTCGATTGTCTCTCGAAGATTCTCGATTTCGCCAGAGACTCCGACGAGAATCGGAAGTTTCTAGCCAAAATCGACGGTTTTGTTCCTGTTATCGTCGGTGTTCTCGGCAATGTCGATGTAGAGATTAGAGTTGTTGAACAGGTCGTTAGAGTTTTGGATCTGATTCTGACGGAGTACGGAGATAAAGAACAATTGATGAGATTAATCTTGAAAGGAAATCCAGCTATATCGTCTTCAATCGTTCTGGTTTTACAGAAAGGAAGCTTGGATTCGAGAATTAGATCGGCTAGGCTTTTTGAGGCGATCGCTGTTGATGCAGAATCCAAGCTTCTGATCGCTGAAAAAGAAGGATTATTAGCTGAATTGTTCAGTCTAGTGAGTTCTGAGATGGATTTGAGCGCGATCGAAGCTGGATTATCTTGCCTGATCACTGTATCGATGCCAAGACGGACCAAGGTAAAGATCGTCCGGCTAGGAGTGGTACAGATATTGGGGAAACTAATCTCTCAAACGAATTCCGGTGTTTTGATCACCGAGAAGGCTATGAAGCTATTAGAGATGGTTTCGACGTGCACAGAAGGCCGAACAGAAATATGCGAGGATCCTCTCTGCATTCCAGCGATAGTTCAGAAAATGCTGAAAGTATCAAATTCAGCGACAGAGCACGCGGTTGTGATACTGTGGAGCGTTTGTTATCTCTTCCGCGATAAGAACGCGCAGGAGGCGGTGATGAAGAGCAATGGATTGACGAAGATCTTGTTGTTGATGCAGAGCAATTGCTCGCTTTCTGTTCGGCAAATGTCCAGCGATCTGCTCAAGATCTTTCAGGTTAACTCAAAATCATGCCTTTCGAGTTACGATACTAAAACCACACATATCATGCCTTTCTGACTAGAACTCAAAATCACTAACAGAGAGATGAAGAGACTGTAAATCAAAAGGGATTTTGTAAAAAAAAAATACAAGAAAGAAAGAAATCATTAGATTTTGTTCCTGAATTCGTTCTCATTTCTCAGCTCTTATAATTGAGTTCCTGTTTTTCAATTCAAATTCACGTTTTCTGCTCTCTCTCTCTCTCTTTTGAGCAGATTTGAGAAAATGGGTAGTCTGTATAGTGAAAGAAGATCCATGAACAAATACAGAAAAGTCCAGTTGGATCTTCTTTCTCGTTTTGTTCCAACTGGGTTTCTGAATTTCATCTCAGAAATCGTAATTTTGATTCCGTTTGATTCCCAGTTTCTAAAAATCAAAAAAGCTTCGATTATATCAACAAGTTAGGCCTGTTTGAGCTTCCACAGTAATGGGTTTCTGAGTTTTTGGGCATCATTTTCTTGTTTTGTTGCTTTAAATTTCTGAGTAAAATATGGGAGAACTCTGTCATGTTTGATTCAAAGAACTGAGTTTCCAAGGTGGTTGAACTCGGTTAAACTCAGTTGAAAGAATATGAGGGACAGAGTCTATGATTAATTACAAAGAAAGGATAAACTTTAATTGAAATGGTTTGACTTACTTTTTCTATTGCATTAAATTGTTCCATTACGAAAAGACTGAAAGAGATTGGAATCATTTGCAAAAAAAGAGAGCTTTGACTAAGCCAATCCCTAGAACATAACACAACCCCATGAGCCATGTGCAGAGAAAGAAAATAAAGCTTTTGGAAGGAGGAAGTCAGAAAATTGGGAGGAGAGGAAGAACAGAACTTCAACGTTATAATTAAAGTAGCAGATGCATTAAAACCAACTTCTTCTTCTTTTTTTGTAATGGGTTCGGATCTACTGTCTACGCACTCAAAACAACATTTTGTTTTCTCTTTGAAATCTCAGTTCTCTAGAAAAGAGACAGGAGGGTTGGAGAAAGAGGAAATAAAAAGATCCAGATCCTCTACATTAACACAAAGTCTTCTACTCTTCTCGGCCATACAAATTGAACAATTTCTATATTTTATTATTGAATAAGTTAACCTTAAGTAAATGAACAACTAACTATAGACTTAGGATTCTCTTCCATTATAACCGGTCTCCTCTTTGAAATGACATTTGCTCCTTTTCCATCCATGTTAGGATTGTGGTTAACATGGATGGAATGGGACATGATATTTTCATGTTAACCCGAGAGAATCTCTAGTTTAACTATAAGAGCAGTGATTAGCCAACACGTGCCTCCTTAACTAGGGCTCTCCAATTCGATTAATCCGACCTACTATCCGGAATTTGCTTTGATATTTGGCAGATATTAAATTCGAGGATCGAATTTGAATTTGTTTAATTAATTGAATTCGGATATTATCGAAATTCGTCCAATTATACTAATCGAATTGGCTACTCAAATTTATATACTATCCGAATTTAACCGATTAGGAATTCACCAAATTAATATTTGAATTGAACTAATCCGATTAATATCTAGATTTTTGAAGCTAATTAAAGAGTATAATCGAAATAAAATCTAAAAGCTCGAAGTATCAAGAAATCAAACTTAGAAGCTGTGGATAGAAGATAGACTTAGCTTCAAATTACAAAAAAAAAAAAAAAGAACCCCTGGGTCTTCTTGGAATCACCAAAATCAAACACAACAACCAAAATGAAATTCATATATTTCTATTAACATCCAGAAATCATAGCTATATATCTCCAACCAAAAACCTCCGAACAAAAACATTCTCAATGACCTAATTTCAAAAGTCATAAAAGGTTAAGATAATCATTCAGAAGCCGTAAATGCACAGCCACAAATCAAGACCCTAGAAACGAACTCAATCACAGCATTCAAATTAGAAAATTTAAGAAGAAATGAGTTGTCGCAACCCAATATTCCATCCAGGCCAAATGAAACTTTTGCTCATGATACTGAATTATCTTGGTATCTCATCTCGAGATATCTTATCTTAAAAGCATACAAGACATACTAAAATAACAACTTAAAATTTCTTAAATCAACATATCATCAATATCAAAAATCATAACCAAATAAGATTGAGCTCATCATGTCTAATCATCTAGATAAACTAAACCTTAAAACAAAATCCTAAATCATCAATCATAATTGTCTCGAAAAAACTCAAAATCAATACAAACTTAAACATAAGCATCCAATTGAATCATCTTATTACAACTTTTTAAATATAAAAGTTAAATAGCTAGGAAGTCATTAATATGGATATTTATCCACATCTTCTCTTCTTCTAAGGTTCTGTTGCACCTTCGAAATCTAAACATGCCGACATAAAACATATCGACTGAGTACATACAGCTCGGTAAACATAAAATCCTTACTAACAATATCATGAATATTAACATACTCATCATACTTATCATGACTTAACTTAACATAGAATGCATACATAAATTAAAGTGCGGAACGTGTGAGCATCTCATCTTACTTTTGATTATCTTATCTTACTTAACTTGTGAGCATAATCAATTTGCATACATTTGTGAAATAAATTAAAATAACTCGTCATCGTATATGTGAAGAGGCTACTTTAAATTCTTCATACTGAGTAACCAACTATAGCACCCATCGATGAACATATGATTCTTAGGAGCCAATTAATAGGTTTGCATCCCCTTATGATATTAGACTGATGGTACTCGTTGCTTGTGAAGACTCAATCATACAATTATACATATTTACTTACTTGTGGCTAACTTGTGATCGGGAGTTTATTATACTTGTGAGATTATCATATTTGTGAGGTGAATGTGATAGACCATCGGTTAAACTACATCATAGATTACAAATCCAGTGTCACCGGAGATCCATCATAGCGTCTCATACCATCATGATAAATAACCTAAGCAACAAGTCCCTAATTCAAAACTCGTTTACCCCAACATATATCACAACATTCATATATCATACATACACATACAAATATTGAAGGGGTTTTTATAATAAATAAAAAAACCCCTATCTTTTCAACTATTTGTAAATACCCGTTACCTTTTGTAATTTTGCATTATGCCCCCACTAACTTTTAAATCTTTTGCAAATCCATTATTTCATTCATAATCAAATTAACAAATGTTAAATTTTCTAGGAAATGACCTTTTTAATCTTTCTTTTTTTTAATGGGACCTGATTCTTTGAACATATTGTCGCGCTTCTATAGGCCACCATGAATGTGCCCCTTTAACGGTGGTCAAGATTAATCAACCTAAAGTTAATATTTTTTTATATTAATTTTTTAAAAACCATGGCTAGATGGATGAACCTTAGGGATGAGTGAATCTTAACCACAGTTAGTGGTATTAAAAGGGACACATGGCGGCTTGTAAAGCTCCCTTTAATTGAGGTTAAGCATAATCAACGTAAGATTAATATCTTTTTTATTCTAAAACCAAGGTTAGATAGATGAACCCTAGGGTTAGTGAATCTTAACTGTATTTAATGGGTGTCCAAAGAGACACATGATGGCTTGTAGAGCCCCCTTTAACTATGGTTAAGCATAATCAACCTAAGATTATATTTATTTAAATCTAAGGTGAGATGGATGAACCTTAGGGGCGAGTTAATCTTAGCCACAGTTAGTGGGTGTTAAAAGGGAAATGTGGCAACTTGTAGAGTCCCCATAACTGTGTTTGAGAATAAACAACATAAGATTAATACTTTTAAAATCCAAGGTTAAGATGGATGAACCCTAGGGGTGGGTGAATCTTAACCACTGTTAGTGGATGTTAAAATGGATATGTGACAGCTCGTAGAGCCCACTTTAATTGTGGTTAGGTATAATCAACATAAAGTTAATTTTTTTTTTCTAAAAACCAATGTTAAATAGATGAATCTTAGGGTGAGTGAATTTTAACCATGGTTAGTGGGTTCTAAGCACTTCTTTTGTCAAAAGTTTTTACAAACCTCTTTAAAATAAAATAAAGATAAAAAGGTTATTTCTTAGAAAATCTAGCTAACACCCGTTAACTAGGTTATGGATGGAAGGGTGGATTTGCAAAAGATTTAAAAGTTATTGGTGGCATAATACAAAATTACAAAATACAATAGGGTATTTACAAATAGCTGAAAAGATGGGAGGTTTTCACAAAAAAAATCTAATATTTAACCTTACACTATAAAATTAAAGTTTTTAGCAGCATTTCTCTAAAACTTATCTGTTAAGGGGGTTTTCTAAACCCCCCCGCTAATATATTGGTTTTCAAAGGTGGTTTCTTAAAAATCGCCGCTAATAAAGTGGCGGGAATAGTTTTTTACGGCTGTTTTTACGACACCGCCACAGAAAATCATTCCCACCAAAATATTTGGTGTGGTTTTTAAGAAACCACCTCTGAAAACCATTCCCACCACCAATTTGTCGATTCCCACCCCTAGATTAATGATGGTTTTGTAAAACCACCGCAAAAAACTTTTCCTACCACTATATTTGCGGCCGCCGCTAAAAACCTTTATTTAGGGCACGACTCCATCTCCATCATATATCCTCTACTCGCAGACCGGCTCAAGTCATTTGGAGGCCTAAAACAAAAATTCAAAATGAAGTTTTTATTTTTATTTAAAATTTTTTAATATTATAAAAAAAAATTAACTATAAATAAGTTTTTTTTTAATGTTCCAAATGGACCTTTTTTTTTTTTTTTTTTTTAATATTTTAAATGAGACCTTTTTAATAATATTTTTTTTTAATGGGCTAAAGCAAAGGCTTTGATGGCTAATGGACGGACCGGTCTTGTATACGCGTCTGTGTCCTGTGCCATCTCTCCTCTTCTTTGTGCCCATCGCCGTCACTGGCCACGCCCGATGCCATCTCCGGCCACCTCTTTCACCGTCACCAGTATGTATCTCTTATCCTTTCTCTCTCTCTCTCTCTAAATTCTTTATCGTTTTGATTTTTTTACATCAAAAATTATTTTGTTCTCCTCTTGATTTTGGCAGCCCCATTTTCCCCGTCGAAGGTGAAGGAAGACAAAAGAAAAGAAGAGAGAAGGAGAGGACCTATCTCCATCGCATCCCCAGCCGCCCTCTCTCCTCTTAAATCTCTCAGGTTCGGCCAGATCAGCTACGATAGTTAGCTGCTCCCCACTATTCTCTTCTTCTCCAAACTGAAAAAGAAGGATTATTAACTGAATTGTTCAGTCTAGTGAGTTCTGAGATGAATTTCAGCGCGATCGAAGCTGGATTATCTTGCCTGATCACTGTATCGATGCCAAGACGGACCAAGGTAAAGATCCTCTGGCTAGGAGTGGTACAGATATTGGGGAAATTAATCTCTCAAACGAATTCCGGTGTTTCGATCACCGAGAAGGTTATGAAGCTATTAGAGATGGTTTCGACGTGCACAGAAAGCCGAACAGAAATATGCGAGGATCCTCTCTGCATTTCAGCGATTGTTCAGAAATTGCTAAAAGTATCAAATTCAGCGACAGAGCACGCGGTTGTGATACGGTGGAGCGTTTGTCATCTCTTCCGCGTTCAGAACGCGCAGGAGGCGGTGACGAAGAGCAACGGATTGACGAAGATCTTGTTGTTGATGCAGAGCAATTGCTCGCCGTCAGTTCGTCAAATGTCCAGCGATCTACTCAAGATCTTACGGGTAAACTCAAAATCATGCCTTTCGAGTTACGATACTGAAACCACACATATCATGCCTTTCTGACTAGAACTCAAAATCACTAACAGAGAGATGGAGAGACTGTAAATCGAAAGGGATTTTGTTTTTAAAAAATTACAAGAACGAAAAAATATCATTCGATTTTGTTCAGGAATTTGTTCTCATTTCCAGCTCTTATAAGAGTGGTAGATTTCTTGTTGAACGTAAACACAGTTCTTCTATTATAGCCTATATAACCAATGAGCCCGTATTTAGTCTGGTGTATTAGACATTGATGAATGGTCATATCAAAGCTATATACAGGTAAATACTAGAGAAGATGTCGACCTCTCAGGTTAAGGACATTCTTTCAAATAGACTCCCCTAAATCATATAGACAGTATATTTCTAAGGGTATCCACTGAGCGATCATGTTGCAATATAAGTACTTTTTACTTATATCTAGATCTTAGTCAAGAGACTCTTCACTCAGTGATTGAGATTCATCACTCCATCATATGGAACTAACAATGTGTAAGTTAGTAGGAATATATTGTCCAGATGTATCTTAAATAACTTAGAACAATTCTACGTCTACAAAGAACCGGGAAACCATATCTCCTTAGCAATTGGTTCAAAACTAATTTGATGATTTTTCTACAATTTAACTCAAGGGACAAAGTAGTCTCATCTTATTAAATACTTTATAATAAATTACCCAATATAAAAGACAATGAATGAATGTAAATATGCTTTTATTAATAAAGTAGACTGATACAATTCCGGAATGACTTTTGTGGGCACATATATCTAACAATCTCCCACTTGCACTCAAAGCTAATCTCCTATATATCTAATGCTCATCATCTCTAAATATTTCTCAAACACCTTCTGAGGAAGAGCTCTAGTAAACGGGTCTGTCACGTTATCCGCTGACGCAATCTTAGATAACTCGATGTCTCCTCTCTTGACAATGTCTCGAATCAAATGGAATCTCCTTTCAATGATGTGCTCTTGGCTCTAGGGCCTGAGCAACTGCACCACTATTATCACAATAAAGTGTAATAGGAGATTCTATCAAGGAAACAATACCAAGTTCAAGAATGAACTTCTTTATTCATACTGTTTCCTTTACAGTATCACTTGCGGCAATGTACTCTGCTTCAGTTGTTGAGTCAGCAGTTGTTGTTTGCTTACAACTCCTCCAACTAAAGGCTTCTTTCCCAAGAGTGAAGACAAACCCTGAGGTGGACTTTCTATTATCTATATCTGCCTGAAAATCTGAATCTATATACCCTATCACAGTCAGATCTTCTGCACTGTAAACCAAATAGTGATGCATAATCTTCCTTAGATACTTGAAAATGTGCTTAATTGTTATCAAATTCTCAGGACCAGATTTGATTGATATCTACTCACGATATTCACTGAGTGACAAATATCAAGTCTTGTGCACAACATAGCATACATGAGACTTCATACTGCTGATGCATAAGGGCAATGACTCATCCGCTCGCTTTCATCATTAGTCTTTGGAAACTTTGATTTGGAGAGACTAATTCCATGCGTAAAGGGTAATATCCCTTTCTTGGAATTTGTTATGCTATATTTGTGCAAGATCTTGTCAATATAATTGACTTGGGATAATCCCAGCATCATTTTCTTTCGATCTCTAAACAATTTAAGACCATGAATATAGGAGGCTTCACTAAGGTCCTTCATAGCAAAGTTATATGACAACTAGATTTTAATAGTTGATAACATTCCTACATCATTTCTAATTAGTATAATATCATCTACATAAAGAACTAGGAAAGTTATTGCACTCCCACCGAATTTTTATACACACATGCCTCATCCATGTTTTGGTGAAAACCAAACAATTTGATTGATTAATCAAAACGGATGTTCCAACTTCGAGAAGCTTGCTTAAGACCGTATATCGATTTCATCAATTTGCACACTTTATTATTTTGGCTATGGAGTTCAAAACCTTCAGGATGATCTATATAAATATCTTCCTAAATATTTCCATTCAAGAAAGCAATTTTGACATCCATCTGCCAAATCTCATAATCATAGTGAGCAGCTATTGATAATAGAATTCAAATAGACTTAAGCATTGCTACTGGTTAAGAGGTTTCCTCATAGTTAATACCAGCTCTTTGACTATAAAACCTTTCGCCACTAACTTTACTTTAAAGGTCTCTTCCTTTCCATCGGATCCACATTTTCTCTTGTAGATATCTATTTGCACTCAATGAGTCTTATTCCCTCAAGTTTTTCAACCAAGGTCTAGACATCATTCGAGTACATGGAGTCCATTTCAGATTCCATGGCCTTATGCCAATTCTCAACATCAATATCACATATTGCCTCTTGATAAGAATAAGGATCATCTTCTAAGGAATCTGATTCCATAGTATACACTTCATGCTGATAAGGCAATCTGTCTGGAGGTCGACTGATCCTTGTACTTCTCCTAGGCTGTTGTGTACTTAAAGGTTCAGTTAAGATAGATTTAACCATGGTCATTTTATTCTGGTCTTGCTCCTCAAGATCTATTCTAAATCCACTTTCTCTATTGAGGATAAAATCATCTTCTCGAAAATGACATTCCTGCTTACAAACACCTATTGTTCGCTAGGATTATAGAAATAGTATCCATGAGTTTCTTTTGCATATCCTATAAATAGGCACTTCTCAGTCCTACTTTTCAACTTGTCAAAGTTTTGCTTTCGCACATGAATTGGACAACCACATATCTTGACATGCTTTAGACTAGGCTTTCGCCACATCCATAGCTCAATAGGAGTCTTGGAAACAAACTTGGAAGGTACCCTATTAAATAGATAAATAGCAATCTCCAATGCATATCCCCAAAAAGAAATAGGCAAATCAGTTTCATTCATCATTGAACGAACCATATCCAATAAGGTTCGATTTCTTCTTTCTGAAACACCATTAAGCTGAGGTGTTCCTGAGGGAGTCCATTGGGATAAAATTTCATTATCTCTAAGATAATCTATGAACTCATTCGAGAGGTACTCTCCTCCTCGTTTGGATCTGAGAGCTTTAATACTTTTACCTGATTACTTTTCTACTTCATTCCGGAATTCTTTGAACTTTTCAAATGATTTCGATTTTTGTTTTATTAGATATATATAACCATATCTAGAACAATCATCTGTGAATGTTATGAAGTAGATAAAGTCACCTCTTGCTGAATGATTCATGGGTCTACATACATCAGTGTAAATTAATTCCAATATACTACTGGCTCTCTTTGGTTTACCTGAAAATGACATTTTGGTCATTTTGCCTTTCAAATAAGGTTCACAAGTTGGATAAGGTTCAACATGTAAGTAGTTTAAAGGACCATCTTTTACCAATTTGTTAATCGTATCCAAATTGATATGGCCTAACCGGAGATGCCATAAGTATGTTCGATTCACAGAATCTTTACCTCTTTTATAAGGTTTCACACTTGTAGACATATTATCCTCAATGTTATTAACAGAATTGCATATATGATGAATATAATAAAGACCGTTAGACAATATACCAGAAACAATAAATTTATTATTGTATTTGATAACTATACTAGTATCAAAATGCACTGAATAACCAAAAGAGATTAAACTAGAAACATAAATCAAATTTCTGCGTATGTCTGATACATATAAACAGTCTTTTACAACTAAGATCCTATCTAAAGCAAATTCTAAAATACAAGTCCTGATAGTGATCGTAGCAACACTTGCTTCCGTTCCCATCCTTATATTGACTTCTCCATCATTGAGCATTCTGCTCTCCTGAAACCCTTGCAACATATTGCATACGTGTGAGGTAGATCTAGTATCTATATACCAAGAGTTAGAGGAACCAACAATTAAGTTGGACTCAATGATAAATGAATCGAACATACCTTCCGAAGGTTTGTCCTTGAGGGATGCTAAGTAAACTCGGCAATGCCTCTTCTAGTGACCTGGTTTCTTGCAATTGAAACAGACATTCTGATTCTTTTCCTTGTCCTTCTTCTCTGAAGATGCTTTCTTATTCTTCCCCTTCTTTCCTTTGAGGAACTTGGAGAAATTAGACTTCTTCTTTTTATTGTCTTTGCCCTTGGGTTTAAGCCTCGAAGGTCCAACTCCCTCTGCCACATATGCAAACAGCTTGGTACGCTTCATAAAGTCCTCAACTGTTTGTAACATGTTTAGGAACTCTAGCAAAGTAGTCTCCAACTTGTTCATGTTGTAATTCAACACAAACGCAGAAAAGGATTCCGGGAGAGAGTTAAGGATCATATCCGTTTGACTCTGATGATCAAGATCTGCACTAAGAGTCAAAAGTTCATTAATGAATCCCATCATCTTGATGACATGTTCCCAAACTGGGTTTCCATCAAACATTCTGGTACCCCTTAGTCCTTTCAAATCCAACTACTTAGCGGTCCTATTCTGTTCCCCATCTCCCTAAGATTTGTTATGATGTCCTTAACAGTTGCAAAACCCTCGTGCTGCTGTTGTAGGACATTAGACATAGATGCAAGAATATAGCATTTAGCCAAACTATTTGACTCATGTTA
This sequence comes from Tetracentron sinense, assembly GCA_015143295.1. Lineage (NCBI taxonomy): Eukaryota > Viridiplantae > Streptophyta > Magnoliopsida > Trochodendrales > Trochodendraceae > Tetracentron > Tetracentron sinense. The sequence goes on along the minus strand of CM026555.1, from coordinate 17,486,201 downwards.
TTTAGAGGCTTTTTCAACCTTCTCTGGGGTTTGAGTCGTCTTAGTAAATTACGGAAAATCGGAAGTAAGAACATAAGAAATTTTTTGAGAGATAAGCACAATGTCAAGATTTCTCTTCCAGTCTACAAATTAGGACCAGTCAATTGATTCTTATCTAGAATCTTGGAAAGGGGATTCATGGCTATTTACAAAATAAAATAAAACATAAACAATTACATTATTATTCACACATATATTCATCGAATTTTGGGATTTTAAATTTGCGATGATCCTCTCATCATTCTTCAAATTTCATAAGTCCCTTCATTATATGAAATTAGGAAATAAACCTTTTATTTCAGATGAGTATTGGGATCCTTATAATACACATGCAATCTTCCATTTAGGATAGTACTACACATACACTACAAGGTGGATAGTAACTATCCATCATACTGAACATCTCATGCATAACTCCTTATGTAAATCAATGATTCCCAATTTTCCTATAACCTCCAAGGACAACATGACTGTCACTGTTTCAGCCGCTATGTTTCCTTGTTTAAGTGAAACCCATTATTCTGGTTCGTCATATGATCAAGTCAGGTTGTGCCCCCATTTTATTTGACACTCATTATCAGGCCATACACAAACGTATCTATTATAAAAATAAGACTTTAGGAGTTTAATTTAGACTGAATTATGTTAATACCTTTTGATAAGACAAGATTCAGGCTAATTAATTCCTAGTCTTATTAATAATGGAAGGTCATAGGATTAATAATCCCATTGAACATCACTTAATATTTTTCTTGAAGGGATTAATATAATCAGGCATAAACATCATATACATACAACATATGAAATATGAAAATTTCCGATAATAGGATTAACAAATAAGTGATAAACTCCCACTAACCCTCACAGAGGATTTTGGCCACTAGGGTTTTCACCTTATGGTCAAAACCTATTCATCCCTTTAAATAAAGGGGGATAATACAATTATCCTAAATTCTTATAAAAAGCGATAATCACAATTATCTAAGCTTTCGGGCTTAAAGAAATATTATTAATCATCACATGAACAATAATAATATTACTATAACAATATAATAATCTCACAATGGGTTTACAAAAATCATACGACCTTATTTAATTACAATAAGGAAATTAAATAAAGCCCTATAACTATTGAAGATCTTCTATCTTCGCAATGGTTCACCGAAAAACTCCTTCGGTTGATTTTCTCCACCAAAAATCAGCAACCCTATTCTAAAATTACAACTTTTGAAAAATAAGAATAAAGGGAGAGGGGAGGGAAAGAGAAGGAGGTATGATTTGCGGAACCCATCCAGAATATACAATAATAATTATTTAACATGATAAATATAATATTATTTTATGCTAGCCTGGAACTCTCAAGAATAAATTAAACAATTTAATTTAATATGTAAAAAGGATCTCTAAATCTTCAAAGGGCTTTAACCAAATTTATATCTCTATATACCTATCCCTATCAAATTTCGGGAAGTATTAGATTCATCCAAAATTAAATTAGTATCACACTAATTTATAAGGGCTTGATTACTCCCTCAATATCTAGAGGGGGGTCCCTTTAAAACCATAGGATAGTGATTATCCAATAATCATCAAGAATCTAAAAAGATTCAATCCCTAGGGTGGCCAAAATTCACAGGGGGTATTAAGATATAAAACATGATAAAGTCTAATAAAATCAAAGAGAAGCATAGACAAGGCTCTGATACCACTGAAAGTATGCCTCTTTTGATTTTAGAAAAACAATTCTTGGGGGCCATACATCGAATCCCAAGATCTGATTATAGTTCTAATTGATTTTATTCAATGGAGGATAAAATAACAATCATCTTTGCGACTTTGATATTAAAAAGTCGTCTCTACGATTTGAGGGATAGATTGATACCCGCAAAACTTTGCAAGTGAAAATTCACATTCGCGATTCATACGAACCTTCTTTTTCCTTTAAAACTATTCTCCAATGGAAACTAATAGCCCTTCCAATTCAAGCTCTATGGTCTTTTACTCTTTTCTTGAATGCAAGATCATTTCTTGATTAACAAGATTAGTTCTGATTTTGTTCAAGATCCAAACAAAACTCAATAGAAGAAAAGAATATGGGAGTAACACTTTACAACCAAAGGAGGGGCATGAGCTTAAAGGGAAAGAGAGAGAGAGAGCAAAAAATGTTGGAATGTGTTCTTCTCCAAGGGGTGGACGTCCCACCCTTTATATGGATATCCTTGGATTGCTTTATTGTAATCCAAGACTTTTCTCTCATAATTCTAATCCAATTAAAATTCCCTTAATTGATTCCTTAAAGATAAGTCCTAATCTAATTAGGATTTATCATAATTAGAAATTAACCTTATCCATTAATAGGAAACTAATCTTATCCTTATCTATTAGGATAATTAATTAGTAACAAACTAATCTTATCCTTATCTTATAAGAAAATATTAATTAGCAACCAAGTAATCTTATCCCTAACTATTAGGAGATAAACATTACTAATCAACTAATTGGATAAGGTCAACTAACTAATTAGTTAGGGTCAACTTTGAAGTAGGCTTCCCACCCTAGGTGGGCCCCACTATCTCACGCCCATTTGAGAGTTCTAAACTCTATGTTGGTCAAACTTTGATCTTTATCAAAATCTCATATGGGTCCTACCCATTTGGTTAATCATTGTTAGCCTCAAGGTTATAACTCTATGTATCCTTACTAGTTTCAATGATGACACAATAAGAAGTGACTCTAGTTGCACTAATATTTTTATTGAGTATGTGAAATTTCAGAAAAGATGCCTATTAAGATCAAAGATTCAAGATATGAAGAATTGAAGAGCTTAATTTATTTTCAAAGTCATCAAGGTCAAAGTTCAAGTGCTAGAAGCCCCAAAGGCTTGACAAATTCTTGAAGATCCATCAAGAGTAGAGCTTCTCAAATCAAGAATGAAGATTGATGTCTAAAGCTAAAAGTGTCAAGGACCTTGTAAAAAGTCCTCAAGACATTGGAAAAGGATTGCTCAAAGACTACCTAGATTGACCCTAGGAGACCTAGTATAACATGAACATCTTACTAAGACCCTAAAATGATTAAAATAATATTAAATCCATTGCCTAAGGGTCCGAACATGTTTCCCTCCGTTTTGGTCTCATAAAGATGAGTTTACTGAAAAATTTTTAGTGGACTCATCGACGAGTGGGTGACAGAAAATTGAAGCAATTCCTTTTGTCTCCACTTGGCGACGAATCAAGCCTGATTCTCTCCCACTCATTGACGAGTGCCTGCGGGAAAAACCTATAACGACTATTTTTAAACGGCTAGTTCACATTCAATGCTTCTCCCAACGGCCATATTGATTGCCCAACTATAAATAGAGCTGATTTATGATAAAAATAGATATAACTAAGGATTCCAATCACTGTTTTTTTTATCATTCATCACTCACCAACCTCTAGTAATCAATACTTTGTTTTTGCATTGAATTTCCTGAAACCTATTCCCTCACTCATTTGAGCATTCAATTGCAATCTATCTTGAGATATTATAAGCATTGTATTCAATTCTTATCTAGCTCAATTAAGGAGCTTTTAATTCGGATTAAAAATTGACAAATTTCTGTATTCATTGAAAGTGAAAAATCAGAGATTCTTACACCCTGTCAAGAAGAGAGTCTTCTTGTATCCAAGAGAGAGTCTCTCTTGGAGAGGTTACTCCTTAGCCTGCAAAAGGTTTGTAAGAGGTTATTCCTAACCCTGTAAAAGGAGTGTAAGGCTTGCTCTCTGCCAGAAAAAAAGAGCACGATTAGTGAATCGTGTGAAAATCCTTGAAGCGGGAAAGCTGAAAAGCAGGGACGTAGGCAAGTTGCTGAACTTCGATAACATATCTGGTGTCTGGTATCTCTATTCCTTTCTTTTCTTTATCATCTCTGATTTTAGTTGGTAGCTTTTGTGATAAGTTTTAAATTCCGCTAATATCACTTAGAGTAAATTTTTAATTTGCCATAATCCCTATTCACCCCCCCCCCTCTAGGGTCCATTATCTGGGCATCAATTAGTATCAAAGCTTTGTGCTCTATTTTTAGATCTAATCATCTTGAGTTAAAGATCCCCTATGGCAAACATTTTTGCTACTACCTTAGGAGAGGACCAATCGACCACCCGACCTCCATTGTTCAATGGAGAAAACTATAGTTATTGGAAAACTAGAATGATGATTTATTTACAAGCTCTTAACTATGACTGTTGGAAAGTCATTGTCAAAGGACCTCATCTACCTCATAAAGTAGTTGATGGTATTAGAATCCCTAAAACTGAAGATAAATGGAATGAAGTAGACATCAAACTCATTCAAACAAATGCTAAGACTATTAGCAATTTATATTGTGTCTTAAGTCCACAAGAGTTCAATAGAATCTCTAGATGTGACTCAGCCAAGGAAACATGGGACAAACACCAAGTCACATATGAAGGTACAAATCAAGTGAAAGAAGAAAAAATAAGCATGTTAGTTCATAAGTATAAACTCTTTAAAATGGAAAAGGAAGAATCCATTGGAGATATGTTTACTCGCTTTACAAATATCTTGAATGAACTGAAATCTCTGGGTAAGGTATACTCTAATGCAGAAAATGTTAGAAAAGTCCTTCGCTCACTTCCAAAAGGTTAGGGTCCCAATGTAGAACCCCGAATCCGTATTTCACTTAGTAGTGAATAGTGTGTAAATAGTGCCCAAGTGTGATTTTGTACACTAATGGACCTTATGTTAATATATGTGGTTGGATTTATGGCGTGCACGTTCTAATAGGTCAATATATGCTTAAGGATTGTGTTTAAGCATAAAAGGAGTGTTAGAATTCAATTGGAGAAGATTCAAGTAGTGAAAATAGGGTTTTGCAGAAAACGAGGGACCACCGATCGCTCGGTGATAACCTCCGATCGACCGGTCTTATACCGATCGCTCGGTAGCTATCGAACAGTTAAATTTTTTGTATGGGAAAAAATTTCAGAGGGTGTTTTCAACCGATCTCTTGGTTGAAACCACCGATTGACCGGTCAGTCACCGATCGCTCGATCTGTACCACCGATCAATCGGTCATACGTAGATTTTCTTCATTAAGGGTGTTTAAGACTTTAGCCGCTACCCTTTGCCTATATAAGGGCTGAGTTCGTGCCTTAGGATTTCAGAAACCCTTTGTGCCATATTTTGAGAGCTTTTGAAGAGGAAGAAGGAGGGAGCTAGGTGTTGCTCAAGCTCGAAGGAAGATCAAGATCCTCCCATTCCTTTGGTGTTTCTTGACAAAGAACTCAAGGTTTTTACTTGTCTCAAGCTTTTGGAATCAAAATCACTGATTTCATCAAGGTAGATACACTTTACTACCAATCTAATAAAACTACTAGTCACCTCGGGTTGTTCTTCTTACTATCTACTATATATGTACCTTGATTTGTTATGTTGTGAAAGGTTGTTTTATACTTGGATGTAAGTTATCATGATGATACACTCTAAGTGTTTGACTTAATGTCTCTAAGAGTTTTTGAGTGTTAAAATATGCTAGTACTCTCGTATGCTCATATGCTCGCATGTCTTGCAAGAATCGATGTTTTCCATGGATTTTCAAAGTTACGAAAAAGGGTTTTCCATAAATGACTTATAAGAAATGATTCTAAGCAACTCTATGATATCTCTAAAATTGGTTCACAAGTTCTAAGGATCATGATACACACTCATAAGAACTCTATGATAAGCTCTAAGATTGGTTCACAAGCTCTAAGGATCATAAATGAAATGCTCTAAGATCTCTATGTTTCACTCTATGAATATGCTCTACGGTATTGATCTATGTCTCTACGGATCATAAATGACTCTAAGGAACTCCATGAACTCTATGAACTCACAAGAACTCATAAGGCTATGATTATCGCTTGACTCACACGGTGTTAGTTTTGGTTTTTGGTTTTCGGATCTCATCTCACATGCTATTTCACGGTTTCTACGCTCTTACATGTTTTAAGGATTTCATTCTCCATGATTTGCATGCTCTATGCTTCTTGCTTTATTGTTAGTAGTTTGTATACGCTGAGTATTCCATGCTCAGCTGATATTTGTTATTATCGGCAGATGCTCGGGTTCTTGTTGATTTATGTGGTACGGAGCCTTAGGTAGAAGAAGAGTACTTCGACCCGGAGCCTTCTATGGACCACTACCAGGATGATGGTTCGTTAGATAGGTGTCGTGACTTCGATTTCTATTGATCGATTTAGAAGGATACTTGATATTATGTTAAGTGAGAGTGGGACTTGTCCACTCCACCCTTTTTGGATATTTACATGCATGTATATTTTGTTGGTTCACGTTTGGACCAAGTAATAGGAGTGTTTACTTTGCTTTCGCTATATTTAGTGTATTTTGTTTCCGCTGTGCATTATAAATCGTTTTTGCTATGTTGTCTATGTACTCTGATAGGTTTCCATGTGTGTCTTATGTATCATATTGAAGGTATGATACGGCGGTCACGAGTCAAAGTATCCCTAACTCTTAGGGGGTATTTTGGGTCGCGACACTCAAAATCACCGCCATTGAAGTAGGAAAAGATTTGACCAAGCTTCAAATGGACGAGCTGTTGGATCTCTCATGACTCACGAGGTCATAATGAAAGATCAAGAAGATGAACCAAAAGCAAAAAGGGGACTTGCATTCAAAACCACTCAAGAAAGTGATGAAGATGATGACATCGCTTTAATGGCAAGAAAGTTCAAGAAATTCTTGAAGCACAAGAAGAACTTCAACAAAATGTCTTACAAGAGAGAATTCTCCAAAGAGGTAGCCAAAGGAGAATCAAGCAAAAAGGAGCAAATCATTTACTATGAGTTTAAGAAGCCAGGACATATCAAGACCGAGTGTCCTCAACTGAAGAAAGGTCAAAAATTCAAGAAAAAGGCAATGAAAGCCACTTGGGATGACTCTGAAGGAAGTGGATCGGATGACAACTTGAGTGAGGAAGAAGTTGTCAACCTTTGCCTCATGGCTCTTGATAATGAGGAGGTAAATTCTTCACCTAGTGAATCTCTACCGTATGAAGAAATTAGAGAGGCATTTGATGAACTCTATATAAAATTACTTAAATTAGGATCAAAGAACAAACAACTTAAAAAGTACAACATCTCTCTCTTTTAAACTCAAATGATTTTTTACTAAAAGAGAAAAATGATTTACTCAATGAGAAAATCCTACTTGAAAAGGAAAACAATGTTTTGAATGAAAATTTTCAAAATTCACCCCAAGGACTAACTTGTGAGTGTGAAGAGCTAAAAGCCAAAGTCATTGATTTGACTAAAATTACTCACACCTTATCAACGGGGGAAAAGAATCTTGAAAGACTTTTGAGCCAACAAAGATGTGTATTTGGTAAAGCCGGTGGATTAACTTTCTAACAAAAGAGTACAAATTTCTTTTCAAATCTAAAATGTTTGAATGGTCTTCTTGCTTTTGACTTAATGGAAGAATGAATTAAAAGATGTAGGTCCAAGGATCATACACTCCAGACCACCACAATATTGTCCTATCCTGTGATTTTGGTATCAAGAATGGATCCACTCAAGTACTTACTGGAGAAGCCTGCTACTTCAGGAAGAACAGCCAGATGGCTCATGATGTTATCAGAATTTGACATCACATACATGACGCAGAAATCAATCAAGGGGCAAGCAATTGCTGATCATTTGGCATATAAACCATCGTCCGACTATGTTTCAGTGCATGACCAGTTTCGGATGAAGCTATTCTAAGTTTAGAACCAGAAGATCCTGATTATATGGATGGGAATGTACTTTGATGGAGCGCAAACCAACACGGAATGGGGCAGGAGCAGTCTTAATCTCGCCAAGAGGAGCTCATCTTCCTATCTCAGTCAAGCTAAAGTTCAGATGTTCAAATAATACTGCAGAATACGAGGCATGTATAGCTGGACTCAGAGAAGCACATTGTATTGGCATAGAAGAGATTGATGTTTATGGTGATTCATCACTGGTAATTTGTCAAGCTAATGAGTCATGGGCAATCAAGGAAGAAAAGTTGATTCCGTATCTGGCATGCCTTAATGTTTTTATCACTAAGTTCAGGAGAATCACTTTCAATCACAGGTGCAGGACGCATAACAGATTCGCCGATGCTCTTGCAACCCTAGCTGCGGTTAAATTTCCTAAAGGAAGTCTAATTTGGCCTATTGAGATTCAGCAACAAGACCAGCCAGCTTATGTCTAGTTATAGAAGAGCGCCCAGATGACAAGCCATGGTACACAGATATCAAGCAATACTTGGATGACGGCACTTTTCCTCTGGAAGCCACCAAAACAGATCGTCGAGCAATCAGAAGACTCTCTATTCAGTTTGTTCTCTCAGGAGGAGTGTTATACAAGAGGTCACCCAATTTGATTTGGTTGAGATGCCTTGATAAAAAGGAAGCAGCACAAGTGGTTGAAGAGGTTCACGGAGGAGTTTGTGGTCCCCACATGAACGGGTTAATGCTGTCAAAGAAGATTCTTAGATTGGGGTACTATTGGACTACTATGGAATCCGATTGCTGTCGTCATGTTCAAAAATGTCATCAATGCCAGATTTACGCAGACCGAATCAATGCACCACCTACTACATTGCACAATCTTACTGCACCTTGGCCTTTCTCACTTGGGGCATAGACGTCATTGGGCCCATCACGCCGAAAGCATCAAACGGTCATCGGTTTATTCTTGTTGCGATTGATTATTTCACAAAATGGGTTGAAGCGGCCTCTTTTGCTAATGTCACAGCCTCAGTTGTTCAGCGGTTTTTCAAGAAAGATATCATTTGCAGATATGGGGTTCCGTATGAGATCGTCACAGATAATGCTCTCAATTTCTGCAACAAAGGTATGACTGAACTCTGCCAGAGATTCAAAATCCAGCATCATAATTCTACACCGTACAGACCTCAAGCCAATGGTGCAGTCGAAGCCGCAAACAAAAATATGAAGCGAATCATCGAGAAGATGGCAATTAGGTATTCTGCCTGGCATGAAATGCTCCCATACGCACTCATGGCCTACAGAACATCGATTCGCACTTCGACTGGTGCGACACCATTCTCCTTAGCATACGGTATGGAAGCTGTCTTGCCTATTGAGGTAGAAATTCCGTCATTGCGAGTGCTAATGGAAGCAGAAATTGAAGAATCAGAATGGGCACAAGCCAGATATGAACAGTTGCATCTGATTGAAGAAAAGCGACTGAAAGCCATAGATCACTCTCAAGCCTATCAGAGGCGTATGGCCAGGGCGTTCAATAAGAAAGTCAAGCCCAGAGATATTGAGGTTGGTGACCTTGTTCTCCGGAAATTGTTGCCAAATCGTCCAGATCCGAGAGGGAAATTTACACCAAACTACGAAGGCCCATACATTGTCAGGGAAAAGTTCTCAGGAGGCGCCCTTCGACTTGGACGTATGGATGATGAGGATCTTCCTGAGCCAATCAACGTAGATAAAGTTAAGAAGTATTATGCTTAGGATTCTATCTGATAGCTGCTTGTACTCTTAGCTTCTTTGGGACATGATAGGAGGCCGTTTTTGGTGCCTGCTCTCCCTATAAATCATGTAACACCTACAATATATCAATAAAGTTCGTTAGTTAACCCTTCGAGCCTAATAACCTCTTTTTCAAAAACCTTTTATCGGGACACCTTGCACTTAGTCTGCTATGAACTACGTCATGACCTGATCCTGAAAAAGGTACGTAGGCAACCTGGAAATCAGGTGCGGTCAAAATTTTCAAACCATTTGGACAAAGCAGCTCCAATTCAACAAAAAAAAAAATCAAAAAAAAAATCCAACAAAAAAGAAAAAAGAAAAAAAAAAGGGGAATAGAGAGGTTGATTGAAAGAAAAAGAAAAAAAATCAATCAAGAGGTGTTTAAGAAAAGACAGAATTCCGATAAGCAGAAAGGGTGTCCCAAACTTTCAGTCCCTCAGCCAATGTTTGTCCCATCTCAAGTCCTCCTAGATCCCTTAGAGACTAAGAGTACAAGCAGTCATCAGAATAGTATCCGAGGTAGAACACTGGCATTCAAGGCAATGAAGGGAGTAAAGCCTCCATATAAAATAAATCGCGGGCATGAGTGAAAACCGGAAACGGCCTCATTGCGCAAAAATCACGCGAACCCAGCTCTAGTCTTGTGACTAGGGGCAAAAGAGGGAAAATAATTTGATCAATTTCGCAGGCATGAGTGAAAACCGGAAACGGCCTCATCGCGCAAAAATAATGCGAACCCTGTGACTTGGTCATTCCAAGGGCAAAAAAGGGAAAAAAAGTTGAAAATGGTCCAAACAGCGAATTGGCAAAGACCATTGTGCATCAGTTTTTCAGGCAATCAGTCACGTAATTAGAGCAGAATCGTACTTCAAATAAATCGCGGGCATGAGTGAAAACCGGAAACGGCCTCAATGCGCAAAAATCACGCGAACCCCAGCTCTAGTCTTGTGACTAGGGGCAAAGAGGGAAAAATAATTGATCAATTTCGCAGGCATGAGTGAAAAACGGAAACGGCCTCATCGCGCAAAAATTATGCAAACCGTGACTTGGTCATTCCAAGGGCAAAAAAAGGGAAAAAGTTGAAAAAAGTTCAATAGCGAAATCTGTAGAAGACCATTCGCGCTTCACTTCTCAAGCAAATCAGATTTGTCTCAACAATCCATTTGTTCACAAGACTCTGTGTAGTGCCAATATAGCTCAGGTGAGACCAAACTTAGTTTTACTTATCTGAACAATAATGATCAATAAAGTCATGATTCTTTTGGTCATACTGTACTGTTCGAAAACGCCAAATGTTTCATGATTTCAAATGCTACATCCAAAAGGCAATTCCCTTGCAACCTCGAAGGCAAAGTATAGTATTTCACATGATTTCAAAAGCCATTTTTTTTTTATAAAAAAAAATAAATTTTACAAAAAAAAAAACAAAAAAAAAAAAAAATGGTATCAGAATTTTTGTTCAAATTTGGGTCTTATGGTCTGACTAGGGCAGTCTCCTCTCGCTCATGGCAAGCAACGTCTCTTGCGATCGTGGATTAGCAAGGAAACAAGTAAATCTCTAGCCAATTATCTTTTCTCTGCTGTTTGACATCGAAATGTGTTGTCATTCAATCTCTTCTCGGTTGACATCGAAATGTGTTGTCATCCATTTCATCTCCTTGTTTGACATCGAAATGTGTTGTCATTCAATCTCTCTCGGTTGACATCGAAATGTGTTGTCATCCATTTCATCTCTCTGTTTGACATCGAAATGTGTTGTCATCAATCTCTTCTCGGTTGACATCGAAATGTGTTGTCATCCATTCATCTCCCCTGTTGACATCGAAATGTGTTGTCATTCATCTCTTCTCGGTTGACATCGAAATGTGTTGTCATCCATTCATCTCCTCTGTTGACATCGAAATGTGTTCATTCATCCAATCTCGGTTGACATCGAAATGTGTTGTCATCATTTCATCTCCTCTGTTTGACATCGAAATGTGTTGTCATTCAATCTCTTCTCGGTTGACATCGAAATGTGTTGTCATCCATTTCACTCTCTGTTTGACATCGAAAATGTTGTCATTCATATCTTTCTCGGTTGACATCGAAATGTGTTGTCATCCATTTCATCCCTTGTTTGACATCGAAATGTGTTGTCATTCAATCTCTTCTCGGTTGACATCGAAATGTGTTGTCATCCATTCATCTCTTCTGTTGACATCGAAATGTGTGGTCATTCATCCAATCCGGTTGACATCGAAATGTGTTGTCATCCATTTCATCTCCTTCAGTTTGACATCGAAATGTGTGTCATTCAAATCTTCTTGGTTGACATCGAAATATGTTGTCATCCATTTCATCTCTTCTGTTGACATCGAAATGTGTTGTCATTCATCTCTTTTGGTTGACATCGAAATATGTTGTCATCCATTTCATCTCTCCTGTTGACATCGAAATGTGTTGTCACCAACAGTGCAGTATGTTTGACATCGAAATGTGTTGTCATTCATCCCTTCTTGTCTGGCATCGAAATGTGTTGTCATTTCATCCTGGTTGACATCGAAATGTGTTGTACCAATCATTGCAGCTATTTGACAATCGAATGTGTTGTCACTCACTCCATCAATCATTCTGTTTCGAGCTCCTTCAATCCATGTTTCATTACACTCTTCCCCAGCAGACCTCCGCAATGAGGCCATAAACTATTACCCATCATTCCATTTTTGTTTTGGCAAGTTAACTAGGTTTTCCCTTTTCTATCTTTGATTTCCCAAGTGTTCACAGGTTTTAGGTGTGTAAAAATGACGGGTTTTTTAGTCTTTGTCGTTCAATTGCTAGCACTCTCGACAAAGAGGGGCAACTGTGAACACCCCATTTTTACACCCCTTAATCCCTTCATTTATTTGTAATTTTAATTTTAATTTTAAATTTATTTATTTTATTGAGTGTCGAGATTCTAGATCCGAGAGAGAGAGAGCATGTCCCTTTACCATTGTTCAAAGCCCTCAAAAGAGAAACCCATGTTTCATTCCTATGCCCATGGAAAACGTATATCTTTTAATGTGGTTGACCTTCGCTCCATCTTGAAATTGCCTACTGGCACATTTGAAGAATACACCACAAATCAGTGGGTCTCCCATGAAGGATTCAATGTCATTGAGGCATTGAAAGTAATGTGTCAATAAAGACATCACTGACCCTATTCCTCCGAAGCTCAAGGAGCTTAACCTTGATGCTTGTCTTGCACACCACATTATCACATATGATATTATTCCTCGTGGTAGTGGCAAGGATTTTATTACCTTTTTCGATGTATTTTTAATTTGGTGCATCTTGACAACCCAGCACATAGACCTATCCTTCATTATTGTTAATGTGATGAAAGACACGACCAAAAGAACTACAGGCAGACTTCCCTATGGTCTTGCTCTTACCAGACTTTTCAAACATTTCTAAATCCCTTTTGACTCCTATCAGGACAAAAAGTCCATCTCTGATTCTGATATTTACTCAAAGGCTACTATTTTGAGAATGTGTTACTCCTATAGAGAGTCCAATAATGTTTGGGTCCCCAAATCCCAAACTGTTCCTAACCCCACTCCAGCTGATTTGCCTGACATTTCTATTCCTCCATCTGTACCCCCACCATTGTGAACACCCCATTTTTACACCCCTTAATCCCTTCATTTTATTTGTAATTTTAATTTTAATTTTTATTTATCTTATTATTTTATTTGAGTGTCGAGATTCTAGATCCGAGAGAGAGAGAGATCATCCCCTTTACCCATTGTTCAAAGCCCTCAAAAGAGAAACCCCATGTTTAAAACCCATGAACCAAAACCCGAATCTAAAACCCCCAAATTCAAGCCCGTTTTTCTAAGCCCAAGTGCAATCAAGCCTAGCCCTCAAGGGTTTAAACCTTAAGGGCCCAAGCCTATGAAAACCAAACCAGCCCATCACTATTACCTGTATAAGGAATGAGATAGGGTTTTCAAAACCGAATCCCATTCGGTTTGCCCCCATCTCTTCTCTCTCCCGATTTCCCTATTCCCTCTTTCCCCTTTCTCTGTTGTGAAAACAGTAGAAAACTAGAAAACCAGTAGCTCCACCATCATCGCCGGCGCCAACATATCCAGTCCCCTTTACCGCTACAACAACACCTCCGGTAGCTCTGTCCAAATCGACCATCCCAGCTACAGATCCAAGCAAACACTAGTCCATCGATCTTCCTCCTCCGGCAATTTTCAGATTTTCTTCGGCGAGTCCCAACTCGCATATATCAGATTTCGATCTCGGATCTCGCTGCGATCCTTTCTCTTCTTTCGGCTTCGGTCGTCTCACCTGGTGAACTCCATTACCGGCGCCAGCATCTCCATCCTTGAGAATCGGTTCATAGAAATCAGGCTTCGTCTTCTCCGATCATCCTCTCCGGCAAGCTTCTTCACTTTCAACCTCTCACCCATCTCCGTTCAGTAGATACCCTCGTTTCTCAGCAGCAGTACGTTTGTTCCAGCCATGGCTTCAACAGCAATCCGATTTTTTTTTTTTTGTTTTTAATTTGTAAATCCTTTGTTGGATTCCCCATTCTGTATTCTGATCCACGGAGCAGCCACCACTATCGCCAGTCCCTCATCAACCCTCGCAGGTATATCTCTCCCCTTTTATTTTATTTTATTTTTTTTATTTATTTATTTACCACTCCCTGTTTATTATAGTAATTTTGTTAGATAGGCTCCAATTCATTTTCTACGCCCTGATTTTGTTCAAAATGAAGTTTTAGACTTCCAATTTTGCTCAAAACGAAGACATAGCAAATGCATACCTCCCCGTGTGCTGTGTTTTTATTGTTTTTCAAATGTGAGGAGGGAGTATTGGATATTTGAATATTTTTGGGCCTTTGGATCGGGCCATATGTTAGCAAGTTGGAAGCCCCCTTTAGAATCATTTCCCATTTTTTGGGCTTACCTCTTGAGGCCTTAGAATGATAGTGGACCAAAGCCAATTGACCATTAGTGGTCAATGGGCCTTGGCCCATTAACTTTCTCTTGGGACCCATTTACTTTGTTGTGTGTATGTATTATCCATGTGTGTGCAATAGGGATAGGCCGCGATTTTTCTTTTCCTATTTTGCCTACATTGGGCACTTAGATAGTTTTCCTTTTTTAACCCTAAATAATTGGCCCACCCCGCTAGTTAGTCTTACAAAAAAGAAACAACAAAAAAAATATAAAAAGATTAAAATAAATTAAAGGTACTGGTCTATCTTCCCTTGGGACCTAGAGCAGGGTCCGTATTTAAACCATAGCCTCTTTTGGTTTAAGGCCGCTCGATCCGCCCTGCTCTTTGCCTTTAAGTTAATTAAGTCATTTAGGCTTTATTTTCCTTTTTGCCTACCTTGGGCATTTAGTTTAGTTCTTGACTAGTTAACTTGCCAGAATTAAAAAATACAAAAAAATCAAAAAATACAAAAACAACAAAAAACATTTAAAAACCCCCAAAATGGACTTACCCTAATAAATGAACGTCCCCTAGAGCTCCCCCACGAGCACCTAGCTACGCGGCCATCTCCCGGAGTGAGATTCATAAATCTCAATTCCACTTCCCCTCCCCAACTCAAACGCGAGTTGGAAGTGACCACACTCCGAAACGAGTATAAAAACAGTCACGGACCCCGAACTACTATGAGGGTCTGATTCCGACTAACCGGATAAGTAGGCAGCCCAATCAGGGTTCGACCCCAACCAAAAATAAACTTTTTTTACACCCCTTTTTGATTTCGATTAGCAAAATTAATAAATTTTAGGAAATGTTAAGTGATTTTTTTTATGTTTGATTTAGACCTAATGAGTAGGTTACCATCATCGGATGGAGGTCCTGGGGTGCCTAACCCCTTCCCCAGGACCTAAAGGGATCTCTTACCTAGACTATTCTGGACCATAGACCCCCTCATTTGGATTATCTCGGGATCCTACTTCCCCTAAGTAGGTGGCGACTCTCAAAAATAGATTTAGCGTTATTCCTCCACTCTCGGACCTTATTCCGATACTTAGAGTTGAGAGGGGAGGAAAGGCGGTAAATTTATGCGTTCACAGCTTTGGCGACTCTGCTGGGGAAGGAAAAGATCAAACCTGAAAATTAGGTGTAAGTTAAACATTATTAAAATCACTAATTATTTCCTAAAATAATTCTTACTTTTGCTAATTCTTTTTATATTGTGAGTATGTTCTTATTCTTTCTTATGTGCATTCATTACATATTAGTGTAATAACCCTTAAACCCTTTAGTTTGACTTATTACGCCTACAACTGTTTGATGATTATCTTCAGTGTTGGGGCTTAACAGTCATGGTTTAGCTGTATCACCCCTGTGGGACGATTATTCTCAGGAAGGGATATAGACTAAACCCACTTGCGCCAATCGGCCCATTTTTGGGAGTCGCATATACGGCCAAGTGTCCCCCAACCACCTTAGGAACACCTTGCATTACCCCAGCATATGCATATAGTTTAGGTAGAGATATAGTCTATAAGCATCTGTTTAGGAAGGTTTCCCCTAATCCTACTTTGCTTATAGCCTATACCCGCCCTGCCTTTTGATTGAACATGAAAGTACCCCTGTGTACCCATATGTTCATTTAAAAAAGGGGCCTGTGTGAGCCATTGTTGAATAAACTCCCAACCCATCTTTAGACTTACATATGGGGTTCAAAAACCCAGATTCTGCTGGATATCCATATCCATGTTTTATCTTAAATCCATTGGGCCTTGGTTTCCAATAACCTAACTTAGTAGGTAGACCCCTATCTGCCTACCCCATTGGTTTACATATGTCAAGGATCACCCCTTTTAACAAAACAATTGGTGAAAGAAAATCAGAAAACAAAAAAAAAATCAAAATCAAAACTCAATCAAAGCAAAAACAGAATAATTGGTAAAAAAAAGAAAAAAAAAAAGAAAAAAAGAGATGAAGTTAAAATTTGAAGACTTTCATTTTGCATCTTAAACCTATTGGGTCTTGGTTTCCAATAACCCAACTTAGTAGGTCGGATCCATGCCCACCTACCCCATTTGGTTTCTTCAAAAAAAATAACAAAAAATTTTCAAAGATTTCAAAAGAAAAAGGGTTAGTGTTTCTGCATCTCATATGCATGTCATCGTGTTTACACTTGTATATATACTTGCACTTACACATATTTTCAGTCAAATGGCAGGCCCATCTAGGATGCCAGAATCAATGAATAGATCAAAACCCAAGATGAATCTGAAGCTTACGGCGGCATGTAATAAAGAGCTCACCGAAATAGTAAATGCCCTCACTCCAATGCAAAAGCTATATTGGAGACAGAAGACTCATTTGGGCTACATCTTAGACCTTGTCTTGGTAAAGCCAGATTGGCGTCTCATCACCGCAGCCATACAGTGTTGGGATTCTTCAGCCGTGGTTTTCCGTTTCGGAAGAAATGAGATGTGCCCAACTTTAGAAGAAATTTCTGCCATTCTTCGGTTGGATTTAACTGACACGGTGATTGTTCCTCGCTACAAACGATCATACAAAAGAGAATTATCAGAATTTCTGCGAATTAAACCTTCATTGTTGGAGAACTGTGCCAAGGATTCTTATTCCAGGCTGTCCACAAGTTATCTTTTAAAGAGGTGCAAGCACAACTGGAAACCAGAGGACCAGACTGTAGATTTACCTGGATTCAACGCCTTTACTTTGGTGGCAGTGTCGCAACTGGTCTTTCCCAAGAATAGTCGTGAGTATGTAGAGTCAGTACTTGTGGGAATCATTCAAGATGTGTGCAATGGAGGTACTCTTGTTCCAGTTATCTTAGCAGAATTATTCCTAAGCCTTAAGCATGCAGCTGATACCGGAAGGAATTTCTTCAATGCAAGCATTTCTTTGCTATTCTTATGGTTAGTGGAGCATATACCATCACTGATCACTGTGCCAGCCAACATCAGTGGGTATTGCAGTTTACCAAAAAAGTTTTCTGAGGTGCAGTCAAGCTTAAAAACCGTAGATGTGGGGAAGTTGTATGAAGTCCTCAATAGCCTTTTAGATACTCAGATAATTTGGAAATGCGATTGGCTTAATATGAAGGTTTTACCTCGTTTGGCCACTGTTAAGAGAAGAAGCATAACACTTGCAGGAGTGACTGGGTCATCACCTTACGTACCCATCAGGGTACTTCGCCAGTTTGGTTACCAACAATGCATACCAGTGTTAGATGACTTATCTCAAGATTATATCCGTTTTTCTGAGTTATCGGAACTCATGGACAGACGTTTTCAGACTGAGTGGCAGTTGTGTAAGTGGAGCAAGTTGCCAGGATATGTGGTATCGACTGGACCACCAACAAAAGAAGGATATGATCTGTGGTTGGAAAATCAACAGGTAGAGTCAGAAATGCCTAAGCCGGAAGAACTACCCACACCTGTTTCGGTACCCTCAAAGGGAAGTCTCCCTTTTTCTAAAATAGCGGTCCCTTGGGAAGATAAGTTCATACAAGCTCAACTTAAGATTCTCGAAGACAGGAAGGAATTGAAGAAAGCGCAACAGGCGCACCGGCAACAAGAAGCCAAGATGAAGGAGATAGCTAGTGCAAAGGAAGAGCAGTTAGAACAGGCCCAGCTCAAGATTCTCAAAGGCATGAAAGAATTGGACGAAGCACAACAGTTACTCCAACAAGAGAAGAATGATTTGAAGCGTCGGCACCAACTTGCTCATGATGAAGAAAAGCAGTTAGAGCAAGCTATGCGAGAGTTCCAGAAAAGAAAGAGAGATGATGCTCGAGACTCCCGTCAGTTTGAAGAACAGTTTTGTTACTATCAAGAGCAGTTGAGTGTATCCAGGCATAACGCAGAAGTCAAAGCTTTGGAGTTTGACTTCAGAATTCAAAGTGCTTCGGACATGGTTGACAGGTTGGAGAACGAAATTGCATGCCTCCATCAGCAAGTTCTAGATCTTGGGGGCAACCCTTCATCATTTGGTTATGGCTTCCCAGATGGGCCTGTATAGGGTTGGGTCTTTTTCTTTTTTGTCTTCCGTTGTTTTTCTTTATTTTCTTTTGGGTCAGTGTTGTCTTAAAATCACACAAACACCTGCATATATAAAGAAGTGATTTTCAACTTTTTGCTGTTAAATCATGCATTCATGTTGAATCGTTACATCTTTCTCAGTGTTGCATGAAACAGCGTATTGTCACTCGTTCTGTATCTCGTGCCCTTGCCCAAGCTGCGATAATAGATCTGGACAGTCCTGAAGTCGCAGACTGGTCATCTCAAAGCTCAGCAGACATGGCTGCTCCCAACAATCGTTTGGATTCAAGTACAGACCAGCTTGTACAAGCACATGACCATGAGATACATGGGATGAAAGCCCAATTGGACAGTATTCAGGAAACCTTGCAGGCTCTGATGGCTTTACAGCTTAACAAACCTACTCACCAACCAGAAGCCGGACCATTTCAACCCGAACAGCCTAGAACTTCATTCCAACCGAAAAGTTTTCAGCCAGACCAACCCGGAATTGGAACCTTTCGGCATCAACCAGACCAGTCAGGGTTTAGACCTTTCCAACCGGATCAACCTAGGGTTGAGATTCCTGTTCCAAACTTTACCTTTATTAACCCTCTTCATGATCAGCCGGGTGAGGATGGTGATTTTGACTACACCCGATTTGATGGAAAAACTGGTGAGGCTGTGCATTGCGACCATCACAATCCGAAAATGCCACAGGATTCTGAGTTATTGGTGTCTCTCAAGAACCAACAAGAAGAAATTCGTCACCTGAAAGAGATGATGAAAAAAATGCAAGGGGCATCATCCTCCTCTACAGGGATAACTCTAGATGACCTACTCTTCTCCTCTGATACTTTGGTTCCCTCAGATTTTTGAGTTCCAGAATTCACCAAATATGGGGGTAAAGGGTGTCCGAAAGAGCATCTACAGTTGTACGTGGGAGACATGATGGCTTACAGAGATAAACCATCATATCTTATCCAATATTTCCAGAAAAGTTTGAAAGATGCCGCTCTAAGGTGGTGGCTTTCAATTGACAAGAAGCGGATTACCAGTTGGCAGGATGTGATTGATCTCTTCATAGATCAGTTTTCTTTTAACTTGGAAGTGCTCCCTCAAAAGAGCGATCTAGAGCAACTGTCCCAGAAGAATAATGAATCATTTATTGAGTATGCCGCTAGATGGAGATAGATGGCATCAAGACTATCAGTGCAGTTATCAAAGGAGGAAATGGCTTCTACATTTTTGGGAACCTTAAAGCAACCATATTCAACATTGATGATAACTCTACCGGCCACTGATTTCAAAGTAATTGTCGAGACAAGGGCAAGGATTGAAACAGCGGTAAAAAATGGTACTATACATGCCAGTCTTAGCCATACAGTTCCAAGGTCAAGTGCTCCGTCTAATAGGAATAATGGGCAAAAGGATATCAGGAAAAGAGAAGAGGTTAATTGGATTGCACCCAGTGCACCCTTGATGTTGCCTGCTCCACCGATTCGACAACATCCTCAACCTCAAAATCCTCAGCCGGTGAGACAAAATCAGTATCAACAGGCGCGACAGCCAGTGAGAAACCCTCAGAGAAATTTTACTCCCTTACCTTACTCTTTAAGTCAGCTCCTGACTTTCCTTCTCAAACAGGATCTTGTGACTCTAAAGGGACCGACTCCTCTCATTCCAGTTGATAAGCAAAATCGAAATTACCATGCAGATCATTATTGTGCATATCATCGAGGCCCTGGTCATGCTACAGATGTATGTTACACTCTTCGGCATGATATTCAAAATCTGTTAGATCAAGGCAGAGTTGAATTTACACCGGGAAATACTAGCATCATCCAAGCTCCTCTTCCCCCACATCAAGGGCAGATTAATTTTCTGAGCGGGGACGAGTCTGATGGTAGTATAGTGGAGATTGTTGGGTCGTCAAAGATAAATGATGCTATTTGCCCTTCATACCGAGCCCCTGTTCGAATCCCATATCCTCAGTCTTTGTCGTCTTTTGAATCCCCAGTTCTTCAACCGATTCAAAAACCTTGCATGTCACCAATCCAGTCACCTACCATTCATCCCATTCAGCGTCCTATACAAATCCCTTTTATTCCTGATGAAAAAGAGAAAATTGTCTATACCATCCCTTGCCCTGCTGGTTGGCCTACGACCCCAGTTGTATCATCTCCATTTCCCTCTGGTAAAGGTCCAGTCCAAATTCCATACATTCCAGCACCAATCCACCCACTTAATCGTTTACCGGCCCCTCCATCTCTCATTCTGGACAATGAAAACATCACTGCAATAACCAGGTCAGGAAGAGTTTACCAGCAACCAGAAGTTGAGCTGCCTAAGTCCAAGGGCAAAGAGCAATGTCTGAGTCCTGAGCAACAAAAAGAGGAAGATGCGGCATTGTTGAAAATTTTGGAGAAAGCGAAGGAATATAATATTGCCCATCAACTTACGAAGCTCCCAGCTCAAATTTCAGTGATGGGATTACTCTTAACTTCAGAACACCATCGGGAGCAATTGCTTAGGCTGTTTAACAATGCTCATGTCACAAAGGATATAACGCCCGAGCGTTTGGGGCAACTGGTAGGTCAGATTCTGGAACCAAAGACCATCACCTTCAGTGAAGAGGAAATCCCAGACAGTGATAAGGAACATACCAGAGCTCTTTACATCTCAGTGCAGTGCATGGGTAAAACACTTTCAGCAGTTCTGGTAGATAATGGGTCTGGTTTGAACGTCTGTACATTGACTACTTTAGAAGGTTTGGGAATGGATATCAGCCATGTCAAGAAAAGACCTATGACAATTAGAGCTTTCGACAATTCAACTCGTCAAAACTTGGGAGATGTCGACTTGAACATTTCCATTGGGCCATCAGAATTTTTGACCAATTTTCAAGTGGTTAATGTGCCAGCTTCTTTCACTCTTCTTCTTGGAAGGCCGTGGATCCACATGGCCGGAGCCATCCCTTCATCACTTCATCAGAGAATTAAGTTCATTCAAGGTGACCAACTGATTGTGATTCAACAGAATCTTTAGCGAGTTCTTTTGGGGATGTCCAAGAATTAGGACAAGGGGCAGCTTTTATGACTTATCAGTTTGAGGAGGTTACTTGTATAGCTCAGCTTGAAAGCAAGAAAGATGAATATATACCAACAGCAGTGAGGATCATGGCAAAAATGAAGTACAGACCTGGTTTGGATTTGGGCGCCCACCACCAAGGAATGAAGAAGCGATATGTAGCACCTCGCTACACACCTCATTTCGGAATAGGGTACAAACCAGAGTTGAAAGATTTCCTGAACAAGTTGACTAAAGGAAAATCATCAGTAAAGTCGGTGCCCCCACCTCCCCTATCTGTTACCTTTCCTACCAGTACTCCCAGACCCTCGGATTTTGAAATCTATAAAAACCTTCCTTTTGAGGAAACAGACCTAGAGCCAACTGTCAACCCTACACCCAAACCTCAGCCAAAGGACGATCCTGCAAGGTTTCTTGAAATGTTCGAGGTGGCTCAATTGTTTGAAGAACTCGCTGTTGAAGATGCAGTCCAGATGGATTACGCGGCAGAGGAACAAGTGTGTACCCTCTCCAGTGCTTCGCAAGCATCATCCAGTTCTGTTCCACTCATACGAGCCAGTTCTTCTCCTCTTGTATGGTGGACCGATCCCATCACGGTTGAAGCAGCCAGAGGAAGGCAGGGAAAGAAGGTCGGACTAGTCAGACCATGACCCAGTTTCTTTTCTTTATTTGTTCTCTTCATCTTTAGGTCAAAAAAAAAGAAAAAAAAAACCAAAATTTTTATTTTCTAGGCGGCTTTGTTGGTCATTTCAAAATAGTCAATAGTCTTTTGCTTTACGCATCTTTGTAAATATTACAAAACATCAGAAAATCAATGAAATTCATTTTCTTTGTCTCAAGACTTGTTTCCTTTGCATATACATAAAATTTTGGCTCCTGATGGTATGACCTAAGTCTCCAAAAAGGCTTAGTGATCTGAAGTCGCCAAAAAAAAAAAAAAAAAAAAAAAAACACTCAAATACTAAGACCGAGCTTATTGGTTTGCCCCAGGGAATTGCCCAGGATAAAGCTAACTCAAATCATGAAATCAATCTTGAACTTTTGGAAGTAGAGTATGACGAAGAGGAAGAAGAGGAATCTCCACAAGAGATCCTCGACCTCCTTGAACAGTACGAAGGGATATGTAAACCTAATGAGGAGGACACCGAGACCATAAATCTCGGATCCAAAGATGATCCTAAGTGTGTTAAGATTGGCACTACAATGAGTCCTGAGCAAAGGAGCGCTATGATTGACTTCCTCAAAAGTTACATTGATGTATTTGCTTGGTCATATGCGGACATGCCCGGCCTTGATCCAGAATTAGTAGTCCACAGATTGCCATTGAACTCAGGGGTAAAACCAGTTAAGCAGAAGCTCAGGCGGTTAAGGCCAGAATGGTCTCAAAAGGTTAAAGAGGAGATCGAAAAGCAAATAAGTGCAGGTTTTCTAGCAGTGGCAACTTACCCAGAATGGCTAGCCAATATCGTACCAGTGCCTAAGAAAGATGGCAAGGTCAGAATGTGTATTGATTATAGGAACTTGAACAAGGCTAGTCCAAAAGATAACTTTCCACTTCCTCACATAGATATCCTTGTCGATAACACAGCTGGACATGAAACCCTATCTTTTATGGATGGGTTCTCAGGTTATAATCAGATCAAAATGGCCGAAGAGGATATGGAAAAGACCTCGTTCATTACCCCATGGGGCACCTTCTGTTACAAGGTCATGCCATTTGGGCTTAAGAATGCAGGGGCAACGTATCAAAGGGCAATGACCGCATTATTTCATGATATGATGCATAAGAGCACAGAGGTCTATGTAGACGACATGATTGTCAAATCTCCGTTGGCTAAAGATCACCCAGAAGATTTGAAGAAATTATGTGACAGGCTCAGAGTATTTGGTCTAAGGCTAAATCCAGCAAAATGTACGTTCGGAACAACGTCAGGAAAACTTCTTGGTTTCATTGTCAGTAAAAGAGGAATTGAAGTTGATCCAGCTAAGGCAAGAGCCATCATCGAGATGCCTGCACCTCAGACAGAAAAGGAAATTCGAGGATTTCTGGGCAGGATTCAGTATATCAGTCGTTTTATTGCACAGCTTACTCCGATTTGTGAGCCGATTTTCAAATTGCTTAGAAAGAATGTGCCGACAGTCTGGTCAGATGAATGTCAACAGGCCTTTGATAAGATCAAGCAATATCTTCTCAATCCGCCCGTGCTTGTCCCTCCGACACCCGGACGACCACTCTTAATGTACATCTCCATCCAAAAGACTTCAATGGGTTGTGTGCTAGCTCAGCATGACGAATCAGGCAGAAAGGAACAGGCCATCTATTACATCAGTAAGCGTTTGCATGAATACGAAGAGAAGTACAATGCATTAGAGAGGACTTGTCTAGCATTGGTTTGGGCTACCCAGCGCTTACGACATTACTTATTGTCCTATCCTGTGATTTTGGTATCAAGAATGGATCCACTCAAGTACTTACTGGAGAAGCCTGCTACTTCAGGAAGAACAGCCAGATGGCTCATGATGTTATCAGAATTTGACATCACATACATGACGCAGAAATCAATCAAGGGGCAAGCAATTGCTGATCATTTGGCATATAACCCATCGTCCGACTATGTTTCAGTGCATGACCAGTTTCCGGATGAAGCTATTCTAAGTTTAGAACCAGAAGAACCTGATTATATTGGGTGGGAAATGTACTTTGATGGAGCCGCAAACCAACACGGGAATGGGGCAGGAGCAGTCTTAATCTCGCCAAGAGGAGCTCATCTTCCTATCTCAGTCAAGCTAAAGTTCAGATGTTCAAATAATACTGCAGAATACGAGGCATGTATAGCTGGACTCAGAGAAGCACATTGTATTGGCATAGAAGAGATTGATGTTTATGGTGATTCATCACTGGTAATTTGTCAAGCTAATGAGTCATAGGCAATCAAGGAAGAAAAGCTGATTCCGTATCTGGCATGCCTCAATGTTTTAATCACTAAGTTCAGAAGGATCACTTTCAATCACAGGTGTAGGACGCATAACAGGTTCGCTGATGCTCTTGCAACCCTAGCTGCGATGGTTAAATTTCCTAAAGGAAGTCTAATTTGGCCTATTGAGATTCAGCAACAAGACCAGCCAGCTTATTGTCTAGTTATAGAAGAGCGCCCAGATGACAAGCCATGGTATACAGATATCAAGCAATACTTGGATGACGGCACTTTTCCTCTAGAAGCCACCAAAACAGATCGTCGAGCAATCAGAAGACTCTCTATTCAGTTTGTTCTCTCAGGAGGAGTGTTATACAAGAGGTCACCCAATTTGATTTGGTTGAGATGCCTTGATAAAAAGGAAGCAGCACAAGTGGTTGAAGAGGTTCACGGAGGAGTTTGTGGTCCCCACATGAATGGGTTAATGCTGTCAAAGAAGATTCTTAGATTGGGGTACTATTGGACTACTATGGAATCCGATTGCTGTCGTCATGTTCAAAAATGTCATCAATGCCAGATTTACGCAGACCGAATCAATGCACCACCTACTACATTGCACAATCTTACTGCACCTTGGCCTTTCTCAACTTGGGGCATAGATGTCATTGGGCCCATCACGCCAAAAGCATCAAACGGCCATCGGTTTATTCTTGTTGCGATTGATTATTTCACAAAATGGGTTGAAGCGGCCTCTTTTGCTAATGTCACAGCCTCAGTTGTTCAGCGATTTTTCAAGAAAGATATCATTTGCAGATATGGGGTTCCGTATGAGATCGTCACAGATAATGCTCTCAATTTCTGCAACAAAGGTATGACTGAACTTTGCCAGAGATTCAAAATCCAGCATCATAATTCTACACCGTACAGACCTCAAGCCAATGGTGCAGTCGAAGCCGCAAACAAAAATATGAAGCGAATTATCGAAAAGATGGCAATTAGGTATTCTGCCTGGCATGAGATGCTCCCATAAGCACTCATGGCCTACAGAACGTCGATTCGCACTTCGACTGGTGCGACACCATTCTCATTAGCATACGGTATGGAAGCTGTCTTGCCTATTGAGGTAGAAATTCCGTCATTGCGAGTGCTAATGGAAGCAGAAATTGAAGAATCAGAATGGGCACAAGCCAGATATGAACAGTTGCATCTGATTGAAGAAAAGCGACTGAGAGCCATAGATCACTCTCAAGCCTATCAGAGGCGTATGGCCAGGGCGTTCAATAAGAAAGTCAAGCCCAGAGATATTGAGGTTGGTGACCTTGTTCTCCGGAAATTGTTGCCAAATCGTCCAGATCCGAGAGGGAAATTTACACCAAACTACGAAGGCCCATACATTGTCAGGGAAAAGTTCTCAGGAGGCGCCCTTCGACTTGGACGTATGGATGATGAGGATCTTCCTGAGCCAATCAACGTAGATAAAGTTAAGAAGTATTATGCTTAGGATTCTATCTGATAGCTGCTTGTACTCTTAGCTTCTTTGGGGCATGATAGGAGGCCGTTTTTGGTGCCTGCTCTCCCTATAAATCATGTAACACCTACAATATATCAATAAAGTTCGTTAGTTAGCCCTTCGAGCCTAATAACCTCTTTTTCAAAAACCTTTTATCGGGACACCTTGCACTTAGTCTGCTATGAACTACGTCATGACCTGATCCTGAAAAAGGTACGTAGGCAACCTGGAAATCAGGTGCGGTCAAAATTTTCAAACCATTTGGACAAAGCAACTCCAATTCAAAAAAAAAAACAAAAAAAAATCCAACAAAAAAAGAAAAAGAAAAAAAAAGGGGATAGAGAGGTTGATTGAAAGAAAAGAAAAAAAAAATCAATCAAGAGGTGTTTAAGAAAAGATAGAATTCCGATAAGCAGAAAGGATGTCCCAAACTTTCAGTCCCCTCAGCCAATGTTTCGTCCCATCTCAAGTCCTCCTAGATCCCTTCAAGACTAAGAGTACAAGCAGTTATCAGAATAGTATCCGAGGTAGAACACTGGCATTCAAGGCAATGAAGGGAGTAAAGCCTCTATATAAAATTAAATCGCGGGCATGAGTGAAAACCGGAAACGGCCTCATTGCGCAAAAATCACGCGAACGCCAGCTCTAGTCTTGTGACTAGGGGCAAAAGAGGGAAAATAATTTGATCAATTTCGCAGGCATGAGTGAAAACCGGAAACGGCCTCATCGCGCAAAAATAATGCGAACCCTTTGACTTGGTCATTCCAAGGGTAAAAAAGGGAAAAAAGTTGAAAGTGGTCCAAACAGCGAATTTGGCAAAGACCATTTGTGCATCAGTTTTTCAGGCAATCAGTCACTGTAATTAGAGCAGAATCGTACTTCAAATAAATCGCGGGCATGAGTGAAAACCGGAAACGGCCTCAATGCGCAAAAATCATGCGAACCCCAGCTCTAGTCTTGTGACTAGGGGCAAAAGAGGGAAAATAATTTGATCAATTTCGCAAGCATGAGTGAAAACCGGAAACGGCCTCATCGCGCAAAAATTATGCAAACCCGTGACTTGGTCATTCCAAGGGCAAAAAAGGGAAAAAGTTGAAAAACAGTTCAATAGCGAAATCTGTAGAAGACCATTCGCGCTTCACTTCTCAAGCAAATCAGATTTGTCTCAACAATCCATTTGTTCACAAGACTCTGTGTAGTGCCAATATAGCTCAGGATGAGACCAAACTTAATTTTACTTATCCTGAATAATAATGATCAATAAAGTCATGATTTCTTTTGGTCATACTGTACTGTTCGAAAACGCCAAATGTTTTCATGATTTTCAAATGCTACATCCAAAAGGCAATTCCCTTGCAACCTCGAAGGCAAAGTATAGTATTTCACATGATTTCAAAAGCCATTTTTTTTTAATTATAAAAAAAAAAATAAATTTTACTATAAAAAAAAAAAAAAAATGGTATCAGAATTTTTGTTCAAATTTGGGTCTTATGGTCTGACTAGGGCAGTCTCCTCTCGCTCATGGCAAGCAACGTCTCTTGCGATCGTGGATTAGCAAGGAAACAAGTAAATCTCTACCAAATTATCTTTTCTCTGCTGTTTGACATCGAAATGTGTTGTCATTCAATCTCTTCTCGGTTGACATCGAAATGTGTTGTCATCCATTTCATCTCCTCTGTTTGACATCGAAATGTGTTGTCATTCAATCTCTTCTCGGTTGACATCGAAATGTGTTGTCATCCATTTCAGCTCCTCTGTTTGACATCGAAATGTGTTGTCATTCAATCTCTTCTCGGTTGACATCGAAATGTGTTGTCATCCATTTCATCTCCCCTGTTTGACATCGAAATGTGTTATCATTCAATCTCTTCTCGGTTGACATCGAAATGTGTTGTCATCCATTTCAGCTCCTCTGTATGACATCGAAATGTGTTGTCATTCATCCAATCTCGGTTGACATCGAAATGTGTTGTCATCCATTTCATCTCCTCTGTTTGACATCGAAATGTGTTGTCATTCAATCTCTTCTCGGTTGACATCGAAATGTGTTGTCATCCATTTCATCTCCTCTGTTTGACATCGAAATGTGTTGTCATTCAATCTCTTCTCGGTTGACATCGAAATGTGTTGTCATCCATTTCATCTCCTTTGTTTGACATCGAAATGTGTTGTCATTCAATCTCTTCTCGGTTGACATCGAAATGTGTTGTCATCCATTTCATTTCTTCTGTTTGACATCGAAATGTGTTGTCATTCATCCAATCCCGGTTGACATCGAAATGTGTTGTCATCCATTTCATCTCCTTCAGTTTGACATCGAAATGTGTTGTCATTCAATCTGTTCTTGGTTGACATCGAAATATGTTGTCATCCATTTCATCTCTTCTGTTTGACATCGAAATGTGTTGTCATTCATCTCTTTTTGGTTGACATCGAAATATGTTGTCATCCATTTCATCTCTCCTGGTTGACATCGAAATGTGTTGTCACCAATCAGTGCAGTATGTTTGACATCGAAATGTGTTGTCATTCATCCCTTCTTGTCTGGCATCGAAATGTGTTGTCATTCAATCCTGGTTGACATCGAAATGTGTTGTTACCAATCATTGCAGCTTATTTGACAATCGAATGTGTTGTCACTCACTCCATCAATCATTCTGTTTTCGAGCTCCCTTCAATCCATGTTTCACTTACACTCTTTCCCCAGCAGACCTCCGCAATGAGGCCATAAACTATTACCCATCATTCCATTTTTGTTTTGGCAAGTTTAACTAGGTTTTCCCTTTTTCTTATCTTTGATTTCCACAAGTTTTCACAGGTTTTAGGTGTGTAAAAATGACGGGTTTTTTAGTCTTTGTCGTTCAATTGCTAGCACTCTCCGACAAAGAGGGGCAACTGTGAACACCTCATTTTTACACCCCTTAATCCCTTCATTTTATTTGTAATTTTAATTTTAATTTTAATTTATCTTATTATTTTATTTGAGTGTCGAGATTCTAGATCCGAGAGAGAGAGAGATCATCCCCTTTACCCATTGTTCAAAGCCCTCAAAAGAGAAACCCCATGTTTAAAACCCATGAACCAAAACCCGAATCTAAAACCCCCAAATTCAAGCCCGTTTTTCTAAGCCCAAGTGCAATCAAGCCTAGCCCTCAAGGGTTTAAACCTTAAGGGCCCAAGCCTATGAAAACCAAACCAGCCCATCACTATTACCTATATAAGGAATGAGATAGGGTTTTCAAAACCGAATCCCATTCGGTTTGCCCCCATCTCTTCTCTCTCCCGATTTCCCTATTCCCTCTTTCCCCTTTCTCTGTTGTGAAAACAGTAGAAAACTAGAAAACCAGTAGCTCCACCATCATCGCCGGCGCCAACATATCCAGTCCCCTTTACCTCTGCAACAACACCTCCGGTAGCTCTGTCCAAATCGACCATCTCAGCTACAGATCCAAGCAAACACCAGTCCATCGATCTTCCTCCTCCGGCAATTTTCAGATTTTCTTCGGCGAGTCCCAACTCGCATATATCAGATTTCGATCTCGGATCTCGCTGTGATCCTTTCTCTTCTTTCGGCTTCGGTCGTCTCACCTGGTGAACTCCATTACCGGCGCCAGCATCTCCATCCTTGAGAATCGGTTCATAGAAATCAGGCTTCGTCTTCTCCGATCATCCTCTCCGGCAAGCTTCTTCACTTTCAACCTCTCACCCATCTCCGTTGAGTAGATACCCTCGTTTCTCAGCAGCAGTACGTTTGTTCCAGCCATGGCTTCAACAGCAATCCGATTTTTTTTTTTGTTTTTAATTTGTAAATCCTTTGTTGGATTCCCCATTCTGTATTCTGATCCACGGAGCAGCCACCACTATCGCCAGTCCCTCATCAACCCTCGCAGGTATATCTCTCCCCTTTTATTTTATTTTATTTTTTTTATTTATTTACCACTCCCTGTTTATTATAGTAATTTTGTTAGATAGGCTCCAATTCATTTTCTACGCCCTGATTTTGTTCAAAATGAAGTTTTAGACTTCCAATTTTGCTCAAAACCAAGACGTAGCAAATGCATACCTCCCCGTGTGCTGTGTTTTTATTGTTTTTCAAATGTGAGGAGGGAGTATTGGAGATTTGAATATTTTTGGGCCTTTGGATCGGGCCATATGTTAGCAAGTTGGAAGCCCCCTTTAGAATCATTTCCCATTTTTTGGGCTTACCTCTTGAGGCCTTAGAATGATAGTGGACCAAAGCCAATTGACCATTAGTGGTCAATGGGCCTTGGCCCATTAACTTTCTCTTGGGACCCATTTACTTTGTTGTGTGTATGTATTATCCATGTGTGTGCAATAGGGATAGGCCGCGATTTTTCTTTTCCTATTTTGCCTACATTGGGCACTTAGATAGTTTTCCTTTTTTAACCCTAAATAATTGGCCCACCCCGTTAGTTAGTCTTACAAAAAAGAAACAACAAAAAAAATATAAAAAGATTAAAATAAATTAAAGGTACTGGTCTATCTTCCCTTGGGACCTAGAGCAGGGTCCGTATTTAAACCATAGCCTCTTTTGGTTTAAGGCCGCTCGATCCGCCCTGCTCTTTGCCTTTAAGTTAATTAAGTCATTTAGGCTTTATTTTCCTTTTTGCCTACCTTGGGCATTTAGTTTAGTTCTTGACTAGTTAACTTGCCAGAATTAAAAAATACAAAAAAATCAAAAAATACAAAAACAACAAAAAACATTTAAAAACCCCCAAAATGGACTTACCCTAATAAATGAACGTCCCCTAGAGCTCCCCCACGAGCACCTAGCTATGCGGCCATCTCCCGTAGTGAGATTCATAAATCTCAATTCCACTTCCCCTCCCCAACTCAAACGCGAGTTGGAAGTGACCACACTCCGAAACGAGTATAAAAACAGTCACGGACCCCGAACTACTATGAGGGTCTGATTCCGACTAACCGGATAAGTAGGCAGCCCAATCAGGGTTCGACCCCAACCAAAAATAAACTTTTTTTACACCCCTTTTTGATTTCGATTAGCAAAATTAATAAATTTTAGGAAATGTTAAGTGATTTTTTTTATGTTTGATTTAGACCTAATGAGTAGGTTACCATCATCGGATGGAGGTCCTGGGGTGCCTAACCCCTTCCCCAGGACCTAAAGGGATCTCTTACCTAGACTATTCTGGACCGTAGACCCCCTCATTTGGATTATCTCGGGATCCTACTTCCCCTAAGTAGGTGGCGACTCTCAAAAATAGATTTAGTGTTATTCCTCCACTCTCGGACCTTATTCCGATACTTAGAGTTGAGAGGGGAGGAAAGGCGGTAAATTTATGCGTTCACAACCATCTCACTCCACTCCTACTGCTCCTCATTCTCCTATCCTTCCTTCATCTCCTCTTGAACCAATAGTGCAGTCAGAGGCAGCTAAGGCAGTGCATGAGACAGAGATTGCGGATCAGCCAGTTCCTGATACAAAGGATGAGATAGTTGCTGAGGCAGAGGTTGAGCCTGATTGGGGAGATATCTGGATTAATATTGATGTCCCTAAGCCCTCACATAGACAGAGTTTAGACCATTTTGAGGCACCAGGACACCAGTTTGCTTCTCCTTCTAGGGCTGCACCTTCTAGTGAGCAGATGACTCCACTGACTGCCCAGGTTGCTTCTATGGCCTCCAACCAAGAGCTTTTTCAAATGCAGATCAGTTAGAGGCTACTTCAGTTCCAGGATTTTTAGAGAGAGTTTTTGGAGAGTCTTCAGGCTTTTCAGATAGCTCAACTAGAGAGTTTCTAGTCGGAGACTAGAGAGATGCTTTCATCTTTAGAGTCAAAATTGGAATTTGTTCAATCAGAAGTTTAGGTTAGTGAGCTTAGATTAGCAGAGGTTGAAATGGGAGTAAATGTCATCAAGGATAGAGTGGACTCCATCATCACCATTATGCAGAACAAATTTGAGGATGCCTCCATTGAGAGTGCAAAGCTTCTGGGAGATGTGACAAGCACAGAAAATGCTATCAATGTCCAAGCTAGGTACATCCATCAAATAGCAAGCCTCTTGAAGATCAAGCTCCAGTAGTTGGAGTAATGGCAGCCAAGGTGGATCAAATTGCCTTAGACTCTGCCTCCACCTCTCACAAGCTAGGATTTGTTCCTATTCCCACAGAGGTCTACTTTCCTCCTCAGTCACCTCCTGCTTCCTCTTCAGCTCCTCCACACCAACCTTCTCAAGTCACTCCTCCAGTGCCCCCTGCAGCTGATGTGATTTCATCGTCCTCTTAAGACCTGTCCAAGACCAAGCCAAAACAGCCTACATCAAAGCCAGATAGGCCTACCAAGAGGCAGAAGTTGTGATGCAGACTTGTTTTGTTTTTTCTAACTCGGTATGAACTTTTGATGATCATATATAAAATCCCAATCACTTTATTTTTCATCTCTTTATTCTTTTTGATGTTGCCAAGGGGGAGAGAAAAATGTGAATGCTTTAGTTTTTTATACATAGTAGACTTCTTGCATACAATCAATAAATCAATTCTTTGTGGAACTTCTCTTGGTTCCAAATTTAAATTAACATCTATATCATCACAGAATGATAAACAATTTATCATAAATTATGACCCATAACTATAATCTCATATAAAAAAGATGCTACATGGTGATGGAGTACTTTTTCTTATTTTAAAAGGATTTAAAATTTGATAACAATTATCAAATTGCACAATAAAATCTATATCTTATATAGATCAAACCCCGGAAAATATAAAAAAATTATATTTTCCTTAAAAAAAATTACATAAAATTATTTTTGAAATATAAGATAGAATTTTCTTAAAATCTCTACAAAATTTTTATTTCTTTCCCGAATGCAAGATCCTTTCCCGGATGCAAAATCCTTTCATATAGATTGGTTCTACTATTATCCGAGATTGGTTCTACTATTATCCAGGATTAAAATAAAAAATAAGAGAATCGAAAATCCTAAATATGATCTCATCATAAATTAGAGTTTTATAATTTTTTGAATAAAATCAATTTATGGGAAAAATCATTTATTAATTATTTCAAACAATTAATAAATATATATTAAATGATCAAATCATTTAAAAGGAATTTCAAAATAAACTCTTTATTTCGAATTTAATTATATCACATATAATACTAGTTTTTAAATTTATTTAATTATCAAATCTCATTCAATAATATAATAAATATTTATTTATTCATCTCATGAACAAATAAAATAATAAAAACTACGAGTAATATTAAATAGATCTAAATTAAATTCTTCTCATGAATAAATATATCCATTTAATTACCTTATCAAAATAAACAAAAAATACTCCTAACCATGAGCTCTGATACCACTTGAAGGGGGATCCGGATAAAAATTTATGCGGAAACTGGATTCCCTAGATCTTAACATCATAGAAAACATCAAAATTATCAAAGATTTTTAGTCATATCACCTAGGTGAATGATGTTCACCGGTGAAGCTTAATCCACTCGAACCGTCAGAACTCTTTGTAGAGATTTCTCTGAAAAAATACTAGAAGCTCGATCCTTGTTCTTCGCTATCCCCACGAAGCTTTAGAATCTCCTTTGGAATTGTTGAAGCAAAAGGAAGAAGATGAAGTAATGGTGTAGACCTTCTATCACCAAAAATACTAAGGTTCAAAACCCTAGAAAAGCAAAATCCAACTTGGACCACCAATGAAGCTCACGAAAATCCCTAGGGGTATCCCCTAGGGCTCACGGTTTGGAGAGAGATGAGAGGGAGAATAAAAAAATTCTGGAGAATTGTACTTAATGGTCTAGGTGTTGGAGTATTTATAGACAAGGATCCAATCCTAATCCAACTCCAACTTTACCTTATCTCTTAAAGAATTATTTAACAATAATAACTCTTATTATTTAATAAATAATTTCCTAGTTTATCTATAACTACTCTAGTTATAGAAGACCTACTAATTTAGGAGTTCTTATTAAATGTGGATTCCTTAATTAATAGGGATAAGTCAACAACCAACAAAGGGAAAAATCCTAGTCAAACTAGGATTCCACAACCACAAAGGGGTGGGCATGAGCCATGATGGGGCATGAGATTTGGGGAGTTTAACACTCTTATTTGCATTCCAACTCCATGTCATCTTAATCCTAATTGCAATCCAACTATTGGATTTTAATTCCTTAATTAAAGGAATTATATTTCAACAATTATTCAATTAACATAATCCTAATCCTTTTAGGATTACCCAAGTGGGCACCCCACCCTAGGGTTTAAACTCATGGGCTTTGGCCCATATTAAAGGTCCATGTTTAATGGGTTTATGTATATGGGCCGAACTCATTTCCCCTTTAATTATGTTAATTAAATAATTACTAAAATAATCCCTAGATTTAAATTAACAATTAATTTAAACATAGATTAACTTTTAATCTATTTAATTAAATGATTAACTTTTAATCACTTAAATAATTGATTAACTTTTAATCAATTTATGAGCATGTATTTCTTATGTGAGCATCTCCACAGATTGCTCTGGGACATTCTTACCCTAGCTTACCCAATGTTATCCCATTTGAAAAAACAATTCGGTGAATCCCAAATCTAGAGTTTGAGTTGAGAATCTCACAAAGTCAAGGGGATGGTTAAGGCTCCCTATAAGTCTATCTATCCTTTTTGATATTTTAACAATTAAGTTATAAATTAAGGGATGATGTACTTTAAGTGCGGAGAATAGAAAGCCAAGCAAACCACAACACAATGATTTTTACGTGGAAACCCTTCTAGGAAAAACCACGGAACCTAGTCCAGCCATGAGAATCCACTAAGACAAAGTAAACAAGAACTTACAGGACTCGAACTTGACTCCTTCAGACTCGACATTTTGATCCCTCAGTTCTTAGTCCTCCATGCCTCGAAAAGTCATCATGTACTCACAAGTCTCATGATCAACCGCAGCCACTTGTACTTCTCTTTGTGTCTTGAAAACAGTCCACAATCTTCCGATCGATCTCCGTCAATGACGGCTTCGGATTCCACCGACCAAATCACACTACCACGATCCGTCTCGGATCGATCTCCTTCACAAAGGCCCCGGAACACTCCGGCCAAGGTGTTCTCTCTAGAATGAGTTGATGGTTTGATAGAAATCAATACCTAGATGGACTCCTTCAATGGATAATTCCAAACAAGCAAAATTGGAGTTTTAGGCTTGCAAACTCTACGTTGAATGCACTAACAAAGGGGAGGAGAACACTAAGTTTCCAAAGTTTTTATGAACTCTAGAATAATTTAAAAACCCTCTCTATACTCTCCCCAAGTTGTGCTCCATGAAGTAAAAAGGTTCCAACTTTATAAGGAATCAAAACCAAGCTTTGGAAGTTGCTAAAGTGGTTTAAAAACCAAAGAGGAAGGAAAAAATAGTATAGGAATGATTTCCCATATCAGGGTCGACCCTCAAGGATACTTGGGTCAACCCAAATGTGCACTTGGGTCGACCCAAGTATCCTCCAAGGTTGACCCTCAATATTTGCACTTGCTAGAAATTTGCACCATAGTAATTTTTAACACTTCAGAGTCAACCCTCAACGCCCAGGGTCGACCCTAAGGTAAAAACTGAATTTCAAAATTCATTTTTAGCCCTCAGTCCCTTCATAAAAGTTGTAGCTCTTTTCGACGCGATCGATTTGATATATTATAGAGCAAAATTTGAGCTATGGTTTGAGAGATATGCCACTTTCAAGCAACCTTGGTTTTTTGAAAATTTTCATAATGTTTAACATGTTTTGCACTACTTATCTCATCACCTAGGGTCTGTATGATTAGACTATGATGCTTACCACCTAAGGTATCATGTTAGGATTATTCTATGTCAAATCCCACCTATGGTCACATGGTATCTAGGTCACTTACCATCCTATGAAGGAAATGATCAACCAAGTCTTCAACGGTCTTCAACTTCTCTTGTTTGCAGATGTTTGGCGGCAATGACACAAGATACTCACCTAGACACCTAGATTCACTTGTTTTGATACCAGAATATGCCAACACAAAAAACATGGACTTTACACCATTGACCCTAAATAGGAATTACATCAGAATTACAAGCGACGTGAGATATCCCTGTTGCAATTGAATCCCAATGTATGAACATTAACTATTACGGATCCCACCACATGAACTTTTAAATTTGATTTATCCTTCCAAATACATTATCCCTAATGGACCTTCGAGATTTGACATACTATCAAACCAATAGCCCATTGCACATCATCCAGGTTTCCAAGACTTATGATTAAGCCATGAGAAACAATTTCTCATGAAAAACATTTTGAGACAATCCTTTAATAAGTATAATATCTTTTAATAAAAGTATATTTCAAAACTTATTTTGATTTCAAAATCACCTGCGCAGGATTTGA
This sequence comes from Tetracentron sinense, assembly GCA_015143295.1. Lineage (NCBI taxonomy): Eukaryota > Viridiplantae > Streptophyta > Magnoliopsida > Trochodendrales > Trochodendraceae > Tetracentron > Tetracentron sinense. The sequence goes on along the minus strand of CM026555.1, from coordinate 17,449,693 downwards.
ACTTAATCAACTGTCTTACCCAGAACTTGGATAATCTCTCAACTTAATGAGTATGGATTTCTTGTTTGAAATTCATCATGACACGAACAGCTTTCGGACTATCCAACTGTCACTATATTGTATTCCCTAAGTTAAAAAATACATTAGTGGAATCAAAACAATCAGATCACTGCTCAGTCATAGATGAACACATCAGATTTAAGGATCATCGAAACCGTTCAATGTGAATGAGAGACCAACTATCTAATAGTATGCAAGAGGTCTCTCATTGAATGCAATTAGTCGGTGTACATTTAAGCACCCATATGCTGATGTGTAGTCTCCACTACAATAGTTCGAGATAGAACTACATCTCAACTATTGAGAACATCTTAGCATTCTGGCAGCCATATAAGTGAAGTGCCCAGCTTCACCCATAGTTGTGACTATATAAAGTATAAGGAACTAGAAAGTTATATTTGCCTGTGATAATCCAATCACATAGCTTTCCTACAATATATCCTAAGGACCTTTATCAATATCTCATATCGTATAGATCGTCTCATGATCATGGTCAATTACCCATAATGAATACACAATACATTAAGAAGTTTTTATTAATTAAATTAATAAGAATCTAACAATCTAAATGACTTTTCTGGGCATCATGTCTTACACATGCATCCAAGGGGTATGAAGATGTACCAGAACTTGAAGAGACACTTCTGGTAGTGTAATATGAAAAGAGAAGTCACAGAGTACGTTTCTAAATGTTTGGTGTGCCAGTAGGTGAAGGCCGAGCATTCGAGACCAGCAGGTCTTTTACAGTCCCTCCTTATTCCGGAATGGAATTGGGAGAATATCTCGATGGACTTCATAGTTGGTTTGTCAAGGACGGCGAAAGGCTCCAATGCCATCTGGTTGATAATGGACAGATTGACGAAGTCTGCGCATTTTCTTCCTTATTGGACTACATTTAGTTTGAATCAGTTGGTAGCCTTGTATGTCAAGGAGGTGATCTATCTACACGGGGTGCCGATTTCCATCGTGTCTGATCGAGACCCTAGGTTTACTTCTAGGTTCTGGAAAAATTTTCAAAGCGTTATGGGTTCTCGGTTAGATTTCAGCACCGCCTTTCATCCTCAAACCGATGGGCAGACTGAATGGGTAAATCAGGTTGTAGAGGATATGCTCCGAGCTTGTATGTTGGACTTTCAGGGCGGTTGGGATGAACACTTGCCGTTGGTTGAGTTCGCCTACAACAACAGTTACCAGGCGAGCATCCAAATGGCACCTTTCGAAGCTCTGTACTGTCAAAGCTGTAGATCTCCTCTATAATGGGATGAAGTTGGTGAGAGGAAGATACTGAGTCCTGAATTGATCGAGCAGACCGTAGAAAGGGTTAAGGTCATCAGGGAGCGGTTGAAAACTGCTCAGGATAGGCAGAAGAACTATGCGGACACTCGCCGCAGAGATTTGGAATTCCAAGTTGGGGATCGGGTCTTTGTGAAGATTTCGTCAAGCCTGGGAATCATGAGATTCAGGAAGAAAGGGAAGCTTAGCCCTAGGTATGTAGGGTCATTTGAGATCATCACTAGGGTTGGTGAGGTTGCTTACCGGGCAGCCCTACCGCCTCACATAGCAGCGGTCCATAATGTATTTCACATTTCCATGCTCAGGAAATACATTCCAGATGCTTCCCACGTCATTGCTCTTGATCCCGTGGAGATTCGAGAGGATCTCACTCTGGTTGAGCAATCGGCTCAGATCTTGGATCGTCGAGGTCAACTCTTGCGTACCAAGACTATCCCGTTAGTCCTCGTGAAATTGCAGCACCATTCTACAAAAGAGGCTACGTGGGAGCGTGAAGCTGAAGTGAGGGAAAAGTACCCTCATTATTTTTCTTGATGTTTTTTTCATGTAATTTGTTTCTTCTTGTTCTTTTGGTATCGTTCCAATTTCGGGGATGAAATTCTTGTAAGGCGGGAGGATGTAGAACCCCGAATCTTCATTTCACTAAGTAGTGAATGGTGTGTGAATAATGCTCAAAGTGGAGTCTTGTACACTAATAGTTTTTATGCTAATAAAAATATTTGGATATATGGTGTGCATGTGTTGATAGGTATATATAGCCTAAGGGAGTGTGTTTTGAGTGTACAAGGTGTTAGAGTTGGAATGAAGAAGGTCCAAGTAGTGGAAAAAGGGTTTTGCATCAAAAACAGGGGAGAACCGATCGCTCGCTCTAGACACCGATCACTCGGTCATCCACCGATCGCTTGGTATCTATCGACTGGTCAAAGATTTGGTATGGAGAAAAATTCTAGAGAGGATGTTTTCAACCGATCTCTCAGTCAAAACACCAATCGCTCGGCATACCACCTATCGCTCGGTCCTGACCACCGATCGATCAGTTATACGCAGTTTTGCTTCATTAAGGGTGTTTAAGTCTTTTAACCACCTCTTTTGCCTATAAAAGGTCCCAGCTCATGCCTAAGAGTTTCATAAACCCTTAGGGCATATCATTGAGAGATTTTGAGAGGAGAAGAGGGAGAAAGGCTAGGGTTTGCTCAAGCTTGAAGAGAAGATCAAGATCTTCCCTTCTTTGGTGTTCTCCAACTAAAAATTTGAGGTTCTCACTTATTCCAAGCCTTTGGAATCGAATTCACCGATTTCACCAAGGTAGATACATTCTACTACCAAACTTGTGAAAATACTAGTTCACCATATGATGTTCTTCTCATTCTATGCTAAAATATTAGGTTGATATGGTATGTGATGTTGATTTTATACTTGGATGTAAACTACAATTATTAGGCACTCTATATGTTTGGTTTAATGCCTCTAAGGACTTTTATGTTTAAGTATGCTATTATTCTCATGTGCTTCGTATGTCTCGCATGAACCGGGGTTTTCATGGATTTCTCAAAGTTATAAAAAGTGTTTTTAAGTAAGGGACTCACATGATGATTTTAAGAAACACCATGATATTGTCTAAGATCGGTTCACAAGCTCCAAGGATCATACTAAACTTACAAGAAACTCTATGATAAAGTCTAACATTGATGTACAAGCTCCAAGGATCAAAAATGTAAATGTTCTAAGATCTCTATGGTTTTGCTCTACGGTATTGCTCTAAGGCTCTATGGACCATAAATGACACTAAGGAACTCTATGAACTTAACACAACTCAAAGAATTCGCAAGGCTATGATTATCGCAAGACTTACACGGTTTTAGTTTTCGGATGTCATCACACATGCTATTTCACGGTTTCTCCATGTCTCGCATGCTTCCATGATGTTATTGCTTTGTTGTTAGTAGTATATATACGCTGAGTATTCCACGCTCAGCCGATATTTGTTATCATTGGCAGGTGCACGGGTTTCTTTCAACTTGTGTGGTTCAGAGCCTTGGATAGAGGAAGAATACTACGACCCGGAGCCTTCTATGGACCACTACCAGGATGATGGATCGCTAGATAGGCGGCCCGACTTTGACTTCTGCTGACTATGTTAGGAAGAGAAGATATTTTGTGTATGTTAAGAGTGGGACTTGTCCACTCCATATTTTGGATATATATTTTGTTGGTTCAGATTTGAACCGAACGATAGGAGTATTTGATTATAAATTGTTTCCGCTATGTATAACTTGTGTATTCTAACAGGTTGATATGTGTGCCTTATGTGTCATACGAGATGGTATGATACGGTGGTCACGAGCTAAAGTATCCCTAACTCCTAGGGGGTATTTTGGGTCGCGACATACCCGAACTATGAAATGGCATATGTACTATGATCTGGTCATTCTTGCTTGTCTTGTTTGCCTAGTACCCGAACTATGAAATGGACAGACATACTAGGTTCTTGTCTTGCTTTACTAATGCCTGGACTATAATGGAATAGAACACATTAGCATCTTATCTTGTCTTGACTAGTACCCGAACTATAAAATGGATAGACATACTAGGTTCTTGTCTTGTTTAACTAGTACCCGAACTATGAAATGGATGGACGTCTTGTTTAACTAGTACCCGAACTATGAAATGGGCAGATATACTAGGTTCTTGTCTTGTTTAACTAGTACCCGAACTATGAAATGGACAAACATACTAGGTTCTTGTCTTGCTTGCTTGTCTTGTTTTCTTGTGAGCCAGGTAAGACATATCCGGGAGATATGCCCTACCCTTGATCGGACCGATGTCCGGTTTTGTCATTCAGTTCATAAATCAAGTGTCTTGTTCTTGTTGTGTTCTTGTGTGTATCCTTATATTTTTAAAAAGATCGGTTCATGCGTGTGTGTGCTCAACAATTGGTGATATCATGGTGGCTTGCATCAATAAAGCATTATATAGTATTTCTTCTATTTTCGGAGACATGGGGGATATTAAGGAAAACATGTAGAACAATTTATCCAATTTACTAATCTATCAATAAACATGTGAGATTTGAAGGAACATACATTTCATTTGTTTAAAACTACTCAATTGGGGAAATCCCTAAGTCATGGTTCATAAGCTTGGGTTTTCATTTCCATACATGCATTTCATCGAGCACGAGGCTTCCAACATCTTCATAGCATTTTATTCATGTTCTTATGTTCAAGCATTTCATCAAACACCTTGCATGCAACATTTTTCTAAATTTCATTCATGTTTTCCTAGTCTTAGATTCACAACTTATTCATGCATTTTATCAACGTGTGGTGTTCAACCCTTTTAAAATCACATATAGCATTTCAATTCTTATTATAGTCATGTGAGAATTTAACAAGCATATAGAGTATTTGAAAAAAATCACCATTTAAGGAAAAACTACATAAATCATGCTTTCATAACTCTTCATTTAATTCATTGCATTCTCATTCATGCATTTTATCAAACAAGTGGTATTCAATATTTCTTTATAGTCTTTTGTTCATGTTCTTATGGTTCAAGCATTCCATCAAACACATTGAGTGCGTGTATTATTGATACATTACCCTTCCACCATTTTCATCACACACATTCATCACACCACTTGGCATCCAATCGCCTCAATACCCAATACCACACATACATTCCATCCACCCATCCATCCTTAGGTTATCTTGCATAAATTTTACGAATCATTGATCTCAAAGGAAAATAGGGTACATATTATCAAATCACAATCCATTTCAAGAAGAAACCTAGGTTAATACTAAGTTAGATAGTAGGGGTGTACTAACCTTGAAGATCAAATCTTGATCTTGAAGAAAACCCCTTGATTTGGAGAACCCCCAACTTGATAGAGGGTGATCTCACTTGTAGAGAATGCTCCAAGCTTGAGGAAGAAGACACCACACTTGAGGATGAAGATCCTTGTTTGGGGAAGACCCTTGATCTTGATCTCCTCTTAGTCTTGATCCAAAACCCTCCTTTGGGTTTCTCGCTTCTCCTTCCTTTCTCTCTCTTTTTCCTTTCTAGGTTTAAGGTAAGCAAAACCCCCACTTGAGCCCCCTATTTATAGGTAAAGAGGTTAAAAACGTTCATTTCTGAGCCTTTAAAAAAAACAAAATCATGCTCTGACAATCGATCATCAGTCAGGACGATCGATTGTCCACGTTCCCGTAACCTATCTAGATTTTTGGGCTCCTGACGATCGATCGGGTCCCAAATCCCTGAGAGCTACCTGGATTTTTTCTGTTTGATATTTTGATCATAACTTTTGACTCGTTCATCAGATTTTGACGATTCAATATACGTTGGACTTACCTTTGAAAGGGGAACAACTTTGATGTTTTATATAACTCTTAATTCTTCTTTATTTATGGTACAAAATGGTCATAAAGGTGACTGGGTCAGGAATTTCAGCAGAAAAATGATGGAAAACTCACATTTGACTTATCTAAGACTCAAAATATGGAAAAACGTTAAATATGAACATCGAAGAGGGTTCCAATATGGTTCTAATGGCTTAAGAATCACTCAATTCTGATAAGAAGTGAGAAAACTAGACTTCTTTCAAGTTGAGGTCATGTAGAGACTTCCCTCTTTTTTTAACACCTAGAACCTTTTCCACCTTTTATTTTCAACACCCATAGCCTAGGAAAACATTCCTAAGGCCTTCATAAACATTAACATATATTTTTCATATAAATTTGAAAAACAATTTCTCATTTTCATTGAGAATCTTTCAAGACCATACCTTAGGCATCCAGCCGTAGATACTATTCATGGCACTATTCACTACCCTATTCACATGAACAGTGCATGTGAAATTCGGGGCGCTACATTTTTCTTTTTGATATCTAACCTAAGACTTTTTAGAGAATGTATTGTGTTCAATTAGCATCATGATTGATCCTTCTTATGCATTTTTTCTAGAGATTTTTACATGAATGCTTAGGAGGTTTGGCACTATTCCTTAGTTTTAAAATTTTAACTCATCTACCTTTCATATGAGGTTGTCATTCTTCTCTTTGAGACCCACAATCCCCCTCCCCCCCCCCCCCCCCCCCCCCTCTCCTTTATTCTGATGATATTTGAGAAGATGACATTGGAGAAGGTGGAGGTGAAACGGTTTAGGTGAAACAAGGAAGATGGGCATTTTAAGGGCATTTTTGTCATTTCATTGAAAACAGCAAACCCACTAACAAAACAGGACGGCAAGTCCCTTTTTGTCCACAATTTCAAAAGTTGGGTCTCTTAAAGGAATTTTTTTAAAAGAGGGCACTCCTATGCCAGTTTAATATAAGATGGGTCCTAATACTAAATTAACCCAAAAAAATTTGAGAGACATTTTGGGTATAGAAAACCGACTTAAGGGTATTTTGACAATAAAATAATTTTAGGGACATTCTGGCCAAGAAAATAAAAAATAATTTAATAATAAAATAACATCATCCAACTAGACCAGTCGAATCGAAAACTAGTCACTCGGCCTGTAGAATCCCGGATTTCACTTTCATAGCCTGTGAATAGTGCTATGAATAGTGTGTGAATAGTGCTTTGCACTAGGCTTGTTCGAGCCAAGGTCTTCTATGTGACCTTGGTGATTTATTTATGAAATGAGGATTTTATTATGACCCTAAGTGTTGAGTAGGTGAGTGTTTTAAAGTGTGGGTGGTATTGTTATAGGTGTTTAGGGATGAAGGAACTAGAGTATCAAATACTCTAAGTATCAAAGAAGAGGGATTTCTTCACATACCCCCAACTTGTGGAAGCTCTAGTTTGGTCGGCGCTCATCAGAATCGAGTGATTCTTGAGCCACTAGAAATATGTTGAAACCCTCTTCGAGGTTCATGTTTATCACTTTTTCAGATTTTGAGTCGAAGTTAGTTCAAACATGGAATTTCCGGAAAGTGGTCTGCTGAGAATTCCTGGAATAGTTTGGACCAGTCCACTTGTGAGCTCATTTTGACCCTTTAAAACTCAGAATTGGGCTTTGTACAAGACATGAAAGTTGTTTCCCTTTGAATATAGAATCCAACGCAAGTTAAATTGTCAAAATCAGATCACCGAGTCAAATGTTATGGCTGAAACAGTGAGGTAGACTAAACAGGGCAGCTTGAGCGGGAGACCAGTGGTCGACCCCTCCACTAAGGGTCGACCGGTCAGACCAGGGGTCAACTGCTCCAGCACTTTTTTGTATGGGGATTTATTCCAGAACCCCCCAAACACAACCGGTCGACCGGTCACACCTCCGGTCGACCCCTCCATGCTTTTTGGTGCCTAAACCGACCTTGGGAGATCTTTTTGAGGGGTTTAGGAGTCTTTTACCAACCCCTTAGCCTATTTAAGCACCCATTTTCATGGTTAAGGGTTTACACAACCCTTAGAGAAGGTTTTGAGAGAAAGGAGAGTGAAGTTAGGGTTTGTGAAGGGGGTTTTGCTAAAGGTGGTTGTCAAAGCTAAAGTGAAGCTTGTTTAGCTTCTAGAAGTGCGATCTTCACTTCCTCGGTGCATTCTCAGGCGAATTAGATCAAGGGATTGATCTAGGAAAGGTAGAACAATCTACTAACCACCTTGTTATGATTCATTCATGCTTAGTGCTTATTAAAGCATTGTTTTTGGTATAAATTGAGGCGTATAGCCTTGTTAGTAAGCTTGTTGCATGATATTTGAGAAAATTAAGGCTTGTAGCCTTGTATGTGTATAAAAAGAAAGCTAAAAGAGAGGGGTTTTGATAAGAGAATGTGAATACACTCTCCTACTTCGATTGTTAAAACTTCCTTATACTTAGTAAGATTAAAGGCTTGGGTTTTGATGCAAAGAGTGTACATACACTCTACTAACTATCTTTTATGATTCATTGCTACCTTGTAGGCTTAGATGCATGATTTTGGGTTGTATGTATATACTATTAGGTATATACTATGGACATGAATGAAATGAAATAATAGGTATGGATGTATGTTTTTGAGAAAATTAAGGCATATAGCCTTATATGCATATACTATTGAAGAAATGAATTGAAATTGGAAATTTTACTATACATGATGATTTCCTTGCTTAACCTATTGATCACAAATGATGTATATCATCACCATGGTTTTATGATAAATTTTTTGTTAAATGTAAGTATCAAAAGAAGTTTATAATTATGATTTGACAAAATGGGCTAAGTAACCCATGTATATGCTATGATAACTACATGAGTGAAATTCCATGATCTATTACAATGTTTTCAATACTCTCTACTATGATGCTCATAAGTACTCTACGCATATGACTAAATGTTTAAAAGCTTTCCATGATCTCTATTATGCTCACATGCACTTGATGATGCTCACAAGCACTCTATGCACATGTATGACGTGTATGATTGAGATTTCACATAAGAATAAGAAAGTAAAAGCTCATAAGACTCGCAAGAAAGGTTAATAAGAAAGGGAAACTAAAAGCTCCCAAAACTCACAAGAAAATGCTCAAAAGTTCACAAGAATATGAGAGGATACTGGTATACTATGACCAAGTACGGGTACTGGTATTTGTCTCCAAGTAAAATAAAGAATGTGAAAGGATCTAGTGTACTATGACCAGGTACGGGCACTAGTATCTGTTTCCAAGAATTAAGGAAGGATGTTTTAGTGTACTATGACCAGGTACGGGCACTATTATTTGTTCCATAAAAGCAAAAGAGGATGTTAGTATACTATGACTAGGTACGGGTACTAGCATCTGTCTCCAAATGAGTATAAGATAAGTGAAAAGTATGATCTCATAAGGAACTCACAAGATGCTAATAAGCTCATAAGACTCTGATAAGCAACGCATAAGATACTCATAAGACTCATAAGGAATTTTCAAGAACTCATAAGGTAATAAGAAGCAGAGAATTATAAGCCACGCACAAACTCTTAAGAACTCATAAGGAAATTCATAAGGAACTCAAAAGACATATAAGACTAATAAGATATTTGAAATGTGTTTTGTGAATGTATGAACTCTAATATGATTTAAAGGATGTTTTTCGAGACTATGCAATTGTTATATTATTTTAAACTTCCACATCTGATAATGCATATGTTCTGTTGAACTGTACTCTGTATGACATGTTAATGTTTTATAACATTGTTAGTTAGTAGTTTGTATACACTGAGTATTAAATGCTCAGCCGAATTGTTATTTCAGTAGGTTCCAGGTTGGATGATCGTGCTCCAAAACCGAGGATCGAGCAAGAGCTTGCTTGGGATCATCATGCTGATTATAGGGGCCTGGATATGTGGCCTTATGGTTGAGAGAGAGCGACATGGATTTGGGTTTTCATTTTGGGGGTTTTTGCATCGGACTTGAGTTGGTAACTCAAGGGATGGATTTTGTATAAAAGGCTTAGTTCTCATTTAGTCCTAGTTGACTCTTGTACATGGAACCTTATTATATAGAAGTAATTTTCAGGTTCACTATTTTCTATGCCTTATGTGTCATACAGGATGGTATGTCACGGTGGTCACGAGCTAAAGTATCCCTAACTCCTAGGGGGTATTTTGGGTCGCGACACGGCAGGTTCAACGGTTGGTCTGGTTATGAAAACATTGCACATCTATTAATAAAGAGCAGTTTTAGAATTAAATTAAAATGTTAAACAATTTTTTTAGTGAAAAAAGTCTCCTAATAATAAGGGGAAATTTTAAAACTAAACTAAAATTCAATTAATTTTTTTTAAATAGCATTCTCTTTATATATTAGCAAATTGATAGTTTTAAAATTAAGTTAAACTTCAATCAACATTCAAAGCACTGGTGTCTCTATGTATGAGTGAAGGGTAGTTTTAGAATTAAGTAAACTTTAGTCAACGTTTTGAACCCATATGTGTAAGGGTAGTTTTGGAATTAACTAAAATCTAACCCATATGTGTAAGGACAGTTTTGAAATTAATTAAAATTCAATCAACCTTTAAACCAAGGAAAAGGTAGGTTTTGAATTAATAAAACTTCAATCAATCATTTTGAACACGCCCATCCTCATTATATTAGTAACTAGTGGGTTGCACGTGTGATGCATGTGAGAAAGAGGGGAGGAGGAGAGAGGTTGGGAAGAGGGACCCTAAGGAGGGGCATTTTGGAAAAACAAATTAAGTAATATTTTGGGTATAGATACTTGAGGGACATTTTGGGTGAAAATTGTGAGGGACACATTGGGTATAGAAACATGGCGTATAGGGATATTTTGAGAACCAAAAAGGTTTAGGAGCATTTTGGGTATAGAAAAAATTGAGGGCATTTTGGGTATATAAACTTTAAAGTCATTTTAGAAATGAAAAAAAATAAAATATAGGCAAACTTGAGGAGCATTATGGGTTAAAAAATTTGTGAGGGGTATTTTGGGTATAGAAATTTGACTTGAGGACGTTTTGAGAACTAAAAAATATTTGGGACATTCTGATTATAGGAAAAAAAATCAAGGGAATTTTCAATATAGAAACCTGACTTAAGGGCATTTTGAAAATATAAAAACTTTAGGGACGGGCCAAAAAATATAAAAATATATATTTTTTAATAATAAGAAGACATGATCCAATCGGATCGATCGAATAGGGAACCAGTCACCAGGCCAGTTCGATGGACGGTCCGGTTATAAAAAAATTTCTTAATATATTAATAAAGGGCAATTTTAGAATTAAATTAAATTTTAATTGACTTTTTAAGTCACGTAAATTTTTTGGCGAAAACCCTAGATTAATAAAAGCTAAAATTAATAAATGATTGTTTTAGAATTAAGCTAAAATCCAATAACGTTTTGAACCCGATCATTCTCTTTAAATTAATAAAGAAGATAGATATATTACTAAAGGGTAGTTTTGAAATAATGATAAATTTTAATTAATCTTTTAAGTATCACTCTCATTATATATTTGTTTATAGCAGTTTTGAAATTAAGCTAAAATTCAATTAACGTTTTTAAGCATTATTGCCTTAATATATGAGTAAAGAACAGTTTTGGAATTAGCTAAAATGCAATCAACGTTTTAATCTATACAAATAAAAGGCAATTTTAGAATTAACTAAAATTCATTCAATGTTTAAAGAGCAGTTTTTGAATTAAGGAAATAAAGCGCAGTTTTGGAATTAGCTAAAATTCAATTAACTTGAAACCTATATAAGTAAAGGGCAATTTTGAAATTAACTAAAATACATTAATGTTTTGAACCATATGAGTGAGTAAATGGTAGTAAAAAAATCCGGTAAACCCCAAAAATAATATTTTTGAGTTGAGAACCCACAAACCCAAGGGGGTGGCTAGGTCTTCCTAAAAGTCTATCATTTTCAAAATTGTGCAATTAAATTATTTACAAATGAAAGATGATAATCAAGTGCGGAAAAGGAAAACAAGCAAACCACAACACAAAGGTTTTTATGTGGAAACCCTTCCGGGAAAAACCACAAGACCTAGTCCAGCAAGAGATATCACTAAGACAAAGTAACAAATACTTACAAGACTCGAACTGTTCTCAACCGGACTCGATACAATGATCCTCAGTACTAAGTCATCCACGCCTCGAAAAGCAATCACGATCTCACAAGGCTCGCAATCTACCGCAGTAGCTTGTTCTTCTTTTGTGTCTCCACAACCACGGTCTCTCGATCGATCTCCGTCAATGATGGCTCCGGATTCCTCCGACAAAATTACCATAATCCTCCCCAAATTGATTTCCTTCACAAAGGCTTTGGATTACTCCGACCAAGTTGTTCTTACAAGAACGGATTGATGGTTGATTAACCAAACTCTAGTTTGAATCTCAATAATGGAATAACAAGTAAGAATAATCAAATAAAGTCTTGTATTCTCTAGGATGGAAGAGGAGAGGAGAATGGATTTGGGAACTCTAAATATCCTTTAGAAACTCTCTCAAACTTCTTAGGTTCAAATGGGGATCAAACTTAATTTATATAGGGTCAAAATTAGTGTTCTAATCAAGATAGGAGACTAAAAACACAAGGAGTGGTCGACCACTCATTAGACCACTCTCTGGAAAATAACACCATACTAAAATTTAGTATGAGCATTCGACCAGAATCAAGAGAGGTCGACCGGTAGACCATATATTATGGACCGAAATTGGAGTAACGGTCAATAATTTATGCCCCATACACCGAACAAGAGTTGTTTTGCATTTCTAACTCCTCTTATACCTATGAAGGCTTGTATCTAGTCACTTAAGGTACATAGAATGATTCTAAGTCAATTTCCCCCTAGGGTATAAGGTATCTAGGTTACTTATAATCGTATGAGTGAGACGAATGCAATGCTTTAAATGTCTTCAATCGAACCTCTTCAGTCTTCATCATCACGGACTTGGATGCTTGTAGGCAAGGACTCGAGACACTACTAGACACTGTGTTTTAACATCAGAATATGCCAATACCAAAATATGGACTTACAAGTAGTTTTGAAATTAAATAAAATTTCATCAACATTTTGAACACGCCCATTCTCTTTATATTAGTACTATTGGGCAGCACGTGCGATGCACGAAAGGGGTTTGGGAATTTTGCAAAATTTCATCTCCGTTTTCATGGCTCATTATGTATAAGATAAGATGGAAAAGAAGATTGAGATAAGAAAATGGTAGTTCTGGAATCACAAAAGATTCAATCAATGTTTTGAACATAGGCATCCTCTTTATATTAGTGACTAGTGGACAGTATGTGCGATGCACGTGAGAGAGAGGAAGGAGAGAGAAACTGAGAAGAGGGACCCTAGTGAGGGCATTTCGATAAATAAAAATTAAATAATATTTTGGGTATAGAAACTTGAGGGATATTTTGGATTAAAAAAATAGTGAAAGACATGTTGCTTATTGAAATATGATGTTGGGATATTTTAAGAACCAAAAAGTTTTAGAGACATGTTGGGTATAGCAAAGAAAGGGGGCGGGCAGGACCTTGAGGAGACGTTCTTCTTTTGGAGCATTTTACCAAGAGAGTGAGGAGTCCGTTATGCCACTGAGGTCGCCATGTGTCCATTTTAACACTACTTAATTGTGATTAAGATTGACCCACTCTATGGTTTACCCACTTATCTTTGGTTTTTAGAAAAAAAAAATGCAAAACAAATTTAACCATTAGAGTTAGTGAATTTTAATCAAGGTTTAAAAGAAATTAATTTTTTTTCCTAAAAACCAAGAATAAGTAGTTGAACTCTAGGGATCAGTGAATCTTAACCACAGTTGGAGTCCCATTACACCCTTAAGGTTGTCATGTGTCTCTTTTGACACCCCTTAACTGTGGTTAAGATTCATCTACCCCTAGAGTTCACCCACTAATCCTTGGTTTTTAGAAAAAATATTAATTTTTTAAAATCCTAGTTAAAATTCATTAATTTTTTGTTTTCCTAAAATCCAATAATAAGTGGGTGAACCTTAGGAGTGCGTGAATCTTAATCACAGTTAATGAGTGTTAAAAGGGATACATGACGACCTCAGTGGGACTCCAAGGAGTCCAGTTATAGAGAATTTCAAGCCTAATAGATAGATGAGTGAAGGTACTATGCGAATTAAGCAAATTTTTAATTAAGTGTTTGACTTCTGTAATGATTATGATTATGGTAAAGGTAGTTTGGGAATTTTATAAATTTTCATTTACATTTTCAAGAGCGCATTATGCAAAGGATAGTTTTGGAATTACAAAAGATCCGATCAACGTTTTGAACATGAGGACTCCTTTTTATATATAGGACATTTTTTAAGTCCCTCCTCTCTGCTGTCGTGGAATTTATGTGAAAATTAAATTAGTGGGCTTTTGCAGGCCCAGGAGAGAGGAATGGGCCAAAACTGGGTATTATCCAAAAATGTTGGACTGGGGACCAACACGATCAGCCATATGGCCAGTCCTACCATTGGTCAATGCCAAACCAGGTCCGTTGAACGTCATGAAGACAGAGAGACCAGCAGAGCCGAGTCCAAACGCATGTGTGATGATTTTGATTTCTGATTCAGCCTAGTGGATTTCAAGAGGTCACAAGATTATTCCAGAATTTTCTAAAGGCCACATTTGAGTGGGCCCACATAGCACCAAAAGTCTATTGGAAATAAAATGAAAATCAAATAAGTATTATATGTTCCATAAGAAAAATGATAAGTAATTAAATAATTAATAAAAGAAAATATAGTTACCTCCATAAGGATAAAGCATAAATAATAAAATTTGGAATTGAGTGAGAGGACGCAAGGAATTTTCTGATTAACTCGATTCATTTCGAAATCAAATACAGAATTTTTTGGTTATTTAGAGTCTAATCGAATGGTCTAGAGTCTAGAATCGTTTGACAAGCCTAAATTTTTGTGACGTGCTGAGATTCTAGAGGGGCCACTCATTATAACTTCTAATGAGTGGCACTAATAGAAACCATTCCTCCGTTATCATAATCCATATTAGGATTCTGCAGATTTGGGTTGGACATTTAGGCCCAAAATCATGGTCCAGTGGAATGGGCTTCATCACCTACTTGGGCCATTCACAGTCTTTTGAGTCTCACGCTGAGTATTTGACAAGTAGAGTTGGTCCTCCAACTTCTATTAGGCTATGTTCTTTTAGTGGAACTTTTAAAGTCTAAAACTTTCATTGTTTTATGCCTAATTTTACTTAATGTATAGAACTATATATTCCATAGAGTGCAAAAGTTCTACAAATATGGAACTTTCAAGGTCCACCAATAATTTTGGAATTTTTTAAGTTCCGTAGATGTAAAATTTCTAATTAAATTGAACTCAATAAATCCAAGATACCATGAGTAAAAGGGTTAGAAACCCTATCCCCTCTCTTCCTAGGCTCTTCCCTCTTGTTCCAAAACTTTATATGTTCCGGACTTTTAAAAGTTCCACCAAAAGAACAGAGCAGGGGTTTGCATTCTTTACGAAGTCAGATTTATTCTTTATGAGTTTGAGGGTGCATTAGCTGTGATTATTTTTGCAATAAACTTTTATGATATAATCATTGGACATTTAACCACTGAAAAATTATAAACATATCTAAGCTGTTTAAGATAGTATTGGTTTAAATGGTTACGATTTTATAAAATTGATTAAATCACTTATCCAAACTAGTTTATTGAAAAATTAATATTTTAATCACTTATCAATGATTAAATGAAGAAAAAAATCAAGCCAAACACACCCAAATTGAGAACTAATAATCATTTTGGCCAATGTCATAGAAGTATAGTTTACATGGAATGAGATAGAATCAGAAATGGACAGTGTGTATCTAGGAATGCCCATCAGGCCAAGCCGAGTCAAGTTTGTTTCAAGCCCGGTCTATCTATTCTGGGTCAGTGCCCAGCCCGGCCAAAACTTAACTAAGACAATTGGCCCAAACCTAGCCCATATAAACTATGAGTTGGATCTAATCCTGAGTTACCACAACTCGAACTCAGTTTGGGCCAAACCTGAACTTGTCCCAGTATTCAACATAAATTGATCAAGGCACACCAAGTTGACTCCGTCCTTCTGAAAGAGGAAGTTGGTAAAGGTCTATACTGGTACATATATGATATAGAGAGAGGGAGAGAGAGAGAGCTCAATTGAAAACCGACACATGTCCTTACTTAACCACGAGTTGGTTTTTGACAGAGAGTAAGAAATGCTCAAAAGTAGAACTAGCATAACTCAATTCTACTAATAGAAGTACAAGTATATAGCTGAAATTATCATTCACCTTACTTTATTAATAAGAAATAAAAGTGGATTACAACTTAGAAGAAAGTGAGTCTTATTAGTAGGACCCATCAATATATTCTCTCAATGAATACGTAAGAGGCACCATGCAAAAAAGTTAAAAAATGACAGCCCATAGAGTCCTTGGTCTTAACTGGAATTTCAAACTCCTCTTTCAAATTAAGGGTGGTGCCACGCGCACCCACTATTTACTGGTATACACCAACCTTAAAACATCTGTAATTAAACACCCCTATAAAAAGGTAAAAAGACCAAAATGTCATCTTCTCCTTCAACCTCCTTCCTACCAATCTTGTTGGACTTGAATAAAACCTGCAGCTCCATCCGAAAAACACACTACAAAGAAGTCTAAGCTCTTACCCTTTCTATGGTTCTTAGGCATTCATAAGTAGAACTCATAAATAATCAGATATTAGTAAATCTTATTAAATTTAAATTCATATAAGAAAATTTAATTTAATTACTAGAATATATTTACAAAATATACTAATGTATTGTAAAATTATTTAATATAAAGAGAGCAACGTTTAATAAAATTAAATCTTTTTTAAAATCTTAAAAAATTATGTTTTTCATTAAAAATGAAAAAATTATACATGCAAAGCACGTGCACACCTTTACTAATATATATAAGTTCGAGCAATAGTCCGCTTCTCGCAGGGTACCGCGAAAACGACATCACACCCCTTTAAAACTCTTCAAGTGTCCCTTTAAATATAGTTAACTCTTTTCAACTGTGCTTATAGATTTAACCTTATTTTATATAAAAAGTCTAGGTAAAAAATATCAATCCTTAAGGTTTAGTGAATCTTAACCATTGTTAAAGAGAGTTAAAAAGAGACCCGTGGTAAGTATTAAGTGGCAACACGTGCTCCTTGCGGCACCGCAAGGCACGGATTATTTTTCTATGAATTCGGGCTAGGTTGGATCTCGAACTAGGCCAAGGTTGGAACTTACTTCGGGTCCAAAAGAGTGCCCAAACCTCAGCTCACTCTTAACTTGTGTTGGGTCAAGCGGGCTTGGGCTGGGTCGACCCAGTCCATTGTGCAGCTGTATTGCAACAAGGACATTAATTTTATTATGCAAATTTTTAAATACCTTTTCGTGAGAGAATTCTGGAGCCTCTTTTCATGAGATTTGAGTAAAAAATTAATCACTAAGCATAACTAAATCTCCTTCAAGAATTGCAAGCTTTTATGCTCTCTTCTACTCCTCATTTATTGATCTGAGGGATCTACACAATCCATCCTGAAGTCTGGATGATCTACACGATCCACCTTACCCTGTTTTGTGGTTAAGGGTTAGGGTTTTTACGTGATTGCTCCTCAGATTTTGCAATATTCTCTATTTACTAATACTTTTAAGATTTTAATAATTCTCATAATTTTCCCAATTTTTAGCATTTATGAAAAGTTTCATACCCCCTCATCATTGTAGTCTTGTTAGAGTTTGCAAAAGAAAGAATAACCTTTTTCATTCTCCTTTCAGCACACAGACGATCTTTCCTCCCAGCAAGAATTGTTTTTCTTCCCTTCTTCGCTAGTTGTGCATTGCTCTATTGATAGAAGATAAAGCTTTCTTGCTCTAATTGAGACATTTTTCGCTCATTCAAGTTTTCTTTAGTAGGGTGTGCAAGATCAAAAACCCAAGAAATAAATTAAAATTTTCTTTAAAATTTGTTGCAATACAAGCACCATTAATGGTGCAATAAGAGCTTTTATTTTCTACTCATTTTGCTCATTACCTCATTGTTTATGGGTAAAAAAACTCTATATACCAATAACGACATACTATTAATATTTTCTTCTTGTTTTAGTTATTACTCTTTTTTTTTTTTTTTATCTTTATCCCATTTTTTGAAAAGAAAAACTCAACACAATTAATGGTGAAATTAACGTTCAGCCATTAATTGCACATAGAAACTTAGAACACCATTAATGGTGCATAGAAGCTCAAACAACCACCGATTGAGTTTGGTAAACCATTGGTTTATTATAAAATAATGGGAAATTATTAACGTACCTGGGAAATGGATTTTAAAATCCAAGGCTAGACCTCATTGGTCCATGCCCCCCCTCTTAAATACCCACTAACTGTGGTGGGTATTTAAGAGGGGGGCATGGACCAATGAGGTCCAGCCTTGGATTTTAAAATCCATTTCCCAGGTATGCTAATCACTGCTCTAAAATAATTAATTTGGTGGAAGACTAATTGGATTTCAATTCGATGGGTTCAAAGTATTAACAATTCCCGTAATAGAGAGTGAATTTCTTCACTACGACTACCCATTTAAAATTGGTGGATGCTGAGAAGTACCAATTGAAATATTAAAAACCTTCAAAAAAGACACCGGTGAAAACTAGCACCCAAAAAAATATCAATGTAAACAACGATTGATCGGCGGAGACTTGTCTTTCCCAAAAAAATTATCTACCTGACTCATTTTCCCCAACAAAATTACCAATCTAACTCATTTTCCCCCAACAAAACTACTGATCAAACTCGTCTCCCCCAATAAAACTACTGATCAATCTGTGCAAACTCGTCTTCCTCAACGAAATTATCAAACTACTTAGTTTTCATCCAATTTTATATTCTCAATCATCCCATCTTCTCAAACACACACATTTATCATTTGTTTTTCTCAAAAACAAAGTTAGGGTTCCAAGAAATCATTTTGTACGTACATTTTCAGAGAAATTGTTTGTAAATATCACTTTCCTAGCCAGCATAAACAACAGAGAAATAGAGAGATAAAAAAAAAAAAGTACTTACAAATTTGTAAATGCCAAATAAAGTTAGGAAAATGTGAGAAAGAGACGTTGGTGATGCAAATGAAGTTAAAGGATCGAGACACTTGCCAAAGCATGCCAAAGAAGACCAAAACTATAGCCGAAAAGATACGGAAAGAACGAAGTTTGAAATGGGAAAAAATAGAAGGAGAACTGTGGTTGTCGAACTGGAACGGTGGATCCATCGAACAGGAATGATGGATCCATCAATCTAGAAGGGCAATTTAGTCCGAGTTCACATGCTTCGTGTGTTTGGAGTGATAAATTGGTTCATTGTCAAACTTGAGGGGCAATCATGTAAAAACCCTTTCAGAATTGAAGATTTGTTATTCATCTTCGTGAGAGAATATCAACTTTCCAATGATTTCTCTGAATTTCCGGAGCTCTCAAAAGATGGGTAAATATAGAATTTTATATATAGAAATATCCACACATTATTTCAATATTTACCAAAATCCCTTTTGAGAGATCCGGAATTCAGAGCACTAGTTCATAGTTAACCTATGTTTCAAATTACCTGCAATTCAATGCAAAGACAAAACCTATTACGTGCTACGATTCTATAGTTAGGTCATCTAACTGTATCACACCCGTCCCTATAGCTCATGTGGCAAGGTGTGCCCCTCATGAGGACGCCTTGAAATCAAGTCCCAAGTAGGAAAGCTTTCCCTCAAGTGATATGGTAACCAGAGATCCACTCCACCCACAAGTTATTGACCTACTAATCTTAACATAAAAAAAAACAAGGGAAAATCTGCATTGCACTTTTTCAAACTTCAATAACTTTAAAAATATTAAGCCAATATACACTACCAAGGCACCATAGTGGTTTTGTGAGGACCACCAGCTTTGGTTTGAGTTTGATCTTGTGATCGTTTCCAGGTAGTATTATCTTGTAATAGGCCCTACTATAAGATTTTATAGCTTAGGTATATATGAGATGGTTGTTTTGCAAAGTTGAAACCCAAGCCAAAGTACTCCCCACTACCCCCACTTAGATAAACAGTCAACTATATATCTACTAGTAACCGAAAGAGATGTGATTAAAATCTACACTTTTTTTTTGGAAATCATTCCATGTAAGAAAAAATTACTTCATAAAATATAAGTCAATGGGGATCCACCACATGACCCCGTCACGTGGAAAAGCCATGGCATGACACATCAACGTCGCGTTAGGTACAACTGTACATTGTCGACACGTCGTAATCTTCTGATAGTTTAGATAGGGTTAGTGTTGATTCTAAATCGACATTTATGCTAAGTAGGTAGAGGTCGGAGTATCAAACCACATGCTCTAAGAGATCATTGGTGTGTATTTAATGAAAAATTAAATTGTTTTTGGTTCTTCCTACATGATTAGCCTCTAATTATATACTTCGTTAGGCGAATTAGGGTTTCGCTTAGTATCCGACCACATGCTCTAGGCGATCAGTCATGGGATCTTTTTATTTGGATTGTCTCTGATTAAGGATTATTTAGCATTAATCTTATCCATGGAAGTCAGGGAATCTCTACCAAGAGATTTGAGTGCCAGTGCACCAATTTTGGCTTCGCTTTCACAAGAAAAAGATATCTAAAAAAAGGGCTTAAAAAGGCGCTTGTCCTTGGGCCACATCAATAGAGATGAGATAAGAACCTAGGCAAGTGAGTGGCTATTAAAATGTGCATTTCCAAGTCAAAGGCCTGGAAAGTCGTTTTCATAACGAAAGTGCATGTTAGTGGGTCGTAGTTTCACTCAATTATAAAAACCCTATAGTGGTACGAGTAATTTTTTTCTTTTTTTAGTGAAGGAAAAAAGAAGGGATGCGACACACGAGGACTTGATAGGAGTGTATAGGTATAGGGATGGACCCCATTTTGAGGCTCTTAGATGACGTGGTTGATACACCCACCAAATTATTAATCTTAGATAAATAATCCCTATATATATATCGATCGAGAGAGAGAGACATTAAAACCCCTATCAGCAAGACTTGAGGTCCGGGCTAGTGTATCCCCATAAGGAATGGACAAAATTTCGAGTGGGTGAACCATAGGGATAGGTGAATCTTAACCATAGTTAAAGAGTGTTAAAAGAAACATATGACAACATGTTAAAAGTGATTTATCTTTATCTATATATATTTCTTTAATAGGGGCATATATATATATATATATATATATATATATATATATATATATATATATATATATTTTTTTAATAATAATAAATTAATATTTATCTTTATCTATATTTAAAATAATAATTTAATTATTAAATTATGTAAAAACTACATATTTATAAGGTTATTTTAGTTTTATGAGCTTATAAAAATTATTATTTTATATATAATAATGTATAACATAATCAATCGGATATTTATCGAATCAGATATATCAATATTAGAATTTGAATCCGATTATAAACGGATAATAAATTACTATTTGAATTTGTTTAGTCGGATACTTATTCCAATAATTATCTAAGTAAACAAATTCATATACGAATAAGATATAAATGATATATGTATCCGTTTACACCCAGCTTCAACACTGGAAGAGAATCACTTATAGGTGATTAGGTTAACCCTATTGGATGACTTCTACTGGGTGAGTAGGTTAATCCCATTGCACACCTTGTATAAGTTATAATGTAGCAGTGGATGAGGGTACCTTTTTTTTTTGGTATATATAACACAAACACACACACGCAACTCACACACACCCCAACATGCAACAAAGCACAGAACACCCACACAACCCTTAAAAAAGAGGGTTGTATGGGACATTAAAGGGTTCACAATACACACCTAAACCATCAATGTGGGACTAAAGGGCAGAGCCCATGCTGGTTTTTTTGGTATAAATAACACCAACACACACACACGACTCACACACAGTGGATGAGGGTACTTAGATGACCAAAATTTTTATACTCTTAATTCACTTTGTGGACTTTACTGATGCTACTAACAGTAGATAAATGATCTCCCGTAGATAATCACTAAACATTCCTTTTCCTCTATTTAGCATTTTCAGCTTTTGCTTCTATTTTTCTTTCATTTAATAAAGTAATATGTTCTTAATACATAGACAATATTAATTATGAATCACATAATTGAGTATGGATTGGGTATTTGAAATTGGGAGAGGATGGAGATCAAATCGTCTAGAGTGTCCTCTTCACCAAATTCTATAAGTATAGGCTCGTGTTAACTAATAAAAATGAGACACTTGCCCTTAGCTATCTCAAATGTATTCTTAACTTTTTTCTTAAAAACTCCATTTAATTTAACATTAATTTTTAGGATTAATACTTACTTAACTAAGGTTTTAGAATTAGAAAACAGCCGTCTCATTTTTATTAGTTAATGGTAGCTTACTCGCAAAAAATGGTAGACAATGCCTTCACACACGATTTGCTCTAAGGGATGACACATTACATATGACCAATTTTATGCCTCGAAAGCTTAAATGTCTTCAATCAGGATAGGATAAAAATTGAAGATATAGACGATGTATTATTTCAACCCAAGTTCGCCATGTGTCGTGGGAAAGCGCATCATGCAAGTATTACGCATAAGGAAAATGCTTAACTTACCGGCGGTTCCCATCATATAACGAAATGGCCCATTCTCATTGGTCCACGTCTCATTTTTTAACACTCACAAACTGTAGTTAAGATTCACTCACTCCTATGGTTAAGCAATTCAACCTTATCTTTTGTTTTTAAAAAATCTTAACTTTATTTTAATTAAGCTTGACCAAAGTTAAAGGGATGTCAAAAGGGACACGAGGATATGGTTGTTAGATAATGTACCGAGTCACTGCTCCAAGTAAAACAAAGAGAAAGACGAAGTTTCGGAAAGAAAAGAAGGTCATCCTTCACCCCTAACTAGTTCTGTGTGGCACATATTTTTTTCCCTTTTTCTTAACCATAAATAATTATAAAAAATTAGATATTAATAAAGAAGAGTGCCCATATTTATTTTGGTGAAGAAAGTATTAGCTAAAATTTCTTTATAGATAAAATAAATCTAACACAAGTATTACCCTAACAAGAGTTGAAGAATACTTTGTGAAACCCCCCTCCCTTAAAATGAATGATGAATTTCTTAGAAAAAAGAAACCTTAAGATTTGTTTGGTTGTTGATAAAAAAAAAAGGTAAATTACACTGACCCCCCCTGAGGTTTGGTGAAATTTCAAACCTCCCCTCTTGTTTCTGAAATTACAATGCCCTCCCCTATCAGAATGTTTAGGTTCACACCGTTAACATATTATACGTTTTGACGATTATGCCCTTATGTATTTACTCAACACGTTTGTTTTTGTTTGGTTTAAATACTCAACCAAAGAAAACCCAAAGGTCGTCTTCTCCAAGCATTCAACGAGAACAGTGTTGAACTAGAGGGAGATGATCATCTCGAAGGTTGGTTATCAAAAGTTCTCTCCATTATCACTTATCACTTTTGGGTTGCTGCTTGAGCATATAATAATAAGGTCTTCAATTTTGCTATGATTAAAATGAAGAGAGATAAAAAAAAAAAAAAACTTATGAATGGTTGATGGAAAAACTTTTGCATTCATGATCCAGGCATGAATTTGACCCCCGGATGAGAAGTGACCACGTAACAAATAACATAACTGAGTCCTTCAATTAGTGGGTTGGTGATCTTAGGAGCAAACCAATCTTTACCTTGGTTGATTCTATACATGTCAAGTTAATGGGTAGAATCCACCGTAGAAAAAGCATGTGCTTAGGAAAGTTTAGTGACTCCTAAGATAAGACGCAAATTAGATGTCATTAAGCAGGACTCAAGGATGTGCGTAGTTGTATTTACTAGAGGTGAGGAGTAAGGTGACGGAAGGTATTAGTAGATTTGTGGTGAATCTTCATGCTAAATCATGTACTTGCAAAGATTGGGAAATATCTGGACTTCCTTCTAAGCATGCAACTGCATGCATTGTATGTAAAAGGGCAAACCTTGAAGAGTATTTTGAAGAGTACTACTCCAAAGAGACATATTTGAGGGCACATGGTGGCATCATACACCCTATATTTAATGAGAACATGTGGCTACTAGGAAATCATGAACCAGTAGAACCTCCACCCCTCCGTCGCTTGCCAAGTCGACCCAAGAAGAATAGAAGAAGAGAATTAGATGAGCCTGTCCCAGGAAGTCAGTCTCGCGCGCAGATCAAACACTATTAGGTGTTGCATTTGCAAGCAATTTGGACACATCAAACGTACATGCCAATGAGGTCCCGTGAAAGGCAAACACTCGTCAAATGTAGGACACCAAGTAAGAATTCATTACTTTGTTACGTTTCTTATTGCTTATCATTCTCATTCCTAACTTCATATTTTAAGTCTAGCTTGTATTTCTCATGTTCAACTTTTTGTGTAATATAGGGGGAGAGACCTTGTGTATAGGGCTATACTTGTTCTAAGAGCACGTCCTATGGTGGTCATAAACAGGTAATAGGATCATACTTTTGGAGGGAGGGCCAGCTTGGAAGTATACCGTTAGTTTTTAGACATAATACATATATCATACTACAGATATGTGGCCACATATTTTTTGTTGAATGTGAACATACTTTTTGGATGTTGCAACTGGTGGCCAAATTATTTATTGTTTATGTGGCTCTAGCTCTATACTTTTGATGTCTTTGTGTGTGTGTGCTGACGTTGACATGAATACTAACGAAGATTCATGTATGGATAGCACCCTGTTATTGTAGGAAAATACAAGATCTATTGTGATGTATGCAAACAAGGAAGCAATTAGTGAGCCATGAATTTTTCCTTGGGGGGCCAAAGTACATATATTGAGAAATTATCAAAGATTTTTTCCTTAGTTTTTAGGGGAGAAAAATCAAATATTGACTTAATAAATTTTAACTAGGGTTAAAGAGGATTAAAAGGGACGCATGGACGACCAAAGAATCAATCCATTTATATTATACATATAAAAAAATTATAAAATTTTATTTGGGGTGCTAACTATATAGAAAATTAAAATAATATGTATTTTTTAAAATATTCTTAATATTAATAGATTTCAAAAAATTTTGCTATGCTCCACCCCTATTTGCAGGCAAAAGGTTTACTCTTGCAGTTGCAAGAGTATCCCTCTTGTGGGTGGTAAATCAATGGACAAAAAAAGGTCACCTCACCATAAGTCTTTTTTTTTTTCCCTCCCAATTTTTGACTTTTTCCCATTCAAATTTTTTTTGAATTTTTTTTTTCCATTGATTTGCCACCTACAAGAGGGATACTCTTACAACTGCAAGAGTAAACCTTTTGCCCTATTTGCATGCAAAAGTTGGTAAAAAGGGAATATACCAATAAAATATTCAGCAAAAAGGGACCAAAAAAAGAATTTACCTATTTGGTTTGGGAAATATGTTGCATAGTTGTACGTGACTCTAGAGGATATTCACAAAAAATGAAATACTATTACGTGGCTATGAATCAATGAGATATTTAATTGCAATGACTAACTTTAACTTTAAGAATGGTAATTTAGATATTTTATAATATTTAAATCATGACATCAGTAAATTTCATCCATCTAATTAACGGAAAACTAGCATAAGGGGGTATTTGTTACAAACAACTAAAGTAGAGGAGAGGGCAATGTAATTTTAGAAACAAGATGGGAGGTCTTTGAAATAGGTCAGTGTAATTTACCTTAAAAAAAATATAGGAAAGGAAAGAAAATTTTAGATTTTTAATATTATTTTTAGGTAGATTTTGTCCAACATCTTTTTTTTTTTTCACTTATTTTCTTGGCAACCAAACATAGAATTAATGTCATTATGTCCATCGGATTTTTCCTTCCTCTATCCCATTTGTAAGAGAGGATAGGTACGGTGCATGCATTTTATTAGAGCTAGAAGTGCTAGAATGTCATAGGTAAGGATGGACTTTTCCAGTCGGGAAGAAATGACAAAAACATTAAACTACATAACACATCACAAAAATATTGTTTCTCTATATACTTATATAGGGATGATTTTGATCTCATTCTCACTCACTAAACAACCACAAGCAAACTAAAAGTAAATAATTATAAGAGCCAAATCCTCTACGGTGATAACCGGATTTGCCAAATCCGATTATCACCGCTAGAGGTCTCCACGTGTCCCTTTTGACACTCCTTAACTGTGGTTAAGATTCACCTATTCCTAGGGTTCACACACCCATCCTTGGTTTTTAGAAAAAAAATATTAATTCTTTTTTTAAAATATTTTAATATTAAAAAATCCCTAAAAACAATTTTTTAATTTTTAAAAAAATTAATATTTAAAAAAAAAAAAAACCAAGGATGGGTGGGTGAACCCTAAGGGTGTGTGAATCTCAACCACAGTTAAGGGATATCAAAAGAGACACGAAGAGACCTCAAGGGGTGATAACCGGATTTGCCATAGAGGATTTGACTTCTAATTATAATAAAGTCAATCTATGGACACTCCCAAGTATACTCTCAAATTCTGACCTTTAATTCAAATAATTAAAGGTCAAAAGTAGAGCTAATATAACTTTAGAAAATGAAAAAATAACTAAGTCAAATTTAATTTTAACCGTTAATTATTTGAATTAAATGATTATAAGGATTGGGGAGTATATTTAGGAGTACCCATAGCCTGATTCATTATAATAATCTCTAATTATTTATATCTAAAAATAATGGTAAGAATCGTAACTCTATCATAGACCAAGCAAATCAAACTAGAAAAGCATATATATGGAGAAACATATGGTCGAATAACAAAGAAGATTGAAACACAATTCTCAAGCGACACCCCATGTTGCTGTCCTCACCGACCGAAAGAAGGTAGTTCTCTCGCAACTAAGCAGGCGTTGGTTGAATAACAAAGAAGCTATTTCAATCAAGCACTGCAAAAATAACAACATATTCATATTTAATTAGACATGTAATATTCCCTTTATACAAGTATAACCCAAATGAAAAACATGAATAAGATTAGCAGTAGCACTAACAAAATGTCTTAATTTGTAAAACTTAAGGTTAGGTAAGAAAACAATAAAAAAAAATTGAAGACCACCCAAGGAAAAAAAAAATGAAAACTGCACTAGTTTTAAGGCTGTTTGGATTGCAAAAATTAGAACTTCAAAATTCTAACACAGGCGTTGTAATATCTATGAATTAAAAAGTCCATGTATTGAAATTCTACTGCAGTTGAAATATTAAATTTTGAAAAAATATGTTATTAAGTTCAAGTTTTCACTTGATAATTGATATGTTTGTTCACATAGGCCCTCTTATAATTAATATTCTATAACTTAATAATCTCTAATAATTAATAAAATTGTAAAGAACCAACTTGGTTCTATTGTGTATAATTAATAATCTCTTATACTTGTTGTTTAATAATTTTTTAAAAAAGTTCTAATATATATTATTAATTATAAGAGAAGTTTTTATGCTATATTAATTCATAGTTATATGGATCTTATAAACACTTTAGCTATATATAATAAGTTATCATATATAATATAAAGTTTTGGTGTGTTAGCATTATACATTTGTATCTACATGAAGCTTATATGAAAAATACAATACATTCAAAAGAAATTATAAAAAGAAAATTTTTGATGAACCAATATAATGATTCTTATATATAATATTCTCTTACAATTAATACAATTCATTTCCAACAAGGTTATTAATTACAAGAGGGTCTACTGTATATGATATAAATAATTATCTGCTTAGATAATCATACAAATGGTTTAGGTCAAATGGCAGGTCTCATTACTTAATATAAATCTATAAAATTGGGGGTTCTATTACTTCTTAATATGAATAAAGAATTTTTTATTTATATTATAGACTCTAGTTGGAAGAGCTCAAGAGAGATTTTGGGGACTTTCTAAGTGTGAGAGTGAGTGAGAATCAATAGCAATGAATGAGTGATCAATAAGAGTTATTGTTGTGATCAAAAGTTGTTATTTGTTCATAAATGAACTCCTTTTATAGCATTTTATCCAATAATGCCGTTGGAGAAGCATTAAATGCTTTTTGATCCGTTACAAACTAGTCATTACAACGATTTATCAGTTTCAGACATGATTTCGTCGACGAAGTGGAGTTCCCATTTGAATTCGTCGCCGAATTCAAAAGACATAATTGAAATATTAAAAAATACTAACTTGACTTCGTCGTCGAATTCTAGCTGACCAGAGAATTCGTCACCGAATTTTAGACGGAATGAAATTTCAAAGTTTCTATCATGACTTCGTCGCCGAATTCAGTTCTTACTGAGAATTCGTCGACGAATTCAGATTGAAAATCTTGAATTCTTTTTTGGATCAGATCAAAAAGATGGAATTGTTTTCCTAGGTCAATTAGCTATGTTTTAACATGATTTTATGATCCCTTAGGGCCTTAGAATGATTTCCAAAAAGGTGTCCTAGGCTCCTATAGTCAATCTATGATTCTTGAGCTTTTTCAACTTACCATTCTTTTGAGAACTTTTTACATAAGTCCTATAAACTCTTAAAATATAATAAATATATTTAAATTGTTGAGAGATAAACTTGGCTTGACTTGAGTTTTGTGGTTTTGCCTTTTGTCTTCAATGGACCCGACTTGGACTATGATCTTATCTTGAATCTTCATATTTGTATACACTGGGTTGAACTTTCTCTTGGGTAATCTTCATCATTTTTCATGATTGGAGTACTATCAACTTTATCTTCTGAAATAAACAAGCACTTAAACACTATTATTAATACCAAATATTTCATTTCATTATTATGTTATTATCAAAATTATTAGGGGTATCCATGGTTGTAACCCTGAGGCTAACAATCTCCTCATTTTTGATGATGACATAACAATGTAATGAAATGGGGTTAAGCTGCCCCTCACAACATGCTTTTCATAAAACTATGAGGTAAGCTCCCCCTAAACATATACATTTTAAAATAATAATCACAGTTGTTATTTAGATGCATATCTATGATGTGTTGAATGATATATCACTCTGGTTAAGTACCAAGAGAAGTTCCACAAAAATAAGTTTCAAATTTAAATTCTATTCACAGCATATTGGATCAAGACAAGAGAATTCCATACACAAAAAAAGGCATATCATATTTGTGTATACTGCCAAAGATGCAAAAAATTAAATTCAAATAATTCAAATTTCATTTCAAAAAGAAATGTCAAATGTCATTACCATTATCAAATTTTCATTACATTTCATTCTCCCCCTATGTCATTATCAAAAGAAAATCACAAAACAATTACAATCCATCTTGTTTTTGTTTCTTTATAAGTTCAGCTACTTTGGTAAAGATATTCTCTGAGGGACCAACTTCTTCTTGAGTGGCCTTGGGGTCTT
The DNA here is from genome assembly GCA_015143295.1 of Tetracentron sinense. NCBI lineage: Eukaryota > Viridiplantae > Streptophyta > Magnoliopsida > Trochodendrales > Trochodendraceae > Tetracentron > Tetracentron sinense. The sequence goes on along the minus strand of CM026555.1, from coordinate 17,420,427 downwards.
GGACTGCCTCTTCTTCATCCGAATCTTCATTTCCACCAGAGCTGCTACTAGATATCTCATTGGAAGAGGGAGGAATGGAGTGAAGTTTGGAGGATTTTGGAGGTTTAGTCTTGACAACTTTAAAGGATTGGTTCTTGACTTTGGAGACTTCTAAGGATAGATGAGACATTTGAGTTGCCATTTGATTGATGATTGGAGCTTGATTTCCAAGAGAGAAGACATTTGAGATATGGAAGGGCCTTGATTCCTTACATGCTTCTCTGTACTTTCCACTTTGCCCTTCAACATTGTCACCAAATCATTCAATTGTAGGCCTTGCTCCAAGGCATCTATAGCCTTTCTCTCTATTAGGGATAGAATTGAATTTACCCTATTCTTAGTGACATCTCCTGAAATCTCAATCTCATCCAACTGCAGCTCCAAAGAATCAATATTTTTCTTTACTTCTCCTTGAAGGCTGTCAATTCTTGTCTAAAGAGCTGAAAAATGATTTGAGCTGGCTGCTTGGAGACTCTGAAAGTACTCCCTAGACTTTGAATGAATGGCAGAGACACTAGCCTTAGTCTCAGCCATGAAGGAGAGCATGGAGGCTCTCATCTCCTCCTGAAAAGACTACTGGCTCATCCTCATCTCCAGCTGAAAGTGCTCCAGGCTAGATGACATGGAGGCAATCTACCCTACCATGATGCTCAATTGCTCTTCTAAGGCTGCTGGCTTGCTGGGCACCTCATAAAATTGACCAGGGTCCTCAAAGTGAGGAGACATCTGTCTATGAGAACTCTCTGGGATCTCTCCAGCATCCACAAAGTCAGACCAATCAGGCATCTCGTCCATAGGGTGCTGCTCACCCTGAAGCACATCTACAGGGTCCTCTGCTAGGAAAGAATTTGGCTACTGCTCAGCCTAATGCTCTACTGAAAATACAATTGAAGAGGAAGGGATAGATGGAGTGGGAGCAGAAGTAGGCATGGATGGAGTAGGAATAGGCACTAAAGAATTAGAAGGAATGGTGGAGGACTAAGAGGTAGAGGGTTTGGGAATCCAAACCTTTTGGGTTTCATTCCAAGTATAGCCCATTCTTTGAATGGTTGCCTTGCTATAAATGGAGGAGTCATTAAGAGTGACAAAATTTGTTTGAGAAGATAAGGGAACATTTAAATGTTTAAAGATTTTTGTCAGAGCCTGACTAAAAGGGAGACATCCTGATTTTCTCTTAAATGCATCATCCATACAATAGACAATAATGTAAGAGAGATCAATGGGTGTGGTAGTTAGGATACACCACATAAGGAATACATCAAAATAAGGTATTCCCAACCACCAGCCCTAAGAACTAGGTTATAAGTTATTATATGATGAAGGAGTCTAGATGTGAGGGTAAGGTCTTTAACCTTTGGTTGAAAAGGAGTGGTGAAATCTTGGTTTATGCACATCATTTTTAGTGCTTTAACCACATCAAATCCTTCATGTCTGGTCCACTGACCAATCACAAAAGTTTGAAGGGTGCACTGAGGGATTTTCAAAATGGAGTGCAACTGATTAGATTAAAAGAGATAGTTTTACCTAAGACAAAAGAAGTAATGAGTGATTCAGATTAATTGAAATGAAAGTGGGTGTAAAAGAGTTTAACTAACTCAGGGAACTTGAGTTCGTTTGATTCAAGCAATTTATCCCATTTTAGGGCAGAGAAAAGGATTTTTATGGGTTCTAGGCCATAGGCATCAAGACTTAGGAAATTAACGACCTTACCATAAAGAGGAGAACGAGGTAGGAATTTTTCTCTGAAAAGCTTTTCGAATTTGGCTTCCTTGAACTTCATAGGGACTGGAGTTGAGCTCGTGGCAGGTTCTTTCCCTTTATCTATTCTTGATTTCTTCTTTGGCGGCTCCACTGATGCATTCTTCATTCTAGGAGGCATTTTCTCAAGGATTGGGAGTGATTTGGAGAGATATGGGAGAGTATTTTGGTGTGAGATCAAAAGAATAAGAACTTGGAGGGAAAAGATTAGGTTTGAAAAAATTGGATTTGGGGGGTTATACACACGACTCAATTCGTCGCCGAAATGGGTTTTAGCCCAGCATTCGTCGCCGAATTAGAGTCAGAAAACATTCTGTTTTCCATGGATTCGTCGCCAAAAACAAATTCTAGATTAAATTCGTCGCCGAATTCAATTCTGAATTTGAAGAATTGATTTCTCTTAGATATTTCACCTATTTTTCTCCCCATTTGTTCATTAAGGCATCTATGATCATCACAAGGCATTCAAAGCATTCTTCTAAAATAATCAAACAGGTTATAAACATATCAATTCAAAGATTCTATTTTTGATTGGTTTTGTTCTTGATTAGATTAGCTCACTAAGACTAGTCATACCCAATTCTCTTCTCAAACCACTAAATCTATCAGATTGTAGAGGTTTGGTAAAAATATCAGCAAACTGATTAATTGTATCCACAAATTATAAGATAACATTTCCATTTTGCACATGATCTCTAATAAAATGATATTTTATTTCTATGTGTTTAGCTCTTGAGTGTTGAATGAGATTTTTAGTCATACAAATTACACTTGTATTATCACACTTAATAGAAATTTTAGTATAGATAAGTTTAAAATCTTCTAACTGTTGTTTCATGTAGAGAGTTTAAACACAACAAAGTCCAATTGCCATATACTCAGCCTCAGTTGTAGATAAGGCCACTGAATTTTGTTTCTTACTAAACCATGAAATAAGAGAATGTCCTAAAAAGTGACAAGTTCCACTAGTTCTTTTTCTATCTACTTTGCATCCATCAAAATATGTATCTGTATAACTTATTAGATCTAGATTTGTGTCTTTAGGATACCATAAACCTAAATCAATTGTTCCAAGCAAGTATCTAAAATTTCTTTTTATTGCAATTAAGTGAGATTCTTTTAGACAGGATTGGAATCTTGCACAAATGCAAACACTGAACATGATATCAGGTCTACTTGTAGTGAGATACAAAAGGCTTCCAATCATGCCTTTATAGAGTTTTTCATCAACATTTTTTCTTTTTTCATCCTTATCAAGTTTGGTTGAATGACTTATAGGAGTATTCATTACTTTAATATTTTCCATTCCAAACTTTTTAAGTAATTCTTTATTATATTTAGCTTGATTAACAAAAGTTCCTTATTTAGTTTGTTTAATTTGAAGTCCTAAGAAGAATGTTAATTCATCCATCATGCTCATTTCAAATTCTTTTTGCATTATTTTAGCAAACATTTTATAAAGAGATTCATTTGTTGATTCAAATATGATGTCATCTACATAGATTTGAATTATTAGCATATCATTATTTTTGGTCATTATGAATAAAGTTGTATCAATTTTACCTCTCGTGAATCTATTTTCAATTATGAGACTACTTAGCCTATCATATCAAACTCTTGGAACTTGCTTTAATTCATATAAGGCTTTAGTTAACTTAAATACATGATTAGGGAATTTATGATTTTCAAAACAAGGTGGTTGATTTACATAAATTTTTTCATTTATATAACCATTTAGAAATGCACTTTTTACATCCATTTGGTATAATTTAAATTCTTTATGACTAACAAATGCAAGTAGCGTTCTTATAACTTCTAGTCTAGCAACAGGGCAAATGTTTCATCATAGTCTATCATCTCTTCTTGGTTGTAACCTTGAGTTACTAGTCTTGCTTTATTTTTAATTACATTTTCATTTTCATCATTTTTATTTCTAAAGACTCATTTTGTACCAATTATAGATTTGTCATTTAGTCTAGGTACTAGATCCCAAACTTATTTTCTATCAAATTGATTTAATTCTTCTTGTATAGCTATGCCTCAAGATTCATCTTCAATACCTTCTAAGACATTTTCAGGTTCAATTTAACTTAGGAAAGCAAGGTTCATTAGATTTCTTCTTATTTTAACCTCTTATTCCATATTACCAAGTATAAGATCCTTAGGATAATCTTTTATTAATTTCCAAGCTTTAGGTAGTTGATAGGATTCTTCATCTACATTTTCTTCCTCATTTTCAATTTCAATGTATTTATCTTTTGAATGTTCTATTTCTTTATCATCTTTATTTTCTTTATTAATTTCTAATTTTTTTATTAATTTCTAAGTTGGATAATTCTTTTGGAAGATTTTCAATTTCATCAATATCATTATTATTAGAAAGTTTGTTAAATTGATTAGATTCATCAAATATCACATGGACTGATTCTTCAACAATCAAAGATTTCTTATTAAATACTCTATAAACTTTGCTATTAGTAGAATATCCTAAGAAAATTCCTTCTACAGATTTTGCATCAAATTTCTTAAGATGTTGCTTATCATTAAGTATGAAGCATTTACATTCAAACACCTTAAAATAGTTTATATTAGGAATTCTTTCATTCCAAAGTTCATAGGGAGTTTTATTTAACTTATTTCTTATAACGACTCTGTTAATGACATAATATGAAGTATTAATGGTTTCAGCCCAAAAATAATTAGGTAGTTTATTTTCATTAAGCATAATTCTAGTCATTTCTTGAAGAGATCTATTCTCTCTCTACTACACCATTTTGTTGTGGAGTTCTAGGAGCTGAAAAATTATGGTTAAAACCATTCTTATCACAAAATGACTCAAGCTCTTTATTTTTGAACTCTCCTCCTCTATCACTTCTTATGTTGTTAATAGAATAACATTTTTCATTTTGAACTCTTTTACGAAACTTTTTAAATAAAGATGGTACTTCATTCTTATGAGAAAGAAATAGTACTCAAGAGTATCTTGAAAAATCATCCACAATTACAAAAACATAAGTTTTTCCAGCTAGGCTAGCTACTTTATTTAGACCAAAAAGATCCATATGCAAAAGTTCTAAAGGTGTAGTGGTAGAAATTATTTTCTTGGATTTGAATAAAGATTTTATTTATTTTTCAAATTGGCAAGCATCACAAACTTTATCTTTAATGAATTTAGTTTTAGGTAATCATTTAACTAATTCATTTTTAGAGAGTTTAGATAAAAGATCTATACTAGCATGTCCTAGTCTTCTATGTCATAACCAACTTGCTTCATTTATAGTAGAAAAACACATCATGTTTTGAAATTTAAGTTCATCAAAATCTGAGGTGTAAACATTCTCATTTCTATGTGCTACAAACAAAGTTTTTAGATTATCTTTGTCTTTAATCATGCAAATATTTGATTTAAATGAGACATTCATTCTCTTATCACAAAGTTGACTAATATTAATGAGATTATGTTTAAGACCATCAACAAGTAATACATTTTCAATAAAAACAAATTTATTCTTACCAGTGTTACTTATGTCAATGATCTTCCCTTTAGCATTGTCTCCGAATGTCACATGACCTCCATCCTTTGGAATGATTGATGCAAATAGCTCATTGTTCCCGATCATATGTCTTAAACATCCATTGTCCAAGAACCATGTTGTCTTGAAAGTCCTTGACTTGAAGCATACCTACACATCCAATTCAATTAACTCCAAGATACTTTCCCCCCAATACCCAAACTGTTTTGGATGGTACCCAAAGTTATTTGGGTTTTGATTTGGGAGGATTAGTTCTCTTGGGAATCCATATCATTCTTGGTCTTTTATTGTCAGTTTTTGAAAGAGAAGATGTTCCTTTTGAAACCAAAACTTTTTTAACTATCTTACCATTATAAAATGAAGTAGATAATGGAGTTTGGTTACTACTTAATTTTATAAAGAAGTTTTGATAATCTTTTTGCTTTGAAAGTATTATAATCAAGTCCAGCTTTGTTAAAGACACATTTCTGTTGTCCTAAAAGTCTTTCTAGGTTCTTTTGACCATTTGTGAATGTGAGGATAGTATTAGTCAAGTCTTTAACTTCAGCTTTTAACTCATCACATTCACAATGTGAGTCATGAGGAACATTTTGAACATAATTTAATTTCTTACTCAATTCCTCATTCTCAATAGCCAACACACTCTTTTCATTTTGTAGAGTTTCACATGATTGAGAAAGAGTATGAATTTCCTTTTTTAAAGATTTATTTAATTTAGTTTTCTACCAAATTCAATATAAAGTTCATCAAATGTTTCTCTTATTTCATCATATGAGAGAGAGTTATTTGGGGAAGAAGTTATCTCATCCTCATTCCACCTCTTCATCACTTGAATCTTCTAACTTGCTTCCCTCTGAGTTGTCCCAAGTCGCCATCATAGCCTTTTTCTTGTACTTTTGGCTCTTCTTAAGTTGAGGGCAGTTAGTCCTTATGTGGCCTGGCTTCTTGCATTCATAGCAAGTGAGAGGTTCATTTTTGCTTGATTTAGCTTTATTCACCTCTTTTGAGAACTCCTTCTTGTATGGTCTCTTTTTGAAGTTCTTCTTATGCTTGAGGAACCTTTTGAACTTTCTTGTCATCAAGGCTATATCTTCATCATCACTGCTGGATTCCTCATCACTATCTTCAACTTGAGTGGTTTTGAGAGTCAACCCTTTCTTGTTTCTTGGTTCATCAGGCATTTGATCCTTCATTATGACTTCATGAGTCATAAGAGATCACAGCAGCTCATCCATAGGCAGTTTGGTGAGGTCCTTAGCTTCTTGAATAGCTGTTACTTTTGGAGTTCATTCATTCGGTAGTAATCTCAGAATCTCTAACATTTTCTGCATTTGAATACACTTTACCAAGAGATTTCAAACCATTTAAAATGTTAGTAAATCTGGTGAACATATCACTAATAGATTCTTCTTTTTGAATAGTTCATACTTGTGAACAAACATGCTAATGTTTTCTTCTTTAACCTGATTAGTCAGGCATAGGTGACTTTTAGTTTATCCCATATTTCTTTAGCAGAGTCACATTCAGAAATTCTGTTAAATTATTGGGGACTTAGAGCACAGTAGAGGTTGTTAATAGCCTTAGCATTGATTTGAATGAACTTAATATCAGCTTCATTACATTCTTCATCTACCTTGGGGATTCTAACATCATCCACAATTTCTGTAGGAAGATGAGGGTCATTGACTATTACTTTCCAACACTCATAATCTAAAGCTTGGATGTAATACATCATTCTAGTTTTCCAGTAGTTATAATTTTCTTTATTAAACAATGGAGGTTTAGTGGTGGACTGTCCTTCTCCTAGGCTTGTTGTAAAAATGTTGTTTGCCATTAAAAATCGATTACTTAGATTGTTTAGACCTATTTAGAGTATTAGGCTCTAATACCAATTGCTGGCTAGGTAATGACCCAAAAGGGGGGTGAATAGGGTCTATGACAGATTTTTAAAATATTATGAACTACAAGTTCAAGATGCGGAATAAATTAAATGTGCAGCAAGCTAAACAATAGAGATATAAAAAGAAAGAAAAAAGAGATAAGGAGAATGCAAACTCAGGATTTGTTCACGAGGTTCAGCCTACTCCCCGCCTCAACTTCCAGCTAAAGGATTCACCACGATTCCTTAATCGCACAGGTTCCTTCACAGGTGGAGTACAAACTCTTACAATTTCTCTTACAAGTCGAGATATTATGTTTACAAGCTCTCCTTTATGTCGAGCTGAAACCTTTCAAGAGCACAACCCTCTCTTGATAGAACTGAAGCAACAGCCTCAGTGCAAGAATCCTAAATTCTTGACCGACCTCAATAAATGAGTTTTGGATTGAAAATCCAAAATGAAAGCTCCTTAAACGAGTTGGATATGAGTGAAAAACAAATTCTAATAAAGTCTCTCAAAAGGAAATAGGAGTTGAATGAGGTCAAAAGAGATTTTGGAGATTTTCTAAGTGTGAGAGTGAGTGAGAATTAATAACAATGAATGAGTAATCAATAGGAGTTATTGCTGTGATCAAGAGTTGTTATTTGTTCATAAATGAACTTCTTTTATAGCATTTGATCTAATAATGTCGTTTGAGAAGCATTAAATGCTTTTTGATCCATTGCAAACTAGCCGTTACAACGATTTATCAGTTCAGACATGATTTCGTCAACGAAGTGGAGTTCCCACTTGAATTTGTCGCCGAATTCAAAAGACATAATTGAAATATTAAAAAATACTAACTTAACTTCGTCGCCGAATTCTAGCTGACCAGAGAATTCGTCGCTGAATTCAAAAGACAAAATGAAATTTCAAACTTTCTGTCATAACTTCGTCGCCGAATTCAGCTCTTACTGAGAATTCATCGACAAATTTAGATTGAAAATTCTGAATTCTGTTTTGGATCAGACCAAAGAGATGGAATTGTTTTTATAGGTCAATTAGCTATGTTTTAACATAATTTTATGACCCCTTAGGGCCTTAGAATGATTTCCAAAAAGATGTCCTAGGCTCCTATGGTCAATCTATGATTCTTAAGCTTTTTCAATTTACCATTCTTTTGAGGACTTTTTACATAAGTCCTATAAACTCTTAAAATAGAATAAATACATTTAAATTGTTGAGAGATAAATTTGGCTTGACTTGAGTCTTGTGGTTTTGTCTTTTGTCTTCAATGGACCCGACTTCGACTATGATCTTATCTTGAATCTTCATCTTTGTATACACTAGGTTGAATTTTCTATTGGGTAATCTTCATCCTTTTTCATGATTGGAGTGCTATCAACTTTATCTTCTGAAATAAACAAGCACTTAAACACTATTATTAGTACCAAATATTTTATTTCATTATTATGTTATTATCAAAATTATTTGGGGTACCCATGGTTGTAACCCTGAGGCTAACAGGAAGTAAGCAAACACTGAAATTGAAAATCTAAAAATCCTCTAATTTCAATTTTCACCCCTCAATTCTTGCTATCCAAACAGGCTTATAGAAATTCAACTAAATTTACAGCTCCTTAATATGTTTAAGAAATTCAATTCCGAGGATCAAAGAGTGAAATCTTGTATTATATCATCATATCATCCCCAAAAATCTACAGCTTAGGAGTCGGTCTATGGATAGTCCCAAATATACTTTCTAATCTTAACCGTTTATAACTAATCACTGAGGGTCAAGATTTGACTTAGTTTATTTTATCTTTTCTAATGTCACTTCATCTATGATCTTAACCGTTTTAATAATGGAGATAAACGGTTAAGATTTGAGAGTATACTTACCCACAGACTAATTCATAGTGTAGTACTAGTTTAAGTATTTTATAAGTAGATTTCACATACATCAACCGCTCAATCAAAACCATAGAGAGCGATACATCTTTGTGTAAACATTAGGATTTTAGAAGACAAAACTAAAAACGAAAAAGGGAAACCAACGTCGCTAGATGGGGACAATGGATGAAGACTATCTTAGGGCTCCATCTTCCTTCGTGTCCTCGTGGTCCTTGTCTTCCTTGTAAGTAGAATATGTGGAAGTCGAAAGAGGTGAGAGCCAAAGCGTAAAACAGAGAGAATGAAAGAGGATAGAGACAGGAGATATGTTTTTGATTAAACAAAAAAAAAAAAAGAGAATAGAGACAGAGGAGTTATGTCTCCAAGGGGCAGAGGGAACAGGACAAGTATTATAGGGAGATTAGGTGGAATTTTACTTAAAGATAATGAGAACAAAATTAAAATCTTTTATTATAGAACATAATGAGAAAAAAAATTAAAATCTTTTATCATAGAAACCAAATCCTTATCACCCCTGAGGTTGCCATGTGTTCCTTTTCGCACACCTTAATTGTGGTTAAGATTCACCCACCCTTAGGGTTCACCCACCCATCCTTGGTTTTCAGAAAAATAAACATTAATTCTTTTTTAAAATATTTTAATATTAAAAATTATTTTTTAAAATTAAAAAAAGAATTAATATTTTTTCTAAAAATCAAGGATGATTAGGTGAACCCTAAGAGTGGGTAAATCTTAACCACGGTTAAGGGATGTCAAAAGAGACACATTGTGACCTCAGGGGTGATAATCGGATTTGCCAAATCCGGTTCACTGTAGAGGATTTGGTCTTTTTATTATATAATATATGTAGTAGGGAAATCAATAAGAAATTCAAAATAACTAATTTTAAATGAAAATGGTTGGTGGATCGTGCAATTCCACTATATAAGGAAATGTTTGTCCTTATTAGTCCATGCGCCCATTTTTAACACCCACCAAAATGTAGCTATCATTCACTCAATATCCTTAGGATTAAGTAATTTAATATTGGTTTTTAGAAGAAAAAAATCTTAATTTTAATTTAGTTAAATTTAATCAGGGTTAAAGGGTGTTAAAAGGGACACGACGGTCGAATGCATAGTGGATTGTGTGGTCCGCTAATCACTGCTCAATTTAAAATAATGATAACACATAAACTTATGAGCAGTGATAAGCCAACCCCACATTCTGCTATCTAGTTGACCGTCATGTCACGCGTTCCTTTTAACCCCTTTTTAACTATGCTTAAACTTTTTTTTTTTTTTAACTATGCTTAAACTTAACTAAATTAAGATTACTATTTAACCATCTAAATTGCGACCTTTCCATACCCATTGATCATTATGGCCCGCAAAATCATACATTTCCACGGCATTTCATAGAAGAGCGATATTGGTATAGCTCATTTCCCCATTCCTAACGAAGCCATAGTTAATCGAATTCCAAGAAACTAAGTCCTTCTGAGACCCATCAAACAAGGTCTGTGCCCAAACTGTCTCTCCACAGTGACAATACATACCGATTAAACCATTACTTAACAAACAAATCCAGTTCCCCACAAGCTTTAAGAACAAATGGGTATTTGTAATTATCCATCAAAACTCCCTTCTTTTGCATAGTAGAAATGGAAAATTCGATATTTGTAATTATCCATCAAAACTCCCTTCTTTTGCATAGTAGAAATGGAAAGTTCGACGATGACTTGAGAGGAGCGGAGCTAGGAATTTATTATAGGGGCACATTATAATGGATTGAAAATATTAGAAATTTTCGATGAAATTGTGTGAAATGATTGGGTGGGTTTACAATATTTGTGGTTTAGGTGACAGGATTTAGAGGTGTAATCCCCATTAAAAAATTGACGATGTAGATCATTTCATTCATGCATTTTGTACATGGATTCTTACATGTATTGTTTTTCTTTGTTTATGAAAGACAGTTGTCTCATTGTCTTATGATTATGTCTAATCAAATAATTAAATAACATAATATAAAAATCATATTTTGATTTCAACAGTTTAGAGGTCTTCATCCGTAATGGCTATGACCTTAGTAGGTATATTATTATTATTATTATTATTTTAAAGCTAAGGGGGCACCCATCTATATGCCCCCATGCTACGTCTATATGTTAATAAAACAAAAATATTTTTTTCAAAAGTTTAGGGCAAGGGTGCCCCAGGCCCCCCTTGGCTCCGCCTTGATACCAAGTGAAGGTATTGGCTCGGGTCAAGTTGAGTAAATACAAGCTATGTACAATCCATGCTGAGAGCGTCAAAAATATGGAGACAGGTTATGTTTTGATCGATTGGACAAGAATTTGTAAGATTTCTGAGACTGTTTTACATTTTTCAAGGAATGGGAGAAGTGGGCTCGAGCTTGGAAGGAGGAGAGTGGGTCATGGAAATAACAAAGATTTGAAGAAATTTTCCAAATTCTCCATTTTCCTATTCCAAGAGGGCTACATTACGCCGGAAAGATATAAAGTCTAAGAATTGGCAATGATGGGCACGGTGGTGAGGTCAATGGTGGTTAAAAGACTATATTGCGGCGCCCAAGGTGGGTAACACTAATCATAAGTACTTATTTAATTTTATTAATTAAAATAATTATTTATAAATAAATTTGCTTGAAAAAATTAAATAAGTAATAAATAAAAATGATTTTAAAAGAAAAACCAATAAATACATATTTGAAAAAGTACTTATAAATAAGTCAAAATGTCTTTTGTGAGACATTTTTTCCCTCAAATTCTTTTAATAAAATTTCACAAATAACCCTTCTCTTAAATGAGGAGTTAGACCCTAATTATTTGTATGGAGAAAATTCTCGGGTTCGATGTTCGTCAATAGCTGTTTGGCTGGTAGAGCAATCATAATGATATTGCACCTGTAAATAAGATTGAAAACAATAACAAAGGAGGAGGCGGGTCTGTACCCTGAAATAAGCTCCGATGGTAAAGTTAGTAAACGAAGAAGAAGGTGAATAGTAAAATCACAAAAGTACTGGAACACTGAGAGTTGGAACACTGAAATGAAAGTAACGACACTATTTATAAAAAAACACTTGGTGAAATATCTCCGATTATCTTTTGATATTCTCTGATTGTTTGATCGATCCTGATGCACTAGGTCCTCGGGGATATTTATAGGTTTAGCTTGGGATGTCCATAGATAACCATCGATGACTTGGATGACCATGTCATAAGTTTAACACTCATTACCAAATATGTTAAACATATTTGATAACGAAAGCAACACACGCGAGAGCCTACAATCTCTAAGTCGGTTTATAGGTTGAAAACTCATCTGAGTTGACTAGCAATAAATGTTAAGACAATGTTTTCCACCTAACGTCAGAGACAAATGATCGTCTCCTAAGGATCAGGTCTTGAAAGTCGGTCTCGTTGTCAACATAAAGCGCAGGCTCGTTGTTCATAACGAGGACGATACCGTTGTCTTGATGACTACGAGTCCATTGTCTAGAGGACAACGTTCCCGTTGTTAGGAGCACAACGAGTTCGTTGTCATACACACAACGAATACATACTCAAAAACACATATAAGCTCGTATTCCCGCTTAACACCAAAATCATGCTTTTTGCCACAACACATGATTAAATTACGAATTTTATCCTTCACAATTAACACATTTATAATACTTTGAACGCAGTTTAAAATATCATAAACCTCTCAGCATTCCAGAAGAAAAATATCATAATCCACGTTGATTGTACTTCGTTCTTCGTTCTCCATATTTTCGCCCCATTGTCAAGACTTCGTTGTGTATGCTTTGTTGTCCTTGATTTCTTTCTTCCATTATACATAAAGATATATCGCCGTAACTACTGTAGTACGTTTCTCAAATCTATCACGCCTCATTAATACATGGCAGTCTTGTTATCATTACTTTTTCATAACCCGAGACGATTCGTTTACCCCTACAGTTATTTTGTCTTGCAAAAGACGATCATGCCCTCCTTTTTGTTGACATGTACGACTGAGATGAAAGTTAAGTGCGTCCTACAAGATAGTTAGTCTAACACACTATATTTAAATTTTAAGGAAATGACTATCTTACCCCATCATGTTCTCACGTGTATGACTGAGATTTAAGGCTAAATCAGTCATTTGCATTTTGGCGTCATCTATATAAGATGCATGGACCTTTGTCTTCCTCATTTTGAGTCGTTTGCACTACTACTCTGCCGGATTTTCAACTCTCCAACGATTTGCAGCTTCTAACCTTCTCAAGGATTTTGTTACAATATTCTTGCTGTGGTAAGATTTCCTTTGTTGTTGCTCTGTTTCTGCTTTCACTGTTCATCTTCTTTTTGTATCTTAGCGTATTGACACATTACTTTGGTTTTATACCTTTATACCTTCATTCAATCCTTTATCTGCCATAAGCTTCTCACCATGTCGACTGAAATTGATGACGAAAGCAACACACACAGGAGCATACAATATCTAAGTCGGTTTCTGGGTCGAAAACTCATCTGAGGTGACTAGCAATAAATGTTAAGACAGTGCTTTCCACCTAACGTCAGAGACAAATGATCGCCTCCTGAGGATCAGGTCCTGAAAGTCAGTCTCGTTGTCGACATAAAGCGCGGGCTCGTTGTTCATAACGAGGACGATACCATTGTCTTGATGACTACGAGTCCGTTGTCTAGAGGACAACGTTCCCATTGTGAGGAGCACAACGAGTTCGTTGTCATACACACAACGAATACGTACTCAAAAACACATATAAGCTCGTATCCCCGTTTAACACCTAAATCATGCTTTTTGCCACAACACAAGATTAAACTACAAATTTTATCCCTTACAATTAGGTCCTTCATGATACTTTGAACACAGTTCAAAATATCATAAACTTCTCAGTATTCTAGAAGAAACATACCGTAATTCACGTTGATTGTACTCCGTTCTTCGTTCTCCATATTTTCGCCCCATTGTCAAGACTTCGTTGTGTATGCTCTGTTGTCCTTGATTTCTTTCTTGCATTATACGCAAAGATATATCGCCGTAATCACTGTAGCACGTTTCTCAAATCTATCACACCTCATTAATGTATGGTAGTCTTGTCATCATTACTTTTTTAAAACCAGAGACAATTCATTTACCCCGACGGTTATTTTGTCTTGCAAAAGACGATCTTGCCCTCCTTTTTGTTGACGTGTACGGCTGAGATGAAGGCTAAGTGCGTCTTACAAGATAGTTAGTCTGACACACTATATTTAAATTTCAAGAAAATGACCATCTTACCCCATCATATGCTCATGTGTATGGCTGAGATTTAAGGCTCAAATCAGTCATTTGCATTTTGGCACCATCTATATAAGATGCATGGACCTTTGTCTTCCTCATTTTGAGTCGTTTGCACTGCTACTCTACCAGATTTTCAACTCTCCAACGATTTACAACTTATAACCTTCTCAAGGATTTTGTCTCAACATTTGTAGTGGTAAGATCTCCTTTGTTGTTGCTTTGTTTCTGCTTTCACTGCTCGTCTTTTCTTTGTATCTTAGCGTATTGACATATTACTTTGGTTTTATACCTTCATTCAATCTTTTATCTGTCATAGGCTTCTCACCATGTCGACTAAAATTGATGACGAAAGCAACACACGTGGTAGCCTACAATCTCTAAGTCGATTTCTGGGTCGAAAACTCATTTGAGGTGACTAGCAATAAATGTTAAGACAGTGCTTTCCACCTAACATCAGAGAAAAATGATCGTCTCCTGAGGATCGGGTCCTGAAAGTCAGTCTCATTGTTGACATAAAGCGTGGACTCATTGTTCATAACGAGGACGATACCGTTGTCTTGATGACTACGAGTCCGTTGTCTAAAGGACAACGTTCCCGTTGTGAAAAGCACAATGAGTTCGTTGTCATACACACAACGAATACATACTTAAAAACACATATAAGCTCGTATCCCCATTTAACACCTAAATCATGCTTTTTGCCACAACACAATATTAAATTATGAATTTTATCCCTTACGCTATTCGTCATTAAAATAAATATATTATTATTTGTTTTATCAAACAAATTTTTTTAAGTAATTATTCAAAAAAACATTTTTATAAATAAAAAACACTTAATAATTTATAATAGTATTACCAAAAGATTGAATCATAGTCGATTATGATTGAATTTTGGGAGAGTTCAATCACATCCACAGGTGCCTCTTACATCATTAACTCCAACAGAGTTAAATATTTTTCTAACAATCAAAATTATATGGTTGAATCCCTGGAATTAGTGAATCTTAACCATGATTAATAGAGATTAAAAGGGACACATGTTAGCCTATTGGTACAATTGAACTCTACCCAAGCTCAATCGCAATTGGCTGTGATTCGATCTCTGTTCCCAAACACTACCTGTTTTATATGGTTAAAGCCCAGTTACTATAAAATACAGCATGTCTGGTAATCGTACAAACTGAACAGCTTTTTTAAAATTTTCAAAGTTTTGTTTAAATCCCAACGAATAGCTTTAACTCATAGGGGGTTACAGTGTCTCTTAACCACTGTTAAAATGCACACGTGTCAGACATCTGAGTATATACTAAAAATAATGACAGCAAAATATAAACTTCCTTATATAGATATTAAGATTGGGACTATGATCCATCATATCGCCTCTCCTCATGTCCATGTTCTTTCACCTCCGACTCTAACGCCGCTTTCGTCCGTACAGTTACCAGATCTCGAGAATCGAACCCAGAATCAGGGAACCGTCCCCTCTCTCTCTCTCTCTCTCATAAACCCTAGAATCTGAGAATTGACTGAAGATTGAGTTTCAATGGCGGAAAAACCTTTTGCGTGATGATGAATTTCTCTTGAAATTTGCTGAGTAGCCAGAGAGTAAGAGAGAGAAACCGAAAGAAGTGGTCTTTATTTTGAATTTGAATTTGATTTTGATTTTGAATGCGATTTTATATTTGTTTATGTAATGCTATGAGAATTGAGAAACCAGACTGAAAGATCCGAGATTGTTCGTTTATTTCTTAGTAATTGAAGAAGAAAAAGAAAGAGGAAAGCTTGAACTAGCTCTTTAATGGCG
Source organism: Tetracentron sinense (assembly GCA_015143295.1). Classification (NCBI taxonomy): domain Eukaryota; kingdom Viridiplantae; phylum Streptophyta; class Magnoliopsida; order Trochodendrales; family Trochodendraceae; genus Tetracentron; species Tetracentron sinense. The sequence goes on along the minus strand of CM026555.1, from coordinate 17,404,226 downwards.
GGAATCTGAGAAATAACGATCTGGATAGTGATGGATTGAGTATGGAGCTCTAAAAATGTATTGTCCAAAAAGGAGAATCAAACCTTAGAGATCTTTACCTCTTTGGATTATCCGCAACAGAATCCTGAAAAATTGGAAACCTGTAGTTGAAAACCAGAAAGAGGTCGATTACGATCTCTAATGGCGGAAAACAACACGAACGCGAAACCCTAGAATTCAGCTAGAGACGAAGATAGGTACCATGGATCAGAAGTGAAGACAGAACGAGAGATAGAAATCCTACGCCCGAGGGAAGCTGACACCTGTCGGTTTCCTGTGGCGGAATTCGACCGGATCTGAGCCTGTAACGAGCAATCGCTCTCACTAGCTAGGCTTTACCAGCTATACCTACGCTCTCTCTCTCTTCTGGTTCGTTTTCTGTAATTTTTTTAAAAGCGCCATTAATGCTGTAGGAAACTTGAGGGACTAATAGCGTTAAAAAAGCGAATCGCAGTGAATAAGGAATGGAGGATATTACAATATCTTTTACCTCATATAAAAATCATTAAAAAATTCTAGGGTTTTTCGTTTTGGGGATTGTTCTGTTTTTTTTTGTTTTTTTTTCTTTTCATTTTGCTACGAAATTGAAGATTTAAATTGAGTTTGATTATTTGGAGTTTGAAATTCATTTTGTGTTTTGCCTTTTGTTGGATCGAAGGAAAGCGAGTTTCGCAGAGATTGGTCGGACTTTTGCAGAGAAGAATACAGCGTCGCTCGTGTTTGTAGCTCGTGCGCTGCAATCTTCAAATTCAGATCTCGAGGCTTGCAGGGGTGCGCAGGTTTATTATCGTGCGGCCTCTTTCCTTTCCTTTCTCCGCCATTTTCTCTCTGCAAATGAAACCCTTTATTGTTTTAGGAATTCGATACAGAGGATTTTCAAGATTTAGGGTTTGTTTTTTGTTTCGTTGAAGGTGTGAATTTGATTTCAGGGAGCACCACGACAGGTCGGTGATAATGGTTATAGGTGGTCTTGCTTTACATGGAAATCAAGGTACTGCATTCGAACCTTGAAGCTTTGGTTTTTGCCTCTGTATTTGTTTATGGTTGAAGGTCTCCGGGTTTTGGGTGTTTACTTTGTATTGGGTTCTCCATTGGAGCTTTAGAACATGGAAATCTTACCTTTTGCTGGTCTTTTGGGGTTGGTACCTCGTTCCCAGCAATGCTTTCCTGAATCCGCTTGTAGTTTTTACAGCTGAATTACTGTGGATTTCGTTGATCGGCATCGGGAGACTCGGTCCGTGATATAGGGTTTGATGGGTACTTTAATGGCTGTTTTCCTGTGATACCAAGAGAAGGTGGTTAGGTCTGGTGAGTGGTTCTTTGATGTGGAATTGTGGATTTACATCAAGTAAAAGATGCTGGATTCTGGTGAAGAGGAGGATGTCTTCTTTGATTCCGTGGATTATCTTCAACATTGTGATTCTGTATCATCTGCTGCGAGTGCAAGGGCGGAGTTAGTGGTTGATAAATTAGAGTACGAAATTTGGAAGAGTGAACCAGGAAGTGTTCAGGAACGCCGCAAAAAGTTTCTACGCGGAATGGGTTTCGGTGAATTTGCTTCTTCGCGAATGGGTTCTTCTCTGGAGATTGAGAAGGATAAGGCCTTTGGTAGCTCATCAAAGATTCTTGGGTTGGACAGGATTACAGAGTCCAATGGAGCTGTATCAAGTTCTTGGGCTTCATCTAGTAACAGGGTAAAGGAAGACTTGGTTTGTAGTCGAAGGGATGTGAATGGTGGAACCAAGTTTATGGGTGTTGAACTGGAGCAAGACCGGTCAGATAGACTGGCCACAGTTCATCATGGGGAGACGCCCATTGGACTTTCATCTTCGGTCCAGCAGTTCACGCCGAGGGGAATTCAGGCTAATGGGGAAGAACATGGTGGGAATATTGGCGTAAGTAAAAAGAAAATGAGGAGTTGGTGGAAGAGCTTCATAAATAAGAGGAAGGGAGGAAGCGGAATGTGCAAGTCTGAGGTATCAGTGACAAATTCTGTAGGGCCCAAGAGAAATAGAATGAAAATGCGATACAGAAGGAAGAGATGCATGGAGTTCACTGCACTTTACTTGGGACAAGAAATTCAAGCTCACAAGGGCATCATCTGGTCAATGAAATTTAGTCCAGATGGAAAGTATCTGGCAAGTGGTGGTGAAGATGGGGTTGTTCGCATTTGGTGTGTTACGTTGGCAGACACTTCTTGCGATTTAACTGCTGAAGGTACTCCGAATTTTGGTAATAAAGTGAAAGAAAGCAAATTCATTCTTCAACGAAAGGATTCAAAACATGCTTCTGTTGTTATTCCCGAGAAAGTCTTCAAGATTGAAGAGTCACCACTTCAGGAGTTTCATGGCCATACCAGTGATGTCTTAGATCTGTCTTGGTCCAAATCTAATGTGAGTCCACTCAGAACAAAAACAATGGCTAGTATTCTTAATATCTTCTTATTAGATTTAAATATTTGTTTTTCTTTGTTGTCTTGGTTGTAATCCAAATTTGTATTTTCTGATTTGATTAAAGCTATGCTGGATATTTGGTTGCAGTGTCTTCTTTCATCATCCAAGGATAAAACTGTTCGGCTGTGGCAAGTCGGTTGCAATGAATGTCTTAATGTTTTCCTCCACAGTGATTATGGTAATATACATGAGAAGACTCAAATGTGTTCTATTCATGTTTCAATTTGTTTCATACTTGTTTGGACTTTAAACATGCAAGGAAGTTTAAAAATCAACTTTGCTTGTGAACATGACCCCTTTTTCTTACAATACATATTTGCTTTTAATCGGTGTATGCTGCCTATTCAGAAATATAATTGTGCTTCTTCTCTATTTGCATGGGATCAGTGACGTGTATTCAATTCAATCCTGTTGATGATGGATACTTTATCAGTGGTTCCATAGATGGAAAAGTTCGAATTTGGGGAGTTTCTGAGAGGCGAGTCATTGACTGGGCTGATGTGCGAGATATAGTAACTGCTATATGTTACCAACCAGATGGGCAGGTTCACCTCCAACTCTATTTGATCTTGCTATGAAGTGTCATACAGTACTGTTACCATTAAGATTTTAATCTCAGGAGTTCACTCTTTCATGATGGTAATTAATTCCCTTTTATTCTCTTATCCAAACAGGGCTTTATTGTTGGTTCCATTGCAGGCAATTGCCGCTTTTATGATGCATCAGGTATATATTTCTACTATGTTGGAGAGAGGTAGTCTTAGTAGCTCCAGTGTCGAGCCTTGGTGTTGGTCATGCCCCCGACGATTGGCTAAATTGTGTTTCTTGTGGTATAGGTAATCATCTCCAGATGGATGCACAGATATGTATTCCGCGCAGAAAAAAGACCTCTGGCATCAGGATTACTGGCATTCAGGTTTTATTAAAACTTCTGCTGTGATGAATGTCATTTTCCAGTCTTGTTTTGAGTCTCATTGTTGCTTTCCTTGCAGTTTGCCCAGGAAGAATCTCAAAGGGTTATGATAACGTCCGAAGATTCTAAACTTCGTATTTTTGATGGAGTTGATCTCATTCATAAGTACAGAGGTAGAGCATGGTTTACTGTTTAGTTTCTCTTTGCAAGGTTCTTAGTTGGGCTTCTTGTTTCTATTTATACCAAGTTGTCTTCCAAATTCCCTGTAGATTTGTTCAAGTTAAAATGAGAACTTTGTGACATCGTAAGTGCTCTTTTTTAATAAAGTCGCAGATTCAGGATGCATGGCCCAAATAAACTTTTCATTATAAATAGGATTGTTCTCGTGAAGTTTGAATATATAACTACCGTACGATATACATATCGGACTTGGATTTTCTCTGACTAGTCAATTTTTGCTCATAATTAGTCACTCAAATTAATAATGCATATTACACATAAAAATATGAATTTCATTTAGCAGTGTAGACATGCCCTTATACATAATTGATTTCATTTAAGTATATTAGTTGATTAAACAAATCCTAAGGTCTTTAGAAACCTGCTAATTCTGGCAACTGCTGCTTGGTAGCCTTTAATAATTTAGTTTTCCCGTCAACCAGTGGTTATTAGCTTGAATTTTTGTATCATTTATCTTCTCTTTTGGTGGATTGGTAGCATTACCTTTATGCATAGGGTTTCCATTCTTGAATATTTATTCTGTACTTTGTTTATTTATAACAAGTATACTCATTCTTAAATTTTCGTATGAACAGGCCTTCGAAAGTCCGGGAGTCAGATGTCGGCTTCATTCACTTCAACTAGGAGACATATCATTTCGGTGGGGGAGGACTCTCATGTTTATATCTGGAACTATGATGGCTTTTCTATCCCATCAACCAAGCAAACAAAATCTGTCCGTTCATGCGAGCATTTCTTCTTCGAAGGTGTGTCTGTCGCAATACCGTGGTCAGGCATGGAGCCAGAACAGATGGGGTTAGGTAGTAGTTGTCTCAAATGTTCCTCGCAAATAACAGAACACTCAGCCTGGCTTAGAGATTCCGAACGTTTCTCTCTCGGTGGTTGGTTTTCCACGGATGGTCCATCTAGGGCTTCTGCAACGTGGCCTGAAGAGAAACTTCCGCTGTGGGCTGTACCAGTTGCAGAACAAGAACATCACCAGCACCAGCACCACCATCCACAGAACCACACGAATCTGTCAGCAACATGGGGTCTAGTTTTCTTGACAGCAGGTCGAGATGGAGTGATCAGGACTTTCCATAACTATGGATTGCCTGTCAGGCTATGAGAGAACATGGATCAATCAAAACCAATTCGTAAGATGGGTCCTTAAATTATCTGTATTATCATCAGATTACTCGAGGGATCCCAGCGATTATGTGTTGCCTTGCCAACTTAATGCTCTGTGGTCTTTGCTAGTCGGGCCTGGAGTGTGGCAGCAGGATCAGCGGCGGAGATGGGGTGCTCAGCTGTCCCAATGAAGCATTTTGAGGATGAGAATCAGGCCATGTTTTCAAGTTCTTGATATGCTGCCTCTATATTCAGAATTCAGCAGAAGGTCAAGCCGTTGACATAGGCTCTTTACACTGGTGATTATGTTCATACTTCATATCATATGGCTTAGTTGTGGCCCAGCTCTTGGAAGGAGGCTTGCAATTTTTTTTCCTGTTAATCTTTTTTTTCTTTTTCTTTTTCTTTATTTGTGGGTGATACCTGATATAATTGATACAGAAAGGAAATACAAAAATTATACAGAAGTTTTCTTAATCTTTATATAACTCTGTCCTATGGTAATCTTTAATTTCTGACTAAATTTTTTAAAGAAATTCGCATTTTGGGAAATGCTAAACCTAATCCTAGAGTTCCATACTCCTACTAATAAAGCGACAGGTGTTTTTTGCAACCGGTTAGAGAAACAAGATCAATAATCCCCTCCTTGTACAAGGAGAGGGATACGCCTTGCCCCTTACAAAGCCTCTTTAACTGCCCTTCAACCCTGGTTAAGAAGTTTTAACCCCTATGGTTTTTTTCTAAGAACCAAAGTTAGGTTTTTTAAATCTAAATGTTAGTGAATCTCAACCACAGTTAAAGGAATTTAAAAGGGGACACGTGATGATTTTTAAAGGGTGAGACAGCGTCCCTCCCTTCCTCATATAAGGAGGGGATTATTTTTCAAGAAATAAGTTTACAAAAAGATAAAATTGTTGTTTTAACTAATTACACAAGTAATCAGTTACAACATCAACATGTTTTGTAGTCATGAAATTTAGGATCATTTCAAATTGTGAAATTCTTAATAATGAATATTGTGAAACAACATGGACTCAACACCTATACTAATGAGAGAGAATAAGAATCCAACTTCTATATACTAATGAGAGAGAATAGGAATCCAACTTCTAACTAATGGATAATAATGCAAATGATTAAAATAACAGTTTAAATACAAAGAGGAGCTCTGCTTCACGGTGTTGAGCGGAGCTCCCCTTTTTGCACTATCAGGTGGCAATCTTGTAATAATGGTCATTTGTAAAATTGCCCTAGCCTCATTCAGTAATTACAAACGTGCCACTTGGAGAGTGTAAAATGGGGAGCTCCGCTTCATCACTGTGAAGCAGAGCTCCTACTCAAAATTAAACTCTTAAAATAATTGAGATTTGGATAAGAGATTTGGTTTTGCTAAAAGAATGTGTTACCCTTCATAAGCAGTTACCTACTCTCCAAATATACACTAACTTTGGAAATCGCTTTAAATTAATTCATAAAATAAAATATGTCAATTGACAATTTACTTATCATGGCATCACAACGTATTAGAAACATTTACCTATTTCAAAACCATTAAATTCATATCAATCTTGTAAGGAGAAAACTTTCTAAATCTTAGAATATAAACAATCATAAAAAGATACTTACATATATTCTGTTTCGCTATTCTAAGTAGTTATTCTATTCTCGTAATGACATTTGAATGGTAATGACATTTGAATGAAAAAGAAGAACCACTAAAACCAAAAATAGGTACTTATTAAAGAAAGAAAACCTAACATAATTTGCTAGCTAAAAGAGCCTCACCTGTACGAATCGTATCCCACAAGATGGATATCAGGCGAAGTAATTCAATTCAAGCAAGCATGCATGAAAGCACATAATTATTTTGATATTTTATGAACTTTCAGTATTTTATAAATTTTTAACTTGTTATATTTTTCTAATGGTCTCAAGCAGTTTAAGCTCATACAGATGCGGAGCAAATTATCAGGAACCAAGTAACCTTCCAAGAGGAAGGTCTGCAGTCATTATATTGCACAAAAAATAGGATCACTATTATAAAAGGTAGCTTTGGGTTTGGTTCCATGCAATAGCCTGCAGATTGGCCTATTCCTAGTCTAAAACTCGAAAATGGTCATAACTTATCTTAGAAAAATCGGAATTAAATGAGGTTTTCTTCTTTGCACTCAAAAATTATGAGAACAATTCGTATAAAATATTTGAAGCCCAAAGTCTACCAAATCTACCTGTAGAGGTCAGTCAAAGTTTTATGTTGTTATACAAGTCCCTAAAACTAACTCCAAACCTACAATTTGAGTTCGGTGAAGTGTTTAAAATATAGAAAACCTCTAAGATACTAAATGTTGTGATTTTAAGATGCATTTAGGAGTACAATCACACACCATCATTCTAATTGGTCAAACCAGGTAAGATCAACTATAAGGCTTAACCCGATCTAAAATCAACCTTATCCATTAAGCCTAAGGACCCAAATTAAGTCCAATTTGGTGAGTATTTAAGAAGGAGGCATGGACCAATGAGGTCCAGCCTTAGCTTTGCAAATGGATTTCACAGGTATGCCTATCACTGCTCTAAAATAAATTGTCGCTATTGAATTAGGGACACACCATCCTACCCTACCGAAAAGTGTGTCATTTGGTGCCGTCGACCCATATCTTGAGCGACAGAGTAGGTTGTCAAGCAGGGACAAGTCCTTTACTAGTTAAACTAAGGGTTTTTTTGTGCAAAACCTCTTAACTTTTCGGTTATTTGTAAATATCCCTTATATTTTGTGATTTTGTATTATAGTCCACTAACTTTTAAAACTTTTACAAATCTCCCCTTCCATCCAAAATTAAGTTAACGGATGTTAAAATTTTCATGAAATTTCCTTTTTAACCTTTTTTATTTTAAGGAGATTTGTAAAAACTTTTTACAAGAGAAGTGTTTGGAACCTACTAACTATGGTTAAGATTCACTAACTCCTAGGATTCATCCATTTAACCTTGATTTTTAGAGAAAAAAATATTAACTTTAGGTTGATTATGCTTAACCACAGTTAAAGGGGGCTCTACAAGCCGTCACATGTCCCTTTTTAACACTCACTAATTGTGGTTAAGATTCATTCTCATAGGGTTCATGCATCTAACCTTGGTTTTTAAAAGAAAAAAAAATATTAAACTTGATGATTATGCTTAACCACAATTAAAGGAGGCTCTACAAGCCACCACGTGTCCTTTTTAACACCATCTAACAATGGTTAATATTCACATCTAACCTTGGATTTTAGAAAAAAAAATATATAAAACAACATTAACCTTAGGTTGATTATACTTAACCACAATTAAAGGGGCTCTACAAGTCACTATATGTCCTTTTCAACACCCACAAACTCTGGTTATGATTCACTCATCCCTTGGATTCACGCATCTAACCTTTTGTTTTTAGAAGAAAAAATATTAACCTTATATTGATTATGCTTAACCACAATTAAAGGAGGCTCATGATGTGTGCCTTTTAACACCCATTACTAGTGGTTAATATTCACTCACCCCTAGGGTTCATGCATCTAATCTTCGATTTTAGGAAAAAAATAACCTTAGGTTGATTATGATTAACCACAGTTAAAAGAGACTCTATAAGTTGTCATGTGTCCCTTTTAACACTCACTAACTGTAGTTAAGATTCACTCAACCTTAGGGTTAATTCATCTAACCTTGATTTTTAGATTTATAAAAAAATATTAACGTTAGATCGATTAAGTTTAACCTCAATTAAAAGGGAATAAATAGAACACATGATAAAGCATACCATCCAACCCATTAAAAAATGGTTCAAAAGTTCTTTTCATAAATATTTAACATTCGTCCACTAACTTTTGGATAGAAGGGTGGATTTGGAAAAGTTTTAAAAAGTTAGTGGACTATAATACAAAATCACAAAACATAAAAGCATTCCTAGCTGTCTCATCAAATTTTACTCACCAAAATAGTCAAAACTCATTTTTTTTTCTATTTTGGTTATCCATTTTTTAAAAACACTCTCAACAGCCTCACCAATTTAACAAAAAAATAAGGGAGAGAGAAGCATTATTTTATTATTTGTGTGGGAAAACAAAAAAAGAAGGGAGAGAGACTTTATGTTATTTATTTGTGTGGGACCACAATAAAGGAAGGGAGAGAGAAACATTATTTTATTATTTATGTGGGATCACAAAAAGAAAGGGAGAGATGAAGATTCGGTTTGGTGAGTACTGTACACTCACCAAACCAAAATGGTTAGTTGGAAGAGGCTGTTGGAGACATTTTTGCAAATTTTAGTGGTTTGGCTCACTAAAAAGTTATTTTGGTGAGACGGGTAGGAATGCTCTAAGGGGTATATACAAATAGCTGAAAAGTAAGGGGGTTTTTCACAAAAAAACCCTTAAACTAACCACTGCTAAACTTTATTTCAAATTTAGTACAAAAAAGTATTATTGTTTGTCCAAAAAGCGATAGATCATTTTCTGGCTTAAAAAGATGTTGTCACTAGTCAAACCAGCGATAGAGTCATAGATCATACTGTCACCAAGTCAAATAGCAACGTAAACCTCTTTGGTTATGAAAATTATTTTTTGTAGTTTCTCCTAATTTATCAACTGTATACCAATTTATCGTTGCAATCACGGTTTTTGGAAGGGAGCTTGATGACCAAAATAACCAAATTGAACTCAGTTGTGAATTCTTATTAGATTGGAAGGAGGTTTGTGAAGGTTGTAAAGAGGTCCTGTGATTGAATTCCATCTTTACAAAATTGAAGGATCTGAATCAATTACTAGTTAAAGAGCACTTTAGAATGAAAAAGATAGGGTGTTTTTATCTTCCTCTTTCACAGATTTGTTTACAAAGAACAACAATGACTTTTATAAAAAAAATATGTAGTGCGTAATCGTTTGAGATAAAGTTTTTCAATAAATTCTTTTAAAAGCTTTGATAAAAAGCGATAAAATCCGAGGTGAAATAGAATTGGATCCAATTCTATAAGTTTTATAGGCACTTTGCCTATTTAGATTTCGGGGATAGCACAGCAAGTGAATAAAAGAAGAAAAAATAGGTCTTTGCAAACTTTTGAGTCATTAATAAAACAAGTTTCTTACACCTATTGTCTCAAACTTGGCAACAAATTACCTCTCGTAGATGCCCGATATCCACACTATGGCACCACTCTTCAGCTCGCTTGTGGAAAGACATTTAATTAGGGGAGTGATAATATATTTCTCGCATATTTCATTGGACAATATGTGCATACCTTCTCAGCTCATCACATGTGTTTTTTGACACTCATTAATTGTGGTTAAGATTTACTCATACCTAGGATTAAATAATCTAACCTTAGTTTCTAAAAAAATATCTTAAAAAAATTAACCATATGAATGAGTGAAATCATAACCAAGGTTAATTTTTTTTTCTAAAAACTAAAGTTAGATTATTTAATCCTAGGTGTAGAGCCCCGGATTTCACGTGCACTGTTCATGGGAATAGTGCAGTGAATAGTGTCATTGTACAAGGTATGTAAAGGTCAGGGTCTTCCACCCTGGGTGTTGGTTAATGCTAACAAGGGTTCCACATTTGTCTAAAGTGTTATGGAGTGTGGTTTAAGGTGAGTTAAGGATATGTGTATGTGTGTTGGGTCCTTGAGATGAAGAACAAAGAGTATGGAAAATACTCCAAGTGTTAAGGTGAAAGAACAGGTCAAAGGGCACAAAAGTGCAGCCATCACCGGTCGACCGGTCATGACCACCGATCGGCCGCTGATCGCACTAAAATCTATGGGAGTTTTTGGCAGAGGGGAGATTTTGGACTGGTCAACCACTCCTCCTGACTGGTCGAACGCTCCTTTGGGTTTTGCCTTATGGCCGACCTATTGTAGATTTTGGGGTTGTTTTGGGGAATTAGGCAAATCCCCAAACTCTATAAATACCCATATTTCATGGGTAAGGGTTACACAAACCCTAAGAGAGTTTGAGAGAGGTTTTTTTTTAGAGAGAAAAGAGAGAGAAGAGCTAGGGTTGTTAGCGTTTTGAACAGAGATCAAAAGTAAGGCTTGGTCTTCGATTCCGAAGTATCGATCTTCACTACCATGAGCTTTCCAAAGTGCTAGATCAAAGGAAATTGATCTTAGAAAGGTAGATACATTCTACTAGCTATTCTTGTCATGATTTCTAAATGAAAATTGTGATGGAAACCTTTGTGTTTCAATGTGATCTAGTAGGGACTCCTACTAGTGACTTGTGTTGATCCTATGGTTAAACCAAATAAAGAAAAGTGAATTGCAATGAACTCAAGTGTGCTACTATGTGTTTATGGTATGTGATGGGTTTAAGTGAAGTAGAAAAGCATGTGTCATGTGAATAAGTGTTTCCATTAGTCTACCATGTTCACTCACAATTTCATATGAACCGTACGTGCATGATTCGAGATTTTGTATACGTATATGTATTCAGAAAGTGAAGTAAAAGCATTGAACCAATTAAGAAGTTATTGGGAGGTGTTAATGGACTCTACTCCTAGAGGGTAAGCATTAACCACTTGATCCCAGAGAAATATGATAAGTGCAATGGAAGGATGACAATGGACTCTTACCTTGAAGGTAAGACATTAATCATCTGATTCCAAAAGAATTATGTGCAAAGATACCAACGAGGAGGTTGGTCATGGATGCTAGTATGCTTAGACCGGGTACGGCTACTATACTCAGATAGGTGAAGGAAGCAAATGGACTCTACTCCTTGAGAGTAGGCATTGGTAAAGGAAAGCTCCCATAAAACTCATGTGCAAAGAAAGTGAAATGTTACAAGTGCAAAGTAAAAGACATGAAAATAAACAATAAGAATATGGTTCCGAAAGATAAATTAAAGGAAATATATGTTTTGTAAAGTATGTACAGTGGTATTTGAAAAGAGGATTTCCGTATTTGATTCAGTTTTGCATATGTATCCAAAATGAACTGTATATGCAAACATGTTATGTTATGATATTATTATCTAGTGGATTTTGTATACGCTGAGTATTTCATGCTTAGTCAAACTGTTATCTTCAGCAGGTCCATTCAACATTTATAATCCAGCTCTTGAGTCATGGGTTAAGGAGGAGTACTTCGAGGAAAAGTCTACCATGGATCATCCTGCAGAGGACAGAGCTCTAAACTGGTTGCCCTATCTAGACTACTACCGAGAGGAGAGAAGGAGTGATATATATTCCTTTTGATAAGTGGGAATGTCCACTTTCTGTTTTGATTGTCAGACTTTTGTAACACTTGGAGTACCATTACAGGATTTTGTTATTAAGAAATTTTCAGTTTACACTTCCACAATAGTTCGCCTTGTGTATTTGTATACAGGTTGGTTTGATATGATGTGTTAGTCACAACGCCAGTCTCATAACTTTTAAGGAGGATTTTGGATCGCGACACTAGGTATGAGTGTATCTTAACCACGGTAATTGATGTCAAAGAGGAAATGTGGCAAGCTTGAGAGGTGTGTGTACCACTCAACGGAATGTGCAATGCATGTTATCACTCCCTTAAATTAAATGCCTTCCCATGTGTCAGTTGAAGAGTGGTGCCCGAGTGTAGATCTCTAGCATCTGCTAGAGGTAATCCATTGCCCTCAAACTTAGTTACACACGTCATCCTCTTAAAAGAAGAATCACCATGGATTGGCTCAGACCGTCTATTTTTAGCCATTCAATCATCTCAAGTTAGATTTCACTTTTATCTTTTATGCTTTTCATCCACATAATTGTCGACTAGCCATAGGCATGTTTGCAATCTTTTGAGTCCCATTCAACCATTTGTATCAAGTGATGCCCATTGTTAGTCCATAATCTTGTAGATAAAAAGCGTAAAAGATAAGAATTAAGTCTAAATTGAGACCCTCTTGGGAAAAAAGTCTAATTTGAGATGATTTGACTTATAAAGCCAAGAGATGGATGGTCTAACACCATCCATGGTCAAGAATACTTTATCCTCCTTTTTCAAAGTGGACGTGTGACATTTGAGCATATCCACTAGTGATAAGAGTATTTTTCTTTTTGAGGACGAGTTCAAGTTTGTTGGTGCGATAGTTAAGAGGCTCATCTATCTTTGTCCTAACTTATACTAGTAACCTAGATAAATGATGTCACCTACCAAAAACAAAGTCGTTCGTGTGCAATCAAGTATTGGACAATAGGTGTAGAAAACTCATTTCATTAATGAGATTAACTATGAATGGGAGCTCTGGTTGAGGAGCCAATTGGAGCAATCAAAATTTTGTCTTTAAACAGGAGTTTGGAAATTACAATACAAATGAAGGGTATTTCTATCAAATAATTTTTTTCTTGTAATTTCTAAATTACCCCTGATAATGCATATTTTTTGCCTACTTAGTTGGCTCCTCAATCTAAGCTCTTGTCCATAGTTAATCTCTTTATTAATTTAGAGGTTAACTATCAACAGGAGCTATGATTGAACAAATAACTGAGCAACCCAAAAAAAGGCTTGTGGTAGTGGTAGTTTGGTAATTACAAATACAAAAGGGTATTTTTTATCCTTTGTTTTTTTTGTAATTCTTAAATGTTAGGGTATTAGTTCCTTAGTTTAATTCCCTAGTTCAGTACATTCCTTGCAATACCTGTGTTTTTTTATTTTTATATATCATACATGCTTCATGGGTTTTTATTAGAGCATGTGTAGGTGTAGCTTTGCAGCAGACAGATCTTGCATAACAAGGGCTTCAGCGTCTACAATTTAGGTTGTATTTCATTTTGTCATGTAATTGAGTTGGAGTCGTATAATGACTTAATTCATCGTTTGATGTGTTTGAGTGAGTTTGTGTCAAGTCATGTATTTCAGTTTGGTTTTATCACGGAATATCCAAAGGGAAAAATTGTAAGTCCATACTTTTGATATTGGCATATTCCGGTGTCAAAACAAAGTGTCTAGTAGTATCTTGTGTCATTGCCTACAAGAATCCAAGTCCGTGATGATGTAAACCGAAGAAGTTCAATTGAAGATATTCAAAGCGTCGCCTTCATCTCACTCATAGGATGGAAAGTGACTTAGATACCTTATACCCTAGGTGAAATTGACTTAGATAATGTTCTATAAACCCTAGGTAGCTAGATACAAGCCATGAGTGACATACGATGAGTTAGAAATATAAAACAACCCTTATTCGGTATTCAGGGCATAAGTTATTGACCATTGCTCCGATTTTCGTCCATATTATATCAAATCGACCGCCTTGAAAAGAGCTACAACTTTCATTTAGGAAGTTTTGGCAAATCCCAAAGCTAACCGGTCGAACGGTTGTAACATCCGATCAACCGAAGGTCGAGATTTTTGTATGGCAAAAATTTCCAGTGGGTTGTTTTTTGACAGATCGACCAAGCCAAACATCTGGTCGATCGGATCTCGCGGATTTGGACTCCTAATTGCATACTAAGTCCTTATTTTGCCCTATATAAAGAGTGTTTGATCCCATTCGAATTCAAGGAGTTTTGAGAGTTTAGAGAACTTTTTCGAGAAATTTAGAATTTCCCAAACCCATTTTCCTCTTCTCTTCCACCCTAGAGTTTGCAAGACTTTGCTGATCATTCTTGCTTGTTATTCCATTGTTGGAAATACATTTAGGATTTGTTTTGTTAATCAAACATCAACTCGTTCTGTTAAGAACACTTGGTCAGTGTGAACTGCAACCTTTGCGAAGGAGATCGATCAGAGAAGGATCGTGGAAATTTGGTCAAAGGAATCTGAATCCGTCGTTGAAGGACATCAATCAGAAGTTCGTGATTGTAAAGATCTAGGAGAAGAACAGGCTACTACGGTAGATTACGAGACTTGCGAGATCGTGATTGCTTTTCGAGACGTGGAGGACTGAAAACTGAAGGATCATAGTGTCGAGTTCGAGGGAGTTAGGTTCAAGTCTTGTAAGTTCTTGTTGACTTTGTCTCAGTGATATCCCTTAACTGGACTAGGTCCCATGGTTTTTCCCGAAAGGATTTCCTCGTAAAAATACATTGTGTTGTGGTTTGTTTGTTTCCCTTATTCCGCACTTTATTGTTCATCATTCCTTAGTTAATAATTTAATTGTTAATCTTAAAAAGAGTAGATAGATTTTTAGGAAGACTTAGTCACCTCCCTTAGGTTTGTGAGTTTTTGACTCAAACATAGATTTGGGATTCACCAGAATATTTTCACTATTCTATACATATCAAAGCCGTTTTTTTTTGTTGCTTCAATTACCTAATTAATTAGAGCTCCTGTTCATAATTAATCTCATTAATTTATATGATTTTAAATGTTGAGACTAACTATGAATAGGAGCTCCGATTGATTGAACAATCAATTTGAGCAACCCAAAAAAATGTATTAGGAATGGATATTTATGAAAAAAAATTAGTGTTCAAAAATACCATTCAATGTGTTTGTAATTACTAAATGACCACTTCCCAAGGCCTTTTTTAGGTTGCTCTCATCGACTATTCAACCAGAACTCCTGTTCATAGTTATTCTCTTAAATAATTCGGGAACTTGGGAAATCAAAGCCTTAAAGGAAAATAATCACCTCCTCTCTAGTGGAACTAAGGGAGGTGTCTCTGGGCCCGGCCCATTTTTTGCCACATGTTCTCTTTTAATTGTGGTTAAGATTCACTGACCCTTAGGCTTAAAGCATCTACCCTTAATAATTTAAAAAAAATTAACTACAAGACTTAAACTTTTTTGAATCGGTGAAGCGAGGAGGGGCGTCTTGGCTCACATTTTCTTATTACGTGTCCCCTTTTAACCTCATTTAACTGTAGTTAAGATTCATCCACCCTTAGGGTTCACCCATCTGCCCTTAATTTTTAGAAAAATAAAATAAAATAAATTAACTAAAGGGTTAAAAAAACTAACCCTAGTTAATGAGAGTTGAAGGGTCGGCTATGTGTCTCACGCCCCAAAATACTCCCTAGAAGTTAAGAGATACTTTAGGTGTGACTACTTAACCTGGCAAACCATCCTGTAATGAACAAGGTAATAACATACGAAATAGAAACATGATACAGAATGCAGAAGCTTAAAGACAATGCGGAAGCGTAAACCAACTTTTTCTTTTTCTATAACCTTATAGTATTCCAAGTTAAATACAAAACATAAACGGTAGAGGTGGACATGCCCACCTATCAAAATATAAAATAAAAAAGTCTCTCTCTTTCTCTATCAAACCCTACTCGCAATAATCTAGATATGGCCACACATCTAGATCTCTATCCTCCTGTGGCTGAAGTGGAATGGGCGTCGCCTCCTCGACATACTCTTCCTCAACCCAAGGATCAGGATGGAAGGTATCCATCGAACCTGCCGATAATGAAATGTACGGCTGAGTATGGAATACTCAGCGAGTACAAGCTACTAGCTAACAATAGTAATAACAAAATACAATAATGATAATTACAGACAATTCAGAACATAGAATTTAAAGCAATACTATGATCATGACATGCATGGAACAAATGCAAGAACTCTGGAAAAACCTATGATTAAAAGTCATGACTTTGTTTTTGAAATATAACTTTTTATGATTTCCAAAACTTTTTTTCGTGTTAAAACTCGTACTTGTCTTGTTCTTCTCTCGTAGGAATCACATGTGTCTTGTCTTGTTCTTGTTTGGAATCACGCTTGTCTTGCTTGTCTTGACTTGCCTTGAATTAACATGTTTAACTTGTGAGCCAGATGTTAGTGCCCTTGTAGCGACTTGTGAGCCGGATACGTAAGTATTCTGCAGCGAAAAAAAAAAAGGTGAGTGGGATACATAAGTATCCCTCAGCAAAATAGAAAAGGTGCACCAACATCCTTGACCGGCCCTCTGGCCGGCCTTATCAACTTGTCTTGTTTTCTTGGGAATCAGGTATGACATTGATGCCCAGAAAATGGACCCTAGAGAGGGGGTGAATAGGGTTTATGGCAAATTAAAAATTATTCTAACTGATATTTGCAGAATTTAAAACTTATCACAACAACTACCAACTAAATTTAGAGATATTAAAAGAAGGAGAAGAATAGAGATACCAGACACCAGATATGTTATCGGGGTTCAGCAACTTGCCTACGTCCCCGCCTTTAAGCTTTTCCGCTTTAAGGATTTTCACACGATTCACTAATCGTACTCTTCTGTTCCGGCAGAGAACAAGCCTTACAATCCTTTTTCCAGGCTCAGGAAGAACTTTTAATAATCCTTTTACAGGCTAAGGAGTAACCTCTTCAAGAGAGACTCTCTCTTGGATACAAGAAGACTCACTTCTTAACAGGGTGCAAGAATCTCTGATTCTTGACTTTCAATAAAAACAAAGATTTGTGGATTTACAATCCGAATTGAAAGCTCCACGTTTGAGCTAGATAGGAGTTGAATACAATGCTCACACTTTCTCAAGATTGATTGAAATTGATTGCTCAAAGAAAAAGGGATTAGGATTTTGAGTATTCGGTGAAAAAACAGAGTATTGATTGTTGAGAATTTATGAGTGATGAATGATCAATGAAACAGTGTAAGAGATTGTTTTAAATCATCATAAATTTACTCCATTTATAGTTGGGCAATCAATATGGCTATTGGGTGTGGCATTGAATGTGAAATAGCCGTTGAAAAATAGCCGTTATAGGTTTTTTCCGCAGGTACTCGTCAACGAGTGGGAAAGAATTAGGCTTGAGTTGTCGCCGAGTGGAGACAGAAGCAATTGCTTCATTTCCTGTCATCCACTTGTCGACGAGTCCATTGCACTCGTCAACGAGTTCACTGAAATTTTTCAGTAAACTCATTGTAATGAGACCAAAAAGATGGGAATCATGCTAGGTCCCTTAGGCAATTTAATAATCAATATTTTAGTCACTTTTAGGGTCTAAGAATGATGTCCAAGTTATACTAGGTCACGTAGGGTCTATCTAGGTATTCTTTGAGCAATTCTTTTCCAAAGTCTTGAGAACTATTTACAAGGTCCTGGACACTTTTTCTTAGCTAGTAGTCTTCATGAAAAGATAATCTTCAATCTTGATTTGAGAAGCTTCACTCTTTGATGGATCTTCATGCATTGTCTTGAGCTTTTGAAGCTTTTTGAAGTACTAGCATTTGAACTTGTGACCTTGATGACTTAGGCTCTTCAATCCTTCATATCTTGAAATTTGATTCTACATGTACTGCTTTACTGAAATTTTACGTACTCAATGAAATTATTAGTATATCAAGAGTCATTTTCATTATTGTGTTATCATCGAAACAATCTAGGATACTTAGAGTTGTAACCTTGAGGCTAACAATCTTCCCTTTTTTTATGATGACATAATAATGTGAATGAATTGGGGTGAGCTCCCCCTTACTATCTGAAAATTTGAGGATAGCTCCCCCTCAACAAATGCATTATAAGCTAAGAGAGGTAATAGATCAAATTCCAAGAATATACATGAATTATTAATTCAACAAAGAGTCTCAACTTATGGAATCAAGACAAATAAAAATGAATAAAAACCAAGAATAAACATTCACAACATTCACAAGAACATACATTCACATTTTTCTCCCCCTTGGCAACATCAAAAAAGAGTAATAAAGAAGGGACACAAAAAGATGATGTAAATGTCATAAATATGAGTAAAAGGTTACATGAAAGTCAGTACATCAAACAAAAAAAATTAAAGTCTTCATCACAACTTCTGTCTCTTAGTAGGCCAATCCGGCTTTGATGTAAGCTATTTTGGCTTGGCCTTGGACAGGTCTTCAGAGGAAGATGAAATCACATCTACTGTAGGGGGCACTGGAGGAGTGGCTTGAGGAGGCTACTATGGAGGAGCTTGAGACGGAGGGTGAGAGGGAATGTACACTTCTGTGGGAATAGGAACAAATCCCAGCTTGTAAGAGGTGGAGGCAGAGTCTAAGGCAATCTGATCCACCTTGGCTGTCATCACTCCAACTACTGGAGCTTGATCATTTAAGAGGTTAGCCATTTGATAAATGTACCTAGCTTGGACATTGACAGCATTTCCTATGCTTGTCACATCTCCCAGATGCTTTGCACTCTCAATAGAGGCATCCTCAGATTTTCTCTGCATAATGGTGATGATGGAGTCCACACTATCCTTGATCACATTCACAGCCATTTCAATTTCTGCCAATCTAGGCTCACTGACCTTCACTTCAAACTGAACAAGCTTCATCCTTGACTCTAGAGATGAAAGCCTCTCTCTAGTCTCTGACTGGAGTCTCTCAAACTGAGCTGTCTGAGAAGCTTCAAAACTCTCCAAAAACTCTCTCTGGTAGTCCTAGAACTGAAGCATCCTCTGAATGATTTGCATCTGAAAATGCTCCATACTGGAGGCCATGGAGGCAACTTGGTCAGTCAGTAGAGTCATCTACTCACCTGAAGGTGCAGGCCTAGAAGGGGAAGTAAGATGGTATCTTGGATCCTCGAAATGGTCTGAACTCTGTCTGTGAGAAGACTCAGGAACATCAATATCAATCTGGATATCTTCCCAGTTAGGCTCAGCCTCAGCCTCTTAGGGTGCCATTTGGATGCTCTCCTGATAACTGTTATTGTAGGCGAACTCAACCAAAGGCAAGTGATCTTCCCAACTACCCTTGAAGTCTAGCATGCATGCCCAGAGCATGTCCTCTATCACCTGATTCACCCTCTCGGTTTGCCCATCAGTCTGCGGATGAAAGGTCGTGCTAAAGTCCAAACGGGAACCCATGGTGCTCTGAAAACTCTTCCATAACCTGGAAGTGAATCTAGGATCCCTATCTGAAATAATGCTCACTGGCACTCCATATAACCAAACTATTTCCTTAATGTACAATGTGACCAACTGGTTCGAGTTGAATGTAGTCCGATACGGCAAGAAATGAGCGGACTTTGTCAATCTATCAACCACGACACAAATAGCGTCAGAGTTCCTACCCGTCCGTGGCAATCCCACAATAAAGTCCATAGAAATGTTCTCCCACTTCCACTCAAGAATAGGGAGGGGCTGCAAAAGACCTGATGGCCTCTTATGCTTGGCCTTGACCTCCTGGCACACCAAGCACCGAGACACATACTCCGTCACTTCCCTTTTCATGTTGCGCTACCACAAAAGTCCCTTGAGGTTCTGATACATCTTTGTTCTCCCAGGGTGTACCATATATTTGGACATATGAGCCTCGTCCAAGATTTCTCTTCTAAGCTCCTCGTCGGTGGGAACACATATTCTTCCCTTGAATGTGATGGTTCTGTCACCCTTCATAGCGAAGTCCTCGCTACAACTACTAGTCATCTTGTCTTAGTAAGCAAGTAGCTCGACGTCCGACCCTTGTAACTCTTAGATCCTGGCCAATATGTAGGGCCTAACGGTGACGTTAGCCACTACTGGCCCAAAGGTATGGAGACTAAAACTGATGTCGAGGTTAGAAGCTTCCTCTAACAGCTTCCACTCTAGCACCATCATGTGAGCAAAGAATCCTGGAGGCTTTCTTCTAAGGGCATCTGCGACCATGTTTGCCTTACCCAGATGGTATTGAATGGAGCATTCATAGTATTTCAAAAATCTTATTCATCTCTGTTGCCTCAAGTTCAACTCCTTCTGGGAAAACAGATACTTAAGGCTCTTGTGATCTGTGAACACATCGAACTATTCCCCATAAAGATAGTGTCGTCATATCTTCAATGCAAATACTACTCCAGGCAAGTTCTAAGTCGTATGTAGGTAGTTCTTTTCATGATCTTTCAATTGCCTTGAAGCATAGGCAATAACCTTCTTGTGTTGCATCAAAATACACCCTAACCCAACATGCGAGGCATCACTATACATTACAAAGCTACCATTCCCAGATGGCACTGTGAGTACAGAAGCCGTAGTGAGTAACTTCTTCAACTCCTGGAAGCTGATCTCGCATCTGTCACTCCAAATAAACTTGGCATTCTTTCGAGTGAGGTACGTGAACGGTGCCGCCAAACTGGAGAATCCTTCTACAAATCTCCAGTAGTAGTCTACCAAGCTGAGAAAACTACGTATCTCTGCGATACTCTTGGGTCTCTCCCAGCTCATAACTGCCTTTATCTTTGCCGAATCAACTGAGATGCCTTCGGCTGACACCACATACCCGAGAAATACCACTTTCTCCAACCAGAATTTGCACTTGCTTAGCTTGGCATATAGTTAGTTTTCTCCAAGAATTTCAAGAATGAGGCGAAGGTCTCGCTCATGATCTTCCCGTGTCTGGGAATACACCAAGATATCGTCAACAAACACCACGACACATTGATTGAGATAAGGCCTAAACTCCCGGTTCATCAAGTCCATGAACTCCGCCGGTGCGTTCGTCGGCCCAAAAGGCATGACCAGGAACTCGTAGTGACCGTACCGAGTCCTAAAAGTAGTCTTTGGAACATCCTCTGCCTTAATCTTTAATTGATGATACCCTGATCTAAGATCAATCTTAGAGAAGAACCTCGCACCCTTCAATTGGTCAAACAAGTCATCTATCTGTGGTAAAGGATAACAATTCTTCACAGTGACCTTGTTTAACTATCTGAAATCAATACATATACCCATTGAGCCGTCTTCCTTCTTCACAAATAGCATTGGGGCACCCCATGGTGAGACACTCTATCTAATGAATCCCAGACTTTGCAGTTCATCCAATTGTACCTTTAACTCCTTGAGTTTAATCAGGGCTATCCTATAAGGAGCCCTAGAGATCGGAGCAGTGTCGGGTGCAAGCTCTATCACGAACTCAATCTCTCTAACTATAGAACCCCAGATCTTTATGCCATGTATTAAAGCCTTAATAAGGTTTTCTTAAATGTATGGATGTTTGGGATGAATGAGTAAGAGTATAGAATACTCTTAAGTGTCATCAAAGGTTATGCCTTAACACACCCTCAAATTTTAAGTAGCTCTAGTTTTCTCACCATTGATCGGAATCGAGTGATTCTTTTTTGGAAAGATATTGAAACCCTCTTCGAGGTTCATGTTGATCATTTTTTCATATTTTGAGTCAGGTTTGAGTCACAAGTTTGATTTCCAAAGTCGGGGTTGTTGAAAATCTGGGCTACTGAAATCTATTTACAGACCAGTCTGGTTTCGAGCCCATTTAGGTAATTAAAACTCAGAATTATGAGTTGTCTATTAGACACAAAATTATTCCTCTTTGAAAGAAGAGTCCAACACAATTTGAATCGTCAAAATCCGATAAGGGATTCAAAAGTTATGTTCAAAATGCCAAAGTGGGAAAAACTCCACCCAATCAGAGTATCTGTCGCGACCCAAAACCCACCCTAGGAGTTAGAGTGAACTTTGGACGACTAATCATGACTTGCTTGGCAACCAACCTGCAAAACCCACAGAGCATATACAATAGAGGACATTATAGCGGAAACATAACCATAAAGCACAGCAGAAGTCTACCAAACCTCTATGTATATGCATACGCAAATCCAAGTTTATACAAAAAGTAACCAAAAGAAAGTGCGGACAGACCCACCAAAATACATGAATGTATATCTCTCATCTCACTCACAGCTATTCACTCAGAATCTACAACCACCTAATGGTAACCCTCTACTGGAGGTTCCTCCAAAGGTTCCTCGACGTACTCCTCCTCCACCCAAGGGCTCGGAGCACAGACATCAAAAGGAGCAGCTGCTCCGCCATCACCTGCCGACATAAGAAGTACGACTGAGCATGAAATACTCAGCGGATACCAAGCACTAACCAACAGTCATAGCATACGGATAGTATGCATAAAACAGGAAACAATTCACGCATATAAAGCAGGAATGATTCATATCATGACAATAAAGTAAAGCAATATAAGTCATCATGTTTGCAATCATAAAAGCCGGTAAAACCCTTGAAATCTTGTGCACTTGACTTGACTGAAATTACCCTTTTTATGCTTGAAACCTTGTCTACCGTGTCATGCGTGTCATGCTTGTATCATGCGTGTCATGTCATGCCATGCGTGTATCATGCTTGCTTGTTCTGAAAAGTAATCTACTTGTGAGGGAAGGGAGACCCTTCTTCCTAGAATGCTCATGCTTGTCCTTCCACTTGTGAGATGTCCTTATGAGATGCACTTGCGAGGGAAGGGAGACCCTTCTTATGAAAATGCATGATTGTCTTGTCCTTGCCAAAAGCGAGGTAAAACATATCGTAAGATATGCCCCACCTCTAAATCCCATTCTTGAAAACCTCGGTAGATCTTGTCATGTATGCGTGCTCGTGAGGTCGTGTGCATACTTGCATTTGGAATTAAATATGGCATTTGAGTAATTCATAACGCATAACATCAATGATTTGAGCAATTTAATATTCATATCATTTAGGGAAAGCGAACAATCACACTATCATGACCCTAGCAATTTCCATAAACCTTAAACATGCATTTTCTTAATTTATTATTCATTTTATTCACCTTGGCATTTCATCAAACATGGTGCATTCATTATTTATTAACCCTACAACATGCTTTTCTAGGTGGGTTTTACTCACATCACATATGTATGTTTATTATGGGTACAATGCCCTCCCCGTTCATCCATCACATCAATACACACGGCATCCAATCGCCCACACTCATCTCCATTCATCATTCACCATTCACCATTCACAACTCATTTCATAATACATGGATGTATAAAGGAACACAAAGAAAATAAAGGAAAAGAAGAACTATAACTAGGAGGGTAGCAAGAAGTACCGACCTTGAAGAAATGAGGAAGAAACCCCTTCCAAAAACGACCGTGTAGCTGCTGTCCTAGCTTGGATCACGAGCTCCTCGAATGCCTGAGCCTTGATCTTGAAGAAAACGGGCTTGGGGTTGATCTAGGGTCTTAACCCCTTTGATTTCTCCCCAAATGAAAACCTAGGTTTGGGAACCCTTTCTCCTCTCTTCTAATCTCCCAAATCTTCGAAGTGTTGGGAATGAGCCCCAAAGGCTCGGGCGATCCTATATAAGAAAGGGTATAACACCCGAATGCCGAAAATGCCCTTAATGAAAATTCTGCAAAACGCGAGGACCGAGCGATCGGTGTTTATGACCGATCGATCGGTTGCCTACCGAGCGATCGGTGTGTTGACCGAGCTCTCGACCAAAAATCAACTCTCTGGAAAATTTCCCCATACAAAAATCTAGACCAGTCGATAGCTACCGATCGATCGGTTTTGGACCGATCGATCGCTCTATGGACCGAGCGATCGGTTGCCTGCAGGTCCAGACTGTTTTGGCCATATCTTTTGACTCGCACGTCGGATTTTGACGATTCAACTTGCGTTGGGTTCGTACTTCGAAAAGGAACATTTCTGACATTTCAGAATTTTCAATTTCTTCATTATTTATTAATTGTAATACTTTAAAGGCAAAATGGCTATGAAAGTGTCATGCATTAAATGTGAAAAGGTCCGGGGCTCTACAGTATCCACTCGTCGCCGAGTGCCCTGGACTCATCGACGAGTGAACCAAATAGAATGCGAAAATATCCTGTTCGTCGATGATTTTCAACCACTCATCGACAAATGGAACCCACTCATCGACGAATAAAGTCTACTCGTCGACGAGTACATGCTGGAAATCGCGAATAAGAGATTTTAAAGGGGTATATGCGTGATTCTTCAACCCTAACTCTATAAATACCCAACTTTCATAGGATTAAAGGTCCTAACACTTTGAGAAACAGCTTTTGAGAGGAAAAGGGGGTGAACTAGGATTCTCAAAAGGGGTTTTTCTCAAGGTCAAGAAAATCCCCAAATCCCATCTTCAAGCTTCTCAAGATCATCAAGGGAAGCAAGGATCTTGCAAACCAAGGGGATTCACACGAGCTAAGCCATGGGGATCGAGTCCAAGGAGGTAGAGTTCAGCCTTCTCTTTTCCAAAGCTTTCAAAAGCTTGGATGTCCTTCCTAGAAGCTCGGATCTTACTTCTTCAAGTCTCCTCAAGCTTTCTAGGGCTCACAACCAAAGAGATTTGGGTTTTCCAAGGTTAGTACACCCTACTAACTAACTTAGTATTAACCTAGATTTCTCATGAAATTGATTATGATTTAATAATGTGTACCCTTATTCTCCTTTAAGACCAATGATTCCTATAGATTATGTAACATAACCTAAAGATGGAAGGGTGGATGGAATGTATGGGTGATGTTGAGTGTTGAGGCAATTGGATGCTATGTGTTGTGATGTGTGGTGTGATGGAAAATGGTGGAAGGGCATTGTACTCATAATGAACACATTTCATGTGTTTGATGAAATGTGTGGATGAAAAATATGAAATAAATGGCCACAAGAATGTGAACCCCACATGCTTGATAAAATGCAAGAATGACTTTGAACACCAAGACTAAGGAAATATGAATAAGTTGATAATGCCGGACAGAGGGCCGGTCAAGGATGTTCTATATATATATATATATATTCGCTGAAGGGAATTTACATTCCCGGCTCACAAGTCGCTACAAGGGCACTAACATCTGGCTCACAAGTAAACATGGCAAGGCAAGTCAAGATATGTCAAGACATGACAAGACAAGCATGACAAGTAATTCCAAACAAGAACAAGACAAGACATGTGTGATTCCTATGAGACAAGACAAGACAAGATTGGGCTTTAACAAGGCAAGAAAGTTTTTGAAAAATACGAAAAGCTATTTCAAGAAAAAGTCATGATTTTTAAAGTATGGATTTTATCAGAGTTTTCGCATCTGTTTCATGCATGTCACGATTATTGCATTGTTTTACACTTGATATTATGAATTGTAATTGTTTGTTATTATTGTGTTTCGTTGTTACTATTGTTATCTAGTAGCTTGTACTCGCTGAGTATTCCATACTCAGTTGTACTTTTATGTCGCCAGGTCCAGTGGATGCCTTCGACCCCGAGCCTTGGGCCGAAGAAGAATATGTGGAAGAGAGAGAGTCACCTGTCACGATGCAGACATAGGCGGATAGAGATCTAGATGTGTGGCCCTATCTAGATTACTGTTGAGCGGAGTGATAGAGAGACTTGTATCTTTTTGTATTTTGATAGGTGGGCATGTCCACCTTTACTTTGATGTGTTTATGTAGAACTTCGAATACAGACTGTTTATAAAAAAAAAAAATTTGGTTTACGCTTCCGCACTACTTTGAGCTTCCGCACTCTATTTAATGTCTCTATTGCATTATGTTTCACCTTGTTCATTTCAGGATGGTTTGACAGGCATGTATAGTCACTTCTAAAGTTTTCCTTAACTCCTAGGGGGTATTTTGGGGCACGACAGAAGTGGTATCTGAGCCTAGGCATTAGAGTCCCTAGGGTCACTTAGAACTGATACCATGATTGAACAAAGCCTCAGGTCAAGAAGAAGAGTCATATTCTAAGTATAGACTAATCTTTAGTCTTAGTCCATAACCGGTTGTAACCCAACCGAACTTGGTGCCATACGCTAGAAACACAAATTTTATACCTATCATGTTGTATGTATGCTTTGGCGTATTGTTATCTACTTAAGATGTATTGAATGATTGTTGAAGTGGCTATATGATATGTATCGAAATTAGACTCATGTTGTACTGTCATTCTCAGGATTTAATCATGAGACGCGGTGCTCGGAGTCGCGGACACAACACAAGGGAAAATGGAGGTGATGCTCCATCGGGTAATGAACAACCCGACTTTGCTCAAGCTTTTGCATCAATAGCCGAGACTTTGGCTATTCTAGCAGCAAGGCAACCTGCCTCGCCTACTCCTACTGTCACCCTTATAGTTGCTCCTCAAAATCGAGCACAGGCCAGAATAGAAGCTTTTTGGAGGATGAGGCCTCCGGTATTTTGAGGAAGTATCGACCCATTAGCCGTCGAAGCATGGATTCGGCAACTTGAAAAGATCTTTTCAGTCTTGTTGCCTTCAGAGGTAGAGAGGGTCACCTCGGCCGCCTTCATGCTAGAAGGTGAGGCCGACCATTGGTGGAGGTCCGCGGTCAGGACCCGGGATTTGACCCGACAGGGTCAAGAGTGGACTTGAGGAGAATTCTTGGACGTTTTCTACAAGAGATACTTCCCAATAGGAATGAAGGAAAAGAAGGAGGTTGAATTTACTACCTTGGAGCAAGGTAAGCTATCCAGATTCGCTCCTCACATGATAGTTACGGAGGCTATGAAAGCCCAAAAGTTTGAGAGGGGGTTAAAGGCCTACCTCAAGGACTGAGTCTTAATGTTCCGCATGAGACATATTCAGAAGTTGTGGATAAGGCACTCTTGGCAGAGACAAATTCTGAGGAATTCTTCAAGAAAAGAGGAATAGAGAAGGGAAAGTTTAGTGGCTCGGCAGAGAAGAGAACTAGGACTATGTCATACCAACCTTCAGGGCCAGCACAGTCACAGAGGTTGTACTCTACACCTCAGTCTACTCGTTCTTTTGCTCCATCGGCTTCACGCCCGGTTACTACTCAGGCTCCTCGCCCCGTAGTGACTCAGGCCACAGGATATGCGCCCTCCATATTCTCATATGAGCCTTGTACTTATTGTGGTAGGAGGCATTTGGCAGGAGAGTGCCGGAAGATCTCGGGTGGGTGTTTTCATTGTGGCGACCAAGGCCACATGATTCGAGATTGTCCCCATCGTCATCTGCCAGCTCAGTCTCAAGGGAGTAGGCCCCTAGTTAGGCAGTATTCACAGCAGAGCTCTTCACCGGCATCGAGGCCCACACAGTCTACATGGCCGTCTCGCCAAGCAACTCAGGGCCGAGTCTTTGCCTTGTCAGAAAGAGATGCACGTGCATCCGACAATGTCGTGCAAGGTACGCTAGAATGATAAGATTTTCAATTGGGAATGCTTACTATTATGTGATATGTTATTTAAATATACAATAGGTTACCTATGTATGATGTGTGTTCTTGCTTGAAATCTATTGATGTGAGTTAATTAATCTCACAGGCGCTTTATTAGTGAACGGATGTCTAGCCCGAGTGTTGATCGACACAGGAACCACTCATTCTTTCGTCTCGCCGAGTTTTACGAAGGGCTTTTTAACTGAGTCTAGTCCATTGGAGCATGAGTTAACCATTTCGACTCCGCTTAGCAAGTCGGTGGATACAGACTGAGTGTACAAAGACTGTGTGGTTTAAGTGGGACAGCATGAGGTGTTGGCCGACCTCATCATCCTAGATTTCCAAGACTTAGATTTCGATATCATCCTTGGGATAGATTGGCTATCGACCCACCACGGACATGTGGCATGCTTTGAGAAGGTGGTGAATTTCAAGTCAGAAGGAGTTAAGCCATTTCATTTTCGAGGATTGCAGAGAAGGGATATTGCTCGCTTTGCGACTTTAAGCTTAGCAAACCCAGAGGCACAAAACTCCTCAACCATTCTGATTGTGAGTGAGTTCCTAGATGTTTTTTCAAAGGAATTGCCGGGATTACCGCCTGATCGGGAGATAGAGTTCGCGATAGAGCTTGCTCCTGACACAATTCCGATTTCAAGAGCACCATACAGGATGGCCCCAATAAAGCTCAAAGAGTTGAAAGAGCAAATTGAGGAGTTGCAACAGCTTGGTTTCATCCGACCAAGCGTGTCACCATGGGGAGCTTCTGTACTATTCGTGAAGAATAAGGATGGGTCGATGAGGATGTGCATCAATTGTAGACAATTGAACAAGGTCACAATCAAGAATTGATATCCCTTGCCACAGATAGATGACTTGTTCGACCAGTTGAAGGGAGCAAGATTTTTCTCTAAAATTGATCTTAAATTGGGGTATCATCAGTTGAAAATTAAGGCGGAAGATGTTCCAAAGACGGCTTTTAGGACTCGGTACAGGTACTACGAGTTCCTAGTCATGCCTTTTGGTTTGACAAATGCACCGACGGTGTTCATGAACTTTATGAAGCGGGTGTTTAGGCCTTATCTCGATCAATGTGTCGTGGTGTTTGTTGACGACATCTTAGTGTATCCCCAGATATGGGAAGATCACGCATGAGACCTCCACCTTACTCTGGAGATGTTGAGAGAGCATAGGTTATATGCCAAGCTAAGCAAGTGCTAATTTTGGTTGGAGAAAGTGGCATTCTTGGCCCACGTGATATCTACCGAATGCATCTCAGTTGATCTGTCAAAGATAGAGGCAGTGATGAGTTAGGAGAGACCCAAGAGTGTTACAGAGATAAGTAGCTTACTCGGCTTGGCTGGCTACTACCAGAGATTTGTAGAAGGATTCTCCAGTTTGGCGGCACCGCTCACATACTTGACTCAGAAGAATACTAAGTTTGTATGGAGTAACAGATGCAAGATTAGCTTCCAAGAGTTGAAAAAGCGGCTTACTACAACTCCTGTCCTCACGGTGCCATCCGGGAGTGGCGGATCCAATACCACCCAGGTAAAGCAAATGTGTCGCATACATTGAGTAGGAAGTCACATGAGCTTGTTGCATATATGATGGTTTGAGAGTGAAACTTGTTAGAGGATGCCTCCAACCTTGACATTAGTTTCGGTCCTCCTACTCATGGACCATTGATGACAAATATCACGGTGAAGTCGTGTATCTTAGATCGGATCCTGGAGTTGCAAGTAGCAGATGCCGAATTGTTTGCTTTCCATGACAAGGCAGTTAGCAAATGAAGGGATGAGTTCTCCACGAATGGTGATGGGGCAATCACGTTCAATAGTAGACTTTGTGTCCCGGCCGATGTAGATCTCTGGAGAGAGATTCTGGATGAAGCCCACCATTCCAAGTATATCGTGCATCGGGGTACGAAGATGTACTGGAACCTCAAGGGGCATTTTTGGTGACAGAACATGAAGAGAGATGTTGCAGAGTATGTATCCCAGGTGTTTGGTGTGTCAACAAGTGAAGGCAAAGCACATGAGACCGGTGGGTCTATTACAGTTTCTCCCTATTCCCGAGTGAAAATGGGAGCACATCTTCATGGACTTCATTGTTGGCTTACCACGAACGGCAAGGAACTCAAATGCAGTATGGGTTGTGATTGACCGCCTGACGAAGTCTGCGCATTTCTTGCCCTATCAGACTACATTCAATGTTACAACTCAATTTAATCCAAATTAATGGACATAAAATCAAGAGTAAAAATAATATACTTGCAAGTGCACAAGTGACACAGTTGATGTATCTGGTGAGCACATGGTCGAATCCACAGGGATTGACTATTGTGCAACAAGAATTAAGGAAACGAAATCTAGAGAGAAGAGAGATTTAAAATCGGTTTTCCACTCAATGAGAATGGAGCAAAAATCACTGATAACTGTAAAGCAATGAAAAAGAGGTCTAAGGCTTTAGGAAAATCCACCTATCCCTCCTTATGCTTAGATTTGGATGAAAACACATCTAGAATTAACTAAAGATTTAATCTAGATGAAAAATTATACGATAAAACCACTGACTATTAAATTCAATTGAATAATTAGAGAAATTTGAAAAGTACTCTGTATCTAACTCACAGGGGATCCAAGCATTCCATATATCAATAGATCATATGAGTTGAACATGGGCTATTTGAAACTTTGGACTTCTTGAATCCCGAGAGTAGTATGGGGTTAGGATTCCTACAAAAAATAAATACACATAATAAGTCTCTCTTAAAAATATTTTGCATGCGGTCTTCCAAGACATGTATGAATACATGCAAATGTATCATGAAAATTAAGAGAAAAAGGACAACACAATGGTGAGAAGAGAATACACCACTTTAGGTGTAAAAATGAAGATATAAATCAAAGAAGTATGATAATGCTTATTTAAATGGGGATAATTAAGCAAAATTAAGCACTTATCATTCAACTCAAACTAGTTAGGGGCATTATATATCATGGAAGTGGTTCGGTTGCACGGGGTGCCAGTCAGCATTGTATTAGATCGGGATCCAAGATTCACATTTAGGTTCTGGAAGAGCTTTCAGAGTTCCATGGGTTCCCGACTAGACTTTAGCACCATTTTTCATCCACAGACGGATGGCAGACCGAGAGGGTGAACCAAATCATCGAGGACATGCTTCGAGTATGCATGTTAGATTTCAAATGCAACTGAGAAGAGCAATTGCCTTTAGTGGAATTCGCCTACAATAATAGCTACCAGACGAGCATCCAGATGGCTCCATTCGAGGCCTTGTATTGGCGAAGTTGCAGGTCTCCTCTATACTAGAATGAAGTTGGGGAGAGGAAAATATTGGGTCCCGAGTTAATCGAGCAAACCGTGGATAAGGTCAAGATCATCAGGGAAAGATTGAAGATGACTCAGGACAGGTAGAAAAGCTATGCTGACACCCGTAAACGAGATCTTGAGTTCCGTGTTGGCGACATGATATTTGTTAAGGTTTCACCGACAAAGGGTGTTATGAAGTTTGACAAAAGAGGAAAGCTCAGCCCGAGGTATGTGGGTCCGTTTGAGATCATCACCCGAGTTGGTGAGGTTGCTTATTGGGTTGCTCTACCCACTCACATGGTGGCGGTTCACAATGTGTTCATGTGTCCATGCTTCAGAAATACATTTCAGATCCTTCCCATGTTATAGATCTTGATCCATTGGAAATCCAGGAGGATCTCACACTAGAGGAAGAGCCGGTTCAGATTTTGGACCCTAGAGATCAAGTTTTGTGCAACAAGGTTATTCCCCTGATTCTCATTCGATGAAAACATCACACTAGGGAAGAAGCTACATGAGAGCGCGAGGCCGAAGCGAGAGAAAAATACCCTCATCCGTTTGTGTAATTGACGCTTCATGTAAATTTTGTTCTTTATTATCCCTATGTATCATTCAAATTTTGAGGACGAAATTTCTATAAGGGGGGAGGATGTAGAAACCCAGATCTTTATGCCATGTATTAATGCCTTAAGAAGCTTTTCTTAAACGTATGGATGTTTGGGATGAATGAGTAAGAGTATAGAATACTCTTAAGTGTCATCAAAGGTTATGCCTTAACACACCCTCAACTTTAAGTAGCTCTAGTTTTCCTACCGCTAACCAGAATCGAGTGATTCTTGAATTTTTTGAAAGGTATTGAAACCCTCTTCGAGGTTCATGTTGATCATTTTTCCATATTTTGAGTCAGGGTTAAGTCAAAAGTTTGATTTCCGGAGTCGGGGCTAATGAAAATCTGGCCTACTGAAACCTACTTCCAGACCAGTCTTCTTTCAAGCCCATTTAGGTAATTTAAAACTCAGAATTACAAGTTGTCTATTAAATACAAAATTGTTCTCCTTTGAAAGATGACTCTAACTCAAGTTGAATCGTCAAAATCTGATCAGGGGGTCAAAAGTTATGGTCAAAATACCAAAGAGGGAAAAACTCCACCCAGTCAAAGTATCCACTTGTCGCCAAGTGCCCTGGACTCGTCGACGAGTGAACCAAACAGAATGCAAAAATATCTTGTTCGTCGATGATTTTCAACCACTTGTCGACGAATGGAACCCACTCGTCGACGACTGGAGTCCACTCGTCGACGAGTATATGCTGAAAATTGCGAATAAGGGATTTTAAAGGGGTATATGCGTGATTCTTCAATCCTAACTCTATAAATAATTAACTTCCATAGGATTAAAGGTCCTAACACTTTGAGAAACAGCTTTTGAGAGGAAAAGGGGGTGAACTAGGATTCTCAAAAGGGGTTTTTCTCAAGATCAAGAAAATCCCCAAATCCCATCTTCAATCTTCTCACGATCATCAAGGGAAGCAAGGATCTTGCAAACCAAGGGGAGTCACACGAGCTAAGCCATGGGGATCGAGTCTAAGGAGGTAGAGTTCGGCCTTCTCTTTTCTAAAGCTTTCAAAAGCTTGGATCTCCTTCCTAGAAGCTCGGATCTTACTTTTTCAAGTCTCCTCAAGCTTTCTAGGGCTCACAACCAAAGAGATTTGGGTTTTCCAAGGTTACTACACCCTACTAACTAACTTAGTGTTAACCTAGATTTCTCTTGAAATGGATTATGATTTAATAATGTGTACCCTTATTCTCCTTTAAAACCAATGATTCCTAAAAATTATGCAAGATAACCTAAAGATGGAAGGGTGGATAGAATGTATGGGTGATGTTGAGTGTTGAGGCGATTGGATGTCAAGTGTTGTGATGTGTGGTGTGATGAAAAATGGTGGAAGAGCATTGTACTCATAATGAACACACTTCATGTGTTTGATGAAATGTGTGAATGAAAAATATGAAATAAATGGCCACAAGAATGTGAACCCCACATGCTTGATAAAATGTAAGAATGGCTTTGAACACCAAGACTAAGGAAATATGAATAAAAGGTTAAAGAGATATTTCATACAAGGTGTTTGATGTAATGAATGTGTATAATGTGGAACCCAAGCTATGATATGCGAACTAGGGATCTTTCCCCAAAACTTGGTAATTATGATAATATGCTTAGGTGTTTCCTAAATTTCTCATGTGCCTATAAATGTTGAAATGCTATATGTTGTCCTCAATCTTTTCATGTCATCACTACATTCACAAATTTTCACGTAAAACAAGCATGCATGCATGAACCGAGGTTTTCAAATATATGTATATAAGAAACAACAAGAACAAGAAAAGTGATTCACGAAACGAATGATAAAGCCGGACATCGGGCCGGTCAAGGGTAGGGCATATCCCTCGGATATGTCATACCTGGCTCACAAGTAAACAAACATGATAAAGTCGGACATCGAGCCGGTCAAGGGTAGGGCATATCACAAGATATGTCATACCTGCCTAACAAGAAAACAAGTTGATAATGCCGGACAAAGGGACGGTCAAGGATGTTGGTGTACCATTTTCTATATATATATATATATATATTCGCTGAAGGGAATTTACATTCCCAACTCACAAGTCGCTACAAGGGCACTAACATCTGGCTCACAAGTAAACATGACAAAGCAAGTCAAGATATGTCAAGACATGACAAGACAAGCATGACAAGTAATTTCAAAGAAGAACAAGACAAGACATGTGTGATTCCTACGAGACAAGACAAGATTGGGTTTTAACACGGCAAGCAAGTTTTCAAAAAATACGAAAAGCTATTTCAAGAAAAATTCATGATGTTTAAAGTATGGATTTTATCGGAGTTTTCGCACCCGTTTCATGCATGTCACGATTATTGCATGGTTTTACACTTGATATTATGAATTGTAATTGTTTGTTATTATTGTGTTTCGTTATTACTATTGTTAGCTAGTAGCTTGTACTCGCTGAGCATTCCATACTCAGCCGTTCTTTCATGTAAGCAAGTCGTGGATGTCTTCGACCCCGAGCCTTGGGTCGAAGAAGAATATGTGGAAGAGAGAGAGTTGCCTATCCCAATGCAGACACAGGCGGATAGAGATCTAGATGTGTGGCCGTATCTAGATTACTGTTGAGTGGAGTGATAGAGAGACTTGTATCTTTTTGTATTTTGATAGGTGGGCATGTCCACCTTTACTTTGATATGTTTATGTAGAACTTGGAATACAGACTGTTTATAAATAATAAAAAATTTGGTTTACGCTTCCGCACTCTATTTAATGTCTCTATTGCATTATGTTTCACCTTGTTCATTTCAGGATGGTTTGACGGGCATGTATAGGTCACTCCTAAAGTATCCCTTAACTCTTAGGGGGTATTTTGGGATGTGACACTATCTGAAGGCAATCCAGGCAATTCCTTTGGAAAACATCCAAGAACTCACTCACAACCGAAATGGTTGAGAAGTTTTGTGCCTCTGGGTTCGCTATGCTTAAAGCTGCAAAGCGGGCAATATCCCTTCCTTGTAGCCCTCGAAAGTGAAATGGCTTTACTCTTTCCAGCCTGAAGTTCAACACCTTCTCAAAGCATGTCACATATCTATGGTGGATTGATAACAAATCCATCTAGAGGATGACATCAAAGTCCAAGTCTTGAAAATCCAGGATGATTAGGTCGGCCAACAACTCATTCTATCCCACTTGAACCACACAGTCTTTGTATATCCGGTACGTATCCACCGACTTGCCAAGCGGAGACGAAATGGTTAACTCATGCTCCAACGAACTAGACTCAGCTGAAAAACTCTTTATAAAACTAGGCGAGACGAATAAATGAGTGGATCCTGTGTCGATTAACACTCGAGCTAGGCATTCATTTACTAATAACGTTCCTATATAATAAATTAACTAACATCAATAGATTTCAAGTAAGGACATACATAGCGTCTAAGTAGCATATAGTACACACAAGCAATCATATCTTATAATAACTTGTATTCACAACTTGCAACTTTAGCATGCTAGCATACCTTGCACGACATCGTCAAATGCACGTGCGTCCCTTTCTGACAAGGCAAAGACTTGGCCTTGAGTTGCTTGACGAGGCGGCCGTGTAGACGGTGGGGGCCTCGATGCTAGTGAAGAGCTCTACTGAGATGATTGCCTAACTGGGGGCCTACTATCTTGAGACTGAGCCGGTAAATGACGGTGGGGATAATTTCTAATCATGTGGCCTTGATCACAACAATGAAAGCATCCCCCAGAAATCTTCCGGTATTACCCTACCAAATGCCTCCTACCACAGTAAGTACAGGGCTCATATGAGTATGTGGAGGGTGCATATCCCGCAGCCTAAGATAATGCAAGGTGAGGAGCCTGTGTAGTAGCCGGGCGTGAAACCGGTGTAACAAAAGGGCGAGGAGCTTGAGGTGCAGAATACAACCTCTATGACTGTATTGGCCCTAAAGACTGATATGACATAGTCCTTGCTCTTTTCTCTGCTGAGCCATTAGACTGGCCCTTCTCCATTCCTCCTCTCTTAAAGAATTCCTCAGAATTAGACTCTACTAACTGAGCTTTGTCGACTACCTCGGCATATGTCCCATGCCTAAACATCGAAACTCGATCCTTGATATAGGCCTTCAACCCTCTCTCAAATTTTCAGGCCTTCATAGATTCAGTAGCTATCATGTGAAGAGCGAATCTAGATAGCTCCAAGAACTTGGCTTCGTAGGTGGTCACAGACATGTTACCTTGCTCCAAGGTAATGAACTCGACTTCTTTCTTCTCCTTCATCCCGACAAGGAAGTACTTCTTGTAGAAGACATCCAAAAATTCTCCCCAAGTCTAATCTTGACCCTGTCGGGTCAAATCCCCGGTCCTTACCGCGGACCTCCAACAATGGTCGACCTCACCTTCAAGTATAAAGGCAGCCCAGGTGACTCTCTCTGCTTTAGTAACAAGACTGAGAATAGCTTTTCGAGTTGTCTGATCCATGCCTCGGCCACCAATGGATCAATACTACCGCAAAAGACCGGAGGCCTCATTCTCCAGAAAGCTTTTATTCCCGCTTGTGCTCGATTTGGAGGAGTAGCTATAAGAGCGGCATTCGTAGGAGGGTAGTAGGTTGCCTTGCTGCTAGCATAGCCAAGGTCTCGGCTATTGATGCAAAAGCTTAAGCAAAGTCGGGTTGTTCATCACCCGGAGGAGCATCACCTCCATTTCCTCTTGTATTGTATCCACGACCCCGAGCACCATGTCTCATGATTGGATCCTGAGAATGACAGTACAACATGAGTCTAACTTGGATACCCATTTAATAACCATTTCACAGTTTACTCAAAACATCTTAAGCATATAACAACACGTCATGGTATACATACAACATGACAGGCATACAATTTTTGTTTCTAGCGTAGGACACTAGGTGCGGTTGGCTTGTAACCGATTTTGACTTAGACTAACCAGTTAGTCTATACTTGGAATACGACTCTTTAAAATGACTCTAATGCCTTGTTCAATTATGGTATCAGTTCTAAGTGACCCTAGGGACTCTAATGCCTAGCCTTTGACACCACTTCTCTCACACCCCAAAATACCCCCTAGGAATTAAGGGATACTTTAGGTGTTAATATACTTAACCTGGGAAACCATCCGGTAATGAACTAGGTGATAACATTCTAAATAGAAATAAGATACAGAGTGCGGAAGCTTAAATACAACGCGGAAGCGTAAACCAACTTTTTCTTTTTCTATAACCTTATAGTATTCCAATTTAAATACAAAACATAAACAGTAGAGGTGGACATGCCCACCTATCAAAATATAAAATAACAAAGTCTCTCTCTCTCTCTATCAAACCCTACTCGCCCCTACTCGCAATAATCTAGATATGGTCACACATCTAGATCTCTATCCTCTTGTGGCTGAAGTGGAATGGGCGCCGCCTCCTCCACGTACTCTTCCTCAACCCAAGGATCAGGATGGAAGGTATCCACCGAACCTGCCAACAATGAAATGTACGGTTGAGTATAGAATACTCAGCGAGTACAAGCTACTAGCTAACAGTAGTAATAACGAAATACAATAATGATAATTACAGACAATTCAGAACATAGAATTTAAAGCAATACTATGATCGTGACATGCATGGAACAAATGCAAGAACTCCGGCAAAACCTATGATTAAAACTCATGACTTTGTTCTTGAAATATAACTTTTTATGATTTCCAAAACTTATTTCTCGTGTTAAAACTCATACTTGTCTTGTTCTTGTCTCGTGGGAATCACACGTGTCTTGTCTTGTTCTTGTTTAGAATCATGCTTGTCTTGACTTGACATGTTTAACTTGTGAGCCAGATGTTAGTGCCCTTGAAGCGACTTGTGAACCGGATATGTAAGTATCCTTCAGTGAAAATAGAAAAGGTGAGTGGGATACGTAAGTATCCCTCAGCGAAATAGAAAATATGCACCAACATCCTTGACCGGCCCTCTGTCCAGCTTTACCAACTTGTCTTGTTTTCTTGTGAGTCAGGTATAACATATCTTGCGATATGCCCTACCCTTGACCGACCCAGAGTTCGGCTTGATCATTCGTATCGTAATCACATGTTTGCTTCTTGGTTTCTTTCATATACTTATACTTTAGAAAACTCGGTTCATGCATGCATACGTGCTTGTGTGTAGCAATTGTGGCGATCATGATGACATGTACAACTCAAGGATAGCATATAGCATTTCAATCTTTTCATAGTCATGTGAGAATTTAAAGAACATATCAAGCATATTAATACCATTTACCAATTTGGGGAAAAACCCTTAAATCATAATTTCATAGTTTTAAGTAAATTCCTCATTCATGCATTTTATCATACAAGTGGCATTCATCATTTATATAGTTAGAATTTTTCCATTTTCTTTGTCACACATGTCATCAAACATCACAAGTGCGTGTATTATGCTTACATTGCCCTTCCACTATTTTCCATCACACACCATCCATCACACCATCACTTAATTAGTTCATCTCATGCATTTTAGGGAACATTAGTTCATTTCAAAATTGGAAACTTCAACAAAGCAAAATCATTTTTCAAGAACTATAAACCTAGGTTATTACTAAGTTAACTAGGAAGGGTGTACTAATCTTTTAGGATAAACCTTAACCTTGAAGAGAACCCCTTGATTTGGAAATCCCAAGCTTGATAGAGGAGGATCCTTACTTGAAGATGATCAAAGCTTGAGGTCCCCCTTGACTTCAATCCAAAACACTTCTTTGGATTTCTCTCAATCTCTTCCTCTTCTTTCTCCCTCTTTCTTAGGTTTAGGTTAAACCCAAAACCCCCCAAGTGAAGCCCTATTTATAAGCAAAGGGTTAAAAACCCTAAAAATCTCGAAATAACAAACCAAATTGCGCACCTACGATCGTTCGTTGGTTCCTACGATCATTCGTAGGTTTTTTACGATCGATCATTGACTGTCTAGAGAGTTAGCCCAGTTTGTGGCACTCTATGATCATTCGTAGGTTTTCTACGATCGTTCGTAGGTTGGTTACGAAAGATCGTAACTCTGACAGAAACTTTCCAGATTTCCTTGCTTTGGCATTTCGGCCATAACTTTTGACTCGTTCATCAAAATTTAACGATTCAACTTGCGTTGGACTCATCATTCAAAGGGAAATAATTTTGTGTCTAATGGCCAAGTTCAAATTTCAAGTTTCTAATTACCTAAAAGGGTTCTAAAGCTGACTGATCCGGAAATGGATTTCAGCAAACCGGATTTTCAGCCGATTCGACTTCGGAATCCAACTTTTAACTCATCCCTAAACACCCATAAGTTTAAGAGAACACTCTTAAGGTTTTAATACGTGTCATAACATGTCATCTAGGTCCGGGGTTCTACAATGTGAGATAGTGAGGGCGAGGAGCAATAGTTGGCTCCGCGCCATTGGAGTGAACCATTGCTCAAACTTCTTAACCAAAGTTCACGGGCAATTAAGGGGCTTTGTGAGAGTGAGGAGCAAATTCGCCTGTGCTGATTTTAAATATAGGAGTCAAATCCTCTACGATGATTTGGCAAATCCGGTTATCACCCTTTGAGGTGGCCACGTGTCCCCCCTTGACACCCCTTAACTGTGGTTTAGATTCACCCTCCCATCCTTGGTTTTTAGAACAAAAAAAATATTAATTCTATTTTTTTTAATTAAAAAACTGTTTTTAAGATTTTTTTTAATATAAATCCCGGCTCTCGACCTAGAAGGTATTTCTATCAACTAAAAGCCTATTATCTCCTGAACTGCTGATTGCATTGCGGAAAGAGCTGATGAAATGAAACAGGTTAGAAATCTTTATTCTTTCGTCCCTGTTTCTTTACTTTCTTTAAATATCTCTTCAAATTTCTCTAATCATCATTCAAATTATCTCCACCCACTACAAAAAAATCTCCTTATTTGCTTACTACAATGTGTCAATCTGCTTTCCTTCTGTTTTCCGCTCAGTTCTTCTTCTTCACCATCTTCATTTCTCCCTCTCTTTCCACCCCTTTTGCTCCAACAAACAACATTACCCTTCTCGGTGATGCTTACCTCAGAAATGGCGCCATTAGTCTTACTCAAGAACTCGGATGCCTCCCTTTTTCTTCTTCTTGCGGGGTTGGAAGAGCAATCTACGCTTACCCAATTCGATTTCTTGATCCCAAAACTAATTCCACTGCATCTTTCTTCTGTCGCTTCTCTTTCTCCATGATTCCTTCTCCTTCTCCTTCTCTTCCCTTCGGAGACGGACTCACTTTTCTGATCACCTCCAATGCCAGTGCCATTAGCAGCTCCTCCGGCTACATGGGTCTCCCCAATCCCACCACGAACACGCAAGAATCGTTCATTGCAGTCGAATTCGATACTGGGTATGACCCATTTCTTGGGGATTTGAATGGTAATCATGTTGGTCTTGATATCAATACTGTAATTTCTTTTGCTTCCATTGATGCTGTATCAAAGGGGATTGATCTCGAGAGTAGGAAAAGTATGACTGCTTGGATTGAGTATAGAGATACTGAGAAGATGATCTTAGTATGGGTTGGTTATTCGAGGTTTAGGCCTTTAAGTCCCATTCTTGCTGCCCAAATTGACCTCTCTAAGCAATTCAGAGAGTTCATGCATGTCGGCTTCTCGGCCTCTAATGGACGGGGCTCAGCGCTTCACCTTGTCGAGAGGTGGCGATTCAGGACCTTCGGATTTCCCTCGGACACGGTGGAAGGACATGATTGTTTCATGTGCTCTCTAGATGATTCAAGTATTGACGATAATGGACCATTTGAACCCCACCAGAGGCCAAAAGGGATAGGAGAAGTGGGTCTTGGATTTGGAGGAGTAGCTGCATTTCTTCTCTCTGTGTTTGTGATTGTTGCTGGCACTAGTTGGTATCTGGTGAGAAAGAAGAGAATTAATGGCAGAAGAAGAGAGGGTAACCAAATTTGCAAAAATGAAATGAATTGTCTACCCACAAGACTATCCCTTGCAGATATAAAATCAGCGACGAGGGGATTCAATCGGAGTAGAATTATCGGTGAAGGTGCATCCGGAACTGTCTATGAGGGGTTCCTCGCCTCTGGCCAGACAGTGGCTGTCAAAAGGTTTAGCCGAATCAGTGAGGTTGATCAGTTTAGCGACCCCTTCACCACCGAGTTTGCAGCCATGGTGGGTAGCTTAAAACACAGGAACTTAATCCAGCTTCAAGGCTGGTGCTGTGAGGGAGATGAGCTAGTCCTAGTTTATGAGTATATGCCCAATGGAAGCCTAGACAAGATCCTCCACCGAAAATCCAATTCGGCAATACTCCTCACATGGGAGCAGCGACTCAAAATCGTCCTTGGCGTAGCGTCTGCTCTTACATATCTACACGAAGAGTGCGAGAGACAGATAATTCATAGGGATGTAAAGGCCTGCAACATAATGCTCGATGCAGAATTTAATGCCAAGCTTGGAGATTTCGGCCTAGCAGAGGTTTATGATCATAGTAGCATCACAAGGGAAGCTACCATACCGGCTGGAACAATGGGGTATCTTGCACCTGAGTATGTACATTCGGGGGTTCCCACCGAGAAGACTGATGTGTATAGTTTTGGCGTGGTGGTGTTAGAGGTGGCGACAGCGAGGTGCCCGGTGGATGATGACGGAATTGTGCTTGTTGATTGGGTGTGGGATAAATGGGAAAAGGGAAAATTGATGGAGGCTTTTGATGAGAGATTGATGGGGCAGTTTAATAGAGTAGAGATGGAGAAGATGGTCATGGTGGGGCTTTGTTGTGTGAATCCGGACTGTAAAGAGAGGCCGACAATGAAGGAAACAGTGAGAATGCTTAGAGGTGAGTCGCTGCTTCCAGTTTTACCTACAAGGAAACCTGTGGTGAGACTTAGATCTATTCTGCCTGAAGGTTCTGAAGAAATAATGCATAGAAATGGAGATGGCTATCACAGGTTTGATGGCACACCATGGTTGACCCCTCGGTCCCATTTTAGTTAAGATCAAGTTGGAAATCTTCTCGACTCCAAATAGATATGGGAATTGCTGTAAAACCCAGGCTGCTTATTGATCAGCGCAATAAAGGTGCTGAATGAGGTTATTACTGAGGAGAAGTCAAGTCCAGCAAGTGGGGGAGATCAATACCAGCTATCCCATGCGATTTATCCTTCCCAAACGCAGCATACAACTCTCCGTTGTACCGTGCTCTTCTTGTTACAGTTTTCTTAGATTCTTCTTCTAAGGGTGAGGGATAATCACAGTTTCATTAGATTTTGTTGTATACAATGCACAATTTTCTTTTCTCCAAAGTTAATTAAGCATTTATTTTTAGTTTGGTGGTGGATCATGTCTCCTGAACCTCTAGTTCAAGGTGCATATGATTATTACTTATGAACAGTCGTTTGAGCACTAATGGAGCAAAATAGAGAAAGAAACAAGCCCTCTTGGATGCTGATCTTGTTGCTTGTGATAGAAAAGACATTTATTGAGAATTCTTGGATGATTACATAGAGACCCAATTGGGGTTTATGGAGATATCACATCATCTCAAGATAGAAACTCTTTCAAATCTCAAATCTAATCCTAATTAACTCGAAGTAATTGATCCTAATCTTTTTCAAACTTCAAATTCAAATCTACTTTTGATATGAGATGAGATACAATGTTTAATAGCTTTAACTGCTGCACTGATCCTATGATGACTAGGTCTCGCGATGGTACCCAGAAGACCAAGGTTTTTCTCTCAACTCGACATCCCATTCTTCACTTTTTTTTCTCTTACTGAACTCAGTTCTTTGCCGAGACTGAAACAACATCATTTACAGAAGCCTCTCTTCGCCTCTATGGTGCTCTGTTGTGCGAAATGAGTTTAATACCTTGCTTTCACTGTAATACTTTTATTCCATCTCATCCTTGCATATATGTAATGGGTTTTAAATGGATTTTTATACTCAAAAGACATTTTGATGTTTCTATTGAATGTTATAAAGCTCGATTCGCTGCAAAGGGGTTTGCTCGAAATGAGACACTTGGCTATTATTGTATCGGAACAATCGCATATTTTCCTTTTGAATGTACTGAGCTTGTGAATCTGATAATCGAATGTTATTATAAAACTCTTGTCGATTGTTTCAAAGGAGGGGTCCAATAGGGCTGGTGGTTCATGGCCTAAATGTTGGATAGTGCATACTTACAGGGAAAACAATAAGGTGGTTGATGATTTTGCAAATATTGTTCATGTAAGTACCCAATTTTGCTTCATGTAGGGGTACAAGACCTCCTCTGACCTATTAAAGAGCTCTAATATTTTTAGAAATTACTGCAATAGCCATGTTCTTATATGTAAAATGTCTGATAAAGTGACCGGAGGAATGACCATAGTTAGTAAATACGCGAATAATTCGCGTATTATTCGTGAATTAATCGTTATGTACGGTAAACATTGAAGTTGACGTTCGATTCAATGATGTGGAACTGTTCACGTTGTTGAGGAAAAATGAATAAATCGCGATTGATTTCCAAATAAAACACGTTATAAAATCGTAAAGATCACAAACGCACAAAAAGTACATAATGTATTTAGCAAGACCAAAAAAAAGCACATAACGTGTTTACCAAGACCAA
The DNA here is from genome assembly GCA_015143295.1 of Tetracentron sinense. NCBI lineage: Eukaryota > Viridiplantae > Streptophyta > Magnoliopsida > Trochodendrales > Trochodendraceae > Tetracentron > Tetracentron sinense. Next base: position 17,361,127 of record CM026555.1, on the reverse strand, counting down.
AAAAAGCACAAAAGGTGACTTCACAAAGTACCAAAACCTCTTTTTGTACTTTGTGAAGTCACCTTTTGTGCTCTCGACAGTAACTCAATCCGGCCGATGGCCCGATCAAGCTACGTTGCCAGTAAGTTCTTCATTCTTTTCCTCTCTTTTTTTCCCATCAAATCTACCACAGAACCTATAATCTAGACCTATAACGCATTCCTGGTCTGCACCTTATATTCTGTACAGACAATTTCAGAAGAAATTTGGGGTTTTCCCTTTCTTTCTTATAATCTGGAATTTTTACAGATTATAATCTGTAAAAGTCTGTAATTTTCAGCTTTGCAAAATGTAATTTTGAGCTTATAATCTGTATTTTTTACAAATTATACTATGTAAAAATTTGTAACTTTCAATAGTTGAGCCTATATTCTGTTTTATTTTTATTGAAAACCGCATGGAATTTTGTTCCTCCAGGACTTAGATTTTTGGGGGGTAATCTTTAGATCTAATATGTGAAATGCGAATGTTATCCTAAGTCATTAGTATGCAAAAATGAAGTGTCTACAACTAGATTAAATTTGGATGTTTGAGAATTGAGATTTCCGAATCATGTTGAGCACTAGATGTGGAGATCCTCAGGTGGAACCTTTCATGGCAATATAATTCAATCATGATTAAAGTTTACAGGTGTTAGGTCTATCAAGTAAACGGGGTCGAATGCTCCAAACAGGGGCATTGTTTGGATGTTCCAAACCTAGTAGGAATGTTAGACCATTCGGTTGTGCTTCTCTTCTGCTGGGGCAACACCCAAGATGGGGCATTGACCGGATGATCCAAACCCATCTGCACATGTGGGGCATGCAAAGATAACATTTGGAAGTCTGATTCCATAATACACATAGGTTGTAGCCTGAATATAATACCTCAATGGGAGATTTTTTATTTTTATTTTAAAGCCACCCGTGGTTTGGTGGATCCCTACTTGTTTATTGATTGGAAAATATAGAAATACAAGGGGGACATAAAACCGAAACCCCTACTAACTTAAATGATCAAAGATCTAATGTTAGGAAAATCGGCCTTATTTGTCCGAATAAAACCTTTCAACATACTTGGAATTTCGGACATATCTCTAAAAACAAGACTATTATGAGAGTTACAAGCCTCATTTGCCAAAAAGTCGGGACATTGATTATTTTCTCTGAATATATGGTTAAAAACTATATTGCTATTCTCCTGCATTAGATTGATCTCAGTCCCTCAATGAAAGATCAAAACTATATTTCAGATTTGATCAAACGTGGGAAAAAAAGATGGGAGCATTTAAGGATAGGCGTGCGCTGGTTGATTTTCAAATAAAACATTTGTGGGCATAGATTTATTATGATGCATTTACTAAACACTACAGTATTTTCAAGAAATTTATCACTTAAATATGAATGTTTATTTCTTGATATTGTAGGTTGTTTCATATTGAATGACACACCAATGTTTTTATGCATATGTGTGATCTTATGCAGGTACCTGACAACACCATCAATGGAGACCTTGTAGCCTACTTTGATTGGAAGAGAGCATTGGCAATGTAAGGCTCTGAGCGCCTCGTGAAGCTATCAGGCTGTAGATTACTTCTCTAAACCATGTAGATCAGTGGGTGGGATTAGTTTTATTCCTTTTGTTTTTTCCTTAGCACTTTCTCACAGTGTGCACTGGAATGCTAATGGATGTAGATACATGCATATGTAAATTATTATTTTGGTAATATATCCGGTGGGGTTTTGCTTAACCCAACTTTCCTTCTATATAAAAAATAAAAAATAAACTATTGCTCCATGTTTAGATTTTAATATGATTACATGCTTTAAATCATGAGTATTGGCGGATTCACATGGGGTTGGGGGCCTAAAGCCTCCCTTGAACTTTAAAAAATTGGTAGTATGAACAGGGGTGTAGCTTGGGAGCATGGGCAATGAGGCAGTTGTCCCCTGAACCTTAAGAAAAAAACTAAGTTTCATACTATATTATTTAATTTGAGACGACTTAACCATGGGCAAGGGAGCAACTATCCTCTAACTTTAAAAAAAAAATATTCTTTACAAATGGGCACAAACAGAAGAGATGACTCATGAACTTGACCCTAAAAAAAATCGGGAGCTACACCCCTAAACCCCCATACCCCATTATTAGCCCTCCCTGAAAGAAAATCCTGACTCCATTCCTAATCATGAGGTTTAGTAATTTGTATATCACATGCTAATGCACGCACAAGTGTAAAAACATATCTTTTTTTTCTCTCCTCTTTTATCCAATGGCATCATAATTTCTACAAGAGTTGATATATGAAAATAATAATATATAAATTTGATACCATAAATAAAATTTTCAAAAGTTACTTTTTGTAAGTGCTAACCAAACATAAATTTGACTTTTGAGTTTTTAAAAGTTACTTTTCAGATGTGCAAACCAAACACTAGTTTCTTCTCCAAATGACTTTCCCAGACTTCCTCAAGAGTTACTTCCTGCAAAGTAATTCTTGAGGAAGTATTTTTCTTCTCTAGGAAGTCTATCCAAACAAGCCCTTTGTTTATTTTGTTTTTGTCTTCTAATAGGTTAACTTTTATTATTATATATAAGGGTTACAGAACTCATTGTAAGCACCCAATTTTTATACCCCTCCTTAATCATGGTTAAGTAATTTAACAATGGTTAACCCCAGTCTAACCCTAGGTCAGCCTTAGATCAACCATAGTTAAACCTCAATCTAACCCTAGGTCAACCCCAGTTAAATCCTAGGTCTCAACCCTAGGTAAATCCTAGGTCAACCATAGCCAAACCCTAGGTCAACCATAGATCTAACCCTAGGTCAACCCTAGGTCAACCCTAGGTAAATCCAAGGTCAACCCTAGGCCTAGCTAAGGACCTAGTACTAAGCCCAAGGCCCTTAGGGCCTAAACCTGCAGACAAACATGGACCCATGACCCAAGCCAAGTCCTGGAAGGTGGGCCCGGCCTTAAAATTCAAAATTTCTGAGAATGTCGGTAATCTAATTACCGACATTCCTTTTGTAGAAAAAGATACTGCATGTTGTCCATTTAACACAGGTCAGGCCCTATTTTTGGAAAAGTCCAGGAATGACAGTAGAGTTTCTACCACTATTTCTCATTTTGATCTGTAGGGGAATGGTGGTATTGGAATTACCGTCATTCTTGGAGTTTATATTTCACGCAAATTCTGTCTTCCCCATTACTTAGGCACGCCTCTGATCTTCCTCTCACGCTTCTGAGAGTTCAACCTACCTCCGTCCTTATTCTCATTGAGTCCTAAATCCCATCTCCTATAAATCCAAACTCATTCTCAAGCTTGATTAGGATTCAAAAAATCACCTTGGTGAAACCCTATAAAATCTAAAGGAAAGCCTCACAGAAGCTTGTTTCCACCAAAATCCCAATCCAAGGGCAAGACCAGAAGATTCTAGGGACCATTCTAGGTCCCTCCCAATCGTGTACCACCACCGCAGTCAACACCACCATTGTCCGAAGCTTTTTAGCAGGGTAGGGTCCTCCCCTACCCTTCTTTCCTCCTGTAAAACAGCTTGTGAGCCCCTGGTCCTACTCCAGGGGACTTTGTTTAAATCATTTTTATTGCAAAACCGGGGAGTTAGGACTCCTCTTGCCTTTCCTTCGAGCAAGTTGATCTCTTCAAGGGAAAAACCTTAGGCCATATGTGGTTAGAGAAATCTCACCGTCCATTACCCAGGTGTATATATAATTGCACACACCTGATCTCCGCCTCTGGAAGAGACGGTTTAGAGTCACGCGTGCTAATAGCACGCACTGTCCTTCATGTTGTCAACATTAAATGATGATAGCTGGCATCATGCCACCAAGCATGGCAGGGGAAGAGGTGATCCGTCAAGACAAACCTCACGGATATAACCCTAAAGGACAGCCTCCAAGAGGCTGACACGTGTCTGATCCGTGAGGACAAACCTCACTGATATAACCCTAAATGCCAGCCTCCGAGAGGCTAATATATGTCTGATCCGTGAGGACAAACCTCACGGATATAACCCTAAATGTCAGCCTCCGAGAGGCTAACACGTGTCTGGTACGTGAGAAAAAACCTAACGGATATAACCCTAAATGTCAACCTCCGAGAGGCTGACACGTGTCTGATCTGTGAGGACAAACCTCACGGATATAACCCTAAATGTCAGCCTCTAAGAGGCTGACACGTATCCAATCCGTGAGGATCAAAACCTCACGGATGACTCTTGAGTACCAGTCTCCGAGAGGCTGACACGTATGCAATCTATGAGGGCCAAAACCTCACGGATGACTCTTTAGTGTCAACCTCCGAGAGGTTGACACGTATCCAATCCGTGAGGGCTAAAATCTCACAAATGACTTTTTAGTGCCAGCCTCCGAGAGGCTAACACATGTCCAATCCGTGAAGGCCAAAATCTCACGGATGACTCTTGAGTGTCAACCTTCGACAGCTGACACATATCCAATCCGTGAAGACCAAAATCTCACAGATGACTCTTGAGTGTCAGCCTCTGAGAGGCTGATCATGGATGATCCAAGAAGACAAATCTCATTGATCAACCATTTAGGTGTCAATCTCTGAGAGACTGACATGTGTCCATGAGATTAAATCTCATGGATTAAAATGGCAGTCAATAGTTGACTGTCATATCCTGAAAAATCTCAAAAGGAAATTCTCCTAACTTTGAGAATCTCAAGATAAGTATCCTTCTCTTTTAAAATCTCATGGGATATCACATAGCACCCGTAATCATTAAAGGATTAGAACTTTGTCCTATATCCTAGGAAGGAATGTGACTTGACATCCACTTTTTGAGGAGAAGATATTATCTTCTTCTCTTTTTTCGAAAGGTATTTAGATTCCACCCAAAAGGAAAAAACCTGGTACAAGAATCCTCAAAAGAATAGGACTCTCTTTAGCTCTAGGAGTCTCCCAGATAAAGGAGACCAGTGAGCTGGCCTCCTCTAAGAGGAGAGCCTAAGTTGACTTCCTTAAAATAAGGGAGTCAATGAGAGAGACCAAAAATGGCTCTCTCAAACCTATAAAGGGAGGGTTTCTCATAATTTAGTTAACCCTCTCGGTCTGCCCATCAGTCTGAGGATGAAAAGCGGTGCTAAAGTCCAGACGGAAACCCATAGAGCTCTGAAAACTCTTCCAGAACCTAAAAGTAAACCTCGGATCTCTGTCTGATACAATACTAAATGGCACCTCATACAAACGAAGCACTTCAAAAGAGTCGCCACCTATTTTTTCAGAGGGATAGGTCCCAGGTTTAGATTAAGATTAATGGTCTTGATTATAGTTAGGGTAAGCGGTTCAGTTAAGTCCCAAGGAAGGGATTAGGCACCCCGGGACCCTCGTCAAGATGGTACCTACTCTCTAGGTATAAGCCAAATAAATTAAAATTAAGAGAAATGCTTAAGTGCTTAGCCTAGTGCTAACCCAAGAAGGGGAAAAGACTAACCTGATGCCCAGACAATGGACCCTATAGGGGGGGTGAATAGGGTTTATGGTAAATTTTAAAATTACTCTAAGTGATATTAACGAAAATTAAAAATTTATCACAATAACTACCAACTAAAATCAAAGATGAAAAGGAAAGAGAGGAATAGAGATACCAGATACCAGATATGTTATCGGGGTTCAGCAACTTGCCTACGTCCCCACCTTTCAGCTTTCCTGCTTCAACGATTTTCACACGATTCACTAATCGTACTCTTCTTTTCGGCAAAGAGCAAACCTTACACTCCTTTTACAGGGTCAGGAAGAACCTTTGACTATCCTTTTATAGGCTAAGGACTAACTTCTTCAAGAGAGACTCTCTCTTGGATACAAGAAGACTTTCTCCTTAACAGGGTGCAAGAATCCCTGATTCTTGGCTTTCAAGAACAATAGAAATTTGTGGATTTTCAATCCGAATTGGAAGCTCCTAGTCTGAGCTATATAAGAGTTGAATACAAGACTCAAAATCTCTTAAGATAGAATGGAATTGATTGCTCAAAAGAAAAGAAATTTGGATTCTAAGTATTTAGTAAAAAACAGAGTATTGATTGCTAGGAATTTATGAGTGATAAAAAATCAATGAATCAGTATTAGATCTATATTTAAATCATCATAAATTTGATCTATTTATAGTTGGGCAATCAATATAGCCGTTGGGAGTAGCATTTAATGCGAAATAGCCATTATAGGTTTTTCCCACAGGCATTCGTCGACGAGTGGGAGAGAATCAAGCTTGATTCGTCGCCGAGTGGAGACAAAAGTAATTGCTTCAGTTTTCTATCACCCACTCGTCGACGAGTCCTTTGTACTCATCGACGAGTCCACTGATGATTTTTCAGTAAACTCATCTTTATGAAACCAAAAAGATGGGAAACATGTTAGGACCCTTAGGCAATGGATTTAATATTATTTTAATCATTTTAGGGCCTTAGAAAGATGTTCATATTGTACTAGGTCTCCTAGGGTCATTCTAGGTAATCTTTGAGCAATCCTTTTCCAATGTCTTGAGAGCTTTTCACAAGGTCCTAGACATTTTTAACTTTAGACACCAATCTTCATTCTTGATTTGAGAAGCTCTACTCTTGATGGATCTTCAAGAATTTGTCTTGAGCTTTTGGGGCTTTTAGCACTTGAACTTTGACCTTGATGACTTTGAAAATAAATTAAGCTCTTCAATTCTTCATATCTTGAATCTTTGATCTTAATGACTTTGAAAATGAATTAAGCTCTTCAATTCTTCATATCTTGAATCTTTGATCTTAATAGGCTTCTTTTCTGAAATTTCACATACTCAATGAAAATATTAGTGCAACTAGAGTCATTTCATTATTGTGTCATCATTGAAACTTATAAGGGTACTTATAGTTATAACCTTGAGGCTAACAATCTCCTCCTTTTTTATGATGACATAATAATGTGAATGGCCCTGGGATGAGCTCCCCCTCACTATAAGTGATCTTATAAAAAGTGAGAGTAACTCCCCCTCAACATGAGCAATAAATATTATAATTTTAGAATTCATAGTTTTGAGCATTAGTAAAAAGAATTGATTTTGAATTCTGGAATCAAGAGAAGTTCCATGATCAAAGTTTTAAGTCAAGATTGTTAATAACACATCAGTTTAGAGTGTTGAACACTTTTCACAAAGAGGTTTTAAGTTTGGAACCAAGAGAAGTTCCACAAGGAATTGATTTATTGATTGTTTGCAAGAAGTCTACTATATATAAAAACAACTAAAGCATTCTCATTCACATTTTTCTCTCCCCCTTGGCAACATAAAAAAAAAATAAAGAGATGGAAAATGAAAATGGTTGGGATTTTATATACGATCAACAAAAGTTCATACAGAGTAAAAAAAAAACAAAAAATGACAAGTCTGCATCACAACTTTTGTCTCTTGGTAGGCCTTTCTGGCTTTGATGCAGGCTGTTTTGGCTTGGACTTGGACAGGTCTTCAGAAGAAGATGAAATCACATCAACTGTAGGAGGCACTGGAGGAGTGGCTTGAGAAGGTTGGTGTGGAGGAGCTGAAGAGGAAGCAGGAGGTGGCCAAGGAGGAAAATAGACCTCTGTGGGAATGGGAACAAATCCCAACTTGTGAGAGGTGGAGGCAGATTCTATGGCAATCTGATCTACTTTGGCTGCCATCACCCCAACCACTGGAGCTTGATCATTGAGGAGGCTGGCCATATGTTGAATATACCTTGCTTAGGCATTGACAGCATTTCCTATGCTTGCCACATCTCCCAGAAGCTTTGCACTCTCAATGGAGGCATCCTTAGATTTGTTCTGCATTATGGAGATGATGGAGTCCACTCTATCCTTGATGATATTCACTCTCATTTCAACCGCTGCTAGTCTAGGCTCACTGACCTTTACTTCTGACTGAACAAACTCCAATTTTGACTCTAGAGAAGAAAGCCTCTCTTTAGTCTCTGACTGGAAACTCTCTAGCTGAGTTGTCTGAGAAGCCTAAAGACTCTCCAAAAACTCTCTCGTAAAATCTTGGAACTGAAGTAGCCTCTAACTGATCTGCATCTGAAAATGCTGGAGGCCATGGAGGCAACATGGGCAATCAGTAGAGTCATCTGCTCACTAGACGGTGTAGGCCTAGAGGGGGAAGCAAAGTGGTGTCCTGGATCCTCAAACTAGTCTGGATCCTGTCTATGAGAAGATTCAGGAACATCAATGTCAATCTAGATATTTCCCCAGTCAGGCTCAGCCTCTGCCTCTGCCTCAGCAGCTATCTCATCTTCTATATCATGAACTGGATGATCAGTAGTCACTGGCTCAGGCACTAACTCAACAGCCTCTGTCTGCACTATAGCCTCAACAGGAGATGGGGAATGGATAGGAGAAGCAGGAGTGGAGTGAGATGATGGAGAAACAGATGGAGGAATGGAAATGTCAGGCAAGTCAGCTAGACTGTGGGTAGGAATAGTTTGGGATTTTGGGACCCAAACATTACTGGACTCTATATATGAGTATCTCATTTGCATAATAGTAGCCTTAGAGTAAACATCAGAATCAAAGCTGGTCTTCTTGTCCTGATAGGAATCAAAGGGATTTTAAAATGTTTGAAGAGGAGGGTGAGAGCAAGACCATAGGGAAGTCTGCCTGAGGTTCTCTTGGCAGTGTCTTTCATCACATTGACAATGATGAAGGAAAGATCAATGTGCTGGGTGGTTAAAATGCACCAAATAAGGAATACATCAAAGAATGTAATGAAATTCCTGCCACCCCCACGGGGAATAATATCATAGGTGATAATGTGGTGTGCAAGGCGAGCATCAAGGGTGAGATCCTTGAGCTTCGGAGGAATTGGGTCAGTGATGTCTTTATTGACACACATCACTTTCAATGCCTCAATGACATTGAATCCTTCATGGGAGACCCATTGATTTGTGGTGAATTCTTGAAAGGTGCTGGATGGCAATTTTAAGATAGAGCAAAGTTCTTCCACATTAAATGATATGAGTTTACCATGAGCATATGAGTGAAATTTTTGAGCGGTTTTTTCAAATGTGAGATTGGAGTAGAATTGTTTACAAAAGTCGGGGTACATGGGTTCATGGAGGTCTAGGAACCTATGCCATCTAAGAGTTTGAAATTTTGATACAATGGAATCAAAACCTATTTCCTTAAACAATCCAAAATCTGGAACTTTACCATAAACGGGTTCACGTTTGATAAAGTACCTTAAATAGTTTTCTTGGGCTGCAAGGGTCTTGAACAGCACGAGAGGTTCTTCTTCTTGAGGAGGCGCACGGCTGTGAGATGATTCTCCAATAGGTTTCTTGCCTTTCTCTGCTACAGAGATCTTTTTCTTGGGCACAGAAGGGTTCTTTACTCGAGGAGCCATAGGTATTCGGTAGAGTTTTGATAAGATTTTGAAAGAATTAAAGAGATTTGGGAGGTTGAAGATCGCGAGGGAAAAGAGGGATTTGAACAATGGAACAGTGAATAATAAAGAATAGGTTAATTTTATAGTCTCGAAGGCACTCGTCGACGAGTAGGTTGAACTCGTCGTTGAGTGGCTGCAAAACCTGAAGAAAAAAAACACACTCGTCATCGAGTGAAGCCAGAAACAAAATAGAAAAAGACCTGTACCTTACTCGTCGCCGAGTGGAGAGGACTTGTCGACGAGTCCAGACAAAAAATTTGAGAAAAACAAATTTTGATTATCTGGATGGATTCTTTAAGCACTTTAACCTTTTGAAAATGGATTTTAGGACATTTTTAATTATAAGAGACTACACATATGGCATGATATAGCACAAGCAAGAATTTTTCATATAAACTTTTACTTTGTTCTTCATTAGGCATATTTTTCAATTGATATCATCGAGGCTAGCCATGCCTAATTCTCTTCTTAGATTATTGAATCTTTCATAAGGAAGAGGTTTAGTGAATATGTCTGCAAGTTGATTGTTAGTTTCAACAAATTCTAACATTACATCTCCATTTTGAACTTGATTCCTTATGAAATGATATCTTATCTCAATATGTTTTGTTCTTGAATGTTGAATTGGATTCTTTGTCATACATATTGTACTTGTGTTATCACATTTAACTGGAATTTTATCATAGAATAATTTAAAATCTTCTAGTTGTTGTTTTATGTATAATGTTTGAGCACAACAATTCCCAGTTGCTACATATTTAGCCTCAGTTGTTGATAGAGCTACAGAGTTTTGTTTCTTACATGACCATGAAACTAAAGAGTGTCCTAAGAAATGACATGAGCCACTAGTGCTTTTCCTATCAATTTTGCAACCAGCAAAGTCTGCATCAGAATAGCTAACTAGTTCTAATGATATGTTCTTAGGATACCAAAGACCTAGATCTATTGTTCCAAGTAAGTATTTGAAGATTCTTTTGATAGCAGTCATATGTGATTCTTTAAGATTAGCTTGAAATCTAGTACACATACACACACTAAATATAATATCAGGCTTACTAGTAGTATGATATAACAGACTACCAATCATACCTCGATATTTTGTTTCTTCTACACTCCATTTTCGTCTTTATCCAGCTTTGTGGTTGGACTCATAGGAATCTCAGCATTCTTTGAGTTGTCCATACCAAACTTCTTGAGCAGCTCTCTAGTGTACTTGGCTTGACTTATGAAAATGCCTTCTTTTGATTGCTTGATTTGAAGTCCAAGGAAGAAGGTTAGTTCTCCCATCATGCTCATTTCAAATTCATCTTGCATCGTCTTAGCAAATTCTTGACAGAGGGAGTCATTGGAAGATCCAAAAATGATATCATCAACATAGATTTGAACTAAAAGTATATCATTGTTTTTGAACTTAATAAACAAGCTAGTATCAATTTTACCTCTAATGAACTCTTTTTCAAGTAGAAAACCACTAAGTCTACCATACCAAGGTCTGAGGGCTTGTTTTAAACCATAGAGGGCTTTAGAGAGTTTGAAAACATGATTAGGCATTTTGTGATCTTCAAAACAAGGAGGTTGTTCTACATAAACTTCTTCAGAAATAAAACCATTTAAGAAAGCACTTTTAACATTCATTTGATAAAGTTTAAAATCCTTATAACAGGCATAAGTAAGTAACATCCTAATAGCCTCAAGTCGAGCAACAGGAGCAAAGGTTTTGTCATAATCAATTCCTTCTTCTTGATTGTAACCTTGAGCTACCAATCTAGCTTTATTTTAACTATATTTCCTTCTTCTTCCTTTTTATTTCTAAAGACTCATTCAGTACCTATTATAAATTTACTTTTAGGCTTTGGTACTAAAATCCATACTTGATTTCTTTCAAATTGGTTTAATTCTTCTTGCATAGCTACTCCCCAAGATTCATCTTTTATTGCCTCAAGAGCATTCTAGGTTCAATTTGAGAGATGAATCAAGATTATTGCATATGTTTCTTCTAGTTCTTACACCTTGATCCATGTTACCAAGAATTTGTTCTTTAGGATGATCTTTAATTAATCTCCAAGTCTTGGGTAGATGAATTTCATTTTCTTCTAAGTCTTCATCATCTAAGTCAATAGGATTATCTTGATTTTCATTTTCTTCTTTGTTGATTTCCAAGTTCGCTATATCCTTAGATTATTTAGTTTATCAGTTTGATCATCATCTTCAAGATTTTTAGTTTTAAAATGATTTGATTCATCAAAAATAACATGCATAGATTCTTCAACAATTAAAGATGTTTTATTGAACACCCTATAGGCTTTGCTATTAGTAGAGTAACCAAGAAAAATTCCTTCACTTGATTTTGATTCAAATTTCTTCAAGTTTGGTTTACTATTTAGAATAAAATATTTGCAACCAGAAACTTTGAAGTAACCGATATTCGGTAATCTACCATGCCAAAGTTCATAAGGACTTTTGTTTAATTTGTTTCTAATAATCACTCTATTAATCACATAGCAACCAGTGTTAATGGCTTCAGCCCAAAAATAATTAGGTAATTATGTTCATTTAGCATAGTCCTGCCCATTTCTTATAATGATCTATTCTTTCTTTCAACTACTCCATTTTGTTGAGGAGTTATAGGAGCGGAGAAATTATGGTTAAAACCATTTTCTTCACAGAAAGATTCAAGATCCTTGTTCTTGAATTCTCCACGTCTATCACTTCTTATAGTATTAATGAAGTAGCCTTTTTTCATTTTGCACTCTTTTACAGAATTTTTCAAATAAGACATGTACTTCATTTTTATGAGCTAGGAATAAGACCCAAGTGAATCTAGAGTAGTCATCAACAATAACAAAAACATAAAGTTTACCGGCTAGACTAGCAACATCATTAGGTCCAAACAAATCCAAATGTAGTAATTCTAGAGGTCTAGAAGTGGATATTACTAGTTTCTTTTTTAAAGATGATTTGATTTGTTTACCTAGTTGACAGACATCACAAACTTTATCTTTTAAAAACTTGGTTTTTGGAAGGCCTTTAACTAGGTCTTTTCTTGATAATTTTCAAAGTAAATCCATACTTGCATGACCAAGTCTTCTATGCCATAACCAACTAGTTTCATTAATGGCTGAAAAACACATAAGGTTTTGGGAAATAAGTTCATTAAAATCAATTGTGTACACATTTTCATGTCTATGAGCTATGAATAAGATAGTAATGTTATCTTTATCCTTAATAATGCAAACGTTTGATTTAAAGAAAACATTTAAACCTTTATCGCACAATTGACTAATACTAATTAAGTTATGTTTAAGACCTTCAACAAGTAGAACATTTTCAATAGAAGTAGTGGAGTTCTTCCCAACATTATCTATGCCAATGATTTTCCCTTTTGCGTTGTCCCCGAAGGTCACATGTCCTCCATCCTTTGGAGAGATTGAGATGAAAAGTTCTTTGTTTCCCGACATATGCCTTGAACATCCACTATCCAAGAACCATCTTGTCTTGGAGGAGTTAGATTTCAAACAAACCTACAAAACAAATTTTAAGTAACTCCAACATATAATCCTCCTGAAACCCACATAGTTTTGGATGGAACCCAAACTGATTTTTGAATGTTTTTGGGAGGGTGAGTTCCATTTGGTACCCAAACCATGTGTGGTCCTTTGTGGATGGTTTTAGGAATGTATGATCCTTTTGAAATCCAAATCTTTTTAATTACCTTCTTTCCATTAAAGGTGAAAAAAGCATTAGAAGGAGCATTCAAAACATTTTTGGATTTTGAAAAAAAAAATTGGTATTCCTTTTGTTTAGAGAAGGGGTTATATCCAAGACCGGCTTTACCAAAGACACATCTTTGTTGGCCCAAAAGTCTTTCAAGATTCTTTTCCCCCGTTGATAAGGTGTGAGCAATTTTAGTTAAATTGATGACTTTGGTTTTTAGTTCTTCACACTCACAAGTTAGTCCTTGGGGTGAATTTTGAAATTTTTCATTCAAAACATTGTTTTCCTTTTCAAGTATGATTTTCTCATTGAGTAAATCATTTTTCTCTTTTAGTAAAAAATCATTTGAGTTTGAAAGAGAGATGTTGTCCTTTTTAAGTTGTTTGTTCCTTGATCCTAATTTAAGAAATTCTACATAAGGTTCATCAAATGCCTCTCTAATTTCTTCATACGATAGAGATTCACTAGGTGAAGAATTTACCTCCTCATTATCAAGAGCCATGAGGCAAAGGTTGGCAACTTCTTCCTCACTCGAGTTGTCATCCGAACCACTTCCTTGGGAGTCATCCCAAGTGGCTTTCATTGCCTTTTTCTTGAATCTTTGTCCTTTCTTCAGTTGAGGACACTCGGTCTTGATGTGTTCTGGCTTCTTACACTCATTACAAATGATTTGCTCTTTTTTGCTTGATTCTCCTTGGCTACCTCCTTGGAGAATTCTCTCTTGTAAGGCCTTTTCTTGAAGTTCTTCTTGTGCTTCAAGAATTTCTTGAACTTTCTTACCATTAAAGCAATGTCATCATCTTCGCCACTTTCTTCTTCATCACTTTCTTGAGTAGTCTTCAATGCAAGTCCCCTTTTTGCTTTTGGTTCATCTTCTTGATCTTTCATTATGATTTCATGAGTCATGAGAGATCCAAGAAGCTCGTCCATTTGAAGCTTGGTCAAATCCTTTGCTTCTTGAATGGCGGTGACTTTGGAACCCCAACTTTTTGGAAGTGAGCGAAGGACTTTTCTAACATTTTCTGTATTAGAGTATATCTTACCCAGAGATTTCAGTTCATTCAAGATATTTGTAAAGCAAGTAAACATATCTCCAATGGATTCTTCCTTTTCCATTTTAAAGATTTCATACTAATAAACTAACATGCTTATTTTTTCTTCTTTTACTTGATTTGTACCTTCATATATGACTTGGAGTTTGTCCTATATTTCTTTGGTTGAGTCACATCCAGAGATTCTATTGAACTCTTGTGGACTTAAGGCACAGTACAAATTGCTAATAGTCTTAGCATTTGTTTGAATGAGTTTGATGTCTGCTTCATTCCATTCATCTTCAGTTTTAGGGATTCTAATACCATCAACTACTTTATGAGGTAGATGAGGCCCGTTGACAATGACTTTCCAACAGTCATAGTCAAGAGCTTGTAAATAGACCATCATTCTAGTTTTTTAATAATTATAGTTTTCCCCATTGAACAATGGAGGTCGGGTGGTCGATTGGCCCTCTCCTAAGGTAGTAGCAAAAATGTTTGCCATAGGGGATCTTTAACTCAAGATGGTTAAATAAAAAAAAAATCACAAGGCTTTGATACCAATTGATGCCCAGACAATGGACCCTATAGGAGAGGTGAATAAGGTTTATGGCAAATTTTAAAATTACTCTAAGTGATATTAGCGGAAATTAAAAACTTATCATAATAACTACCAACTAAAATCAAAGATGAAAAGGAATAGAGATACCAGACACCAGATATGTTATCGGGGTTCAGCAACTTGCCTACGTCCCCGCCTTTCAACTTTCCTGCTTCAAGGATTTTCACATGATTCACTAATCGTACTCTTCTTTTCGGCAGAGAGCAAGCCTTACACTCCTTTTACAAGGTCAGGAAGAACTTTTGACTATCCTTTTACAGGCTAAGGACTAGCCTCTTCAAGAGAGACTCTCTCTTGGATAC
Organism: Tetracentron sinense; assembly: GCA_015143295.1. Taxonomy (NCBI): domain Eukaryota; kingdom Viridiplantae; phylum Streptophyta; class Magnoliopsida; order Trochodendrales; family Trochodendraceae; genus Tetracentron; species Tetracentron sinense. The sequence goes on along the minus strand of CM026555.1, from coordinate 17,346,022 downwards.
AAGAAGACTTTCTCCTTAACAGGGTACAAGAATCCCTGATTCTTGGCTTTCAAGAACAATAGAAATTTGTGGATTTTCAATCCGAATTGGAAGCTCCTAGTCTAAGCTATATAAGAGTTGAATACAAGACTCAAAATCTCTCAAGATAGAATGGAATTGATTGCTCAAAAGAAAAGAGATTTGGATTCTAAGTATTTAGTAAAAAACAGAGTATTGATCGTTAGGAATTTATGAGTGATAAAAAATCAATGAAACAGTGTTAGATCTATATTTAAATCATCATAAATTTGATCTATTTATAGTTAGGCAATCAATATAGCCGTTGGGAGTAGCATTGAATGCGAAATAGCCGTTAAAAAATAGCCGTTATAGGTTTTTCCCACAGGCACTCGTCGACGAGTGGGAGAGAATCAAGCTTGATTCGTCGCCGAGTGGAGACGGAAGCAATTGCTTCAGTTTTCTGTTACCCACTCATCGACGAGTCCTTTGTACTCGTCAACAAGTCCACTGAAGATTTTTCAGTAAACTCATCTTTATGAAACCAAAAAGGTGGGAAATATGTTAGGACCCTTAGGCAATGGATTTAATATTATTTTAATCATTTTAGGGCCTTAGAAAGATGTTCATGTTGTACTAGGTCTCCTAGGGTCATTCTAGGTAATCTTTGATCAATCATTTTCCAATGTCTTGAGAGCTTTTTACAAGGTCCTAGACATTTTTACCTTTAGACACCAATCTTCATTCTTGATTTGAGAAGCTCTACTCTTGATGGATCTTCAAGAATCTGTCTTGAGCTTTTGGGGCTTCTAGCACTTGAACTTTGACCTTGATGACTTTGAAAATGAATTAAGCTCTTCAATTCTTCATATCTTGAATCTTTGATCTTAATGACTTTGAAAATGAATTAAGCTCTTCAATTCTTCATATCTTGAATCTTTGATCTTAATAGGCTTCTTTTCTGAAATTTCACATACTCAATGAAAATATTAGTGCAACTAGAGTCATTTCATTATTGTGTTATCATTGAAACTTACAAGGATACTTATAGTTGTAACCTTGAGGCTAACATAACCTAGGGGTCAAACCCAATAGATGGGCTGCCTACATACCCGCCAGGGCGAGATCAAACCGGGTGTAGTTCAGTTAATACCTTAGACCTGTAACGGGGTTAGGGGTGTGTGTGTGTGCACCGGAGTGGCTTAGGAATTAGCCTGGAGGCTAGGGTTGATCAGCCGAGGAGGTGAAGGATTACATCGGAGTGGCTAGGCTTGCTTCAGAGTAGCTAAGGTTGAGTTAACCATGGTTAGGGGTGAGGTAAGGTCTGGTTTTGCATATTTTATATTTTTGAATGTTTTTCTATTTTTTGGATTTTTTGGATAATGGTTTAGGCTTGTTGTGGAGCACGAGAGGGGACAAGTTAATCGAGATTAAGTTTAACCCATGTTAAATTAGAAGTTAACCCAAAAGAGGTCGGGGCTGAAACGGAACTTCTGGGCATCATTCCTGAGATGGGCCAGTACCCAAAGAACAGCCTAATGGGCATGTTACCAATTTGAAACATGACTGACCCATTTCTACTGAATTTTGGGGACTAACTTTGGACAACCATAACTCCCTAACATAAACTCTAATTTGAGTTCTGCTTGATGTTCTGAACTCACAGCTTCGAGGGTAAAATTAACATGATTTTTCTGTAATTTTGTGGTCTATGAGTTGGTACAAAATTTGAGGTAAAGTAGCAACAAAAACGGGTCCAAACTATCAAAAATAGGATGTTGGACCCAACTTTGGAGGCCCATAGAATTCACTCCCGAACTCTGAATTAAGTTCCGTTTATTGGGTTGCAGTCCAGAAGATGCAATAAAAACGAAATAATTTTTTGGAGATTTATGGATTTAATCATTGATATAGATTTTCAGAAAAGTGTTTTAACAAAACATGGCCTATTTGAAATCTTGTCCAAAAAATAATAAAAATCATATTTGAATTCCTCATGAAAAATTATCTTAGAACCTAGATTTTACGAAAAAATTATATCATTTGACACTTAAAATAGTAGCCTGAATCTAATGCAAAATTGGGTCCCTCTAAGAGTTCAGTCCGGTTTTAAGCTTATGAATCTCATAAAAGACCTTAGCTATGACCCAAAATGCCTGAGAAAATTTTGGGTTTGTAAACCCAAAACCGGTTGATTTGCAACCCTTAAACCCCTACCAAATATGAGTTTTATTAACCCAAAGGATGGTTGGATTACAATCTTCAAACACTTGCAAAATCTGGGTTAAAAGATGGCTGAATTTGTAGTCCACATAAATTTCAAATAGAGCAAAATAATTATTTGAGAGAGAAACCAATAGCTACCTATGTCGTGACAAGATGAGAGTAAGGCTGGGTATGCAACAATTTCATTTACCGTGAGCTTGAGGGGGGAGATTGAGATTGTTAGAGTTCACCAAGGAGGAGAGTTAGTGAAGAACTCTTGTCGCGACCCAAAATACCCCCTAGGAGTTTAGGGATACTTTAGCTCATGACCGCCGTATCATACCCTCTTGTATGATACATAAGGCAAACATACCATCCTGATGAAAAGACATCAACATATATGCAGCGGAAAATAAACGGAAGCAATACATAATAAGTACTCCTAACATTCGGTTCAAGTCTGAACCAACTGAATAAGTCCAAAAATATGGAGTGGACAAGTCCCACTCTCAATACTATCAAAGTATAGTATACTCTCCCTTTCGCTCTCTCAACAGAAATCGAAGTCAGGCCGCCTATCTAGTGATCCATCATCTTGGTAATGGTCCATAGAGGGCTCTGGATCGTAGTATTCTTCTTCTATCCAAGGTTCTATACCACAGACATCAAATGGAATGCGTGCACCTGCCAAAGTCAATAGTCGGCTGAGCATGGAATACTTAGTGTCTACAAACTACTAAAGCTAGTAAGCCATAATAGAAATTTGTAAGATGCTTTTCAAGTCAAGTAAAGCGAGCAATTAAAACCAAGTTGACTAAACCAACATACTTCGAAATCGTAGAGCAGAAACCATAATACTTTTCAAAAAAAATATTGTGCAAGCTTTTCAAATCATATTTCTAAACAAGGCTTTACAAGCATGACTTTGAGACACTCTTCACAAGCAAAGTGTTTCCCTTCTTGGAACACCTTAGAGACGAGTTCATACTTCACAAGCTTTCAAAGTGATTCCCTTCTCGGAACACCTTAGAGACGAGTTCATACTTTACAAGATTTCAAAGTGATTCCCTTCTCGGACACCTTAGAGACGAGTTCATACTTTACAAGATTTCAAAGTGATTCCATTCTCGGAACACCTTAGAGACAAGTTCATTTCTTTCATTGAGCAAACTTTGAAACTTCGAGCCAATCACAATACTTCAAAATCGAAACCAAAACATCAAGCAAACCTCTTCCCAAAACAAAGTCCGATTAAAACTCCTTTTCAAAACTCAAATCCTTCTTTTTGAGGCAAAAACTCTTTTTCTTCCATCCTTTTGATTGAACAAAACCCAACATACAAGTGCAAGTGATCAATTGTGTGCAAGATTTAAACAAGAGTTTCAAGTATAATTTATCTAAATCATAGTTTACCAAGAATGAATCCAATACCTTAATCCCCCAAAGAAATCCTCTGAAAACTTAAAGTTTAGAACAAAATATAACTACACTAAGTTTAGTAGAGTGTATCTACCTTAAATAGAAGTTTTTACACTTCTATGGAACAAGAATCAATCTTGAGAAAACTTGGTTGAATCTTTGAAAAGCCTGAACCTTAATTGGAAAACAAACCAAAAACCCCTCTTTTGATTTCAGAATTTAAGAATCACCTTGGGTAGAAAACTCAAGCTCTAAAATACCAAACATAGTAAAATATCAACCTTAGAAGCAAGGATTTAGCTTCACTTTGGTCTGAGAAGAATGGTTTAAGAAATCAGATATTTCTTCTTCTTCTTCTCTTCCAAAAATCCTTAAAATCTATGCTTTAGGTTTGGGTAAATCCATACCCACGAAATCTCATCTATTTATAGACTAAAGGGTGCCAAAAATTCCAAAATATCTTAGGAAAATATCTCTCAAGGTCGGTGGAAGAGTTCTGGGCTGTTACAGGGTCGTTTTTGGCCGTTTCGGGGCTGAATCATCGACGAGTGACGCTCACTCATTGACTAGTGACTCCCACTCGTCGACTAGTGATGCTGTAACAGGCCTGGGTTTTTCTCATTTTGGTATTTTGACCATAACTTTTGACTTGATTATCCGATTTTGACAATTCAGCTTGCGTTGGATTCGTCTTTCAAAGGGGAACATGTTTTGAAAATTTTCTAATTCTTCTTTATTCATGGTCCAAATTGCCCTTAAAGCTGACTTGTCCGAAAATAGATTTCAGCAGCCCAGATTTTCAGCAGACTCATTTCCGGAAATCTGACGTTTGACCCAACCTCGACTCAAAATTTGAAAAAATGATAAACATGAACCTCGAAGAGTGTTTCAATACCTTTCCAAAATTTCAAGAATCACTCGATTCTGATCATGGGTGAGAATTCTAGAGCTCCCTTAAGTTGAGGGTATGTTTAGGCATCCCTTTCTTTGACACTTAGAGTATGTCATACTCTCATTTTTCATTTGTCCCTAACCTCCAAAAACACTTTCCATACATATTTTGATATGTTCAAAACCTCATTTCATTTAAAAGCATGAACCCATAATTTCACTAAAGCTTTAGGCCTTGAAGGCACTATTTATAGCACTATTCACAACACTATTCACAACCTAGTAAACTTGGTTCCGGGGTTCTACAACTCTAGGCTTTTTAGTCCTAGAATTCTCTCCACACTCTAAACCTTAGCTTCTTTTCACTTCTTCAAGATTTAAGAGAAAAATAAGTGGGTGAGAGTCTTCTTGGGAGTAATGAAGGATGGTCTCTAAGTGGCTAAGAGATGGGTATTAATAAGAAAACTAAATGATTGGGGTATGTCTTTTACATGGGGTAAAAAGAATTTGTGGATAAAAAATTGAGTGTTATAAGATGAGTTGATGAGTTGAGTGTTGTAAGAGGTGTAAAAGAGTTGATAGTTTGAGTAAACTATGAGTTATATAGACATGGTCCATGGGTGTGGGTATGTCTATTGGACTTTGGTGAAAGTTTTAGGCCCAAAAGAAATAAGTTTTGAACTTAAGAAATTTTGTTGGGCTCGGATATTTGGACTTGAGCCTAGGTAGTTGTATATGGACTTGGATAACTATAGCAAAGAGGGTGTTTGAAGTTGGGCCTTGAAGATCGAAAGAGAGAGGATAGGTCTAGGGTTACAAAAATGGGGTGTTTACACTAGGTTGCTCCTTATCATTGGGATTTAAGAAGGGGATCCCCAAAATTAGCAAATGATCCCATTTTCCCATTTTTCCCTTTTTAGGGATTTCCTGCCTAAGATATTGAGGTGATATTAAATTGTGGGCCCACACTATTTTTTATTTTATTAATATAGTTGCCCCCCCACCACCAACCACCCACCCAATTTTGTTGTCTTATATATAGTGCCCCCCCCCCCCCCCCCCCCCCCCCCCCCACCCCTAACAAAATTTTTGTCATATATATAGTGGGCCCCAATTGTTGTGAATGTGTTAGTGTTTAACTAAGTCCACTTAACTGGTTTACTTGGAGTCCGTTTATGCCATTGAGATCCTCAGATGTCGCTATTGGCACTCCTTAACTATGGTTAAAATTCACTCACTCTAATGGTTCACCTACCTATCCTTGATTTTTAGAAAAAAAATATTGAAAAATTTTTAACCTTAGGAATTATAACTTTTAATCAGGGTTTGAAAAAAAAATTGATATTTTTTTTTAAAAAAAGGATAGGTGGGTGAACTCTAGAGGTGGGTGAATCTTAACCACAATTAAAGGGTGTCAATAGGGACACATGGAGACCTCAAGGGCATAACCGGGAAAAAAAATTCCTCAAAAATAAAATTACACAAAAAAATTTTATTGGGGCTATCGCCCGAACCCCCAAGCTCCATACCCTCAAATCTTATTTCGCCCCCAAAGAAAATTTGCCAATTTGAGCTGTGAACCAAGTCTCTCAAAGGCTGGCCTTTTGTCAGTCCGCAGGACTACCAATGGGTCAGTAGTGATTATGGTGGCGACAATAGGAGTTCTTGCCTACTTGCATTTTTTGCTCATCAAAGGACTGAGTCCAGCCCAATACTTTGTTTTGAATTTAGATTCGGACCCTTCAATTAGATGATACAAATTTTATCTCTAATCCAAATATGGGAACAATTGTCATTGATAGTAGAATTTGTATTCTTGAAGGGCACGACACTACATTCTAAACATTGTAACCCAAGTAACGAGTCCTAGGTTGATTTAGATGGAAGCCCTAATAATAACAATTTATGAATGAACTGTACTTAGTCTGCACCATGAATATCACAAAATATTTTGTTATTTAGGTTTCAATTGCTTAGTTGTACTTACCTTATAAAGTTATGTTCAATTAAAAAAAATAAAATTTGGTGACATTTCCAATTTGGATTTAGTTTAGATTTTATTCATATTTCCATCCCTAGTGAGATTCTAATTTTGAACTTATTACTCAAACTTTCTTTTCTCTTGTTTTTCTATTGAAGTGGGCAAAAGGTCAGTTCAGGGGAGTCTGTATTTTCTTTTTCTTTAACTAATCTCTTTTGGGTTAACATCCAAAAAAAAAAAAAATTCTCTTTTGGGTTCGCGTAGTGGTGTAAAGTGAGAGTAGCAAGAAGAGTTGATTATGAAGGTATGGGTCTTTCTTTCTTGTTAGCAATCTATCTTTTGGCTCCCTTTTATAATTTATGGCCAGTATAATACTTTGTATCTTTAGGCTCATTGTCTTACCAATGGCATTAATTTTGATTTTTTTTATATGAGTTGCTTTTGGAGTTAAAATTGTTGATGAATTGGATGGTGCTTAATGCACTACAAGAAATCTGATGATTAGGCATGGACTAAAACAATTAGTAATGCTTATAAATCTGTCGCTAATATATTTAGCGATGACAAAACATACAGTTGCTATTTTGTAAGGTTTTTGCGACGGAAATCTTAATATGCTACTACGTTAGCGACAAATGATGTTTGTTGCTATAAGGTTAATTTTGGTATTATGCCTCATGAAGCGGAAGGTCCTAGGTTCAACTTCTCTCCCCCTTTGGGACTAGTTCCGCATAGGATTTTCCCAGACTTTCCTGGTATGGCGGATTGCGGGCTCTTGTCGCACCCTCGGAGATTAGTCCTAACCTGAAGGGTTAGGGATACCTGAGTTTCCAAAAAAAAAAAAAAGGGTCATCGATTTACGGAGGATTAGAGATGGATTTTCATATATGTGACTGTTGATATTATATCACAGATAGGATCCATCCCAAATGTGTTTTAGCCTTTTGATGTTGTTTGAATGTCCTAGTATAAGTATTTACTTATTTATATATAATTTTTGTATATATTTAGTAATTTATTATAGAATTTTATTCAGTATTTTCGAGCAAAGAGAAAAAGATATTGATTATTTATGTTTCATGATTTATATATATGTATATATAGGGAATGATACTAATGAGTCATGCCCAGTAAAGCTTTTAATGAGTGGTCCCTCTACAAAGATGACATGTGGCGATATTTTTTAAATTCAACGGTTAATTGTTGAGGTGGGTCCATTGAGAGACATGTGTCAAAAAATCAATTTGATCGGACATGTTTAGAATGGAGAACTTCTTGGAACTATTTGAACACGACGTTTCTTGGGGAGTCAGCATACCGTCGAGCGTTGTTCCTTACTCGGATAAGCAACTTCCGTTCGATTAGACTCTAGATTAGACTCTAGTTTATCAGCACTACCCCCCTATTGTTCACTAGACCCTATCTAGGTTATGGAGATAGCTAATCTTCCCATCTTCAATCGGATGATCAATAAATGTCTGATCGAGCTGATTTTTTGTCATGTGTCTCTTGTAGACCTGTCTTGACATCCAACGGTTGAATTTTAAAGTAACCCACCACATGTCACATTATTGGGGACCACTCATTAAAAGCTTTAATGAGCATGACTCATTAGAATGCTACTCTCTATATATATATGATTACATTCTAGTAGGCGTTGTTCACGAAACTTGTAGTGAGCAGCCCCTCAAAAATCTCGACATGTGTCATGTCCCATGGGATCCAATCGTTTGATGTATCTCCTCTCATATATAGGTAGATTTGAATTTGAAAAAGATTAGGGTCAATTAGTTTGATTTGATTAGGATTAAATTTGATCAAGTTTCTATCTTGAGATGATGTAATATCTATATGAACCCTCTTTGTAAATCATCCAAGCTATTCAATAAATCAATTTCTCTATCATGGTATCAAAGCGGGTCGATCGGACCATATTTTGATATTTTCTTCCTTTTAATCTTGTTTTTCCGACAGGCAGCAATATCACCCGTCCGACCTAAACCTCTTTTTTTTCAAAGATGTAGCCATCACCAACTCTAGTTAAAATCTCTCTATTATTAATACATCTGAGTTCTTTTTTTTTCCCTATCAATTATGACTACCGGCTTCAACAGTCTTTTCTTTTACCTAATTAATTAATTTGTAAATATTTTGTAGTTTCAGAAAGATTCAGCCTAGATTCACTTTTCTTCTAATTTTTTTTATTGTTTTAATTCATTCTGACTATAATATTGATATATGGAGAATTCATGAAATTTATGTATAGTCGTGCTTAGTAACTATGTTGTTACCGGGAAAAGACGTTACCAGGAAAAGACTCATTTAGAATTATAAGATTGGTCTTGGTGACCATTGGAACGATTTGGAGGGACATTATAGTAATTCTTTGTCAATCATATTGTTTTCATCTCCTTTTATGAGATGGGTGTGGCTTTGATTGGTAAAATGATTTGTGTATTTTTTGGTTGATTCAATTGGCCTTCGTCATTCATTAATAGTTTATTTTTTAAAAAAAAATATTCAACATAATTATCATGTAGTATTTATTTTATTATTATATTATCATTTTTCTTTGTACTCCCGTGCATCGCCCGGGTCTTTGCTAGTACTATAATATAAAGAAATAAGTGTCACCTAACCCCCTCTCTTTGCTCTCCAATATTCAATTCCAAGAATCCTATGAGTTTTATTTTAAGTATGTAATGTGACATCCTTCGTTAATCTCAACCATTAACTCTGTCTCTCTTACACGTTTCACTCTAAATTCAAAAACTATTGGAGGGATTTTAGGGGTTATTCCATCCATGACTCTATCTCTAACTGTTAAATCTCTCTCACACACGTCTCCCTCGCAATTAAAAAATTATTGAAGGGATTTTAGGAGAGAGATAGAGATAAGAATAATAAATAGAGAATGGAGAGGGATAGAGATAAGAATGATATATAGATAATGTAGAAATAAATTTTAGGGAATTATGATAAGAGGGATAAATAGAGAGATAAGAAGGATAGAGAGAAAATGTAGAGAGATATTTTAGGAGATTGTAATAAGGGGGATAGAGAGTGTAGAGATTTTTTATTTTTTTATTCACACCTGTGCATCGCACAGGGTCTCTACTAATACTATAATATAAAGAAATAAATGTCACCTAACCCCCCTTTTTGCTCTCCAATCTTCAATTCTGGGAATCCTATGAGTTCTATTTTAAGGATGCCATGTGAAACCCTTCTTTAATCTTAACCGTTAACTCTCTCTCTCTCACTCACATACACACACTTCTCCCTCTAAATTCAAAAACCATTGGAGGGATTTTAAGGGATTGTTCTCTCCACGGCTCTATCTCTAATCTCAACTGTTAACTCTCTCTCTCACGCTCTCTCTCACAATTCAAAAATCATTGGAAGGATTTTAGAAAATTGTGATAAGAGGGATATAGATAAGAAGTATAAATAAATAATGTAGAGAGAGATTTTAGGGGATTATAAAAAGAGAGATAAAGATAGAGATAAGAATGATAGAGAGAGAATGTAGAGAGAAATTTTAGGGGATTGTGATAAGGGGAATAAAAAAACTATATAGATTTTTTTTTTATTCCTACATCTGCATCACACGAGATCTTTGCTAGTTAGTAATATAAAAGAAGAATTAAAGGGATGGAGACATTAATTCTATACCCTATGCCCCTTCCTTCTTCCTCTTCTCCTCTTTCTCTCTTCTATAAACAGTTTACTATTTCTAATTTTCTACTATTAGTATATATATATATATGTGTGTGTGTGTGATTATGATAAAGGTAATTTGAAAATCAAGAAAAAATCAATCTAGAGGGCATTCTCATTATATTAGTATTAGCAAACACCCTCTTAGCAAACACCCTCTGCGATGTACATGTGTATAAAAATAAAAGAGAAAAAAATGAATTAACAGAAGTACAGACAAATAATAAGGAATACCTAAAGAATAATTAGGAGAATTCACTACCTGAAGAATCAAATAAATAAGATAATGAGATAGAAATAATAAAGTAAAAAAATACAACAAAGATTGAGCATAATTATATATTCATAAATATGAACATAAAAAAATACAATGAATTTTGAGAGAGAAATGAAAACAAATAAGGCGGAGAGTCAATTTATAGGAGAATATATCATGAAGAAGAAATGAGAGATGATGGATAAATGAAAAGGGGGAGACCAAGAGTGTAATAAAAATTAATTATAGGATTGTAAATTGTAATTATAATAATTCACTTGACTAGGAAGATAAATTATAAAATGATACTTAAGATCTTAGGGAACATGAGGAATCACAATTAAGAGAAGAAAAATAGCAATAATTTAATTCAATTAAGTAGAAAGAGAAACTAAAAAGAATAAGAATGCCAATGATCACAATTAAGATGAGAAAAATAATTAATAAACTCATTATATGGTTCATTAAAGTAGGAGTGACCCTATAATTTAATTAAGAAAATTAATGGTCATTAAGTACATGATGTGACATATTTTCATTGGATCATTAAAGATTTGCCATGTAAGATAACACATGGCGTTAACCTGAAGCATATTTTTGAAATCTCAGTTTCGCCCAACCCCCCGATATGGATCTGAAGCATATATCGGAAAAAATGATTTTAGAAATTTTGGACGAAATATTTGAAAACCAAAATCTCGTTATCTCGGCAAAATTTGAAATTTTGTTTTTAAATAGTTTTTTATTAAAATTTTGAAATATTCTGAATTTTTTTTGATATTTTGTGGAAACTTATATATTTATTTTAATATAATAATAATAATAATAATATTTATATAAATATATTAAAACTGAATAAAATATTATTTTTCTACGAAATTTCAATAAATATCAAAAGTATATATTTAAGTAAATATTAATAAATCAAAATTATGTTGAAATAATCAAAAATTTTGAAATTTCAATTTAGGTTGAAGGATTGAAATCGTCGAAATTATTGGGATTTCAAACCTTGACTTGAAGAGAAAATCTAAGAATTTGAAATATGCCACATGATATCAATCAACAAATAATATTAGTATAAATAGATAGAATAAATATATAAACCAACATATACTAATATATTGACAAATTGTAATAGTAATAGAATTTTAGTAATAGATAGATGACTATTAAGTAGTGTTTTGAAAATTGGATCGGATTGGCCGATTGGACCTATAAAACCGGGAACTGGTGACAGTAACGGTCCTCAAAACCTTCAAAACCGGCTACAATTGAGAATCGTCCTTAAAATTGTAAACCAAAATAATCGATCTGTTGAACTAGAAACTGGTAGAAACGGAGATTGGTTCCATCAACCGAACCGTTCTGTGAGTGAACTCCCATCCGATTTTTAGGCAATATTTCCTGCCATAATGGCCAGCCGGAAAATCTAAGAAACATTGCTCCAACAGTCCAACCTCCTTCTACGTAAAAATCTAAGAATCAAATATCACAAAGAAAAAAAAAAGCAAATAAATGAAATCATTTTATACATAAAAAAAAAGGAGAAAATACATTTACACCCCCTGAGGTTTGATGAGAATACAGATAGATCTCATCAGGTTTAGGAAAATACATTAGGTATCCCTACTTTTGAAAATATTAACACTTACACCCATTCCATCAGTTGGCTGTTAGTCAACTGATAGAATGGTGATATCATGTGATAAAATGGTATGAACTACCAAAAAATGTCATCTATTAAAGTTGTCATTTTTCACTTTTCTCATATACGAAATTGCCCCCTCATTTTTAAATGAAGCCAAATCCTCTAAGGGTGGCCACGTGTCCTTTTTGACCTCTATTAAATGGGGTTAGATTCACCCACCCCTAGGGTTCACCCGCCAATCCTTGGTTTTTTTCTAAATATTAATTCTTTTTTTAAAATTTAAAAATTGTTTTTAAGGCTTTTTTAATATTAAAATATTTTAAAAAAAAAACCAAGGATGGGCAAATGAACCTAAGGGTAGGTGAATCTAAACCCATTTAAGGGGTGTCAAAAAGGGGACACGTGGCTACCTCAAAGGGTGTCAAAAAGGACAAGTGGCCACCTCAAGGGTTCATCCACCCATCCTTGATTATTTTTTTAATATTAATTTATTTTTAATATTAAAAAATCCTTAAAAAATAATTTTTAAATTTAAAAAAAAGAATTAATATTAAAAAAAACCAAAGATGAGTGAGTGAACCCTAGGAGTAGGTGAATCTTAACCACAATTAAGGGGTGTCAAAAGGGACACGTGGCTACTTCAAGGGTGTCAAAAGGGACACGTGGCCACCCCTAGGGTTCACCCGGCCATCCTTTCTTTTTTTTTAAAAAAAATATTAATTCTTTTTAAAAAATAATTTAATATTAAAAAAACTTTTAAATTTTACAAAAAAAATTAATATTTAGAAAAAAAAACCAAGGATAGGCGGGTAAACCTTAGAACTGGGTGAATCTAACCCCTTTTAAAGGGTTTCAAAAAGGACACATGGCTACCTCAAGGGTGCATAAGGACACTTGGCCACCTTAAGGAGTGTAAAAAGGACACGTGGCCACCCCTTAAAAGATTTGACTTCATCTAAAAATGAGGGGACAATTTCGTATATGAGAAAAGTGAAAAATGACAACTTTAATATAGAGGACATTTTTGGTAGTTCATATGACTTTATCACATGATATTATCATTTTATCCGTTGACTAACGGTCTGATGGAAGGAATGTAAGTGTCAATATTTTGAAAGCAGAGATATCTAATGTATTTTCTGAAATCTGAGGGAGGCCTATGTGTACTTTCGTTATACCTCATGAGTGTAAATGTATTTTCTCCAAAAAAAAAAAAAAAAAAAATCAGGATAAAAAAATAGAAGGGTGACCAAAAGCAACACTAATGAGTCTTGAGTTATGAGTCATCATATTCTTCATTTCTTTACAGCTGGAACACGAAAACCATAAAAAAATCTCAAACGAATCAAAACCTGAAGAGAGAACGAACTAGCTTTGCTGTCCACCACTTTTTTTTTTTGGTTAACCGTGGACATCTGAGTCTTGAAAGCTCAGTCTAAGTCTCACGGGCTGACATAAGGAAACTACCAACCTATGTAACCGATATTGAGGGGAGTTGATGAATCGAACTCGAGACCTCCAGGTTGACTGTTCGTCCAAGTGACTACTGGGTTACACCCTCGGTTGTAGCTGTCCACCCCACTTGAGTTCTGCAAATTACAAAGTGTCTTGTCTTATCAAAATCCTTTCCAAATATATATATGTCAAATCAAATTTTTTCGTACAAATAAAAAGTAATTTTATCGTACAAATAAAAAGTAATTTTAGATCCTAGATTTCTTGGCAGAATAATCCAACGGCGAAAGAGAGTAGGGTACTCTAAAAAGCTGTCATTTGGGTTTCGTCGTGGAATCGGTCGGTTAAACCGGGACAGCCACTTAGCGGGTTTGAAGCCCGGTCGGGTTATTAAAACACTGCTTATTTAGATACTTATTTAGATAGACACAGTGATCCCGAACTAAGGGTCCGGTATAATTGGGGGGATGAGGAGGACATTCCGGAATCGGTAAAGGCACGATTCACAATTGGGTAACCGCTCGGATCTTCAAAATGCAAAATGGCGGTATTTCAATTAATAGCTTGGTGTTGCTCTAGAGCTGTGTGAAAAGGTCTGAGTTTTGGGGAATCGTAAAAATCGTGGGTGGGGGTAGAATTGCTTTCGTCTCTTTCCCCAACAAATCACTATATTTAGTGTCAAGTCCACTCAGCCATCGTCGCACAAAGTAAAAATGGCGATTCTGATCGCTTCTCTGTCTGTCTTAAGACCGTTTTGTGGTTTCTGAAATACCATTTTCACCTCTTGTTCCGTCTTTTCTCATTAATTCTGTTTTTTTCTTTCTCCTTTCTTACTATCCTCGTTTTTAAGGGGTTAGAGTCTCTGTTCTTTGGTTCTTTTAAAGGTTCTTCACAACCCTAACTCTCTCTCTCTCTTCATCTTCTCTTGCCCTAAATTTCAAAGTTGATTTAGATATCGATCTTCTGATGGGTTTTTGATTAAGCTCCATGTATTTGACGGATGTCGTCGTCTGAATCTGGAGTGAGTATGGTAAGATTGTTGTCTATTTGTTTTGTTTTTAGGGTTTGTAGAATGAGGGTTTAGTGTTGTTATTTAACTTTGCTAGTGAGACCGTAAAGGGCCGAGACCAAACCGAGACTGTTCATGTAATGCACGGATCTCAAAATTTCATTAAATCCGTTTTTGAAATTTTGAGATCCGTGCATCACATGCACGATCTCGGTGTGGTCTCGACCCTTCACGGTCTCACTAGCATTTTCCATTTTTTTATTATGCTATTGGTATATTTGATGGATTTTTTTTTGTTTTAATTATTTCATGTTTGGTTTTTGAAACATTTTCACTTTTTCCTATTTGTTCTAGTTGTAATTGTTGTGACTAAAATTGATATCATATTATCTTAGAGACTTAGATAGAAATAGTTATCTTGAATAATTTTGTTGATGATTTTGAGTATAGGCTATGGATTGCTTAGAAATGATTATAGTGAGGGATATAACAATATAAATCTTTTCTCGTGTTACTTTTAGAATTATGATGGATTAGGCTTTTTTATGCAATAAATTATTATATTTGATGTATAACTATTCCTAAAGTTGGTTGGGTTCCAAGATCAGTGTAAGAAATATTGTAGGATCATCAAGAAGAGGCAATCTTCGATGTAAATCTATGACGTAGGTTCACCTCGTTGAACCAGATTCAGGTGATACAAAATTTGAGTAATTCATTAGAGTGTTTTTGTTACACATATTAACCTCTCTTTTATAGAAAGAATCAGTTATAATAGTCGACTTTATGACTGTCATTACATACCATTTAGTTAGGGGTTTCAGATCCCTTCTTATAAATTGCTATTATAATCAATGATTCTTATACTCCATTTAGTTTTAAGAGTCATTTTGCGTAACATTTACCGAAACCCCATTTTGGTGATGAGATTTAGAAAAACATATAAAATTCTTTTTCTCAATTACATCTCTAATATATGGTTATGTATTTATGTTTCAATTAACATATTTATGGCGACTTGATTCTTAGAGTATAAATTCTAAGAAGTCCCCGGTCTTTACTAACTTTAAGTCATCAGTGAAGTATTTTAATCACATGGCTTCTCAAGCAGTACTTTGGCATGATTACTCAGCTTCAATGAAGATTTACCTATTGTTGTTCTACAAAACCTCTCTAAGGTTAAACATACAACTACATATTATTTTTTATGTAATCCAAGGCATTACCCTAATGAGTATCTTTAAATCTATGCAACTTAAGGTTGTTGGCTCAATACTAAAGGCAAATATGTGTAGTTCCTTAATAAAGGCAAAGATGTGTAGTTCATTATTATAAATTTGATATATGTAATATTATTGTTGTTTAAAGATATAAAAATTATTTTATTTGAATATAGTACTTTGGTAAATTAAAAAAATATGTTATTTTATATACTATTCATGTCTTTTATCAAATTGTAGCGACCTCAAATCCTATCGTGACCAAAATAGGACATTAGGTCGCCACATTTATTAAAACTGCTTCAATCCCATGACATACAAGGCATACAATACAAGTTTTCAAAAATGAGAATAATAAAATTGCAATATATAAAACCAAACCATCATGTTTAAGTCTATGGTCAATATAAACATAAACCAGCATAAACAAAATAGTCTGATACCCAATTATAAAGTAATTTGATAAGCAATATCATCTAAAAGTCTATTACAAAAACTTCTCATAACTCAAAAGTAAAAGTCTAGTGATAAGGCCACCTGTCCAAATTTTGCTCTCCTCAACAAATGGATCAATTTCCTCCTCTATGTCATAAGCCTCTTTCACCCAAAGCTTACCTACAAACTTGGGCTCTATACTTGCCAAGACAAAAGTCTGGTTGAGTACAAAAACATTTGGTGTATATAAAATCCAACCAACATAATATCCCCATATTTAGTTAATACCATAATTCATAGCATAATAACATAATCAGAGTGCGAAAGTACACGTGCTCATATCATCATATCATTACATTGACTCGTGTATTTGTGAGAACTTTAGACTTAGGAGACAATATACTTATGAGATGTGTATGAGACCACGTGCTTATGAGATACTTATTTTTATAAGTCTTTAAGCAGTTTATTCAGATCCCTCATTGGACTTATGCAATGCTTATGCTTATGAGTCTTAGAGCTACTTAATAATAATCATGCACTCTTTTATTCAGACTTGTCATATCCCTTATCGGACTTATTCAGATTCTTCTCCTTCTTATGCAATCCTACTAGACATATGCAATGCTTACTTATTTTTATAAGTCTTTAAGCAGTTTATTCAGATCACTCATTGGACTTATGCAATGCTTATGCTTATGAGTCTTAGAGTTACTTAATAATAATCATGCACTCTTTTATTCAGACTTATCGTATCCCTTATCGGACTTATTCAGATTCTTCTCCTTCTTATGCAATCCTACTAGACATATGCAATGCTTATGCTTGTGGTCCATGTGTGTGACTTTTGAGACTCTTATCTTAACACGCATGTGAGTTTATGCATAAGTGTTGTAATTAACATTCGAATTGGTCATTTTTTATATTCCAAACCTCAGTTAGGTTATATCTCTCTAGTTAGAGAATTTTTAACATGGAAGTCTTTCCTCTAAGTTCGTACCTTCTTGAATATCAACTATCATGCGATATAATTAGACATAATTTAACAAACAATCACATGCATATCTTATCATGATTCTTAGCATAATTCATAATCAATTTCACAAATATTCATTTCTAAAATATAATTTATCCATTACATTAACTCATCCTCCATTTCTCACCATCTACAAGTCATATAAATCATAAAATCCATTCGCAATACATTTTATCATCAATTCCACATCAATCCACAACCATGCAATCCATTTAAATACATTCCCATCCTCCATTTCCTCTATTTTTAAAATTAAACATCATCCATTTCATAAGATAACTTCATATTATATTCATATAGTCATATCTATTCATAATAACTCATAATCCCCATATTATTATTCATAATCTTATCATAATCATGTCAATAATCCATCATTTTTTTTAGCTTAAACCATCTTAGAAATACATAAATTCATAATAGAAGTGAGTTGGATTATATATCGATCTTTGAGATCGTTTCCTTCGATCCAAAACGCTTCTAAGAAGGTTTGATGTTGATTTTCAAGTTTTACTTACAATCTCCAAGCAATCTCTTTCATCTCCAAATAATCTCTTCCTTAGAACCCTAGGTTTTTTATGTTTTTTGCTAAATTAGGTTTAGAAAAGTTAGAACCTTAAAACCTTTTAAATAGAACATCTATTTATAGCCTAGGGGTTCTAAACCTTGATTTTTGTAATTTTTTTAAAAATTCATGTGCGCGACTGCGATCGATCATACATACATTGTGATCGATCGCATCACTCTAGTATGATTGATCGTACACAAGTTTCATTTATCGCAAATGATAGAGATTTTAACAAATTTCTAAGTTTAGTGCGATCGATTGTAGCTTACTTGCGATCGATTGCAACTAGCACAATTTTTATTTTTTCATCAGTATCCTTTTCTCTTTAACATTGGCTCAATAACATATTTATTTTCCTTTAAAACATTTAAGTAAATGTTTGTAACTTTTCATTTTATTTATTGTAAGTTTTAAATTAAAATAAGGAAGTACCTTTCATTTGGATTCAATAAAAAATATTAAAAAATCAATTTCTTAATAAATCAAAATCTCATTTTCCAGTTTAGGCTAAAAATTAAAAATCTCATCGTCGTAAGATTTCCGATAATCGAGTTAATCACTATATACTTAATAATAAAATCAAATATAATCTAATCCATAAACATCTATTTCTGGGAGAACTTATCTCCAAATTCGACAATTTATGTTTTTGCTAAAACTTCTTATAATTTTTAAAATTCCTACACTTAGTTATTTTAAATTTTTACTTCAAAATAATTAAGGAACAAGACATCACATATATTTTAACGTTTCTTTGACCATTTAAACCTTTATTAATCGTATTGATGACATGAAAGAAAGTTTGAATCTCTACACATATAATATGTTAGAATTTATATATCCAATAAAAAAAGGTTTGTGGATAGAAGAAGAAAAAAAAGATAAATGATGTGAAGTATGTTTTCCTTATGTTAGGTGTTCTCTCTCTCGCTCAGTGGATAGACAATTGACCTATCTCTCTCTTTCTCTGTTTATGAGTGAACTATATGGTCCTCATCTGCTTTTGCATGATTATTATAAATGTCGTTTAGGTGACCAGGAATACAAGTGGGCTCAAGCGGTCTAATAATAAAGAAAAGACCTTTAAATGTTTTAAATTTCTTCTAGGACCCCCAAAACTCTCATAAACCCATATATAATGATGTCCTTTATAATTTAAATACGTACAAACCTCATAATCGTATATTTTACCAACTATATGTTTTTATTACATTTCTTGAATATATAATCTAGAAAAATGAAGAAATAATAAGTGAGAGTAAGATGTATGACATCTCCCTCTCCTCCTCTTGTCTCTTTAATATTTGATGTCACATTGATTGATGATTATTTTTTCGCTATTTATTCAGTCTTACACTCTCACTCCTCTTCCATCTCCTACTATCATGTTTGGTTGATATTGTAGAGTGTAGACTATTGTTTATTTCTATTTTTTATCCTTTATCATCTCTTTATCTGTCATGCCTTAAAATCCCACCTAAGAGAATGTGAGATTTTGACACGTGACTTATCATACTATTCTATAGAAATTAAATTCTAAACTTAAATTTTTTTCAATAATATGGCCAATTATCTAGATCTCCTTTTTCCTCGGGATGATCAGTTGTTGGATCTTCCTTTTTTTATGGTTCGGGCGTGCAAATATCAAATCAAGAACCTGTTGAAAATGAAATTATCGACTGAGTAATGAGTTACTTTGTTTATATAATGAATCATAATAAACGATATCTTAAACATTAACATGCATACATTTGACAGTTCAACTTTAGTCCACATACATAAATCAGTGACAGTTCAACTTCAGTCCACATACATAAATCAGAGTGTAAAAAACATTTAGGTACATTATACCATTTAGTTTCTTACTTTTCTTATCTTTCCTACTTTCTTATTTTATTGTTTTATGAAAAATACATCAACATGCATCAGATAATAAATTAAAATACTGCTTTACCCATTATAGAAAGATGTTACTATACTTTACTTACCGAGGTACCACCCTTCGTATATTATCTGGCACAGATAACTTATTTAGCACATTTCCAGATACGATGACTAATTTTTGCCCTTAGGCTATTTTGATGGTAGTCGGTCTGTGTCGCGACCCAAAATACCTCATAGGAGTTAGGAATATTTTAGGCTCGTGACCGCCGTGTCATACCATCCTAATATGACACATAAGACGTATATACCATTCTGCAAGAGCATATTAGGCATACTAAAAAGCGGAACTGAAAATTTCTTTATAACATAAACCTGTTATTTGTATTCCAAGTCCAAACCAACAGTTTATACAAAATTTAAAGTCTAAAACGGACATTCCCCACTTTCAAAATACACAACCCTCTTCCTCACATCACTCAATAATAGTTTAGATAGGGCCTCCTATCTAGAGCACCATTATCTTGGTGATGATCCATGGCAGGCTCCGGCGGTAGCACTCTTCTATCCAAGGCTCAAGAGTGTGTGCATCTACAAAACTTGTCAAAGTAACAGTTTGGCTGAGCATGGAATACTCAGCGTATACAAACTACTAACTAGCATTACTATAAATATCAATGATAACATATGCATTTATCAGAGCAAAACAGGCAAAAGCAAAGCGGAATGAGCGTATAACTTGAGCAGTTCATAAAACAGATAGCATGTGAGCATTTCTTTACAAGGCACATAACGTTGAGCATTTACTAACCATATACTTTGAGCCATAACAAACCCGATACTTAGAGTGATTCGCAAAACCGATAACAAAGCGATACTTTACAAGCTAGGAGATAACTCTCTTGAGTTCAAAATAAAACGATACTTTACAAGCAAGACGTTCCCTTAAGAACACCCTTGAGTTCAAAATAAAGTGATACTTTAAAAGCAAGGAGGTAAACTCTATTGAGTCGAAATCAAAACGATACTTTACAAGCAAGGAGGTAAACTCCCTTGAGTCGAAATCAAAGCGATACTTTATAAGTAAAGAGGCAAATTCCATTGAGTCGAAAATCAAAGCGATATTTTACAAGTAAGGAGGTAAAACTCTCTCGAGTTGAAAATCAAAGCGATACTTTACAAGCAATCGAAATCAAAGCGATACTTTATAAGCAATGAGGTAAACTCCCTTGAGTCGAAAATCAAAGCGATACTTTACAACCAAGGCCTAAGCCTTTGAATTCCGAAAATCATTCCTTTAGCGAAACCACTTTTGAGAAAACCCCTTTTTGCAAACCATGCTTTGAAACCTTAACTTAGAGCAAAACCTTTTTGAGCCAAAACTTTAACTTAGAACAAAACCTTTTTGAGCCAAAACTTTAACTTAGAACAAAACCCCTTTGAGCCAAAACCTCAACTTAGAACAAAACAATGCTTTTCAACATTTATCCTTATACAAATCCAATCATACAAGCACACTAGTTCATGGGGCATTTGTGAGCAATTCAATAACCATATAACAGCCTCAAGATCATAGTAATATCCACAGTATGTAAAACATGATTATTAATTCAAATTTCTATCTAGAACATACCTTAAAATCTATTATTCATTAACAACTTGTAACAAAGCAATTTAGTAGAGCATAACAACTATTTGTCTTATCAAAATCATGCTTTATATCTTACTTATAATATAAGAATCACAATTATGGCCAAAACATTCTATGTTTCATCAAAACCATTTACTTAATTCATAGAAACCAAATTACACATCAATAAAGTATAACAAAGCAAGTTAGTAGATTGTTTTACCTTTTGAAGGATTGAGTTTCTTCAATTTCAGAGTTTTTAGAAGGCTGGAGGAATCCAAATCCAAGCTTGAAGAGCAAGATCCAAGCTCCTCCTTTAACCACCAACTCAAACTAAGAACAACACAAGAGAACCCAAGCTTCTCTTCTTCCTTCTCCTTCAAAATCACTCTCAAGCTCTCTCTAGGGTTCTTGTAACCCTTATGCATGAAATATGGGCTTATATAAGGGTTTGGGGGTTGCTAACACCCCAAACCACCCTTAAAATATCTCTGGGAGTCAGCCACAGCACAAATGAACAGTGCACCGGTCGACCAGTCACAAATCCGGTCGACCGGATTGACCCTCATTTCTCTCGTTTTTCCTGCCTTAGTATTTTGGCTATAACTTTTGATTCGCTTATTGGATTTTGACGATTCAACTTGCATTGGATTCGTCTTTCAAAGGGAAACAACTTTCATGTTTTGTAAAACTCCTAATTTTGAGTTTTACATAATCTAAATGGGCGCACAAGTGAACTGATCCAAAATGACTGCTGAATTGATAGCAGATTCGCTTTCGAAAAACCCACATTTCACTTTACACTCAAAATCGGGAAAAGTGTAAAGTATGAACCTCAAAGAGGGTTTCGATATCTTTCTAAAAACTCAATAATCACTCAATTCCGATAAGGGACGACAAAATTAGAGCTCCCACAAGCTGAGGGAATGTCAAGACATCCCTCTTCGACACTTAGAACCCTTATAGTGCTATCACACTCACTTACCTTTGGTCCAACACCCTACTCATACCTCATTACTCATTCCTCCATAGGTTTTTAACCCACCTAGGTGATCATTGAACACACACCAACATGCATAAAAGACCTCGACCCCTTTATGTCTCGTGCACTAGCACTATTCACCACACTATTCATTGTCCTATTCACATGAACAGGGAACCCAAATTCCGGGGCTCTACAGTCCGTGTAAAACTCATCATGCATCAATACTTTCGTGTATTTTTTTCTTATTTTTTTTACTTTGTTTTATTTGTGTCCTTAATAGTGCCTTCAATTTTTACTTTATGTACATGTTTTACAATAGTGAGTGCACGGTGATACACCATCGGTTAAATTATACTTAGGACTAATAGTCAAGAACCATAAGAAATTTAATCATAGCGTCTGATTCTTCATTTGGTTTCATGATCAATATGATTTCTTAGATTTCATCTTCATATCTTGGACTGTGATTGATCTTTGATATCTTTATTTTGATCCAATTTGACTTGATTGATTTGATGTTGAATCTTCTCATAGATGGTGTTATTCTCATGTTTTTTTCTTGAATAATTTTGCTAATGCTCTTCATAAATTAAATTACACTTGAATTTAATAGAAGCATTAGTAACACAAATATCATTATATTATTGTGTTATCATTAAAATCAATGATGTTACTTTAAGTTGAAACCTTGAGGCTAACAATGTTTTCATTTTTTATGATGACATAATAATGAAATGAGAATAAACTCTCTCTCAATATATAATTTCAATAAAATTTTTGACGTAAATTCCCCCTATACATTTGCATTAATTTCAATATAGAAATTTAAAATTCAATTGCATATAGTTTAGATAAACCATTCCAAAGTTTATGAAATCATTATTTAATTCACTTGGTTGTCATTTTGGTAATATGAATTCAATTCAAGGGTTTTAGATAATTTATTCAATTATCATATTTCTCTCCCTTGGATACATAAAAAAAGATACATAATTAACAAGTATTTCAAACATGATATCAATAAAATCAATTCATTATATATGAAGCATTATCCATTATATCAATCATGTATAACAATATAATGATTATATGTTTTTTCCCCTTTGGCAACATCACAAACGCACATATGTTACTAATATTCATCATCACATTTAAACATTCATAATTCATAACCTATTCATTGTTACATAATATTGTATGAATCAAAATATTATATCACCAAACCATATCATCAATCATAACATCAAAAATGTTATTCATATAAAACATCAATCATTCATATAAAACATCATCTTATCAAACATGTTTCAAGCATTACATTATTTCATTAACATGTATACATGCATAACATCAATCATTATAATCACATAAGATTTTATCAATCTATCATCCAAATCATATCCATCATATAAGTTATAATTCATGCACATTAAGCATAATCAAATATTATCATAAAAGGAAATCATTCAAATTATAATCATTAAACATATTTCATTCTTTTATGATTGAGTCTACATGAAAAAGTTCAAGTAGATCCCTTTGATACTCAAACCATTTTGGGTTCAACTAAGTTTACCTTGGGAATACTTGTTCCCTTGGCACTCATACTTGTCTTGTCCTCTTCTTTCCAACATATGTATAGGAAGTACTAGAAGTATATGTGGTAAAGAAGTTTGATAATCTTTTTGTTTAATTGATACATTGTACCCAATTCCGGTTTTATCAAACATGCATTTTTGATTTCGTAATATTGTATAATTTGTAATAAAAAAAATCCGTTTTTTTCAAAAATTTGCGAATTATTCGCGCATTTTTACTTTGCCAAATTATTCGCGAATTTTCTGAATTATTCACGAATTTTACAAATTATTTGCGAATTTTTCGAATTATTTCCAAATTATTTTCAAACTTGGCAAAGAACTTTATTTTGTATCTTTTTAGTCAAATTATTCGGTATATTTTTATATTTATTAATTTATTTCAAATTTTTCTCGATTTTTTTCCAAATTTTTCCGAACTTGACCTTTGCCGAATTATTCCGGAACCCCAACGTTGTCGCTATGATTGTATCTAGGGTCTTTTTATTATTAGCAAATTTTGTGATAATTGTAGATAAGTCTTTAACTTTAGATTTTAAATAATGACATTCTATGCATTCAATGGTTTGGATTTGAGTTTGAAGCATTTTTTTTTCCAAGAATTCATTTTTCTTAAAAGAGAAGAGTTTTCTTTCTTAAGTTTTGAATTCTTAGATGCTAATTTTCGAAATTCATCATTTAATTCATCAAATGCATCTCTAAGTTTTTCAAATGAAAGAGATTCATCTTATGAAGAATTTCCTCGTCCTCATTGGTCATGAGGCATAGATTGACTTTTTTGTCATCATTTGAGTTCACATCCGATCTCATCTCATGTAGCTTTCATTGTCCTTTTTTTGAATTTTTGGTTCTGCTTGAGTTGTAGGCACTCAGGCTTGATGTGTCCTGACCTTTTGCATTCATAGAACACAATAGGCTTTTCTTCTTTACTTGATTGCCCTTGATGAGTTCTTTGATGAATTCCTTCTTGAATGTTTTTTTTTTAATCTTAAGAATCTTCTTATGCTTCAAATATTTTTTGAACTTTCTTGTCATGTGAAGCATCTTCTTATCTTTTTTTCACTTTTCTCTTTACTTTCTTGAGTAATTATTAAGGCATGTACTCTCTTGGATGTTGGCTCATCCTCTTGTTCCTTCATGATGATCTCATGAGTCATGAGTGATCCTAGAAGCTCATCCATCTGTAACATGGTAAAGTCTTTTGCTTCTTGGATGACCGTCACCTTTGGAGCCTAATTCTTTGGTAGAGATCGAAGGATTTTTCTTACATTTTCTGCATTTGAATAAACCTTTCCAAGAGACTTCAATTCATTAGTAATGTTTGTGAATTTAGTAAACATAAAAGAAATTGGTTTATTTTGTTCCATTTTAAATAATTCATATTTATAAACTAACATACTAATTTTCTTTTCTTTTACTTGGTTAGTCTCTTCATAGGTAATTTGGAGTTTATCCTAAATTTCTTTGGCCAAGTCACAAGCCGATACTTTATTGAATTCTTCTGGACTCGATGCCTAATATAAATTGCTTATAGCTTTGACATTGAGTTGAACAAGTCTAATGTTGGCTTCCGACCATTTATCCTCATCATTTGATATTTGAATAACATTAATGATTTTGGTAGGGATGTGGGGACCTTTTACAATAATTTTTCAACAATTATAATCTAAAGCTTGAATGAAATACATCATTCTCACTTTCTAATAATTATAGTTTTGTCTATCAAACAAAAGAGGTTGAAGGGTTGATTGACATTCGTTAAGGGTAGTTGCATAAGTATTATCCATTTTTGCCAAAAAATTTTCTTCTCAAAGATTGTTAAATCTTTTAAAAAATTGAGACCTAAGCTTTGATATCACTTGTTGCCTAAGGTTTGGACCCTAGAGGGAGGGGGGAGAGGGGGGGGGGGGGGAAGTGAATAGAGTCTATGACAATTTAAAAATCTTTCTAATCTCTTAAGTAAAATTTTAATTTTATTAATTAAAAAAGAATATAAATTATGTAATTTTACACAAACAATACAAAACAATAAAGTAAAGAGTAGGGAAATAAAATGCAAACACGAAGATGTTGTTCAAGAGGTTCGGCAATCCCGCATATGTCCCTGCCTCAAGCTATACCCGTTAGAGGATTCACCACGATTTTGCCCGCACAGTCTTCTTACGGGTGAAGACCAAACTGTTTACAACTTTCTTCTGTGCGAAAGTCAAGTCTATTCAATCTTCTTACAGACGAAGATCAAGCTTAAACAGCGCAAGAGAACTATTCTCTATTCGCTTTACAAACCTCCCCGCTTCAAGGACAAGAATCCATGATTCTTGATTTTCACATACACTTTGTAGAATGATAGATACAATCTTAATTTGCTTCTAAAACGAGCTGATAGATTACTTGAACACTCACTAAGAGTCTCTCAAAGTATGAAGTTAAATAACTCAAGAATGACTTTTTGGATTTCTAGGGTATAACTCAATAAATTTGAAATCTAAACTTTGGAGTGAATGATTAGAGTTGTGGATCATCTCATTTTAGTTCATAAATCATTCTATTTTATAGCATTTTCAATGATATAGTCGTTGGAGAGAGATTGAAAAAGATGACTGTTGAAAACTAGCCATTACAGGTTTTTTCTAGGTTCCACATGATTTCGTCAACGATATTGGGTATGTTCCTGAGAATTCGTCGACGAGATGAAGATAGAATTAACAACAATAGCTCTGCTGTTGATTTCGTCGATAAGTTTGAAGTTCATCTTCAATTTCGTCGACGAGATTTCATGTTTTCTTATGGAAATCTCATCTTAAGCTGACCTATATGATGTGCATGATTTTCTTGGTATTCTGCCTTATCTTAATTATGATTTTGGTCATTCCAAATGATGTCATAGGGTCTTCGAAAGTTATTTAATTTCATCCTTAGGCTTTTATGGTCAATCTAGGTATGAGTTTTTCAAATAACCAAACTTTGAGGACTTTGTACAAAAGTCCTAAGTACTCTCATCTTATAAATATAAAACAATAAACCTTCTAAGAGAGTTACTCTTCATCTTCAAATTGATCTTTGACTTGATTTGTCTTCTTTTGGCTTCATGATCAATATGACTTCTTAGACTTCAACTTGAACTTTTATTGATCTTTGATATCTTTATTTTAATCCAATTTGACTTGTTTGATTTGATGCTGAATCTTCTTATAAATGGTGTCATTTTCATGTTTTTTTCTTGATTGATTTTGCTAATGTTCTTTATAAATTGAGTTACACTTAAACTTAATAGAAGCATTAGTAACACAATTATCATTACATTATTGTGTTATCATCAAAATCAATGATGTTACCTTTCAACCTAAAAGCTAACAGCCTTATGGGGTTAAAGCCTTATGGTTGAGTCTCAAGGTGTTTTCCTTAAGTCCCACCTCGAGGCGAGCCTCATGGCGTAAACCTCACACGTTTTTTAAAACACTAATTCATAATTTATTATTTTCAATATGCATAATTCACAATTTATTCTTTATCAACAATACCTTCATAATTAAGATCAAAATAATACACCTCATATGATTTATCAATCTTAGTTTTCTTATAGTATTCACAGAAATCACACTAACATATAACCCTAATTTTCACAAACAGACTACATTAATCATCCAAATATTACGTACATTTCATTCTAACTTCCGAAATACATTCATTCCTCCATATACATTACCATAACTCCATATTAATACCCAATCCCCTTGTTCGAACATAAATAATAAATTTACAGGGTTATTCATATTTTATTTTAACAATTCTTGAGAAATAATACACAAGTGATGATAGAAATTCATAGATCTTATTTATATTCTAGTTTTTACTTAGATCTATCCTTTTAACTCTCCCTTAATATTTAAGAAATTGAGAACTAGGGATTATTATTTACCTCTCTTGATTGCTTCCGTAATACGCTTGCTAATAGGGTCCGATTCTCGTTCTTCAAGTCTTTTTCCTTCTATTCTCACTGGATCTCTCAAATCTCTAGGCTTTTCCTACAGTCATAATGTCCTATATATTTTTTAGTTCCCAAAATGCCCCCAAGTCATAATTTTATAACCAAAATGCTTATCACAAATTTTTAACCCAAAATGTTCCTCAAGTTTGCCCATATTCTATTTTCTTTATTTCTGAAATGTCCCTCAAGTTTATATACCCAAAATACCCTAATTTTTTTTATATCCAAAATACTTCTAAAGTTTTTTGGTTCTCAAAATGTCCCTACGTCATGTTTTTATACCCAACGTGTCCCTCACAATATTTTTTACCCAAAATGTCCCTCAAGTTTTTATCCCCAACATATTCTTTAAATTTTTTCCCAAAATGTCACTTTCTAGGGTCCTTCTTTCCAGTCTCTCTTCCTCTCCCTCTCCCTCTCCCTCTCCCCCTCCCCCTCTCACGTGCATAAAATATAAGTGTTTATTGGACAAATAGATTCATACATATAATTAGCATAAGTTCCAACAAATTATTTCTAAATCTCATCATTAGAAAAGAGAAACCAATTGGGAAAGAGGGGGGAAATCACCATCCCTTTATTTTCAACAAAAAAAAGAAGCTTGAGAGACAATTAGAGGAATCACTGATTCTTCCAATTGACAAGGAAAAGGCGGAGAGAGAGAGAGAGTGAGGAACCACATTAAAAGGACGAGGAGAAGAAAGAGGGAAAAGGAGAAACCGTTAGTCACCCAACACAAAAAAGTAGAAAAGAGAGGGAGGAGAGATTGTTGGTTTTTATAATAGGAAAAATCAATCAGGGTAGAGGTAGACAAGAGGGGTGGAGTACCCAAGAAAAAAAGGTAAAAGAAAGAGAGACACCCACATAATATTATTTTGAACTTTAATTGTAATATTCATATAAATATAAAATTCAAATAATAATGTATAAAAATAATTTAAACATCCTCCTGTCTTCAATTTTTTTTTTATATTTTGGGGTGGGGGTTATGATGAGTTCATCGCCCCACATCGGAGTTTGACTCTGATACTTGTGTCTGTATTTGTGCAATATAGCTCATACATAATAACCTTGCTTATAAAACACCTCTTAAAATATTCTATTCATGGGATTCACTTGTAGTTACCATTAAAAATCTCATCTCATCTCATCTCTTCTATTTGACCTTCATCAAATTCCTTTACCATTTTGGCTTCCTGAGCTTGACGGTTGCCTACCTTGCTAGTGATGGATTCCCGACACTGCTCTTATACTGTTTGTTATTGCGTTGTTACTTGTCAAGAAGATTCTCTCCTTGATAGACAAGTACTAATCTTTTACAAAAAACTTATTCCAAGTTAGGACTTTACTAAAGGCAAGTTGGAGTTCTATGCTACCTATTGTTGGCATCAACTTCATTGAAGTTGGTAAGAAAATATGCGCTGATAGTGAAAAACATCATGGCTCTACTACCTTCTTTCTGCCTTAATGCCATGAACTGTTCTATCATGAATTTGGCATCTCTCTATGTTCATGCTAATGGTCTTTTTTTTTTTGTTATTGTATGACATTTGCAAGCAATATTTTTGGGCTTGAACTTTTCGCTACTACCCTTGCTTCTATAAGGGTGCATTTGAACTTTTTTTTGACTGTTAGCTCCACCTTCTCATTCACTCGAGGTCTCTCCATAGGTGCTTAGATGCTCTATTTTAAGGGTGGGCACTTCAGAATATGTTACACCATCAACAACTTCGCAGAGGGAGGAGCATTGTTATAAACTATATCACCTAGAATTTGATTATCATCCCAGAATCATTCATCCTTTTATTTTGCTGGTTTCTGTTTCTCAATGATATCCCACAATCCAAACAAATGGCCGAATCCCGTGAAACCATTTCATAGAAGTTTGTTGATATCTTCTTTTTTACAAGGCATTTTGACTTCAATTATTGGATGATCCACATAACTTCTCCTTCTATTGTAACAAAAAATTCCCTGTTTGGACGTGGATGAGACTTCAATATTTGTGATCAAGTAGCCATAGTTTGTGCTTTGGAAATGTTGAGTTGACTGACAACAAACTATTTGACTTGCGGGATATCAATTCATAATCAAATGTTATGGAAGTTTTAGCTTTTCAAGGTTGCTTATAGCCTTTTGTCTGAAATCTTGTATATTTATGTTCAAGTAGCCATAGTTGACTGAAAATGTGAGTTTACTGCATTAACTGTTGCAGTTGTCAAATTTTTTCTCTGCCCTCCCCCTCCTCTCTTTATGTGTGTGTTTTGTGTGTTCTTTGTTTCTCTATGACAATTATACGGATTATCAGAGGTGGGTGGTACTTAACCCTTGATAATTGGGCAGTTAGCATGAAACCATTAAATTTGGCTTGTCTGGTTTAACCCCTGATAATTGGGTAGTTAGCATGAAACAATTTAATTTGGCTTGTCTGACTTGAACCTGACTTTTCTGTTCCAACATGACATGGGTTGTGAACACCACTTGACTAGTAATGCAGTTTTATCACACATGAAACTTAGGACAACAATGATGAAGCTATATATAGCTGCTACAAAATGCATGAACTTACATGTAAAGAAGTCATAAAAAAGCAGTTGTGTTTGAATTTGTTGACGCAAATCTTTTCCTCATGATTTGAACACTAAAATCTCCAAGGATTAAGGCAAAACAATATAGATTCCTGTTAATCTTATTCATGTTTCTCCTATTCACAAGGCTGTCTTTGGGTCGCAATTGATGCTTTTTCTTTGGTGTGTGGAACCTTAAAATAGTATTTATTGCATATAGACAATGGATATAGTGCAACTTGCAGTATAACTATTTGAGTTTTGTTGTTGCAGGCAGATGTTTGTCAGAAATGCGGTGTCATAGGCTACTCCGAGCTTCTAATTTACTGTGTTCAATGTCAGGTTTCCGCTGAGCACCGGTATGTTGCATCACCCCGCCCCCCACACCTGCAATTTTTTTCACTTGTCACTTTACATTGTTTGTACAAGAGTTTATGACATGATTACTTCCACTCTTGGACCCTTGATATAATATTGTATTTGAAATGTTGTTTGATTAACTTCTTGTATTTAGCTGTGTTTCTTCAGGTACTGCTTATATAAAATGCCAGATCCAGATACTGATGATGAAGATGTCAATTGGACATGTGAGCAATGTTTACCAGGGGTTACTAAACAATCTTCTCTCTACAACTTTTGTCTGTCCCCATCCAGGAAAAGTAAACGTTTAAGTTTAAGAAGTGATCGAGCTGCTGAAGTTGGAATTAATCTGAAGAAGAGTCCGAAGAACATCAGTTGCTCATTAGCTGAGGCAGAGGTGTGGGGATGCGACTATGGCCCCTCCCTACAACCTCTCAATGTTAATCTGAAGTTTAACGTACCTGAACCTGCTCAATTAAAAGGTGATTGTTCTCTCCTAAATGCAGAGGATAAGAATCTGCACTGTTGCAGTGAAAATTGTGAAGATCAAAAGTTAAAAAAAAAGAGAAGGTTGATCTTGGAAAATGGGGATAGCTCTGATGAAGATTCTGTATCTGCTAAAGTTAAAGCCTTTCAAGTAGCTCCAGATGCTTGCACTGCTATATTGAACGGTTCATGCCATCAATCATCTACAGAATTTCATAACTATGTCCATGCACAACCAATCGTCGATCCCATCTGGAGGTAAGATTTTCATTTATTTTTTCGTTCTTGGTTGTTTTATATTTGCTCACCTGGTAAAGAATTATTAATATTTGTTGCTATTTTACTTGATAGTGGGTGTTTTGACTGCTGCTATGGAAAGTATGGCAGAGTTACTGGACTTGTGGCTCACTTGTCTAGCAAAGCATGCCTAAAAGTGTGTGATGGGGCAAAAGCGCTGCCGTGGTTGCTTGGTGTGGAAATGCTTCCAAGGTCTGATGCATGGCCCAAGAGCTTCTCCAGATCACCGCCCACTGATGACAATATTGGTCTTTATTTCTTTCCAGAATATGAAAGGTATTGTCTGGTTTTAAAATTCATCTTTTAGTTTTATTTCATGGACGTGCTTCCTCTTACACTGTAGTAATGTTGTCACAGAGATGAGAGAATTTTTGATGGCCTGTTACAAGAGATAATTGACTATGACCTCACCTTGAAAATTGTGATTGATAACATGGAGCTCTTGGTCTTTTCATCTCTTCAATTGCCACAGGAGTCCTGGAGTAAGCATAATAACCTTTATTTGTCAAAAGCTTTATTCTCTGCATTGAGACTAAATATAGTTTAATGGATTTTGCTAGCCCCGGTCGCAAATCTTTCAAAGACGCAACTGGGTGCCTACAAATGTCAAACATTCTCTGATTTTGGTTTTTTAAAACTGTTAAAATATGAAACAATTCCATCCAATCTTGCATCTGTGGAACAATTTGGAGTAAATGCGACTGGGGCTAGCACTCCTCTAGTTTAATGTTATTTCTTTCATTTTTTTTGATAATTATATCTTGAACTAATCATTTGGCAGGATTTCGAGGGAAGTATTATCTATGGGGAGTATTTAGGCCAAAGCAAGTTTCTTTCCGTAATCCAGCTGATGATATTCTCGTCCGAAATAGCAGCGACGAGGGTGTCATGTCTTCCATGCCAGCCAATGGCATGGGCAGTCGAGAGGAGAGGGACCCTTTGAAGTCCTTGAGGACCCAGAGCCCTCCTAGTCCTTTAAACACGAGTAGTAGCTACGGGGCTGACTCGCCACATTCTGCTTTGCACCCCAAAGGTATAATTTCTTCCTCTGAATTGGTATTTTCTCGCAGTTCCAAATCTCTGAGTCCTAACAATGAGAAATCAGGTGATATTGGATTGAACCTGGAAAAGCAACGTGGACATGGAAAAGAGAAAGAAACTTTCCCAGATTCCTTTGGCGGTGGCAATGACAATGTTTCAATCAGACCCTGTTTGGAGAAGTTTCCATCGGAAGTGGTGGATAATTCTGTTGTGACAAAAGTGGGAAGTAGCAGCAAGCACCTTTCTTTGGGACTCAGTCGGCCGGTTGGCAGGGATAGGACACCCGAGTGTAAGCAGCCCTTCAGTAAATCGCATACCTTGGGTTTGGATAAGGCGGTCTTTTAAAGTTTTTGGGAAGGGCTTACTGTTCTTTTTTTTTCCTTCTTGATGAGGCCAAGTAACATGTCACCGAACTTCTTGTATTGATTTTTTTGTCAAGTGTATTTGTTTTTTTTTCTTTGTTCCCATTTCAAATGTAACTGCAAGTAGAATGTTCATGGGCATTTATATAGATGTGTAAATCTGTATTGCTATTATTTTGTTAGCAATTTTTTTAAAATCTTGTATGAAATTTGCATAAGATGTGCATCTATATCAGTTGAATTTCTAGGCAGCTAACACTTTGTGGTATTTTATTTATTTCTGCTTGTGAGAATCTAGAGGTAAGGAATTTCTTATTTATTTTTCGTGGGGCTGAGGTGGTATGTTGATCTTGTTTGCAGGCCATTGGGCTACAACATGAAAATTGAAGATTGGAAATCTTGCAGAATGAAAATTGTAGATACAATTAGAACTGGAAATATTCCAAAATTTAAAAATTCTTGAAATCTCAGGAAATAAAATGAGGCATTCCGAGAATTGAACTCGGGACCTCTCGCACCCTAAGCGAGAATCATACCACTAGAGCAAATGCCCTTGTTAAGGTCCTGTATTTTTCATAATTTTGAAATCCATCTTCAAGAGAATACAAGGAAGAATGCCCAAAGAAATGGAATGAATTGGAATGGAGAATGATATCTTCAGATGACTAAAAAAGTTGATTAGGTACAGGATGGACTCGGACCCTAATACTATGTTGACTAGCACACAATTTGTTTGTTAGTCATCTTGAGTGGTTGAGGAGATATTTCCCATTTGGAATTATTGGAGATGGGTTTTAGAAATAATTATATTGATTCAAAACAAGAATGTTTATTATTTAAATATGTCCAAACCAAAGGAAAATTGATGTATTTTACATCCCCATTTCTTAATAGGTTATCTGGTGGGCATTGGTCCACTAATGTTACTAATACAGAATCTGGTCGACCTGAGACCCATGATCCTCAATGGACCTTAACCCCCATATTATATATCTGGACCATTCACTCATTGGGGCCACCTATTAGATGGAGCCATAGCTACAAATTGGGGCTAACTTAATGATCCAAATCTAGAGGAACTTGGATGGACCAACAAATTACTGAAGACATAATTTCATAGATTCTGACCGTATCCCTCAACTCACCAACTTGCTCATAGCTAATCGGGTTGGGTCGGATTTTCTCAACTCTATTATCGGGTCGGGTTGCATCTGCAGGGTGAGGCCCCACCATGTGAATGATATGGATTCATAACTTTGTGACCCCAAATCAAGTCAGGGCATGTTTAGGATAGTTGGGTCTAGTGAAACTTATTTGTTTTTTATGGTTCAACTTTCAACAAGCAAGGAGTTCTTGCAATTTTTTTCATGGGTGGTCTTAGTTTGAGTTTGGAGAGTAGCGGTTGATATGCATTCACTCACTCACTAACTCATTGTTGAGAACGGGGATCTAAAAATATATTAGATATTTCTGGATCGATGTCAATGTCTATTAAATGAAAATTAAAGAGAATAAACATAGAAAATTAACACAACCCACTGCAAGATGATTTAACGTGAAAAATCCCTTAAAGAGAAAAAATCATGAAAGGCGGCGCACCATTTTACTGTGTAGAAAACAAGAGATTACAAGAGATAATCAAGAGAACATACCAAGAACTGGTTTAAAATTTTGTAAATAGTACTGTAATATATGTACAAATTTATATTGATATTATATATATAAAATGTAATTGAACCGGATCACTATAGAATCAAGGATCTCAGATTAGTATTCAAGGATCCATAATAGGATCAGGATCTGGCCTAATTGGATTGAATTCAGATGAGACCTGATCCATTGACAGCCCATATGTCCCTTCTCATGTGGGGGTTGGGGGGGCTCAGGAGCTAAGGACTCGTTTGGTTCAAATTAAAACAAGCGTTTATTAGAGACTTAATTATTTATGTCTGGATTATGTTTCGATAATAACGTTTGGTTTAACTCATCATAAATGATTATGTAATAATCGATTATGAAAATAACTAGTGATTCCATAATCTTGGCAGGAGATGATTATTATGGAGCATAACTGCTTATGTACCTATAAGATTATGAACATTATTGTAATCACTCAAATTTGCATCCAATAAGGCATACAAGATCCATTAAACTTGAGAGATGTATTTTTCAAAATATTATCTTTTTTTTCATAATAATAAAAATGCCCTTTTAAGAAATGTCTAGATCTCTTATTGACAATTCCAGCAATCAACATCTATTGACAACAACACTTATTCATGATAGAACTTATCATCATAATTACTTATGACTACAATAATCTGAACCAAACGGATCCTAAGCTTTTTCCTGGGTGATGTACTCAAGACATTCTAGATAAATGATGCCAAGTAATCAAAAAGGAAAATAATCACTTCCTCCTCGATGACTCTCGAGGCTCCCCTTTTCTTGCCACATGTCTCTCTTTTGTAACTCTCTTTAACCGTGGTTAAGATTCACTCACCCCTAGAGTCACCCATCTACCCTTAATATTCAGAAAATTTTTTTAAAAAATTCAAAGTTAAAAAAATTAACCGGAGTTAATGGCAGTTGAAGGGCAGCTTTGTGAGATGGTGGAGCATAGTTCTCGCAATAAATAAAACCAGACTCCTAGGAAATCAGATTTCAGCAAAAAAAAAAAAAAAAAGCAATTTGCCTTGTTTACACACACCATGCCCCGATTAAATGACATCTTAGAACAGATTAGACTTCAACAAAAATCACGGTTATCTTCGATCATTAAAGAAGAAGAAGAAAGAACAGGTGCTGGCAATTTATTCAAAAGGAGGGCAGCTCATTAATTTGATTCTTCGGTGTCTGGTTGTGATGGCTATGTCGGTTATTCCTTTCAACAACACCTTTCTATCTTCTTCGCCTTTGAGTCCTGGTAAACCCCACAATCATTTGATGATACCAGGTAGGATGATTCTTAATTGTTCTTCTGAAATGGGTCATTTCTCAGACTCCATTAATCTCAGGTATGTATGTTGTAACTGGTGTTTTCTCTTATCTATTTACAGAATACCCAGTTAAATTTAAGGAAGATTAGTCTCTGTTTCTTTCTCTCTCTGAGTTCTGTTTTCTCCTTGTTTTTCAATCTTTCTTTTTTCTTTGCTATCAAATAGACTAATGATTATGGTTAGTTTGTAGAATCTGAAAGCATTTGCGGGGTCTTTGGTTGTTAGTAAATATTTGGGAAGAATTGAATATTGGGTTTTGAGACTGACACATTTTGTGAAATTTTGAGTGAGTTTGACAAGGTTGTTCATGAATTTGGTAGATATCCCATTTGGGATTTAATAGATATTCAGAACTTGATTTGTTCTGCTATCTAAATCTCTACTTTGAAGCTATTTGAGCCAAAACAAATCACATGTTCTTGATGATGAGAATTGATAGAGAAAATGAAAGGTGAATGGGTTCTTCTAGTTTACGTGTTTCTGTGAAGGATGAGGTTTGTGACTAAAGGGGAATATATTTTTTTTGGCTTCTGATTGACAAGGAACTATATATTAAGGATCTTTTTGGTTTGGATTCTTTTATCTAGAATCAATGAGGAGAAATTATTTTTGAGTCAACAATGTTTATCCTCCAAACAAACAATGCTTTTAATGTTTTTGGTGGAGTGATCTACCAGGAAGAGACATCTTCCACACTATCTTCAATCTGGGGTTTCATTCATGCGAAGAAGCAGGTTTCATTCCACTGTTAGAAGATCAGACCATCGAAGAGAGGAAATCTGTTATATTAGTTCCTGGTTCTAATGAGGATTCCTTAGGTCTTCATGCTAGATCAATGCAGGTTGAGTCCATTCCTACAGAGGAAGTGGTATCCAGTTTATGGGGTGTACAGAGAATCATCTATGGGGCATTCTCTTTTCATGCATATGTCAGTACAGGCAGACAGCTGCTGTAAATCAAAAGGATTGCAGTGAGGGTTTGTGCTATAATTTGGTGCTCTCATAAGTAGTGAACAGACTGGGACATCTTTTTGTCCCTCTTCAGGCTATTCGTTAAAGCAAAGGGATCCTGCTAAGTTCATCTCTTAAGTCTGTATTTCCAGGGTGAGGCCAACAGTTGTTAGGATTTGATTGAGTTTAGGGGTGATTCTGTTGAAGCTGCGAGGGGTGGCTTTCTTTCTTTTGAGGGGGATAGGGAGGGATTTCCCGATCCCCTACAACTGCTAGATGTGGTAAAAGACATGCTAGCACATACAAATTTACTCGACGTGAGGTATGTCCTCTCCTTCTCTTTCCATTTCTCCTTTGTATTGCTTTAGCAGGGTCAAGGGTCAAGTGGTTTGATTGCGATGAGGATTCCTCTCCAGGTATGCTGGAAGGAGCTTCGGACTCAAAAACTGGTGGGGAAAAGGGCGCGGGTAGGACATCAATCAGGCTATTGTTAAAGGTGATTGGGAGTGTGGAGTATAGGTCCTTTAGAAATTCGTGATTGTTGCGATGCTTCTAATCAGTTGAGTGTTAGGCTTACCAAATTGTGTGAGACGTTCAGTGAGAATAATGATGAAATACCTTCAATTCCAAGATCAAGAAGATTCTCTAGAGAAGAGGGAGGTTTAGGCAAGGAGTAGGAACAAGATATCAAAGTGGGTCCTTTAGTAGGATAGAGGAATTTGGTACATTCTTAGGATTTGCTTTGAGGGCTTTGAAGAAGAAACTTTAGCACTTTTCCAGGAAATTGAGAGGTAATAGCAAGAAAGTAGGGGCTGAAGTTGTGTGCAAGAAGGTGGAGAAGAAGAAGCTTGCAAAGGAACTGAAGAGTCCTTGCGGAATTAATTACGAAGGTAGGGTTGGGGTGAAGGGGAAGTTACTGCTAGGAACATTCGGGGTGGCTCTTGTGGTATTTAATAGCATAAGAAATCTTATCGTGGAATGTGAGATAAATGGGTGATAAGGAATTAAGGATAAAGAAGGTGGTCATCAATCCCGATACTGAAGACCACAGGGCTTGGAATGGCAATTCAAAGGGGATCTTTACTGCTAAGGATTTACATAGGTACCTCCTAGAGAAGGAGGAGTTGGACAAAAGACCCATATTTGGAAAGATGTGGAAGGTGACAGTCCGGATTAAGGCGCAAGTGTTTGCGTATGCTAGGCAAGATCCTCACGATTGACCACCTCAGCAGTTGGGGAATGACCATTCCAAATAGATGTTGTATGTGCCAGAGGTCGGAAAAAGAGGTTCACCACCTATTGTTTCACTACCCTCTGGACTGGGGAGTACGGACTTTTATTTTCTCCCTGTTTGGATATTCTTGGATCTTCCTAGACGAGGAGCGTGACATTTTCCTTGGTTGGCCTGGGCAATTTTTGTTCACAGGGGGAACATTTTATGAAGTATGCTGTCTTTCGCGATTATTTAGTGTCTGTGGAAGGAAAGGATCAGCAGTCTTTGAAGGAGCCGAAACACCTTTGCATAGTCTTTGCTCCTCCATCAGATGGAGTCTTTACAGTTGGACGATCACTCTTAGAATTTGTGGATATCCCTCTATCTGATTTCATTTACAGCTGGAGTCATGAACATTTTGTCACTCCTGGCATTTTTTTTAAAAAAAATTTATTGGGGGAATTGTCTTATTCTCCTTGCTCTCGTACATCACTTTTCTTTATTAATTGTAGAACCCCGAAACTCATTCACCTAGTTGGTGAATGGTGTCAGTGAATAATGATTTTTGATCAAAAATGATCTTCAAAGTGTTATGGTGCATGCATTATGAATAAAGGGTGTTGGACACAAAAATATAATGGTGTATAGGTGTTTAAGCTAAGGTAAAAAGAGTGGATATACTCTATGGAAGTCAATGGAAGAGTGAAAGCACTCTAAGTGGAAAAAAATGGAAAGAACAGGAGGATTCACCAAGTTCTGGTGAATCCTGGTCGACCGCCCCTCAAGGCCGGTCGACCGTCTGTCATGAAAAATGGCCAACAGACTGCTTCGGGTTTGAGGCTGGTCGACCGCCCCTCAAGGCCGGTCGACCAACTGTGGCATTTTACCCAAAATGGGCTAATAGTAAGGAATTTCATAGGGCCGGTCGACCGCCCCTCCTAGCCGGTCGACTCCCCCTCCTAGCCGGTCGACCAGGAACCCGCAATTTTGCCCAGTTTGGTCGGGGAAACCATTTCATTAAGGGTAGGAAGGTCTTTTGACCTCCCCTTTTCCTATAAAAGCCCCAATTTCGTGGGTTAGGGTTCACAAACCCTCAAAGCATCCTAAGAGAGTTCTAAGGGGAGATATTAGAGAAGAAGAAAGGGGAAAGCTAGGGTTTCTAGTTGGGGATTGAGGTGGAGCTTGGATTCCTTCTTCAAGCTTGGATTCTTCTTCATGGCTTGGATCACACCTTCTCAACATTTCTCAAGCTTTTCTCCAACCCAAGAGGTAACTACCTACTATTAACTAACTTTGTTATGATGCAAATAGTAAAAAGAGATTGAATGTATGATTGGAGTAGGATTTGCAAAATACAATCTTCTAGATGATTTTATTATGATCCAATATTGTAAATAAGGGTTTTTAAGATTGGGTTGTTCAATAAAAGGATAAATATGTTTGATGTGTATATGATGGTGATTTTCCTACAATTAACTATGATTCTAAGTATGATGTGATGGAATGAGATTTGGGTGATGTAATGCCATGAATGGAAATGTTCCATGTTCTTAGAAATTGTCCAAGTATATTATGATGCTAATATGTCTTGTATGAACTCGTATGCAATGTTTAAAGCTTTCCATATATATGATGGTGTTCACAAGCACCCCACACACTATATGTTTTATATAACTGAAGTTTTCTCATAAGCATGGTATTTCAAAGATCATAAGAAAGAGTTTCAAATGAAATTTCAAAAGAAGAAACATAAGTTCATAAGCATTGACAATGCCAAACTTTGGGTTAGTATTTCTAAGATCGGTTACCTCATGCTCACAAGGATCATGTCTAGATTTTGCATAAGCTCCAAGGATCATAAGTCTCGCAAGGCTTCTAAGAATTCATAAGA
The DNA here is from genome assembly GCA_015143295.1 of Tetracentron sinense. Taxonomy (NCBI): domain Eukaryota; kingdom Viridiplantae; phylum Streptophyta; class Magnoliopsida; order Trochodendrales; family Trochodendraceae; genus Tetracentron; species Tetracentron sinense. The sequence goes on along the minus strand of CM026555.1, from coordinate 17,305,931 downwards.
AATGTATAAGTCTAAAATCGGTTACAAGGCTCACAAGGTTACAAGGCTCATAAGTGCTCACAAGCTTTACAGATCATGTATAAGATCTTGCATAAACTCCAAGGATCATATGCTCACAAGGAACTTATAAGAACTCGTAAGCTCACAAGGAACTCATAAGAACTCACAGGACTCATAAGCATTCATAAGAACTCATAAGGCATGAACAAGATGTTTTGTTTTCATGAAAGATAAGAGTTTACGAACGGCTTTCTATAATGGGTTTCAAGCATGAATTTTATGAATGACATTACTTTACGCACTTGCCTGTGATATTATTGTTATTATATCATTGTTAGCTAGTAGTTTGTGCTCGCTGAGTATTCCATGCTTAGCTATACATTTTATGTCGGCAGGTCAGTACGACATCTGTGATCCCAGTCCGTAGCTCGAGGAGGACTACAGTGAGGAGGAGTTGGCAAAGACTCAGCCAAAGGAGGATAGGAACCTTGACAGGTGGCCTTATCGTGGATATTATTGAGAGTGGGTGAGAGAGAGAGACCTCATTTGTATTTTGATGAGTGGGCATATCCATTCTTATTTTGGTTTATGTATTGTACAAACTTGGAATACAGTCACATATATAAAGAAATTTTAAGTTTACGCTTCCGCACTATTCTATGTTTCGGCTATATATATTGCCTTGACTATTTTGCAGGATGGTTTGACATCGGATATTGCACATCACGAGCCAAAATATCCCTAACTCCTAGGGGGTATTTTGGGTCGCGACATTAATAAAAGCACTCATTATTCATAAAAGAATGGGGTGATAAGGATGTAAGGACTCTAATTAAGCAAATAGTGAGATTCATTGTTGCACCCCAAAATATCCCCTAGGAGTTAAGGGATACTTTAGGTGTGACTATACTTAACCTGTCAAACCATCCTGTGATGAACAGGGCAAAACATAATACAACGGACATATGAAACAGAGTGCAGAAGCTCATAACAATACGGAAGCGTAAACCAACTTTTTCTTTTTCTACACAAGGCTTGTATTCCAAGTTCAAGTACAAAACATCATAAGTAAAGGTGGATATGCCCACCATCAAAATACAAAACATAAAAGTTTCTCCCTCTCTCTGTGTGACACCCTACTCACAGTAATCTAGATATGACCACACATCTAGATCTCTATCCTCCTGTGGTTGCAACGGGATAGGTGGCTCATTTTCTTCCACGTACTCTTCCTCAACCCATGACTCTGGGTTGAAGGTATCTATCGGACCTGCCGACATGAAATGTACGGCTAAGTATGGAATAGTCAGCGAGTATAAGCTACTAGCTAACAATAGTAATAACAAAATATCATAATAACAATTATATGCAATTCATAATATCAAACTTAAAGCAATAAAATGATCGTGATATGTATAGAAAAAATGCGAAAACTCCGACTAAACCCTTACTTAAAATTCATGACTTGTTTTTGAAAATAGCCTTTCATGGTTTTCAAAACTTGCTTGTCGTATAAAAACCCTTTCTTGTCTTGTTCTTGTCTCGTGAGAATCACATATGTCTTGTCTTGTTCTTGTTGGAATCACACTTGTCTTGTTATGTCTTGACATATCTTAACTTGCCTTGTCATGCTTAACTTGTGAGCCAGATGTTAGTGCCTTATAGCGACTTGTGAGTCGGATACGTAAGTATCCTTCAACGAAACATAGAAAAGTAACTTGTGAGCCGGATACGTAAATATCCTTTAGCGAAATAGAAAAGACACACTAACATCCTTGACCGGCCTTCTGTCCAGCTTTATCAACTTGTTTACTTGTGAGTCAAGTATGACATATTCGGGGGATATGCACTACCCTTGACCGGCCCGATGTTCGGCTTTATCATACTTGTTTACTTGTGAGGTAGGTATGACATATCTTGCGATATGCCCTACCCTTGACCGGCCCGATGTCCGGCTTTATCATTTGTTTCGTGAATCAAGGGTATTGTTCTTAGTTGTTTTCTCATATGCATATACTTAGAAAATCTCGGTTAATACATGCATGTGTGTTTGTGTGTAGCAATTGTGGTAATCATGATGTCATATACACTAAAGATAGCATATAGCATTTCTATTTGTAATTACATGAGAATTTAACAAATATATATAGCATTTGATTAAAATTGCCATTTAGGGAAAAACTACACAATCATTCTTTCAAAACCTTCATTTTATTCATAGCATTCTCATTCATGCATTTTATCAACCAAGTGGCATTCAACATTCTCTTTAATCTCTTAAACTCATAATTTCTTTCTCAAACATTTCATCAAGCATCAAGAGTGCGTGTATTACCCATCCACCATTTTTCCAACACACATTCATCACAACCACACGGCATCCAACCGCCTCAACCATCCACATCCCGCACATCCATATTTATTCCATTAATCTTGTTTATTTTAGGGATAGTAGTGTAACTCAAGAAAAAGGAAAAACACAACATCAAAATCATCACTTTCAAAAGAAAACCTAAGTTGTTACTAAGCTAGTTAGGAGGGTATACTAACCTTGAAGATCAATGCTTGATCTTGAAGAAAAACCCCTTGATTGGGAAATCCTTGAGTAGAGATCTCCTAGCTTGATGGAGAATGATCCTTGCTTGAGAATCTTCAAGCTTGAGCATCCCTTGATCTTACTCCAAAACTCCTCTTGGATTTTCCTCAATCTCTTCTTCTTCTCTTTCTCTCCTCTAGGTCTAAGAAAACCCTCAAATGAGTTCCACTTCTAAGCCAAGGGTTTAAAACCCTCAAATTCGGAATCAGCACCCGCGTGCGGTCGATCGCACACCAATTGCGATCTGTCCCCGCACATGGGGGTGATCTGTCGCACTTGAACCCGCATGTTTTTGTCTGATTTTTCCCTGCATACAATCGATCGCACACACTTGCGATCGATCGTAGGTCCTTGTGCAATCGATCACACCTGGACCCGAGCCTTTTTATCATTTTTTCACTGTATGCGATCGATCGTACCTTACCTGAGATCCATCACAGATTCCATTTTTTTGACATTTTCACCTGTAGACCCCCTTGGGATGTTTCCATTCTTATATCCATCATCCTTAGGGCATTAAAGCCCATTTTTCATGCTGTAATTGAGTCGTTAACATCCATTTTCTCATAAAACACCAAATTCAATACATAGAAGGCCATTTGGCTATGAAAACACTATTCATTAACCGTGAAAAAGTTCCGGGGTGCTACATTCATCAAACCCACAATTCTATGTTTACAAGAAATCATGATCAAGAAGTTGGGGGATTTTATGATTCAGGGGATATGTAGAGACCTGAATCTTTTTCATGCTTTTTATGCAAGTATTAGGGGTATAATATTCTTTGTGATATTTTAATGCTTATGCATTTATATCTAATTAGTGTGAGGTGATCAGGCCTAACCAAGTTGTAAAGGGAGGGATGCCTTAACATAGCCTCAAACTTGAGGAAGCCCTAGTTTTGTCATCGTTTATTGGAATTGAGTGATTCTTGAATCATTAGAAAGGTATTAGAACCCTCTTCGAAGTTCGTGTTTAATGTTTTTCCATATTTTGAGTCTAAGCTAAGTCAAAAGTGGGTTTTCCGATGTTTTGTCTGATGAAATTGCAGACCGGTCAGCTTTAGAGCCCATTTAGACATTTAGAAACTCAAAATTAAGATTTGTCTATTAGAGACAAAATTGTTCACATTCGAAAGACGAGTTCAACGCAAGTTGAATCGTCAAAATCTGATAAGTGAGTCAAAAGTTATAGTCAAAATACCAAAGCGAGGTAAAAATAAGTTGGAATCAGGAATGGAGGGCTGCGATCTATCGCAAATTTCTGTGATCGATTGCATTCATGCGATTTTTTTTTATTACCTTTCCAGTCTAAGTGAGATAGATCGCACTCGCGCCCAGTTTTTGTCAAAAATGCATTTTTTTGGGTTTTTTAACCCTTGGGGTTATAAATAGGGGGGCTTATTTTGAGGTTTTAGGGTATTCTACCCATTTTCTAACCTAATTTAGCAAAGGAAGAGAAAGAACTTAGGGTTCTAAGAGGGTTTTAGCTTGGAGAAGAAGGGTTTTGCTTAGAGAGGAAGATGATTAGCTTGGATATTTTCCCCAAAGCATCTCGGGAGCGATTTGGATCCAAGGGAAGGATCCCTAAGGTCGATATCCCTTCTAACTCAACCCTATTAAGATGTTTTGTATACTTAGATAATAATATGTATGGATTATCAAGATACATGAAGATGCATGAATTAAAGAATGGAAATGTGAAGTTAGGTCAATATCCTCTCTAATCTAGCTTTGACATTATTATGATTATTGATTTGGTATGAGAAATGATGGATTAGTGTTGGATTTGTATGATAAGTATGGATATGGATGAATTTGTATTTTAGAAACTTAAATTAAATTATGCATTATGTTTATGGACTATGAATGAATGAACATAATGGTGAATGGACTAAAATAGAGAAGGGATGGATTAGGAACGTGTGGATTGGCGTGGAGGGGATGAATGTGGTTTATGAATGAGTAATGATATGGTTTTGGAATATGAAAATGGGAAGGACATTGTATACATAATTAATGCATTGTATGTGTTTGTTGAAATGCCTAAGAACACTAAGTATGGAAAGTGATGATATTGAAAGGCTTATATGAGTATAATAAGATATACTATGATGAATTATGCTTGGATATGATGTTAGAAATGTTAGCATGAATATGCCAATGTATAAAGTATGTTTTGATAAATTAAGTTTATTCAAGTTGCATGATGATTGATATTCAGGTAGACTAATGCTTAGAGGAAGTCTTCCATGTTGGGAATTATCTAACTAGGGAGATGTAACCTAGCGGAGTTTATTGACTGAAGATGGAATCTAAGTGATGACCGAATTCAGATGTTAATCACGACACTCAAGCACAAGTTTGTATGTGTGGTAGTTTACAAGTCTCACGGGTACACGAGCATGACATGGACATTGCATGAACACTTGATACTGAAATACAAGGACAAGGAAAAGTACAAGTACAAGGACTTTGAACACTGAATTACAAGTGCAAGGACTCTGAACACTGAATTACAAGTACAAGGACTCGGAACACTGTAATACAAGTATAAGGATAAGGACACTACATGATTTTACACGGACCCTGAAATTCAAGTTGCTCCAATATTCGTTGATGCTCTCCATCGATAAGATTTCAAGTCCTGGATAATTATCATGGACATTTGGGATCTAAGAGCTCTAGGGGCTTACGCTTTTGTCGATGCATCTCCATGGATCTAAATACAAAGGTCTCGATAACTATTTTTATGTGAAAACAAGCATGCATTGCATTCATGGTACAAGTTCAAGAGTTACAAGTCTAAGAGTTATAAGTTCAAGAGTCACACAAGTACACGAGTCAATTCAAGTCATGATGTTCACATGTTTCCGCACTCTGATTATGTTCATGTTATATTAAACTGCTATTGACTTTACAATTGTTACATGATTTGGATATTTGACATATGCTTGTACTATTTGTTGGTTAGTTTGGATATCCGCTGAGTATTCAATGCTCAGTCGACCTGTTATTGTCGTACGGATCAGCGTAGGTTCAAGTAGCAACTCCTTGGGGTAGAAGAGGAGTACTTTGAAGAAGGAGAAGTAGGTGAGCTTCCAGAGGAGGGAGCCAGAGATTTTGAGAGTTATCCATGCTAGTAGATCGTAGTTACTTTCTGAGTTGTTTTGTTTTAGACTTATGTTATTTTAGGATGTTGCTTAGATTGTTCATTGTTATTTGATGACTTCACTCTACCCGATCATGGTGGGTTATATTGGGCTCATTTCAGTTTATGCTTGTGGATTTGAATTATTATTGGTTTATCATATATCAGATGAGAGGTTTTGTTGGAAATAATTTTATTGTTGCTATTTTGGGAGAATTAACTTTTAGTGATGCCTTATTGCCATGGAAGTCAAGCAAGGATAAGTAATGTGATGGACCCAAAGTCCCATTATGACCAAGGTGGGGTTTTGGATCGTTACAGAAGTGGTATCAGAGCAAAGATATTAGAGTACTTAGGACTAAGATATTATGGTTAAGAATAAGGGATTAGTCTATCATAGAAAAACAACATCAAGTCTAGGGTAATAGGTTTACTCTAGGCTTATGTTTAGAATTAGTTATGTATTCTAGTATTATGATTATGCTATGATGATGGTTGCTATTATGTATCAACATGTTAAATATATATTATCTGTTTGTACACATGATTTGACACACTTAGTTATGTATCTAATTCAGGCACTTCGTTGGTAAATGACTTCTTAGCTCATGTGTTGATTGATACTGGGTCTACTCACTCATTCGTTACTCCTAGTTTTGTAATAGAAATTCTTATAGAGCCAAGGCTTTAAGCCCGTATGAGATAGTATTAGGAGCATGAAGATTAAGGAGATTTACCAAGATAGACAAATGAATTAGTCTTAAATCCAAATTGATATCATGATAGATGTGGTGTCATTAGGTTCGTTAGGACTTAGGTCTGTTATAAAATTGTATGCTAATAAAAGTTAGTGTATGTTATTTTGTGTTATTATATGCTAATATGAGTTTTGAATGATACAATGATAATTATATGTTAAAATGACCGGTGTCCAAGAGAGACAAATTATTCTTAAATCTGGGTCGGATGACAATAAAGCTAATGCATTGGGTTCCTTAAGGTTAAGTATTTTAGAAGGAAAACCCTAAGCGAATAAGATTTAAATTCTTTAAGATTTAGGTTTTAGACTCATTTTAAGCCTAAGTTAAAATAAATTTCCAGTTAGACTTATGATTTGTTATTTGTTTTCAAGACTTTCGTCATGAGGCACCACAACCAAGGTTTCTATTATCTAATATTATTATTTTGAATACGAAATCTCTATGATGATTGTTAATATGCTACTATATTATCATACGTGAAACATGATATGTTATATGAGATGTGATTGTGCAACTGATTATAACACGTAGTTATGTATATATTTAGGTTACTGGTATGCAAAAGATAAGAACAATTAAAAAAAAAAAAAGGCTAATCCGATCAACTTTTATAAAACAAGGGTAGGCACATGATTCCTTGCGGGAAAACATGAAGGCTTGGGTTTAAATCTATAAACATTCAATTAAAACCCCAAATTCAATTAAAAGTTTGACATTTAATTTCTCTATTTAATTTAGCTCTCAAGTTAATGTGGATTTAATTTTTTAAACTTAAATCTAATTAATTTATAATCTAAATTTATCGTTATGTTTTGTTGCTTGAGAATCAAGTAATGAGATCAGAAAATGATTAAAACTTACAAAGGAAGCACTCATGGCTAGAAAAATAATAATAATAAATAAATAAATATATAATTTTGGACAAGCTCATGGATGTTTGATGCACGTTTCTAAACACAGATACACGTTAATTCTGCAGAACGTTCTAAACTCAGTGCTTAGTGTAAAGTGATAAATATATTATAAACTCCAAGAATAGTTTAGGTCTGAACGTATAAAAATATTATATACATCTCATAAGCATCATATATAACATAAGTATCATACATAACATACACTTCATGCATAACATAAGCATCATACAGATCTCATAAGCATCATACATAGCATAAACATCATACATCTCATAAGCATCATACATAGCATAAGCATCATACATCTCATAAGCATCATGCATAACATAAGTATCATACATCTCATATGCATCATACAGATCTTAAAAGCATCAAGACGAGAGACCCACCGGTCAACTGGCTTATTATAAATTCGCTTAGAAACCTTCTAAAATAAAGATTCCCAAATGTAATTCATTTGAACAACTACTAAATTACAATTTATAAAATTCTAAGGGTATTGATAGAATTCAATAACCATAATGAAATTATGAGGGAAATGTTTCGGATTCTAAAATTATTTACTTTCTGAGTTGTTTTGTTTTAGACTTATGTTACTTCAGGATATTGCTTAGATTGTTCACTGTTATTTGATGACTCCACTCTACCCGATCACGGTGGGTTATGTTGGGCTCATTTCAATTTATGTTTGTGGATTTGAATTACTATCGGTTTATCATATATCGGATGAGTGGTTTTAATGGAAAGAATTTTATTGTTGCTATTTTGGGAGAATTAACTTTTAGTGATGCCTTATTGCTATAGAAGTCAAGCAAGGATCATGGTTCAAAATATTGGTATCGGTCGCCGTATCGGTTAGCCCAAAATAGGATACGTATCGGCGTATTGGTATTGTATCGGTTGGACACGGTGTAAAAATTCAGGATAAGCTAAAAAAAGCTTCGATACGCAAGGAAAAACTTGGATACTTTGCATAAAACCTCTTTTAATGCAAATATAAGTTAAAAACAAATTAAATGAAGGCCTCCAACTACATTTATAGTCATACATATGAGAGTTAAGACATTTATAAGTTAAAAAAGGCGCGCGCGCTGATGAATATGTATGAAAATACAAACCATAGTTACTTAACCAAGTGATAGAAGCTCACTTGCATTCATAAATCAAAAGTATGACAATACATAGACATTTGCATTCACAAATCAATTACATACATGTTAGAAGCTCAATACCACATTGAGCTTCGTGCCGGCTCATACTCTATCATTGTAGGATCAGGAATTGAGTAGAGTGATACATTATAAGTGTTCCAGACATGATGACACCACTGTGTCCAAGTCATCATTGTGCGGTACATGCCCAGGTACATTTGCACATATACCTGTTGTTGAGTCGTGATCTGTCCATAACTCTCAGTCGAAGACTGGGACTGAGCATCATAACCAGTGGCTCCTGATAAGTAGGGTTGGGTTGGGGTATCATAACCATAACCATAAGAAGATGATGATGCACTCTCATATCCATACCCTCCAACTGGATAACTATGTTCATCAACACTAATTTGATCTATCTCATGAATCATATCATCCAGGCCTTGTCCAGGTTGTCCAGTACCACGATGTCGTCGAGTGTATGTCTAGTTTTGACGACCACGAGAGGGTGCATGCACACCATGATTACTGTCCTGAGTGGCATGGTCGAAATACTGCTCCTCTGTAAATACAATATCATGCCTCTGCCCCTGAGTTTCCTCTAGTTGTGGCTGTGTATGTGACTGTCCATGTGATAAACCCCCAACATCCTCACCATCACCATCACCATCACCACCACCACCACCGTCATTACCACCATCATCACCACCATCGTCATCATAGCACCGTCATCATCATCGTCTTCACTAATCTCTGCAACTCTTCCCTGATCATGAACCCCTTCCTCCTGAGACCTCGGAGTCCTCATCAATTCATTGAACTCATCGTCGTCATCAACATTACTCCTACCCGGTCTAGCCCCACTCGACCCAGCCTGACTATGTCGCCTTTGGCTCGTCCCAGCTCCAGCTGAATGTCTTGAACCCACTATACAATTATCGATGCATCTCGCTAGATATGTGTTAGGTCGAGCAGGATCTCCTGGTTCATCCAAAACTGGCTCTCCTGGATCACCTAACCAAGCATCCAATTGATCATCCTCCTCAAATATATGACTGAGGTCTATTGGATCATATGGTGCATCGCCCCTCCGAGCATCCTTAGTAAGCTGCTTAAGTCGCAATCTCATATTGTAATGTGCATACACCAATCGCTCCAACTTCTCGTAATTTAACCGGTTATGAGGCTTTGAATGAATCAAGGAGAAGGTGCTCCAATTTCTTTCACAGCCGCTAGATGATGCCGTTTGGGATAGAACCCATATAGCAATTTTCCTTAGATTAGGGGCATCCATACCATATAGCAACCACCATTCAGTTGCATGAGACATTAGAATCCTATTAGCATTTCATTAGTTTAATAAATCAGAAATATTTTACACCGCATTAGCAACTGAATTACCTGGATCAGTCTTCTTCCTTCCTGTTATTGCCATTGTATCACCAAACCCATACATGGCATCTCGAAATATCTTACACTACAAATAAAGAAGTGGAGTATCAAGTTTATTCCAGTATATATACAACACAACTCATAAGTACATTTATTTATATGTTATATTGGTTTTTACCTCCATGAGTGCCGCAGAAGCTTTAGATGGATCTCTCTCTAACCTTTGCACAACGTTCTTCAGGGATGTTATCAAAGACTCATCAGTGCTGATGTTATTTGCATAGTGATAGACGAGATTAAGATAATAAGCTGTTTTGAAAAAATATGTCATGTTAAAATGCAAATGCTAATACCCAATATGATGGTAAATAAACTAGAAATGAAATGTTATCTACTGCGTGGATGTCATGTAAGAGCTGCTTATCCCACCTTTGATCTATAATTTTACAATAGCCCTTATAAGACCTCGGGACAGCTGCCCGAATTGCCAACTTTGACAATCTCATTCCCTCGTAAACATAACCCATCGTCGCTTTTTTGCCTCCATCAACCATCTTTAGGACCTTCACAATTGGCTCAAGTATCTCTACCACTTGACGCGCATTATCCCAGAATTGGTTACTGCAGATAATTTCTTCTACCCTCTTCGCATTAACAGTGCCACTATGTGGGTATTCATTCCACCTATCCGACGTAAATATCCTCTTGAGTCCTGCTTTCTGTCCCGTAATACTCTGAATGACAATGAAGTTAGTGGCGAATCGAGTGATCCCTGGCCGTAGTAGCTCCCCCGTGGTGTGCTCTCTCATTAGACTCAAGACCTAGTTGTGATTATATATATAATTTGTTATCTTTCGGGCTTGTTCGACCACCCCTTGCACCAACTGTCTCTCTCTAATCTCTTTCAACATCAAATCGATGCAGTGAGCCGCACACAATGTCCAATAAAGGTGCTTCGTCTGTCATTAATAGCTCACCAGCCTTTTTGAATGACGATTGGTTGTCTGTGACAACCTGCACTACATACTCCTCTCCAATCTCCTCTATGACATCGTCGATTAACTGATAGAGATAGACATGATCTTTGATGAAACTAGATGAATCAACAAATTTGTGGAATATTGTCTTTCCATCACAATAAACAAGGAAATTAATCAGTGATAACCTCGTCGGCCCGGTCCAACTATCGCACATGATAGTGATCCCGTAGGTCTCCCAATTCTTTTTAAATTACTCGATGTGCGTGCGAATCTCGGCAATCTCCTCATCAAGTAATGGACCAGTGATCTCATAGGGGCTGGGTCCCTTTATGCCTGGCCCTTCTTTCTGGATCACATCTATCATGGTCTGATAGTACGGAGATGTTGCGACATTAGCTGGGATGTGATTAAAAATGAAGAATTTTTCAATCGCTCTCTTCACTTTATGTGCTATACTCCCTCCAGACCACGTTTCCTTAAGCTTCTTTTGAGATGCCCCCTTCTCCCTGTACATGTGAGGGTCTATCTTCTCAATGCTCAGACCTGTACCCTTTCTGGACTTTGATTTTAACATTGTCGGAACATACCGATCAAATGTCTCGCGTATACTCTGTGACCTCTGTATCCCACCTCTCCTCCCCATGCTTGAACTCCCGACCTCATCCCGTGAACCACCAAAACCATGCTTAGAACCTTGGAATCTCTGCATGTCCTCTTTATCCCTTACCTCCTGCCTAGAATGCCCCATGACTGTCTCTAACTGCTTTCTCTCGAGTTGAGTCATACCATCCCCATCACCATCACCATCATCATCAGGGTCATCATCATAACCCTCATCATCATCGTCACTGTCACCACCATGTCCCATCAGTGTAGCCCTAAGGCTTTCCTTCTCTAATGCTAATCGCTGCTTCTCAGCTCTGTTCTCTTGTAGATGTTTTATCATTGTCAAACTAATCTCTCTTGGACACTTAGGGCATGTGTGAATATTTGTTTTTATACCCGCCAAATGTTCTTTGAGTCGAGTGATCCCACCACCCTTAGACAAAAATCCACAATATTTACATCGTATAAGATGTCTTGACCCGTCTACAGACTCCTCATACTGCCACCCTATATCTCTGAGACGCTCTTTGGGTTGAGTCGCAGCAGTTGCTTTACCTTTGTTTTGCTTTGGGGCCATGTCAAACTGTCAAATTGAAATCTATGTAAAAATAATTTATGAAGATTAATATGTATCATTAATAGTCACTAAAAGGGACACATGTCTAATCTTGGTGTTTAGAAATAAATATTAAAAAAATAACTAGAGTTAACAATTCTTAACCTTAGGGTATGTTTAATAGACACATGTCTAACTCTCACCTTGGTTCTTATTAAATTGTTTTAGATGCCTTAATCAATTTTTTTTTAATTTGTATTTTGATGAGATCATGTTTTTACAGGATAATGAAGAGAAGGAGATTGTTGAATTATCGGAGACCCTACATTAACTATCAAGAGAAAAAGAAGAGGATTGTAATTTTATTCGGATGTAATAATGTAAATATAAATTTGTATTTTTTTATGTAAACAAGCAAGACCTCTATGTCCCTTGCCCTAATTGTAACCTTTTTATCTTTTTTCTTTCTCAATAAATTCCTTTAGTTCTTTTAATTAACAAGTGGTAAGGATATACCTTGGTGACAGAACATTATTTTTCAATATATAAAAGCAAAAGAATCATGAAAATTCAAAAATGTTCAAATCACATGCAAAAAGAAATAAGAAAGGAATGATTGATTTTGGTATTATTCTACCCTAGGCAGATTTGCCTCCCAAGGTATATTCTATATATTGCATGTCAGAGCTTGTTTCTATGCAACTCACCTGCCTTACCCAATATTATATGAAATCATTCGTAAGAGGGATAGGGAAATATCTTTAGGTTTGTAGTTTGCTAGCTCTTTATTTTCAGTAATTAAAATCTAACATAAAGAAAAAAAAAAGAAAAAAAGATTAAAGGTGTCTTAATGACAACTAAAAAAATTTAATTTTTCAACTATGGTTAAATTTTCTTTAATTATAGTTACGATTTATTGACCTTGTGATTTATATTTTTAATCATGTTTTTTTATATTATAAAAATCATGGTTAAAAATATAAATTTTTAGGTGATTACTATTTTAATGTAAAAAAGCAGGACCACAATGCCAACATACATATTACAATTTACAACATAACCTTGGTTTTTTAGAAAAAAAATATATTTAACTCTAGTTACAAAATTAAACCTTAGGATTAATATTTCTTTTACAAAAACTAAGTTATATTGTTGAACCCTAAGGCTACGTTGGGATTTGTGGAATTGGAATTGACCTGAAGAATTGAAATCGATTGAATTGAATTCTATAGAATTTATAATTCTGCCATTTGGATGCACTATCAATTAGATGAAATTTAGATGAATAAAAATTATACAAAATCAATTTGAATACAATAATAAGAATATATAATTATGCAAGTAAAATATTTATTAAATTTAACTATTATTTTAATTTAAAATTATTATTAAGTTATGTATTAAATTATTATTTATTAAATTTAAATATTATTATAATTTACAGTAATGATTTTATGTATCAAATTATTATTTTGATAAGATAATTAGTAAATATTAAATGAAGACTTTAAAATTCTAATTTGAATATAATAATAAGGATATATAATTATATACGTAATATATTTATTAAAAATATAATAATTATTTAATGTATTAAATTATTATTTATTTAATATAATTATTCCTATTAGTATTATTTATAATTTTATTTATTGATTTATAATAATTAGTATTTAATATACTAAGATATTATTTATTGAATTTAAATATTGTTATTATTTATTATTTTATGCATTAAAATATTATTTACATAAGATATTTAGTAAATATTAAATGAAAGTTTGAAAGTCTAATTTGAATATAATAATAAAGATATATAATTATATAAGTAATTTATTTATTAAAATTATAATGTACAATAATTATTTATGTAATGAATTATTATTTTAAGTTTAACATTTTATTTCTTATATAAATAATATATTTATTAAAATTTAATTAATATTATAGGTTATAATTATTAATTTATATAATTACAATTAGCGGGGGTTAAAAGGGACACGTGATAACTCTGGTTAAAAAAATTTAACTCTTAAAATTTATTTAACAAAAACATATGTATTAACGTATATTAGTTTTGCCAAACGCCCTCTAAGCGTTAGTGAATCTTAATTACAATTAATAAGAATTAAAATGGATACATTTCTAACCTTAAATTAAAAAAATATTTAAATTTTGAGTTAAAAATTCTTAACCATAGGGTTGATACTTAATATATATATATATATATATCTATTATTTTTTTTTGGAATCCAATGTTTGATTATTGAACCCTAAGGGTTAGTGAATTTTAACCACAATTAATAGGAGTTACTAATCTTGATTTTTTAAAAATTATTTTTTAAAAAAAATTTGAGTTAAAAATTCTTAACAGAAAATGTGGCTGAGACTGAGTGAGGGTAGCATCCCTCCAAACTTTAAGTAGATCATGGGAGTGAGGCTAGCAATCCTCAAGTGGCTGAGTGAGGCTAGCAATCCTCATTTAAACTTAAGAGTTAAGACTTAACTTAAGTCTTCGTATCTCTGCATCTCTGAAACCGTAAACGAAAACAAAACAAAAAAAAGGGTTTCGACTTACATGGCCGAAAGAGGGAAAGGCAAGGGCGAGGACGACGACGGCGAGCTCCCGACTGCACTCCTCCTCGTTTATGGGATGGACGACGACGGCAAGCTCTCACCCCTTCACAGTGGGCCAGTGGCAGGTATGTACCCTATATATTTTTTTTTCTTCTTCTTCTTCACACTCTCAGTCTCTTAGAGTGCTTTGGGAGTTTTAGACTTTCAGATCTTTCAATTCTTATAGAGAAATCTCAAGATGAAATTCGGAATCACGGGATTTCTGTGTAAACAGGAACCCCTATAGGCAGTAGGCTATACCGTGCGAATCTCTGGCTCTGCTATTTGGATGACAATCCGTGCGAATCTCAACTTTTCTGTTCAGTTTTTCTTCTTGATCAAATTATTTGTAATTTTTTTTTTTTTACACGGTTCAAATAGGTGTATCGAGCTGTATCGGTTCGATACGTAAAGTATTTTTTTCCTTCATGCGTATCTCTTTATCGGTAGGCTGAAAAACCAGTACGTATCGGCCCATATTGGCCGTGATATTTTGAACCATGGCAAGGATAAGTAATGTGACGGACCCAAAGTCCCATTATGACCAAGGTGGGGTTTTGGGTCGTTACAGGATATGGGGTGTTCAAGTGTCAGAGTGGGTGGTTCTCCCTCCAATTGGAGCCTTTGGAGGGATTTTGATAGTTTGGAATGAAGATATGATTAAGGTGATTGAGATGGAATTGATGGCTTATTCATTGTCTATCTCATGTTGTAGTAAGTTGGAAGATTATACATGGGTTTTTACAGTGGTGTATGGTATAAACTGATTCTAGAGGTTCTAGGATTCTTTGTAGGAGTTAGATGGGGGCTCCCATTGTGCTTTGGAGGGGACTTAACTCTATAAGCTTTGACTATGAAAGGAAGGGAGGTTGTAAGAGGGACAAAAGAATGTCAAATTTTAGCTATTTTGTGGATCACAACAATTTAATTAGACCACCCTTTAAATGCCGCTCACTTTACTTGGACCATTTTTCAAGAGAAGCATGCTAGGAGTAGATTTGATAGATTCCTCTATTGCGATATTTGAGAGGATTAAATCATTCTATGATTTAGTCGGCCCTCCCTAAGACTACTCTGGATCACATTCCCATTTTGCTAGAACCAGTCAAAGATAGGAGAGGGCCAGATCCATTTAAATTCAAAAACATGTGGTCAAAAGCCCTGGATTCTTATGAGTCGGTGGTAGAAGTGTGGAATACGTCATGTTTTTGGTGTTCAACTTCACAATTTTGGTTTCAAAATTAAAGCATTGAAATAAAGACTCATAAGTTGGAATAAAAATCCTTAGGCTATATCATGGAAAGAAAATGGAAAATTTTGAACAAAGTTGTGGAGATGATAAGTTAGAAGAAATTCAATCTTGTTTGGGGGTCAGAAGAAGAGACGAGAGTTAAGTTGAAAGCTGAGTTCTATGAAATATCAATTAAAGAGGAGATAAGTTGGAGATGAAGACGAGGGTGGGTTGGCTCAAAGAAGAGGATAAGAGCACCAAATATATATATATATATATATATATATATTGTTGAGAATATGTTTGTGTGACAAGGGCATTTATGTCCAAAGTCTTTTTCTCTTTTTTTCCTTCATTAGTTGTAAGGGTATTTGTATAATTTGGGTTCTATACAAAGAATAGATCAAGAGGAGGCTTTCATACGAAAGACCTCACTCTCTTCCCATCTTCCCTTTCTCTCTCTCTCCTCTTCCATCCAAACCCTAACCTAGAAGTTATCTCTTATTTCCAAGTTGGTATCAAAGCAAAAGATCTAAGCAAAGGCTTCTCTACATCAGCAAACAACAACCAAAGGGAGTTTTGCTGACGTCATCATCCTACAATTGCCGTCAGTTGTATGGCCTAGAGCCCCCATGTGAGGGGTTTGAAGGTATGAATCCATAGATCTTGATTTTGTGATTTAGAGAAGTGGAAGTGAAGTTATCTGTTTTTTAAAGAACTTTCAGAAATATTCAAGAAAAAATAACTCAGTGAAACCAGATTGCTTTACGATTATTTGTGAGTTTTTTCGATTAACCATTTGGTCTCTCTAGGACCCTTTTTTTGTCCTCAGTTTCTGTTTTGAAGGATTAAAGTGGCTGGGATGATTTTTCCAGCCACTTAAGGTCACGTTTTTTGCTGGAAAAGCTGAGTTTTGTTTTGTTTTTTGCATGTTGAAATGACTGGAGCACATTGTGTGGATACTATACAATTCTTGGACAAGTTTCAACAATGAAAGGGCTTGGTTCCTTTGATAGTTGAGGTGTTGGAAGAGTTTCTTTGTGGTTGTGAACTCCTTTGAGAGTATCTGGACAATTATTTTTACCTAGAAAGTGTTTGAAAAAAGGGATGTTAGAGATAAGAAAGTGTTTGGCAATGTCGGAAGTGAATCAATCCGAGGAAGGCCACCCAAGTAGTGAATCTGTCCCTACTGTGTTAAGTGGGCTTAATACGGATGCTCACTTAAATAAATCTGAGGAAGGCCACCCAAGTAGTGAATTCTACCCAACTGGGTTTAGTGGGCATAATATAGATGCTCCAAATCAAAAGATTACTACGGTAATGTTGAATGGTCCTAACTACCTCCCATGATCTTAATCAGCTAGGTTGTACCTTGAAGGGAGAGGAAAAATAGGCTACATCATTGGGGAGATATTATCTCTTCTAGACCAATCCTCTGTTGCTTATCAGAAGTGAAGGTCTGAGAACTCCACCGTTATGGCCTGGCTTTTCCACTCCGTGACACCCGATATTTCTCATTTATCACCTATAACTCTATTTCTTCTTCCTATCGTGCCTTTGTTTCTTCTTTGTCCTCTGTCTCTGTTCGTTGCAGTGTTCAGGAAACCTTATCTGATCTGAAGTGGAAGAAAGCAATGTATGGAGAGATGCAAGCCTTAAAAAAATGGAACATGAGACGTAGTTGACCTTTCGAGAGGAAAAGAGCTAGTGAGATGCAAATTTGTATTTACTGTGAAATATCAATCCGATGGATCTGTAGAGAGGTACAAAGCCAGATTTGATGCAAAGGGCTAAACCCAGATTTATGGGGTTGATTATCAAGGAAACGTTTGCTCTTATTGCTAAGATGAACTCTATTAGAGTTCTCATCTCTCTTGCGGCCAATCAAAGATGGACCATGCAACAACTTGATGTAAAAAATGCTTTTCTTCATGGTGGGCTAGAGGAAGAAGTGTATATGCAGATTCCACCAGGGGTCAACTTTTCTACAGCTAAAGGTAAGGTTTGCCGTTAAAGAAAGCCCTATATGGGCTGAAACATTCCAATGGCCTGGTTCGATAAGTTCAGAAGAGCGATGATTGTTTTTGGGTACAGACAAAGTCAATCCGATCACACCCTATTCATTAAGCACGGTCAAGGGAAAGTCTCTGCCCTAATTGTTTATGTTGATGATATTGTTGTGACATGTAATGATCAAGAAGAGATTAACATGCTAAAAAATCACCTAGCAAAAGAGTTTGAGATTAAAGATCTGGGGAACTTGAAGATCGAAGAAGGGTGTCTACCTATTTTAGAGGAAGTATGTCCTAGACCTATTGAAAGAAACATGGATGATGGGGTGCAAGCCTAGTGCTACTCCTATTGAGCCAAACCACAAGCTGGGGGATAACGATGAGGACTCGTTAGTCTATTTAGGGAAATATCATAGATTGGTTGGCAAAACTATCTATATCTCCCTCACTCGTCCAGACATAGCTTATGCGGTGAGTGTGATCAGTCAGTATATGCATGCTCTGAGGTCTTCTCACTTGGAAACAGTTCATAGAATCCTCAGATACCTGAAGTCCTCTCCAGGTAAAGGTCTCCTATTTGCTTGTCATGGTCATATGAGGATAGAAGCATACATCGAAGCTGATTGGGCAGGGTCAGTGTTCAATAGAAGATCTACTTCAGGATATCGCACTTTTGTGGGTGGGAACCTTGTTTCTTGGAGGAGTAAGAAGCAAGTTGTTGTCGCCAGATCTAGTGTAGAGGCAAAATTTAGAGTAATGACACATTGTGTCTGTGAGCTTGTATGACTGGAGATGATATTGGGGGAACTTGGTCTTTCCCCTCAGAGGCCTATGAGGTTGTACTGTGAGTCTGTGACAACAAGGCATCCATTAGCATCACATACAATCGTGTGCAACACGACCGAACGAAGCATATTGAGGTGGATGAACACTTTATTAAGGAAAAGCTTAGTTCGGGAATTATTTGTACTCCTTTTGTGAAGACTGGAGACTAACTAGTTGACATCTTAACCAAAGGAGTGGGGAGTTCTCAATTTCGCACCAACATAGGCAAGCTGGGCGTGCTAGACATTTTCACACAAACTTGAGGGGGAGTGTTGAGAATATGTTTGTGTATGATAAGGGCATTTATGTCTAGTCTTTTTCTCTTTTTTCCTTCATTAGTTGTAAGGGTATTTATGTAATTTGGGTTCAATACAAAGAATAGAGAAGAGGAGGCTTTCATACGAAAGACCTCACTGTCTTCCCTTCTCTCTCTCTCTCTCTCCTCTTCTTCCATCCAAACCTAGAAGTTATCTCTCATTTCCAAGTTATATATGTATATATATATACTAGTAAAAGTGCACGTGCGTTGCACGTAAAATATATCAACTGATTTAAATTTATGAAAATTTTACAAACAATAAAATAAAAAATAAATAATTAATTTAAAATGAGTGAAATCATAAAATGCTCTTAAAAGGAGGATGAATCTAAGGTGATAAAAACACAACTTGACCAACAAAAAAAAAGTGTATATATTGATAAAATGATTGGTCATTATCTTTTTATAAACATTGGGAAAAAAATGCATTTTCAATAACAATGAATAAAATTATATAAAATCAACATTAATAATATTATTCATTAAAATGAAACTGAACTAAATAAAACATTTAAAATTTAATTGTATATTTTTTGCATTCCTTTTAAACTCAAATGATAGAAGTTTACTCAAAGGTTTTCTTTGTTGGAATTTTCCTTGAAATTTCTTTAATATATGCTAAGAATTATGTTCTTGAAGGGAATTCCTTTGCTTAGGATGACTTCGTAGTTTTGTTTTTTGGATTGTACTACTTAGGGTAGTCACCACGCATTAGACTGTAGTCTAATTTACGGTTCTCATTGGTCCATGCCCCCCCCCCCTCCCCCTTTACCAGCCATCAATTGTGGTTAAAATTTACTCACTCCTAGGGTTAATTTTTACCTTAATTTTTTAAAGCTTAACTATATTTAAAATAATGTTAAAAGGGACACACTGACATGGCATTTGACTACATAGTCAAATGCGTGGTGGGCTAATCACTTCCCTAGCTTGATGGGTAGTAAAAAGAGGGGAATGGACCAATGAGGACAACACATTAGATTACATAGTCTAATGCGGTTGTAAGTTCATTTCCCTACTACTTATAATAGAATGTATTCAAAAGGAAAATACTTAACGTACCGATGGTTCCTATTAGGTAATGAAATGGCTGGTCCTCATTGGTCCATGCCGTCCTCTTAAATATTCACCAATTGTGGTTACGATTCACTCACCCCTAGGGTTAAGCAATCCAGCCTAGATTTTCAAAAAAAAAAATCTTAATTTTAAATTTGTTAACTTTAACCAGGGTTAAAGGGATGTTAAAAGGGACATGAGGACACGGGGTAAGTTAAGTAGCGGACCCATGGGTCTGCTTATCACTTCTCTATTCAAAACCTTCCAAAAAAAAATAGAATGTATTCAAAACCTTTAAGATTCTGAATCAACAAGATGAGATAAGCAAACTTAGCATCTTCATAATACCATAATAGACTACTCGTGAAGATAAATAGATGGAGAAATATATAACCATCATAGCAATAACACTATGGAACACTATACCTGAATCAATAGCATTTGATAAGCTGAAGACAAACAAATCTGAGAGATCTTTGAGGGAATACAAACATTAAAGAAAAAAAACTTCTCATGCAAATAGATAGCAGACGGAGAGAGATGGGAAGAGAGGAAAATCTGTACTTGACAGCGGGTAAAGAAGAGCTTCTGTAGAAATGAAGAGAACCCTAGGAAGTAGCTATTCTGTAATCAAATTCTACAATCACCTAATTGTAATCCACTTTTACATATGAATTATATACAAACTATACTTCTAAGAATTATAAACAAACTATACTTCTATTAAAATTTTTATTAGATACCTTATGTTAAGAAGTTAATATTATTACTTGAAGGGTGTTTAAGTCCAAATAAAGTTTAGTATACTCCTTGTACTTTTATTAGTAGAATGATATATATATATATATAGAAATATATATATGGCACCTTTTTGTGTAAGGAAGTCAAGCCATTTAGAGTTAAACCATGCTCTTTATTGCTTTCATATCCACTTTACCCTTTCTTAAAAATTAACAAAAGCTAAAGGGGAGAAGCCAGTCCACACACAACTCGTCCCTCCCAAATCTCATTCTCCTTCTCCTTGAACTATGATTCCGGCATGACTGACCGCCTCCGACCAATCATTGAAAGTTCCGGCATGGCTATTCCTCCTCCTCCGACAGAGCTCGTCCCCAACACCCCTCTTCATCAGGTATTTGCCTCTTTAATTTTTTTTTTTTTGATGGAACTTTAATTTTTCTTTTAAAACCCTAAAAACGCACAACAATAAATCAGTGCGAAATCTCACTCTCATTAGGCATAAGACTTCAATGAAATGGGTTTCCTTGTTGCCACAACAATACATAGGTGCATTTTTAGGGTTTCAGAGTTTTAAAAATGCATGGCAAAAAGGAGACCCACTTCAGATTTCCAACATATTGAGGTGTTTGAACTGGTTTTGTTTCACCCAAAACCCAAAACCCAACACCATAACCCTTTTATCTTTACTGATTTGACCTGGATTGGGTACCACAGATGCAGAGTTGGGAGTAATGAAAGAACAATCAGTCCTCTTTTCCTTGAGAATATTCAAAGCCCATAACCTAGAATCTGTGTTTTGGGGGCATTAATGGACTCTATGGTAACTGTGTTTTTACTTGCACTAGCTTCCCTTGTGTGTATTCGTGGACTCTATATTTTGCCTCGAGTGAGCTTTTAATGAGCCAAGCTCGAGCAAGCTTTTAACTAGCCAAGCTCGAGCAAGCTTTTAACGAGCCAAGCTCAGAGTTGTTAACAAGAGCAACATGGTTCATCAACCACCCGTTGTTGCATTTTATATTAATGACAATCTTTTGTTGTATCTTCAATGCTTTTTATCAAACATGTAGCAGGGAAGTGAGACAGAAGGTGTTGGGGACAGGAAAATGATAGAAAATGATGGAAAAGTTTTAGAGCCACTACTTGGAATGATATTTGATTCAATTGATGAAGCGGAATATTATTATATAGAATATGGCTGGCTTAATGGATTTGGAACTCAGATTAGATCATCAAAAAAAGGGAGAAGTGATTTAGTAGTTAGTAATTGCGAGCTTGGATGTCTATATGGAGGAAATTATACAAAAAAAGATATTGGAGAAAAAAATGAATGGGTAATATACGAAAGAAATACAAAAAGGAACACTTCATCTGTGAAGACAGATTGCAAGGCATGTTTTCGTGTGAACAAGGATATGAAAACTCAATATTTTTTTTAATTGTAGAATTAGATGATAAGAAAAAGCAACTATAATACACCAAAACCAAAGGACATAAAAATGGTAAAATATTTAATCTTAGAGTGTGATATTATGTAATTGGATGTAATGCTTACCATCTGATTACATATTCGTGTAGATGTGAATCTTGAAAGTAGTACACTTGAATGGCCATTGGAGTGAGATAATATACCGTGATTGTAATTGATCTGAACTGTCTAACAGGTATATAATAAATTTCGTAGAGGACTATTTGATTCAATATTATATGCATTCCTAATTGATAGAAACTATAGTCTTGATTAAATTTATGAAGAAAAAACTAATTGGCTTTTATTTGAAATGGTGAAGTTTCTTGGATGTCGTGGGCATTTTTTCATTGGAACATATCAGGACATCTATTGATGATATTGGGCAGCTCTTTCTTGGAACATAGCATTTGGCCTTTTTTCTTATTCACACTGTTTGTGTCAATGGTCAATTTCTTTGGAGGGGGGGGGGGGGGGGGGGGGGGGGGGGGGGGATTTGTTATACTATTCTTGTAAGGCATGTACAATCCATTCATATAGTGCTTTTCCAGAAATTTTTTTTTTGCATTTTGATTAGTGAAATCAAAACAAATGGTCTCTTTGTTCCATGACAGGCAGTTTGAAACAAACAAGAGAGGCCTCCAATTCTTGTGATGAATGATAAACAAGAGAGTGGATGGCATAGAGATCGTAATCAGAAGACCTCAAGAAATACTCTGCAGGATTGAACCGACAAGAGGTCTCTCAATTCTCTTGGATCGTTAACTTCATCCACAAACTTTCTCTCAATTGAATTCCAAATCCAAACCAGTCCAATCCTTAACCTCAGACCCATGAACATGAATAAACTGCACTATAAGCGAATTCTTTTTGCAGATGTTTTGAACTTAGTCTATGATTGTGTTTAAGGAGAGCTTGTTAATGGGGTGTTTAAAAAGATCTATAAAAGAGGTAGACATTGATGGGGTAGACCTTGCACCTATTGGATGATATATGTCAAATTCTAGACTATGATCAAACACATATAGGCATCAGCTTGTGATACAGTTCATGAATTTTGACAATAAAAACATAGAAGAAACAATGAGCTCGCATTTCCATTTCCATCACCACCAACAACCATTCCTGAAACAAGGAAGAAAATATTCATGACCATTTCTTAAACAAAGACAAGGAAAATAAAAGTATCTTCTCAAAAGAAAATTAAACAAATAAACATCCAAGCAGAATAGATGAACACATCTAATTGACAGTGCAGTACTTTACTAACATGTCTTATTTACATAAAACCCGCAAGCAGATACCAAGATTGCTTAGAAGACATCCTCCACCATTGGAGGGATGTCATCGAAGGCTCGAAGCTCCACAGATCCATTGAGCTCCTGTCATCCTGAGTTATGTCCTTGCCGAGAAAGCTCTCCAACGAAGCATCCCCGCTTCCATCCGGATACGGGATGTGAAGGAACTTAATCTGGGACTCGAAGTCCGACAGTTCTTCTGATAGATTCTTGGCAATATTTTCTTAAACAGGCAGCACATCCTCGGGCTTGGTCTTCAGTTTCTTCATTGGGTTAGAATCTTCCACAAATTCAGACTCATCTCCTTCTAGAGTAGCCGATAGAAATGATGAGATTTCAGGAGTCTTAGATTCACAAGCTCCCCACCCATAGTCAGTACAACCAAAAGAGTTGCTCTCTTGATCCGAATTAAAACAAAGAGAGCCACCTTCAGTTGGGGCAAATGATTTGGATCCAATCGGATCTTCAATCACACGGAATGATTTGTTGCTTTCTCATCCATAAACCCCAGAGTATTATAAAAATGGTGATTTGGTGTTTTTTGTGGTATTCAAAAAACATCCAACTCTCTTCCTCTTCAGGATCTGTCACTCTCTCCTTCCCCTGTCAGAAGATCGAAATCCCGTATTTGTTGAAAAGATCGAAATGGATGAAGAACCCGTTGATCCAGTAGGTTCTAGCAGGATCGAAACGGATGAAGAACCCGTTGATCCAATAGGTTCTCGTTGGTGACGAGCTCTGTTGGAGGAGGAGGAATAGCCATGCCGGAACTTCCAATGATTGGTCGGAGGCGCTCAATCATGCCGGAATCACAGTTCAGGGAGAAGGAGAAAAAGATTTGGGAGGGACGAGTTGTGTGCAAACAGACTGGCTTCTCCCCTTTAGCTTTCGTTAATTTTTAAGAAAGGGAAAAGTGGGTATTAAAGCAATAAAGAGCATGGCATAACTCTAAATGGCTTGGCTTCCTTATTCAAAAAGGTGCCAACTCAGCACCCATCTTAGCCTTTAAATAATAGATATGAAGGGTTAGGATTAGGGAGTAGATTTGGGAGTATAAGTGGGAGTAGCCTTAGACGGACTCTCTATCTTTCTCTCTCTCTCTATATATATATATACCAAATATTTCATTAGCTGACAAATGTTAGAAGGAGAGCCAATTTCATTTCTAGATTACAGGTAGGGAATAACTGGGTAAGGAGGAGGTGGCTGTTAAGGAGGAGGTAATCTCACATTTTAGTCTTTTTAAGGAAAGACATTCTTTCAGACCGAATCTAGATAGTATTGGCTTTCATTTTACATCTGATGAGAAGAAGGATTGGTTGGAAAGCCCCTTCCAAGAGGAAGAAGTAAAGGTATGGAAGGGGATAAAGCTCCATGAAATGAACTTAAATTAATCCTAAAAATTAAAAATAAAAACTATAAAAAGTTACCTTTCAAGAGGTGTTCTCTGAAAAAATCTTCTCTATGGAGTCCTTGGGTCGATCTTTATTTCCTTTGGGTTGATATTCACCAAGGGACTCAAATCTAGTGAAACATTGGGGAAAAAAAATCGAAATCCCAAGCAAAACTCAAAATACTGAAGTGAATGGTCGAATTGTCAAAGTTTCAATCGAGACTTCGCCAGTTTCATAACTAAAGTTAATTCAAAATCTCAAGATGTTTTGCAATAATTTGTGAAATATTGCAAAACATTGACCATTTTTAGTGATTGTAAAATAACTAATACCCTACATCAAAACTTCGTTGACTTGCGAATAGCAATTGTCCGAATTATCAATTTTTCACATGAAGTTTCAAACCTTAGGTGTGATCAACTTGTTGGATGTTTTTATTCTTGATCCTAAAATCTATTTTTCTTAAATGTAATTCATTTAATTTAATTATATAGAATACTTTATTTGCAGTGGGATTACAAGTTCAGTAAATATGACATAAAACTCTGTTGAAGTTATTTAGAGAATGAAACCACTGAAGTTTTAGAGGCTTTGGGAAGCAAATGAAGATTTTATGTAATCTGCATTCATTTCTTTAAATCTTCGGCTGGAGTCATAGCCATTGTTTTTCGGACTATTGCATTCCTCAATGGAGTTTTAGCAAATTAGAATTTGTCTTTTTATCCCTGACAGTTTTTGATTTCAAGTACCTTGAGATGATTAAATAGGCACTTAGAACTCGGAAGGAAACTTCTGTGATTTCAATTGCTCTAACTTGTTGAGACCTTGCCGATACCACTTATACTTGGTAATATACTAATAGATGGACAATTAGAGATCAAGATTACGAGAGTTCTGGAGTAAGTAGGCTATCACATGGAAATGATATTTGTCAACACCCACAATCAGCTTGAAATGGCCCAACTTATACAATGTTTGTAGATACTCTTAACAAATCCTACTCTAAACTCTGAAGTACTGGAGCTGAATAATGTAAGAGATTATTACCTAGAAAGTGCAGTGAGAACCTTATGCAACAAATGTCGCGATCCAAAATCCCATCTAGGCTAAAATAGAACTTTGGCCCGTGACACTGCATATCTTGAACTTCTCTTGAAACATACAAGTCATACTAAAATGAGAATTCAAAAATTTCTTCAATTAATATATCAATCAAATCTAAAATCCATAACTAATAATTGAAATCCTAAATATTTGAATCATCCATCATGATTCCAAAAACTATAAATGTAAATCTAAAATCATCCATAATAACAATCTGATTACAATCCCTTAATTAATCAAAGTCTAATAAAAATAAACCATAGGAGTTCAGTAATATGGATATCGAACCAGATCCATTGCTTCTCTTCAATGCATGAAAATAAAATTCGCCGAAACCGATACGAAATAGGTGATACGTATAGGTTTCAGTAGCTCCCTGTACAATATTTGTATCGATACGAAACTGGCGATACATATCGTTTATTAAGTTATTTATGTTTTCCTTCATTGTGTAATTGCAATTGTGTTTGCTACTTTGTATTTGAGTCGCTTCCCATGACTTTATATTTGATAAATTTGGTTCCAATAATTCATTTGAAAATTTAAAATTAATTTGATTTTTTCTTTAAAAAGAAAAAAATTATATGTATCGTCTGAAACTGATACCGAAACCGATACGTATAATTTTTGGTTGGGACCGATACATCCCCTGAAACCGTATTCTTAATCATTGCTTCAATGTAATCACCTTTTTGTTCCTCAATATATTCCTCCTCTTGCCAAGGTTCAACTGCAATCTCGAAATCTAAACCTGCCGACACAAAACATATCGGTTGAGCACAAGCGACTCGGTAGACACAATCTTAGCTAACAATATCATAAGCATTAACATAATCATTGTTATCATGACAGAAGATAACATGACATTCATACACAAATTAGAGTGCGAAAACATCATATCTTTCTTATTTTGTTTGTCATACTTATCTTTCTTGAGTCATTTTCTTACTTTCGTGGTGAACATCATCAACATACATTCATCATGTGATAACTTAAAATAACCATATACGTGAAGAGGCTGCAATATATAATTCTTACCGAGGTACCAACCTTAGCACTTTCCGGTGTGCATGTACTATCTTATGATTCACTTATGTACTTATACCGTTGTGATCTTAGACCGAAGGTACACAGGCATCACGAAACTCAACATGCAATCTTACATACATACTTATTTCCTTGTTTTTGTGATTTTATCTTACTTGTGTGCTTTAGCATAATCGTGAGTGACAAGTGATAAACTCTCTGTTAAATTGCACATTAGATTATTAGTCAAGGGCCATCGAAAATCCATCATAGCATCTCATACCACTATGATAAAAGACCTAAGCGAACAAGACCATAATTTAAAGCTTGTTTATCCGACATAAATCACATGTAAATCATACGTCATACATCATGACATATCATTATCATAATTCATAGGGTAACATGCATAATCATGGTTAATTAAAATCATGGCATCATAGATTATTCATCATATATCAATTGCACATACAATTCCTTAGAGTCAATTGACCTAAAAACCCTAATTGCACAAAACATCATAATCTTGCATCAAAACCATAGATCATTCAATTGAACCCCGGAATACATCCCTTCCTCCATTTTCAATCATACATACCTTCGAATTGTAATTATATTCTCATCTTACATTAGTAATCATGATAATAAACATACAAGAGAAGATATCTACATAGACATTCATGCTTGTTCTTATCTTACTTCAAAACTTAACCCTTTTATCCTTTATTAACAAATGATCATTCTATTGATAACGATGAATCTATTTCTACTTTCAATTCATCCTTGTAAATGCTTATAATTCATCTTCTTATTCTTAATCGACTTGATAATCATTCTTCTTCTTATTTTACATCAATGATCATAATATAATCAACATAGGATAATATATCTACCTTTCTTGATCTCGTCCCTACGATCTTAAGCTTGTGAATCATTTCGATCTTGATCTTCAAGGCCTTTATTCTTCTACGAGTGAAAGCCCTTTCAAAACCCTATGTTTTTCTCTCATTGGATCTTCAAAAACTCTTAGAATGTTTCGAAACCCTAAACCCATGAGTAAAGGGTTTATTTATTATATTATGTTTAGAGTCCTAACCCTTTTAGAATTCCCCCAATTAGCAAGTTTCTGGGCATAGCGGTCGACCGGCGGGTAGGGGCGGTCAGCCGGTCGACTGGTGGGTGACTCGCCCTCTACCAAAACCCCCATACAAAATTCCTCTTCAGTGTGTGCACTGATTGACCGGTGGGTGTGAGCCGTCGACGGGTAGGTCACCCACTTTGGTATTTTGGTTTGTTTTTTGATTGTTTATCCTTATATTCTTCATTTAAACTTCTTAAACACTTCCCATAACATTAAATAATCATAAAAACACTCAATGCATTATTAATGACATAATTACCAAGGTTATCACATAATTACACGAATTTCAATAAATAAAAGTCCGGGGCTCTACAACAAACACATCCGCGCTCCTCCCATCCTCCAATTAAGTCAACAGATGCATCTAATGGTGATGATGGATTCTCTGGAGAATAACCTGTTACCATGTAATCTATGTACTTGAGAGGTACAAGGCAATGTAAGGTTCCACTGCCGTTGAAAAGGGGCCAACCCAAAAGGGTTTGGAAAGGCTGCTATGAGATAGGAGTGTGTTGCCCGTGTCAACAACGTGACGATGCTTTATTTTGACGATTCCAATCTGTTGAGGCATATGAGGGCATGAAAGGCGGACAATGCCATAGGTAGCAAGTAATTGAGTGAAAGCCTTGCTAATGATTTCACCTCCACCATCGGATTGAAAGAAATTTGATTCTTTTGTCTAATAAATTTCAGCACTGTAGCGAAAGAGATCAAAACATGTAATGCTATCCGATCTCGTCGCATAGGGTAGAACCATATGTAGCGACTAAAATCGTCAATGAAGATAATATAATATTTGAAAGTAGGTAAAGACGCTACCGGAGCAGGCTCTCAAACTTCACAATGAATGAGATGGAGAGGATTGAGGCTATTGTGAACAACATATTGAAAAGGAAGACATGTGCTTTTATTCAATTTGCAATCAGTACCAAGTAAGGACTTTTATTCAAAGATAGCCCTAAGCAATTGCGTTTAAGTAGAAATTGAAAGATAGTCGAGGAAGGATGGCCTTATCGATTATGCCAAACTTCGGAGTTGGATTAAGCTGTTGTAAATGCCAACGGAGAAGAAGATGGTGGCGGCAAGTTGGAGAATGAAGAAGGCGGCATCGAAATGGGATAAAGATATCAGTCCCCCCGGTGAGAAAAGTTGTCCCTGTTGATAGATCTTTAACACAAACCCCATGGAAAGAAATTGAATGAGTAATTGTTATCTTTGGTGAATGAAGCAACGAAAAGCAGGTTTTTGTTAAAGGTTAGGAACAAGAAGAACTGATTTTAACTGAAGAGTAGAGATAGGAGTTGTAAGTGAGGCATTGCCAACATGTGAGATGGAAGCGGGATGATGATCCCCGGTTGCGAAAGGAAGGGCCACGGTCACGGCTGCGCCCTTGAGATGAGTTGGGTGCAGGCTGAACTGACCATAGAATACCATCGAGGTGCTGTCCGGAGAAGAAGAGGAAGTTAACACCCACGAAGTTCGGAGAAGGTGATGGGCTCGATCCTATTGGTGATACCTGTGATGAATTACTCTTATTTAGAGGGCAAGCCTCATAAGGTAAACATAACCAAATCACGATCAGAAATCTGATCTTAAACAGCAATCAAGGCGTCTGCGGTGGCCTTTAATTTGTTAAGAAAATCTGCCATGGGTGAGGAGCCTTTGCGAAGGGTTTGCAGCTGCAAACGAAGGTGCATCATGCGAACATGGGAGTGTTGCAAGAAGGTTGATGCAAGGAAATCCCAAATTGCCAGGGAAGAGTTGAGTCCAACTGTTTGGGCAAGTACACTTTCCGTGAGAGTAGCGTTGAGGCAACTCATGACATACTTGTCAGTGCGATCCCAAGAGAAAAATGCGGGGTTGGGAAGACCTTTATCAAGATGCGAGGGTGGTGGTGGGTAGCTACCGTTAACAAAGCAAAACAAATCTTGAGAGATGAGAATAGGTTGAATCTGATTTTTCCATAGGAGATAACTAGAGCTATCGAGTTTCACCGAGACGAATTGAGTAATGTTGATAATGTTGGGGTGGTGGGGAGGAGATGGGGGCAGATTCTTTGGCAATAGAACTGGAGGCCATTGCTGTATTGACAGAATACAGAGGATGCAGAGGAAAAAAAACTGTTTTAGCAGAGAACGTGTAGGTGCTCTGATACCATGTAAACATAGACTAATATTGAAAAACTTCCTTACTACTCTTGAATGAGTAGCTATGTATTTATAATCTCAAAGAGATTCATTTACAAAGGTTGCAGAGATCTTGAAGAATCACACGGTTTGGAGAGTGGCAAGTTGCCTTTGTTACGGTTATACCAAGTGGCAAGTTCCCTTTGTTAGAAAGATATGAGATGAGGATGAATATCTCAAGAGATTGCTATGATCTCTTGGGATATTCATCAGATACAGTCAATAGGATGTTATGCATTTTATTCCATACCCATTTGCTTCTACAATTTTAGATTCTAGTTTCTTGTCATTATGGATTGCAGTGCTATAACAAGCCTGGGATGTTAGCTAAGAGAACCATGTGCTTGGTTATCCACTTTGTTAACTCCATTGCTATCAACAGACAACCACAAATGTCAACAATGACCCCTTTTGGTTTGACAATGGATGAAGCTGCATGTTCAAGCCATCGTTTAAATGGTGAAGGGTGTTGCTTAAAGTAAGTGGAGAAGCACTTGCAGGAGATCACACACAGAATATTGATCCAAAGGTTGGAATATTGGTGATAGTATAACTTAGTATATTATGTTGGGTTTTTCTTTTCCTGAGTGTTTAATTAAGCATGACAACTTATGTTATACACTGTAGATTACAATGTCCATTGCAAGGGAGGTTGCATCTGTGACAAGGCTTGGCATTGAGATAAATCTTCTCTACCTGCTTCTGTATATAACTACTGGTTACATGTTCCTTTAACTACACTTCTCTACCTGCTTCTGCATGCAACTGGTTTAATGTTTTTACAATTTCGTAGTGTTCTTTTTGGTCTTTGGATTATTGTCATATTGGAAGTTGGTCAGACATATATATTTGGTGGGTAAGATGACATCATAAATTACAAGCTTTGTCCTTATCTGTCAAGGCATGATGTCTGAGTTATCTTTTATTGGGAAATGTTCAGGTTGCAATAGTGGTCGGTGGGGGAAATATCTTCCGTGGATCCTCTTGGGCAGGAAGCAGTGGCCTTGACCGTTCATCTGCTGATTACATTGGGTATGCAGGCTTTGAAATTTTGGTTAATTAATTTCTATTTCACGTGGGAATTCATGTGGCCTTGAACATTCATCTGGTGATTACATTGGGTGCAGGCTTTGAATTTTGGTTAGGGTCCGTTCTTTTGTTGAGACTTAAAAAGCTTGGCACTTTGCACTTGGTCATGGTAGTGGTTAGAAACTTGAGTCACTATATCAAGGTTTCTAACAATAGTATTTCTTACCAACATGAGATTTCAAGTCTTATCCTTTTTTATGAGAATTGAAATCATTCATTTTGCTACATTTGAAGTCCTAGGGGAATTGCAACCCAAGAGATGAAAAATTGGTTACATCTATTCTTAAAAGAAAAAACATATTGCCCAATGACAAAACTTGCGGAGTGCCAGACTTTATAAGTCCCAACAAAAGAACGGACCCTTAATGCATTTGTATTTCTTGTAGGAATTCACATTAGTCTGTTCTGTTGTACAGTAGTTTTTGGTTTATGGAAGACTTCTCCCTTCAGTTCTTACAAGCCATCTGCAGCTGAGATGGATTTATTTATATGAACTCTAAGCTACAAAATATCTTAGAGAGAACACTATAACCACAATTTTTTCCTTACCGTGTTTATTGTTTAGTTTTCCATTTGCTAGAATTCGTATTTGGATAGTCGTTATCGTGGATGGGGGCACAGATCATATTACTGGAAGTGCAGGGTTAGTAGGACACTTTGCTTTCAGGTTTCTCCCATAATTGGCAGTACAAAACAGCAAATTCTCTCACAAAAAAAACAAAACAAAACTGTATGGTGATGTTACCAGAAAGTTACATGTACAACATGATTTAGCTTCAGAAAATAAAAAACTTAAAAAGTAACAATATCAGGGACTCTTAGTTCAGTTGGAACCTCAAAGGAAAAATTATGCCTTCACTATACTGTAGCTTGAAGATTTGGAACTTCTTGATATCTGTCCTCCAAAGTTATGTTTTTCATTGTTCGTCCTCTCTTTGGTCTTGATGGTATGTGTCATTTACCTTTTCAAAAAACTGAGCTACCTTCTAAAAGACATATATTATCACTTTCTGTAGTTGGGATCATTTTTCTTTAGTCTATAGGTTCTTGCTTTTCAACTTGCTTCGTCAATGCTTAATTGGATCTCCTATTTGCTTAGGATGCTGGCAACTATTATGAATGCGATTTTCCTGCAAGCAACGATGGAGAGCATTGGCATCCCAACACGGGTTCAAACTGCATTTCGCATGTCTGAAGTCGCGGAGCCGTACATACGCCGAAGAGCTGTCAGGCATTTGGAGAATGGAAGGGTTGTGATCTTTGCAGCAGGAACTGGAAACCCCTTCTTCATAACAGATACCGCTGCAGCCCTTCATTGTGCAGAAAGTAAGTCTTATTTTCCATGCTGGCAAACTACCTCAGCATTATGAAGTATAT
The DNA here is from genome assembly GCA_015143295.1 of Tetracentron sinense. Classification (NCBI taxonomy): domain Eukaryota; kingdom Viridiplantae; phylum Streptophyta; class Magnoliopsida; order Trochodendrales; family Trochodendraceae; genus Tetracentron; species Tetracentron sinense. Next base: position 17,272,945 of record CM026555.1, on the reverse strand, counting down.
AAATTTTGGGGGGTATTTATCTTTTAGTTGGGGCACATGTAGGAGGCTTCTACCAACCAATTGGAGATTCTAACCATCTGTTAAATAAAACAGTTTAATTATGAGCCGGAGCTCCACTTCAACGCATTGAACCGGAGCTCTCATTTCAATGCAAAGCTGTGGCGGTTTTATAATTTTGGGGAAATAGAGTGGCAGTTTTGTAGCATTATTTTTCTCCCATAATTACAAAACTGCCATTCAGTTGTATTGGAAAAGGGGAGCTCCACTTCAACGTGTTGAAGAAGAGCTCCGGGTCATATTTATACTCTAAATAGAATTGTTTTTTCTCTCTAATTCTTTTCTTTTTCGGGTCAGTTCTTTCTTGACCATCCAAAAATTCCCATTGAACAGATGGCTAGTAATTAGTACATTCAGCGTGGCTAAATACAATAATGTAAATGCCTTCCACTCATCCTCAGAATTTGCGAATTAATGTTGACATGTATTTGGTGATACTCTAAGCTATGAGGATGTAACGTCAATGGATCTCTCAGTGATGGACATGACTGCCATCACATTATGCCAAGAAAACAATATCCCTGGTATGGCTGGATAGTGCAGTAGGTTATCATCTTTCGATAATTTAACCCAAGAATGCCTAATTACTCTAACCTTACTTTCTCTGATGCAGTTGTTGTCTTCAATTTAACCCAACCGGGTAATATCTCAAAAGCCATTTTGGTAGGGAGGGTTTGTACTTTGATTGGAGGGACATGAAATTCTTCGGCAGCGAGGACATGAAAATGATGGTTAGCACCCCTGTTTGTTGAGTGGATGTTTCTGTTTTGGTCTGTGAATTTGAGGACAGTTTCTGAGTTGCATCTGCTAGCTTAGAGAGCATATATGATGTTAGCATTTGAGGGGTTGAGATGAAACTTGAAGGTTCTTGGAACTCGGGGAATTGGTTTCGAGAGTCTGATGTTCTTCATTCAGCAGTGGCCAAAGTTAAACAAGCACAATAATGTAAATAAACTTTTTTTTTCGGAATAATGCTAGAATATGATACAAAAACAAAAGGAAAAAAAAAAGAAAAGAAATGTGATGCAAGGGTCATGGATTAATCAACTCATTTGAGAAGCTTTTGCAGAAACAATGGCGGACAATTTTATATTGGTAATTCTCAACTTAAAGATATTTAACAGAATTGGGCAGTGATCTTGAAATGGCAGGGTATTCCATTCTTTTGTTAAGACTTACAAAGCTTGACAATTCACACTTGTCTTAATAGTTGTTGGGAAATTTGAGTCACTTTGTCAAGGTTTCTAAAAAGATTAATCCTTGCCATCCTTGAGATGCTTATCAATTTTTTTTTTATGAGATTTGAAATCATACATTTTGCAGCATTTGAAGCCTCATAGGAATTGCAACCCAAGAGATATTTTTTGTTAAGAGTCATCATTTACCTATGTTAGTACAGTCATTACGGTTAGAAGTTAGCTGGGGGCATTGGAGATCTCTTGCAACTCAATACCCCAAGGGGATTAGATGCCTAAACCTCCCCCATGGAAGGCCATACCCCTACCACTCACGCAAGAGGCCGGGGGTCAACCCAAGAGTTGAGAAACACAATACATCTAGTTCTCAAAAGAAAATGCATATTGTCAAATATCTTTTGTTTTGAAATATAGGTTGCATGTGAGCAGGGCTATCAATCCGGCCCTCCAATAAGGGTACCCGGCCCGCCTATGCTCGTAAAATTGAGACTTTTTTCATTGCTAAGTCCCCTGAGTGGGGCCAAAAAATTTTAGGCTGCTGACATGAGGTTCGGGTTTGGGAAGCACCCTTTACTACTAAAGTTACCCATCTACCCTATAGAAATATTAAGCGCGACACTATTATTAAATGTCTATTAGTATCCATTAATGTATCTTAAGTTTTGCCATCAAGGTTTTTAGGATCAAACTAAATTTCGATTATATCAACCTCTCATCCTCCAAACGACAAACACCGAACCTAGCAACATAAAAGACTTTATTTCTCAAAATATCTTCTAAAAATGAACCATGGGATGGTGGTATCATTAGTTAAACAGAGCAAAGAAATTAAGTATTAATGCTCTCAGCATGATTTCACTCTATGAGAGCTCATTAATCAGACCTCTCTCCCATTTCCTCCCAACTCATATGTTATTTCAGTATTCTCAGCCATGTTCATTTTATCCATGCTTAGATTGGCAATTGGTAGTGGTTTAGGAAAAATTAGCCGCCAAATATTACAACAAAAAAAGGTTTTTCTTTACCTTCTTTCACGCCTAGGCTTAACTCAGGCCCGACCCTAGTGTTGGGGGTAGGGCTTGGGCCTAGCCAGTTTAGACCCATCAAGGGCTTGGACCGTTCCCTTAAAAGTCATGGTTGGACTTGGTCAAATCACGGCCCGGCCCAACCCATTGATAGGCAAAGGTGAGATATGGTTAAGGTAGACAACAAGATTCCCGTGGAACTCAATTGTAGCGTACCCGGGTTCACTCCGGTTCACGGTTCGCTATAGCATTCAGCGAACTTGGTAACCCTGCTCATGCTTGCCATATTATTGAGCCAAAATAATTATAGAACCCACATGAACTAATAGTTATCCGATTCCAATCATCTCTTTTAAATCGATTAGGAGATCTTTCCCTATTTTAGTTAATAGGTACAGTTAAATATATTCTACGAGAGAGAAATTTGAAAAGATTATCAAAATCCTGGTGCCGTAAGGTACAGTTAAATGTATTTTATGAGATAAAAAGGTGAAAGATTATCAAAATCGTGGTGCCGTATAAAAGTCATATCTTTCACCTAACCAGACAATTACGTACAAGTTATATGTTTGACTAAGAAATTAGAAGGTGGAATAATTTTCACATGCGATTTGTCAAATAATTTATAAGGCTGCGTATAGATTTTATTTTGGTTGCTACTGCGTATAGATTAGAAGAGTAAAAAGGAAAAACAGTTTATCTTCTGAGACAATGATTACAAAGAAGAATTTTCAAGTGAAAAGTGGCTTGTGGTTTGTTTTTGTTTGTTTTAAGTCGGACCCTTGCCATTAAAGTTGTTTCGCATAGATTTCCCGGAGCTGAAAAAGGCGTGCCCAGTGTGGGGCCGAATAGCGAATCTATAACGAGGAGTGTTAGCCTCAGACGTACTTAGTTAAAATTTTTTCACAAATGCAAGTAGGTGCAACACGTAGTATTGCTATCTAATAATTAAGAGATGTTTTGACATTTGTTATCACCATTTTGCGTCTTTGGAAGACTGCGACTTGAGATAGCGTGTTACGTTACACTAACAAAGATGTTTTGACTTTTGTTGCCATCACTTTGCGTCTTTTGGAAGACTGCAACTCCAGAGAGCATTTCTGATCTATATGCCAAGGGATTTTTGATGAGAATTATTTTTAATGATTTTGTTAGCCGCACTCTCAAATATTGCACTCTCTTTTTTGGCCAAGTCCTACTACCACAAAATTCTCTATTCTTGTCCCGAGAAGGAGATACTGCATAAGAGGGAAAGTGTGGCTAGCACTCCCCTATTCTTAATCATCTAACTTTCTTTTCTGATTGATTTGGCGGTTACAGTCCATTGCCGCCAAGTCTTTGATCCTTTGAGGTCATTTTCATTAAGATAATATCCAATTTTAATCTCATAAGATGATTTTCTTTGTTTCACCATGTCTATTCAAAAACTGATTTTCCCATGTAATTTTTTTTTTATTTTTTCCCAGGAATTTAAAGGAAATTTTTGGAATTTAAAAAAATAGTCACCTTTTATGTTGTTCTTTTGCTTCTTATTTCTCAGGATTTCAATTGTAAAATTCTTACAAAACTTCAAAAGCCGCAAAATAAGAGATTTAAGGCCTCACAAAACAACTTTAGGGACTTGAAATCTCATGATTATAAGAATTCAAATTCCTACATATTTATTTAGGATTCTCTATACTCGAAAGAACATAGAGATTGCATTTGCAAAGCCCGACACTTAAAAGTCTCGGTACTTGCAAAGTGTCGAGCTTTATAAGTCTTAAATAGAGATTAACTGGAGCTCCAGTCCATAAAATTATTTTTGGTCTGCTCCAATTATCTTTTCAACCAGATTCCTATTCCTAGTTAATATCTAATATTATGAATAGGAGCTGCCGTTGAAGAGATAACAGAGCAACCTAAATATTACTTTATTGCAGAGATAGTTTAGTAATTATAATTATAAAATAAGGGTATTTTGGCCAACTAATTTTTGGGTGAATCCCAAAATACCCGTATAAAATGCATTTTCCGTCGTCTCTTCAACTAGAGCTCTTGTTCACGGTTAATTTTTAAATAATAATATTTTTAGTACCCAAAAAAAAAAAAGCATCATCAAATCCCAAATATATCAATTGATTCAAGAGCAAATCCGATCAGAAACAAGGGATTTATTGTCATTTATGGGTATGAATACCCACTAAAGATTCAAGCAAAAATAAATGGCATAAGATAGAAAGACAAAGAACGTTAAGTAGAAGACATTAGAGGTTGAAGAACCTATCCCTTGGTCCACCAAGTTAAAACCCCATTAAATACTCCCCAACTGCACCACTAAAACTCCAACGGAAAATAAAAAAATCATTCAACTCTATTGTTTACAGAAACCGACATCTCTTCCACCTTTCCAATCTTCTTCAATCCCTCTGTCTCCCTCTGTCTCCCTCATCCTTTCTTGAAACCCAGCTAGAAGTCCAAGAATCCATTGAAGAGGCCCATAGAGTGGGGGAAGTTATAGGAGCTGAAAGGAAAGTAGAGGGACTAGGCATGAAGCCACTACTGTCCATATAATTCTTGTTACCATGGAAGATAGGGCTAAAATCGTGAAAGAAGCTAAGAAAACTTGGGTCATGTGGTGGAGAAAAGAAGTTGGGTGAGATAAGTGGTAGGGACGACGGCACAGGCGATAATATCCCCGGAAACCAACCCGTTCGCTCAACCGTTGCACCGACATCTTGTTCATCAACCATAACCAAATCACTAGTTCGCGACTTCTCATCGACTAGGATTGGTGGTGAAATTGCACCACTATTATCGATACAAGGAGACGAGGATGATGAAGACGAGCCGGTGAGACTTTGGACTAGTTTCTTGAATTCATGAGGCTTCACATGAATTACCTTAGGGGAGACGGTATAGATTATGACTGGTTGTCGGATTTGAGGATTCGGTTGAGGTAGTTGTGGCGCGACGGGGGGTTTCTTGATCTTGTATGAGTCTTTTCGAACGTCGAGTGGCGTGGGACGAGGGCCTTGGATTTCTCTTCTCGGAGATGAGTTACTGGTTCGGAGATCTGGCCTGTCCATGATGATTAATAGTGGGTGTTTAGGAGGGGATTATTGCGTAATCGGGGGATAATTGATCTAGCATTAATCTTTTCCAACGCTACTTAGTGGTCGGACAAAGGGCCTTGGAGGTTTTCTCCTCGGAGATGGATTAGTACTGCTTCGATAAAAGATTGAGGGAGAAGAAGGGCGTTTGAATTTTCAGAATAAGGGATTGATGATTGTTATATGAATATATAAACATTAACTAAGGATTCAGTCAATGGAAAATAAGGATTTAATTAAATACAAGAAAATGATGTAATATTTGGATTTCTAGGGTTACTCTCTTCCTCTAACCACTTTTGAGATGCGAAGATTACTCGCATCTTCATACTCGCCCATTTTTTTAAAGGGGAAATGGAAAACGGATCGCATGGTCAGCTTTCAAGCTGATTGCGATCTCATTGGTCCACGCTCTCCTTTTGAACACCCACTAATTGTGGTTAAGATTCACTTACCCTTAGGGTTCATCCATAGTCCAACCTTAATTTTTAGAAATATAATAAAAAAAAATAAATTTAATTTAATTTAAATAAGCTTAATCATAGTTTAAAAAGGCTTAAAAGGGACACGGTCAGCTAAGAAGGGGACCCTCCTTCTTAGGGCTATTTTTTTATGTTACCAAATGGCTTTGTTGGGCCAACAAGTTAGCTGACACAAAAATTTTGTTCGGTTATTATCAAAAGAGAGGAGAGTATGAACTTTTGATCGTAAAGTGCGAGTATGGCTAGCATTTTGGGATGCTAGTTTGATTTTCCTTTGAATAGTATCCCAAAATGGACCAATGCATTACTGGGAGTGAGGCTAGCACAATCATGTAAGATTTGATATTTTGTACTTTGAGAAATGCTTACCCCAGGCAAGCCTTCTAAACTTTCAAATAAAAAACACGTGTTTCTATTTTTTCTGGGTTAATTCTATGTCTTCCTCTTGGAAAATTTCTACCTGGTTAAGGGTTAGCTACAACACTTGTTGCTCTCGGATATTTCCAAATCTGAGCACATCTATATCTAATTGACTTGTAATAATGTCCAGTTGTAACCGGACTCTGGGAGCCCAGTCACGCAACTGATGCTGCCATGTGTCCCTTTTGACACCCGTTAACTATTGTTAAGATTTCCCACTCCTAGGATTCACCCACATATGCTTGAAAAAAGTATTAACCTTAGGAGTTGGTGAATTTTAACTGGGGTTAAATTTATTTTTTAATATTTTTTCTAAGAACCAAGGATAGGTGAGTAAACCCTAGGAGTGGATGAATCTTAATCATAGTTAAGGGGTGTCAAAAAGGACATGCGGCAGCATCAGTGGTGTAACTGGACTCTCCGGAGTCCGGTTACAACCGGAGAGAATCACGAGTCTATCTAATTTTGAGAGAGAAAGAGAAAGGGAGAATCCTTTGTTACGTTAGATTGTTGTATGAGGGGAAGTGATTTAAAACTCTCGATAGTACCTACTATCGAGAGAGGAAAAGGTCACAGGATCAAAAATCCAAAGGTGCAAACACTTAAGTGGGGTCCACCATTAAAAGAAAATACGGATTTTGGCCGTTTGATTTTCAAACATGCGGCCTTGCACTCGATTAGTAGGTACTAACGAGAGTTTTCAAGCAATTTCCTTATCTAAGAATGAGTGATGAGTACCATTTTGACCCTTTCTCTGATTTAAATGAAAGTTGTTTTGGGCAAGTGGATGAAGCTGAGTTGTTGTGCGAGTTTGACTCCAAGGGCTGTCAATGGGCCCGGCCTGAGTTGGGTCTGGGCCCGTCCAAGCCAACCCTCACTTGTAAGGGTTTGGGCCAAGCCATCATAGGGCATGAAGAATCCCTACCAGCATCAAGGCTGCGCCTAGGTGAGCCTTCACTTAAAAAAATAGATAAATATTTTTTCTTGTCATTATATTTATCAATTTTTTTCTAACCTATCAACAGTTGGCGAGTGATGACAAAAACGGGAGAGTAACAAAAAGAATGAAAGAGATTGATTAAAGAATTAGAATTAGAAGTATATGGATGGTGGCTGGTCTTTAAGTAGGGGGACATGGTAGTGAAAATATTACCATATCCCAATATCTAATCTACTATAGAAGGTTATACATGTTATTTTAAGTTAAAATCTTAAAATAAAAATGAATAAATAAGTAAATATATATAATGAGGCCTGCGTTGAGCTTTAGGGGGTGTTGCCGAAGCCTAGACTTCATGTCAACGAACTTTTTTTTTTGTTTGGGCACACCTAGGCCTGTGGGTTTTATAAATGAAAAAAAGCCCTCAATTTTGCCCTGTTTCGAGGACAGGGCTAGGCTGGGTACCCTCACATGACTCTACAACCATTCCTAGTAGAGGTGGGTATCGACCTGAGCTGAGCTAACAAGCCGAACTAATTTTATCGAGCATTTGATTTTTTCAGAGTGTTCGGCTTGTTTACAAACGAGCCAAACCGGCTTTTAGCCAACTCAGTTATATATGATTAATTTTTTTTAAAACAATAATACTTTAATGAATATCTAGATTGTATATATATATATATATATATATATATATATATATATATATGAGTCGGGTACAAAGATATTGTTCAAGCTCAAGGATCTTCAAAATAGTGTTCAAGCTTATCAGTTAAACCAACTAAATCGAGTCGAGTGAGTCGAGCTTTTTATTGAGTTATGCCTGAGCCCAGACAACTCGTACCCACCCTTACTTCCAAGACTCATCAGAGGAAGAGGAATTGTAGTGTGTGAGTTGACCATAACGGATTTGTGAGCGATCATCTATAAGCAAAAAAAATGATGAAGCAGATCAGATGGTTAAAAATTCCAGCTAATGATTGTCTAATCACATTAAACCTTGCATGTGCATCATGCGGTCTCATGTTGTTTTGGTAGACAAAGTCACTTGATGTCTACACTCTACATCCCTAGAACACCAAAGACTACGTGGTCTCATGGTCATGTTGAAGAGGTCATCCTATGATTCCTATTCAGCCTTCGGAAAGACAAATTAATATCTGTTTCCTTAAATGCATGCTTTATTGCACTCTCCCATTTTTAACCCTTGTGACAGGCATTATAGTTAATTTAAAATTTTAAAAATGTCAAAATTCTTGGTTTTTTTTTTTTTTTGATAAAGCTTCTGAAACCCTCTTAGGGTCGAGACCACCGAGACCATGCTCTAAGAGAGCCGGATTTCAGGTGGATCCCACCATGTGAAATGGCTCCACCTGAAATCCTGCTCTTAGAGCATGGTCTCGGCCCTAAGAGGCTCAGTAGCAAAGTCCTTATTTTTTTTTTTAACATGAAAAGTGGGAGAGTACAGCAGAGGAGAGCTGACTAGGAAAATCCAAATTTTTTTGGATTTCCCTGTAACCCTAACCCCCATCCCTGTGCACGTGTCCACGGACACATCACAATTAACTCTCTAAAGTTAATGTATTCTTATTGGGTAATGCTAGCTCTACTTTCTTTTAAGGCCTGGTGGATATCCGAGCCAAGCTTTCGGGCATCCACAAATGATGGGACATGTGGCGTTTTAAAGGGAAGAGATATAAGGTGGGGAGAAGTCAAAATCATGCGGAGAAAATGAAATGACTTCTCCCCCAAATTATTGCCAGGTGCCGCATCATTTGTGGATGCCCGAGCACTTGGCTCGGGAGAGCCAAACTTTTGCCATCTTTTAAAGTCAATTTCTTTAAGATGATGACATGTGTTAATCTCTTCCCCTTAGAGAAAAAGACACGTGTTTTGCTCTAACACATGTCAACTCCTTAAAGAAAGTAACTTTAAAAGATAGTGGAGCTAACAATTCTCATCTTAATAGTGTTTTAGAGAATGCTGATATGGTAGGGTAGAGGTTGGCGAACAGAAGTTGGGTTTAGGGTTTGGGGCTTGGATGCAATAACCTTTTAGTTACTTGTGTTTGAGGAAACCTAAACCTTGCTCATGATTATCGAGGTATGATTAGTGCCGAAATCTTATAAACTAAATGGCGCTAGCTTCTGCTTTGAACCTGATTTTCTAATTCGGGCTTCAGACTCGCATAGATCATGGTTCTCCCCGTCTTACACATCTTCATGTGTGATAGTATAAACTATAAGGAAATAAGTTAAAATCTATAATAATAATAATAATAATAATAATAATCTATTAGTAAAGTAAGTAAACTTGCAATAATAATCTAGAACCTCCTTAGCAGGTGTGGGTTGCACATTTCGTGATGTAGAAGGAAACCCGTTACTTGTGTTGGCCGTTGGGATTACTTGAAGCCATCCGACATGGATTGACGGAAGTTGTCCGTCTGGGAATTAGAAAACTTCATGTGCGTTCAGACTCTCGGTTAGCTATTGAGATTATCAACGACATCATTCCTTGGCCTTGGGATTGTACCATAGCCCTCTTCTTTTTTTTGGTACAAGATATACCTTTAGGCCGCAATGTCGGGTTAGGTGTTAGTATCTGTTCGGTTAGTGGGCGGGTGGAGAGTATAAACGACTCCCATCCTCGCGGGAATGGAACCCCGGACCTCCCCTAAAGCACGGGATACACTACCATTGGGACAAAGCCCTGGCGTGTACCACAGCCCTCTCAGAGATTGAGGAGATGCGGCCCTTATTTGATACTATTATCTTTGGTTTCCAATATAGAGAATGTAATAGGGCAGCAGATTTTTTATCTAAATATTATACCTCTGTCCAGGAAGTATACCTGGCTCCCTCGAATTTCCCGAACACCCTGGCTCAAATTGTTGCCGAGGATGCACGGGTCGTCACTATGCCAGATTGTAAATATTTTTATTCTTAATACCATCTTCCCTATTCCAAAAAAAAAAAAAAGTTGCAATTTACATTAAAAAAAAATGTTACCACTTATTAAGAATTGCATGTACATATTTGGTTCCATTGACGCTCCATAAAAAAATTTAATAGTACTTAATAGCTAACCAACTTAGAAGACATGGGTTTGTCCCATTGGTAGTGTATCTCCTTTGGGGAGTGGAGACTTGTGTTCGAGTCTTTCGTGTGGTTGTTGAAGTCCACCATGACTGCTAACCCTGTTGACCCCTAACCCCCTAAATATAGTTAGATAAATGATTAGAGCATACCGAAAAAAAAAATAAAATTTACATAAATTTCTTTTATTAAATGGAATGAAAGGACCCCCCTTATTTATCGTCTAGAAAATGGGAAGCACTTTCTAGAAGGTTGATTCCAACATCCAGTGTGCCCCCACATTGAAAATCTAGATCAATGTCAATGTCATCCTAATTGCATGATGGTAATTTTTTTTTTATTATTAATTTTTTTTATAGTTGGTAGTGGGATAATCTAAACACACACACATGATCAGACTTGGTGTAGATTGTAATCGTTGAACTTGTCATTTTTTGAAGTTTTTGATGTCGGCAACGAAGAAAGAGATGAAGGCTGATGATGAAGGGATTCTCTCTCCGAAAAGGTGAAGGGAAAAAGGTGATTCAATCTTAGATTAGCCGAGTTCGGATGGGCAACAACACTCGCTTTTGTGTTGCTCGGTTGTGTTTGAAAAAAGGGTGGGGCACAGTCCCTGTTGATGTGGGGCCTACCTTATTGAATGTGAGACCCCTGTTTTTCAGACACAACCAAGCAACAATGAACGTTATTGCCCATCCGAACTCATATTAGCCTAAACTAATTTCACTGGTCATAAATTTTGAAGATGATGCTAGATGAACAACTAAGAAGTATGTCAATGGAAATAAGGATTTAATTGAATACAAGAAAGTGTTGTAATATATGGAGTGCTACTAGCCCTATTCTCTTCCATTCACTCACCATTTTTTGGATGCTCAGAATGCTAAGCATACTCGTTTTTTCCATACCCATACCTATTTTTTCTAATAATAAAACAAAAGAAAATGCTTAAATTATCACACATTTCCACTATGTAACGAAATGCAGGTGCTCATTGGTTCCCATCACCCTTTTAACACTCATTAATTGTCGTGAAGATTCACTCACCCCTAGAGTTCATCCATTTAATTTTGTTTTTTATTTAAATATTAACTTTAAGTTGGTTACACTTAACTAAGCTTCACCATAGTTAAAGATAATCAAATTCGAAGACATTTGATTATGTAGTTAAATGCGGGGTGTGCTAAGCACTACTCTAAAATAAACGATTTGGTATGAATCTAAAAGTTAGCTGAAAAAAAAGTTGTTTTGTTATCCAAAGAAAGAATAGTACAACAAAACATTTTGGATGATATTTTGAAACAAAATAGTTGACGGGAACTCTCTCAAAATGTACTCCCAATTCTACCAATTTAATTCATTCATTAAGATTAGAGTTGATGTGACATTAGAAAAGATAAAAGTAAAGCAGTGGCTAGTTATAGTTAAGATTAGGGAGTCTAGTTGGAAGTACCTATAGCCAGTAGACACTCTTTTGAAATTATCAAAAAGGCCTTGGCTTGTCTCCGGCGAAGACAGAAAACCCCCTCTCGGGGTTCCTTACATTGTGCGACACTTGGCAAGAAAATGGGGAGAAGTCATTTTATTTTCTTCCCATTTTTCTGACTTTCCCCCCCCCCCCCCATATGATATCTCAACCCTTTATTCTCACACACATGTAACCACATGCCTTATTATGGGTGGAGAAGTCAAAATCATGGGCCCTATGATTTTGACTTCTTCACCACTTGTCACCTATCCTATGGAACCCCGAGTTATGCCCTTTCTGGCTTCACCAGAGACAAGCCAGGCCTACAAAAAATGGATGAAAGCCGTTTGAGGAGTGAGGCTAGCAGTTATTTTGTACTTTTGAGAGGGCAAAAAGATGGGGAGGATGGCCTCGGATTGTCTCTGGCGAAGCCAAAAACCCCTCTCGGGCAACGATAGAATAGGGGACATGTGGCGTTAAAAAGGAGAGAAGTTATTTCATTTTCTCCCCATGATTTTGACTTCTCCCCACTTGATTTCTCTCCCCCTTTATCTCAACACCTTATCGCCATGTGTCATATAGGAGATCGAATCATAGCCAATTGTGATTGAATTCAGGGAGAGTTCAATTGCTACCACAGGTCAACATGTGTCCCCTTTAACCTCTATTAACCATGGTTAACATTCACTGACCCTTAGTGTTCAATAATTTAACATAATTTTTTCGAAAAAATTATTTAAAAATATTTAACTCTAGTTAAATTTTTTTAAGTCTTAGGGCTAATATTTTTTTAGTATTGTTTTCAAAACACTAAGGTGAGATTATTGAATACTAAATGTTAGAGAATCTTAATCACGTCCCTAATTCAATCACAATTAGTTGTGATTCGGTCTCGTCATATAGTGTGCGGAGAAGTCAAAATCATGGAGTCCATGATTTTGACTTCTCTAACAGTCCCCTATTCTATGGTTGCCCCCAGACAAGGTTCTAGCTTGGCCGGAGACAATCCGAGGCTGGGGAGGATCATTTGCCACGCGCGTTAGATTGTCGTATGATGATGTAGATTGTCCAGGTCAGTTTATCTAAGAATGAGTAATAGGAGCTAAAATGCCATTTTGACCCTTTCTATGGTTTAAATGACAGTTGATTTGTTCAGGTCGAGTTTGACTGCACAGCCATATCAAGACTCATTCCCTAATTGGGAATCAGAGGAAGAGGAATTCTAGCGTGTGAGTCGACCGTATTGGATTTCGTTGTGAATGATCATCTATATAAGCACAAAATGATGAGGAATTAGATCAGATGGTTGAAAATCGAGCTCATGATTGTCTAATCACATCAATGTTGGACTTTGAGAGATTCGTGGCTTGCATGTGCATCATGCGGTCTCATGTCGTGTTCGTAGACAAAGTCAGTTGAAGTCCACAGCTCTAGAACACTCAAAAGACTCCATGGTCACTTGGTCATGTTGAAGAGGTCGTCCTATTCCATGCTTCCAGCATATGCGAAGACAAATAACAGTTTTCTTAAATGCTGGCCCTACTAATTAATCTATTCTCTTCTTTTTTTCATGTAAAAAGACAAGATCTTGTGCCAATGCGTGTGGCCATCACAAAAGAGCAATAGTTTGCTCCTCAACCTTCCCCAAGGGTTCAATTCACGGAAAGTTGAATCTGAAATCAATCTGAAATCAGTGGAAGTGAGGGCCAAGGGTGAAAAATTATTTTATGAAATACAAGCTGAATTAGAAAATCAAAGACAGAGAGGACTAAGCTGACAGCAGTGCCAGGAGATCCCTTTCCTCTAGGTCTTCCTCCCAGGTGATCACTCCTCATTGGTTGAAGATTCCTACCCTGACCGCCTTAAACTCCGGTTAAAAAGTTTTAATTTTTATGGTTAATATTTTATTTTATTTTTCTCGTTAAAAATTAAGGTTTGATGCTTTAATTTAAAGATGTGTGAAACTTAATTACAATTAAAAATAGTTAAAAAGGACACATGGTGAGAAAAATGAGAGATAAGATGCCCCTTCGCTTCATCAATGAGGAGTGATTATTTTCCATTACAAAATATCAAAATTCTTGTCCTTTTTACATGAAAAAAGCATAGTGCAATAGAGAGTGTGACTAGCAAAATTCAAAGTTGTTTCCTTTATCCTATGTTTGGTTGTGGAGAAATAGGTGAAATCGTGAAAAAGAAAAAAAAAATTTTAGATCTCTAATACAATATAAGGTTGTGTTTTGTCCAAATATTTTTTTTTTTTCCAAATTTTTACTTATTTTCCCAGCAACCAAGCATAGAGTTAAGGGCTACATTTTCTTTGAAACTCATTTTTTTCCTAGGGAAAGACATGTTATTGTCTTCCATTAAGAGAATCGGAAGAGTGAGGAATTTTTCCTTGGGAGATCCAAAGTACTTGTAGATCCAAAGTACTTGTATTTAGAAGATTAATGGGTTCCGAGTATTGGTTTTAGGGGTTCGAGGACAAAGCCCAGTGGAAAAAAAAATTGAGCAATGGGTCCGAGAGAGCTATTATTTAAATAAAATCAATTTTATTTTTTGTTTTTTATATTTTATATATAAGGAAAATTATTCTTTTCGGCGGAATGCTTGGACCTTTACAACCGTCACGTGTCCCTTTTTAACACCCACTAACTTTGGTTAAGATTCACTCACCTCTAAGGTTAATCTTGGCTTTTAGAAGAAGAAAAAATATTAATCTTAGTTTTATTAAGACGGATGGAGTGTGCGTACATATATATATATATATATTATTCTTTTTTTTTGGGGGGGGGGGGGGGGGGGGGGGCACTATATACAAAATTTTGATGCTATTTGTTTTTTTTTAAAAGGTGTCGCGCCCTAAAATCCCATGTTGGTCACTGAAACCTTAAGTCCGTGATACTGCATATCCATATGATCTTAGCAACATAAAAGGCTTGCTAAAATATGAGTCTCAAAATATTGGCCAATGTTTGGACCCTGGGGGGGGGGGGGGGGGTGAATAAGATCTATGACAATTTAAAATTCTTTCTACTTCCCTAAGTGAAATTTCAACTTTAAACAAGTTAAAGGGAATAAAATTATGCAAATCTACATAAGCATTCAAAACAATAATGTAAAGAGAAGAGATAGAGAAAATGCAAACACTTGACATACGATATTGTTCACGAGATTCGGCAACCTGCCTACATCCCTGCCTCAAGCTATACTCGCTATAGGATTCACCACGATTTATTCCCAATCGCCAATCTTCTTCTGGGTGAAGATCAAACATTGCTAGGGCACAATCCTCCCTAGACTTAGTTCACTTTCCGGGTAATGACTAGTGTCGCGCCCCAAAATTCCCCCTAGGAGTTAAGAGATACTTTAGAGGTGACTATGCGTACCTGTCAAACCATCCTGAAATGAACAAGACTAACAAAATGCAATAGCAATAATAATCAGAGTGCGGAAGCTATAACATGAGTGTGGAAACGTGAACTAACTTTTTCTTTTATTCTATAATTCCAAGTGAAGATATACATAATACATCAAGTTAAAGGGGGATATGTCCATCTATCAAAATACAAAATGAGAAATCTCAGGATTTTCTCACGCTCAATAATCACCCCCGTGGGGCCAATGGTCTAAGTCCCTCACCTCGGCCTGAGGCTCAACTATCAACTCCTCATATGGTTTTTCCTCGCCGTAGTCCTCCTCCACCCAAGGACCAGGGGCACAAATGTCAAAAGGAACCCGTGCACCTACCGACATAAAAGTACGGCTGAGTATGAAATACTCAGCGAGTACAAGCTACTAGGTAACCATAGCAATAACAAAATACAACAGTAATAATCATGATACACAATAATCAATTTAAAGCAACACTAGCAACATATAACATTTAGCATTAAAAAGGAAGCAATATAAATATTTGACATGCGTGCATGAATGCGAAACCTTTGGTAAATCTTATGTTTGAAAACCTGTTTCATGTTTCGATCTTGCTTGTGAAAATCATGCATGCGTATCTCATCTTGTTAGAACTCATATGTCTTGCTTGTTCTTGATTTGCTTAACTTGTATACTTGTGAGCTAGAGGCTAGCACCCGTACATCCCTGGGCTACCAACCTCCTTGACATTTCATTTACTTGTGAGCCAGAGGTTAGCACCCTTTACTTGGGCTACCAACCTCCTTGACATGTACTTGTTTCCTTTACTTGAAAGCCAGAGGCTAGCACCCTCCACTTGGGCTATCAACCTCCTTGACATGTACTAGCTCCATTAACTTGTGAGCCAGAGGCTAGCACCCTTCACTTGGGCTACCAACCTCCTTGTCATGTTTCATTTAAATACTCATGCTTGAAAACGTCGGTTCATGCATGCATGCGCGGGTGTGTGTGGCACTTGTAGTAATCATGATGAATATATGACATGAAGAATAGAGTATAGCATTTCAATTCATGGCATAAACATGTGGGAATTCAGATAATCTATATGGCATTTGATCAAGGTCATGGATTTGAAGGAACTACATACATTCATGTTTTCATGCTCTTCATTTATTGAGGAACTTCTCATTTAGGCATTTAATCAACCACATAGCATGCAACATTTCATAGTCGTTTCATTTACTCTTTTTAGTGCATGTTTTTCATCAAATCATCAAGGTACGTTCATTATTTGTAGAATGCCCATCCACCATTTTCCATTTCACACATCACGTCCACACGGCATCCATCGCCCCAACCTTCACCCCATACATCACCACACATTCATTTCATTTATCTTGTTTAGTTTAGGGATAATGGCATCACTCAAGAAGAATGGATAACACATTATCAAGATCATCATTTTTAAAGAAAAACCTAGGTTATTGCTAAGGGAGTTAGTAGGGTGTGCTAACCTTGAAATCAAGGCTTGATCTTGGATGGAAACCCTTTGATTGAAGCTCCAACTTGGAAGAGGAGAGCCCTTGCTTGAAATATACTTGATTGGGGAAGAAATCCTTTGAGGAATACCTTGGAAAACGCTGCCCTAGCTTCGAAGAAGGACTCCCCCATGAGCTTGAGGTTGGATTGGAGAAATCCAAGCTAAAGGGATGATCGTGGGTATTCAATACCCTGATTATCTTCAAGATGATGCCCTAGGGTTCAAAACCCTTTCTACTCTCTCACTCTCTCTCAAAATACTCTAAGTATGATGAATGAGGACCCAAAAGCTCGAGCAAGCCCTTATAGGCAAGGGTATAACGCCCAAAAGACGAACAAACCCTTAATGAAATTTCTGTAAAACACGAGGGATCGAGCGATCGGTGCTCATGACCGAACGATCAGTGCTCAACCGAGCGATTGGTTGAAAAGACCCTTTCTGGAATTTTTTCCCATACAGAAAGTTAATCAGTCGACAGATACCGATCGATCAGTTGTGGAGCGATCGATCGCTGCTATAGACTGAGTGATCGGTGCTCTGCAATTTCGACACTGAGTTCATTTTCCACTTAATCCACTATTTGGACTTATCCCACTTCCATTCTAACTTTTTCTAGACATGACTAAGACCCTTCTAAGGCTATGGCATATTATTAATTATTTTATTTAATTTCTTTATACTACTCATGCAAAATTCTTAAAGGTTCCAATTTCTCATTTCATGAAAATTTGGGGTTACAACGCATCGTGCCTTGACACGTATTCCAAGACATGTTCAAAAGTTTCGAGGTGCTACAACCAGACCTTCCCATTCTCTTTCCGGGTAGAGATCAAACCTTACAAAGCTTTCGGTTTCACGGACAAGAGTCCCCTATGTGATGTCTCGAACCCGTGCCTAAGGAATCAAGTTTCGAGATGCCTTCCCGTTTGTCATTACCATGCAAGCAAAAGACTTTGCCCACGAAAATTTGAGAATTTTCAAATTTTTATTCAAGAGCTTACATAAGCAATAACAACTGGTCATCACAATAACCCATCATAAGCAAACACGTTA
Organism: Tetracentron sinense; assembly: GCA_015143295.1. NCBI lineage: Eukaryota > Viridiplantae > Streptophyta > Magnoliopsida > Trochodendrales > Trochodendraceae > Tetracentron > Tetracentron sinense. Next base: position 17,255,199 of record CM026555.1, on the reverse strand, counting down.
TCTCACTAGCTACAGTAACCTTCACTTTTAGCACCACAAATACACCGGTACACTTTCCAAAATCTATCAAGTGTAGCTCATTGCCAATCGGCAACCGATTGAAAATCTAAAGACATAAAATGAGGGGTGAGCTATAGAGCCCAGTAAAATCTACAATTCATCTAGACTATTTTCCACATATTAACATCCATTCATAATGATATAGTAGTACAATTCAATTCTCATAGTGGAATTGTTCTAAAAAATTTATATCAGACCTAGGTGGTTAGCTAATGACATAAAACTTGGATTGGAAAGTTTTTCAGAAGTTTTAAACTATACTGGTGAATCCCGGTTGAACGGGTTGGGGGCTGGTCGACCGTCTGTTATGCGAAATTGATAAAAATCAATTACGATAGTCAAATGTGGACAGTCGGTCGATCGAGCCTCATAGGAGGTCGACTGACTTTTTACGATTGAGTTTTTTTATAACAATAGTAGCCTTCAAAAGACAGCCGCTTGATCACCCTTGATAGCCGGTCAACCGTCCTTTGCAATTTATTTCTAAATCTGAAAAATAGAAATGTTAAATTTTGAGAAACTTGATTTTTTCATTCTAAATAGTGTCTAAAGACCAATTCAAAGGTAGGGTTTTTAGGAGAGAGTTTTGAGAGTTCTATAATCTTTTAAGATCTACCAATACCCTTTTGGGTTGATCTATATTATTCTCCTCTCTCATTATCTAGTGAAGCAAGCTGAATTCATAAAACTCCTTCATTACTTCGGTTGATCTCCATTCTTCTTGAGATCCTTCTAGAGAGTTGTTAAACCTTCAAAACCCCTTTGTTACTCCATTGTGAGTGTTGGTTGGCAGAGCCAAAGCTATAAAGGGCTAGAATCGATCTTTGGAGATCGTGGTGTGCTAGCTTTGAGAAGAGGTGGCCGGTGAGAAATCGGAGTTACTGTGGTAGAGATCGAACCAGCTGGGTTCATGGTCTTCAAGGCGAGGAATCGATACCGAGGAATAGTATGTTGTGTTCGATTGGGTAAGATTCAAGTCTTGTACTCTTTAACTCTTCTCATAGTGGATTCTGTGCTGGACTAGGTCCCGTGGTTTTTCCTAAAAGAATTTTCCACATAAAAAGTTTACGTATTAACTTGTGGTAGATTGTTTGTGATTGCTCAAAATTAAAATTGATAGACATTGTTAGGTAGACCTATTCACCCCCCTCTAGGTCAAGGGAATCATTGAACAAGAAAATTTCACAATGTACCCTGAATTGGTTAGAAAATTCTACACACATTTTAAATTTGACCAATCAACCCAAATGGTCACCTCTTATATATATTCATGGCAAAGACATCTCCTTCCATAGAGATGATCTTCAACAAATATTTCGAGTTTCTAAAGGAGATATTCAAAGATTTGCAAGTGGAAAATAGACTATCTTTGATGGTTTCAATGAAGCAGAAGCTCTAAAGCTTATGTGTGTCAAACAAGGTTTTTTTGAAGCTTTTCAACCCACAGTCAAGTACCTTACTCTTCATGCTAGGTTAATCCATCACATCATGACCTATAATTTATTACCTAGAGCTGGTGGTAGGGAATACTTTACCTATTTTGATGTATTCGTTATGTGGTGCATCCTCACCTCAAAGCCCATAGATCTTCCCTACATTATTGTAAATACCATGTATGATGCCGTAAAGAGAAAGTCCAGATGTCTTCCTTATGGACAAGCTCTCACGCATCTTTTCAAGTATTTCAAATCCCTTTAGACTCATATAAAATGATAAAAGCCTCACCTAATGATTTCTACAAGAGGACTACTATTCTAAAGATGGGATTCATATGGGATGATCCAAGAAAAGAATGGATACCTAAGCCTCCTATTTCTGAGCCTGCTCCAACCAGTGAGCCTTCTATTCCTATCACTACTCCTTCTATTCCTCCGGTCGCTCTTGGTCCTTCATCTTCTACTATGCCTTAAGCCATTCCATCTTCAGCAGCAGAGCATCTTTCTCCTCCATCTCCAGATCAGCCAGTGGAATCCTCATCAGAGAGAGAGGACCCAGACTTTAGAGATGAGGTTGGACCATCTTCTATGCCTCCCCAGAGATCTGCATTTGATGAAGATTTTATGAGTCTGCTAATGGGGAAGATAGACTCCATGAGCTCCAGCATGATCAGTTTTTAGACTGAAGTTCGAGAGAGATTGGGTTCTCTCAAGATTAGAGTAGTTAGAATTCAGAATGAGATGAAAGTAAGAGCCGAGGACATGGATCCCCGATTAAAAGAGATCAGTGTTGTAGGGGAAGTAGTGAAGAACATGACAGACTCAATTCTCTCTCTAATAGAGAGAAAGGCAGTGGATGCCTTAGACCAGAGCTTAAAGCTGGATAATGATATTTCTTATATCAGAAGCCGAATTGACTCTTCGGATTAGCTTCTAAGGGCATAGGGCCCATGATTCAGTAGATGACTACCTTGATTAGGCTTAGGCATCTTTGGTTCATCAGATTGCCTCTCAAGTGACCAGGCTAGCACTTGAAGTTTCAAATGTGAAGAAACAAACCTTCCAAGTGATTAACCTAAAGACATCCTCTTCTTCAAAAGAACCTGAGTCATCCAAGATACACATCATTCCTTTTGAAACATCTAGTTACTCTAGTGACTCCAGTGACAGTGAGGGTAAGAAAGTTAGAGTACTTCTCGAAAAGCTCAAAGAGAAGCAAGACAAAGAAATGTTGTAGTACTTCATTTTTTTTTTGTAATGTATCTTTTTGATGATGCCAAGGGGGAGAAGAGAAGAAAATGAAATAAAAATTTTTTATCTATTTTTTTTGGATAAAATACAAATTTTGTTGAACATTTTTTGTCTTGGAAGTACGAATCAAACGTATGAATGAATATATTTCCATACTTTGTGAATGAATGAATGTATTCCCATATTTTGTGAATGAAAAATGATCTTTTCACTACAAATGTCTCATTTCATATTATGATTCAATATTTGCTTCAATAACTTGAATGCTTGAAAGATATCCAAAATTGCTATAATTTTAAATGTTCAACATTAATAATTATAAATATTTTTGGAATCATGACCTTGAAGAAACATGTCAAAACAATGGAAAATGAAATAAGCATGCTATGTCATATTTGAGTGCATATGTTTAGGGGGAGCTAACCTTAAAATTTTTATTGAAAACATATGTTGAGGGGGAGCTTAATCCTATTTCATTACATTACTATGTCATCATCAAAAAGGGGGAGATTGTTAGTCTCAATGTTATAACCTTAAGTACCCTTAATAATTTTGATAATAACATAATAATGGAATGACAATTGTGGTACTAATGATTCTTTTAAGTGTTTGATAAATACAGATCATGAGAACATTAACACATCTTTCAAGATATAAAAGAATGAAAATCATTCAAGAAAAATCAACTGCATTGATTTAAGCAAGTCATTCAACCAAGTCCAAGTCATCAAAAAGAAGATTCAACTCAAGCCATTGAAATCAAGTGGAGAATGAAGAATGAAGATTGAAGATCATATTCACAGTTCAAGTCCAATCACTACACAAGAAAAGAAGATCTAAGAGTCAAAGCCAAATCTAAAGACTTAAGATCAAGTTGAAGACTAGCTCTCAAGGAAACATAGAAGTTTAATTTTATTTTATGAGAATGTCTAGGACTTATGTAAGAAGTCTTCAAAATATGGTTAGTCGAATGCTCTAATACTTAGATTGACCATAGGAGCCTAAGACTTTATTGAACATCATTCTAAGGCTCTAGAAAATCATAAAAATCATGTTAAAGGATAGCCAAAAGGCCTAAGAATTCATTTCCATCATTAAGGTCTTGATCCAGATTGAAATCAAAGTTTTTACTCTGATTTTGTCGATGAATTCATAGGGGAGTCTTGAATTCGGTGTCGAAATGGAGACAGTAAACTCACTGTCTTTTCTGTTTTTTATCTCGGCGACAAAATGAATTGGAGCACCCAATTTCGTTGACGAAATCATGCTGTAAGCACCCAATTTTTACACCCTGCTTAACCCTTGTTAACCATGGTTATCCCTGGTCAAACCCTAGTAGTCCTAGGTAGACGATAATCCAAGCCCTCGTAACCCTAGGTAGATTCCAACTAAACCCTAGCCTAGCCCTAGGAAAACCTTAAACTCTGGCCTAGCCCTAGATAAACCTTAAACCTAGCTAAACCTTAGGTAGATCCTAAACCCTAGCCTAGCCCTAGGTAAACCCTAAAACCAAGCTAAAACCTTAGAATCGAAACACAATGGGCTCAAGGCCCATTTCAAATAAAAAAGTGAAAACCCTAGTCGAACCCTACCTAAACCCTAGGTATACCCTAATCCAACCATAGGCCTAGCCCTAGTCTAAACCCTAGGCAAAACACCACGGGCTCAAGGCCCATTTTCAAATCCAAAACCCTAAAAAAACATGGATAAAACCCTATGTTTGGGCCCAAACATGGGCCCACTAAGCCCAATCCAAGTGGGACCCACATCACCCTTTCAAAATTCAAATTTTAAGGGCAATTTTCCAATAGGGTAAAACCCCTTTTTGCCTTTCCCACATGTGTGGTGGTTAGGCCCAAACCGGAATCAAACAAAAAAAGAAAATGAAAAAATAAGTAAAAATAATAATAAAAAAATAAATTAAAAAAAAAAGAAAAAAAAAGAGGGGAGTTTAAATTTTGGGCACCAACCCCACATGGCAAGGCCCACATGCGAGTTGGGCCCAAAATAAACCAAACAAGCCAAATAAAAAAAAAAGAAGAAGAAGAAAAAAAAAGGTTCAAACTGGGTGGGGACTATTCATCATCTTCCCCACCCAGCTGGCTGTGGGTACAACTGCTAGCCATGCCCCCTGTCGCCTTGCCCCTCCTCCTGGCTGCTCAGCCGTTGTCACCCACGCCTCCCCCTCATACTTATCCATTCTCCCCTCCTCTCCTTCTTACTCCATTTAACCCACACCATAGCCACAATTCAAGGAGGATTTTTCAAAAAAAAAAAACCCTGTACACAGCTACTATGGTACCTCGGCCAGCCCACTATATGTAGAGCCCCGGACTTTTCATGTTTTATGCATGGCACTTTCGTAGCCAATTTGTCTTTAAAGTAGTACAATTAATAAATAAAGAAGAAATTGGAAATTCCAAAATGTCAGAAATGTTCATTTTCGAAGTACGAACCCGACGCAAGTTGAATCGTCGAAATCCGGTGAGCGAGTCAAAAGATATGGCCAAAACAGTTTGGACCTGCAGGCAACCGATCGCTCGGTCCATGGAGCGATCGATCGGTCCAAAACCGATCGATCGGTAGCTATCGACTGGTCAAGATTTTTGTATGGGAAAATTTTTCAGAGAGTAGATTTTTAACTGATCGCTCGGTCAACACACCGATCGCTCGGTAGGCAACCGATCGATCGGTCATAAACACCGATCGCTCGGTTCTCGTGTTTTTGCAGAAATTTCAGTAAGGGTGTTTCTGTCTTTTGGCGTTTCACTCTTGCCTTAAGAGTCTTGCCCGAGCCTTTAGGGCTCATTTACAACACTTAAGAGATTTAAGAGATAGGAGAGAAGAGGAAAGGGGTTTTCCAAAACCTAGGTTTTCATTTGGGGAGAAATCAAAGGAGTTAAGACCCTAGATCAACCCCAAGCCCGTTTTCTTCAAGATCAAGGCTCAAGCATTCGAGGAGCTCGTGATCCAAGCTAGGGCAGCAGCTACACGGTCGTTTTTGGAAGGGGTTTCTTCCTCATTTCTTCAAGGTCAGTACTTCTTGCTACCCTCCTAGTTATAGTTCCTTCTTTTCCTTTATTTCTCCTTGTTTTCTTTCATTTACACATGTGCTATGAGATGGATGGGTGTGAATGGTGAATGGAGACAGAATGGGCGATTGGATGCCATATGTATGGTTGTGATGAATGAAATGGGGAGGGCATTGTGCAAATAATAAACATACAAGTGTGATGTGAGTATAACCCACCTAGAAAAGAATGATCTAGGTTAAGAAAATAATGAACACACCCTATGTTTGATGAAATGCCAAGGTGAATAAAATGAGTGATAAATTAAGGGAATGCATGCTTAATTATTCATGAAATTGTTAGGGCTTATGATAGTGTGTTTCTTACATTTCTTAAATTGTGTAAATTATTACTTGCTTAAATTGTGATATGCTATGTTTTATGAATTACCCAAATTGTCATATTTAATTCCAAATGCAAGTATGCACACGATCTCACGAGCACGCATGCATGACATGGGTTACCGACGTTTTTCAAGAATGGGATTTAGAGGTGGGGCATATCCTACGATATGTTCTACCTCGCTTTTCACAAGAAAACAAGAACAAACATTCCACGAGGGGTCTCCCCTCACTCACAAGTGCATAGCATAAAGAAGGGCCTCCCTTCCCTCGCAAGTACATACATATCATGAAGAAGGGTCTCCCTTCCCTCTCAAGTGCATTGCATAAAGAAGGGTCTCCCTTCCCTCTCAAGGCATCTCACAAGCGCATCTCACAAGTGTATCTCATAAGTTACATGATCACAAGCAAGCACGCATGACATGACACGACATACAAGAATCAAGCAAGATAGACAAGACGAGCTTTCAAGCACGAAAATGGTACCTTAAGTCAAGTCAAGCGCACGGTGTTTTCAAGGGTTTTATCAGCTTTTATGAATGCAAGCATGATTATATACTGCTTTACTTTATTGTTATGATATGAATTATTCTTGCTTTGTATGTGTGAATTGTTTCCTACTCTATGTATCGCTATCTGTATGCTATGGCTGTTGGTTAGTATTTGGTACACGCTGAGTATTCCATGCTCAGCCGTACATTTATGTCGGCAGGTTCTGAGGGAGCTGCTACTCCATTTGATGTCTGTGCTCAGAGCCCTTGGGTGGAGGAGGAGTACGTTGAGGAGCCGGTGGAGGAGCCTCAGGGAGAGAGTTATTATTAGGTGGTGGTAGATTCTGAGTGGATAGAGCTCTGGGGGAGTTGAGAGATATATATCCATGTATTTTGGCGGGCTTGTCCGCACTTTCTTTTGGTTTCCTTTTGTATAAACCTGGATCATGTATGTATATACGTAGAGGTTTGTTAGACTTCCGCTGTGCTTTATGGTTATGTTTCTGCTATGATGTCCTCTATTGTATATGTTCTGTGGGTTTTGCAGGTTGGTTTGTCAAGCAAGTCATGATTAGTCGTCCAAAGTTCACTCTAACTCCTAGGGTGGGTTTTGGGTCTCGACAGAAGTGGTATCAGAGCTTAGGCTTTAGGTCTCTAGGGTCACTTAGAATCTAATACCACGGCTTGACAAGAGCATATGTTGGGAAACAAGTTAGGAAGGAAGTAAGTCGAAAGCGAATCTTGATCCAAGTGCGAGACTAAACTTTAGTCTTGGTCTAAATGGTTGTTACAACCAAGTACGAGTCTTAGAACGCTAGAACACCAGGGTATAATATTATAAATACACCGATGGTTGTGATGCGATGTATATTAGTATTTTACAATTAATACGAATTGAATTATTGTGTACTGGAACTGTGATACATTGTGGTTTCAAGTGACTCATGTGGTGCTATTGTTCTCAGGACTTTAGTCATAAGGCGGGGCACACGGGGTCGTGGACCACACACCAGAGCTCCATCTTCTTCTAGAGATGAGGATGGGCAGCTGGACCTCTCACAGGTCTTAGGCTCTATTACTGAGACTCTCGCCATTCTAGCGGCTCGGCAGACTATACCTTCTTCGGCGGCACCTACTCCACCGCCTTCGGCTCCAGTACATCGTACAGCTGGAGTTGAAGCATTCAGGAGATTGAGGCTTCCATCATTCCATGGGAGTGTGGACCCTCTTGTTGCGGAGGCGTGGATCCTCCAGATGGAGAAGATCTTTGCGGTCCTCTCGCCTACAGAGGAGGATAGAGTAGCATGGGCAGTTTTCATGCTAGAGGGCGAAGCCCACCATTGGTGGTTATCCGCATTGAGGGCACGAGATTTGACCATGCAGGGTCAACCTTGGACTTGGGAGGAGTTCAAGGATACTTTTTATAAGAAGTACTTTCCTATTAGAGTACTGGAGAAGAAAGAAAGAGAGTTCATCAACCTAGAGCAAGGTTCGATGACTGTGGCCGCTTATGAGGCTAAGTTCTCGGAACTCTCTAGATTTGCGCCTCACATGGTTGCTTTTGAGGCAAGGAAGGCGAGAAGGTTTGAGCAAGGGCTCAAAGATGTTATTATGGAGAAGGTTTCGGTTTTCAGACATGCTACCTACCCTGAGGTAGTAGACAAAGCCTTATTGGTCGAGGCAAATTCCGAGGCTGTATCCAAGAAGAGGGAGTTGGTGAGAGGCCAAGATAGTAGTTCAGCACCTCCAGAGAGGCGGGCTCGTACCGGCCCTTATCAGTACACATGGCCAGCACCACCGATGAGGCCATCTTATGCGCCTCCAGTTCCACGGCCGTACATGCCTCAGGCACCGCGACCTCAGGCTCTTCCAGCTCCACGGCCGTACATGCCTCAGGCACCACAACCTCAGGCTCTTCCAGCTCCACGGCCAGTTGCACCTTAGACGGTGAGGTATGCTCCACCTCTGGCCCCTCCGACCTATACACATGAGGTCTGCACTTCGTGCGGCCGAAGGCACCTGACAGGAGATTGCCAAAGGGCATCGGGTGGATGTTTTCATTGTGGTCACCAGGGCCATGTGATCAGGGATTGCCCCAGTCGGCATTTACCAGGCCAGTCTCAGGGGATTAGGCCCCCAGCACGCCCAGCAGGATCATACCAGGCGTCATCCCAGACTACTCGGTCTACACCTCCGCCTCGCCAGGCGAACCAGGGGCAAGTTTTTGCCTTGACAGAGGGTGATGCACTTGCATCTGATGATGTGGTGCAAGGTACGCGTTTAGAGTTATTCTTTTTATCCGCGATTGTCATGTTATGCCTTATTCCTTGTGTACGTATGTGGCGTGCTATATATCTATCTACTTATATACATATGATGTGATGCGTGGATTGACGTAACTAGTTGAAATTTTAGGAACCCTACTAGTCAACGAATGTTTGGCTAGAGTGTTGATTGATACTGGGTCTACTCATTCGTTTGTCTCGCCGAGCTTTTCAGAAGGCTTTTCTATGGAGCCTAGTCAGCTAGAACTGGAGTTAGCCATTTCGACTCCTCTCGGCAAAACAGTGTTGACAAACAAAGTGTGTCGCAATAGTGTGGTTCAAGTGGGAAGCCACGAGTTGCCGGTTGATCTAATAGTTCTTGTATTCCAAGACTTTGACGTGATATTGGGAATAGATTGGTTAGCGGCACATCATGGGTATGTAGCTTGCTTTGAGAAAATGGTACTCTTCAAGCAGGTAGAAGGAAAATCATTCCACTTTCGAGGGTTGAAAGGTAGAGGTATTGCTCGCTTTGCGGCGTTGAGCCTAGCTAAACCCGAGGCAAAGGACTCTTCGACTATTACGGTCGTGAATGAATTCCTGGATGTATTTCCAGAGGAGTTTTCACGGTTGCCTCCAGACAGGGAGATTGAGTTTGTGATTGAGCTTGCACCAGGCACAACTCCTATTTTTAGGGCTCCGTATAGAATGACCCCTGTTGAACTCAAGGAGTTGAAGACTCAGTTGGAGGAATTGCAAGGCCTTGGTTTCATTCGACCAAGTGTCTCACTGTGGGATGCCCCGGTGTTATTTGTTAAGAAGAAAGATGGCTCGATGCGGATGTGCGTCGATTATCGACAATTGAACAAAGTCACTATAAAGAATAGGTATCCATTGTCTAGAATTGATGACTTGTTCGATCAGTTGAAAGGAGTGAGATTTTTCTCAAAGATAGATCTTCGGTCGGGTTATCACCAGTTGAAGATTAAGGCGGAAGATGTTCCTAAAACTGCTTTTCGGACTTGATACGGACACTACGAGTTCTTGGTGATGCCTTTTGGTCTCACAAATGCTCCGGCAGCCTTTATGGATTTAATGAACCGGGTGTTCCGGCCATACCTGGATCGATGCGTGATCGTGTTTGTCGACGATATCTTGGTGTATTCCCAGACACGGGAAGATCAGATGCGAGACCTTCGCCTTGCTTTGGAAATGCTGAGAGAGCACAAGCTATACGCCAAACTCAGTAAGTGTGAGCTTTGGTTGGAAGAGGTGGCATTCCTAGGCCACGTTGTTTCTGCGGAAGGCATCTCGGTTGATCAAAAGAAAATAGAGGCAGTTATGAGTTGGGCGAGGCCCAAGAGTGTCACAGAGATACGCAGTTTCCTTGGGTTAGCAGGCTATTATAGGAGATTTGTGGAGGGTTTCTCCAGCCTTGCAGCACCACTCACTTACTTGACAAGGAAGAATGCGAAGTTCGTGTGGAGCGATAAGTGCGAGATCAATTTCACGGAACTGAAGAAGAGGCTTACTACAGCCCCCATCCTTACTGTGCCATCCGGACCTTATGGGTATGAGGTGTACAGTGATGCCTCGCACATTGGACTTGGGTGTGTACTCATGCAGCACAAGAAAGTCATTACCTATGCATCAAGGCAATTGAAGGAGCATGAAAAGAATTATCCCACGCACGACTTGGAGAGGGCGGCGGTCGTGTTTGCACTTAAGATTTGGTGTCATTACCTTTATGGGGTGGAGTTCTATGTGTTCACGGATCACAAGAGTCTCAAGTATCTCTTTTCCCAAAAAGAGTTAAATCTAAGGCAATGGCGTTGGATGAAATTTTTGAAAGACTATGATTGTACCATTCAATACCACCCGGGTAAAGCAAATGTAGTGGCTGATGCTTTGAATAGAAGACCTCCGGGGTTATTAGCATGCATGTTGGTGCAAGAATGGAAACTACTTGAAGATTTGGCAGATCTGGACATCAGTGTGAATGAATCTGTTCGTAGCCCTATCTTGGCAAATGTCACGGTTCGGCCATACATTATAGATTTGATTCAAGAATACCAAGCCACGATTGCTGAATTGTTGGCTTATGGGGACAAGGAAGTTGCTAAGGGTAGTGAGGACTTCTCTCTCACTAGCCGAGGTGCTATCACATTCAAGGGAAGGCTGTGTGTCCCAGCCAATGCAGATCTTCGGATGGAGATTATGGATGAAGCCCACCGGATAAAGTACACTATGCATCCAGGGGGTACGAAGATGTACCGGAACCTCAAGAGTCACTTTTGGTGGCGGAATATGAAGAGGGATGTTGCGGAATATGTGGCACGGTGCTTGGTGTGCCAACAGGTGAAAGCAGAACACATGCGACCCGTTGGTCTATTGCAGTCTCTTCCTATTCCCGAGTGGAAATGGGAGAACATCTCCATGGACTTCATAGTGGGCTTGCCAAAGACGGCAAGGGGCTCAGATGTGATATGGGTAGTAGTGGATCGTTTGACAAAGTCCGCGCATTTCTTGCCTTATCGAACCACCTTCAACTCTAGTTAGTTAGCCGCTCTGTACATCAAGGAAGTAGTTAGACTACACGGGGTGCCAGCCAGTATTGTCTCAGATCGGGATCCGAGATTCACATCAAGATTCTGGAAGAGTTTTCAGGAAGCCATGGGTTCCCGACTTGATTTCAGCACTGCATTTCATCAACAAACGGATGGACAAACCGAGAGGGTGAACCAAGTTGTAGAAGACATGCTTCGAGCTTGTATGCTGGATTTCAAAGGCAGTTGGGAAGAGTACTTGCCTTTGGTTGAATTCACCTACAACAATAGCTATCAGGCAAGCATCCAAATGACACCATTTGAGGCCTTATATGGGCGAAGCTGCAGGTCTCCTCTCTACTGGGATGAGGTAGGAGAAAGAAAAGTACTTGGCCCAGAGTTGATCGAGCAAACTGCAAGTATAGTTAAGATCATCCGAGATCGGTTGAAAGCCGCTCAAGATTGTTAAAAGAGCTATGCAGACACGCGCCGAAGGGACTTGGAATTCCAGGTTGGAGATCGAGTCTTTGTGAAAGTATCTCCTAGCAAAGGGATTATGAGATTCGGCAAAAGGGGCAAGCTTAGTCCTCGCTATGTTGGACAGTTTGAGATTATCACGCAGGTTGGTGAAGTTGCGTATCGAGTAGCTCTTCCACCTCACATGGCCGCAGTTCACAATATTTTCCATGTGTCTATGCTTCGGAAGTACATTGCGGATCCTTCGCATGTCATAGACTTGGAACCGTTGGAAATTCGAGAGGACCTCACTTTAGTTGAGAGGCCGGTTCATATATTGGATCGGAGAGATCAAGTCCTTCACAACAAAATGATTCCATTGGTTCTCGTGCAGTGGCAACATCATGCTCGAGAAGAGTCTACATAGGAGCGTGAAGCCGAAGTCAAAGCGAAGTACCCAGAATTGTTTGAATGAGTTTTTGTATGGGTTTTGTATATGACTTGTAATTTTGTTTTAGTTTGTAATTTTGTTTTGGCTTGTAATGCAAGTATCGTCTAAATTTCGAGGACGAAATTTTTGTAAGGGGGGGAGGATGTAGAGCTCCGGACTTTTCATGTTTTATCCATGGCACTTTCGTAGCCAATTTGTCTTTAAGGTAGTACAATTAATAAATAAGAAAGAAATTAGAAATTCCAAAATATCAGAAATGTTCCTTTTCGAAGTACGAACCCGACGCAAGTTGAATCGTCGAAATCCGGCGAGCGAGTTAAAAGATATGGCCAAAACAGTTTGGACCTGCAGGCAACCGATCGCTCGGTCCATGGAGCGATCAATCGGTCCAAAACCGATCGATCGGTAGCTATCGACTGGTCAAGATTTTTGTATGAGAAAGTTTTTCAGAGAGTAGATTTTTAACTGATTGCTCGGTCAACACACCGATCCCTCGATAGGCAACCGATCGATTGGTCATAAACACCGATCGCTCGGTCCTCGTGTTTTTGCAGAAATTTCAATAAGGGTGTTTCTGTCTTTTGGCGTTTCACTCTTGCCTTAAGAGTCTTGCCCGAGCCTTTAGGGCTCATTTACAACACTTAAGAGATTTAAGAGATAGGAGAGAAGAGGAAAGGGGTTTTCCAAAACCTAGGTTTTCATTTGGGGAGATATCAAAGGAGTTAAGACCCTAGATCAACCCCAAGCCCGTTTTCTTCAAGATCAAGGCTCAAGCATTCGAGGAGCTCGTGATCCAAGCTAGGGCAGCAGCTACACGGTCATTTTTGGAAGGGGTTTCTTCCTCATTTCTTCAAGGTCGGTACTTCTTGCTACCCTCCTAGTTATAGTTCCTTCTTTTCCTTTATTTCTCCTTGTTTTCTTTCATTTACACATGTGCTATGAGATGGATGGGTGTGAATGGTGAATGGAGATCGAATGGGCGATTGGATGCCGTATGTATGGTTGTGATGAATGAAATGGGGAGGGCATTGTGCAAATAATAAACATACAAGTGTGATGTGAGTATAACCCACCTAGAAAAGCATGATCTAGGTTAAGAAAATAATGAACACACCCTATGTTTGATGAAATGCCAAGGTGAATAAAATGAGTGATAAATTAAGGGAATGCATGCTTAATTATTCATGAAATTGTTAGGGCTTATGATAGTGTGTTTCTTACATTTCTTAAATTGTGTAAATTATTACTTGCTTAAATTGTGATATGCTATGCTTTATGAATTACCCAAATTGTCATATTTAATTCCAAATGCAAGTATGCACACGATCTCACGAGCACGCATGCATGACATGGGTTACCGACGTTTTTCAAGAATGGGATTTAGAGGTGGGGCATATCCTACGATATGTTCTACCTCACTTTTCACAAGAAAACAAGAACAAACATTTCACGAGGGGTCTCCCCTCACTCACAAGTGCATAGCATAAAGAAGGGCCTCCCTTCCCTCGCAAGTACATACATATCATGAAGAAGGGTCTCCCTTCCCTCTCAAGTGCATTGCATAAAGAAGGGTCTCCCTTCCCTCTCAAGACATCTCACAAGCGCATCTCACAAGTGTATCTCACAAGTTACATGATCACAAGCAAGCACGCATGACATGACACGACATACAAGAATCAAGCAAGATAGACAAGACAAGTTTTCAAGCACGAAAATGGTACCTTAAGTCAAGTCAAGCGCACGGTGTTTTCAAGGGTTTTATCGGCTTTTATGAATGCAAGCATGATTATATACTGCTATACTTTATTATTATCATGTGTGAATTTTTTCCTACTCTATGTATCGCTATCTGTATGCTATGACTGTTGGTTAGTATTTGGTACACGCTGAGTATTCAATGCTCAGCCGTACATTTATGTCGGCAGGTTCTGAGGGAGCTGCTACTCCATTTGATGTCTGTGCTCCGAGCCCTTGGGTGGAGGAGGAGTACGTTGAGGAGCCGGTGGAGGAGCCTCAGGGAGAGAGTTATTATTAGGTGGTGGTAGATTCTGAGTGGATAGAGCTGTGGGGGAGTTGAGAGATGTATATCCATGTATTTTGGCGGGCTTGTCCGCACTTTCTTTTGGTTTCCTTTTGTATAAACCTGGATCATGTATGTATATACGTAGAGGTTTGTTAGACTTCCGCTGTGCTTTATGGTTATGTTTCCGCTATGATGTCCTCTATTGTATATGCTCTGTGGGTTTTGCAGGTTGGTTTGTCAAGCAAGTCATGATTAGTCGTCCAAAGTTCACTCTAACTCCTAGGGTGGGTTTTGGGTCTCGACACTATATCCCCTTCTCCACCCTTTATCTCACCCTTTAGAGTATCTCCCTACTCCCCTAGGCCCTCCTCAAATCCCTCAGGCATCAACCAACGCCACCCACTGTTTCAAGAACCCCTTTTGTTTATTTTTTTTTTAAAAAAACAGTAGAGAGACAGAGAGCTCTGCCCCTCACTCCTGTGCACTCCAGCCCCTGATTCCCACCATGAGTGACGCCGGGGCCCTGAGCTCTATTACAGCAGCACCATGTCAAGGTGGATCCCAAATTGAGAGGGTACACACCTCCCTTTTTTTTTTTTTTCTATTTTCTTCATTGTTTTGTTATCACCGTTGTAAGGGACCCCTGATCTCATTCTAGGGGTCCCATTTTGCCTTTTGTTTTTTCATTTAAGTAGGATAGTTCACCTGGGACAGCAACCCCCTACCTTAACTGTAGGCATGGGGGAGCTTCCCTTGTGATACAGCCAAGGGATCACCACTCCCACCACCATAGCGTGCATAGCAGTCTTCCTAGACATCTGGGGGGTCCTCAATCCATGAGGAACTACCTGGATCGTCACTGGTCTAAACCCCAACAGGCCATGAAGAAATTTTTTCAAAAAAAAATTCTGCAAAATGCCGGTTCAGGCAGCCACCTGTAACCCCGTTTTAACCCGGGTTAGTGTGGGCCCTAGTCAAGACTAGGGCCATGGTTAGACTCCCCATACATAGGGCTACCCCCTCGTGTAGTTTTAGCCTCCAACTCGCCCGTTAACCGTGGTTAGATTGACCCCAAATTGGGGTCGACAGTTTGCCAAACAGTCCAAATGAGTGACTTTGGGCCTCTGTGGGGCCCACATTCGGCCTCCTCTTGGGCCCCCCAAGGGTTCAAATTATTCCCAACATGGCAGGCTTCACAACCATGGTCTTGGATCCCCCAGGAGTTGAGCCAATCAGCGGCAAAATCGCCACAAAGTTTGACAAAAATGTCTTTTGAAAAAAAAAATCGTCATTTTATGTGAAGTGCAACGGGGCAACTTTGGGCCTCTGTGGGGCCCACCCACGACTTCCTCTTGGGCCCAACAAAGACTTAAAATGTTTACTAGACTTCAGGCTACCCACTGGTAGTCTCGGTTTTCCATGGTTCCCTCGTAAACCATAGTTAAATCTGCGTTAACTGTGGTTAAAAGTGTAACAATTTTTTGGGTTTTTTGCATTAGCTGGACTTTGTGGGGGCCCAGACCGGTAGGAGGTCAGTTTAGGCCCTACTATGGACCCTGGGTCCACTCTTGACCCAACCAGACTCTTAACCATGGTTAAACTCACCCATGGTTAATCCTTAACCATGGTTAAGCAGCCCATGAACTCAAATTTTTTTGAAAAAATCACAAATATTCCTTGGAATTCAGAAAGGTCCTCTATGACCACTTTCATTTTGTTTAAAGCCCTTAACCATAGTTAAACACCCTGTTTGGTTAATTTTTAACTATGGTTAAGCAGTCCTTAACCAGAAAAAATATGAAAAAATGCTCCAAAATTCTAAAATAATCTGAGAAGCCCAGAAATGGTTCATTTTGACCATTTAACCCTGGTTAAGTCCCTTAACCATGGTGACCTCTCCCCCTTAACCGCGATTAAGCAGTCCTTAACTACTGGAAAAAATCATGAAAAATCTGAAAAAAATCTAAAAACTCTAAAAAGACAAAAAAAAATGGAAATTAGACTTTTTAACCATGGTTAGCATCCCTAATCATGGTTAATCACTTTTTTAACCCCGGTTAGCAACCCTAACCCTTGGTTAAGATATCCTGGGCCTACCGGGTCTCACCCCTTGGCCTACTGGGCCAGATAATACCAACCTTAAATATGGTTAGCAACCCTAACCATAGTTTGTTTGACCTATCCCCGGTTAGTAATCTTAACCACGGTCAAATTTTGCCTTAACTGACCAGGCTTCCCTCTTGGCCTACCGGGCCCAACCCATGCACTTTGACCAACTCCGGTCAACCAAACCCTAGTCTACCGGACTAGGCCCTTCAGCCATCCTTGGCACACACACACCCCTGGCCTCGGCACGAGCTCATGTGCTAGAAGTACACTCGGTCTGATCTCACCCCAATGTGAGTACGTAGGTAACTCAACCCGGGTTCGACACTAGTCTAGGATTTTCTTCTTCTTAGATTAGTATTACATTAAATACTTAGGCATTTGATTAAAATTGAGATTTATTTGGCTTAACCCTGACAAGTAGGGAACCACTGAAAAGTGGAAGTGCCGGGGTGCCTAACTCCTTCCCCGGGCTTAATTGAACCTCTTACCCTAATCTCAATCGCAGACCAAGACCTTATCCAAATCCTGGGGTTTATCCCTTCTGAATGAATAGGTGGCGACTCTAAGTTCTCTCCGTGAGATCAAATCAGGGTTTTCCCGAAACCCGTGCTCACACATGCGATATTTTGAAAATACTGTAACGTCTATTTTTCAACGACCTTTTTTGCATTTAATGTTTCACCAACGGCCATATTAGATGAAGAGCTATAAAAGGAGTTCATAAATGAACAAAATAAGAAGCTTGATCAATACTTAACTCTCATCATCTACTCAATCATTGACATTGATTACACTTTAGAAAACCTAAAAAATCTCATTTGAGTCATTCAACTCCGTTCTTTGAGAGATTTCATTGGAGTGCTATTCCAATTTTATTCAGCTCATCAACGAGCATTTATTTCGGATTGTAAATCCAAATCTATATTTGTAAAGAAAAATCAAGAATAATGAATTATTGTCCATAAAGTTAGATAGCTTTGTGAAGTCAAGAGAGGGTGCTCTCTTGCATTAAATGTGGTATCCTAGCCTGGAAGGGATTGTAAATTTGGTATCCTAGCCTGCAAGGGATTGCAGAGGTTTGAGTTTCACCCGGTGAAGAAGCTTGTGCGAGTAAAATCGTGGGAATCCTTGAAGCGGGAAGCTGAAAGACGGGAACGTAGATAAGTTGTCGAACCTCGTGAACAAAGCCTTAGTGTTTGCACTCCTCTCTATCTCTATTCTTCTTATTAATTTTTGCTTATTGTATTTGCCTTAAATTTTTTAATTCCGTAAAAGAGACTAAGGCAGACATTTTATCTTGTCATTTACCCTAATCACCTCCCATCTAAGGTCCAAATACTGGACAACAGTTTACACACTTCTCCAAACACTGTGTACATGACCCAACGTACCCAGAGTTATTCCTGTGTATTAGACATTGCCGATTGGCACATCAAAGCCAAATAGACAGATGTTTAAGAAGATATTAACCTCTCAAGTCAAAGGATAATTTGTCGAATTGATTTAACCCTAATTAAATTTGATAGTGTATTACTGAGGGTAAGGAGGGTACTAAGGATGACCTCTTGTCCTTTTCCGGAGAATCAGTGAGTGCAAAGTGCCTATAAGATCTAGACCCTAAGTGTAGTATCGTTTGACTTTATCCATATTGACCAGCTCTAGGAGGTCTTCGTCATCTATACGTCCAAGTTGCAGGGCACCACCAGAGAATTTTTCTCAGACAAGGTATGAGCCTTCGTAGTTGGGGGTGAACTTGCCCCTTGGGTCAGGATGGTTTGACAATATTTTTCGGAGAACAAGCTCATCGACTTCGATGCTTCAGGGCTTAACTTTTTTGTTGAATGCTGTAGCCATGCACCTCTGGTAGGCCTGAGAATGATTGATGACTTTCAGTCGTCTCTCTTCTATCAGATTTAACTGTTCATACCTGGCCTGTGCCCATTCTGCTTCTGAGATTTCTTCTTCCATTAACACCCAGAGTGCTGAAATTTTCACTTTGATGGGAAGGACTACTTCCATACCATAAGCCAGAGAAAATGGTGTTGCCCCAGTTGAAGTTCAGATAGATGTTCTGTAGGCCATGAGTCCACTTCGATGAGGAGGAGATCACATGGAAATGTGAGTGGCTAATCCTAAAAAAGCTACCTCGCGTCGTCATAACAGGAATGCAATGCATAATCCTTGCTGGTTTAACCGGTTCAATAGCCTATATACCACTCCGAGTCCTTCACTAGTTTGGACTCCCTCAGCGTATCAAGGTAATAAACAAGCTGGGAAATGATTGTGTTGACTTCACTGTGCACTTCGAATGCCTCACCCGACGCTTCCAGGCAGATTGATGAAGCTCTAGAAGAGATCAATGGTCGGACTTTGTGGTTACAACAGGACCATCAACTGATTCAGCATACCTACTTTGGGTGGAAGACCCTGATATTCCATCCAGTATGCCAGCACCAAGGGATCTGCCTACACTATTTTCAGCTCCATTAAAAGGGACCATTCCCATAGCTGAAATGGTGGTTCCCTGGAGAGACTTGTTCTTGGAGAAGCAATTACAGATCCAGGAGAAGGAGATAGGGCTACGGAAAGCCCAACAATCATTCAGGCAGCAGAAAACAAAGTTGAACCACAAACTTCAAGTAATGCAGGGACAGGTCAAACAGCTCGAGCTGATAGTCCAATTTCTCCAGAAGAGATGTAGAGGTGATGCTAGAGAAACAACCGTCATCAGGACCCAACTACATTTCTACCAAGAGCAGTTAGATAGTGTGAATGTTGAGATGACTGCTCGGATCCGACAATTCGAATCTCGAATGTTCAATGCTATTGAGACAATTGACAACATGGATGTTGAAATCACATCTCTTCAACAGTAAATCATGGACCTCAACGGTGTGCCCCGACCACTTGACTTAGCCATCCTTGACGAACCTTCCTAGGATCGAGTCTTTTCCTTTTCTTGAGTCACACAGTCCTTTACTCACTAAGCATGCATCAATGAAAAATCTTTTTTTAAGCATCATATTTCTTGTAAATCATGCATATTCATGTTTAACCATTGCATTCTTTTTAGTTGCATGAGCCGACGCATGACTTGCTCTATGACTGCAATTCTCATAGAAGTAGCAGTCCTAGACACAGTCTTGATTGAAGTGCCAATTACGGAAGAAGCACCCAACACCACTCTACCTGAAAGTTAGCCAGAAACAATGACAGAACCCTCGGATCTGCACCAGAGATCAAATGAAATTCTACAGTCTCATGAACGAGATTGCAGCCATGCAAACCAAGTTTGATAGTGTTCTGGAATCCCTGAAGATTCTAATTGGGGCCCGATCAGATAACCATTCCACCCAAAACTCGACTGGAGAATCCTCTGAGCAGCCACACTTGGAACCTCATCCTATTCTAATTATCATTCCTAACCCAGGACCCGTACAAGGCAGGGGAGAAACAGACTATGAACAATATGATGGAGCAGAGTAGCCCAAGGCTTCCCATGTCAACCAGAATACGCCATCCTCTTCAGATCCTATGTTGTCCCTTAGGGATCGGCATGAGGAGATTAAACAGATAAAAGAAGAAACGTGACATATGAAAGGAGCATCTACCAGCTTCAGTCTGTCTCTAGAAGATTTGACCTTCTCATCTGGAGATGCTGTTCCTCCAGGTTTCAAAGTGCCTGACTTTGACAAATATAATGGCACAGGCTGCCCGAACCAACATTTGCAGTTATACCTGGGGGGCATGCTCCAGCATAACAAGAACCAACCTCCTCTCATCCAGTACTTTCAGAAAAAGTCTGAAGGGAGCAACCCCCACATGGTGGATGGCGGTAGACAAGCAGCGCATCAAGACTTGGCAAGACGCCATGGACATCTTTGTTGAGCAGTACTCTTTCAATCAAGAGCTCTGACCTCAGAAGAGCCAGTTAGAACAAATGAGCCAGCGTAACAACGAGTGTTTCTTGGAATATGCCACCCGTTGGAGAGAAATGGCAGCTCGGATCGTAACTCTGATCCCCAAGGAATAATTAGCAAGCATGTTCATAGGCACCCTGAAGCAGCCCTACTCTACCCTAAAGGTAATTTTACCGGTGGTAGATTTCGACACCATCGTCAAGACAGGTGCCCGCATTGAAACAGCCATCAAGAGTGGTGTCATCCACTCCAGTCTAGGGCTTGCTTCCCCCAGAACAACAACTCCAGGTGTCGCACCCCAAAATACCTCTTAGGAGTTAAGGGATACTTTAGGTGTGACTATACGTACCTGCCAAACCATCCTGTCATGAACAAGATAATTACAGTACTAAAACAATGATAATCAGAGCACGGAAGCTAAACATAAATACGGAAGTGTAAATTAACTTTTCATTTCTTCTATAGTTCTCAAAATAGTATTCCAAGTGATCATAAATATACAAACATGCCTAAGACTAAGGTGGACAGGCCCACCTATCAAAATGTCAAACTACATAAAACCCTCTCGTACTCTCCCCTCAGCAGTAGTCGAGGTACGGCCACACGTCGAGGTCTCGGTCCGCCTGAGACTGCAGTGGGATAGACGGCTCTCTCTCCTCTATATACTCTTCCTCGACCCAAGGCTCCGGGTCGAGGGCTTCCTCAATACCTGCCGACATGAAAGTATGGCTGAACATGAAATACTCAGCGAGTACAAACTACTAGCTAACCATAACAATAAGAACATACAACAACAATAGTACAATGCAAAGCAGAAATAGGAGCATCACAAAAGAAATAGCATAAGAGACGGTACAATGCAATCATCTTGACGTGCGTGCATGAATGCGAAAACTCCGATAAAACTCATGCTTAAAAACCCGTTTCGTATCTCGGTATGCCTTGTAGAAATCATGTATGCGTGCATGCATGAATGCCTTGTCATCATCTTGTAAACTTGCATCTTGCAACTTGTGAGCCAGAGGCTAGCACCCGAATCTCCCTAGGCTGCCAACCTCTTTAATATATGGTTTTCTTGTGAGGCAGAGGCTAGTACCCGAATGTCCCTGGGCTACCAACCTCCTTGACATGCAATATTTTCTTGTTGGTTATTATATACATATGCTCTTGAAATCTCGGTTCATGCAACATGCGTGCCCGTGTACGTGTCAATAGTACAATCATGAAAATGAGGATAACCAGAGAGATATGACATCACAATTCATTCAATTCATAGTACATGCATATGACCATTTGAGTAATTAACATGGTATTTAAATCAATTCACCATTCATAAGAATACATGCATAACCTACTTCCATTTCTAAATTTAAGTTATTTATTCATGGTTTAGGCAATTTGTCGAACACATAACATGCAAGGTTCCTCCATAGTTAATCTTCTTTTTTTTAGTGCATATTTTCCATCCAAAGTGAGTTCATTATTTATACAATGCCCATCCTCCATTTTTCCATTTTACACACAACACACATTCATACACTTCGGCATCCATTCGCCTCAATCAACATCCCATCCACGTATCCATACCATTTTCCTTATCTTGTTTATATTTGATGAATATGATACATTTCATAAGGGAGAATACATAGTAGCAAGAATCATATATCACATAGAAAACCTAGATTATTGCTAGGGCAAGTTAGTAGGGTGTACTAACCTTGAATCAAGGCTTGCTCATTGGTGTAAACCTTGATGGAAGCTCCAACTTGAAAGAAGAAAGTCCTTACTCGATCTATACTTGATTGGGTAGGAAACCCTCTTGAAATTACCGTAGAGAGTGCTGGCCTAGCTTGAGAAGGGAACCCCACACGAGCTTGAGCCTTGAACGTGAAGCAAAACGAGTTGGGGTGAGCTAGGGTTCTTAAACCCCTTTGATTTCTTCTCAAAAGCAAACCCTAGGTTGGAGTCTCCTTCTCCCCTCTCTCTAACTCCTAAAATCCTCTAAGTATGTGAATGAAACCCTAAAGGCTCGGGCAAGCCCTTATGGGTAAGGGTTTAACACCCAAAAGATGAAAACGCCCTTACTGAAATTCTGAAAAAATACGATACACCGATCGATCGGTGTTTAATACCGAGCGATTGGTCGCCTACCGATCGATCGGTTTCCTAATCGAGCGATCGGTCAAAAACCTGCTCTCTGAAAAATTTCCCCATACAAAATTTTTGACCAATCGATAGCTACCGATCGATCGCTGAATGGACCGAGCGATCGATCTCTGTAGGTCAGAACTGTTTTGGCCATATCTTTTGACTCGTTCGTCCGATTTCGACGATTCAACTTGCGTTGGATTTGTCTTTCAAAAACGAACATTTTTAACATTTCAGAATTTGCGATTTCTCCCTTATTTATTAATTAGACAACGAGAAAGACCAATTAGGCATGAAAGTGCTATTCATTAAGTATGGAAAGTCCGAGGTGCTATACCAGTTAGTAGGAACAATGGTCCCAGAGACCAAATAAGGAAAGAAGAAGTGTAGATGGTGGCTCCCGCAACACCAATAAGATTTCGGGCTCCAACTGCTCAGCTAACACCCAGAAACATCCGGTCTACCAAACAAAATCAGTGGCAGGTCCGTCAACAAAATAAACCCCCTCGAAACTTCACCCCTCTGCCTTACCTCCTCAGTCAGCTGTTAGAATTCTTAACCAAACAGGGTCTTCTCACCTTAAGAGGCCGTACCCCTCTCTTGCCACCCGACAATCGAAATAAGAACTACAGAATCGATCACCACTGCACCTTTCACTAAGGCCTCGACCATGCTACCAACTATTGCATTGGCTTAAAGTGCGCCATCCAAGATCTCTTGGATGAGAAAAATGTTGAACTAGCCCCCAGTAACACTAGCATCAACAGACACCACTGCCCCCACACAACAGTCAAGTAAATTTTATTGAGTGGGAAGAGCCTGGGGTAGGGCAGCCAAGACCCAGCGCACCGGTAGTGGATGAAAGCGTAATCAGACCTTCTTACCAGTCGCCTGTCATAATCCCCCTCCCTCAGTCAAACATCCAGAATTTCATACCTCCAATACAACTACCCTCTCTTGAACCAAACAAAGAGTAGATTATCTATACTATCCCATGCCCAGCAAACTGGCCCCACAGCACCAGCTCAAGCCTCTTTCGGTTCGGTCAAAATCCCCTACATCCCATCTCTGCCTTTTTGCCTTAGACCATGTACCCACTTCTCACTCTCTCATACTTGAGAGTGAAAGCATAGCCAACCTCATTTGATCTGGCCGGGTATATCAACCACCGGTGGCTGAGCCGGCAAAAGAGAAGGGGAAAGAGAAAGAAAAAGCAAGGGTATCAAACCTTGAGAAAGAGGCAGAAGACTCCGTAGTTCTACTGAAAATTCTAGAAAAAGTAGAAGAATTCTACATCATCCAACAATTGAGTAAAACTCCAGCCCAAATCTCCATCATGGGTCTTCTCCTGACTCTTGAGCATCACTGGAAGCAGTTACTCCGGGTATTTAACAACGCCCATGTAATACCAAATATCACGCTCGAAAAACTGAAACATATGGTGGGGCAAGGGTTAGAATCGAGAATTATCTCATTTACAGAAGAAGAAATGTCGGATGACGACAAGGACCACACCTGGGCTCTCTATATTACGGTACAATGTATGGACATAATTTTATCCGTAGTACTAGTTGATAAAGGCTCCAGCCTAAATATCTGTACACTATTTACACTGCAAAACCCGGGTCTGAGCCATAGTCAAGTAAAGAAGAGGCCTAAGACCATCAGGACTTTTGATAACTGAACAAGGCCGAACCTGGGTGACATTGACCTAACCATTGGGGTCGGACTTGCTCAGCTTACAATAAATTTTCAAATCGTGAATGTGTCAGCTTCGTTCACCTTGCTCTTTGGGAGGCCATGGATCCACGCGGTCGGAGCCATTCTCTCTTCTCTACATCAAAGAATCAAGTTTATTTAGGATTACCACTTAGTCGTGATCCCTTCAGAGGAATTGGAAAGTTCCTTTAGGGACATCCAGGAGCTGGGGCAAGACACTGCCCACATGACATACCATTTCAATTAGGTCAGTTCTATCGCCTAGATAGAAAAGCAGAACAAATAGGGAGTACCGCCATTTGTCAAGATGATGGCTAGAGTGAACTATCAATCAGGGTTAGGTCTGAGTTCTCAAAACCAAGGAATAAAGAAGAGATATGTGCCTTCTCGTTACACTCCATTATTCGGATTGGGGTACAAACCTAAGTTCGAGGATTATCTCTCCAAACTGATGAAAAAGAATAGCCGGTTGGCTAAATCAGAACTCCAACCCTACATATCTGTAACCTACCCGGTGGGAACATTCAAAGCCTACCTTGACGCCCCCTTGCACCCGTTGTCAGTATCTCAAACCCCTAGCCTGATGCCGATTCTTGAAGGATTCCAGATCCAGAAGTTTTCAGCATGACACAGATGCTCGACGAGCTGACTGTCGAAGATGCTACTGAAGCAGAAGATCCCGTGGGAGAGCAGGTCTGCACCCTCTCCAATAGCGCCAAAGCATCATCTAATTGTCGACCAGTAATCCGTTGGTGGACCGAGGCTCTCACCATCAAGGTCATCTAGGTCTGAGACAAGCAAGTTGCAGGACAGGTTGGTCCGATCAGATAGTGACCAAGCACCACTCTTCTACTTCTTCTATCATCTCTTTGCTCCTATTTAAAAAATCCAAAATCGGCTACTGTAGGCCCCTCTTTTGTTGAGTCAAATGTTTTGTAAATAACAATCATCTGTTTTTATCAATGAAAATCTGATTTTTAACTCAAAATTATGTTTTACATGAACATTCCAAATTGGCTGATGACGAAATCACACAGACCCTCCTCTTAGGAGGCCTAGTGTCCTGAAGCCACAAAAAACAATTAAACATGCTAAACTAAGCTTAAATGATTTTCCTAAAAATCACCAGCACTAGGGCTATCCCCGAAACCCTCATTGAACTTTCGGAAGTTGAGTATGACGAAGAGCAGGAAGAGGAACCTCCTTAAGAGATCCTAGATCTCTTAGAGCGCAGTGAAGGGATATTGCAGTTTAACATCGAGGATACCGAGACCATAAACCTTGGATCCGAAAATAACCCTCAGCTTGTCAATATCAGAATGAGATACTCCCATATGCACTCATGGCCTACAGAACATCTATCTGAATTTCAACTGGGGCAACACAATTTTCTATGGCTTATGCTATGGAAGCAGTCCTCCCCATCGAAGTGAAAATTCCATCACTTTAGGTGTTAATGGAAGCAGAAATCTCAGAAGCAGAATAGGCACAGCCCCGGTATGAACAGTTAAATCTGATAGAAAAGAGGCGACTAAAAGCCATCAATCATTCTCAGACTTATCAGAGGCGCATGACTAGGGCATTAAATAAGAAAGTTAAGTCCCGAAGCATCGAAGTCAGTGACCTTATTCTCCAGAAAATGTTGCCAAACCATCCTGACTCAAGGGGCAAGTTCATCCCCAACTACGAAGGCCCATACATTGTCCGAGAAAAATTCTCTATGGCGCCTTGCAACTTGGACGTATGGATGACGAAGACCTCCCAAAGCTCGTCAACATGGATAAAGCCAAACGATATTACGCTTAGGGTCTAGATTTGATACACGCTTTGCACTCGTTGATTCTCTAGGAAAGGACATGAGGCCACCCTTGACACCCTCTATGTTTCTTTTTGATTTTGATTGTTATTCTAAAATTTATGTTATTAATGAAATGCAATATGTTCCAATTACATCAGGTTTCAATAAGGAACAATGGATCTTATTTGGAGATTGTTTGTTCAGTTATTTCTGTGATTTAGTGGTATGACCGGATCCCCGGTTCGTAATCCTCGATGCCATGAATGCCAATTTCAGTTTGATTCCGGTTAATTATAACTCCAACCCTAGAAAAAATCATTACTAACGGTTCGTGATGCTATGGGGCGAGTTTTAACATGATGTTTTTATCAATTCCGATTCCTTAAATGGTTTTTCATTAAATAATTTAAGGAAAAGCAGTGTTGTACGTTACAATCGTTATGGTGAAGATGGTACATGGATGACATTTTTTATATTGTTTTAGGTATTTTTGGAAAGAGTCTTTAAAAGTGTTCTAGAAGAAATATATATACATATTCTTAAAAAAAAATATTTTGGGTATTATCTGCTACTGTTATTGGTTTATAAGTGAGTATTCTTGTTCAGTGAACACTGCTTGTTTGATTGAGCATATCTGGAGTTTTTTTTGGGGATATTAAGAAAGAATAAAATCCTCTACGACTATAACTGGACTCAAGGGAGTTCGGTTATGCCCCTGAAGTTGCCACATGTCCCTTTTGAGAACCCTTAACCATGGTTAAGGTCCATCCACCCCTAGAGTTCACCCATCTATCCTTAGCTTTCAGAGTAATAAACATTAATTAAAAATATTTTAATATTATTTTCTAACCATGGTTAAATTCTCTATTAATATTATAAAAAAAAACCAAGGATAGGTGGGTGAACCTCAGGGATGGGTGAATCTTAGCCATAGTTTAGGGGCGTCAAAAGGGACACATGGCGAGCTCAGGGGCATAAGCGGACTCTTAGAGTCCGGTTATAACCATAGTGGATTTCATTCCATTTTAGTATTGTCGGTTGAAATGTGTTTGAGAAGTTTGTTGATAGCCCCATGATGTTATAAAACAAGCTATAAATGACTATGAATAGGGACTCATGGCGACCTCATGGGCATAAGCGATACCGATTGTGGTTGGCGGGTTTGTGGAGTTCAATTTTGTGGGCAGCACTTTTAGTGATATGAATATAGGCAGGAAAGAGTGCAATTAGGACTTTCCGTTATTATGGTTTTTTTTTTTTTGGAGTTTTTTCCCTATATACACCCTGGGTTCTTTAGGAGACTCAAAATATATCTTATTTTCAGTTGTTTACTTTTATATACCACAAACACCTTTTTATGACATTTTTGCCCTTATGTCAAAAGAAAGGGTTTAAAAACGAAGGTGTTTAAAGAAACTCAAGGGTTTCTTCCTCACTGTCATCCTCTTCTCTCCTTATGACTTCGCGATTGATTCGTGAGTTTCATTCAAAATACAGATTCTTTCTGGTGTTTTATTTGTTTGATTCATGCTCTTTTTTTGTTTTTTGAGAGGATTTGTTTGATTCATGCTTATTAACTAATGACCGGTTAGATATGTTTAGTCTCCTAGGAACTGAATTTCTGTTGCCCTTTTATCTATATTATTATTCTTGGTTGTTATCTTCTATCTGTGTAATATAATATCTGAACCCTAACCCTAAGATTGATCCCCACCTTGGCATTTTAACTTTAAACCTCATCTTTTGATATAAGGCCAAAAATGACCTAAAAATGTGTTTAAGGTGTATAAAAGTAAAAAATTAGAAATGAGGTGTATTTTGGGTCTCCCAAAGAACCGTGGGTGTATATAAAAAAAAAAACTCTTTTTTTTCAAGGAATTATATCCACCTGTTACCGTTAAAGGTTTGGCGAGCTTTCTGAAGCTTATGGAGTTTTTTTTGGTATATGGTAAACACACACAGTAGGCCAACACATACACATGGGCTTATGAGAAGCTTATGGAGTTTGTCTACATGAATACATGCACAAATGCACAAATTTGTATTTGACAATACCAATAATTGTCGTGAGAAGAAGCAATTCATTTCTTTGCAAGTTGAAGGAACTAAAAAGGCTACGGGAAGCTGAATAAGAACATTTCTGTTACATCTCCTATCCAAAAAGAACTTGGTTCATTGGTAAACTGAACCACCAGAGTTCACTAAATACCAATCACCAAATTGAAGCCCACAATAACGTTACAGACATTCACAAGCTCTGGATTCATGCAATTAAATTGATATTTATTAAGTCTCACAAACTTAGTACCTAAAAAAACAAAGTTTATACTACTTCATATGGAGAAATTTTCCTGAATTTTTGGCATTGAGCCCGTTATTCTCTCTGAAAGTAGTTTTTATGTTATTGCTCAAATTATCTGTTATGGGTCTTCTTGATTAATAGATAAGGATTAAGGGAAAGTAAATGATAAAATTGAGGTTGAGGACATTACTTTCCAACGCCCGCGATATCAAAGTTTAGGGATTTGTCCATGTTTGCTAATTAAATTAGTTAGTGTACTTTATCAATTTTATGTTACTTTTGAAAACTTTGATAGTTTGCTTTAATCTTTGATTTACTTAAATTACCTACCATGTCATCCTTACAATTTATTATAATGTTTGATACTAGTATATCATCAAATCAAAAATTGAGATGTTTTGTTGTATTGCAATATTTCACATGTATTCTGATTAATCTTTTCCATCCTATCATTTTGTGTGTGTGTGTCTATATATATATATATATTGTTTGCAATCATCAAGACAGTTCACTCGCGTGCATCGAACATGCATTATGCTAGTTAGTCATAATAATAGGCCACGTACACACCATGGGCTTGTCCCAGTGGTTGTGTATGTCCCTTTGGGGAGTTGTGACTTGAGTTCGAGTCTTGGTGTGACTGTTGACACCCTACATGAGTACAAACCCCAGTTAAAAATAAAAATATAAAAATAAAAATAATACTAATAATAGCCCACGTACCTTCCAAAATCTCTGCTTTCATTAGTAATAATGGAAATGCTATCCACAGTCTCAATCTTCTATAGACGCAATGTGGTGGCTGCAAATGTCAAACATCTCCACAGCTTTTATTTTTTTAATATGTTAAATACCAAACATTTCCACGCACCTATTCTTGCGTTTGTGAAAAATTTTGGGCCTAATGAAAAATTCTTTTATAGTTGCAACGTACCGGCCAAGAGTTGCCTCTTTCACCACAAAAATAAGACCTAAAATAATTGGAAAGGATATGAGACGAGTTGTCTCTTTAGTAAAGGTGTGAAGAGTTGCGTCTAAGCGTGAGAGATTGTTGCGGATCACTCTCAATTGCTTCAGAGAGTTCAATTGCACCCACAGATCAACATGTGTCCCATTTAATCATGTCAACTATGGTTAATATTCATTAATCCTTACGTTGAACAATTTAACCTTGGTTTTTAGAAAGGGTTAAGAATTTTTAACCCTGGAATTAAATTTTTTCTTTCTAATAACCAAGGTTAATTAAATAGTTGAACCCAAAGAGTTAGTAAATCTTAATCATAGTTAACTCTTAACGATGCACGGGAACATCAGAAAGGAAAAAATAAATTTTAATTTTAATTTAATATATTAATTTAAAATACACTAAAGAGTATAGATTTAAAATGAAATGAAAATAAATGTCTTTGCTGCGATGCACAAACGTAAAATATAGAGTGAAAATTCTAAAAGACTTGAAATTTGAGGTTATATTAATTTAAAATAATATTTATTGCTAATCGATTATGAAAATAATAAATTTAAATTGCCTGAAAACAATCGAAATTATTAAAAAACTATAAAGACTTGAAAGTGCACGAACCAAAATAATACATGAATATTTATACCAATGGGTTGATTACATGTGGCCTAAATCATGTTCCACAATCCAGCCTGACAAAACTTTTTGGGAAGAGATTTTTTATTATTTGTTAAGATCTATGGAGTTTGAGACCAAATTGATAGCGAGACAACACAATATTCTGTAAAGAAAATAATATAAATCAAATGAGATGTCTAATAAATAATTTTAAATAAAAAAACCCAAACTTCAATCGGGTTAGAAATTGGAACTGGGTCCTAGAAACACCCACCTCCTTTACTCTCCCAAAAAAAGAGAAAATGAATCATGTTCAACACAATATATTGTAAAGAAAACTAGCAAATGCCCTGTGCGATGCACGGGTTTTTATAGTGAAAAAAGTAACCATGGTCAACATTACAAAAAAGAGGTGTGCTAGCCCCAGTCGCAATAACTCCCCATACGCAAGATTGGGGTGAACATGTGGTCTTGCTGCTCCTTTTAACACATTATAAAAACAAAAGTTCGGAACATATTTACCACTTGGTGCTAGGTCTTGCGTTTTTGGAAGATTGTGTCTTGGGTTAGCCTTTCTGTAAAAAATTAAAAAAATAGGAAAGGAGAAATAATAGGAAAAATAATTGAAAAAAATTATACCCACCTAATGTAGAACTATTAAAAAACATGTTAATTAATGCTCAATTTTTATTAAATAATTTGACTTATACATGAATCAAAATTTTCTAAATCATTGGTTATTGTTGAATCAGTGGTTTACACTTTAATCCCTAACATTAATTTACAATCAACTAAAAAGAAAAATGCAATTAAATACAACCCAAATTTTTCGCGCGGAATTTATTAAACGGTGACTTCATAACTGTGATCATAAATGTTTCGCGCGGAATTTATTAAATGACTCTTTAAAATATAGATCAGGATTTTTAACGTAAATGTGATCTAATATCTTATCAATGTATTTGTGATCGTATTGACAAACTTCTTTTATTTCAATAATTAATTTTTATTTCAATTACTTAAATTTTGATCTTGATTTATTAAAATGTGATCGTAGGTCCAATTAATCTATTTATATATGCTTTGTCTGCCTAATTGTCTTATTGGATTGATGTATACGAGAGAACATATGTATCTCGAGCGGGAAATGAAGGGAGGAAGATTATTTTGAAACATTAGAGAAGGAAGTCATGCACCACTAAATATGTGCAACCTATTATTTTTGTTCATTTCTTGTTATTCTCTAACTCAAAACTTACATTTAGGAAGGGAGTTGTAGGAAGAAAAAGGCATTTTTAATATTTCTCACTCGTGTTATACTCTTTTACCAAAACATGCATTTGTTTGATATAAGAGAGGAAATCCCTGCGAGATATACAAAAAAAAAAAATATAACAAATTATTTTACAATAAAGAGGAAATCTTTAATATTTTATGAAACTGTGAGTATTAAATAGTGGAATGACTTCTACTATTTCACATAGACAATTCGCTTAATAATAAAATATCACAGTTAATAACCAACCATGATCTTTGTATTTTAATTATGCTCACTTGTTTTATGAATGCACTTATTTATTATAGTCATGTCAGAAACATAACAAATGGGCGAACTAGGGAGTTAATGTCATCTATAGAGACACTATTAGCGAAGGTTAATTTACTCTATGAGTTTGATGTCATTCAATCTGTAACTTGATTTACATTTGATTTATATGTATATGGAGTAGTTGGTGGCGAATTGTATGTGTGGTATGAAGAGATACAAGTGGATAGGGTAGTAAACTGGGTTTATGTAAAAGATGAATTAAAAATAGAAAGAAAAACTATTGATAAGACAATCATGGTTTTTAGGATAACCGTAATCTTAGTAGTGTGACTTTTTCTATTTCCATTTGCTATTTATATTCACAATGTTAAAGATAAAAGTTATTTACTAAAAGATAATTTTCTATAATCCTATGATCACAGTTATGGATAATAACCATGGTCTTACGTTGACTTTTCACAGTTTTTAAAAAAATTTAATCACGGTCAAAGTAACCATGATCATACTAATACAATTCTTTGTTCTTAGAGTTACAATCACGGTTTATAAACAATCGTCAACCTTGGTCCCTACTTATATATACACAGTGGGTATCTCTAAATTGAATAAAGAGAGACATCTGAGCTTCATTGCTCCTTTCATTTTCTATAAATAATTTAATTAGCACATCTACCTTTGAGCATCAATGTTAATAATTTCTTTAGTATGTTTAGTTTGTTTTTTTACAAAACTTTCGAAGAAGGCCTCTTTGATGTATCCTCAACCTCAAGAATGTTCTTCATTTTCTAGATACAAGGAAGACCTTAGTTTCTGGATCGCTTTTGAGCAAGAAAGGGTTCAAATTGATTTTTAAGGTAGAAATTTTGTACATTCTGTATATGGAACTTTTGTTGGGAAGGGATACGCTTGTTAGGGATTCTTTAAATTAAATGTAAGTGCTGAAATTATAAATAAAGCATCTACTTCTTCTGCATACGTATATAGTCGACTGCATAAATTTATGACATGGTAGATTAGGACATGTAAATACTAACTCTTTGAGAAAAATGATGTTACTAGGATTAATTCCTCAAATCCCTTTAGATAAAAAACATAAATGTGAAAGATATGTAAAATCAAAATGACCTATGTGATCTAAAATCTACTGTCACAAAAGGAGGCAAAAAATATTTCATTACCTTTATAGATGACTATGGTAGGTTTTGCATTATTTATCTTCTTAAGAGCAAAGATGGAACTTTAGAAAAATTTAAATCTTCAAAAATTGAAGTCAAAAATCAAACTGAAAAGTTTATAAAAATATTTAAATCAGATTGAGGTGGTGAATATGATTCACAATTATTTCTTGAATATTCTAAATTTAATGGAATACAAAATAACAACTCTTTATTCTCCTCAGTTGAATGACATAGTTGAAAGGAAAAATAAGATTTTAAAAGAGATGATGAATTCTAGCATTATTAGCTTGGATTTCTGCCAATCCCCCCTCTCCCTTTGAGAGGATTTTTTTAAAAAAAATAGCTTGGATTTTCCGTCTAATTAATGGGAAGAAGCAGTTCAATCTGCTTATTATATTCTTAATAAAATACCTCAGAAAAATTCTGATAAAACACCCTATGAAATATGGCACAATAGACGTCCTTTTTTAAATATCTTAAAGTGTGCAAGAATTTAGTAAAGGTTGCTATACCTACCCCAAAGAGAATTAGGATAGGTCCTAAGATAGTTTCCTATGTGTTTATAAGTTATTCACATATATAGCAGTGCCTACAGGTTTTTACTAATTAAATCTGAAAACAGTGCAATAGATTCAAACAATATAATTGAATCTAGAGAAGCAGAATTTTTTGAAAACTGTTTTCCTTTCAAGAATAACTTTACAGGTAGAGATCCCGTCCATCATCCTAATTATTCCTCTTCTAGCTAGTCAAGTTATACCTAATGAACAAGGTAGTGCACCTATCAGTCCTTCTATACCAGGTATAGAAGAACTTGAACATAGAAGAAGTAAACATGGGGATACTAGTTTTGAACCTAATTTCATAATTTATTTAAGTGAAGATAATCCTAATTCTTTTAGAGAAGTCATGTATTCCTTTGAAACATATTTTTGGAAAGAAGCCATTAGTAATGAAATTGAACCAATATTGACTAATAAAACATGAGAATTAGTAGATCTTCCTCTTGGAAGCAAAATCATAGGGTGTAAATGGATCTTCAAAAGAAAACTTAGAACATATCAATCCCTAGATAAATATAAATACCGACAAGTAGAAAAGGGTTTTAAACAAAATGAGGGAATAGATTTCTTTGATACCTACTCCCCTGTAATTAGAATCACTTTTTTTTCGTGTATTGATGACTTTATCATCAATCTTTGATATTGGAATTCATCAAATGAATGTAAAAACCACATTCTTAAATGGAGAACTTGAAGAAGAAATCTAAATGGACCAACCTGAAGGATATGTGATCCAAGGTTTAGAACACAAAGTTTACATATTGTTGAATTCATTATATGGACTAAAATAAGCGCCTAAGAAATGACATGAAATTTTTTATAAAATATTATTATCAAATGGGTTCAAAATAAATGAGGTTGATAAATTTTTATATCTTAAATTTGTTGATAAGGATTGTGTAATCATTTGGTTATATGAAGATGACATGTTAATTCTTGGAACCAGTAGAGAAATAATTTTAAGAATTAAGAAATTGTTAAAGAAAAATTTTGCGATGAAGACTTAGGTAATGCAAATGTTATTCTTCGAATTTAAATTCTATGAAATTCAGAGGGGAGAACTCTATCCCATTCTTGTTACATTGAAAATGTACTTAAAAAATTAATAAGTTTGTTTGCAAAATCTGTGAGATCACCATTTGATCATAACAATGAGTCAATGAAACATATTGGAGATGGTGTATCTTAGCTAGAGTATACGAGAGTTATAGGTAGCCTAATGTATATTATGAACTGTACTAGACCAAATATAGCCTTAGTAGATATACTTATAACCCAGGGCGAGATTACCGAGATGCTTTAATCAAGGTATTAAGATACTTGAGGTATAATCTAGACTACGGTCTGAATTATATAAAGTATCTAACTATATTAGAAGGATACAACAATGCAAACTAGAAGATTTAAATAAATCTAAGTCCACGAGTGGATATGTGTTCACTCTTGGAGGAGGTGCAATATCTTGGAAATTTTTTAAACAGGCTTGCATAGTTCAATCCATGGAATATGAGTTCATACCTTTAGATAAAGTTGGAGAAGAAGAAAAATGGTTAAGAACATTACTAGTAGATATACCACTTTGGAATATGCCAATGTTTGCTATCTTACTACATTGTGAATGTTGGTTGCTATAGCTAGGGCTAAAAGTGTTTCATACGATGGGAAATCTTGACATATTTGAAGGCATAATTTTATTAAGGAACTATTTAATAAAGAAATTATTTCACTTGATTTTGTGAGGTCAAAAGAAATTATTGCAAATTTGTCGACCAAAGTTTTAGCTAGTGAACTAATCTACAGTACATTGGGTGATTCTGTGAGAGCACTAATTTTGATGCCTCTTTTCTCATCCCTTTAGTCTAATAGTGCTACTTGTATCAAGAGAAGGATGAGTCATTGACTCTTAATGTCTTCTAAAGCTGATTCATAGTATGATGTATAGTTAGAAGGCATCTTTGATTGAGACAACTATATAAGTGTGGAAGTAGGGTTGCTTCCTATGAGAATTTAGGCTACTCTCTAGAGCACTCATGAAAATCGGGAAATTGCAAATAGCCAAAAATGTGCACAACAGAATGAACTCGACTGCAATTTTTCTTAAGTTATAGTGTGTGTGATATGTTGGTTAATTCATGAACACAATGACTTGATTCAAGACATAGTTCACTAAGCTCTTCATTGATTCGCCTTACCTACACTAAATCAAGGTTCAAGTCCAAATGACACTATAAGCACCCCATTTTTGCACCCTGCGTGAACCCTGGGTCAGGGAGAATGAGATTCACAAAGTCCCAACCTATTTTAAAAATGGACTAAAATATCATTTTCAAAAATAACCAAAAATAATATTTTTTAAAATGCCCAAATTTTTTTCTTGACTAAAATACCCCAACCTTCTTTTGGCCAAAATATCTCTTATCCCATGCACCTTAATAACCCATTTTTTGGATAAAAATCGTATAATCCAATTTTCCCAAACACACCCTAACCCCCCATAAACCATCTACTAACATCCTAAAAACCAAAACCATGACCCATGCCCAAAAACCTCAAGCCCAAACCCACTTTCCCTTTTATGAAAGGTCCCCTTTACCTTTTTTTCTCCATAACCCAACATCCCTTTACTTGTATAAGGGTGTGAGACCCTAAGTTTCTACTATTGAAAAAGGAGGAGATAAGGGTGCACCCTAGGGTTTGTACACCCATTTTAAAGGTTTATCCTAACCCCCTCAAACCTACCCTACAAACCTAACATACCCGACAACCTACCAAGTCCCATGCATCCCTCTCTCTCTCTCTTCCTAAGTCCACCAATAGGGATCGTCCTATTCTCTTTATAAATAGGAGACCCCTTCTCCATCTCAAACCATGGTCTCACAACCCCAAGACTCCCAAAGCCCATGCATCCCTAAAGCTTTTCACCCCTTCCTCTCATTGACGGTTTGAGCTCACACCAAATTCAAAGCCTCACTTTCCCAATCTCTATTTACCCCACATCAAGACTCGCATGAAAGTATGCTTCTTTTTAATTTTAGAAAAACAGTTCTTGGGGAGCATACATCGAATCCCAAGATCTGACTAAGATTCTAATTGATTCTATTCAATGAAGGTTGAAATAACATTCACCTTTGCGACTTTGAAATTGTTAAATCAAATCCACGTTAGAACAATACTCGCAAAACTTCACAAGTGTCAAGTCTCTTTCGTGATCCACACGAACCTTCTTTTTCCTTTAAAGCTTTTCTCTAATGGAAGCTAACGGCCTTCCAAATTTCTGCTCTAGGATCTTGAACTAAAGATCATTTCTTTAAGAACAAGATTGGTTCTTCTTCTCCATGTTCAAAACTTAGAACATAAGAGAGAAGATGGGTGATCGTTCACCATCCATGGGAGGAGAGAGAAGTGGGCATGAGACTAGATGAGAGGAGAGAGAGGAGAAAATCTGGAGAATGAATTAATTCTCCCAAGGGTGGGCGTCCACCTATATATAGAGTTCCCTCTTGGTTGCTTGAATTGCAATCCAAGTATAACACCTCAACTTTATCCTAATCCAATTAGGATTCCTCAATTGTTTCCTTAATGATTATTCCTCTAATCCAATTAGGATTAATCTTAAAAGAAACTAACCTTATCCATTAGTAACTAACTAATCTTATCCTTATCCAATAAGGAATCTTGAATTAGTAACTAACTAATAGAATCTCTAACAATTAGAGAATCTTTAATTAGTAACTAACTAATGGAATCTCTAACAATTAGGGAATCTTTAACTAGTAACTAACTAACTAACCTTATCCTTATCCAATAAGGAGTTTTTTTTAATTAGAAACTAATTAATCAAGGTCCTCATCTTGAAGTGGGCGTCCCACCCTGGGTGGGCCCCACTTCCACATCCAATGTGATTTTACCTTTTTGAGCTTCACTATACCATATAATAATTACTTAGAGAAATTAATTAATTTAATTAATAATTAAATTTAAAGCTTTAAGAAGGTCCTAGTGTGTGGGATCTAAAGGGATATCATATTTTCGGTTGTGGAACCAAGTGCTTAACATTTTTGGTTGAAACATTGTTGCTAGGAAACACTTTCCTAAAACTCCATTAGGATCATAGAATGTTATCTAAGTCCCTAGACTTCCACCAATCACAATATTGTCCATTAACACAATGTGACTAACCTCCAGAAATTAGAGAATTACTTGTAAATACTATCTCACAATTTATTTACAAATAAATTCTTCTCATTCTGATATCACTTGTAAGCTTTCGGGATTGGAATAATTCTACTGTCCAGTCCCTAGCTTATGACTAGAACCCTTTCTCATGATTACTTTTTCATTGAACCGAACCTCCAAAACAATTTTGAAGAAACATTAGAAAAGAACTGACATATATATATACTTTTCCATATTGAAAATATCAACTTCGATAAAGACCATTTTACCGAAAAGCTCCAGTATTGGATTTAACAGTCCAGTTCAACAAGTATCACCTTGATATCATTATCTCCAATTAAGGAGTTGTGGATTCCTTATTAAGTGTTTACACACTTCTCCAAATATTGTGTACATAACCCAACGTACCCGGAGTTAGTCCTGTGTATTGGACATTGCCGATTGGCACATCGAAGCCATATTGATAGATGTTTGAGAAGATGTTAACCTCTCAGGTCTAAGGACAATTATCGAATGGATAACCCTTATACAATCTAATAGTGTATTCCATAGGGTATTCACTAATGACCCCATTCAGTATTATGTACTTGCTACATATACTCACATGTTAGTCAAGAATCAACACTCTCTGTGAATGAGATTCATCACACTATCTTATAGAACTATATATGTGCAAGCCATGATGAAGTACGTCGTCCAACTAGTACTCTAGAGGCTTCGAACAATATTAGGTTTATAAGGAATTGGAAAATCATATCTCCTCGCAACCATTGCATGATTTTCTTATAATGTTACCTATGGAACTTTATGTCACCATCAAATGAGCAGTAATTAATATAAATACCCTTTATAGTTGGTTGTGTGAATATGATGCTTGTCTAATCAAAATAGAAAAGTCTCTTATTGGCTTTCGAGGGCATATATGTCCAACATCACACCCCACACAAAAGCTCACACTTCTTTCCTCTACACATTGGCCTCACACCCAAACAATCAAAGACCCAAGACACCCAAATACACAAACAACTCAACCACCCCAAAGGGTTCTTACCACCGTCCCTCACTAGCTCTCTCTCTCTCTCTCTCTCTAGCAATGGGGCTGCTACATATAGGGTTGTTGCACCTACAAGGATTTTGGGTGTACTCTCTTCCTCTCTGCCTGCATATACATCTCATCTGCAATCCACTTTGGGTCGACAAATTCACATCAAGTTCGTGCGTATATCAACAGCTAGCGACTATATAAGGGGCTTGTGGATGCACCTTGAGAGAGGAATTTGCAAGAATATAGTTCAACGTACAAGTAGTAAACCATTCTTAACCTGCTATCTCTGTGTTCTTTCAATTCATGCATAAATAATATTGCATATGAACGGGTTGATATTCTCTAGGGGGTAGTTCTTGAGCAACTAGCCCTAATGTCTACTTCTAAATCATGCAAATTTGTTGAGTCTAATGGATGGGTGGTGGGCTGGTTAATGGTTAGTAACCCAGATTTTTAAAGGCTATTTAAGTCATCATGTACCTGTAAGTCCAATGACCAACTGCAGTCGCCTATACTTCTTTTGTGTCTCCAACCACGATCCTCCTCAGATCGATCTACATCAATGACGGCTTTAGATTCCACCGACCAAATATCACAATCACGATCCTCTTAGGATCGATGTCGCGACCCGAAACCCACCCTAGGAGTTAGAGTGAACTTTGGACAACTAATCATGACTTGCTTGACAAACCATCCTGCAAAAACCCATAGAGCATATACAAAGAGGATATAACAGCGGAAACATACTCTAACATGGTACAGCGGAAGTCTACCAAACCTCTATGTATATACATACGTAAATCCAAGTTTATATAAAAAGGAAACTAAAAGAAAGTGTGGACATGCCCGCCAAAATACATGGATATATCTCTCTCAACTCACCCACAGCTACATCACTTAGAATCTACTACCATCTAATAGTAACCCTCGACCGGAGGTTCCTCTAAAGGTTCCTCAACGTACTCCTCCTCCACCCATGGGCCAGGAGCACAGACATCAAAAGGAGCAGCCGCTCCGCTATCACCTGCCGACATAAGAAGTACGGCTGAGCATGGAATACTCAGCGGGTACCAAATACTAACCAATAGTCGTAGCATAAAAATGGCAATACATAAATCAGGAGCAATTCATATATGTTAAACGGAAACAAGTCATATCATACAAGGAAGTAAAGCAATTTATAATCATGCTTGCATTTCATAAAAAGCCAATAAAACCTCTTGAAATCATCGTGCACTTGACTTGACTTGAAATATCTTTTTCGTATTTGAAAGTTTGTCGTGTTTGTCTTGCTTGATCTTGTCGAGCGTGCCGTACATGTCATGCCATGCTATGCGTGTCAAGCGTGCTTACTTGTGAGATACACTTGTGAGATATCCTTGTCAGATGCACTTGAGAGGGAAGGGAGACCCTTCTTTATGCAATGCACTTGAGAGGGAAGGGAGACCCTTCTTTATGAGATGCATGTACTTGCGAGGGAAGGGAGACCCTTCTTTATGCTATGCACTTGTGAGTGAGGGGAGACCCCTCGTGGAATGTTTGTTCTTGTTTTCTTGTGAAAAGCGAGGTAAAACATATCGTAGGATATGTCCTACCTCTAACCATGTTCTTGAAAACCTCGGTAAATCATGTCATGCATGCCGTGCTCGTGGGAATCGTGTACAAACTTGCATTTAAATTTAAATATGACATTTGGGTAATTCACAACACATATAACATCAATGATTGAGCAATGCAATATTCACATCATTTAGGGAAAGCAAGAAAACACACTATCATAGGTCCTAGTAATTTCCATAATTTATTAGGCATGCATTTCCTAATTTACAACTCACTTTATTCACCTTGGCATTTCATCAAACATTGTGTGTTCATTATTCATTTAAACCTAAATCATGCTTTTCTAGGTGAGTTTACTCACATCATAAATGTGTGTTTATTATGGATACAATGCCCTCCCCCGTTTCAATCATCACAACACAACCATTGGCATCCAATCGCATATTTCATCTCCATTCACCACGTTCACACTTCCAAACTTATAGCACATGTACAAAGGAAGGAAACAAGGAGAAAATAAAGGAAAAAGAGGAGCTATGACTAGGGGGTAGCAAGAAGTACCGACCTTGACAAATGAGGGAAAAAATCCCCTTCCAAAATGTGCATGAGTTGTTGCCCTAGCTTGGGGAAAGTGCTCCTCACGAGCTTGAACCTTGATCTTGAAGAAAACGAGTTTGAGGATGATTGTGGGTCTTGAAACCCCTTTGATTTCTCCCCAAAACAAACCCTAGGTTTGGAAACCTTTCTCCTCTTCCTCTAATTCTCAAAATACTCTAAGTGTTATGAATGAACCCTCAAATGTTCGGGCAAGGCCTTTAAGGCATGAGTGAAACGCCCAAAAGACGAAAATACCCTTAATGAAAATTTGTGCAAAACACAGAGACAGAGCGATCGGTGTTTATGACCGATCGATCGGTTGCCTACCGAGCGATCGGTCAATTGACCGATCCCTCGACCAAAAATTAACTCTCTGAAAAATTTTCCCATACAAATTTTTCGACCAGTCGATAGCCTCTGATCGATCGGTCCAAAACCGATCTATCGCTCCATGGACCGAGCGATCGGTGCTTTGCAGGTCCAAATTGTTTTGGCCATATCTTTTGACTCGCTCGCCGGATTTCGACGATTCAACTTGCATTGGGTTCATACTTCGAAAAGGAACATTTCTGACGTGTCAGAATTTCAAATTTCTTCATTATTTATTAATTGTACTACTTTAAAGGCAATTTGGCTACGAAAGTGCTAAGCATTAAGCATGAAAAATTGGGGGCTCTACAATCGGTCTCATTCGTAAAGGCTCAGGATCACACAGACCAATTTTTTCTTTCCAGAATGGGTTGATGGTTGATTAAAATCAAATCCTAGATGGATTCCTATCAATGGGGAAATCCAAGCAAGCAAGAGTGAAATCAAAGGCTTGCAATCTCTAGGATGGAAGAGTAGTGGAAAATGGGTTTGGGAAACCCTAATAATCCTTAAGAAAATCTCTCAACACTCTCTTAAACTCTTAGGTTCGTTCTAGGGAACAAACCAATATATAGGGATGCAAAAAAATAATTGGAAACTGCTGAAAAGCCTATTTTCGTGCAGGTCGTTAGAATGGCTAAATAGCTGTTCGAACGGCCAAAGAATGGAGCGCCATATAGCTACTATAATTAGGTTTTTAACAAATCCATTTGAACATCCTTGAGGGCATTCAAACGGTACAGAATGCCTAGCTGGCTGTTTCAAATGACCAACTCCAAATTTCCTTAACAATTGGAAATCCCTCAAACTATCATTGTTACTACTCACCTAAGGTATATTGATTATTCTAAGTCAATTCCTCCTAAGGTGTACTAGGTATCTAGATCACTTACCATCCTACGGATTGATACGAAGGCGATGATCGAAATGTCTTCAGTTGATCTATATGGATTGAAATGAAGGCGATGATCGAAATGTCTTCAGTTGATCTTTTTTGGTCTTCATCTTCACTAGTCTTAGATGCTTGAAGACAAGGACACAAGACACATGACTCACTATTTTGACAACGAAATAAGTCAATTTCAAAATATGGACTTTACAATCTCTCCCTTGGCAATTCCTTGATAAAACCAAACTGAAAAATATGACTTGACACAAACTCACCCAAACACATCAAATGACGAATTAGGTCATTATATGACTCCAACCATAATTACATGACACAAATTGAAAAATAACCTAGATTGTAAACAATGAAGCTCTTGCCATGCAATCTCTATCTGCTGCAAACCTGTACCCTATGCATGCTAAATAAACGCCTAGTGAAGCATGTTGGAATATGCAAATAAATAAACACAGGTATTACAAGGTATGTACTGAATAAGGGACAAAGTACCCTAACATTCTCCCTCTTTTTGGCACAATTGCCAAAGGTGGGTAGGAAGCCAATATCATAGGAAAATATTAATTTAGCATATGTAATATCAAAGCAACCACAATACAACCAAGCAACCACGGACAATACGGGGACTATAGAGCGGGGGAACAAAATTGCAATATAAAGCTAAAAATCTCCCTCAATAACTCAACTTGATCTTCTCCCCCTAAGATCAAGGACACCACCAAACGGACAATGCAACTCATGCTAGAAAGGCCCATGCCAAATAAAAAGGAAAAACACAATAATAATAATAATAATACAAAAAAATATCATGTGTCACACAAACATGCATCATAAGCATTCCAAGCAGTAGTATTTTAAAATTACAAATTCAATAAAGAACATAATTAGTTAGTCCGATTGAGGATACACATATAGAATACTAAAGCATAACCAATTCACTTAATCACATTTAGTGAACAGTTCAAAAGTGAACTTTGTGTGAAGTGGTGATCTGACTAGATACTAAATCAAGTTTTCTTTCCCTTTCCAATGATATGACATTAACCACTAAGGGGACTCTTGGAGACTCAAATCTGAGAAGTCAAACCTAGTTAGCTAATTTTTACATGTTGGTGCTCCTTTATCTATTTATATTCAACTCAATAATCATTTTTTTTACTTTTGGTCAAATACCTCCGAACTTTGTAAGAGTTCTTTTGATGTTATTTTTCTGAACATTTCTTTTCATGCAATGATGGATTTCACACTAACAGGTTGGTAGTCTTGGCTATTGGCAGAAGAGGCTTTCACACTAGCAACTTATATTGATAACTACTGTCTGCATAGGTAGCCAT
Source organism: Tetracentron sinense (assembly GCA_015143295.1). Taxonomy (NCBI): domain Eukaryota; kingdom Viridiplantae; phylum Streptophyta; class Magnoliopsida; order Trochodendrales; family Trochodendraceae; genus Tetracentron; species Tetracentron sinense. The sequence continues at coordinate 17,211,959 of CM026555.1, read as the reverse complement.
TACTTACTGTTTACACCCAATAGTAGTTTTCACACTAGCCTAGTTGGTAGCCCTTTTTATTACAACCATTTTTGCTCATAGAGGAAACACAAAATGGGGATAGCTAACAATATGATCATTCTAGATTGGTCATCCTAGGTCACACTTTGGGATAAGGCATTCATATACAGATTGAGAATTAGACCTCTCAACAGAATCAGTTAGAGTGCATGTGAAATTGCAAAGCATACACACATGAATAATTTTCTAACTGTGCAAGATAAACCAGTCTAATTTTTAGCTTAACCAGTAGACTATAAAGGTGATATATCCTCAATCAATAACAAACTCATGTTCAACCCTGGACAAGTATAGAAATAAAGATCACACAAGGAATACAGCTCATACAAGTTGAACAAGGGCAACAAGACAAAAATATTTTTGGAGTTTATTGTTTTTCAATGTTTTTAAAATTTTCAAAATAAATAAATAGAAAAACCTACGAAAGCAAATAACCATTAGCAAAAATGAAAACTACTAGTATACACAAAAAGCATAGCACTAGGACAAGAAATACTCAAGAAAAGCACACCTTAGGCTATGATTGGCATGGTCTAAGTGAAGCCCTTCTGATATTCAATTCTCACCTAAATGGCTTTAACAGATTTATTGACCCTTTGGTCAATAACCGTTTTAGATGAGGTTACAAACAAGACCTTTTGGCTCTTCCTCCTATTCCTCCTTTTTCAAGATTGAGTCTTAAAATTATGGCGGGCATTATGGTTCTCCCCGTTACTTCCTTTATATTTAGCATAAGGAGTATCATGACCATGCCACATTCTAGAGTTATTAGAGATTTTTATTATATCTTCATTTTACAGCTTAGACATATCTACTAGTACTTCAACTCTCCTTTAGGGATTTCCATTAAAAAAAATTTGGTTCCTAGAATCATGACTAGGCATACTCTGAAGTTTAGGACATCGAGGCCTAATATGACCCTTCACTCCACATTTATGACATGAAGGAATGAATTTCTCAGTAGAAGGGTCATTTCCTTTAGCAGGAAGGTGCCTTATAGCACCAGACTCAGTGTTTGAGGTAGATGGAGTTCCCTTCTCATATCCACATGATGTTGCTCAAAGATATGCGGTACTCTGCAGTACAGTAAAGGGATTATCGATCCACAGAGAGTAGTGAAGATAAGGAACAATAGTAGAGAATGAGTTTGTAGAATTTTTTGTAAAGAAAGTTCAATTAACTTGGAGAAAATATAAGTGAGAGACAGCGCCAAGGCATAGGGTTTTCTTCCCTCAATGGTACAATGTCAATTTGATTATCCAAGGTATAACTCAATTGAGGGTTTCACATCCCAAACCCTCAATCGGAAGATTTAGAAATTTAGATTATAATAAAAAGCGAAAATCAATTTCCAATCAATTATTCAAAATGAGTTTTTACCTAAGCCCGCACTTTATCAAAAAAACTTGAGGATGACGATATACCCAGAGGCAATACCGCATCAAATAATAATATTCGCTAAGATGAAGGTTCTTCATTTGAGAAATCAAGAACTATTACTCAACTATGAGAAAAGCTTGACTGAACTCGTGAAAATGTTTAAATCTAAGAGATTCAATTGAAAGAGAGATCAAACAAGAAGAACAATTAATATAAAAATCATAAATGTTAAAACACTAATTGGATTAAATCAAACTAACATCACCTCATTAAAAAAATTCCACCCTAGCCAAGGCTAGGGATTTAGCAATGCGTACAAAGGAAAAACTAAAACTATAAGAGAAGAGAGAGGATTCAAGGATCAGAGAGATTATCTAATAACAACTCTCTCTGAGTTTATATAACTAAAAGGGAAGAAGAAAATTGAAAACAATCAAAATGGAAACTTCTAAACACAGAATCCCACTCAAAATAGTCTTCACGCATCCAAAATGGTGAAATCCCGCAACCACTGATCGATCGGTCGCTCTTGACCGATCGATTGGGTCTTTAAACAAAATTTCTAGAAAAAAAAGCATTGTTGGCCAATCGATCAGTGGGCTCTAGTCAATCAATCGGTCCTCCACCGATTGATCAGCTAGTGGCTACCGATCGATCGGTTGATGCCGATTTTTGTCTCTCTTTTTCTTCTTTTCTTCCGACTTTTAACTCTTTTTCTTCCGTTGATTTCCACGAAACTTTTATACTCGAATTCCATGTATAATATAACATAAAAAATATTCAGAATTCACAATCAATACATGGGGAAACAAGTTTAGAATATATGATTTAAATTTTGGATTCAGACCAGATGGGGCTCTATAGGGTTACAAAATAATTAGTTTTGAGTGTACTTTTGCACACTCATCACCACACCTCTGATCTTGCTCAATATTAGCTAACTTGATTTCAAGACTTGTCTTTTGATTAAGACAAACATGTAAATCAGATTTAAGAAGTTGAATCTTGACAAGGAGGAAAGCATTTTCTTCTCCAAGCTGAGATACAATGACTTTCAACCCGGAAGCCACTTGGTATGAGGCATCTCTTTCCATTTTAATAGATTTAACCTTCTTGGTCATGAAAATTTGAGCATTTTTCATCTTTAGGCATTACTCAAACATCTCATCATAGGTTATCTCGAGGTCTCCCTCAGAATCCATGTCATTCTGACTCTCATCATCCTCTCCATTACTATGGTGTTGGTCACTCACAACATTTGAAGAAGATTCTTCAATCCCATATAAGGGAGTAGTGAAGGCCATATAACCCTTGGTCTCCTCATAAGATGAACTATTCGATTCCTCAGATTCAGATTCACTATCATCCTTTACCTTACCCTTAAATCTTTTTTTATTTAATCACTAGGTGGTAATATGGTCATAGCTTTGGCATTCATACCATTAAATACCTTGGGATTTATTGTCCACACTTTTAAGATGTTTCTTATACTCATAGTGTTTGGACTTAGGTTTATCAACAGATTTTCATCCTTTCGGATTAAATCTTCTATTAAATTTTAGAAAATTTCTGAATTTCTTAGCAAGAGAAGCCATTTTTTCTTCATTCTGCTTAGAGTCATAATCTAAACCATCTATGGATTCTTTGACAGATTTCATGGCAATAGACTTTGGTTTCTTAGATGGATGTAGATTCAACTCATAGGTTTTGATAGAGCCAAGGATGCAGATTCAACTCATAGGTTTAGATAGAGCCAATTTTTAGAGGGCTTTTTAAGGAAATCTGGAGCTGGCCAGTAGGCCGAGGGGTAGTCCGGTAGACTAGGGTTTAGGGCTAGTAGGCCAAGGATGAAGCCTGAAGGCAAAGGAGTGTGTTAACCCAGGGTTAGGGTTGCTAATTGGGGTTAAAAGGGTGGTTAACCATGGTTAGGGGTGCTAACCATGGTTAAAAAGTCCAAAAGTTTATTTTTTGGTCTTTTATATTTTTCTGGATTTTTGGGATTTTTCTAAATTTTTGTGGGGTTAAATGGTGTTTAACCATGGTTAAAAGTTAATCGGCGGCTGTTTTAACCATGGTTAAGGGTCATGCTAAGTCAAAAAATGGGCCTAGAAGGTGTGGCAAGGCCTAGAATGACCTCCTACTAGGTCTAGGCCCTGTACAAAGCCCGAAATTAAAAATTTTCAGAATATAGGTAATCGGATTACCTCCATTACAGTAACTTTTTAATCATAATTTGTGAGGGTTTTGACTGGGGTTAGGAATCACCCCTGGGGAAAATAGAAGTATGGTCAGGTAACCTGAAGTCTAGGGATTCTAGTGGGCTTGGTCTCAGCCCAAGAGCACCTCGGATGTGGGCCCCAGGGGTGCCTAAAGTTGGACAAAAGAAAGTATACATTGGCGGTAATTTGATTACCGCCAATAAGAAAGATGTGCCTTTTGGACCTGTCGGTAATCAGATTGTCGACAGTTTGAACAGCTTTGTTAACCAAGGTTTGGGGCCTTGCTAACCATGGTTAGGTTTGGCCCTTGGGTCTGAAAATTTGCAGGACAAAGAGGGGAGTAAGAGCTTTCTAATGGGCTTAGAGTGGCCCCAGGGCACGAGGTATGTGGGCCCCATAGGGGCCCAAAGTCACTGTAAAAGAAATCTAAAGTTGTCGGTAAATAGTTCATCAATAGAAGGGCAGTTTGGGTTTATAGGCCCCCTAACCATGGTTAGGGGTCGAGTTAGGACCTAAAATTTCACAGGGGAGTAGTCAAGGGTCAGAGGTCTCTAACCATGGCCCTGAAACTGACTAGGGCCTGGCTTAGCCGCGGTTAACAGGCAGATACAGAGAAAAACTCAATGGTGTCGGTAAAGATAATACCGACCCCATACAGATTAAAAGAATGACATTTCCCCTTAGTGGGGACTGCACCACGAGTCACCAGGAGTTCCTTCATGGATTGAGGGACCCCCAAACCCCTCAGGGAGTGGCCATGCACGTTGTGAGGGTATTGAACCCAAGTTAAGCCTCTAGGGGGTTCCCCACACCTGGATCCCTATCCTTGGTTAATGGAAGCTAAAATAACATTACGAAATAAAAAATGGGACCCCTGGATCTGAACCAGGGGTCCCTTACAGTGATAAACAAGGTACACAAGAGGAGGGTAAGTTTGCTACCCTGGATCAGCGTCTCCAGGTAGCTGAGCTAAGCGGTGGTGGCACCTGGTGGTGCTAGAACTATGGTGAGAGTTAGGGGAGGGTTGGTAAGCTTCTAGGAAGGCTAAGGGACTTCCCAGGTGGTTGTAGATAGACTGTGGTGGTCTGTTGGAACTCGGGCAGGGGTTTGAGGCTTTAAAAATGGGGTCCAGAACCCATGGGGATGCACTGGCTTTTATAGAGCAAAGAGGAGAGGCCAGGGGCAGGTTGGGCAACAGTAGAGGTGTGGGGAGAAGGCTGGGGAGATGCCCAGGTGGCCAGGAGGGTCTGGGATACGTGTTCTACAAAAAAAAATAGGGTGGCTGTAATTCCATTACCGCCACTCTCCAACGTCTGAAAATGGGGGTGTCGGTGAACTGATTACCGACACCCTGGGTTTATTGCCATTATAGGCCAGGCCCTCACACACTTGGGCCGAACTGTGGATAAGCTTGCCTTTTTGAGAGCTTTCCCGCCTATTTTTTGAACTAAGGGGATGTGGGCCCCACCCTAGTCGATCCTAGAGGGTTGTGGGCCCATGTTTAGGCCCACAAAAGGCCTTAGGCTTGGGTTTTGAGGATTTGGACTAGGCAAGTGGGCCTTGAGCCCGAGGAACTTAAACCTAGGTTTGGCTAGGGTTTAGGCTAGGGCTAGGTCTAGGGCTAGGTCTAGGGCATGTCTAGGGTTAGTCCTAGGGTTTAGCTAGGGCTCATCTAGTGTTTGGACTAGGGTTTTGGTATACCAATGGTAATGGGCTTTGAGCCCAAATGTTTTGGTTTTAGGTTTTTTAGGGTTTAGGATCTTCCTAGGGTTTTTTTAGGGTTAGCTTCGGGTTTAGGCTAGGGTTTAATGGTTCTAAATGTAATGGGTCTAGAGCCCAAGGTTTAGGTACTAGGGTTTGAGGGCATACCTAGGGTTTAGGCTCAGGTTTAGGGTATACCTAGGGTTTCCACTGGGGGATTGACTGGGCTTTTCAGGGTGTAAAAATTAGGTGCTTACAACTGCGTCTCTTTGCCGAAGAGTGCTAGGATGACAATTGAACAACAAAGACTGCAATCATCCTATTTTTACACCAAGATTGATGAGATGGATGATGAGATGCATACATGTTGTGCCCATGGTGAGTGCGGTGAAGTGATGAAGACTACTGCTAGGGGATAACGAGTAGCTAGGGATGAGAGACAGATGCAGAGATGGCACGGACCAGAGGTGTTGGCCGAAAGCAAGGTGTTGCTCCGAAGCGGCGAGGGGTTTGATCGTAATAGTGTCTCCCGGAGGATATTAACCGGATCGATCAGGGGACGCATGGGGTGTCAGGAACACACGGGGTGTTGGACATATGAGGTGTCGGCATATTGACTCGGCATCAATGGAGACTTGGGATGTCAAGGACACACGGGGTGTTGAAAAAGAGGACATGCAGTGAGTGTCAGCGGGTTGACAAGATGTGTTTTGTCAACGGAGACTCGGATGTCGAGATCACACGTGGGTGTCTCTGGGAGATGCATGTGGTGAGTGTCAGCGTGTCGAAAGATGAGTTTTGTCGATGGAGAATTGTATGATGGGGGGACATGCAAGGCATCGGCATCTTGACTCGGCGTCAATGGAGACCTGAGATGTCGAGAACATACGGGGCCATCTTTGAGGGGACATGCTGTGAGCGTTGGCAATTTGACTCGGTGTCAATGGAGACTATATGATGTCAAAGACACACGGGGGTGTCGAGGGGTGTACATTGTGCATATGGATGTCATGCAAGGGATAAAGGCGAGGATGCTTTTCCATGACTCTGCTGACTACTGCTTGTTGGGGAGACGCGGAAGCTGCTTCTTATGTTTGTCTTACCGGGATTGCATAGTGCAGGTTGGTTTAAATGGATTTTGAAACCAAAAGTTTATTTTTAAAAACCTTTTTCAGAAAAAGTGTAGAAGACTTGTGTAAAAGATTTTTGATTTTGACAAAAGTATGCTTTGTTAGCTTTTAGATTTGCTAGTAAATCACCTTAGATTAGGGCTTAAGGGGATTTCAAAATCTCTTTTACTCTCGGAGAGCTGAGTATGATTTAGAGCAGAATGCTATCGGGGATAGACGAGTTTGTCTAAGTGTTGTTGCAAGCTGGCTGGACTTATATCGAGGAAAATCTTTCTAATGGGCTTCAGAAGCTGGTTAAACTCTTGTTGAGGCAAAGTAATGTTGAGAACTGTTAGAGGCTTCTACTGAGGGATCCGTTGGGGATTGAAGATTGTTATGGCCTGTTGCCATAGAATCTGCTGGGGAGTAGATCTCTATTGTAGACTACTAGCTGGGGAGTAGGTCTCTGTTATAGACTACTGGTGGGGAACTTAGGAATTTCCGATCTGTTGGGGCCTTCCCGATGTTTGCCTGTATGCTTAGGGATATGCCCTGGAGTGACACACCTGCTGGGGGATATTCCCTGCTGGAATCTCTGTTGAGGATGCTGCTCCGTTTGAGAGATGCTGACTGCTGAGGGTGATTGGGGAGTCCGATGAGACTGGTTGCTGCTAGATTGTGTTGCCAAATGGGTTTTCAGCTATTTCTCCCTTTTTACCCTTGGAATGACCAAGTCATGGGGTTCGCATAAGTTTTGCGCGATGAGGCCGTTGTCGATTTTCCTCATACCTGTGAAGCTGATTGATTTTTTGTCCATTTTTTACCCCTAGTCTCAAGATTAGGTCTGGGTGTCGTGTAATTTTTGCGCAATGAGGCCGTTGTTGATTTTCACTCATGCCCGCGACTTGTTGGGGAGATAAGTATGCTCCCTTTTCATTGCCCTAGATTGTGTGCCTGTGGGGATTGTACTCCGCTGAGGATGTAGATATGATTTTGCGCTTGCACTCGTAGGTTTTAGGAGATCTAGGAGGACTTAGAGTAGGACGAAATGTAGGTTGGGGGACCGAAGTTTGGGACACCCTAGAATTGTTTCCTTTTGCTACAATTGGCTTGCATGGGGATCTTGGTTATGTGGGGGAGATTTGCACCTTTGATGCTTCCAGTAAATAGAGATATTTTTTGCTCCACTGAGGATTGTCCTCTCTAGTAGAGGCTGACTCTTTGGGGATTTTTCTCCATACGGGGAGAGTTTGATTCCACTGGGGAGATTGATTTTGGAGAAGTTGATTCTGTTGGGGATAAAACCCGGAGAGATTGTTTTCGCTCGGGGAGTCCCTGACTTGGAGAATGTTTGGACTTCTATTTTGGATTTTCCTTTAATGGAATATTTTGTAAACTTGGTGTCGACTCCGCTAGGGAAGCTAGGATAATTTGTCTCTGCTTGGGGAGTGACTCTGTGGGGGGAGAGTTGATGACTCTTTCTGGGGAAAGAAGATTCTGAGATGAGAGTTGGGGAATGATCACCCCTTTTGTGATCGTACTTGATTTGTCAGGTTGCCTACGTACCCTTTATAGGATCAGGTTATGACGTAGTTCAGGCAAATGCCACAGATGATGAGAGAGGATGTCCCTGAAAAGTTTGTTTGAAAGAAAGGCTGTTAGGCTCAAAGGGGCTAACTAGCGGATATCATGAATTTGTAAATAGGTTTACATTAATGGGGATAAAGAGTGTGCCAAGGATGGCCTCCTGTCATTTCCTGGAGATTCTACGAGTGAAAAGCGCTTATCCGATTTAGACCCTAAGCGTAGTATCGTTTAAATTTGTTGATATTGACGGGCTCGGGGAGGTTTTCGTCATCCATACATCCGAGCTGAAGGGCGCTGCCTGAGAATTTATCTTGGATGATGTATGGGCCTTCGTAATTGGGAACTTGCCCCTCGGATCAAGGTGGATTGACAACACTTTCTGGAGAACCAGGTCATCGACTTCGATGCTGCGAGGCTTGACTCTTTTGTTGAATGCCCTAGCCATGCACCTTTGATAGGCCTGTGAATGATTGATGGCTTTCAGTCGCCGCTCCTCAATCAGATTTAGCTTTTAAAATCGAGTCTGTACCCATTCTATTTTTTAAACTTTTACTTCCATTAACACTCGGAGTGATGAAATGTCTACTCCGATGGGGAGGACTGCTTCCATACCATAAGCCAGAGAGAATGGTGTTGCCCATATTGAGGTTCTGATGGATGTTCTGTAGGCTATGAGCATGTATGGGAGCATCTCATGCCAAGTAGAGTAATTGGTTGCCATCTTCTTGATGATCTTCTTCAGGTTTTTTTGGTTGCTTCGATTGCACTATTAGTCTAAGGCCTGTCTGGAGTGGAATTGTGATGTTGTATCTTGAATTTCTGACAGAGGTCAGTCATCCCCTTGTTGCAGAAGTTTAGAGCAATGTCTATCACAATCTCAAATGGAACACCATATTTGCAGATGATGTCCCTTTTCAGAAAGCACTGGACTACGTAGGCTGTCACATTGCCATAAGAGGCTACCTCGACCCATTTTGTAAAGTAATCGATTGCAACCAAGAAGAATTGATGACCGTTTGATGCTTTCGGAGTTATGGGTTTGATGACGTCGATGCCCCAGTCAGAGAATGGCCAAGGAGCAGTCAGATTGTGCAGCTTTGTCGGTGGTGCATTGATCTTGTCAGTATAGATTTGGCACTGGTGGCACTTCTATATATGCCTGTAATAGTCACTTCCATGGTGGACCAGTAGTAGCCCAGCCTGAGAATTTTCTTGGAAAACATCAACCCGTTCATGTGTAGACCGCAAGTTCCTCCGTGATCCTCCTCGATTATCTGTGCTACTTCACTGGTCTCTAGGCATTTGAGCCAAATCATGTTCGGTGATCTCTTGTACAAGACTCTCCCTAAGAGGACAAACTGGATAGCCAGTCTTGAGATTGCATGACGGTCTATTTTGGTAGCATCGAGAGGGAAGGTCCTGTCCTCAAGGTATTACTTGATGTCTGTATACCAAGGCTTGTTGTTTAAGACTACATCTAGTTCGAGGTAGTAGGTAGGCTGATCCTGTTGCTGAGTTTCAATGGGCCATAGCAAGATGCTCTTAAGGATCTGAACCATGGAAGCAAGAGTGGCCAGTGCATCTGCGAATCTGTTATGGTTCCTGGATCTGTGGCTGAAGGTGATTCTCCTGAGCTGAGTGATCAGCATGTTGAGGTAGGCTAAGTACGGAACCAGCCTGGCTTCCCAGATGACCCAAGATTCATTTTGAAAAAACAATTCGGTGAACCTCAAATCAAGGTTTGAGTCGAGAACTCACAAAGTCAAGGGGATTGTTAGGGCTTCCTATAAGTCTATCTACCCTTTTTGATGTTTTAACAATTAAGTTATTAAGTTAAGGGATGATGTACTTTAAGTGCGGAAAATAGAAAGCCAAGCAAACCACAACACAAGGACTTTTATGTGGAAACCCTTCCGAGAGAAACCACGGGACCTAGTCCAGCCATGAGAATCCACTAAGACAAAGTAAACGAGAACTTACAAGACTCGAACTTGACTCCTTCGAACTCGACACTACGATCTTTCAGTTCTTAGTCCTCCATGCCTCGAAAAGTCATCAAGTACTCACAAGTCCCGTGATCAACTGCAGCCGCTCGTACTTCTCTTTGTGTTTCGAAAACAGTCCACGATCTTCCGATCGATCTCCGTCAATGACGGCTTCGGATTCCACTGACCAAATCACACTTCCACTATCCGTCTCAGATCGATCTTCTTTGCAAAGGCTTCGAAAAACTCTGGCCAAGGTGTTCTATCTAGAACGGGTTGATGGTTTGATAGAAATGAATACCTAGATGGACTCCTTTAATGCACAAGTCTAAACAAGCTAATATGGAGCTTTAGGCCTGTAATCTCTAGGTAGAATGCACTAACAAAGGGAAGGAGAACAATAAGATCCCAGAGTGTTTAAGGACTTTAGAAGGAGTTGAAAAACCTTCTCAATACTTCCCCAAAGTTATTTTGTACGAACTAGATGGGTTCTATATAAATAGGGAACACAATTCAATGTTTAGAAGTTGCTAAAAGTTTGTTTAAAAACTCAAAATAGGCAAAAAATGACTAAGGAAGGGATTTTAGCAAAAGTCCATATCAGGGTCGACCCTGGGGGATAGTTGGATCGACCCAAGTGTACATTTCGGTCAACCGAACCATCCTCTAGGGTCGACCTCCAAAAATCCAACTCTCTGGTCATTTTTCCCATACAAAATCCCTTATACCCAGGGTTGACCCTCAATAGTTAGGGTCGACCCTGAGGTGCAAACCTGAAATTGAAACTTCATTTTTGGGTCTTATATCCTTCACAAAAGTTGTAGCTCTTTTTGATGCGGTCGTTTGACATATTATGGAGCAAAATCTGAGCTAGGGTTTGAGAGATACGCCAAAAACAAGCAACCTTGGTTTTTTGAAAAATTTCAGATTTTTAAATAAGTTTTGCACTGTTTATCTCATCACCTAGGGTCCGTATGGTTAGTTTAGGACACTTACCACCTAAGGCATCATGTTAGGATTATTCTAAGTCAATTCCCACCAACGGTAGCATGGTATCTAGGTCACTTACCATCCTATGAAGGAAATGATCAAACCGAGTCTTCAACGGTTTTCAACTTCGCTTGTTGTGGATGCTTGACAGCAATGACCCAAGATACAAACCTAGACACCTAGACTCACTTGTTTTGACACCAGAATATGCCAACACATAAAAAACATGGACTTTACAATCTCCCCCTTTGGCAATTCTGTGGCAAAACCAAACTAAAGTACATGACTTGACACAAACTCAACTAAACACATCAAAACGGAGAATTAGGACATTGCATGACTCCAACATTATTACATGACGCCAATTGAAAAATCATCTTAAATAAATACACTGAAGCTCTTGTCAAGTAAATACTGTCTACTGCAACCCTGCACCTGCACATGCTCAAAAACAAAATACCCAGTGAAGCATGTGTGGAATATGAAAATTAGTAAACACAGGTGAAGCAAGGAATGTACTGAACTAGGGAAATACTACCCTAACATTCATCCCCTTTTTGGCACAATTGCTAAAGGTAATCATGAAACCAATATCACAAAGAATATACCAATGTATCACATGTGAAATATCAGGGTAATCACAGTACAACCCAGTAAATGCAGACAAAAAGGGGATTTAGAGAGCAGGGAACATGATAGAAAGATAACGCATAAACTCCCCCTCCACTACTCAAGCACAAACTCCCCCTCAACTACTCAGGCACAGAACTCCCCCTCAACAACTCAACTTGATCTTCTCCCCCTAAGATAAAGGATACCACCAAAAACAGGGCACTTATGCTAGAAAGGCCCTATGCCAGACAAAAAGAAACCACACAAGAAAAATATCACGTGCCACACAAACATGCATCAAAAGCATTCCAAGCAGTAGTAATTTAAAATTAAAAATCCAATGAAGAGCATGATTAGTTAGTCCGACTGAGGATAAACATCTAATTAAATCTCATGGAATGCCAAAGCATAGCCAATTTACTTAGTCACATTTAGCGAACAGTTCAAAAGTGAAGCAATATGTGTGGTGTGGTGGTCTGACAAGATATTAGATCAAGGTTTCCTTTCCATTCCAAGGATATGACATTAACCACTAAGGGGACTCCCGAAGACATAAATCTTAGAAGTCAAACCTAGTTAGATCAAGATATGCTGATTTTTTACATTTTAGTGCTCCTGTATCCATTTTATTTGACTCAATATTTTTCTTTTATTTTTGGTCAAATACCTCCAAAGTTCGTAAGATTTCTTTTGATGATCTTTATCTGATCATATCTTTTCATGCAATCATGGCTTTCACACTGTTCCAGTAGGTAGTCCTGACTATTGGCAGTAGGGGCTTTCACTCTAGTGACCTAGATAGATACCTACTGTCTGCCTAGGTGGCTATTTCATACTATTTGCATCCAATAGTGACTTTCACACTAGCCCAGTAGGTAGCCCTTTTCATTGCAACAATTTTTGCTCATGGAGGATACACAAAATGGGGTTGACTAACAATATGGTCATTCTAGATTGGTTATCCAAGGTCACACTATTGGGATAAGTTAAACACCTACAGATTGGAGAATAGACCTCTCAACAGAATCAGTCAGAGTACTTATGAAATTTGTAAGGCATACACACATGAATAAGTCTCTAACTGTTCAAAGTAAAACCAGTCTAATTTTCAGCCTAACCAAGAGACTATGCAGGTGATATATCCTTAATCAGTAACAAACTCATGTTCAACCCTAGACATGTATAGAAATAAAGATCACACAAGGAATGCAGATCATGTAGGTCAAACAGGGGCAACATGACAAAAATATTTTTGGATTTTATGGTTTTTAATATTTTTGGATTTTTCAAAACAAAGAAAACAGAAAAACATTCCAAAGCAAATAAAAACTAGTAAAAAGAAAAAGCATACTAGTATACACAGACAACATAGCACTAGGACAAGATATATCACAAATAACACACTCTAGGCTATGACAAGCATGGGCTAAGTGAAGCCCTTCAGGTCTTCCTTTCTCACCCAAACAGTTTTTGAAGTTTGATTGACCCTTTGGTCTCTAACCATTTCAGTTGAGATAGGTTTGACCTTTTGCCTCTTCCTCCCGTTCTTCATTTTCTAGGATTGAGTCCTAGAATTATGACGGGTATTATCGTTCTTCCTGTTACCTCCTCTATATCTAGCATGAGGAGTGTCATGACCATGCCACTGTCTAGAGTTGTGAGCAATTTTCATCACATCTTCACACAAACTCCTAGACTTGTCCACTAGGACCTTAACTCTCCTTTGAAGATTCTCATTAAAGTTGTTGTGGCTCTTAAAATCATGATTGGGCATTCTTCGAAGTTTTGGACATCGTGCCTTAATATGACCCTTCACTCCATAGTGTTCGAGGTGTGACGAAATTTTCTGAGTTAAAGGGTCTTTGCTATTTTCAGGAGGGTGCCTTTTAGCACCAGACTCAGTGTTCGAGGTGGATGGAGTTTCCTTCACATCTCCACACCTCTGATTTTGCTTAAGATCAGCCAAGTTAATTTCAAGATTTGTCTTTTCATCAAGACAAACATGTAAATCAGATTCAAATAGCTGAGTCTTGGCAAGGAGGGAAGCCTTCTCTTCCTCAAGCTATGACGTAAGAGCTCTGAACCCTGAAGTCACTTGGTCTAAGGCATTTTTTTCCATTTCAATTGATTTGATCCTTTTGGACATGGAAAATTGAACCTTTTTCAGCTTTAGGCATTCCTGAAATAGTTCATCATAGGCTGCCTCAAGGTCTCCCTCAGTAACTGAGTCATTTTGACTCTCATCATCCTCCTCACCATCACTATATTGTTGGTTACTCACAACATTTGAAAAAGATTTCTCAATCCCAGATAAGGATGCAGTGAAGGCCACATAACCCCTAGTCTCATCACAAGAAGAACTGCCTGATTCCTCAGATTCAGATTCACTGTCATCCCTTGCCTTGCCCTTAAATCTTTTCTTATTAAAGCACTCAGCGGCAATATGGCTGTAGCCTTGGTATTCATAACATTGAACACCTTTGGATTTCTTGTCCACATTTTAAAAATGTTTCTTGTTTTCAAAGTGCTTGGACCTAGGCTTTTCAAGGGATTTTTGTCCTTTCGGGTTAAATCTCTTATTAAGTTTCAAAAATTTTCTAAATTTCTTTGCAAATAAAGCCAACTATTGTTCTTCATCCTTCACTATCTGAACCATCTATGGATTCCTTGACGGATTTCAAGGCAATAGTATTTGGTTTCTTAGATGGGTTTAGATTTAACTCATAGGTTTGGAGTGAACCAACCAACTCTTCAATTTTGATTGCATCAATATTTTTGCTCTCTTCGATGGCGGTAACCTTCGATTGAAATCTCTCAGGTAGAGACCTCAAAATTTTTCTCACAATTTTAGACTCTGAAATTCTTTCCCTTAGATTGAAACTAGAATTGACAATGTCACTCAGATTAGCATAAAAACTGTCAAAGGTTTCATTATCATCCATCATCAATTTTTCAAACTTAGAGGTAAGCATTTGAAGTTTAGAGATTTTAACAATTGTAGTCCCTTCATGGGTAATTTGAAGAATGTCCCATGCCTCATTCGTAGTGTAACATTTAGAAATACGTTGAAATTCTTCGAGTGTGATAGCGGCGAAGATTGCATTTAGACCCTTGTTATTCCATCTACAACTTTCAAGTTCCCCATTGGTGCATTCAGAAGAAGGTTAAGGGATTGTATGGTCATCTATGGTCTTTGTTGGATGGGTCCAACCTTGTTCAATGGAGAACCATACTCTCTCATCTAATGATTTTAGAAACACTCTCATTCGAGTTTTCCAATAGGCATAATTATTCCCATCAAATAATCGGGGACAAGAGATGGATCCTCCCTCTCTTTGGAGATTCATATTCACTGAAAATATGAGATAAGATCACACTAAAAAGTTATTGAACCTGCTCTGATACCTATTTGAAAAAATAATTCGGTGAACCTTAAATCAAGGTTTGAGTTGAGAACTCACAAAGTCAAGGGGATGGTTAGGGCTTCCTATAAGTCTATCTACCATTTTTGATGTTTTAACAATTAAGTTATTAAGTTAAGGGATGATGTGCTTTAAGTGCGGAAAATAGAAAGCCAAGCAAACCACAACTCAAGGATTTTTACATGGAAACCCCTTTGGGAAAAACCACGGGACCTAGTCCAGCTATGAGAATCCACTAAGACAAAGTAAACAAGAACTTACAAGACTTGAACTTGACTCATTCAGACTCAACACCACGATCCTACAGTTCTTAGTCCTCTACGCCTTGAAAATTCATCACGTACTCAAAATTCCCGTGATCAACCGCAGCCGCTCGTACTTCTCTTTGTGTCTCGAAAACAGTCCACGATCTTCTGATCGATCTCCGTCAATGATGGCTTCGGATTCCACCGACCAAATCACACTTCCATGATCTATCTCGGATTGATCTCCTTCGCAAAGGCTCCGTAACACTCCGGCCAAGGTGTTCTATCCAGAACGGGTTGATGGTTTGATAGAAATCAATACCTAGATGGACTCCTTTAATGCACAAGTCCAAACAAGCTAATATGGAGCTTTAGGCTTGTAATCTCTTGGTAGAATGCACTAACAAAGGGAAGGAGAACAATAAGATCCCAGAGTGTTTAAGGACTCTAGAAGGAGTTGAAAACCTTCTCAATACTTCCGCAAAGTTAATTTGTTTAAACTAGATGGGTTCTATATAAATAGGGAACACAATTCAATGTTTAGAAGTTGCTAAAAGTTGGTTTAAAAACTCAAAATAGGCAAAAAATGACTAAGGAAGGGATTTTAGCAAAACTCAATATCAGGGCCGACCCTGGGGGATAGTTGGGTTGACCAAACCATCCTCCAGGGTCGACCTCCAAAAATCCAACTCTCTGGTCATTTTTCCCATACAAAATCCCTTATACCCGGGGTCGACCCTCAATGGTCAGGGTCGATCCTGAGGTGCAATCCTAAAATTAAAATTTCATTTTTGGGTCTTGTACCCTTCACAAAAGTTGTAGCTCTTTTCGATGTGGTCGTTTTGAAATATCATGGAGCAAAATATGAGCCACGGTTTAGGAGATACGCCAAAAACAAGCAACCTTGGTTTTTTGAAAAATTTCAGATTTTTAAATAAGTTTTGCACTGTTTATCTTATCACCTAGGGTCCGTATGGTTAGTCTAGGACACTTACCACTTAAGGCATCATGTAAGGATTATTCTAAGTCAATTCCTACCTATGGTAGCTAGGTCACTTACCATCCTATGAAGGAAATGATCAAACCGAGTCTTCAACGGTCTTCAACTTCACTTGTTGTGGATGCTTGACGGCAATGACCGAAGATACACACCTAGACACCTAGACTCAATTGTTTTGACACGGGAATATGTCAACACATTAAAAACTTGGACTTTACACATTTGCCTGACAAATTACCAAAGATGAGTCACCGTAGACGTCTATCTCCTCAATTCCAATACCCAGGGCTTCTTTTAGACCACTATGTAGGCCTCGTACTCTGCTTCGTTATTGGAGCATCTGAACCATAGCTTGACTGAGATAAGAATGTGTGCTCCCTTAGGTGAGATCAGGAGTACTCCTGGCCCATGCCTGTGACTGTTGGCAACTCTGTCAAAGTACAACTCCCAGTTGGAGTATTCTCGTTCTTCTGCCTCTATGTACAGGATAGCTTCATCTGGAAACTGATCATGTACAGACACGTAATCCTAGGTCGGACTGTGGCCGAGGTGATCTGCTATCGCCTACTCCTTGATTGAGTTCTGTGTCATGTACGTGATGTCAAATTCAAACAACATCATAAGCCATTGGGTAGTCCTTCTGGTAGTGGCTGGATTTTCTAGTAAATAATTTCAGCGGGTCCATCTGGGAGATTAGGACTACCGGATAGGAAAGCAGATAGTACCGGAGATGCTGAGTAGCCCAGACCAGTGCCAGACATGTCTTCTCAAGAGGGTTGTACCACTCTTCGTACTCAAGCAGATGCTTACTGATGTAGTAGATGGCTTGCTCTGTCTTGCCTGTCTCGTCATGCTGTGCCAGGACGGACCCCATAGAGGTTTCTTGCACAGAGATGTAGAGTAGTAGGGGCCGTCCTGGTGTGGGAGGCACCAATACTGGAGGGTTGAGAAGATACTGCTTTATTCTATCAAAGGCTTCTTGGCATTCTACTGTCCAGACTGTCGGTGTATTTTTTCAGAGAAGCTTGAAGATCGATTTACAGATCGGAGTTAGCTGAGAGATGAAGCGACTAATATACTAAATTCTACCCAGGAAATCGTGGATCTCCTTTTTAGTTTGGGGTGCTGGCATTTCAATGATAGCTCTGGCTTTAGCTGGATCGATCTCAATGCCTCTCTTGCTGACGATGAAGCTAAGGAGCTTTCCAGATGAGGCTCCAAAGACACATTTGGCCGAGTTCAATTTCAGGCCGAACTCTCTCAGTCTATCACAGAGCTTTTTCAGGTCTTCCGGGTGCTGTCAGGCTGTTGGAGATTGATGATCATGTCATCCACATAGATTTCTGTTGACTTGTGGATCATGTCGTGGAATAGTGCCGTCATGGCCTTTGATAGGTTACCCCTGCGATCTTGAGTCTGAAGGGCATGAGCTTGTAGCAGAACGTGCCCCAAGGTGTGATGAAGGAGGTCTTCTCCATGTCTTCCTCTGCCATTCTGATCTAGTTGTATCCATAGAAACCATCCATTAATGAGAGTGTCTCGTGCCTTGCCGTATTGTCGACTAGAATGTTGATGTGCGGGAGAGGGAAATTGTCTTTAGGACTGGCCTTGTTCAGGTTCTGGTAGTCGATGCATATCCGGACTTTACCATCCTTTTTGGGCACCGGTACAATGTTGGCTTACCACTCGGGGTAGTTTTCTACTGCCAAGAAGCCTACACTGATCAGCTTTTCAATTTCTTTCTTGACCTTCTGTGATAATTCGGGCCTCATCTGTCTCAGTTTCTGTTTAACTGGTCTGACGTCAGGGTTCAGGGGCAGTCTGTGTATCACCAATGCTGGGTCCAGGCCGGGCATGTCTGTATATGACCAGACAAAGATGTCACTATAGCTCTTCAGGAAGTTGATTATGTCTGCACTCTACTGTGGGCTCATGGTCGTGCCGATCTTGACTAGCTGTGGATTGTCTGTGGATCCCAGGTTCACTGTCTCGGTGTCCTCAATGTTCGACTGCAGAAGCTCTTCACTATGTTCCAAGAGGTCTAGAATCTCCTGAGGCGGTTCCTCATCCTATTTTGAGCTATACTCAACTTCTGAAAGTTCAAGGAGGGTTTCAAGGATAGCCTTGTCGGAGCCGATTTCCCTACAAATCATCAAGCTTATTTTAGCAAGATTATGTTTTTATATTTATGTTGGCTTCAAGACACTAGGCCTTCCAGGGGAAGAGTCCATGTGATTTCCTCATCAGCCGATGCAAATGTTTTTTTTGAAAAACATGTTTTTGAGTCAAAATTCAAGGTTTCATTGATAAAAAGGTGGACTGCTTACAAAATGACTTGGCAAAAAGAGGCCTACAGCTGGCCAACTATTTTGGATTTTGCAATGGGAGCAAAAGAGAGATAGATTAAGAGAAGAAAGAGGCTGATGCTTGGATCACTGCTTGTCCAAACCAACCTTCCCTATACTGTCCTGACCCTGGCATTGAACGGCCTCAATTTTAAGAGCCTCGGTCCACCAACGGATCAATGGTCAGTGACTGGACGATGCTTCTGTGCTGTTGGAGAGGGTATAAACCTGTTCTCCCACTAGGTGGTCTGGTTCTATTTCTGTATCTCTAACAGCCAGCTCTTCAAACATCTGGGTGACGCTGAAGACTTCCGGTTCAGGAATCCTTGAAGATTCGGTACCGGGTTGAGGGTAAGGAATGTTAGCAACGGGTGAAAGGGAAGTTTTTGGATAGGTTTCAAAGATTCCCACAGGGAAAGTGACAGACATGGGGTCGGGATTCAGGTTTTGCCGACTATTTGTTCTTTGGTGTTAGTTTTGAGAAATAGTCCTCATACTTGGGCTTGTATCCCAGCTTGAATGGAGAAGTGTAGCGAGGAGGTACATATATCTTTTTCATGCCTTGGTTCCTAGCCCCGAGGCCCTGCCCTGGTTGGTACTTCATTTTGGCCATCATTCGGACAAATGGTAGTACTGCTTTCTGGCTCTGTTGTTCTACCTGGGCGATAGAACTGACTTTTTTGAACTGATAGGATATGAAGGCTGAACCCTGCCCTAGCTCTTGGATGTCCCTGAAGAAACTCGCCAATTCCTCAGACAGAATGATGACTAGGTGGTCATCCTAGATGAATTTGATCCTCTGATGCAAGGAAGAGAGAATGGCTCGGCCGTGTGGATCTATGGCCTCCTTAAGAGCAAAGTGAATGAGGCTGGTACATTCACGACCTGGAAGTTTATCAGAAACTGCGCTGGTTCGACCCCGATGGTTAAGTCTATGTCTCCCAAGTTCTGGTTGGTGGTGTTATCAAACACCCTGATAGTCATGGGCCTCTTCTTCACTTGGATGAGGTCCAAGCCTAGGCTTTGCATAGTGGATAAAGTGCAGACATTCAGGCCGGGGCCATTACCAATGAGCATTGAGGAAAGATTTCTGTCCATACACTCCACTGCAATGTATAGGGCCTGAGTGTATTCCCTGTCTCTGTGAGGTATCTCCTCTTCAGTGAAGGAGATGATTCGAGTACCTGCCCTACCATCCGCCCCAGTTGTTTAGGTGAGATGTCTCGTGTTATATGGGCGTTATTAAATACCCGAAGGAGTTGCTTCCTGTGATGTTTTGAAGTCAAGAGAAGACCCAGGATGGAGATCTGTGCCTGTGTTTTACCAAACTGCTGGGTGATATTGAAATATTTTGCCTTCTCAAGGATTTTCAGTAGAAGAGTCAAGTTTGCTGTCTTTTTCTCTGGGTCTACCACCCTGCTTTGTCCTTTGTCTTCTCTTTTACCGGCTTAGCTGTCGAAGGTTGGTACACCTGGTCGGATCGGGTGAGGTTGGCTATGTACTCACTCTCCAAGATGAGAGAGAGAGGGTTGGGTACATGGTTAAGGCTGAAAGGCTTAGAAGGGATGTAAATGTTGAGGCTTGAGCAGAGGCTATGGGCTAATTGGCGGGATAGGGACTGGTGTAGACAATCTGCTCTTTGTTAGATTCAAGAGCTGGGATTTGTGCTGGGGCTTGGATGGCTTGACTGTTTGACTGAGGGAGAGAGATTATGACTGGAGGCCGGTATGAGGGCCTGATGATGCCGTCACTGATTGCGGGTGTGCAAGGTCTCGGATGCCCTACCCCGGGCTCTTCTTACTTGATGAAATTTACTTGGTTGTTGTGTGGGGGCAGTGGTACTTGGTTGATGCTGGTATTGCCAGGGTCCAACTCAACCTTACCTGTATCCAGAAGATCCTGGATGGCGCACTTTAGGCCAATGTAGTAGTCTATTGCATAGCCTGGGCCTCGGTGAAAGGCGTAGTGTTGATTGGCATCATAGTTTTTGCTTTGTTTGTCGGGTGGAAGGAGAGGGTAGGGCCTCTCAATTCGAGAAGACCCTGCTTGGTCAGAAAGTTAAGTAGTTGACTGAGGGTGTAAGGGAGAGGAGTAAAGTTTCTAGGGGGACGGGGTTGCCCTTGGTTTTGTCTAGCCAGCCAGGTGTTCCCTGGTGCTGGCTGTTGTTGTACGGTCGGAGCCACTAATCTGATCGGTGTTGTGGAAGCCACCAAGTTGACATTCTCTTTCCTTTTCTGGTCACGGGGACCACTGTTTCTGCTTGTAGAAGCTACTGTGGGAGGATCGAGCCCAAGACTGGAATGGATGGCACCACTCTGAATCGCTGTTTCGATCGGGGCACCTGTCTAGACAATTATGCCAAAGTTTACGACCGGAAGAGTGACCATCAGGGTCGAATAGGGCTGTTTCAGAGTGCCCATGAAAATGCTTGCCAGCTCTTCCTTAGGGATAGGAGTAGAGACTTTTGTAGCCGTCGCCCTCTAACGGGAGGCGTACTCCAAGAAAGATTCGTTGTTCTGTTGGCTCATTTGCTCGAGCTAGTTCCTCAGTGGGTAGAGCTCTTGGTTAAAGGAGTACTACTCCACAAAACAGTCCATCACATCCTACCAGGTTTTGATTCTTTGTTTATCAACTGATATCCACTAAGTAAGGGCTACTCCCTTCAGACTCTTCTGGAAATATTGTATGAGCAGCGGCTGGTTCTTGTTGTACAGGAGCAGGTCCCCCAGGTAAAGCTATAAATGTTGTTTTGGATAGTCGGAGCCATCATATTTGTCAAAGTCTATATCGTGACCCAAAACCCACCCTAGGAGTTAGAGTGAATCTTGGACGACTAAATTATGACTTACATGACTTGCTTGACAAACCACCTGCAAACACCCACAGGGCATATACAATAGAGGATAACAGCGGAAGCATTACTATAAGACACAGTGGAAGTCTAACAACCTCTAAGTATATACACATGGTCCAAGTTTAATACGAAAGAAAACAAAACAAAGAAAATGCGGACATGCCCGCCAAAATACATGGATATAATCACTCATGCTCACCCACAGCTAATCCACTCAGAATCTAACACCACCTACTAATAACCCTCTACGGGAGATTCCTCCAAAGGCTCTTCGACGTACTCCTCCTCCACCCATGGACCAGGAGCACAAACATCAAATGGAGTAGCAGCTCCCTCAGAACCTGCCGACATGAGAAGTACGGCTGAGCATGGAATACTCAGCGGGTACTAAATACTAACCAATAGTCATAGCGTGAGATAGCAATGCACACATATATATATATATAAGATAGGAACAGTTCATATCATACAAGGAAGTAAAGCAGTTTGTAATCATGCTTGCATTCAGAAAAGCCGATCAAACCCTTGAAGAACTTGTGCACTTGACTTGACTGAAATTACCCTTTTTATGCTCGAAACCTTGTCTACCGTATCATGCGTGTCATGCTTGTATCATGCGTGTCATGCCATGTCATGCTTGCTTGGAAAGTAAACTACTTGTGAGGGAAGGGAGACCCTTCTTCCTAGAATGCTCATACTTGTCATGCCATGTATTATGCTTGCTTGTTCGGAAAAGTAATCTACTTGTGAGGGAAGGGAGACCCTTCTTCTTAAATGCTCATGTCATGTCCTCAACTTGTGAGATGTCCTTGTGAGATGTACTTGCGAGGGAAGGGAAACCCTTCTTATGATAATGCATGATTGACTTGTCCTTGCCAAGAGCGAGGTAAAACATATCGTACGATATGCCCCACCTCTAAACCATGTTCTTGAAAACCCCGATAAAACATGTCATGCATGCGTGCTCGTGAGATCGTGTGCATACTTGCATTGGAATTAAATATGACATTTGAGGGATTTCACAATATGTAGCATACGCAATTTCAAACAAATAATCACTCATGACATTTTTGGGAAAATGAGAACTCACACTATCATAAGCCCTAACAAGTTACATAATTTAAGCATTTATTTTCTTGATTTTAACATTCATTTTATTCACCTTGGCATTTCCTCAAGCATAGAGTGTGTCCATTATTTATTTAAACCTAAATCATGCTTTTCTAGGTGGATTATACTCATATCACACTTGTTTGTTTATTATTGGAACAATGCCCTCCCCATTTTAATCATCACAACCCAACCATTGGCATCCAATCGCCCATTCCATCTCCATTCACCATTTACAACCATCTACCTCATAGCACATGTGTAAATAAAGGAAATTAAAGAGGAATAAAGTAAAAGAAAGAACTATAACTAGGAGGGTAGCAAGAAGTACCGACTTTGAAGAAATGAGGAAGAAACCCCTTGAGAAAATCCTCACTTGATTGGAATGATCCAATCTTGATTTGGGGAAGATCCAACCCTTGTTGAAGCTTTTCTTGATTCCAAAACAAACCCTATTTGGAATCCTCAAGATCCTCTCCTTCTCTTTCTAGGAACTCTCCTTGGTTTAGGGTAAACCAAAAACCCTCTCTAAGCCTTCTATTTATAGTGTAAGGGGTGAAAAACCCCCTAAAAATCGCATCCAAGAAAGTAAAATCGCGTATCCACGATCGTTCGTAGCGATTTACGATCCATCGTAGCCTTCTACGATCGATCGTGGCTTCCTACGATCAATCGTAGTTTCACCCGAGAGTTTTCAGCATTTCTGGGGATTTACGATCGATCGTAGCATCTCTACGATCGTTCGTAGCTCCGCTACGATCGTTCGTAGGGTCCCTACGAGCGATCGCAACTTTTGCAGAAAGTTTTCAGCATTTTTGCGTTTTCGTATTTCGGCCATAACTTTTGACTCGCTTGTCTGCTTTTGACGATTCAACTTGCGTTAGATTCATCTTTCAAAGGAGAATAACTTTTATGTTTTTCACAACTTCCAATTCTCCATTTTTATTGGACCATTTTGCCCCTAAACCTGACTGATCCGAAATTGGGTTTCGTCAATCCAGATTTTTAAACCGACCCGACTTCAGAAATCGATTTTTTGACCTAACACCCACTCAAAACCAAGACAAGTGATCAACATGAACCCCGAAGAGGGTTCAATTACCTTTCCAAAAATCCAAGAATCGCTTGATTCCGACGAGCGGTGTGAACGCTAGGGCTATTTAGACTCGAGGGTATGCCAAGGCATAACCCTTGTCAATACTCAAGAGTATTCTATACTCTTGCCTATTTCATTCCAAACACCCATACACCATAAATACATTCTTAAATGCTTTAGTATATGATATCATTCGTCGTACATGGCCATCAAGATCCGGGGTTCTACAGTCTAGAACTTTGAAACCTGGGAGAACAGCATCCCCAGAAGAAAAGGTCAGATCTTCCAGTGAGAAGGTGTAGAACCCCGAAACATTTTGTATATGTCTTGGTATGTGTGCCAAGGCATGATGCCTTGTAATATCCAAATTCATGAAATGAGAATTTGAATCTTTGAAGATTGTTGCAAGAACGCTATAATTAATTAAATAAATTATTTAATAATGTCTATAGCCTTAAAAAGGGTCCTAGCCATGTCTAGAGGAGGTAAAAAGGGAAATAGGATAGGTCCAAGTAGTAGAATGGGTGAAAAATGGACTTAGTGTAGAAGTTTGCAGAGCACCGATTGCTCGGTCCATCGCAGAGATCAATCGGTCCACAACCGATCGATCGGTAGCTATCGACTGGTTAACTTTTTTGTATGGGGAAATTTTCCAGAGAGCATATTTTTGACTGAGAGCTCGGTGAAGAACACCGATTGCTCGGTAGGCGACCGATCGCTCGGTATTTACTACCGATCGATCGGTACATCGCATTTTGCAGAAATTTCAATAAGGTCTTTTTTCGTCTTTTGGGCATTAAACCCTTGCCTCTTAAGGCTTGCCCGACCTTTAGAGTCTCATTCACCTCACTTAGAGTATTTGAGAGATAAGAGAGAGGAGAAAGGGGATCACAAACTCGAAGTTCTTCAAGTACTCGGCTCAAGCTTGCGAAGAGCACGTTCTCCAAACTAGGGAAGCGACTCCACGTACGTGTTGGAGGGTTTTCCTCGCTTCTTCAATGTCAGTACCTTTCGTTACCCTCCTAGTTCATACTCCCTTCTTCTTTCTTTCTTCTTTGTCTTGCCTAATGTATGAACCTAATGGAAGATAAATGTATGTAGTGTGAAAATGGATGTTGAGCGATGGATGCCATATGAATGTGATGTGATGAATAAAATGGGAAGGGCATTGTATTAATAATAAACACATGTGTGCGCTACGAGCTTAACCCATCTAGAAAAGCAAGATTTAGGTAATGACAAATAATGTACACACTACATGTTTGATGAAATGCCAAGGTGAAGGAAACGAGAGTAAATCAAGAAATGCATGCTTAAAAGCTTATTGAATTGCTAGGGTTTATGATAGTGTGATTTCTTGTTTTTCCTAAATAGCATGAATAATTATTTGCTCAATTTATTGATATGCGATGTATTGTTGAAATTCCCTAATGTTATATTTAATTTCAAATGGAAGTATGCACACGATTCCACGAGCACGGCATGCATGACATGTTTTACCGATGATTTTCAAGAATAAAGATGTTAGAGGTGGGACATATCTTACGATATGTTTTACCTCGCTTTTGACACGAGGACAAGAACAAACACCGCATAGGAGGGAGTTTACACTTCCCTTCTTTCCATGAGGGGTCTCCCCTCACTCACAAGTTCATCTTATGAAAGAAGGGTCTCCCTTCCCTCTCAAGTGCATCTCATGAAAGAAGGGTCTCCCTTCCCTCTCAAGTGCATCTCACAAGTTACATGAGCATGTTGGAATCCCAAGCAAACACGCATAACACGCATGACATGATATGCTCGACAAGACCAAGCAAGATAAATATGACAAGTTTTCAAGCACGCAATGAGTATTTTAAGTCAAGTCAAGTGGACGATGATTTCAAGAGATTTATCGGCTTTTATGTGATGTAAGCATGAATATAAACTGCTTTACTTCCTTGTTATTATATGAATTGTTTTCTACTTTACATATTGTTATTGTTATGCTATGACTGTTGGTCAGTATTTGATACCCGCTGAGTATTCCATGCTCAGCCGTACTTCTCATGTTGGTAGGTGATAGTGGAGTGGGTGCTCCTTTTGATATCTACGTTCCGAGCCCTTGGGTAGAAGAAGAGTACGTTGAGGAACCTATGGAGGAACCTCCAGTTGAGGGCTACTATTATGTGGTAGATTCTGAGTAAGTGAGCTGTGGGTGTGAGCTTGAGAGAGTATGCTTATGTATTTTGGCGGGCCTGTCCGCACTTTCTTTTGTGTTTTCATGTTGTTCGACTTGGATCATGTATATATATACTTAGAGGTTTTTGGTTAGACTTCCGCTGTGATATGTTGGTTTTGTTTCCGCTATTATTATCCTCTATTGTATATGCTCCAGGTATTTTGCAGGTTGTGGGTCCAGGATTAGGGATAATGATTAGGATAGGCTGATGTGGCTCTAGATGAGTCTGATCAGGGGTTTCTATGTTTAGGATTCTGGTGGAAGGTTCTTCGGTATGGGCATCAAAAAGAATGTTTAGGGATTCCAAAACTCGGTCCAGCTTATTCTGCATAACAGTAATGTCCCGGTCATACGACTGTATTAGTTTGTCGATTTTCTGTTGATGGTCTGATGGTTCAGCCATTGTTTCTGAGTTGCTCTCAGATGGAGGCTGGTAAGGTACTAGCTCTGTGACTGGTATCTCCATCAGGACTGCTTCTGCGATGTCTGCGAGAATTGCAGTCATAGAACGAGTCATGGGTCAGCTCATGCAAACTGAAAAAGATGTAATGACTAACCATGAATATGCATGAAGACATGAGGGATGATGCTAGAAAAGAGATTTTTTATTGATGCATGCTAAGGTGCAGTGAGTACAATGCTGTAACGTGCAGTGAGTACAAGACTGTGTGACTCAAAGAAAAGAAAAGACTCGATCTTAGGTAGGTCCATCCAGGATCACAAAGTCAAGTGGTCGGGGCACCCCGTTTAGGTCCATGATCTGCTGCTAGAGGGATGTGACCTCAACCTCCATGTTGGCAAGGGACTCTGTAGCGCCGAACATCCAGTATTCAAATTGTTGGATACGGTCAGTCATCTGTGCCTTTGCACTATTAAGCTGCTCCCGATAGAAGTGCAACTGGACCCTGAGGATGGATGTCTCTTTGGCGTTGCCTTTCCGCTTCTTCTAGTAAGAGCGGATAGTCTGTTCTAGGTGCTCAATCTGTTCTTGCCTAGCCTGGAGTTCGAGGTCCCTTTCCGCTTCCTGTAGCCTAAATGCTAGTTGGCCTTTCCAAAGCCGCTGTCCTTTCATCTGGATATGGAGCTGTCTCTCCATGATGATGTCTGTCTAGGGGACTACCATTTCAGCCAATGGTATGGCTCCTTTTGATGGAGCCGAGACTGGAGTGGGCAGTTCCCTAGGTGCAGGTATAGGAGATGGAATGTCTGGATCTTCTACCCAAAGCTGGTACGCTACATCTGTAGATGGTCCTGTTGTGACCATGAAGTCTGGCCACTGATCTCGCCTGGAGGTTCGCCAACTGAACTGGAATCGACCGGTGAGGCTCTTGGATTGCACTGTGAAGTTGGTAAAATCATTTCCCTATCGGTCTATGATTGGAATATACTGAGGGAGTCCAAACTGATGGAGGACTCTGAGTGGTACATAGGCTGCAGAGCCTGTAAGGCCGGCAAGAATCATGCACCTTCTCCCTGAGATGACGACATAAGGTAGTATCGACATAACTAGCCACTTGCACTGCCACACGATGTCCTTCTCGGTCAGGTCCTGGAGAAGCTAGTAGAGCTCTCGGGGTATGCTGTAAGCTTCACGAAGGTCAATTGGTATAGATATAATGGTTGGCAGGTGTGCTACCAACCAAAGGTGTAAGAGCGGTGTGTTAGCATGAAAGATGCCCTTTCAACGACCTACTGCCTGACTAAGATCCCTGAGAAGCTCTGCAAGGATGACTGGTATGATGGTTTCGAAACCACAGGTGTCCTTGATAATTCCCACCAGAATAAACTCGACAAGTGTGTGGCATCTCAGGAACAGTAATTGAGACACAACTATCAGTGTAAAGGCGTTGAGACTGTGGAGCTCTGCTACGATGCGGTCAGGGTTCCACTTGGGGTGGTACAGCTTCTCCAGAGGATGTACGGGCATCCGATCGAAAATACCGTTAGGACCAGACTGCAAGCAGACATGCTTGAAATGCAAGAACTTTGATAGGTCTGCCTGGTAATTTATCTTATAGAGTGGTACTATGGCATCGCCATCCATGTTTAATCTTAAAATGCATTGAAATTTCTCTATAGTTGGACATAGTTCGTTCTTACAGAAATGAAAGACCATGTTCGAGGGGTTCCAACACTAGATTGCAGTATTTAAGAGGTGCGGACTGGGTTAACCATGGATAGTTCTAGGGTGGATCCTAATTTGTAATACTGGGTCCAAGCCAAACGCTGACCAGAAGTAAGGGCCTCTACTGCTTTCTGGAGGCTTCGATTACATGACCCCTTAAAAGTTAAATGCATGGGCCACGAGGGTTGACCAGTTGTCTTTACGATCCTTGGAGGACCTTCCATCTACCTGAACAAGGACAGACTTGATGAGTGTACTGTGTATGTAGATGAAAATGCAAAGATGCAAACAATGATGCAATTTTTTGATTGGGTGTGACAAGGCACATGTGAGCCGATAGGACAGTCGGATAGAGTTCTGACGTGCTTTAACCCGGGTTGCTGGGAACCGGGGAACCTATTAGGTCAAGGTTAGGGGTAGGCCCGGAGTAGGCCTATCCGCCCGAGATTTGAACTCCATATGTTATGTCAGGACACAGGGTCGGTTGTGTTTTATTATAAGCACATGTAAAGCTCAGTAAATGCCCTTGGGTGGATGTTTACTCAGGTAAAGTGCCCGGATAGCCAGCCAAGATTGGGGACAGATATAGGGTGCAAGCAGGTTAGGGTTAGGGGACCCTTTCAGATGGACTGCTTGTAGACTATACCCTAACCTATGCTATATATATGAATGCTGGTGTATACAAGTGTGTTCCTAAGGATGGGGGGGTCATTTAACACCGTATATACTGCTCCCCGGTATAGAACATACCTGAAAATGGATGATTGGTGTAAGTGAGAACTTTCAGAACTGTTTCCTCTGGGTCATCACTTAGCAGACAAAGTTCTGTAAACCTCCAAGACGTTTAAGCTACTGACACCGATGATCATAATCCAACGGCCGTTAACGTAATAAGCTTGTCTAAAGGAATTGGGTTGATTACACTACTATGATATGCATGAGATGTACAGTACACAAATCATGAAAGAGGTGTAAAAATGTTTAGTATTAAATTAAATACTAAGGTATATGATTAATTTTGAGGTTTATTTGGCTTAAACCTAGGTTCCGGGTTGAACCTTGAGATGTATCCCCAGCAGATTCACCAAAGCTATGAGCACGGGTTTTGGGGAACCCTAAAAATTAATCTCATGGGATTAAATTCGCCACTTATTCATTCGGAAGGGATAAGTCCCCAGGAAATGTTGGATAAGGTCTTGGTCTCCGATCAAAGATAAGGGTAAGAGGTTCGGTTAAGTTCAGGGAAGGGGTTAGGCACCCCGACACTTCCACTTATAGTAGTTCCCTACTTGCTAGGTATAAGCCCAATTAAAGTTCAAGATTAATCAAATGCCATAGTGTTTAAGTTAATTCTAATCAGAGAAAGAAAAGCTAACTAGGGGTGAACCCGGGTTGGGTTGTCTACGTTCTCACATTAGGGGTGAGATCAGACCGAGCGTAGTTCTAGCACTTGAGTCCATGCTAAGGCTAAGAGATGTGTGTGTATGCACCAAAGGTGGCTAATGGTCCTAATCCAGTAGATTTGAGTTGGTCATTGTGTAAAAAAGGGGGCCCGGTAGGTTGAGGGGTAGTCCGGTAGACTAGGGTTTAGGCCGGTAGGCCAAGGATGAAGCCCAGAGGCAAAAGTGTGTGTTAACCCAGGGTTAGGGTTGCTAATCGGGGTTAAAAGGGTGGTTGATCATGGTTAGGGGTGTAACCATGGTTAAAAAGGTCCAAAAGTTCATTTTTTGGTCTTTTATATTTTTTAGATTTTTTGGGATTTTTTTAAATTTTTGTGGGGTTAAGTGGTGCTTAACCATGGTTAAAAGTTAACCTGAGGCTATTTTAACCATGATTAAGGGTCATGGTAAGTCAAAAAATGGGCTAAGAAGGTGTGGCAGGGCCTAGAATGGCCTCCTACAAGGTCTGGGCCCTGTACAAAGCCCGAGATTAAAAATTTTCAGAATGGAGCTAATCGGATTACCTTCATTATAGTAACTTCTTAACCATAGTTTGTGAGGGTTTAACTGGGATTAAGGATCACCCCTGGGGAAAATAGAAGTATGGTCAGGTAGCCTGAAGTTCAGGGATTCCAGTGGGCCTGATCTCAGCTTAAGAGCACCTCGGATGTGGGCCCTATGGAGCCTAAAGTTGGACAAAAGAAAGTCTGTATTGGCAGTAATCTGATTACTGCCAATAAGAAATATGTGCCTTTTAGACCTGTCAGTAATCAGACTACCGACAATCCGAACAGCTTTATTAACCAAGGTTTGGGGCCTTGCTAACCATGGTTAGGGTTGGCCCCTGGGTCTGAAAATTTGTAGGGATAAAGAGAGGACTAAGAGCTTTCTAATGGGCCTGGAGTGGGCCCCAGGGCATGAGGTATGTGGGCCCACAGGGGCCCAAAAGTCACTGCAAAAGAAGTCCATAGTTGTCGGTAAATAGTTCGCCGACAGAAGGGCAGTCTGGGTTTACAGTCCCCCTAACCATGGTTAGGGGTCGAGTTAGGACCTGAAATTCCACAGGGGAGTAGTCAAGGGTCAGAGGTATCTAACCATGGCCCTGGAACTGACCAGAGCCTGCCTTAACTGCGGTTAACAGGCAGATACAAGGAAAAGCTCAATGGTGTCGGTAAAGAAAATACCGACACCATGCAGATTTAAAAAAAATGATAATTCCCCTTTGTGGGGACTGCAACACGAGTCAGCAGGGGTTCCCTCATGGACTGAGGGACCCCCAGACCCCTCAGGGAGTGGCCATGCATGTTGTGAGGGTCTTTAACCTCAGTTAAGCCTCCAGGAGGTTCCCCACACCTATGGTGAAGATGGGGGACCCCTGTCCTTGGCTAATGGAAGCTAAAATAACATTAAGAAATGACAAATAGGACCCCTGGATCAGGACCAGGGATCTCTTACAGTGATAAACAAGGTACACAAGAGGAGGGTAAGTCTACTACCCTGGATCAGCGTCTGCAGGTAGCTGAGCTAGGCATTGGTGGCACCTGGTGGTGCTGGAATTGTAGTGAGAGTTAGGGGAAGCCTGGGAGAGGCCTGGTAAACTTCTACGGTGGCTAAGGGACTTCCCAGGTGGGAGTACAGAGGATGTGGTGGTCTATTGGAACTCGGATAGGGGTTTGAGGCTTCAAAAAAAGGGGGCCAGAACCCATGGGGATGTACTGGATTTTATAGAGCAAAGGGGAGAGGCCAAGGGCAGGTTGGGCAATAGTGGAGGCGTGGGGAGTAGGCTGGGTTGATGCCCAGGTGGCCAGGAGGGTCTGTGATACGCGTTCTACAAAAAAAATAGGGTGGCGGTAATTCCATTACCACCACTCTTACCGCCACTCTCCAGCATTTGAAAAATGGTGGTGTCGGTGAACTGATTACCGAAACCCTGGGTTTATTGCTATTACAGGCCAGGCTCTCACACACTTGGGCCGAACTATGGATAAGCTTGCCTTTTAGGGAGCTTTCCCGCCTGTTTTTTAAACTAAGGGGATATGTTTTTTGAACTAAGGGGATATGGGCTCCACCCTAGTGGATCCTAGAGGGTTGTGGGCCCAAGTTTGGGCCCACCAGAGGCCTTAGGCTTGGGTTTTGAAGATTTGGACTAGGCAAGTGGGCCTTGTTCCCGAGGAACTTAGACCTAGGTTTGGCTAGGGTTTGGGCTAGGGCTAGGTATAGGGCATGTCTAGGGTTAGTCTTAGGGTTTAGCGAGGGCTCACCTAGGGTTTGGACTAGGGTTTTGGTATACCATTGGTAATGGGCTTTACGCCCAAAGCTTTTGGTTCTAGGTTTTTTAGGGTTTAGGATCTTCCTAGGGTTTGTTTAGGGTTAGCCTAGGGTTTAGGCTAGGGTTTAATGGTTCTAAATGTAATGGGCCTAGAGCCCAAGGTTTAGGTCCTAGGGTTTGAGGGTATACCTAGGGTTTAGGCTCAGGTTTAGGGTATACCTAGGGTTTCCACTAGGGGATTGACTAGGTTTGTCAGGGTGTAAAATTTGGGTGTTTACAACTATCTTTCTAGAAGATTCAAAGTAATTTTCATGTATTTGAAAGATTCTAGGACTTATGTAAAAAGTCCTTAATTGGTTGGAAAGTTGAAATGCTCAAAGCCTAGATTGACCTTAGGAAGACATGACTTAATTGAAAATCATTCCAAGGCCCTAGGACATATTAAAATATTGTTAAAATCATGATAAAGGGATACTAAAAGACCTAGAAATTTATTCCCATCATATTGGTCTTAAAAAAATGAGCGTTCTGTTGAAAACCAGGGGACTCGTCGATGAGTGAGACAGTGGTCTCAGCACTCGTCGACAAGTGAAAGAAATAGGAGCTAAATTTCATTTTAGCAGCTTGACTCGTCGATGACTAGAGAGTGCTCCTGTGCACTCGTCGACGACTGCTAGCGGGAACCAAGTAACGGCTAGTTTTTTAACTACCAAATCCGCATTAAATGAGTTCCCAACGACTATATTGAATCAGCAACTATAAATTGAGTTTATTTATGAACACAAAACAACTTTAGAACAATCATTGATTATATCTTCAAGTTGCATTCAATTCTAATCATGTGTTCGTTGAAAACCTAGAAATCCCGACCTCTCATTGTACGAGCTTTCAACTCCCATTCTTTTGAGAGATTTTTAGAGTGTTGATTCCAATCTTATTCAGCTCATTAAGGAGCATTTTATCTGGATTCAAATCCAAACACTCATTTGTATTAAAGGAAATCAAGAATTAAGAATTCTTGTCCGAGAAGCCAGATAGATTTGTATAGATAAGAGAGGGTGTTCTCTTGCATTGAAGGTGGTAAATCCTCGCCTGAAAAAGGATTGTAACGATTTGAGCTTCACCCGAGAAGAAGCTTATGCGATAGTGTATCGTGTTGAAACTTGTGAGCCGGAGAGCTTGAGGTGGGGACATAGGTTGGAATTGCCGAACCTTCTTGGTGTTTGTTTTCGTTATCTCTTATCACTCCTTCATCTTTGCATTACTAGATTCTATCACTCGATAAACTAGCTTAGTCTTAAATTCCACAAAAATAGGCTAAGGTAGAATTTTATTTTATCATTGACCCTAATCACCCCCCCTCTAGGGTCCATTTACTGGGCAACAATTGGTATCAAAGCTTGGACTCTAGATTTTCGGTTTAACAACCTTAGAGTAAAGATTTAAAATGGCAAAGATTTTTGCAACTAGCTTAGGAGAGGGTCAATCTAGCACTAGACCTCCATTGTTCAATGGAGAAAACTATAACTATTGGAAGACTAGAATGATGTATTACATTCAAGCCCTTGACTATGAGTGTTGGAAAGTCATAGCCAAAGGACTACATCTTCCTACAAAGAATGTTGAAGGGGTTCAATTGCCCAAAGTAGAGGAAGAGTGGAATGAGGCGGATATTAAATTTATCCAAATAAATGCTAAAGCTATTAGCAATTTATATTATGCTTTAAGTCTTCAAGAATTTAATAGAGTGTCGGGTTGTGACTAGGCCAATGAAATTTGGGACAAACTCCAAGTCACCTATGAGTGGAAAAATCAAGTAAAGAAGGAAAAGATAAGTATGCTAGTTCATAAATATGCACTTTAAAATGGAAAAAGATGAGTCCATAGGTGATATGTTTACTCGCTTTACTAACATTCTTAATGGACTAAAATCTCTTGGTAAAGTGTATACAAATGCAAAAAATGTGAGGAAGGTACTTCGCTCACTACCAAAAGAATGGACCCCAAGGTGATGGCCATTCAAGAAGCTAAAGACCTCACCAAATTGACTATGGATGAGCTTCTAGGACCACTTATGACCCATAGGTCATAATGAAGGGTCAACAAGATGATAACCCAAAGGACAAGAAGGGATTAGCCTTAAAAGCCTCTTAAGTAGATGAGAGTGATGAGGAAGAAAGTGAGGACGATGAAGATGTCGCCCTCATGGCTAGAAGATTCAAGAAGTTCTTGAGGCACAAGAAGAACTTCAAGAAGAGACCCTACATGAAGGAGTTCAGCAAGGAAATATCAAGGGGTGAACCAAGGAAGAAAGAGCCAATAATTTGCTTTGAGTGTAAAAAGCCGGAACATATCAAGATGGATTGTTCCCAACTCAAAATGTCGCGCCCCAAAATACCCCCTAAGAGTTAAGGGATACTTTAAAGGTGACTATTCGTACCTGTCAAACCATCCTGTAGTTAACATGGTGAACATGATACCATAACAACAATAATCAGAGTGCGAAAGCTAAATCATGAGTGCGAAAGCGTAAACCAACTTTTTCTTTCCTATAGACCATCTCAGTGTTCCAAGTTTATATACATAACATATCAAGTCAAAGGTGGACATGCCCACCTATCAAAATACAAAAGAAAATGTCGAGCCTACTATGCTTAACAATAATCTAAATACGGCCAAACGTCGCGATCTCTGTCCTCCTGCGACTGCATTGGGATGGGAGACTCTTTAAAATCTACATACTCTTCCTCAACCTAAGGCACAGGGTTAAGGGCATCCTTGATACCTGCCGACATAAAAGTACTGTTGAGTATGGAATACTCAGCGAGTACAAGCTACTAGCTAACAATAGCAATAACCATCACACAAGGCAACAAGATATAATTCATCATACCAATTTGAAATAAGAATAGTAGCATATGACAAATAACATTGAAGTAAAGCAATGTGATAATTCTTGACATGCTTGAATGAATGCGAAAACTCCGGTAAAACTCGTACTTTAAAAATCATGTCTTATTCTTAAAAATAGTCTTTTGTGTTTCTTTCAAAAATTGCTTGTCAATGTTTGAACTTGTTCTTGTCTTGGTCTTGTTCATAAGAATCACACATGCTTGTCTTGTCTTGCTTTGAATCACTTGTCTTGCTTATTCTTGTCATGTTCTTGACTTGACTTGCTTGTTTTCTTGTGAGATAGAGGTTAGTGACCTTGAAATGACTTGTGAGCCAGGAATGTAAATTCCCGTCAGCGAAATATATATATAGAAAAGGGTACGCCAACCTCCTTGACTTGTTTTCTTGTGAGCTTGGTATGATATATCTTGCGATATGTCTTACCCTTGACCGGCCCAATGTCCAACTTTATCAACTTGCTTGTTTCCCTTGTGAGCCAGGTATGACATATCTTGCGATATGCCCTACCCTTGACTGGCCCGATGTCCGACTTTATCATTCGTTCCGTGAATCATATTTCATGTTGTAAAGTCCATGTTTTTGTGTTGGCATATTCTAGTGTCAAAACAAGTGAATCTATGTGTTTAGGTGTGTATCTTGTGTCATTGCCTTCAAGCATCCACGATAAGTGAAGTTGAAGACCGAAGAAGAGCGTTGAAGACTTGGTTGATCGAATCAGTTGATCTTTTCTTTCATAGGATGGTAAGTGACCTAGATACTAGGCTACCATAGGTGGGAATTGACTTAGAATAAACCTAACATGATACCATAGGTGGTAAGTGACCTAGACTAACCATATAGACCCTAGATGGTGAGATATGTAGTGCAAAACATGTTTAAAATTCTGAAATTTTTTAAAAAACCAAGGTTGCTTGTAGGTGGCATATCTCCTAATCCATAGCTCAGATTTTGCTCTATAATATATCAAATTGACCGTGTCAAAAGGAGCTACAACTTTTCTGAAGGAAGCAAGGGCTGAAAATAAAGTTCTAAAATCCGTTTTGTCCTCAAGGTCGACCTTGACCACTTAGGGTCGACCCTGAGTCTAAAAAATAAAGTATGGGAAAAACAGGCAGAATGCATGAAATTCCCTAATATGGAAAAAATTATAAAACCCATTTTTAGCACCTCAGGGTCGACCCAAATGGCCTTTAGGGTCGACCCTGATATGGGAAAAGTTTCTAAACAAATTTTTAGCTGTTTCTAAGTTGTGGGGGTTGTTCCTCTATTTGATGCAACCCTTCTAACTCGTGGGGCACAACTTTGGGAGAGGATTGAGAGGGTTTTTATATACCTCTAGAGTTCATAAAAGCTCTAATTCTTCTTGTCTCTCCTCCCCTTTGTTGGTTGCTTTCAACCTAGAGTTTGCAAGCCAAAAGCTCCAATCTTGCTTGTTTGGATTTGTCCATTGAAGGAGTCCATCTAGGTGTTGATTTCTATCAAACCGTCAACCCATTCTGGATAGAACATCTTGGCTGGAGTGATCCGGAGCCTTTGTGAAGGAGATTGATCCGAGACGGATCGTGGATGTGTGATTTGGTCGGTGGAATCCGAAGCCATCATTAACGGAGATCGATCGAAAGGTCGTGGATTGTGTTCGAGACACAAAGAGAAGTTCGAGCGGCTGCGGTTGATCTTGGGACTTGAGAGTATGTGATGAATTTTCGAGGCGTGGAGGACTAAGAACTGAAGGATCGTAGTGTCGAGTCTGAAGGAATTAAGTTCGAGTCTTATAATTTCTTGTTTACTTTATCTTAGTGGATTCTCATGACTGGACTAGGTCTCGTGGTTTTTCCCAGAAGAGTTTCAACGTAAAAATCCTTGTGTTATGGTTTGCATGTTTCTCTCTATTTCCACACTTAAAGTACATCATCCCTTAAGTTAATTACTTAATCATTTAAATATTAAAAATGGTAGATAGACTTATAGGGAAACCTAACCATCCCCTTGAACTTGTGAAATTCTTAACTCAAACCCTAGACTAACCATATGGACCCTAGGTGGTGAGATATGTAGTGCAAAACTTGTTTAGAATTCTAAACATTTTCAAAAAACCTAGGTTGCTTGTAGGTGGCATAACTCCCAAACTGTAGCTCAGATTTTGCTTCATAATATATCAAAACGACTGCATCAAAAGGAGATACAACTTTCTTGAGGGGTGCGAGACCCAGAAATGAAGTTTTAATTTCAGGTTTGCACCTCAAGGTCGACCCTGACCATTGAGGGTCGATCCTGGGTATAGAAAATTTTGTATGGCAAAATTCAACAGAAGGTTGATTTTTTGAGGGTCGACCCTGAAGGATGTTTGGGCCGACCGAAGTGGGGAGTTTGGTCAACCCAAACATCCTCCAGGGTCGACCCTGATATGTGAGTTTTGCTAAAACCATTCCAAAGTCATTTTTTTTGTTGTTGCCTATTTTGGGGTTTTAAATGGTTTTAAGCAACTTCTAGACTTGGTTTTTGATCCTTTATATATTAGGAACCCTTCTAGCTTGTGGAGTAAAACTTTGGGAGAGGATTGAGAGGGTTTTTACATATCTCTAGAGTTCATAAAAGCTCTAATTCTTTCGGTGAATATGAATCTCCAAAGAGAGGGAGGATCCATCTCTTGTCCCCCATTATTTGATGGGAATAATTATGCCTATTGGAAAGCTCGTATGAGTGCCTGTCTAAAATCTTTGGATGAGAGAGTATGGACCTCTGTTGAACAAGGTTGGACCCATCCAACAAAGACCATAGATAATCAGACCATCCCTAAACCTTCTTTTGAATGGACCAATATAGAGCTTGAGAGTTGTAGATGGAACGGTAAGAATCTAAATGAAATCTTCGCTGCTGTTACACTCGAAGAATTTCAACGTATTTCTAAATGTGATACTTTGAAAGAGGCATGAGACATTCTTCTAATCACTCATGAAGGGACTATAACTGTCAAGATCTCAAAACTTCAAATGCTTACCTCTAAGTTTGAAAAATTGATGATGAATGATAATGAAACTTTTGATAGTTTTTATGCTAATCAGAGTGACATTGTCAATTCTTGTTTTAATCTAGGGGAAAGAATTTCTGAGTCCAAAATTATGAGAAAAATTTTGAGATCTCTACCTAAGAGATTTCGATCGAAGGTTACTGCCATCGAAGAGAGCAAAAATGTTGATGCTCTCAAAATTGAAGAGTTGGTTGGTTCACTCCAAACCTATGAGTGAAATCTGAACCCATCTAAGAAACCAAAATCTATTGTCTTGAAATCCGTCAAGGAATCCATAGATGGTTCAGATAGTGACTCTAAGGATGAAGAAGAAGAGTTGGCTTTATTTGCAAATAAATTCAGAAAATTTTTGAAACTCAATAAGAGATTTAATCCCATAGGACAAAAATATCTTGAAAAGCCCAAGTCCAAGCGCTTTGAAAAGAAGAAACATTTTAAAAGTTTGAACAAGAAATCCCAAGGTGTTCAATGCTATGAATGCCAAGGCTACGACTATATTGCTGCTATATGCACTAATAAGAAAAGATTTAAGGGCTAGGCAAGGGATGACATTGAATCTGAATCTAAGGAATCAGATAGTACTTCTTGTGAGGAGACTAGGGGTTATGTGGCCTTCACTACATCCTTATCTGGGATTGAGGAATCTTCTTCGAATACTATGAGTAACCAACATCATAGTGATGGTGAGAATGGTGAGAGTCAGATTGACTCAGATTCTGAGGGAGACCTCGAGGCAGCATATGATGAGCTATTTTAGGAATGTCTAAAGCTGAAAAAGGTTCAGTTTTTCGTGTACAAAAAGATCAAATCTATTGAAATGGAAAAAGATGCCTTAGACCAAGTGGCTTCAGGGTTGAGAGCTCTTATGTCACAGCTTGAGGAAGAGAAGGCTTCCCTCCTTGCCATATCTCAGCTTCTTGAATTTGATTTGCATGTTTGTCTTGATGAAAAGACAACTCTTTAAAATCAAGTTGGTTGAGTTTGAGCAAAATTAGAGGTGTGGAGATGAGAAGGGAACTCCATCCACTTCGAACATTGAGCCGGCGCTAAAAGGCACCCTCCTACTTAAGGGAAAGACCCTTTTACTTAGAAATTCATTCCTACATGTAATAAATGTAAAGTGAAGGGTCATATTAAGCCTCAATGTCCTAAACTTCGAAGAATGCCCAATCATGGTTTTGAAAACCACAATAACTTTAATGGAAATCTTCAAAGGAGAGTTGAGGTCCTAGTGGAGAAGTCTAGGAGTTTGTGTGAAGATGTGATGAAAATTGCTCACAACTCTAAACAGTGGCATGGTCATGACACTCCTCATGCTAGATATAGAGGAGGTAACGGGGAGAACCATAATGACCAGTATAATTCTAGGACTCAATCCTGGAAAAGGAGGAAGAGGCAAAAGGTCATACCTATCTTAATTGAAATAGTTAAAGACCAAAGGATCAATCAAACTTCTGAAACCGTTTGGGTGGGAATGGAAGACCTAAAGGGCTTCACTTAGCCCGTGCCTGTCATAGCCTAGGGTGTGCTGTTAGTGTTCTATCTTGTTCTAGTGCTATGCTTTGATATGTTTTTCTGTTTTCTTTATTTTGAAAAATCATATTATCCAAAAAGATTTTTTTCATGTTGCCCTTATTTGACTTGCATGATCTGCATTCCTTGTGTGATCTTTATTTCTATACTTGTCCAAGGTTGAACATGAGTTTGTTACTGATTGAGGATATATCACCTTCTTAGTCTCTTGGTTAGACTGAAAATTAGATTTTTTTTATTTTGAACAGTTAGAGACTTATTCATGTGTGTATGCTTTACAAATTTCACATGCACTCTGACTGATTCTGTTGAGAGGTCTATTTTCTAATCTGTAGGTGTTTGACTTATCCCAATAGTGTGACCTTGGATGACTAATCTAGAATGATCATTTTTTTTGTCATCCCCATTTTGTGTATCCTCCATGAGCTAAAATTGTTGCAATGAAAAGGGCTACCTACTGGGATAGTGTGAAAGTCATTATTGGATGCAAACAATATGAAATGGCTACCTCTTGGTCACTAAAGTGAAAGCCCCTGCTATTAATGGCCAGGACTACCTACCTAGATAGTGTGAAAGCCATCATTGCATGAAAAGATATGTTCAGATAAAGAACATCAAAAGAAATCTTACCAAGTTCGGAGGTATTTGACCAATAGTAAAAGAAAAATAATGAGTCAAATAAAATGGATATAGGTTTACCAAAGTGTAAAAAATCAGCATATCTGGATTTAACTAGGTTTGACTTCTAAGATTAATGTTTTCTAGAGTCTCCTTACTGGTTAATGTCATATCCTTGGAAAGGGAAGGAAACCTTGATCCAGTATCTAGTCAGACCACTACTACACACAAATGCTTTACTTTTGAATTATTCACTAAATGTGACTAAGTGAATTGGCTATACTTTAGCATTCCGTGAGATTTAGTTCAATGTGTATCCTCAGTCGGACTAACTAATCATGTTCTTCATTGGTCTTGTAATTTTAAATTATTACTGCTTGGAATGCTTTTTATGCATGTTTGTGTGGCACATGATATTTTTTTTGTAATATTATTATGTGTTTTCTTATTGGTTGGCATGGGCCTTTCTAGCATAGATGTCCTATTTTTGGTGGTCTTCTTGATCTTAGGGGGAGAAGATCAAGTTGAATTGATGAGGGGGCGTTGGTGATTGAGTTGTTGAGGGGGAGTTTGCGCTTAAGTTGTTGAGGGGGAGTTCATGTTTTATATTTCCATTTTGTTCCCCGCTCTTTAGTCCCCTTATTGTCTGCATTTGATTGGTTGTATTGTGATTGCCTTGACATTTCACATATGTTAAATTGGTATAGTCTTTGTGATATTGGCATCATGATTACCTTTGGCAATTGTGCCAAAAAGAGGGAGAATGTTGGGTACAATTTCCCAAGTTCAGTACATTCCTTGCTTTACCTGTGGTTACTTATTTTCATATTCCACACATGCTTCACTGGGTGTTGTGTTTATGAGCATGTGCAGGTGCAAGGTTGTAGCAGACAACATTTAATTGACAAGTGCTTCAGTGTATTTATTTAATATGATTTGTCAATTGGCTTCATGTAATAATGTTAGAGTCATGTAATGTCCTAATTCACCGTTTTGATGTGTTTGGGTGAGTTTGTGTCAAGTCATGTACTTTAGTTTGATTTTGCCACGGAATTGCTAAAGGGGGAGATTGTAAAGTCCATGTTTTTTGTGTTGGCATATTCCAGTGTCAAAACAAGTGAATCTAGGTGTCTAGGTGTGGAGCTTGTGTCATTGTCTTCAAGCATGCATGACAAGTGAA
Source organism: Tetracentron sinense (assembly GCA_015143295.1). NCBI lineage: Eukaryota > Viridiplantae > Streptophyta > Magnoliopsida > Trochodendrales > Trochodendraceae > Tetracentron > Tetracentron sinense. Next base: position 17,170,921 of record CM026555.1, on the reverse strand, counting down.
GTTAAAGACTGAAGAAGAGCGTTGAAGACTCGGTTGATCGACTCGGTTGATCTTTTCCTTCATAGGATGGTAAGTGACCTAGATACCAGGCTACCATAGGTGGGAATTGACTTAGAATATACCTAACATGATACCTTAGGTGGTAAGTGACCTAGACTAACCATATGGACCCTAGGTGGTGAGATATGTAGTGCAAAACTTGATTAAAATTCTGAAATTTTTCAAAAAACCAAGGTTATTTGTAGGTGGCATATCTCCTAATCCGTAGCTTGGATTTTACTCCATAATATATCAAATCGACCGCATCGAAAAGAGCTACAACTTTTGTGAAGGGAGGAAGGGCTGAAAACAAAGTTTTAAAATCATTTTTTCCCTCAAGTTCGCCTGAGTCTAAAAAATAAAGTATGGGAAAAACAGGCATAATGCAAGAAATTCCAAGGTCGACCCTGGAAGACACTTGGGTAGACCCTGATATGGAAAAACATATAAAACCCATTTTTACCACCTCAGGGTCGACCCAATGACTTCTAGGGTCGACCCTGATATGGGAAAAGTTTCTAAATAAATTTTTAGCAGTTTCTAAGTTGTGGGGGTTGTTCCTCTATTTAATGCAACCATTCTAACTCATGGCCCACAACTTTGGGAGAGGATTGAGAGGGTTTTTACATATCTCTAGAGTTCATAAAAGCTCTAATTCTTATTGTCTCTAATCCCCTTTGTTGGTTGTTTTCAACCTAGAGTTTGCAAGCCAAAAGCTCCAATCTTGCTTGTTTGGACTTGTCCATTGAAGGAGTCCATCTAGGTGTTGATTTCTATCAAACCATCAACCCGTTCTGGATAGAACATCTTGGCCGGAGTGATCCGGAGCCTTTACGAAGGAGATTGATCCGAGATGGATCGTGAATGTGTGATTTGGTTGGTGGAATCCGAAGCCGTCATTGACGAAGTTTGATCGGAAGGTCGTGGATTGTTTTCGAGACACAAAGAGAAGTTCAAGCGGCTGCGGTTGATCATGGGACTTGAGAGTATGTGATGACTTTTCGAGGCGTGGAGGACTAAGAACTGAAGGATCGTAGTGTCGAGTGAAGGAGTTAAGGTCGAGTCTTGTAAGTTCTTGTTTAATTTATCTTAGTGGATTCTCATGGCTGGACTAGGTCTCGTGATTTTTCCCAAAAGAGTTTCCACGTAAAAATCCTTGTTTTATGGTTTTGCATGTTTCTCTCTATTTCCGCACTTAAAGTACATCATCTCTTAAGTTAATAACTTAATTGTTTAAATATTAAAAAGAGTAGATAGACTTATAGGGAAACCTAACCATCCCCTTGAACTTGTGAAATTCTCAACTCAAACCCTAGATTATCAATTGTAAAGGACTCCCTAAATCGTGTCCTCATTTCCTTAATTTCACTTCATTCGTGCATTTTATCAAACATATGGCAGTCCACCTCTTTGAGAGTATTTTATTTCATGTTTTTGGTTCAAGCAATTCATCAAGCACATAGAGTATGTTCATTATGAGTACATTGCCCTTCCATCATTTTCGTCACACATCATTTATCCCCAATCACACCTCATTACTTCACTAGTTCCTCTTATGCATTTTTAGGTAACCTTAGTTCATTTTAAATTTGGAAAATACAAAACCAAAGCATCATCATTTTTCAAACAAACCTAGATTACTACTAAGTTAGTTAGTAAGGGTGTACTAACGTTAAGGATTACTCCTTGATTGGAGAAAGCCCTAGCTTGAGGAAGGACACCTTCTTGAAAATAGAGGGAACCCTTGCTTGATTTGGGAAGACCAAACCTTGATCTTCTCTCTTTTACAATCCAAACCCTCTTGAAAAATCCCAATCTCTCTTCCTTCTTCCTCTCCTTTTCTCTTAGTCTCTCTAGGTTTTGGGTAAACCCAAAACCCCCAAGGCAAAGCCCTATTTATAGGGAAAGGGTAGAAACCCTAAAAAATCCCGCATAAAAAAATCTGGGCTCGCGACCTACGATCGGTCGTAGGTTTTCTACGATCAATCGTAGCATCTATGATCAATCATAAACGTTACAGAGAGTTTGGCCATTTTCGGGATTCTACGATCGATCGTAACTCACCTACGATCGCTCGTAAGGTCTGTATGATTGTTTGTAAATCTGACAGTAATTTTCCAGATTTTATCTACTTTGGTATTTCGGCCATAACTTTTTACTCGTTCATTGGATTTTGACGATTCAACTTGTGTTGGATTCGTCTTTCTAAAAGGAACCTTTCTGGCATTTTAGAATCTTCTAATTTTTCTTTATTCATAGACCAAATTGCCCCTAAAGTTGACTGATCTGCAAATAGAGTTCAGTAACCCAGATTTTCAATAGATCCGACTTCGAAAATCCAACCTATAACTCAAGAATGACTTTAAAGTTTTAATACTTGCCAAAAATATCCAGAGTTCTACACAAATATAGCAAGAGGTTCAAGAAGAAAGCCATGAAGGCTACATGGGATGACTCCGAAGAAAGTAGCTCAGATGACTCAAGTGATGAGGAGGTCGCCAACCTATGTCTTATGACACTTGAAGACAATGAGGTAAACTCTTCCCTTAATGACTCTCTTTTTTATGATGACAGTTGAGAAGCATTTGATGATTTATATTGTGAATTTAGAAAAATGGCTTCCAAAAATAAAAGTCTTAAAAAGGAAAATGTATCTCTTTTAAAACAAAATGATTTTTTACAAAAAGAAAATAGTGATTTTGATCAAAAAGAGAACGAGTCTTTGAAAACCAAAATTAAGGAAAATGTTCCCTTACCTCAAGACTAATCTAGTGAGTGTGATGAGTTCAAAGCTAAAGTCAAGGACTTGACTAGTACAACTCACACATTCGCTAGAATCTAGAAAAACTATTAGGCCAACAAAGATGTGTATTTGAAAAAACTGGACTAGGCTACAATCCCTTGGTAAAACAAAAGAATTACCAAAACTTCTTTGTTAAAGCAACTAATTCCTTAACTAAACCATCTAGTGATTTTACTCTTTTAATGAAAATAAGATGGTTAAAAAGGTTTAGATTCCAAAGGAAACTTCCCCTCCCAAGACTAACCATATCGGACCCAAAATGGTTTGGGTACCAAAGGGAGTGACTTGAATTTTTCTTGTAGGTGTGCCTCAAGACAAGCTCCTCAAAGTTAAAATGGTTCTTGGACAGTGGTTGCTCAAGGCTCATGATCGGGACAAAAAGCTATTCATTTCTTTGACTCCTAAGGATGGAGGGCATGTGACCTTCGGGGACAACACAAAGGGAAAAATATTTGGTAAAAGTAATATTGGTAAGAACAACTCAATCTTTATCGAAAATGTTTTACTTGTTCATGGATTAAAGCATAATCTTATTAGCATTAGTCAATTATGTGATAAGGGATTAATTGTATCTTTTAAATAAAATATATGCATTATTAAGGATAAAGATAACATTAAAACTATGTTCATTGCTCTTAGAAATGAAAATGTGTATACTAATGATTTTGATGAAGTAACATCTGAAAACCTAATTTGTTTCTCGGCTATGGCATAGGAGATTAAGTCATGCTAGTATGGATCTTTTATCTAAATTTTCTAGATTTGAACTAGTTAAATGATTGCCTAATACAAAGTTTTCTAAATATAAAATTTGTGATGCATGCCAATTAGGTAAACAAATTTAATCATTAGTTAAAAAGAAGCAAGAAATCTCAATATTTAGACCTCTAAAACTATTGCATATGAATTTATTTGGACCTAATGAGGTTGCTAGCTTAGGTGAAAAATTATATGCATTTGTAATTGTTGATGATTTCTATACATATACTTGGGTGTTATTCGTAGCTCATAAAAGTGAAGCTCTCATGTTATTTGCTAAATTTTGTAAAAGAGTTTAAAATGAAAAATGATTATTCAACTAATAACATAAGGAGTGATAGAGGTGGAAAATTTAAAAACAAAGAACTTGAATTGTTTTGTGATGAAAAAAGTTTTAATCATAATTTCTCCGCATTAAGAACACCTTAACAAAACGGAGTTGTTGAACGTAAAAATAAATCTTTATAAGAAATGGGTAAAACAAAGTTAAATGAACATAAGGTACCTAATAATTTTTGAGATGAAGCTATTAACACCTCATGTTATGTAATTAATAGGGTTGTAATAAGAAACAAGCTTAATAAAACACGCTGTGAATTATGGAAAGGAAGATCACTCCAATGAGCCCCTCAACAAGCTTAATAAAACAATCTTCATCAATCAATCCAAGTATACAAGGGAGCTACTCAAGAAATTTGGTGTGAAGAATACCAAGGCAATTGACACTCCAATGAGCCCCTCAACAAAGCTTGACAAAGATGAAGCTGACATAAGTGTGGATGAAAAGAAGTCTAGAGGTATGATAGGCAGTCTACTTTATTTAACTGCTAGTAGGCCAGACATTATGTTCAGTGTTTGCATATGTGCTTGATTTCAATCTAATCCTAAAGAATCACATATGTCTGCAGTAAAAAAATTTTAGATACTTAATTTGAACAATTGATCTAGGACTTTTATACCCTAAGAACACTACACTTGAACTTGTTAGTTATTCTGTTGCTGACTTTGCTGGATGCAAAGTTGATCAGAAAAGCACAAGTGGCACTTGTCATTTCTTAGGACATTCCCTTGTTTCATGGTTTAGTAAGAAACAAAATCTTGTTGCTCTATTTATAGCTGAAGCTGAGTGTGTAGCAGCTGAGAGTTATTGTGCTCAAACTCTCTGCATGAAACAACAATTAGAGGACTTCAAACTGTTTATGATAAAATTCTAATCAAATGTGTTAATACTAGTGCAGTATATGACTAAAAATCCTATTCAATATTCCAGAACAAAACATATTGAAATCATATATCATTTCATAAGAGACCATGTTCAAAATAGGGATGTTGTGTTGGAATTTGTTCAGACAAATAACCAACTTCCTGATATTTTCACAAAATCTCTACAATATGATAGATTCAGTACTTTAAGAAGAGAACTAGGCATGGCTAGGTAAAATGAAATTAAATAATTATACCAAAATGCCCATATGTTCAATATGATGAATTTGGTTTGACTATGCTTATTGATGATATTTTGTTCAAAAATTGAATTGAATGTTTAATGAATTTGTTAAATTATTTGGACAATGATTTGATACTTGAAATAAAGTTTGGATGTCAAAATAATATTTTAATCAAAATAAAAATGGATTCATTCTGAAAAATCAAAAATTTTCAGAGTCTTTGCATGACTCGTCGACGAGTAATGTTTAGTTTATCTCACTCGTTGATGACTCATGGCAATTTTAAGAATTCTAGTAGCTCGCTAAGGCCACTCAGCGAATTGTACTATTATATCCCCTTCACTCATCGACGACTGGGCTCGAGATTATAAAACTAAACCTAAAAAAAAGATTTTTTCAAAAACTCTCAAACTCTTTCCTCTTTCAAATGCAAATCTCTCTTTCCCTCCAAACCCTATTTTTTTGCCTAAATCACTTCCAATCTCTTACGTATAAGACCCCATGGTAACAAAGTTTTCTGAATGTAACAGATCCTGAAATGGATAACGAGTCTACGGACTCTAAATTGGATATTGAGTCCACAGACTCAAGGGTAAAGGTTGAACATGGGTGAAGTCCCAGTTAATCGAGTCTGTAGACTCAAGAATATAGTGTGAGCGGTTATCTGGAATGGTAACTTTGTGTCATGGATAATGATTGAGTGAACTTGGCAATTAGAGGTTGGGAACCTCGAAATAGGGTGAAATAGCCCTGGGTGACCTCGGGTCACAAATTGCGATATTACATATTATTATAATATGAAAATTGAACTGGAATACTATATCGTTATTGATGATTGTTACAATGTGGAAAATAGTCTAGATGGACTGTGGATTTTGTTGGGCTCTATAGCGCACTCCTCATTTTATGTCTTCAGATTCTGAAGTGGTTGCCGATTGGCAAGGAGCTACGCTTGATAGATTTTGAAAAGTGTACCAACGCATTTGTGACTCCAAAAGTAAAGGCCACTGTAGCCAGTGGCTTATAATGGGTTACTGTGATGACCAATTGTTATTGCTTATGTAAGCTCATAATAAAAGTTTGAAAATTCTCGTATTTTCGCGGTTAAAGTCTTCCACTTGGGAGGTTAAGACGACCGAGCACGCGTCTCAGAACATGATTCCTTAGGCGCGGGTTCGGGGCATCACAGTTGGTATCAGAGCTAAAGCAATAACCATCATAACAAATCTTACCAAATTGGACGTCCAATTGGATATCAGATAAAATTCTGGAGATATAGATCATCTCCAGGAGAGTGTAAGTCTTATCATACTAGAAGGATCGATTCTGATTAGACTAAGTAAGATAGATAAGTGAGAGATTTGGATAATCTTCTGATGAATTAGATTTTGGAAAACCCTATTGCGAAATACTAAAACATGATTGTTTTTGTAATAGGAACATAATGCCACCTAGATGAGTGTTGTGCCCCAAAATACCCCCTAGGAGTTAAGGGATACTTTAAGTGTGATTATACATACCTGTCAAACCATCCTGAAGTAAACCTGGCTAACACAATACAATAAAGATAAAAATCAGAGCGCGGAAGCTAAACATAGGTTGCGGAAGCGTAAGCTAATTTTTCTTTTCTTTATAAGTTTGTGTCCCAAGTGAAAATATACATAAAACATCTCCAAGCCTAAGGTGGATAGGCCCACCTATCAAAATACACAAACCCTCTCGTACTCTCCCCTCAATAGTAGTCGAGGTACGGCCACACGTCGAGGTCTCGGTCCACCTGAGACTGTAGTGGAATAGACGGCTCTCTCTCCTCTATGTACTCTTCCTCGACCCAAGGCTCCCGGTCGAGGGCTCCCTCAGTACCTGCTGACATGAAAGTACGGCTGAGCATGGAATACTCAGCGAGTACAAGCTACTAGCTAACCATGACAATAATCAAACACAACAACAGTAATACAATAAAGAGTAGTAAGAGGAACATCACAAAGAAACAATGTTAAACATGGTACAATACAATCATCTTGACGTGCGTGCATGAATGCGAAAACTCTGATAAAACTCATGCTTGGAAATCCGTTTCATGTCTCGGTATGGCTTGAGGAAATCATGTATGCGTGCATGCATGAATGCCTTGTCATCATCTTGTAAACTTGCATCTTGTAACTTGTGAGCCAGAGGCTAGCACCCGAATCTCCCTGGGCTGCCAACCTCCTTGATATATGGTTTTCTTGTGAGCTAAAGGCTAGTACCCGAATGTCCCTGGGCCACCAACCTCCTTGAAAATACGTGAATTTTAGTTACTTGTTTAGTTTTCCTGTGAGCCAGAGGCTAGTACCCGAATGTCCTTGGGCTACCAACCTCCTTGACATGTAGTAATTTCAGTTTTCTTGTGAGCCAGAGGCTAGTACCCGAATGTCCCTGGGCTACCAACCTCCTTGACATGCAATGTTTTCTTGTTGATTATTATATGCACTTACTCTTGAAATCTCGGTTCATGCAAACATGCATGCTCGTGTACGTGACAGTGGTGACAATCATGAGAATGCGGATAACAAGAGAGATATGGCATCACAATTCAATTCATAGTATAAACATAGGTAACTTTAGTAATCTACATTGCATTTGATCAATTCATCATTCATAAGAACACATGCATAAGGCCTACTTCCATTTCCTTCATTTAAGTCATTTACTCATAGTTTAGGCATTTTGTTAAACACATAACATGCAACGTTCCTTAATAGTTCATCTTCTTCTTTTTAGTGCATATTTTCCATCCAACCATCAAGGTGAGTTCATTATTGGTAAAATGTCCATCCTCCATGTTCCATTCCACACACCACACATATCATACATTATACATTCGGCATCCCGTCGCCTCAATCAACACCCCATACACATCCATACCCTTTTCTTATCTTATTTATATTTATTGGAGATGTTACATTTCATAGGGAAAGAAAACATAATAGCAAGAATCACATTTCACATGGAAGATAACTAGATTATTGCTAGGGGAAGTTAGTAGGGTGTACTAACCTGAATCAAGGCTTGATCTTGGTAGAAACCTTGATTGAAGCTCCAACTTGAAAGAAGAAAACCTTTGCTTGAAGGAAGCTTGGTGTGAGGAAGAAAACCCTTACAAAAACGCCATAGGATCGCTGCCCTAGTTTGGAGAAACAAGCTCTATGAGTACTTGAGCCTTGAACTTGAAGAAAACGAACTTGAGATGATCTAAGGTCTTCACCCCTTTGATTTCTTCTCAAAAGTACAACCCTAGGTTAGGAATCTCCTTCTCCTCTCTCTCTATCTCTCAAAATCTTCTAAGTATAGTGAATGAAGCCCTAAGGCTCGGGCAAAGCCTTATAGGAAAGGGTTTAACCCCCAAAAGATGAAATAGCCCTTACTGAAATTTCTGCAAAACGCGATAGACCGAGCGATCGGTGGTTATGACCGATCGATCGGTTGCCTACCGAGCGATTGGTGTTCTTGACCGTGCGACCGGTCAAAAACATACTCTCTGGAAAATTTCCCCATACAAAAAAGTTAACCAGTCGATAGCTACCGAGCGATCGGTTGTGAACCGATCGATCGCTACATTGGACCGAGCGATCGGTGCTCTGCAGGTCCAAACTATTTTGGCCATATCTTTTGACTCGTTCGACGGATTTCGACGATTCAACTTGCGTTGGATTCCTCTTTCGAAATCAAACAAACTGACATTTTAGAATTTTCAATTTCTCCCTTATTTATTAATTAGACTATGTGGAAGGCCAATTGGCTACGAAAGTGTTATTCATTAAGTATAGAAAATTCCGGGGTGCTACAACAAGCGCTTGGAAATACCCTAGCTGGGGCATTTGATGCTATCACTGCTCTAGCTGAGCTAACCAACAATAACAGAGTGATACTCGCAGTTCCGTTGTCCCAGTGCAAGGATAGGGGAATGGAATTAGGCATGAAAAGTTTAGGAAACTCAAGCATGCGTCCTTCCTTGGTGCCATTGATCCATTAGTGGCTGAAAACTAGATCCGAGGAATCGAGAATATTTTTCGAGTGATGGCATGCCTTGAAGAACTTAAGGCAGAACTAGCAATCTTTATGCTAGAAGGAGAGGCCAAACACTGGTGGACCACGATGGAGAGGACAATTCTGGCTAACCAGAAACCTATCTCTTGGGAGAAGTTTCAGAGTTGTTCTATGAGAAATATTTTTCGGTCTCCATGAGAAAAACGAAAGAAATCGAATTTATTCAACTGACTCAAGGCAATTAGCGAGTATGAACAAAAGTTTAATCAACTCTCTTTTTTTGCTGCAAAACTTGTCAAGGATGAGCAATGGAGAGTCGACAAGTTCGAGGATGGATTGAAGCCATCAATTAAAGGAAAACTTGCGGTGCAAAGATTCACATATTTTCCGGTAATGTTAGATTGAGCATTAAGAGTGGAAAAAGTGCATAACGAAATGTAGAAATCATATGAGGATAAGGAAAAGGAATCAGCTGGAAAACCAGGGGAAAGGAAAGGATTAGGGAATGACAAAAAGAGGAAGTTTAAAGAGTCGAGTAAAGATAATACTTCAGGAGTAGTGAATAAGTGGAAATGTGGGTGTTGTGGTTGGCACCATCGGACCGAAAATTGTAGGGTAGGGGTTTGCTACCAATGTGACAAGCCAGGGCATAACAAGAAGTATTTACCAACCTTGGAGCAACAATCGGGTAGAGGAGGAAAGGGTCGTACCTGTAGAACCCTAAAATTTATCAATTTTACACAAAAGTCCCTACACACTCGTAAAATTGTATAAAGAGCCTAAAATCATTAAAAAGCCCTATACATTTAAATTGGGCCTAATGACAAGGCATGGGCCACTTACGACTCGGGTATGGGCACGAAGTAGAAAGCCCATAAACCTAAAACCCGAGTCCAAATTCAAATGGGTCACACACTCAACAAATGGGTCGATCCGTCAACACAGTAAACCCGAGTATGGACTCAATACCCATGAAAATGGGTGAGACCCCTCAAAGTCTCCAAAGTCCCTTAAACCACTAAATGGAGTGGGACTTTTGGAATCCTTATCTCTAAATGGGTGAAACTCATCAAAATCTCCTAAATCCCTTAAACAACTAAATGGAGTAGGACTTTTGGAATCCTTATCTCTAAAAGACTATAAATAAGACCCAAAGCTAGAGATTTGAGGAAAGGAATTCAAAGGATTCAGAAATCCAAAGGAATTTTAGAAGAGGCAAAAGAAGAGAATTTAGAAGAAATCATCAACCCTTAAGAGAAAAGAAATTGAAGCATTCTAGAGAAGACAAAGCTACAAAGAAGCCAGTTCTCCTCCAGAATCACTTTCTAGCCGATCAAGCGCGAAGCCCGGAAGAAAGGAAAAGTTACATCAACACCTTCAAAGAAGATCGAGATCATGCCTCGACCCTCATCTTCTACTTTAGAAAATTCTGATTGTTAATCAGAGGATTCATGAGAGTTGTACCAAATTATAAATAAATAAATATTTTGTTCATCCATTATTTCATCGACGAAATTTTGTGTAAACAAATTTTTGGCACACCTGGTGGGATGCTCTCTACCTCTCATCTTTCAGTCAGCGAACAATCAAACTGCATCAATGGCCCCCAAGAGAACTGCTGGTGTAGCCACCGCCATCCATGGAAAGAGGAACACAACCTCTTCTGCACTTGAATCTACACTAGCTATGTAACGCCCCAAAATCCCACCTAGGAGAGATGAGGCTTTGGCGACGTCACTTACACTTAAAACCATCCTGCAAGAGTATACAAGGCATGCCAAAATAGTGAATTGAAATTTCTTTAATAACTTAACAGTATCCCAAGTACAACTGTATACAATAACTGAACATAAGCCAAAACATATACAAGAAATCCTTAACCTGAGTTACCCACTCAAGTGAGGCAATATCCCCAGAAATAAAACCCCAAAATACATGTCTCTCTCTCACTCAACCCAACCGTAGGCCACATGCCGAGACTCCTAATATCTGGGTAACCATCCGAATCACCTCCTGCTCTCCCTGAGCTACCTCGATCCAAGGGACCAGAGTCCCTATCTCATATAGTATACCTGCCGACATAAAAGTACGGCTGAGCATGGAATACTCAGCGAGTACAAGCTACTAGCTAACAATAGTAATAACATTAACATGCCATACAGGACATAGTTCATCATAAAGTTACATGATCAGAGTGCGGAAGGAAACAAGGTAACAGTTACATAATCCTGAACAAAATCAATTAAATCATACTCTAACTTCATGCTTTACCATACATATTTCAATATCTTATAAGTCTTGTAGGTTCCTTATGCGAGTTCTTATAGCCTTTCTTATGAGCTTACGAGTTCTTCTGAGCTTTCGAGTTCTTATAACTTTCTTGTGAGCATACAAGTCCTTGTGAGTTCTTCACTAGTGGTGCCCTTCGTACCATCCCACTAAACACCCACCCAAAGTAGCTTGGGAATATCAGATGGTTAGTGGCGCTCCCCGGGCCATCCCACTATCTTACGAGTTCTTACAAGTTCATCCTTAGTGGCGCCTTTTGTACCATCCCACTAAACACCCACCCAAAGTAGCTTGGGAATATCAGATGATTAGTGGCGCTCCCCAGGCCGTCCCACTAATTTACAAGTTCTTACGAGTCCTTCAAGTCCTTACAAGTTCTTACGAGTTCTTTACTAGTGGCGCCCTTTGTACCATCCCACTAAACACCCACCCAAAGTAGCTTGGGAATATCAGATGGTTAGTGGCGCTCCCCCGGCCGTCCCACTATCTTACAAGTTCTTACGAGTTCTTGTACCAGTTCATATTCTCTTGAAATTGGGTATGTCTAGCTGCCGTTCATAGTCCGTCGCAACTAGCATCCCTTATGCTTGGCCTCTCTTATTCTTGTTCTTGTTGTTTCATATACTTATATTTTTGAAACAGGTTCATGCATGCGCGTGTGTGTGTGCTTGACAATTTGTGAGCATAATAACCTGAACTAATTAAAGGGACATCATACGGGATTTATAATTTCCCCTAGGCATGTGAGTGTTAAAGTCAACATATTGAGTGTTCTAGCATAAGTACACCATTGAGAAAATCTTCCTAATTCATGCTTCATATTCTTGGTTCTAATTCTAATTCATGCATTTGAACGAACACCTATCATTTGACATCATTGTAGATCTTTTGATTCATGTTTTTCCTATTCAAGCGTTTCACCATTGGGACTTCATATAGCATTTCCACTTTCTATTGATAGTCATGTGTGTATGTAAGCAATATAAAGAGCATTTGATCAATTTTACCTCTTAGGGAACAATACCAAAATCATGCATGTTATAGACTTAATTAAACATACTACTTCTCATACAAGCATTTTAACAAACATGTGGTTTTCAACATTGTTATACTCACTTATGTACATTTTTCTTGTTCTAACATTTCATCAAACACATGGTGTGTTCATTATGAGTACAATGCCCTTCCACCATTTTCCAACATACATCCATCACAACACATGGCATCCAATCGCCTCATCCACATCCAACATCTCCCCTCCACAATTGCCTCTCTATCTTGTTTGTTTTAGGGATTTAATAAAATAAAACAAGAAAAGAATAAACTAAAGAAATCCACAAACATGCTTTTAAAACAACCTAGGTTATTACTAAAGTAGTTAGTAGGGTGTACTAACCTTGAAGAAGAGAAGAAAACCCTTGAAAAATGCCGTGAAGAACGCTGCCCTAGCTTGGAATGGGACTCCACACGTGCTTGAGGTTGGATTTGAGAGATCCAAGCTTTAGAGATGGTCGTGGGTTCCAAACCCCTTGATTTTCTCAAGTTGATGCCCTAGGGTGAAAACCCCTTCTCTCCTCTCTCACTCCCTCTCAAAATATGTCTAAGGGTGTTTATGAACCCCCTTGACTCGAGCCAACCCTTAAAAATAAGGGTGGAGTGGCCAAAAGACCAAAACACCCCTAAAAAAAATTCTGAAAATCGCGTAGGACCGATCGATCGGTGCTTTTGACCGATCTCTCGGTAGTGGACCGAGCTCTCGGTATCGACTGGTGCTGCAAAACGCACTTCAGTATTTTGGCCATAACTTTTGACTCGGTTCTCCGATTTTGACGATTCAACTTGCGTTGGATTCTTCTTTTGAAGAGCAACAACTTTTATGTTTTAAAGAAATTCTAATTCTTCTTTATTCATATACCAAAATGCCCCTCAAGCTGACTGGTCTGCAATGGGTTGCGACAGTCCAGATTTGCAGCCAACCCGATCTTGGAAATCCCACTTTTGACTCGACTCCGATTCAAAATCAGGGAAAGTGATCAACATGAACCTTGAAGAGGGTTTTAATACCTTTCCAAAAATTCAGTAATCACTCAATTCTGAACAGCAATGACTAAACTAGAGCCCTTTAAATTTGAAGCAAATGCCGAGACATACCTTTTCAACACCTAGAACACCTCGAGTGTTTTCACACTCTTTTCCCTTGTGTCCAACACCCTGCTCACACCTCATAAATCATTATCCATAAGTATTTAACCCACCTCAATGATCATTAAATTCACACCGACATGCATGAGAGACTCCGGCCTCTCTATGCCTTATGCACTAGCACTATGCACCAACAACCCATTGAAACACTTAGGGTATATGTACCCTTGATTTTACCCACTTAGAGTATCTTTCCACTCTCTTTTTAAGACTCAAACCATGTACCTAAAACCCTCACTTAACTAATCATAATATCAAGAACACAATGGGAGGCCTTAGGCCTTCACACATACCATACAAGGGCACCTTTCACTGGCACTATTCATAGTATAGTGAACTTGAATTTCCGGGGTTCTACAAGCTACCAGCCATGATTGGTGAGCAACAAGTCATATGATGCAGTCTGGCGCCTCTCACTTGGTTGGGGCCCTCTCCCAGTATCGCAAGTAATGTGTCTCCAAAACGACGCAAATGACTAAGATTGCGCGGGCCAGGATGCCTGAGGATATGTCCTCCAGTCATCCTTCCGAGGCGCAGTCTAGTGCAGGGTCAACATCTTCTGTGACCTCTCCTTCTCAAGGTAGAGCCTCCAAAGAATTGCAGAATCAGAGTAATTCAAATTCTAAGACACATACCTCCATCAGATCTGTCATGATGATAGAAGCAGCGACGATTAAAGAGAACATCGCTCAAATGTCTAATGCAATCGCAAATTTAACAAAGGCAGTTGAGGACAAAGATGCTCAGATTGTAGACCTAGTAAGTTGCTTTGAACATAATAACCAAGTAGATGAATCCAATCAAGGGCCGACAAATTCCCCTAGGTTCAGTCTCCGAGGACCTCATGAAGCAAAAGAACAAAACAAGGGATTCACTCTCCAAGGACATCGTGATGCAGAAGAACAAAACCGGAATACATCCGGCTCACGAGATCCCACTCGGGACAGTCACCAAGCATTAATTGCTTCACTCTCCGTCCAGCAGCTGCAAGCATTGATCACCGATACTATTCACGCTCAGTACGGGGGTGTGTCACAATCTTCCTTGGTCTATGCCAAGCCATACTCTCAACACATTGAGCAAATGCGCTTCTCGGCAGGATACCAACCGCCAGAGTTTCAACAGTTCAATGGAAAAGGCAATCCAAAGCAATACGTTGCCCACTTTATTGAGACTTGCAACAATGCTGCACGTACAGAGACTTCATGGTGAAATAGTTCGTTCGCTCCCTCAAAAGGAATGCGTTCGACTAGTATACTGATCTAGAGTCTGGTCCCATTGACAGTTGGGATCAACTGGAGCCCAAGTTTCTCAACCGCTTCTACAGCACCAAAAGGATAGTTAGTATGGTGGAGCTTACCGCTGTACGACAAGTGAAAGATGAACTTGTTATTGACTACATCGACAGGTGGAGGAATCTTGCTCTTAACTGCAAGTATAATCTTTTTAGTCATCTGCAATTGAGATGTGCATCCAAGGGATGCACTGGGGGCTTCTTTACATCCTCAAAGGGATTAAGCCTCGTCCTTTTGAAGAATTGGCTACACGGGCTCATGACATGGAGCTCAGTATAGCCGTATAAGGGGATCCATGATCGATCGATTCTTTCAAGTTGGAGAAAAAGTACTAGAACACATCCAAACCCTCCAAGACCAAGGAGGCTATGATCACCACGACTACCATCAAGCCGGTCAAGATCTCGAGCCAAAAGAAGCAAGAACCGCCCAAGGCCAACACATCTCAAGAAAGAGGGCAAGGCAGGACGACACTCAAGGAGCTTGAGGCAAAAGAATATCCTTTTCCAAACTCTGAGGTATCTGGCATGCTCGATCAACTGCTAAGTCTAAAGTTGATTGAATTGTCAACCTCTAAACGTCCAGAGGAAGCTGGTCGCGATGAAGACCCAAGAAACTGTCGATACCACCAACTGATTAGCCATCCGGTTGGAAAATGTTTCATCCTCAAAGAGAAGATTATAGACCTAGCTCGACTAGGAAAGATTGACCTTGACTCCGCCAATGATGTGGCAGCCTCGAATATGATGAGTGTTGCCTTCAGGTCTTTCAATCCCATTTTGTTTCCACCTTCATCATTTGTAGCAATGCTGCCTCCTCAAGCAATAAAGGCACCATGGCTACCACAAAATTTGAAGTCACAACCGAAACTCTTGGCTCTAGCATCCCTATTCAACATTGGTGGTAGCATCCAGTCAAGGGCAAATTCCATTATCTCAGCTACATCAACAACAACAATGTCTCTCTACAAAAATTGAATGAGAGTCAGTAGAAGAATCTTCTCTCATCGATGATGATGGTTGGACATTGGTTACACGACGGCGACGACGCGTGCAACATCTACCTTCTCCTTTTCATCAAAGAGCGAAGCGGACCAAAAGAAAGACTCGTCCAAGCATTAAGTCAAAGAAGAAGAAGAATGTAGTGAAGAAAAAAGCATTCAAAGTGCCTCATGCTGATCCTAAAGAGATTTTTCTGCAATTCCCTCCTTTGTCAATCACATTTGGCGATTTCATACCAAAGTGGTTTCTCCAAAAACAGCAACGAGAGCAAGCCTACTCTATCGCATGTTACCAAGTTGGGTCAGACACATCAGAAGAACAAGTGAACGATGTACCTGCCAACCAATCATCTTGAAGAGGAGCATCCCAAAGAAGAAGATGATGCCTCCGACATTGAAGAGACATCAATACACTTGAGTCTCTTTGAGGCCCTACAACTACTGGAGAAGACTCGGCTCAGCCTCGCTTAAGCCTTGACTAATCCTGACAAGTACAAGGGAAAAAACTGGGTTCAAAGGACTTCGGAGACAAGTGCCTCTTGCATGGCCACCATCACCTTCGACAACGAAGACCTACAACTTGGTTCTCATCCTCACAACAGGCCGTTGTATGTCATAGGATCTATTAAAGAACACAAAGTTCAGCGCGTTCTTCTTGATTGCGGGTCTGCTATCAATATCATGCCCATCTGCACGATGAGGCAAGTCGGCATCTCTCTAGACCAATTGAGTCGAAGTAGGCTAGTGATCCAAGGCTTCAACCAAGGGAGGTAGAGAGCCATCGGAATGGTCCGTTGAAAGCTCACAATCGAAGACTTGGAGTCTGAAGTACTTTTCCATGTCATTAATTGCAAGACATCATACCACTTGCTGCTTGGTCGTCCCTAGTTACATGAGAGAAGTGTGGTTCCATCTATATGGCATCAATGCTTCAAGTATCACAAGGATGGTGTGCAGAGAAAGATTTTTGCTGAGAGTCGACCTTTTGAGAAGACTGAAACACACTTTACTGATGCTAAGTTCTACACAGAAACTGAAGTCCTCTTGGAAGCACTTTCAACTTCGGTGCCATCTTCTAGCAAACTTGGCATCAACAAAGGAAAGGAAGCTGAAATTCTTCCATCCCCTAAGTCCCAAAAGGATGAGAAAGCTCAAAAAGTATCAAAAGGAGAGGAAACAAGCAAGTCAACAAAGAACTCTACCAACATCTCCAATCCAATCTCAGTGCTTCGATACATTCCGTAATCACGTCAAAAGCCTAGACAACTCCCTTTTGAGGTGATGACTAAAGAGACCAATTATACTTTTTTGAAAGTCAACCTAAACACTTTGCAAGATGAGTTAGTTCTTCCAGTAGCACTGATCATCAAATCCACAATTATAAGGCCACCAATTGTAGGATTTGTCGCATCTACAATGAAGTTTGAAGAAGAGGAAGGCATCTTAGCCTAAGCAAGTTCAGAGGGTTGGTACGAAGCTAAGACAGAAAAGCTCTTCAAAATAGCTGGATATGTAAAAGGTGAGCCCATACGCTTAGGTAAACTTCAACCTCTTGACCAAATCCATGGCCTCACAAAGGCACAGGCCCAACTCATTCGAAAATGAGAAAAGTTCATTATCAACCATCAAGGAGTTGGCTCTACACCTCAAGCACCAGTCAAAATCTCAGTAAAAGAGAAAGTCTCTACTCAACACATTAGAGTGCAAGTAGCCGAAAATTGTGAAGACAAAGTCACTATAGAGCCCCGAATTTTCTACAAGCACTGTTCATGTGCAAGCACTATTCATGTGAGTGAATAGTGCCGAGGGCACTAGTATTGGAAGGGCCAAAGGCCTTTATTATAAGTTGGGTTTAGTTAATGAGAGTGAGGGTTCCTCATGGCTTGAGTGTGAGGTGAGTTTGGTGGATGAATCAAGGGATGAGAGATGTCTTTGAGAAAACAAGCAAAAAGTATAAGACATACCCTAAGTGTTAGGGTTTTAGGGCCACGTGAATCTTGATGTTCATGGGGGCTTTTGCCTTCCGTGGATATGTTAGAAATTATTTTAGGGTCCTATGAACCTTTATGAATAGCTTAAGGACGTTAAAACAAGAGTGTGAAACACTCTAAGTGATCAAAATATGATCGAAGTTGAAAAGAAGAAAAAGGTCTTCGCATACCCTCAACATTGAAAAGTTCTAGTTCGCTCATAGATGATCGGAATAGAACGATTCTTGAATTTTTGGAAAGGTATTTAAACCCTCTTCGATATACATGTTTATTACTTTTCCCAATTGTGAGTCAAAGCTAGGTGAAAGGTGGATTTACTGAAGATGGGTCTGCTACAAATTCAGAAGTTAGTATTGGACCAGTTCACTTGTGAGCCCAGTTGGACCATGAAAACCTCGAAATTAGGAGTTGTATAAAAAAAATGAAAGTTGTTTCCCTTCAAAAGGTGAATCCAACGCAAGTTGAATCATCAAAATCAAACCACCGAGTCAAAAGTTATGGCCAAAATACCGAAGGGTATTTTTGCAGACAAACTCGCTCAAGCGAGATCCAAACCCGCTCGAGCGAGATTGACCAAAATGCTGTTTTTGAGTACCGGGAGCAACCCGCTCGAGCGAGATTGAAGCCCACTCGAGTGAGATCACCCAGAAATGTTTTTGTTTGGGTTTTTCTCAACCCAAACACCTATATATACCCTATTCGGGGTACTAAGGTTTCTAACACCTAGATAAGGATTTTTTGAGAGAAAAAGGAGGAAACTTAGGTTTCCAAAAGGGGGTTTCTCTCAAGATCAAGGAAATCCCCAATTTTAATCTTCAAGCTTCTCAAGACCAAATAGGGGAGCAAGGACCGTGCAAAACCAAGGCTTTTCTCACAAGCTAAGCCACGAGGAAAGGATCACAAAGGGGATTTCGTGAGAAGAACAAGAGGAGCTCGAATCCTCCATTCCAAGGTCATTCAAGCTTGGATCTTGTGTCCAAGGCATCCTCAAGTGGAGATTTGATCTCCTTAAGGTATAACACTCTACTAGCTTTTCATGTTGTGATTCACTCATGATTTCTAGTATGATAATCCCTTGTTTGGATGATTGAAGTATAATAATATACTACCTAACTTAGTTATGATTCCTTTATGCATATTATGTTTTGATGTATGATGTTGTTTAAACAAGATAAAAGGAAAGGGTTTAGACAAAGAGAATGTGAATACACTCTCTAAATGGATTAGTTAGGATTTATTGATATTAAGTAAGGATGAAGGGATGAGTTTGATGAGAGAGTAGAATATTCTACTCACTCCCCATGTGGTGCATTATGCACAAATGATGCATGTTAGACTTAGGATGATGTATGGATTGGTTGAGGCGATTGGATGCCGTGTTGTTGTGGTGAATGTGTGTTGGAAAATGGTGATAGGGCAATGTACTCATAATAGATGTACCCCTTGTGTTTGATGAAATGTATGAACTAAGAACTTGAATCAATTAGGCTATGAATGTGTTGCACTCCAAGTGTTTGATTAAATGCATACGAGAAATTAACAATTAAAGATTACTATGAAAGCATGAATTGGGTAATTTTCCTAAAACTGATAACCATGATCCAATACTCTAAGGCTATGCCTAAATCCTCACATGATTAGATTGAGAATTGAAATGCTATGTGTACTTGTGTGTTTACTTGTGTTCCTAAATTGCACACCAAGCATATGCACACACCTACTACTTTATTGCTTGTCCTTCTCCTCGTCATGATTTCACTTACATATGATTTCCCAAGATCAAACCAAGTATGAATTACCACTTACAAGGACAAACACGATGCCTCTAGACCATGATCAAACATGACTCCCCAAGAACACGAATGAAACATGATTCTCCTATAATCAAGAATAAATATAATTTCCCAAGAACACGAACAAGCATGATTTCTCACGAAATCAAGAACAAACATGACTTTCAAGATCAAGAACGAGCACGACTCACAAGAAAAAATAAGAAAGTATGTTAGTGTACTATGACTAAGGTACATGCACTAACACACGTTTACAAGACAAGAATGAAAGGAAGCCAGTGTACTATGACCAGGTACGGGCACTGTCATCTGTTTCCAAGAAAAGTAATAAATGATGTTAATGTACTATGACCAGGTACAGACATTAACATCAATGACAAGCATAAGAGGACACTAGTAGACTATGAACAGGTACGGGTACTAGTGTCTGTCTCCAAATATGAAAGTATGCCAGTGTACTATGACCAGGTACGGGCACTGGTATAGGTTTCCAAGTCAAGAAATAAAGTATGCTAATGTACTATGACTAGGTATGGGCATTAGCATACGCCTCAAGATAAGTAAGAAAGATGTTAGTGCACTATGACTAGGTACGGGCACTATCATCTATTTCCAAGTAAGCAAAATCATAAGAAACTCACAAGCAAGTTAATGAGAATACAAGAGAGGATGCAAGTATACTATGACCAGGTACAGGTACTGGCATCTGTCTCAAAGCAAGAACAACACAAGACAAGAAACACGATACAAGAAATATCAGGTAAACATGAAATGAACAAGACAAGTACGAACTAGACATGACAACCATGATACACGGAGAATAAGAGGAGACAAGCATGATCTAGGCAAGAATGAGATAAAACAAGCACAAACTAGACACGCAATGTACACATGACAAGAAAAGATGAACAATGATGATCCTGACACGACAAGAACTAAGACAAGACTATTATGATTCGCTCAAGGGCAAGACAAGGTAAAATGAGTTCCACTAGTCAAAGATCAAGACAAGAATCAAGGCTTATAAAATTGTATTATACTTCCGTACTCTGATTATTAATATTGATTTTTCGATTTAGATTGTGAACTGCTTTAATACATATGTAATGTGAAGTTCATAACATGGTTAGTTAGTAGTTTGTAGACATTGAGTATTCCATGCTCAGCCGTACATTTTATGTCGGCAGGTTCATTCAACATTGTATCCCAGGGCATTAGATCGAGATGGATTATGGAGGGCAGGAGCCTTCTTGGGATGTTCTTGAGGATGATAGGGGTCTTGAAATATAACCTTATGGTTGAGTGATGTAGAGGGAGAGACATGTATTTTGAGTTTTTATTTCTGGGGATATTTGTATCAGTTTGAGTTGGTAACTCATGTTAAGGATTTTATGTATATGTCTTAGTTTATATCTAGTTATTGTAAATGATTAAACATGAATACAGTCAAGTTATTAAAGAAATTTTCAGTTTACTATTTAGCATGCCTTTTATACTCTTTGCAGATGATTTTAAGTGTAAGTGACGTCGCCAAAGCCTCGTAACTCCTAAGGGGGATTTTGGGGCGTTACAGTCACCTTAGCTCGTGCATCTGTCTTTGATCGACTTACCCCACCAATGCAAGGTACTTCGGTCTTCGAGCGTTTAGGAGCAGCACAAAGTGATACAACCTTAAACTCTTAAGTTCTCCAACGGCGTGAGTCCGCACTCACCTGCTTGGGAGCACAAGGAAAAGAAGACTAACCTACTCCTCTGAACAAGTCCAAAAGACTACGTAGACATTGGAAGAGGTATGCCAATCGCAAAGAGGTAGGTGCCCCACAAAGTGCAATTCCATTGCAAATGAAATGACAAGTAATTTGGGAAGTCTCAATAACAGATGCTTTGATGGTAAAGCGACGCATTATCATCTCCACTAACCAAGGAAAACAATCTCGAACAAATCAAGTTGAGATAAGTGAAACCAAAGATGTTGCCACCATCAATCACATTACCATCCAAGAGCCTATCGAATAAGAGTCATCATCTTCAGATAATGAACTAGAAAGTGCTCCTCCTGTCTTCGAAGAAGGAGGGCAAGCTACCGTCGACGAGCTCAAACAATTAAACCTTGGCACGGAAGAAGAACTTTGACCCATCTTTGTCAGTGCACTCTTAAGTCTTGAGGAAGAAGTAGATTACTTCAAACTGCTGCAAGAGTACAAACACGTTTTTGCATGGAGTTACAAGGACATGCCCGGGCTTGATCCTAAAGTAGCAATCCATCACCTAGCTGTCAACACATGGTGTTCGCCCTATCAAGCAAGTTCAGTGTCGTTATCAGCCTGAACTGGTTCCACAGATCGAGGCTGAAGTTAACAAGCTGATCGAAGCTCATTTCATCCGAGAAGTGAAGTATCCAAGTTGGATTGCAAACATTGTCCTAGTCAAGAAGAAGAATGGACAAATCCGAGTATACGTAGACTTCCGTGACCTGAATAATGCATGTCCAAAAGATGACTTTCCATTGCTAATCATTGGGCTCATGGTCGATGCTACAACAGGACACGAAGTCTTATCCTTTATGGATGGTTCATCTGGTTATAACCAAATTCGTATGGATTCAAAGGATGAAGAACTCATAACCTTTCGTACACCAAAGGGGATTTACTATTATAAAATGATAGCGTTTGGACCAAAAAATGTTAGCGCCACTTATCAATGTGCTATTCAAAAGATCTTTGACGATGTCCAGCACACAAAGGTTGAATGCTACGTCGATGACTTGGTGGTGAAATAAAAAAGGAGAGCGGATCATCTTCAAGACCTTCATGACATTTTCATCAGACTTTGAAGGTACCAATTAAAGATGAACCCTTTAAAGTGTGCATTTGGGGTCACTTCAGGCAAATTCCTTGGGTTTGTTGTCCTACATCGCGGTATTGAGATTGAACAAGCCAAGATAGATGCTATTCACAATATGGCGGAACCTAAGAACATCCGTGAGCCTAAAGGCCTCCAAGGTCGTCTCGCCTACATTCGGAGGTTCATCTCAAACCTAGCAGGGTGGTGTCACCCCTTCAACAAGTTAATGAAGAAAGATGCATTGTTCAAATAGGATGATGCTTGTAAGAAATTTTTGGAAAGCATCAAAGAGTATCTCCTCAAAGCACCAGTCTTAGGAGTGCCTATCCCCAACCAACTACTGATTCTTTACATCAGTGCACAGGAGCAGTTAGTGGGGGCATTATTGGCACAAGAGAACCATTATAGCAAAGAAAATGTGCTCTACTATCTGAGCAGAACTCTAGTGGGGGTAGAATTGAACTATTCACCCATTGAGAAAATGTGTCTTGCTCTTATCTTCGCCACAAAGAAATTGAGGCATTATATGCTGTCACACACAGTCTGACTTATTTCTCGGGCCAATCCGCTCAAATACATAATGACGAGGCCGGTTCTCTCGAGAAGGCTCGCCAAATGGGCACTTCTCTTATCAGAATTTGAGATCGTTTACATCCCTCAGAAGGCAGTAAAAGGACAAATGGTAGCTGAATTCCTCACAAATCATCCAATCCTAGTAGATTGGAAATTGTCTCAAGACTTGCCCGATGAAGAGATCTTCTACACTGATATAATACCATCATGGAAGATGTTTTTTGATTGTGCTACAAGAAGGAATGTACCAGGAGCATGAGTCGTTTTTGTAACTCCACAAGATGAAGTCCTTCCATTCGCATTCACTTTGGCAAAGCTATGCTCAAACAATGTGGTCGAATATCAATCCCTCATAATTGGATTGGAACTAGCCAGAGACATACAACTGTACCAGCTCAATGTGTATGGAGACTCAAAGCTCATCATCAACTAGCTCTTGACAGAGTACGACATCCTCAAGCCCAATCTAATCCCCTACTATCTCTATGTTGTTGAGCTCATAAGTCAATACGAAGACATCACTATGTTGCATATGTCAAGAAACGAGAATAAACAAGCTGATGCTTTCGCTAACCTTGCAGCAACTTTAGTTGTACTTGAAGAAGAAGTGATGACGGTTCCTGTCTGTCAGAGATGGGTCAGCCCTCACTTGATCCACCATGACATCGCTCAACAAGCAATGAATTTCATTGAAGTGTTTGAGATTGAGGTTGAAGACTAGAGACAACCTCTCATTGAATACCTTCAATATAGAAAATTACCGAATGATCTTAAGCACAAGACTGAAATCCGTTGTCGTGCGCCCCGATTCCTATACTTCAACAATGAGCTGTATTGTCGCTCCTTCAATGACATTTTGATGAGATGTCTTAGAAATGGTGAAGCTAGAGAGGCCCTTGAAGAAACTCATTCAGGTATCTGTGGCGCTCATCAATCAGGACCGAAGTTGCATGATCGCCTGAAGAGAATGGCGTATTATTAGCCAACCATGGTGAAAGACTCGCTCAAGTATGCCAAAAGATGTCATGCATGTCAAATCCATGGAGACTTCATTTGCCAATCACCCGAGCCGCTTCACCCAACAGTAGCATCTTGGCCCTTTGACAATTAGGGACTTGATATTGTTGGGCCACTCCCTAAGTCTTCCAAACAACACCTCTACATTCTTGTTGCAACAGACTGCTTCTCCAAATGGGTAGAAGAAATCCCTCTCAAAGAAGTCAAGAAAAAGATAGTTGTGGATTTAATCAAAAATAATGTAGTCTTCCACTACAGAGTCCCCTGTTATATAGTAACGGATAACGAGAAACCATTCAAGAATGCCCTAATGGATGAATTTTGTGCGAAGGTCGAAATCAAGCAAAGATGCTCTGTAATGTACAATGCGCCAACAAATGGACTCGCAGAAGCTTTCAACAAAACCCTTTGCAAGCTCCTTGAGAAAGTTGTTTCCAAGTCAAAAACAGATTGGCATCAATGGATTGGTGAAGCACTTTGGGCATGCCAGACTTCATACCGCACTCCTACACAAGCCACACCTTACTCCCTTGTCTATGGAGTCGAAGCCATACTTCCATTGGAATTCCAAATTCCTTCACTATGGATTGCGATCCAAGAAGACCTCGCATGTGATGAAAATATAAAGCTACGTCTCGCTGAACTTGAAGCTCTTGACGAAAAGAGATTAGAAGCGTAGCAACACCTCGAGTGCTATCAAGCTCGCTTGTCTTGACAAGAAAGTTCAACCTTGCTCCATCCAAATAGGTGACTTGGTCCTTGCAGTTCGAAGACCCATCATCCTCTCACATTGGTCTGGAGAGAAATTTGATCCAAAGTGGAATGGATTGCATGTGGTGAGAGAAGTCTGCACCAACGACACTTACCTTCTTTCAACACCAGATGGAGTTCATCTTGGCCCTATCAACGGCAAATTCCTCAAGCAATACTATCCATGATAGAACAATGCTCCTCGACATGAGCCTAAAGTGTCCACAGCACTCCTTGCCACATGAACCTAAAATGCATGTCACTCTTGGCTTATACAACTAAAATTGTAAAAGGTTCAATGACTCTTGTTCGCTAGACTGAATTTCTGAAAGGGCAGTCCAGGCAAAAATTAGAGCACAAAAAAAAAAAAATCGAACCACGTTAAAGCTTGATCCCACATCGGGTACGTAGGCAACCTGTAAAGTTACCTCAGTTCAGCTACCATTTCAAAAAAAAACTCATCAAATAACTTTATAAAAGAACATGAGAAACAATACCTTTCATGGACATGGAGTCGATTGATTCAGTTGCGCTACAAGATGTCGTACTCCTAGCATCCGGATGACGAACAAGTTTTTGCCTCTGCTTAACCTCCAAAGGTCATCTTCTAGGTCCTCCGACGAAGCAACATCTGGAAGGTGAGGAAAACTCTCTTTCCCTATAGAAGTCTCAATATCCACATGACCCATCAATGGGGTCAGGGTCCTGGAATTTGCAAAAGTTCTTCTCAAAATTTGATGACGCTTCACTTGCAACATCTGGAAGACTCAAAGACTTGGAAGCATCCCTTTGCTGCCAACTGTCGTCGTGACGGGAGAAGAACTCAGAAACTGGGAGATCTGCAAGTTGACCTAGTACTGGACTGTGCTTCTGAAGGATACTAGAGGACATAGTCATTGGCATCCTGGCCTGCGCAGACTTTGTTGAAAACTATCGTCGTAACAGGAGAAGAACTTAGAAACTGGGAGATCTAGAAGTTGACCTGGTATTGGACTACGCTTCGAAAGGATACCAGAGGACATAGTCATTGGCATCCTGGCCCGCGCTAACTTTGCTGGAAACCATCGTCGTGATAGGAAAAGAACTCAGAAGCTGGGAGATTTGGAAGTTGACCTTGTACTGGACTGCGCTTCGGAAGGATACCAGAGGACATGGCCACTGGCATCCTGGTCCACACAGACTTTGCTTGAAATCGTCGTCGTGACAGGAGAAGAACTTAGAAATTGGGAGATCTAGAAATCGACCTAAAGTCCTTTCGGAAGCACTTCCAACTTCAGCGCCATCTTCTCGTGTGTCACTTCTTGCACCTTCCATGTTCCAGTCACTTGCTCGTGTGTGGTTAAGCGCAGTTCTTCTAGCACACCATCCCAGGACTATGATTTTACTTGCATGATCAGAAAACAAATCAAAGTCCCGCTTTGAGTTAGATCGTCAACAACAGCTATCCACCTATCTCGAAGAAGACGTTCATCAACAACCCTATGGTCAGTATCCTGGGAGGCATCGATAGAAGACATCTCTCTGTAAAACAAAGACATAAAACAGGGAAGTTCATCAAAATCTCCAATTTTTCTACAAACTATACATTACAATGAATCGGAAACCATTAAAAAAAATTCAAACAAAAAAATTTTGAATACAAAAAAAAAAATCCAAACAAACAAACAAACAAAAATAATTAACATAAAAGAAAACACAAATTAAAAAAAAACAAACAAAAAAACAAGGTAAAAAAAATAATAAATTAATAAAACTAAAAATAAATTAATAAACAACAAAAAAAGAAAATTTTAAAAGACATGGACACAAAATAGACAAAAAAAACATAAAGAAAAACACACCAACAAAAAAAAAGGAGACAAAATCACAAGAAAAAAAAAATAAAACACACTTACGAACTCAAAAAATATATATATACATAATTATAATAATAATACGCACGGACAAAAAAAAAAGGCACCAAGCGCACGCCGGATGTGTTCTCATCTCCAGTAAAAAAAAAACACCCAAAACAAACTTTGTAAAGAAACAAATTTCATTAAAAAAATCAGGAATCAAACAAACAAAAATGGACAAAATACCAAACTATGGGGATGCCTAGTTGTAGGCTGATGCCAATGGCTGCCCCCATCATTACAATCTTAGATTAAAAAAATAATAATCAAATCAAACCAACCAATAAAGAAAAAAAGAAAACAACAAACAAGAAGAGTTGAGAGAGGGAAGCTAGGTCGTACGACTAGGCTGCTCTCTTTACAATCTTTGGTAATTAAAAAAAAAAACTAAAACAAATCAAATAAAACAATTAATCACATCAAACACTTTTTTCCAAAACATCAAATCATCAATCATATATAAGTTTAACAAACAAACAAAGTTGAGTTTTTATGAGCATTCCAACAATGATGCACTTCAAAAAAACAAAACCAAAAATTCTGCACAAATAAACTTGGGTGCACTAGTATCGTTCTATTACTATTTGCAAGGGAAGGTAAACAGTTTATTTATCCCACTAGGAATAGGATTCGTGTCTAAACCCAAACCAAGTTAAACTCCAAATAAATTAAATCAAAGTCAAACACTAAGTCATCAAAATTAAATCAAAATCAAACACTAAATCAAATGTTACGCTAATGTCACTCATAGGTTCCATTACTATACCCTTGAGGGGGCAATTTGTAGAACCCTAAAATTTATCAATTTTACACAAAGGTCCCTACACACCCGTAAAATTGTATAAAGAGCCTAAAATCATTAAAAAACCCTATACATTTAAATTGAGCCTAATGACAAGACATGAGCCTCTTACGACTCGGGTATGGGCACGAAGTAGAAAGCCCATAAACCTAAAACCCAAGTCCAAATTCAAATGTGGGTCACACACTCAACAAATGGGTCGATCCGTCAACACAGTAAACCCGAGTATGGACTCAATACCCAAGAAAATGGGTGAGACCTATCAAAGTCTCCTAAGTCCCTTAAACCACTAAATGGAGTGAGACTCTTGGAATCCTTATCTCTAAATGGGTGAGACTCATCAAAATCTCCTAAATCCCTTAAACCACTAAATGGAGTGGGACTCTTGGACTCCTTATCTCTAAAAGTCTATAAATAAGACCCAAAGCTAGAGATTTGAGGGAAGGAATTCAGAAGATTCAAAAATCCAAAGGAAATTCAGAAGAGGCAAAAGAAGAGAATTCAGAAGAAATCATCAAGCCTTGAGAGAAAAGAAATCGAAACATTCTAGAGAAGACAATGGTACAAAGAAGCCAGTTCTCCTTCAGAATCACTTTCTAGCCGATCAAGTGCGAAGCCTAGAAGAAAGGAAAAGCTACATCAACACCTTCAAAGAAGATCGAGATCACGCCTCTGCCCTCATCTTCTACTTTAGAAAATTCTGATTGTTAATCAGAGGATTCTTGAGTGTTGTACCAAATTCTAAATAAATAAATATTTTGTTCATCCATTATTTCATCTACGAAATTTTGTGTCGACAGTACCTTTGCAATTTCGCAAGAAAATTCAAGCCCAATGAGGACATCATCAGAGATAAACTTTAGGCACTTTTGTTATGCCATTGTAGGCATTGTCTTTATATGATATATGTTTGTTTTGTCTTTCTTCATTTGTTAATATGCATGGAAAGACTCCAAAGCTTTTGAGATAGAATCGATGTATTTTGTAGTATGCTCAATGTGCATATAAGTTATATCAGTAGTGTAAGAATAGTTGAACCATTACAACCTCCCCTATTGGAAGATACAAGTTGATCAAATTTCGATGATGAAATTTTCATGAGGAGGGGAGATTGTAATGACCTGAAATTTTAATATAATAAAATTATAGATTTATGGGTCCTTAACTGAGGTTAATTAGTTAAGTGCTTGATAAATTTGTGGAAAGTAGGTTTTATTCGAAACTAAGGTGTACCGATAAAAATCCAGTGTTTTCCTCCAGAATTCTTACATAGTGTACTAGTCGGTTATCAGGACAATCACCTATCGTACCAGTTCCTTCGTGCATCAATTCGCAAGACCGTGAGGGCCTTATATGTAAGAAAATCAAGAAAACCAAAAAATTCAAAAATTTTTGAAGTTCAATTGGGACTCGATATTTATCAAGCATTCCAATAGAAATCCGTGAAACTCGTACCACTGCATGTCGGTTGACCGTGGGAATGACTGCCTGTCATTCCAGCAATTCATCATCTCAAATGAAGCAACGTGCTTTGTGTCCAAAATCAGGAAATTTGTGGCTCAATATAAATTACTCTAAGAGAGGAGTGATAGATTCCTTGTTGAGCGTACACACACTTCTTCTAGTATAGTGTAAATAACCCAACGATCCCTTACTTATCTGGTGTATTAGACATTGACAATTGGCTACATCAAAGCTATATAGGCAAATACTATAGAAGATGTCGACCTCTGAGGTTAAGGACATTCTATCAAATGGACTATCCTAAATATACAGATAGCATATTTCTAAGAGTATCCACTAAGCGATCCGGTTTTAATATAAGTACTTCTTACTTATATCTACATCTTAGTCAAGAGACCTTTCTCTCAGTGATTGAGATTTCATCACTCCATCATATGGAACTAACCATGTGTAAGTTAGTAGGAATACATTGTCTAGATGTATCATATATTACTTAGAACAATTTTAGGTCTACAAGGAACCAAAAAACCATATCTCTTTAGCAATTGATTCAAAACCAATTGGATGGTTTTCCTACAATGTTACCTAAGGGACAAAGTAGTCTCATCATATGAGACACTTTATAATATCTATTACCCAATGTAGAAGACAATGTGTGAATGTCAATATGCTTTTATTAATAACGTAGATTAGTACAATCCCGGAATGGCTTTTGTGGGCATATATGTCTAACATAACCTAGATCCTAAACTTAGGTTTCCAAACTTGAAATGTTTAGGATCTGTACATGTGTTCTAAATTCCTAAATCTACCATGATTTCCCTAATTTGTATGAACTATGAAGTATGATATGGATGTAATAGGCTAAGTAAATAGTTTGCTTTGGTTAGAGGGAGGAATATTGTTGATAATACCTCTATTGCCCAAGATATGGTTTCCAGCATTAACAAGAAGGTGAGGGGTGGAAATGTGGTTTTTAAACTTGATATGGCCAAAGCTTATGACAGGATTGAATGGGATTTCTTATTATCTATCCTTAGAAAGTTTGGATTCAATGATGAGTTTATTAAGCTTATTAAAGGATGTATCATTTCTCCTTCATTCTCCATTATCCTTAATGGCGAGCTTAATGGGTATTTTCCCTCTTCAAGAGGTCTTAGACAACGTGATCCGCTTTCTCCAGCATTGTTCATTCTTGCAGAGGAAGCTCTTAGCAGGGGCCTCCACTCTCAATTTAGAGTTGGTGCTGTCAATTTTTTCCACACCTTAAGAACTGCTATGCTTATTTCTCACTTGCTACTTGTGGATGACACGTTGATTTTCTGTAATAGTCAGAAGAAGGTTATTAAGAATTTTTTTAAGTTCTTGGATCTTTAAGAAGAGATTCTAGCCAACGTGTTAATAAATTGAAAAGCGCTTTCTACATTTCTGAGAGTAGGCATCCCCCTTCCTCTCGTCATATGATTGCTAGGACTTCAGGGATTGTTATAGGCACCTTTCCTTTTCATTATCTGGGAATTCCTCTTTATAATGGCAGAATGAAGAATGATTATTTTGACTTTATAATAACCAAAGTGAAGCGTAAACTTGAAGTTTGGAAAGGTAGACTACTTTCGACTGGAGGTAAATTAATTTTGTTAAAATATGTTCTTTCTTCAATGCCGATTTATTCTATCATGACGTCCAACATTCCAAAAGGTGTGATCAAAAGGCTGAATAGTATCTTTGCTGCATTTTTCTGGAATGATATTGAAGGGAACCACCACCATCATTGGATTGCTTGGCCTAAAGTTTGCAAGCCTTTTGAGGAGGGTGGGCTCGGTATCAAAAACTTGTCTAATATTTCTATTGCATTCAGAATGAAAATGGCCTGGAAGCTTATCATGGAGAATGGTCAATGGAGTAAGTATTTTAAAAGCAAGTACCATAGAAATAACCACCCCTGGATGGCAGATTATTTTGGTAGAGGCCCCAAGAGTTGGAAGGATATTGTTAGTATTCTCATGAATACGTTGGCGCATTGTAAATGGTTAGTGGGAAATTGAGAGAACACTAATTTCTGGTTTGGCATTTGGTGCAATAACAAACCCTTGATTGATTCCGCTTTGCGGTGCCCGGATTTGTTTCCTTTGATCTGGGAGGTCTTAATTAATGGGGTTTGGAATTTGGACAGATTTGAAGAGGAACTTCATTCCCAGGTGATAGATGATATTTTGGCTTCCAATATTTGATTATCTGATTCTGTTGATAAGATTGTGTAGACTCTGGAATCTTCAGGTAATTTCTCTATTAGATCATGTTGGAAAAGCATAAGAACCAGCAACCATAATGTTCAGTGGGTGCAATGTGTGTTGGATAGTATTGTTCCATTAACAATTTTCATCTTCATTTGGAAAGTATTTTACAATACTATGGCAGTGGATGTAAACATTAACACAAGAATATCTTTCTCGCAAGCAAGTGTGCTTGTTGTAATCATCCTTCAACTGAATCACTTTCTCATTTGCTTTGCCAAAGCGAGGTGGGTACCAAGTTGTGGAATATGGTGAGTGCTATGCTCCAAATTCGTATTCATCCTCAAAATACTATCCAAACTAGACTTATACGATTCTATAACAGGAGCAAATGGGGATCGGTAAAAGGTTTTCTTTGTACTATCTTACCAAGCATAGTTTGCTGGGAAATTTGGCTATTTAGAAATTCTGTGAGATTCGATAACAATTGCAGGTCGCTCCAGCTTATTATGAATAAAATTATTGATTGGGTTAAACATTCCTCGAAGGTCTAGGAATTCACAGTCTGGCAATCCAACAGTGATAAAGATCTTTGTCAATTTTTTCAGATGGAGGTGTTCAATCCTAAAGTTAAAAATCCTATAGTGACGAGGTGGAGTAATCCATCACCAGGGTGGTTCAAACTCAACACTGATGGGGCGTCCAAGAATAATCCAAGTGTTAGCAGAGGTGGTGGCATTATTAGAGATTCTTTGGGCAATATAACTATGGCTTTTCATTCTTTCTATGGCTTGGGCTCTAATAACGTGGCAGAAATTCGTGCTTTGTATGATGGATGTAAACTCTGTGAAGATAAAGGGTTTCATAACATCATGGTTGAGAGCAAATCAAAAGTAATTATTGATGAGATTAATGGGAGAACCTCTAAATCTTGGAGGAGATGGTTCTGCTGGAATGAGATTCACCGCATTAAGGGTAAATGTAACATGGTTTTTGAGCATGTCTTCAGGGAAAACAACAGATGTGCCGACAAGTTGGCAAATGAGGGTTGCACTACCAGCACTAACAGAATCTTCAGATATATTTCAGATCTCCCTATTTTTATCATTGGCATTATCCGTATGGACAAAGTTGATTTTTTTAAAACTCGGGAATAATGTTCTTCGTCGTTAGGGGCTTCCATTTTATGTCCTCCTCTTGTCTTCCCCCTTTTTTTTTATTCAATAAACCAGTAGGGGTCTGCCAAACCCCATTTTTATGTCAAGTGTATGATTTCTATTGCTATGATTCTATGTTTCAAGCTTGTTCAAGCATACTAAGATGCTTTTAAGATTTCCCCAGGAAGGTCTAATAGCTAGAACACCTACATATGTTTCCTTCAAGTTCTCCTATGTTTATAAGAATATTCAAATGCCCACATGATTATGTCTTTAAGTATCACCATGCTATTATGATGTTCACGGATCATTATGCACAAACATGTATGCATGAATCGAGTTTTCTAAGTATAAGTATATGAATACAAACCAAGACAAGACAAGTGATGTATGAAACGAATGATAAAGCCGAATTTTGGGTCGGTCAAGGATAGGGCATATCGAAGGATATGCCATATCTGGCTTCAAGAAAACATGACAAGTAAGAATGATAATGCCGAACTTTGGGTCATCAAGGATAGGCCATACCTAAGGATATGTCATATCTGGCTTCAAGAAAACAAGACAAGAAATCAAGGATGTTGGTGTACCTTTTCTATTTCGTTGAAGGGTATTTACATACCCGACTCACAAGTTGCTACAAGGGCACTAACATCTGGCTCACAAGACAAGCAAGACATGACAAGTGTGATTCTAAACAAGAACAAGACAAGACAACATGATTTCTCACAATACTCACAAGCCAATAAAATTTTTAAGCACGATAAGCAAGTTTCAAAAATATGGAAAGATAATTTCAAGTACAAGCTATGAATTATGTACACATGATTTATATGAGGTTTTGCGATTGAGATTTCATGCATGCTCATGAATGCATTGTTTAAATTTTTGGTATGCTATGAATTGTATTATATTACTGCTAGCTAGTAACTTGTACTCGCTGAGTGTTTAAATACTCAACCGTACATTTTGATGTCGACAGGTACATCGTTTGATATTTGTGCTCCTTGTCCTTGGGTCGAGGAGGACTATGGTGAGGAGGAGCCATATATAGAGCCTGCAGTAGCACCTCAGGTGGAGGCAAGAGATTTAGATAGTTGGCCCTATTAGGGTGACTATTGAGAGAGGGAGAGGTAGAGTTTTATATTTTGTATTTTTATGGGTGGGCATGTCCACTCTTACATTAGTCATGTTAATGTATAAAACTTGGAATACTGTTCAGGTAAAGAATAAAAAATTTTGGGTTCACTCTTCCACACTCTGTTTTATGTTTCCATTATACATATATATGCCTTGTATGTTGCAGGATGGGTCACCAAGAGAGGTTAGTCACGCCTAAAGTCTCTCTTAACTCCTAAGGGGATTTTGGGGTGTTATAATAATGGAATGATATTCCTAATACCCCTAATTCTAATTTGTATTAAATTATATACTTGATAAAATTTATGAGCTTAAAAGATATATTCAATTTGGTTTTAATTGCTCGAATTGACTTAAGCAAAATGAATCAAAGATTGGAATCATGACTAATGAATGGCCTATCTAAAATATGCAATGATTTGAAAAGTTTATCTTAAATTGATAATGCATATGTTTAGGGGGAGCTAACCTCAAAAAGTTGATATATTGAGGGGAAGCTTATACCCAATCCATTCCATTATTTGTCATCATCAAAAAGAGAGAGATTGTTAACCTATAGGTTTTCACCTTAGGTCTCCATATTAATTTTGATGATAACATAATAATAGAATGAGATTTATATTCCTAATGTCTCTCTTGAGCTTATATTGAAAAACAGTCTACTAAGAGTATTAGCAAGCCATTCAGTAAAAAAGCATCAAAGAGACGCCATCTATGAAGAAGATTCATCACCAAGTCAAGCCAAGCCATTGGATCACATTGGATCAAGTTGAGCATATTGAAGATCATGCCCAAAGTCACATTGGATCAAGTTAAGCATATTGAAGATCATGCTCAAATTCCAAGTCGGATCTTGAAGCTAAAGAAGAAATCTACTGAAGATCAAGATTGTAGATGAAGACCCAAGAAACATGATAAATATCTTGTTAAAGATAAGATATAAGACCAAAGAAATCATGTCCATCATATTGGTTAAGCAAAGATGAGTTTTCTGTCAAACAAACAGAGGACTCGTCGACGAGTGAGACTATGGTCTCAGCACTCATCGATGAGTAGAAGAAATAGTAGCTCAAGATTCAATTTATTGCTTCACTCATCGACGACTGGTTGCGGGAACCAACTTCAATGGCTAGTTTTTAACGACTCTTTGAGTTCCCATCAAGCCTCCAACGGCTATTTTATTAAAAGGGCTATAAATAAGATTGATTTATGAATGAAATAAAGAACTCCTACCATTCTAATCCCAAAACTTAGATTGTCAAATCTATTGAGTTCAACCTAGGTATCCCAAAACTGAGTTCTTGAGCTATTCAACTTCTATCTTTGAGGGATTCATAGAGGATCTTAATTGTAATTTATCAGCTCGTTGTATGAGTATTTCAATATTGTAAACACTTATTCAAAGTGTATTGAAATCAAGATGTCTGTGAGAGTTTTGTCCGTGAAGCCGGAAGCTTTGTAAATGTTTGTTCACTACCCGGAAAGTGGACTAAGTCTAGGGAGGATTGCTCCCTAGCAAGGTTTGATCTTCACCCGAAAAGAAGATTGACGACTAGGAATAAATCGTGGTGAATCCTCTAGCGGGTATAGCTTGAGGCGGTGACGTAGGTGGGTTGCCGAACCTCGTGAACAACATCGTGTGTCTATGAGTTTGCAATCTCTCTAACTTCTCTCTTTATTTAATTGTCTTGCATTATTGGTAGAATTGATAAATTTCTACTTCCTTTAACTTTAAGTTGAAATTCCACTTAGGGAAGTAGAAATTTTTTTAATTTGCCTTGGACAATATTCATCCCTCCTCTAGGGTGTAATACTTGGGGAACAACTTACCCAACATTATAATGTACAACGAGTACTTGGTCCTCCTTGGCTAAGACCAATTTATTTGCAATCAATATTTTATTACTATTACTTTTTACTATTTGTTCAGGGTTAAGTAACATATACTTACTTTCCTCCATTTTATCCCTCTATTTTTTGAAATAAAATAACAATTCAAATTATAAGTCATAAAGATATAATAATAGGAAAACAAACAAAATAACCTTAATTCTTGAGTTATCTCACCTTATGTATAACAAAATCAAATTTGTACTAATATCCTTTTATGTAGACAAGTCTATGATATCTTGCTATAGGATATATATGTTGAAGTAACTCTTTCACCAAAGATTGCAGCATCAAACGTTATTATGGAAGTTCATCATTGCTTATTTTCTCATCAAACCAATGATTAAATTTCTCAAAAATTCTTCAATTCATTGTGCAAATTTTACCTAAGATAAATAAAGTTTATTAATTCAATATGGACAAAGTTATCAAAAAATTATATACAATAAATAAAAAATAATTATAGTATATTAAAATAACATATTGTAATAACATATCTAATGAACCAAATCATTAATTTATGTTAAACTGTAATTGTCAATTCTATCCATGCTCCATTCCTTAGCAATTGATGCAAATTCAGTGGTTGACAGGGCTACCATCAACGTGGAGTATGGCTGCCTCATGTTCAAAAAGGCGGAGATCGATGGTCGAAAGCTTTTTAAAGATTTTATAAAATTGTACAGTGATAAGACTTACGGACCAACCCACACGTACAACTCGGCGCATGCGTTTTGCAAAGGATGCATGCCATCCGCAACTTGGTCAAGTAATTAGTTTCTGCGAGATATTAGCACTTGTGACAGTACTCTATGGTTCAGGTCTTTAGCAGGTCAATTAATAAAGATCAATCGTTTATTCCCAAATGCGTTAGCATTCCCTTGTTTCTAATTATAATTATTGACATGGGAATGGGTGAGGAACGGGCTGTGCAATTCCCATTGAAAGACTTCGGGCCACCATTTGGGGGCTGGGCGCACAAATGCCCACCTCACTCCTTCTAATAAACTAATAACAAGGAATAGGGGAGTATATAAATCCAGCCCAATTCTAAAAGGCTATGATGTGGGATATATCCCACTACAAAAAGTTATATTAAGTTTCTAACTTTTATGTTTCCTGAAGTAAGATTCTTCGATTATTCATTTATTTATTTTGTAAATACTTTAAATTGTCATGGAACGAAATATTTGACGAGTTAGGTATGAAACCATCTAGTTCATGCCAAGGGCTCGAAACCGATTCTCGAACCAAACTCAGCTAGTTGAAATCAGTAGAAAATAATACACATCCAGATCTCATTTTGTGTTTCATAAATAGATAATGCCCTATCTAAGCCTATATTGTACTACTATTAAAATAAAATATTTCATTGAGGGTTGACATATTTTTTTAAAAAATAAGGGTTGACATTTGTTACAAATGCAAATGATTAGATTCGGTGCCTCAATCAAAATTTGTGGACTAGGTCATGGTTGGATCATTAGTAGTTACTCGGTTAGCACCACTTTGAGTTTGATTGGTTATGAATTAGTAGCATGCCGAT
This sequence comes from Tetracentron sinense, assembly GCA_015143295.1. NCBI lineage: Eukaryota > Viridiplantae > Streptophyta > Magnoliopsida > Trochodendrales > Trochodendraceae > Tetracentron > Tetracentron sinense. The sequence continues at coordinate 17,133,961 of CM026555.1, read as the reverse complement.
TCCTCAAGAGTTTCCTCAATGGGACCTATTTTTTTGGGTTGGGGGGACGAAAGGTAGGGTTAGGCCCGGATATATAGAACAAAAAATCAAAATGAACAACTATACACACACATAGGTGCAACTACTAGCATCCTCCTGAACCATCGGAGAAAGAGGATTACGGATTACGAAAATCAAGAGGAGATAACAAAATCCTCTTGACATAATTACAAAATCCTCAATGGGACTTGATCTAAGGACATCCATGAACTTGATCAAGAAATGAGGGAATGGAATATGGTCTCACCCTCGCCAGTTCAAAACTGTCTGGCTCCCATTCTACGAGTCAACATGTGTCCCTTTTAAAACTCCTTAATTGTGGTTAAGATTCATTAACCCTTAGGGTTCAGTCATCTAACCTTGATATTTAGAAAAAGAACTTTTAAAATTAACTCTTGAGGGTTAGAACTTGTTAAATAAAGTTAAAAGAGCAATTAAAGAGGCTTTATGAGTAGGCCAGACGGCTCTGGTACGTCTAGCAAGACCAGACCAAATCGAATCTCTGAAATGAGTAGCGCAACTTCGCCATCTAGGTTGAGAGGTGAGTAGGGTTTTGTTTGATCATATGATGGAATGGATTTCAACCCTTTCCAGTGGTGGTTAGGATGTAAGGATCACCAGTTGGATTAATGGCTTACCCTAAAAGGAATCAGTGCAGAATAAATATATAATTTTGAAAATTAAATTAAAATTTCTTAAGAAACAAATTAACCTCAAGTTCATGAATCTATGCTGCTAACGGTTGAAAATTCAAATTTAATAAGTATGATATGAGGTGTTTGGATCAAATCTCAACCGTAAGCACATCGGAGAGAGATGTTCTATTCCTCTTGGCGTGGTTTATGACCGAATAACAATCAAGGACGGTGCAACAGTCAACTACAAGTCCAGAAGGACGGTTTTATATACAATGACGATATTACCCCTCATTTTGGATCAATTGCGGGGAATAGGATTTGGTCTGCCTCGCCAGACCAAATTCGTCTGGCCCTCATTCCACAAGTTCACACATGTCCCTTTTGACACCTCTTCAACTGTGATTAAGATTCTCTTAACACTTAAAGGTTCAAACATGTAACCATGGTTTTAAAAAAATATTAAAAAATTTAATTACAGGTGTTAGAATTTTTTTAAACAGGGTTAAAAGGTCAGTTATAGGCTCTGTAAGTGATTCCAGACGATTTTGGTCTGGCTAGGGCCAGAACAAATCTGAAAATTAGTATGTGACGTACAACAAAGTTAGGGTTGCTGCTGCTGCTTGCTGGGAAGGCAACGTATTTCCTCAACAGATGCCCGAATATTACACTCGGGCATAACTAACTTCTTTGCGCACTCAAGGAGGTTGTAGCATGTATGTGCACGCACCGTTGGACAGAACAATCACACCTCCGTTTGCTACATATCCTTTTGATACCTATTAACTGTGATTAAGATTCACTCACACTTGGTGTTGGTTAATCTAATCTTGGTTTTTTTTAAAAAAAAAACTAAAAAAAGTAACCACATGAGTAATTGAATCATAACTCAGGTTAATTTTTCATGAAAACTAAAGTTAGATTAATTAACCTTAGGGGTGAGTGAATCTTAACTATAATTAATGGATCTCAAAGAGGACACGTAGCAAGTTAGGGAGGTGTGCGTGTACCTCCTAAAGGTACATGCGCATGCATGATATAACCTCTTTTGTTAAACTCTCCCCGTGTAGTGTGCAAAAAAACTATGCCAAAATGTTATACCCATAACCTCTCTTCTTAAACTCTCCCCGTGTTATGTGCAAAGACACTATGCCAAAATGTAATACTCGGGCGCCAACCAGAGAAAATCCATGGGCCCACCAACAGGTCCCTAACGTTGAATCAATATCATATGGAACGGGGGGCCTAATAATTACGGGCATTTCCCTTTGTTAAATATGTGGTACTATGGACTTAATTAAGAATTACATACGATATGTCAATGGTATAAGTCCTACTGTGTACAAGCCAAGTAGGGGTGTCAAGACTCAAAAGAGTCGAGCCGACTAGGGACTGCTGGAGCTCGGCTCATTAAATGTTTATTCTTACTCAAGCTCAATTTAACCTTTGAAAGGCAGGCTTGAGCTTGCCTAGGTTCAGCTTGACCTACATAATGAATCAAGTTCAGCTCACAAACAGGCTCAAAGCTTGACTCAGCTAGGCTTCAAAAAATGTCTATTAATCTATTATCTATTACTGTTATAATGGGAATAGGGGTTTAAAAAACGTAGATGAAAATTTTGCTTATTTCCAAAACTACCCTTTGCTGTATTTAAAAGCAAAACCTTATTTTTGATTCGTTTTAACTTAATTCCAAAACTACCCTTACTATTTAACTTCTATCTTCTTTGCCCCATGTTCAAAACTTTGATTGAATTTGTTAGCATAAAGGTTACAACCATATGAACCTCAATTAGTTTTAATGATAACATAAATAATGAAATGACTCTTGTAATACTAATGTCTACCATGAGCATTAATGTCTATAATATTCAAGAGATAAATGATTGACGATATTCAAGATGCAAGAATCTTCAATACAAAAGATCAAGTCAAAGCATGATGACAATTCCAAATCAAAGCTTCAAGAAGATATTCATCTATAAGCAAAAAAGATTCTTGAAGATTATCTATAAGGCACTGCTACTGAAGTCCAAATAAGCAAAATGATCAACTCCATCAAGGTCTAAGTTTAAGTAGTTAGTGGTATGTTTAAGATTTCTTGTAAAAAATCATCTAGTGGTGATTTGGTGAAAAGCTCAAAATACCTTAGATTGACCATAGGTTCCTTAAACAAATATAAAAATATAATTAAGGACCTTAAAACATGATCATCTTACTCATAAAGATTAAGTACAAAACCTTGAAATCAAATCCTATTAAAGTTTTGAAAAATACATTTTGCCAATAAAATGGCCTATCTATGTCGCGCCCCAAAATACCCTCTAAGAGTTAAAGGATACTTTAGGAGTGACTATGTGTACCTGTCAAACCATCCTGAAGTAAACATGACTAACACAATACAATAAGGATAATAATCAGAGCGCGGAAGCTAAACATAAATGCGGAAGTGTGAACTAACTTTTTCTTTTCTTCTAAAGTTCCAAGTAGTATTCCAAGTTAACATATACACAAAACATATCTAATTCTAAGGTGGACAGGCCCACCTATCAAAACATCAAAATACATAAAAGACACTATCGTACTCTCCCCTCAACAGTAGTCAAGGTATGGCCACACGTCAAGGTCTCGGTCCGCCTAAGACTGTAGTGGAATAGACTGCTCTCTCTCCTCTATGTACTCTTCCTCGACCCAAGGCTCCGGGTAGATGGCTCCCTCAGTACCTGCCGACATGAAAGTACGGCTGAGCATGGAATACTCAGCGAGTACAAGCTACAGGCTAACCATAACAATAATAAAACTCAACAACAGTAATACAATACAGAGCAGTAAGGGGAACATCACAAAGAAACAATATTAAACATGGTACAATACAATCATCTTGACGTGCGTGCATGAATGCGAAAACTCTGATAAAACTCATGCTTGGAAATCTGTCTCATGTCTCGGTATGACTTGAGAAATCATATATGCATGCATGCATGAATGTCTTGTCATCATCTTGTAACTTGTGAGCCAGAGGCTAGCACCCGAATCTCCCTGGGCTGCCAACCTCCTTGATATATGGTTTTCTTGTGAGCCAGAGGTTAGTACCCGAATGCCCCTGGGCTACCAACCTCCTTGACGTATGCTTAATTTTAGTTACTTGTTTAGTTTTCTTGTGAGCCAGAGGCTAGTACCCGAATGTCCTTGGGCTACCAACCTCCTTGACATGCAATGTTTTCTTGTTGATTATTATATGCATATGCTCTTGAAATCTCGGATCATGCAAACATGCGTGCTCGTGTACCTGACAATAGTGACAATCATGAGAACACATGTAATAAGAGAAATATCGCATCACATTTCGATTCATAGTATAACATGCAAGCATTTAGGGGATCAACATAGCATTTGGTCAAATCATCATTTACAAGAGTGGTTACATAGGGCTTACATCCATTTCCTTATTTAAATTCATTTATTCTTGGTTGAGGCATTTTATCAGACATCCGGTGTGCAACATTTCTAGTAGTTTTTCTTTCCCCTTTTTAGCGCATATTTTCCATCAATCATCATGGTATGTTCATTATTTATAGAATGCCCATCCACCATTTTCCATTTCACACATCACATCCACCTCCAACAGCATCCAATCGCCACCATCCACATCTCATTCACACATTCGAACCTTTTTCTTATCTTATTTATATTTATTGGAGATGTTACATTTCATAAGAAAGGAAAACATAATAGCAAGAATCACATTTCACCATAGAAACCTAGATTATTGCTAGGGGAAGTTAGTAGGGTGTACTAACCTTGAATCAAGGCTTAACCTTGAAGAAACCTTGAAATAGAACCTCAATTGGTAGGGAAGAACCCTTGCTTGAAGAAGACTTGAGTGAAGGAAGAAACCCCCTTGAAATTACCGTGGAAACGCTACCATAGCTTTGGAGGAGAAGCTCCACGCGTGCTTGAGGCTTGGATTGGAAGGAGAACCAACTTTGTGAAGATTTCTTGGATGTTCAAACCCTTGATCTCTTCACCAAGGATGCCCTAGGAGAAAATCCTCTTCTTCTCTCTCCATCTCTCTCTCAAAATATTCTAAGTATAGTAAATGAAGCCCTAAAGGCTCGGGCAAGCCTTATAAGAAAGGGTTTAACCCCCAAAAGACGAAATAACCCTCACTGAAATTTCTGCAAAGACGTGAAGACCGAGCGATCGGTGGTTATGATCGATCGATCGGTTGCCTACCGAGCGATCGATGTTCTTGACTGAGCGACCAGTCAAAAACATGCTCTCTGAAAAATTTTCCCATACAAAAAAGTTAACCAGTCGATAGCCTCCGATCGATCGGTTTTGGACCGATCGATCGCTACAATGACCGAGCAATCGATGCTCTGCAGGTCCCGACTGTTTTGACCATATCTTTTGACTTGCTCATCGGATTTCGACGATTCAACTTGCATTTGGTTCGTCTTTCGAAAAGGAACATTTCTAACATTTCAGAATTTTCAATTTCTCCCTTATTTATTAATTAGACTACAAGAAAGGTCAATTAGCTACGAAAGTACCATTCATTAAATATAGAAAAGTCCGAGGTGCTATAATCCAGTCGATCAGACTGACCATTCAACCAATCAGGCAGACCATCTAGTCGATCAAGTAAGTCCAGTGATCGATTGGATAGAACAAATTTGTCCAAAATTTATCTGCATGTACTAATCAAGTTGAAACTCATTGTGAAATCATTTTAGATCATTCAAAAGATCATTATGAGATGTTAATCAAGTTTACTTAATATATTAAAAGACTTTGGAAATCGTGCAAATCATTAAAATTTAAGAAAACTAAAATCTGAATGGTTTTTGGTTTATCCAGCCGATCAGGTGGACCATCCAGTCGATCAGGTGGTCCATCCAGTCGATCAGAAGACTCTTGTAATCGACTGGATAGAATAAAATTCATAAAAATTTGTTTTTATGATCCAGTCGGTTAGAAAACTGATCCAGCAAATCTGATGACCATCCAGCTGATTAGAGGACTCTTCTAATCGACTGGATAACCCAAAAAAATCTGAGACTCATCTTTAATGCTCAACGACTATATTCATAACGGATGATTTTTCATTTAATGCTCATCAATGGTAATAAATATCAGAACACTATAAATAGAGATCATCTTTGAATCAATAGAAACAAGATCCAAGAACAACAAGCTGATATTACACTGTTATATTGATCAATCATTCACTTGAACCAAAAATCCCAATCTTGAGAAACGATACTCTGTTTTTCTCTTTGAGCTAAATCCAAATCATTTTCTTGAGAGATTTCTTAGAGTCTGTTATTCCATTCAAATCTAACTCAAAATGAGTTATTTATTTCGGATTATAAATCCAAAATCTTCATTTGTATTCAATCAAGAACCTGCATGTTCTTACAGTGAAGCTGTTGCTTCGGTTTTGTCAGAGAGGGTTGTGCTCTGACGGTGATAGGTTTCATCCTGACCGGAAGAGGGATTGTAAGGTTGTATCTCGACCATAATAGAGATTGTAAAGGTGTTAAGCTTCACCTGTGAAGAAGCTTGTACGATCGTGGATCATAGTGGAACCTCTTGTGGTTCGCAAAGGCGGGGAGTAGGTTGGAGATTGTCAAACCTTATGAACAACTGAGTTTGCACTTTTTTTTTTCTCTCTTCTATATTTTAGATTATCTTGCTTTTAGATTTCTATATCATCTATTAGCTGCATTTTCCTGCGATTTTTCAATTCCACATTAAAAGGGAAATTTTTTTTTAAATCTGCCACTGACCCTATTCACCCCCCCTCTAGGGTTTATATTTGGACAACAAGTGGTATCAGAGTTAAAAACTCTTATTTGATCTCAAAAATCTTAGAGTTTAAAGATTTTAATTGCAAGCAATAGTTTTGCGGCTAGCCTAAGAGAGGGACAATCCACAACTAGACCGCTCTTGTTTAATGGAGAACACTATAATTAGTGGAAGACCAGAATGATGTACTATATCCAGGCTTTAGATTATCAATGTTGGAAAGTAATCATTCAAGGTCCCCATCTTCCTTGCAAGACCATCAATGATGTGCAAGTTCCTAAGGTTGAGGAAGAATGGGATGAAGCTGATATCAAGCTAATCCAGATTAGTGCTAAGGCCATTAGCAACCTCTATTGTGCACTTAGTCCCCAAGAGTTCAATAGAATATCAGGCTGTGATTTAGCCAAATAAATTTTGGAGAAATTACAAGTTACATATGAGGGAACTAACTAGGTGAAAGATGAAAAAATCAACATGTTAGTTCACAAATATGAACTATTTAAAATGGAGAAGGATGGGACCCTTACTGATATGTTTACACGTTTTACTAACATTATTAATGGTTTGAAATCTCTTGGTAAAACGTATACTAATACAGAAATCGTGAGGAAGATTCTGCGATCTCTACCAAAGGAGTGGTCTCCCAAAGTAACAACTATTCAAGAAGCCAAATACCTCACCAAACTGAGTATGGATGAGCTGCTGGGTTCTCTTATGACTCATGAAGTCATAATGAAGGAACATCAATCAGATGAACTTAGAGGAAGAAGAGTTCTGGCCTTGAAAGTCTCTTAACCTATTGAGAGTGAAGAAGAAGAAAAGAATGAGAAAGATGAAGACTTCTCCTTGATGGTAAGGAAGTTCAAGAAATTTTTGAAACACAAGAAGAACTTCAAGAAGAGGCCATACAAGAAAAAGTTCTCCAAAGAAACATCAAAGGGAGAACCAACTAAGAAGGACTTGATCACCTGTTATAAATGCAAGAAACCAGGTCATATGAGATCAGAATGTCTTTAACTTGTCAAGAGTAAGAAGTATAAGAAGAGAGCCATGAAGGCAACTTGAGATGACTCAGAGGACAGCAACTCTGAAGAATCAAGCGATGAAGAGACTGCAAATCTATGCCTCATGACATTCGAACATGATGAGGTAACCTCTTCCTCTAATGACTCTCTTTCCTATGAAGAAATAAGAGAAACATTTGATGATAATGAAGAATTGAAGATGAAAGAAAATGTTCAATCATCTCCAATTCCTACATGTAATTATGATGAAAATGAAGAAAAGGTCAAAGACTTGACCAAAATTGCTTTTAGACTATCAACTGGAGAAAAGAATTTAGCAAGAATTTTGGGCCAACAAACTTGTATTTTTGGAAAGGCTGGACTTGGGTATAACCCTATGTCAAAGCAAAAGGATTACCAAAAATTCTTTTCCAAACCCCCTTATAGTTTAACTACTCCTTCAAGTGCATTTTATATTTTTAACAAAAAGGAGGTAGTAAGAAAGGTTTGGTTCCAAAAGGGACTCCCCCCCCCCCCCCCCCCCAAGACTAACTATGGAGGACCCAAGATGATTTGGGTATCAAAGAAAGTTACTTGAACTTGTAGGTATGCTTCAAGTCAAATTCCTTCAAAACAGTTTGGTTTTTAGATAGCGGTTGTTCAAGGCACATGAGTGGAAACAAAGATCTATTCATATTAATCTCTCCTAAAGATGGAGGACATGTGACATTCGGGGACAACGCGAAGGGGAAGATCATCGGCATAGGTAATGTTGGTAAGAATTCTTCAACTCTTATTGAAAATATTTTATTAGTAGAAGGACTTAAACATAATTTGATTAGCATTAGGCCACTATGTGATAAAAGATTAATTGTTTCATTTAAATCAAATCTATGCATAGGTAAAGATAAGGATAATGTGAATACTTTGTTTATAGCACATAGAAATCAAAATGTTTATACTCTTGAATTTGATGAATTAACTTCCCAAAACATGATGTGTTTATCTGCTATAAATGAAGCTAGTTGACTGTGGCATAGACGTTTAGGTCATGCTAGTATGGATTTGCTTTCAAAATTATCTAAGAATAGTTTAGTGAAAGGTCTCCCAAAAATCACTTTTATCAAAGATGAAATTTGTGATACATGCCAACTTGGAAAACAAGTAAAATCCTCTTTTAAGAATAAGAAAGTAATCTCAACCTCTAGGCCTTTAGAACTTATTCATATGGAGTTGTTTGGACCAAATGAAGTAGCTAGCCTAGGTGGTAAAACATATACCTTTGTGATTGTTGATGACTATTCTAGATATATATGGGTATTGTTTTTATCACATAAAAGTGAAGCACCTAATCTATTTAAAGCTTGACTCAGCTCGGCTTTAAGTGAAATTGTATAATGTTAAGCCTAAAAATGTCTATTAATCTATTACTGTTATAATGGGAATAGGGGTTTTAAAAACGTAGATGAAAATTTTGCTTATTTCCAAAACTACCCTTTGCTGTATTTAAAAGCAAAACCTTATTTTTTGATTGGTTTTAACTTCATTCCAAAACTACCCTTACTATACATTTAACTTCTATCTTCTTTGCCCCATGTTCAAAACTTTGATTGAATGTTTTGTAATTCCAAAACTACCATTTGCATTATGAGCCCTTGAAAATGTAGATGAATTTTTGTAAAATTCCAAAACTAACCCTTTGCATAATGAGCCCTTGAAAACGTATATGAAGTTTTGCAAAATTCCAAAATTACCATTTGCATAATGAGTCCTTGAAAACTTAGATGAAATTTTACAAAATTCTCAAACTACCCTTAACTACCCTTATCATAATCATTATATAAGAAACACTTAATTAAATATTTACTTGATTCACATATTACCCCTCACTCATCTATCTATTAGGCTTGAAATTCTCTACGGTTATAATTGGACTTCTTAGAGTCCGGTTACACCACTGAGGTTGTCATTTGTTCTTTTAACGCAATTTAACTGTGATTAAGATTCACTCACCCCTAAGTTTCATTCACTTATCATAGGATTTTAGAAAAAATAAATCCTAGAAATTTGTGAATTTTAACTAGGGTTTAAAAAAATTAATAATTTTTTTTGAAACCAAGGCTAGATGGGTGAACTCTAGGGGTAGATGAATCTTAACCATAGTTAAGGGGTGTCAAAAGAGACACATGACAACCTTAAGGGCGTAATGAGACTCCAACTATGGTTAAGATTCACTGACCCCTAAGGTTCACCCACTTATTCTTGGTTTTTAGAGACAAAATTTAATTTCTTTTAAACCTTGGTTATAATTCACTAACTCCTAGGTTAAATTTTTTTTTTTCCATATGTTTTTTTAAAAAAACCAATGATAAGTGGGTGAACCCTAGGGGTGGGTAAATCGTACTCACGGTTAAGTAGTGTTAAAAGGGACACATGGTGACCTCAATGACATAACCAGACTCCTTGATCTCTTGACAAAATGCTCTGAAAGAATAACGTCTTACCAAGGCCCCGCCATACCCAAAATGTCTCTAAAGCTTTTTGGTTGTTAAAATGTCCCAACAACATATTTAAATAAGCAATATGTCTCTTACAATTTTTTTTTTTAAGTTTCTATACCCAAAATATTTCATACATTTTTTTTCGAAATGCCCTCATTCTCTCCCCTTCCTCTCTCTCACATGGATCACTGGTGTTGCCCACTAATATATTAATATATATAAAACAAGCTGAGCTAAACTGAACTACCTCTTTCCTGTGTTTAGATTATTCAAGCCAAGTCGAGGTGTTTCGACATGTTGACACCCCTAGTGCCACGTACATCAATTGTGGGAATATAGTTAAAACACTTTTATACAATGAGATTAATTGAACCCTAATAATTTGTACTTTCATTAATATACCATGTGTACCATTGGGGGCACACGAAATTTGTGTGTCAACTTGCACACACAAAACGAACTCTATAATTCCTCTTAGAGGAGTGCCAGTGCCAGACGCACTAAGTGAATTTTTTTCCACAGATGCAATGTGAGTGTAACATGTGGAGTTGCTATCTATGACAAGGAGATTGGCTGATACTTGCTGCCACCATTTTGCGTCTAGGGAAGCCTGCAACTTGGGTTAGCAGTTTTGTTTCTCTTATAAATTAGTTTTTTTTTTTTTTAATGTATAAACATGGATATCCTAAGCCTTAAAGACTACTAGTCTCACGTGCTGCATAAGGAATACTCCACCCCATACAACCATTATTGAGGGGAGCCCAGGAGTTGACCTCAAGACCTCCGGGTTTACGGTTCATCCTTCAGCCATTGGTCTACACCCTGGGGTTCTTATATATTAGTTTAAGATGATGAATTTTATTTTTGTTTGGTACAAGACATCAATTATCTAGTTTTAATTGGCTAAAATTTATTTACTTTAGTACTCATGAAGTGAGTGAACTCTTACTTGCCGCACCATTTAGAGATATTTTCGTACGTATGGCTACCCTCATGAGAGGGAGGGGCGGACCATGCCATCTGAGCAATGTGAAAGGAATTTAACAGGTGGCAGGTAATGTGAAAGGAATCTATCATGGTTTCAGGACTGCACAATGGGGTGTTTATAGAGAATTTGAAGTGCTAGACTCATTCATATTGTATGGTATTGTGCATTGCAGTCTTGCAGAGGTTGTAGGTGGTGGCACCCTAAACTGGGTAATGACAGGTTGTGATCCGGTTGGTTTGTTTGGGCCATCGACCCATCATTCACTCCACTAGTTCATAAACGGGTATTAAAGGCAAACCCGATCCCAAACCCGCAAACTTAATTAACCCCTATCATTAAATTGTTTACATTTTAAATCTTAAAAGGGTATTGTTAACGTTAACTCAGACTATGTGAATTTGGTAACCATTCATCAAGACGGTTTTATTAAACTTATTAAAGTTAAGAGTATTTTAGTCTCAGGACCAATCTTTACATAGAGAAAATAGTTTAACTTATTTTGTATACTTTTAATCTTTTACATTAAATGAGTTGTTTCCTACAAAAATACTAAAGTAAATAGGATGATAGCTAATATATATATAGAGAGAGTAACATTCCTTCACCGTAACTATTAGGAGACTCTGGTAAGCAGTGGACTATTAATCGTCAGATTATAAACCCATTTAAATTCAACCCTACTTTCAAGGTAGGTGTTGTAAAACTACATTTCTTAATTCTAAGAAACCACAAACTCCTTTAAATTTCTCCCTACATTCAAGATAAGTGGTATATGTATAATTACCCCCTTAATTCTAGGAAACCAAACGAGAGGTGTTCTCCTCCTCCCACTCTATCTCTCTCTCCCTCCTACTCGATCTCTCTCCTCTCATTCTTACTGTAATTTTTTTGCTAAAAACTTAAGAGAAGTGGTTGAAACTTAGAGAAAAGACGAAACTTTGGGTTAATAACTTCTTATCCATAGTTAAAAAGACAAGTGTTGGGTTGTGATTCAACAAAATATGATTTTGAAAAAAAAGTAACATGAGAGAGAGAGAGTGTGTGACTAGGAGAGAGGAACAAGGAAAAATGAGAAACTCCTATTTAAGGGGGGAGTTTGGTTACATATTATGATGATTTTTCACATAGTATGGGATTTTAATTTCATCTCTTGAATTTGAAAGTAGCTTTGATGTAACGGCCATGATAGGTAGTTGATGGCTATTATGCTTCTTCTTGCTAGTAAGCTATGCCAACGGGTGCCCTTCTCTATATCTCTCTCTCTCTCTCTCTCTCTCTCTATATATATATATATATAAGGCTAGTCAACCATTACCGAGTTCACTAATCTTTGTGAAAGTTAACATTTCCTAGTATAAAAACACGCAAACTTAATTAATGGTTAAGATATTTATTTATAATATATAATTATATATTCATTAATAAAAATATGTATTAATTATGAATTTAGGCTTTGGGGAGCCCAACCCCAATTAATCCGGTCATAAAATGGATGCAGAAACCCAATTCATGGTTCATCAACCCTAACTTGTGAGAAGTTGGTTCCTTATTAGGTTAGGTTTATGTCGGTTTTATGGAAGCCCCGACTAATTTTCCCTCAACCAGTTTATAATGCCTCCTAAGCCGCAAGGTGGTTGGCCTTGTGTCACGGTCAAAAGTTGTCAAGTACTGTCATGACCGTGATACGGGGCCGAGATGGCCTGAGCATGGGCAAAGGATGCCAATGCGGTGCCTAGGAGATAGGCGAGGCACTATGCAAGCGATAGCGTAGCGTGGTGCAAGGTTGGTGCCTTAGTGTTGGGTACCGAAGTGAAGGGACATGAAGGTGTCTTGATGTTGTGTACGAGGTACTGTGGTTTGGGTGAAGTGCACATGAAGAGTTATGGAGTGAAGCTTGAGTTTGGTGCTTGGTCGGACACATGTGGGCAAGTGTTGTGGGGCCCACATGGTATGTTGGAAGTAGGGCCGATAGTACCTTCATTCGAAGAGAAAGTTAATACGAGTTTAATGGTACAGACGGTTTGTGGATATCCAAGTGTACTGTTCCGTAAAAGACCAGTATGACTCCACCAGCAGTGGTGATGTTTCCTTCTGGTAAAGGGTGAAAGGTTTATCATCCACCTTGAGGAGAAGGGTGTAGCTCTCCCTTCCCTTGTGGCACATCTGAGGCCACCTAATGAGCAACCCCAAAGGAGTTGGGGGCGGGCTCTAGGATCCTGAAGGGGATCTTGGAGTCTCCTTGGATGGTTGTTGGAGCATCCAAGGACGGTGCAAAGGAGACAGACTTCCTAGCACTGCGCAAGAGCCTTCGGGCAAGAGGTTTCATCCTAATATGGCCTTTAAGTGTGCGGTATGCATCATGGTCGTTTAGGAGGGCGCGAGGTATGGTTGGGATACTCGGTCAGAGGACCGAGGATTGTGTTGTGGGCGGAATGTCCTCAATGCTCGGTAAACGGGGCAGTGATGCTCCTATGCTATCCGCGATGCGTGGAGGATGACCGATAGTCGTGTTCGAGAGTATCAGGCCGTGTTGGATGTTCGGCTTGATCGGGGAACCTTAGCCTCATGAGAGATGCGTGAGACAGAACCTCGATGACGCGGGAACCTTATGTGTTGGACGAGTGTCATGCGCGACACGATGAAGTGATGCGTAAGCCAGCTGAGTATAGCTTAGCGGATGGGACTCGGTAGCGGGTCGTACCTTGTCGTAGCATTGTAGCACGAGACGTGGGGTCGGTTCAATGGATGGATAGTGTAATGGTGTAAGGCTGGCCAAGATCATGGGATGATCGAGGCGCCGCACGGTTGTTCCGCAAAATCAAAAAGTTGATCGTTTGGTATCAGAGCATGGTTGCTCGTGGGAGCATGGTTGCTCGTGAGAGCCTGAAGCTACAGTTTGCAACAGGTGATCAGTTGGAATGCACAAGATGTTTCTACTGTAGTTCCGAGTAGTGGGAGTACTACTGGCTACAGAGTTTGTTGGCTTCTAGAGAGTGGACTTGTTACGGGAGAGACTTGTCCAGGATCGAGATGCAGTTCGACAACAATATAGGTGTTGGTCTCTAATGCCGTGGTGTGTTGGAGCAAAGCTACTAGTGGATAGTGGTCGATGGAATATTCAAGGTCAAATGTGTACTCAGGGTGAAGACAGTGTTGGGACTTGAAGAGCACAGTGTTGGTTCAAGATGAAGACTCCAGGAGTTGATGTATCAAGACTACACGTAGTAAAATAGCACAGTGGTGCGAAGGTCAGGTGAAGTGTTCTCTCAGTGAAGACACAAGATGTTGAGGTACTAGAGTCACATTACTATGTTGGCAAGGTGTCAAAGACTTGAGTAATCAGATACTCTAGTCAAGATTGGAAGCTCAATTGTATAAGATGATGCAATAGGAGTGGATGGGTGCTATCTCAGGTTGCTCAAGGAGTTGAGGTACTAGAGAGGCACAACAAGGATGCAAGATACAGGCAAGCTTGAGTGGGGGAGCACTCGGGCAGAATATCAAGAGTATGAGAGGAGTCCTCAAGAGTGAGGCAAGTTGTTAATGGTTGAAATGATGCAGTGGCTTCAGACAACTTCATAGGTTGTTGGCTACGAGAAGTTGAGCTCGACGGATTGAGTTCAACACAAGTGATTGATTGAAGGATCACAAGGAGAAGTGTGCCAATGGATTGGTACACAACCAGGGAAGACATGCAAAATGGTTTTGCACCAAGAAATGGAAGAAACAAGATTAGTGCGTCAGGGATGTGATGCACCAATGGAGAGTTTCACAGAGATTTGGCGTAATGGACGCTATTGCGGTTTCGAGTAACGTATCGGGTTGCTGGCCGTGTTGCATCGGAGGATGTGTTGAGTGTGTTTGTGACTTTAGGTAAAGGATGTGGATGTCGGTGCTATTATGGGATAGCTTTAGTGTTGAAGTGGGACAACACGCCGATGCTCGCATGTGTAAACTAAGGAAGCAGACCGCGGAGGAAGTACCGTATAAGATACGGTTGGCTTGCGAGCCTCGTCATAGGTGACGTACTTCATGTTCAAGGTGAACGATGAGTGTAGTTCGACGGAGTGAACTGCAGTGGATGAAGCTTCAAGAGTGAAGTGGATGGCGGCTGAATGCCTAGTGGAAACTGAAGATCAGGGTTGTGAGACCGAAGATCGATGTTCGTGGTGACAATCAGTGTCAGCATAATGCTTGGGACAGCTAAGTGATGGTCCTGGGAGGACCAAACATGCGCATGGAGATGTGCACTTAGAGAAATTAGAGGCAGATTACCCCTCTCAGAAGTTCGGGCAACGGGTTGAAGACAGAAATGTTGAAGACAAAGGCAGTGTACAGAGTCTCTAAGGCCGAGTTCAGTTTGAAATTGGGCGAAGTGTGGTGAATGTTTCAAACAAAACTCGTGAGAATGTGAAGTTTGAGACAATAATTGATATGTTAGGCCGTCAGAAGTGAGTTCTGATCTGTGGAAAGAGCAGGTGTGCAAGCTGTGTTGTAGAACTAATGAATACTCGGTGAGAGTCGATGAGGACATCGACCTAATCAGGTGGGGGAGAGTGTCACGGTCAAAAGTTGTCAACTACTGTCATGACTGTGATACGGGGCCGAGATGGCCTGAGCATGGGCAAAGGATGCCAATGCGGTGCCTAGGAGATAGGCGAGGAACTATGTAAGCGATAGCGTAGCGTGGTGCAAGGTTGGTGCCTTAGTGTTGGGTACCAAAGTGAAGGGACATGGAGGTGTCTTGATGTTGTGTACGAGGTACTGTGGTTTGGGTGAAGTGCACATGAAGAGTTATGGAGTGAAGCTTGAGTTTGGTGCTTGGTCGGACACATGTGGGCAAGTGTTGTGGGGCCCACATGGTATGTTGGAAGTAGGGCCGATAGTACCTTCATTCGAAGAGAAAGTTAATACGAGTTTAATGGTACAGACGGTTTGTGGATATCCAAGTGTACTGTTCCGTAAAAGACCAGTATGACTCCACCAGCAGTGGTGATGTTTCCTTCTGGTAAAGGGTGAAAGGTTTATCATCCACCTTGAGGAGAAGGGTGTAGCTCTCCCTTCCCTTGTGGCACATCTGAGGCCACCTAATGAGCAACCCCAAAGGAGTTGGGGGCGGGCTCTAGGATCCTGAAGGGGATCTTGGAGTCTCCTTGGATGGTTGTTGGAGCATCCAAGGACGGTGCAAAGGAGACAGACTTCCTAGCACTGCGCAAGAGCCTTCGGGCAAGAGGTTTCATCCTAATATGGCCTTTAAGTGTGCGGTATGCATCATGGTCGTTTAGGAGGGCGCGAGGTATGGTTGGGATACTCGGTCAGAGGACCGAGGATTGTGTTGTGGGCGGAATGTCCTCAATGCTCGGTAAACGGGGCAGTGATGCTCCTATGCTATCCGCGATGCGTGGAGGATGACCGATAGTCGTGTTCGAGAGTATCAGGCCGTGTTGGATGTTCGGCTTGATCGGGGAACCTTAGCCTCATGAGAGATGCGTGAGACAGAACCTCGGTGACGCGGGAACCTTATGTGTTGGACGAGTGTCATGCGCGACACGATGAAGTGATGCGTAAGCCAGCTGAGTATAGCTTAGCGGATGGGACTCGGTAGCGGGTCGTACCTTGTCGTAGCATTGTAGCACGAGACGTGGGGTCGGTTCAATGGATGGATAGTGTAATGGTGTAAGGCTGGCCAAGATCATGGGATGATCGAGGCGCCGCACGGTTGTTCCGCAAAATCAAAAAGTTGATCGTGACACTTGGGTTACCTAGCACAACCAGAAGAGACTTAGGGGAGACAGGGTATAATGCACTGCAGCACTGGGTAGCGCAACACATCTGTGTCAGGTGGAAGGGTGACGAGGGATGCTAAGTCAGCCACCCAAACGCCGATTAGTGTGGGGGGGGGGGGCATTATAACAACATGTGAACTAAGGGCTCACGTACGTGCCGGGCTAGGTCTTGACTCCTTCAGGCCCTAGAGGGCCTCGACTAGGCTTGGGCTCCATACTTCCCACTTAGGGCTGAGCCTGGACTGCCCGAGCCTGGTCCATTAATAACCCTAACTGTAGCAAGATATATACATACATACATAAATATATAAAAGTATTGTTAACCCTCATTATTAAACTATGTAACCCTTATATTAATTATGAAACTCTTTAAAGATAAGGGTAGTTTAGCTATGTATTATTCTGTTACATTCTAGGTAGAGCAACCCTCTGGTACCCAACAATAAAACTAATCTCAAAACCCGACCCAAACCCATGAGAAGTTGTGTGGGTCAAGTTATCAAAATATGCTAATCAGGCGATTAAGAACATCCAAATAAGGTTTAGCAATAGTAAGAAGATAGACGATAAACCCCGAATGGGTGGACCAATGGCTCCTAAGGTTTACGTCTCATAAAGCAGAAGGTCCTGGGTTCGACTTCTCACTCCCCCTTTAGGGCCAGTCCGGCACGGATTTTCCGGGCTTAACCGGTGTGGCGGGTTGTGGGCTCTCGTCGCACCCTCATGGATTAGTCCTGACCAAAAGGGTTGGGAACACAGGATAGACGATAACGTCTAGGTCAAACATAAGGTCGCAATCAATAAGTAATGAGTAATAGAAGAAAGGAATAAAAAAATATGGAGTTCAGGCAGAGAAGCAATGTCCCGAGCCAAAGATGTGTAAGTAGCTGAAGGCCATGTCTCGCTGACTTACATCTAAAGCACTATCCCCCTTTGCCTGTCTCGCTGACGTACCTCTCGAATCTTAAAAACCGGGAGAGACACGATAATTAAGAATCAACAAGCAGTATGAATCAAGAGGAGAGAAGGTAACGGAAGATTTAGAGATCAATGAAAAGGAGAAGGGGAGAGATGGAGAAGGGGTCGGAGATAAGGTCTGCCATTGAAGAGCTTTCTATGACTGTCAAGGTCAAACCTGGTGATGATCATGATGCTTCCCATATCCCCACTAAGTCATTTCTATTTGCCTGCAACTTGGTTCTTCAAGTTCTTGGTTTGTTTCATCTCTCTCTCTCTCTCTCTCTCTCTTTCTACAAATGACATGATCTTCCTTTTTTTCTCTTTAACCAATCTATTGTCGCTAAATTTTGTAATGGGTCACTCTCAGATTGTTTGGTTTCTCTTTAATATAAGCTATTATCATGAACGTAAATCTCTCTCTCTCTCTCTCTACAAATGAATCAGTCTTCCTTTTCCTCTTTAACCAATATATTGTCACTAAATTTGTAATGGATACTGTCAGATTATGTGGTTTCTCTTTAATCAGGCTATTATCATGGAACTGAAATCTCTCTCTCTCTCTCTCTAAATAAAAGGGTTTTCCTTTTTCTCATTAAGCAATCTGAGAAGAATGAGCTAGCAAAATCATTCTCTCTCCTCTTTAATCAAGCTAATTATCAGAAACTGAAATCTCTCTCCCTCTAAATGAAAGTTACCTTTCATTTTCTTCACTAATTAATCTATTGGCACTATATTTGAAATGTGACATTCAGATTAATTATTTAGCATCCTTTTTTTTAATCAAGCTATTACAATTAATCTTTTCTCTCTATACAACTTACAGACACCACCTAACCTTTTGTGTGGATACATTTTGCTCCTTTTGCAGATAAGATAGGACCAACAATGGCGGTTTTGAGACAAGATATACATCAGAATATCCAGGTAAAGATATTCATAGTATAACTCAAATTGAAACATTACAAGGTCTTTGTAGCCCAAATTAACCTAGGTTACAAATGAATAATGAGGAGTGCTAGTCCTACTCTCGGTCAACCTCTACTCTCACTATCCCCCAACCACCTGTCCACTTTATTGAAATTAAAACACTTTTTTCACAAAAAAGTGAACAAATGGTTGGTTGAGAGTGAGAGTATGAGTTGACTGAGAGTTGGGCTAGCATTCCTCAATGAATAATTTCCTCAATGAATAATAGCATCCTGAAACATTAGAAAAATTGTCAGATATGCATACTTATATAAAAAGTCATATCCACCTTTTGTTATTCATAAACCTTGATATTTGACACTTATTCTGAGTGAGCTCTATTGATAAAGCTCCTAGCTTAGAATCAGAAAATCGTCTATTCGATTTTCTTACATGAAAAGACTACGACAATTGCGCTTTCTTCCACTCCTTTCCTCTCCAATCCGAGGGTCGTTCTCTCATTTGAAGTTGTCAGTTACTATAGAAACCATTGATTTGTGACTTTGCTAGTAGGATTCACAGTCCTCTAACTCGTCCTAGAACAAATTCCAAATACCTTGAACCAAGCTATTTTATTTGATAAATATAATTTTATATACAAAAATTTAGAGTTTTAGCATTTTATGTACAACATTTAAAATTATATATCGCATACAACTTCAAAACCTTATAAAATTGCATGACCTAACTTAATTTTTTTTAAGTCAAGGTCTCAGTTAACCCTAGGACCGTAGGGTCCCAGAAGCTTTATCCTTACCTTAATCATTTTCTCTTTCTCAAATTTTCTAATAAACCGTATTTCGGAATATATATTTTTATTTATTTCTTTTGTCTGTGACTTCAGAGATTGGAGGAGCTCTATGAATCTGATCCTTCAATTTATTCGAATTTGGTTGAGATACTGAAGAAAGACCAGAGAGAAAGCAATGCAAGAAAGGGTACTAGCTGTAGTAAAGCCTTGGTTTGGCTTACTAGGTAAATATATGAATTTCTCTTTTAGTTCTTAGGAATATTGTGAAGGTTTAGTAGTGGTAGCTTACAGCTCTACTGGGGCATGCTAGGGTGCATGTTGCAAGTCAGTGCATTATAGCATGACTCAAGAGGATAGTGGTAAGATGCTCATGACTATGTTGTAGTATTCAGTAGCTGGTCCTTTTATTAGATAAATCCAAGAGTACTAAGGGATTACGCCATTTTTTTTTATAAAAGTTCTGGAGATACATACATGGATACAAGATCATTGATCTGGTATGAATTTACTTCAATTACTCCCAGAACCATGGATTTCACGGCAGCTTTATTAGAAAGATTAGCGAAGGATCCCGAGCAGAGTATGGAGCAAGTAGTGGAGGAATCGTACAGCATCACGTTGAAGCCATGGCATGGATGGATCTCATCGGCAGCTTATAAAGTAATGATACATCATCTCTCATCTTTGCTTCCATTTTGCCATTTTCGTTTACGTTCACCATGTTAATGAAAAGGTTGCTGATTTAGGCACCATATAGAAATGGAGTTTGCTACTGAGACCGCAGACCTCGCGCATGTGGGCAAGATTTCAGGTGGGGCCCATCATCACATGGTGGCCCCACCTGAAATCCTGGGCACATGTGCGAGGTCTCTGAGGACTCGGCCCTTATGCGGTCTCATAAGCATTTCCCTATAGAAATATAGTTTTGTTTTTTTCCAGTTTTAATTATTTATAACAAGATCTCAGGAATTAAAAAGCTTAACCTTCTTCTTTCAAACAGGCCTCGGCAAAAATCTAACTCACACTATACTTATTTATGTAAATGTCTAGTCTTCAACTGTTTCCTCTAACTATGAGCTTGATGGAAAGCTTTATTACCTCTTACGTGTGTAAGTTGTGAGTTAGAGTTGGGACCAACTCCCTTTTTTTATATATATATATAAATAAATAAAGTAACCAAAAATCCTAACCAATTAATTATTCTATGCCACACATTCAAAAATTGAATATGCTCCCTTAAGATATGATATCACGTATCTAAGGTGTACCAAAGTCAGTAAATCATAATGATCATCTTTATCATATGACTTAATCTGGTAAGCAGGCTCTCGTTAACCAGGAAAGAACAATCCGGGGGTTTTCATTAAAACAGGAAAAACTAGGATTATTGCAAAGACCACAAACTAAAAAGTCGATATTATATGATTATATAAAGATGACTAATTATCTGGTTAATGGCAAGCACCTATAAATTATGATTTCAAGGGTCCAAACCTTTTGGACCACTGTCGCTGGTGTTCGAACATGGAAATATAAGTAACAGATAGTTTTTTTTTGATTGCTTAATTCACCATGGGACAGTTTTATAATGTAGCTTACAGGTCATCTGATGATGTTCCCCATATTTAAATAAGCGGAGAGCATCTGGTAGCTGGAGATAGTTTCATCGCCAAATTCACATTCTGCAGTTTCAATGTATAATACGGACTTCTGAACAATAGCATTCGAACCTGAAGTAGTACTGCAACTTGGGTAGATCCTGATCTACTTAGTGGGGGGCTTTTTTTTTTAATGAAAGTATATGATATCCATTTATTTATTTATTTTTTGTTTTTTAGATGTGGATATCGTGAGCCTTAGACTCAGACTAGTCTTACGTACTGCATAGGGAATACCCTCACCCCATACAACTGATATTGATGAGCGCGGTGGTTCGGCCACTGAGCTACACCCCCCGGGGATTATAAGATAACCAGTTTACAGAGGTCATTGCTATTTTGATTGTAGAGTCCTACTTTTTCTATTCTAGTACTCCCTATCATAGGGTAGACTTATAAACCTCCTAGTACCAACCCTGATATTGTACTGTTTGAAGGTTCCTTGGAAGTCAGTGGACCTGAGGTCCATACTTATTTGCAAAGAGTAAGGTGATCCATGGACCTTTACTACTTCAGCTTCTTCAGATTCTCTATGAACTAAAAAATAATTTGGTACTTGCAGGTAGCTCTCAAGTTGGTCCCTGAGAGCAAAGCCTTCATTGGCTTGCTCATGGCCGAAGACGAAGACTATGACATGCTAAAAGAGGAAATACAGTCCTTGATTTCATTACTTTTGCCTCTTCAAGAAGGAATCCACTCTACTCTGGTGAGCCAACATACATGTCATTAATAGTATGATCACAGAACAAAATTTTTATGTTTTTGTATTTACTTTTCTTTCTTTTTGGATTTCTTAATTTTGCAGAGAAAATTCTGCTTGGACAAGTTAAAGTCTACCTAAGAAATAGACAAACGAACATAAGTGTTCTTTTTTTTCTTGTACAAAGTTTGATTTTCTATAGCTATGAATTTTTCTCAACTTTATCTAATATATATGTAAATATAAATGCGTGTTTCTTCGTTGTTGTCTATGTAGAATTTGTGGTTGTATAACAAATGTTTTGTGAAGATTCTCAAGTTTCAAGTATTAGAGGAAGCCCTTGTACATCCTCATCCTTACAATCTTCTAAAAAAAATCTTTTTAATAACTTTCGAAGTAGAAGGAGATGGGTATCTCAAGGGATGCAGTGGAAAGAGCCAGAAGGACAGTCCATTTCAGACTAATGATCATGCATGAATGGAAGGGCATACATTGAGAAGTTTAGAAAACTAATTAAGAGATGTTTTTCGGTTGTGACAGCCCTGCCACAGTTGGAAGAGAATGATAATTCCGTGGTCTGGAGAAGATGGTTTAAGTTTTTATTTTTTTAATTTTTTATAATTATTTATGGTTTCGATGATTATAGCAACAAGATCCCAAAATCATCCAAACTTCCTAATACAATGCAAGTTCAAGGCAACAAATCATTGCGCTGCAAGTATATATATATATATCGCAGTAAACCCCTACATGTGTGGATGAAAGAAGACAATTCGTTCAATAAATCACAGTAAACCCCTACATGTAAAATCGCAGTAAAATCACAGGTAATGATTAGAGCAACAAGATCCCAAAATCATCCAAACTTCAAAATGCAATGCAAGTTCAACGCAACAAATCATTGCGCTGCAAGTATATATATTGCAGTAAACCCCTTCATGTGTGGATGAAAAAGACAATTCATTCATTAAAATCGTTGGCTCAATGAAGAGTAAAAATGGAGCTATCGGCATCAAGGGTAATCAAGGGAAAAATAAATTGAATGTAAGCATAACTTAAAAGGAATGTAACTATGTAAGCATGACTTAAAAGGATAGGTTGATAACCCAAGTAGGCACCTAAGTAAAAACATAAAGTCATGGTGTTAATACTGAAAAATTAAAGGGCTGAGATCATCCCATATTGGCTATTCCTACCATTCAGCGATGCTATGCCAGAATTTTTTTTTCAAAAAAGATGATGATCAAGAACGTGATTGAAGGAAGAGAAAAGAACTATGGAAAAAGCGTAGAAAAATGATGTTGCGGAGTATAACCAAATGCTAAAGGTCTGTACTTTTCTTTTATTCCTCTCAGTAGAAGAGTTAGACCCCCCTGTTTATAGGATTTTCTAAAGTGGATTTCTTGGTAATTAGTATTGTACCAAAATCAAATATATTTAGTTAGGATTTGATTTGATACAACTTCAACAACTCAGGATTTGGTTATAATTAACCTTAGGGTGTCATGACAATGACCGTCCTAACCATCATGTATCTAAGTGCACCTCATAAGCTAAAGGAATGACTCGTTGGCGGTCTAATTAAGTATCTGGCATTATAAGCTGTTGTGATAGGTATCTGCCATAATATCATAACCTTTAACATATTCTTTTATACCCTCCAAACCACAAGTTCCTAAACATCCCTTAAAGATAGAGTTAATTAAGTAGCTATAAGGCAGGTCATGCGCCTTTAAGATACTCATTCAACAAGAGATTATGGGTGCATTGAGATGGTGCCATGTGGCTATGTCCAAAATCCACCATCAACAATAGTCCTCTGCTAGACAGAGCGCCCAAGTATAACACTCCTCTCAGTCACTCATATACGGTGATAGCAAACACATTTATAAATTCGTTAAATGATTGATGATGCAAAACAATGCAATAGAATTAACCATCTTAGGGTGGATGGGCCTATGTAAATGATGAACTATTTTAGGGTGGGGAGCCCGAATCATAACAAATTAACCATCTTTGGATGGTTAGCTCATGCCAAAAGAATTGACCATCTTTGGGTGGTTAATTTACTCATGCTTGGGACGTCATTGCCCATCTCTCCCAAGCACAAAGTAAAATAGGTTAATAAAAAAATCAATTACAAGGCAGATCCTGAATATGTTAGACCCTGATGGCGGACCATCCAATGGTGAATCAAGTAAGGAGCAATGCAACAGTGATGTACTGAATCAAAGCCTTTGGAATAGAGTAATAAAAAAGCCTTTAGGTTTCCAAGACTAATGCTTATTCTCTAAGCATGACCTTGGAAAGAGATTGATTAAATACACATGTTTCCTAGACATAGTTTTTTGTTGTTTTGTTTAAATATGGTGTGGGAACTTGTCTTGAGTTAATTGTTTTCTAGGGACTAGTAGTCAAGGTGTCTTTAATCCTTGTTACTAGAATGTGTTATATATAACCCTCCATGCTTGAGGTGAAGACACTCTTTGGATTTTGAAAATTAAATAATATAAACTTGGGGAAGAGAGGAGTTTGGGAATCTCCCTACCTTTCTCTACCATTTTCTTTGTTGTAACTTAAGATTATCCTTCATCTTGATTTTAATCTCTTTGTGGCTGATTTCTCTTCTCTCCTCTTGAGAAAGAAAGTTGGGCTACACCAAGTGGTATCAGAGCATCATTCATTCCATTGGGATCTTTGGATTGTTATTGTCCAATGGCACGTGGACATGGCCGGGGTGGTCGTGGTGATCCTCCTCAGTGAGAACGAGATATCTGAGATCTTGAGGTTGAAGATTTGAGAAGGCAAGTACAACAATTAACGGAGTGCTTAGAGCGTTTTGAAACTCGAAGTCATGTAGATGATGGTCTCATCTCTAAGGATGACGTTAACCCTTTTCATTTCCGTGCTCCGCATGGAGAGCCAAATGAAGTGGCAGAAGAAGATCGTGTGGCTCAATTTGATTGATTTCAAGACATCAACATGAAGGTTGACATCCCAGGGTTTGAATGTAAAATCCGACCTGAAGAATTTATTGATTTGTTAAATACTGTGGAAAGAATTTTCGATTTTAAGGAGGTTCCGGATTTTCGAAAAGTTCAAATTGCTATGATAAAGTTGACAAAATTTGCGTTGGCTTGATGGGAACAATTAAAAATTCGAAAGGGAGTAGATGGGAAAAGCAAAAATCACTATATGGGACAAGATGAAAAAAGAATTGAGAAAAAAAAATTTGCCTGAAAATTATCTTCAAGAATGGTATATTAAAATGTATAATTTTCAACAAGAAAACAAATTGGTTGATGAATATACCGAGGAGTTCGATTTGCTTATGGTTCGATGCGGAGTGGTTGAACCCGGAGAACAAACTATTGCTCGATATTTGGGGGGATTGTGAAGGGAGATTCATGATGTGGTAACATTACAACCTTATTGGACATATGATGATGTCTACAAGTTGGCTATTAAGGTAGAAAAGCAACAAAAATCAAAGTCCAATCGGTGGGTGACCGGCTCTAGTATTCGTGACACCGATCGCAAGGAGTAATTTACTAAGCCAAATCGAGCGATGGAGAAGCAACCCATGAAAATTTATGAACATGCCAACACCAATTATCAAAGCCTAGGCATTAGGTCACGTAGGCTAGTGTCCTTCAAGTTGGAACTAGAGTTATCTTACTCTAGGAAGTTGTCTCTAGTAAGCGGAAGTAGTTCTCCGAGTTGAACTTAGAACTCAGATGGACTTGTTGTCTTAGGCTTGTTACCATGACATAACCGGTATCAAGCGAGTCCTTCGGTCAGTCTAGGCGCTAGTTTAGACTATGTCCTGAGTTTTATTCCAGAAAGGGTAGATGCCCAACTTAGTCACGCTAGGACACTCTAAGTTATACTTATCTGATTATGTGTATACCTCAATGTATACAATATGCGTAATAGCAATTCATGTATATTGAACTGCTATATGATGTGTGAGGTTGGTATCCAAGTTAGACTCATGTTTTGCCAATGGATCTCAGAATTTGATATCATGAGACACGGCACTCAGGGTCGAGGTTACCATACTCGGAGGGCTGAGAGTGAAGTTCGGAGAGAAGAAGAACCGTTGTATTTCATGAATGCTATGGACTCCATAGCCGAGACTTTGGCGTTGTTGGCAGTGAGACCTACTCCTAACCCACTGGCTACTCCAGTGCCTACACCGGTGCATCACACCGCGGGGCTTGAAACTTTCTGGAGACTGCGGCCTCCGACATTTTACGGTACTCTGGACCCAATGGTGGCGGATTCTTGGATTATGCAGTTGGAGAAGACCTTCCGGGATCTCCGATGTACTGAGGAGCAAAGAGTAGAATGGGCTTCCTTCGTGATGGAAGGTGAAGCCGAACACTGGTGGAGAGCTGCCCAAAGGCAGAGAGATGTTGCAAAGGCAGGAGTGCCATGGACTTGGGCAGAGTTCTTAGAGACTTTCAGAGAGCAGTACTTTCCCAGGTTTATTCGGGAACAAAAAGTGAGGGAATTTATGCTTTTGGAGCAAGGGTCGATGAGCGTAGCTGAGTATGAGGCTAAGTTCACCAAATTGTCAAGGTTTGCTCCACACTTGGTTGCTACTGAGGACTTATGGGTCACGAAGTTTGAGATGGGCTTGAAGGCCTTTATTTGAGATCGGGTGTCCATTCTCTAGGTGGAGTCTTGGAGAGAGATAGTAGGGAAGGCGAAGATCACCGAGAAGTATGTGGAAGACTTTATGAGAAGAAGAGACAGTGGCCTCGAAAAATGCATGTCTCGAGGTCAGTCTAGTGGTTCATCATCCGAGAAGAGGACTAGGACTGCACCGTACCAGTTCTCCCAACCGATGCTAGCTCAGAGACCTTCTTTTGTGCCTCAGGCACCACGCCCTACGACATCACAAGCTATGAGGGTTATGCCTCCGGCTTCCCCCGCATCATAGACTTTTGAGGAATGCGCTGTCTGTGGTCGTCGGCACAAGACAGGGGATTGCCGAAGAATGTCAGGTGGATGCTTCCACTATGGCAAGATGGGGCACATGATTCGAGATTGCCCCCGTAAGCAGTCACAGACTGGGCCACAAGAAGTTCGGCCTCCAAGTAGGTAGACTTCATTGCAGGGGTCTTCATCGCAGGCCCCTAGATCCGTGCCGCCCACCCAGCAGCCACGTCAGGCTAACCAAGGCAAGGTCTTTACCATGATTGACAGAGACGCACAGGCATTTGATGACATTGTGCAAGGTACGCGCAAGTTTGATCTTGTCTAAGTTCTAATGTTGCCATGATGGGTGGTATATATGTATCCTATGTGACGTTTTGCGATGATTGTATCTATATGTATAGTTTGTGTGTATGGTTTATGGTATAACTTGGGTGATTACAATTCTCAGGTTCGTTACTAGTGAATGGGTGCTTAGCAAGGGTGTTAATCGATACGGGATCCACTCATTCGTTCGTCTCACCTAGCTTTGCAAAAGGCTTTACATCCGAGCTGAGTAAACTACCTCGGGAGTTGTCCATTTTGACCCCATTGGGCAAGTCTTTAGAGACAGATAAAGTGTATCGGGGTTGTGTTGTGCAAGTTATGCAACACGAGTTGCCAGTAGACCTGATCATTCTGGGATTCAGGATTGAGATTTCGACGTCATCCTAGGTATGGATTGGCTCTCAGCTCACCATGGGCACGTGGCGTATTTTGAGAAGGTGGTGAATTTTAAACCCACTGGGTTGAAGCCATTTCATTTCAGAGGACTTCAGAGGAGAGACATTGCTCGCTTCGCAGCTTTCAGTCTCGAGAAGGTGGAAGTACGAGACTCCACATCCACGCCCGTTGTGTGTGAATATATGGATGTCTTTCTGGAGATCTTACCAGGATTACCTCTTGATCGGGTAATTGAGTTCGCGATTGAGTTAGCTCCAGGCACAGCGCCGATTTCTAGGGCTCCGTACAGGATGGCCCCTATTGAGCTAAAGGAGTTAAAAGGGTCAATTGGAAGAATTACAAGGCCTCGGTTTCATTCAGCCAAGTGTCACACCTTGGGGAGCTCTGGTGCTCTTTGTGAAGAAGAAAGATGGATCTATGCGTATGTGCATTGACTACCGGCAATTGAAGAAGGTCACGATCAAGAATCGTTATCCATTGCCTTAGATAGACGACTTGTTTGATCAGCTGAAAGGTGCGAAGCTCTTTTTCAAGATTGACCTTTGATCTGGTTATCATCAATTGAAGATCAAGAAGGAAGACATTCCGAAGACAGCGTTCAGGACTCGATACGGCCATTACGAGTTTCTAGTCTAGTCTTTTGGGCTAACTAACGTGCTAGCAGCATTTATGGATCTGATGAATCGAGTGTTCAGATCATCTCTCGATCAGTGTGTGATTTTGTTTGTAGATATCCTTGTGTATTCACAGTCACAGGATGATCACATGAGAGATCTCGGCTTTGTATTGCAGACTCTTCGAGAGCATAGTCTGTATGCTAAGTTGAGTAAGTGCGAGTTTTGGCTGAACAAGGTGTCCTTTCTTGGACATGTAGTGTCTGCTGAAGGTATCTCAGTCGATCTTGTAAAGATTGAGGCAGTGATGAATTGGGAAAGGCCGAAGAGTATTACCGAGATTCGTAGTTTTCTCGGCCTGGCAGGATACTACCGAAGGTTTGTAGAGGGATTTTCAAGCTTAGCCGCTCCGCTTACCTATCTCACGCGGAAGAACTATGTTCACTTGGAGTGACAAGTGTGAGGTGAGTTTCCAAGAGTTGAAGAAGAGGCTTACCATAGTTCCTGTCCTCACAGTTCCATCTGGAAGCGGTGGCTTCGAAGTCTATAGTGATGCCTCACTAGTTGGACTGGGATGTGTTTTGATGCAGCATAAACAGGTGGTTGCCTATGCTTCCCGTCAGTTAAAGGAGCATGAGCAAAACTACCCCACTCACGACTTAGAGCTTGCAGCCGTTGTGTTTGCACTAAAAATTTGGCTTCACTACCTCTACGAGGAAGAGTTCATGGTGTTCACGGACCACAAGAGCTTGAAGTATCTCTTTCTCCAGAAGGAGTTGAATATGAGGCAGCGACGATGGATGGAGTTCATGAAGGACTACGATTGTTCTATCCAGTACCATCCGGGTAAGGCTAATGTGGTAGCCGATGCTCTTAGTAGGTAACCCTATGGGGTTATGGCTCACTTGAGAGTACAAGAGTAGAAGTTGTTGAATGATATGTGTAACTTAGACACTACTCTCAGGCATGTCACCTACGGGCCGGTGATGTCCAACATTGTGGTTAGGCCACATATTCTGAACCGGATCAAAGAGTTGCAAGATTCGGATGTTGAATTGCTTGCTTACCGAGACAAGTCGGTTAATAATGGCAGTCAGAAGTTCGCTTTGAATGGTGATGGTGCTATCACATTCAAAGGCAGGTTGTGCGTTCCAGCCGACACGATGTTGAGGGGTGAGATTTTGGGCGAGGCTCACCGATCCAAGTATACGGTACATTCGGGAGGTACCAAGATGTATCAGAATCTGAAGAAGCACTACTGGTGGCGAAACATGAAGAGGGAAGTCGCCGAGTATGTTGCTAGATGTTTGGTATGCCAGCAGGTGAAAGCCGAGCATCAGAGGCCGGCAGGTCTTTTACAGTCCCTCCCTACTCCAGAATGGAAATGGGAGAATATATCGATGGATTTCATCATGGGTTTGCCAAGAACGGCGAATGGCTCCGATGCTATTTGGGTGATTGTAGACAGATTGACTAAGTCTGCACATTTCCTTCCGTATCAGACTACTTTCAATGCAAATCAGTTAGTAGCCCTGTATGTCATGGAGGTGGTTCGTCTGCACGGTGTGCCTATTTCTATCATATCTGATCGAGATCCTAGGTTTACTTCCAGGTTCTGAAAAAATTTTCAGGATGCTATGGGTTCTCGTTTGGAATTCAGCACCGCTTTTCATCCTCAAACTGATGGGTAGACTGAACGGGTGAATCAGGTTGTGGAAGATATGCTCCGAGCTTGTATGCTACACTTTCAGGGTAGTTGGGAGGAACAATTGCCGTTGGTTGAGTTTGCCTACAACAATAGTTATCAGGCAAGCATCCAGATGGCGCCTTTCGAAGCTCTGTATGGTCGCAGTTGCAGATCTCCTCTATACTGAGATGAAGTTGGTAAGAGGAAAGTTCTTGGTCTTGAGTTGATCTAGCGGACCGTAGAAAGGGTCAAAGTTATCCAGGAGCAATTGAAAACTGCTCAGGATAGGCAGAAGAGCTATGCGGATACTCGCCGTAGAGATTTGGAATTCCGAGTTGGAGATCGGGTCTTTGTGAAGATTTCGCCAAGTCGGGGAATCATGCGATTCGGAAAGAAGGGAAAGCTCAGTCCTAGGTACATAGGACTATTTGAGATCATCACGAGGGTTGGTGAGGTTGTTTACAAGGTAGCACTACCGCCTCACATGGCAGCGATCCATAATGTATTTCACATCTCTATGCGAAATACATTTCGGATCCGTCTCACGTCATTGCTCTTGATCCTGTGGAGATTAGAGAGGATCTCACGTTGGTTGAGCAACCAGTTCGGATTTTGGATAGTCCCGATCAAGTATTGCGTACCAAGACTATCCCTTTAGTCCTTATTAGATGGCAGCATCATTCTATGGAAGAGGCTACATGGGAACGAGAAGCCGATGTGAAGGAAAAGTACCCTCACTTGTTCGAGTAGTTTTCCTTGTTGGTTTTGTATTTTGGTTCTGGTATGTTTTGGGTGTCGTTCTAATTTCGAGGACGAAATTCTTGTAAGGGGGGAGGAATGTAGAGCCCCAAATCTTTATTGCATTAGGTGATGAATAGTGTGTGTGAATAGTGCTCAAGTGTGGTTTTGTGCACTAATGGGCTTTATGTTAATATACGAGTTTGGATTTATGGCGTGCATGTTTCAATGGGCCTAGATATCACTAAGGAGCATGTTTAAACGTAAAAGAGTGTTAGAATGATATTGGTGAAGTTTAAGTAATCGGAACAAGGTTTTACAGCAAAACAGGGGAACACCGATCGCTCGGTGCCATCCTCCAATCGACCAGTCAACTACCGATCGATCGAAGGCTATCGACTGGTTAACCTTTTTGTATGGGGAAATTTTCCAGAGAAAGTGTTTTCAACCAATCGCTCGGTTGAAACCACCAATCGACCGGTAAGCCACCGATCGCTCGGTCTGTACCACCAATCGATCGGTTATACACAGATTTTCTTCATTAAGGGTGTTTAAGACTTTAGCCACCACCCTTTGCCTATATAAAGGCTGGGTTCGTGCCTTAGGGTTTTAGAAACCCTTAGTGCATATTTTTGAGAGATTTTGAGAGAGAGAAGAAGGAGAGGAGCTTGGTGATTCTCAACCAAGAACTCAAGGTTCTTGCTTGTTCAAGCTTTTGGAATCAAAATCTTTGATTTCACCAAGGTAGATACACTCTACTACCAATCTTGCAATCCTGCTAGTTGTTGAATATGATTTTTCTTACTCTATGCTACATATACCTTGATTTGCTATGGTATGGAAGGATGTTATACTATGTTAGATGTAAGTTATCATTATGGTGCACTCTAAGTGTTTGGTGAAATACCTCTAAGGGATTTTGATGCTTAAATATGGTTATTACCCTCATATGTTCATATGCTCGCATGTCTCGCATGAATCGATGTTTTCCATGAATTTCTCAACGTACAAAAATGTGTTTTTCACAAAAAGACTAATAAGGAACGATTCTAAGTAACTCTATGATTTCTCTAAGATCATTTTACAAGCTCTACGGATCATACTATGCTCACAAGGAACTCTATAATAAGCTCTAAGATCGTCTCACAAGCTCTACGGATAATAAATGTAACGCTCTAAGATCTCTAAGGATATGCTCTATGTTGTGCTCTATGGTATCTCCATGTCTCTATGGATCATAATGACTCTAAGTAACTCCATGAACTCACAAGAACTCACAAGGCTATGATTATCGCATGACTCACACAGTTACAATTTTGGTTTTGGTTTCGAACCTCATCTCACATGTTATTTCAAGGTTTCCACGCTCTTACATGTTTTTACGAATTTCATTCTCCATGATTCGTATGCTCTATGCTTAATGCTTTATTGTTATTAGTTTGTATACGCTGAGTATTCCACGCTTAGCTGATATTTTTTATCATCGGCAGGTGCTCGGGCTCCGTTCGACATATGTGGCACGGAACTATGGTTGGAGGAAGAGTACTTCGACCCGGAGCCTTCCATGGATCATTATCAGGACGATGGTCCTATAGATAGGTGTCGAGACTTTGACTTTTATTGATCGGCAGACTTGGAACTTTAAGATGTTATTTTGTGATGTGAGTGTGGGGTTTGTCCACTCCACTTTTGGGTTTCTCACATGTATATACTTTTGTTGGTTCATACTTGAACTGAGTTATAGGAGTATCGCTTTGCTTCCACTGTGTTTAGTATTTATTCCGCTGTGCATTCTTTATCGCTTCCGCTAGATATGTTTGTGTTTCTGTCAGGTCTCCACGTGTGCCTTATGTATTATACTGGAGGTATGATACGGCGGTCACGAGTCAATGTATCCCTAACTCCTAGGGGGTATTTTGGGTCGTAACACCAATCAAATTTAGATAGGATGAGATAAGATCAAGTTCAAGTCGACAAGGTCCTTTAAACAATAAGGCGATAAAGTGCTTTAAATGTTCAGGTATTGGGCACATATCTTCGGAATGCCCAAATAAGAAGTTTATAAATCTTGCCGAAGAAGCATAATTTTTGAAAGAATCAATGAAGGAAGATGAACCACCAACCTGTGACGATTACCAAGTGTTAGACATGATGCCCAAAAAAGTCATTTAGATTGTAAGATTCTTATTAATTTGATTAATAGAAACTTCTTCTTTATCTATTGTGTATTGATTATGGGTAATTGACTATGATCATGAGATGATTTATACGATATAAGATATCGACAAAGGCCCTTAGGATATATTGTAGGAAAGCTATGTGATGGGACAATCACAAGCAGATATAGCTTTCCAGTTCCTTATACCTTATATAGTACAGCTATATATGGGTGAAGTTGGGCACTTCACTTATATGGCTGCCATAATACTAAGATGTTCTCAATAGTTGAGATGTAGTTTTTATCTCAAACTATTGTAGTGGAAACTACACATTAGCATATGGGTACTTAAATGTACATTAACTGATTGCATGCAATGAGAGTCCTCTTGCATATACATACTATCAGATAGTTGGTCTCTTATTCACATTGAACAATTTCAATGATCCTTAAATTTGATGAGTTCATTTATAACTGAGCAGTAATCTGACTGTTTTGATTCCACCAAAGTACTCTCTACCTTAGGGAATACGATACAGTGACAATTGGATAGTCAGAAAGCTGTTCGAGTCATGATGAATTTCAAACATGAAATTCATGCTCATTAAATTGAGAGATTATCCAAGTTCCAGGTAAGACAGTCGATTAAGCTTAAATCCTGCGTAGGTGATTTTGAAATAAAATAAGTTTAAAATATATTTTTATTAAAATATATTATACTTATAAAAAACCTTTTCTCAAAATGTTTTACATGAGAAAATGTTTCTCATAGCTTAATCAGAAGTCTTGAAAACCTGAATGATGTGCAATGGGCTATGAGTTAGATAGTATAAATAATCTCGAAGGCCCATTAGCAATAATGTATTTGGAATAATCAATTGAATTAAAAAGTTCATGTGGCGGGATCCTTAATGGTTAATGTTCTTACACTGGGATTCAATTCCAACATAGATATCTCACGTCACTTGCAATTCCGACGTAATTCCTATTTAGGATCAATGGGATAACTTGGGTAAGCCAGGGTTAGAATGTCCCAGAGCAATCTGTGGAGATGCTCATATAAGAAAGACAAGCTCAATAATAGATTAAATGTTAATCTATAAATTAAGTGATTAAATGTTAATCATTAATAAAATAGATTAAATGTTAATCTATGGTTTAAATTAATTGTTAATTTAAATTAAAGGATAATATTTATAATTATTTAATTAACATTAAATAAGGGGAAATGGGTTTGACCCATATCCATAAAACCATAATGGTATGGACCTTATTAGTGGGCCCAAGCCCATGGAATAAATCTCATGGGTGGGGTGCCCCCTTATTGTTTCCTAATTAGATTAGGATAATGTTAGTAAATTAATTATTGTTTATTAACTTCTTAAATTATGGTATTAGATTCCATTCTTGGTAAATAAGAATTAAAAGAGAAAAAGATGAATTTCATTAAAACTTGGAGATCAAGCACCATGGGCTCACGCCCCCCTAGAGCTCATGCCCACCCCTTTGTTGGTTTCCTAATTGGATTAGGATCCCTTAATTTAAGAGAGTTTGTTACTTCCATTAATTAAGGAATCCTTATGTGAAAAGGACTCCTAAATTTGAAAGTTTGTTATAACTAAATAAGTTATAGATAAACTAGGAATTTAATTAATTAATGGTAAGAGTTATCGTTATTTAATAACTCCTAAAGGGATAACTTCTAATTGGAGAAGGATTAGAATTAGATTCTAATACAAATAATTCTAATCCTTCAATTATTCATTGAAGGATTATTTTTTTCTTCTCCCCCCCCCCCCCCCCCCCCCCCAAACCGTGGGCACCCAAGAGAGGTTTATTATTATTCAAAAATAGTTTTTGAATAATTTCTTCTCCAAGCAAACCGTGAGGCAAGTGAGGATTCATTATTATTCTCCAACCCAAAACCGTGTGGGGAGAGTGATTAATATTTTCCATTGCTGGAAATTTCGTGGGCCAAGGGAGATTCCTCCAAAGTTTTTGAAACTTAGGGTTTTGAACCCTAAGCTTTTGGGTGATAGATGGTCTACACCAACATCTCTTATTTTCTTTGTTTCTTCAAGATTAAGTAAAGATTCAAAGGCTTCGCGGGGATAGCGAAGAACAAGGATCAAGCTTCGAATATTTTTTCGAGAAATCTCTACACAGAGTTCTGACGGTTTGAGTTGGTTTTTGCTTCACCGGTGAACATCATTCACCGAGGTAATTATCTAAACATGTAGATAGAATTATTTGTATTCTATAGTGTAAAGATCCTCAAGATCCAGTTTTCAGCATAATTTTTTTTTTGGATTCCCTTCACCAAGATGATTGTGATGATGAAGTCACTTGGAGTGATCAAGGGAGGCTCTTGTCATTCGACGTAACATGAATATGGCACATGTAGAAGAGGATGGTTGGCTTCGCAAAAATATTTTCCATACAAGATGTATGGCTTATGGAAAACTATGCAACATTATAATCGATAAGAGAAGTTGTGAAAATATGGTTTCACAAGACATGATCAACAAGCTGAAATTAAAGACCGAAAAGAGGCCAACAACTTACAAGCTTGCATGGTTCAAGAAGGGCAATGATGTAACCGTTGATAAGCAATTCTTAATTTATTTTTCCATTGGAAAATCTTATCAAGATAGTGTATGGTGTGATGTAATACCAATGGATGCTAGTCATCTTTTGTTGGGAGGGCCATGGCAATATGATCGGGATGCTATCCATGATGGGTACAAGAATACTTACACATTTTTAAAAGATGGTGTGAAAGTGATCTTGGGTCCATCCAAGAAGGAATTTATACCTAAGCCTGTTAAGGGGGAAGGGACTAATTTCCTTATTATGGCTGAATTTTGGATGAAGCAAAAGATGAGAATATGTATGTGTTGGTTGTTAAAGAACAAAACACTACTAGTCCAATTCCACCTAGGCTTGAACCCTTAATGAAGGAATATTTTGATGTTATCCTCGATGAATTACCGGATGGATTGCCGCCAATGAGAGATAACCAACATCAAATTGACCTCATTCCGAGGTCGAGTTTACCCAATAAGGCAATCTACCAAATGAATCCTAATGAGCACCAAGAATTGCAAAAACAAGGTATGGAATTGATTGACAAGGGGCTGATTCAGGAAAGTATGAGTCCTTGTGCGGTTCCGACACTTTTGACACCAAAGAAAGATGGAACATGGCGTATATGTGTGGATAGTAGGGCGGTGAACAAGATTATAGTGAGGTACCGCTTTCCAATTCCTCATTTGGATTCAATGTTGGATATGTTAAGTGGCTCTAAATTTTTTTCCAGATTTGATCTAAGAAGTGGATATCACCAAATTAGAATCAAGCCCGAAGATGAATGGAAAACAACATTCAAGACAAAAGAAGGGTTATACAAGTGGTTGGTTTTGTCATTTGGCTTATCAAATGCACACTTTTATGCATTTGATGAACCAAGTTTCTCGACCATTCTTTGGTAAATTTCTTGTGGTATAACTTGATGATATTTTGGTGTATAGCGGGGATGTGAATCAACATGTTTAGCACCTTTGACAGGTTTTCGATGTGCAACGAGAACAAAATCTCTATGCAAATTTGAAAAAGTGTGACTTCATGACCGATAGCTTGATATTTTTGGGTTCCAATTACTCGAACCAAGTTGTTCTATACAAGAACGGGTTGATGGTTGTTCAATAACAAATCCTAGATAGATTCCAACAATTGCGATAAACAAGCAAGCAAGATTGAATCAATGAATTACAATCTCTAGGGTAGAAAAGGAGAGGAAAATGAGTTTGGGAAGCCCTAATAGTCACAATAAACTCTCTCAAAAACTCTCAAAACTCTTTGGTTCAAATGGTGAATCAAACTTAAAGAAATAGGAGAAAAATAGTGTTTAAATCCAAGTAGGAAACCTGTTTCATGACCACCATTCGACCATGCCCTCTACCGGTCGATTGGTATATGTGCAACAATCTAAAACTCTTGAAAATATCCCATACTAAAAATACGAACATTGTTTAACCGGTGGTGCCACCGTTTGACTAGTGGACCAAGATTTGGAAAAACTTCATTTATGAAAGTTGTAGATCTTTTCAAGCTCTTCGAAATGACGTACCATTTGACCAAAATCAGAGTTGCAATTACTGACTTGTTTCTGTATACCGAACCTGGGTTGCTTTGCATTTTTGACTCCTCTTATGCCTCTGAAGGCTTGTATCTAGTCATCTAAAGTTCATAGAATGATTCTATGTCAATTACCACCTAAGGTATAACGTATCTAGCTAGGTCAATTAACATCCTATGTGTGAGACAAAGGCGACGCTTCGAATATCTTCAATCGAACTTCTTCGGTCTTCAGTATCATGGACTTGGATGCTTGTAAGCATGGACACAAGACACACTACTAGACACTTTGTTTTGACACCGGAATATGTCAATACCAAATATGGACATTATACAATCTCCCCCTTTGGCAATTCCATGAAAAAACCAAATTTAAGTACATGACACGACATAAATTCACCCAAACACATCAAACGGTTAATTAAGTCATTACATGACTCCAACAAAAGTTACATGACACCAATTAAAAATATCAATTTTAAAGCATATCTATATCAAAGCAACCACAATACAACCAAACAAATGCAAACATTGGGGACTATCAAGCGAGATAACAAAATTTAATCAATTAAAACATACACTCCCCCTCAAATAGAGGAAAAACTCTTTCTTAGAATTAAGCATAAACTCCCCCCTCAACTTGATCTTCTCCCCCTAAGATCAAGGACACCACTAAATGACAAAGCAACTAATGCTAGAAAGGCACATGCCAACTAAAAATAAAAACACATAAGAAAAATTGTGTGCCACACAAATGTGAGCGCGGGATTTCACTCCCTAGATTTCTCACGGGGTTTTGAGAGTCGCCACCTATTCATTCAGAAGGGAAAGTCCCCCGAAGTTTTGGATAAGGTCTTTGGTCCACAAGAGAGATCAGGGTAAGGGGTTCGATTAAGTCCGGGGAAGGTGTTAGGCACCCCGAGGCTTCCGTTTTACAACGGTTCCGTACTCCCCTAGTTTAAGCCAAATAAAGTTAATCTTGTTTAGAATGCTGAAATGTTTAAGTGAACACTAATCCAAGAAAGGAAAAGCTAACTGGGGTCGGGCCCGTGTTGGGCTGCCTACGTACTCACAGGGTGAGATCAGACCAAGCGTAGTTCTGGCACGTGAGCCTATGCTGAGGCTAGGGGCGTGTGTGTGTGCACCAAGGGTGGCTAACATGAACTAGTCCGGTAGACTAGGGTTGGTTGACCGAGGAGGGTCAAGTGCAAGGTATGTAAGCCTGGTAGGCTTAGGAAGTAGTCCGTTAGACTAAGGAAGAGTGCGGCCCGGGTTAGGATTGCTAACTGGGATTAGGCCGAATCAACTGCAGTTAGGGTTGCTAACCACAGTAAAGGGTGAGTGAGTTGTAGCCCGGTAGGCTAAGGCGGGGCCCGGTAGGCCGAGGTAACTCCGGTAGACTTGGTTTTTAGGCCCGGTAGGCCGTAAACCGAAACTAACTATGATTAGGGTTGCTAATCACAGTTAAGGGGGGCCTAACTGTAGTTAGGGTTGCAAACCAGGGTTAGGGAGAGGGCCAAAGTCAGGATTATGGTCCGAAGTTTGTTTTAGGAATTTTCGTTTAATTTCCAAAAGTCTGTGGGGTTAAGGGGTGCTTAACCGCGGTTAAATGTTAATAGGAGTTGGATTTAACCATAGCTAAGGGTCTGGTACGGTCCAAGGTGAGCCCAGGGGGCTAGGCAGGGCCTAAAGTGGCCTCCTACCAGGCCTGGGTCCCGGCAAAACCCCAAAACAAAAAAACACAATCAATGTCGGTAATGGAATTACCGCCACTAATGACAGTGTTTTTGGTCAGTGTTTTTGCCTCTGTTAACTAGGGTTAGGCTGTGACCCAAGGTGAACCAAAGGTGAGGGAGTGTAGAAGGGACTCCTGGGAACCTACTGAGATCGGCGTGGGCCCTAGGGAATACCTGGAGTGGGTCCCACAAGGCTGTAAAGCCACTGTGCTTGACAGTGCAAGCTGGCGGTAGATGGATTACCAACTTTACTGAAATAAGACAGAAACAGAGTGTCGGTAGATGAACCACCGACAGCGGGAGAACAGGATTCACCAGGAAGGGCGGTACTGAGTTTACCGCCGTTCCTAGATTTTTGTAAAATCAGGATTGTGGCTAGTGGGCTTGTACACCAATGCTACTAGGGGTTCCCTCGTGATCTGAGGGACCCCCAGAAACTTCCTGGTGGTCTGTAACACTTCGAGATATTGTACCTGAAAGAGGGTTCACCTCACCTATGGTTTAGGTGGGTGAACACCCTGTGAGGGTCTGTTTACACTAGCAACAATAGCAAAAAACATGAAAAGGTCCCCTGGAGATGACCAGGGGCTCACAAGGATGTTAAAAACAATAAGGAAATGGGTAGGGAGGGATCCCTACCCAATACTCTGCTTCAGTCGAACTGGTAGTGGGTCTGTGCACAGGTGGTGTATACTCCGGCAATGCTTGCAATGGTTGGGGATGCTCGAGGTAGGTCCAGGGGAGTCTTAGGATCAAGACCAAGGTCAGGGATCACGGTTTTGCAGCAGGGGTTCTCCTCTAAAAAGTTGCAGATCGTTTGCACTGTGGGTGATGTTTGGATTCATAGGCAAGGACACTAGGGACCTAATGGGGTTTAAGGAGAAGGCTGAGATGGGTATTGGACCAAGGTGAGGTCGACTAAGGGCTGAGAAGGGAGAGCCCGAGGTGAGGGTGGAGTGTGCAGGGGTGTAGCAGACTGAAAACTCGGGACGTACAGATGTCGGTAGAAGTTCTACCGACATTTTGTAAACAGGCCAAAACTAATATGTTGGGAGATCTTCTACCGACAACAGGAAAACAGGGTAATTTTATAATGTCGGTATAAGGGCTACCGACATTCTGGATTTTAATTTGAATTGGGCCTAGGCCCTGCACCTACGGGCATGGGGGTTTGTCCTAAGGGTTTCTGGGTTTTATGGGCCTGGATAAAGGGGTTAGGCCCTATAGGCCATGGGTTTCGATAGGGTTACCTAAATGCTAAGGGTTTTGACAAGGCTTTGAATCCTAGGTTTTAAATAGGGTTCACCTATGGTCCATCTAGAGTTCACCTAGGGTTTAGTCCTAAGGATAGGTGTGAGGGGATAACCATAGTTAAAATGGGCTTTAACTACAGTTAGGTGGGGGTGTAAAATCGGGTGCTTACTGCTGCCCCTCTTTGCTGGAGAATGCCAGGGTTGGCGATTCGAATGGCAAAGATTGGAATCATCCTATTTTTACATCGAGCTCGGATAACAGAGATGCAGAATGATGATGTGTATGCATGCAGTGCAAAAATAGTGAATGCAATGTAGTGGCAAGGCGCTGCTGGGGAAGGGCGAGTAGTTCAGACTACTCACTGGGGCATGATGGATGCAGTGATGGCATAGCCCGGAGGCGTCGGCCAGAAGGATTCGATCGAGTTTGATCGAAGAGACACACGGGGTGTCGAGAACACTTAGGGTGTTGAAGGGGTGACATACGGGTGGTGTACACTGTAAAGGTACACACGGGATGTCGGGGATGAGACATGTAGGTAGTATACGCTGTAAAGGTATACACGGGATGTCGAGGACACACGAGGGTGTCGAAAGAGAGGACATGCAGGTGGTATACGCTGTAAAGGTATACACGGGATGTCGAGGACACACGGGGGTGTCGAAGATGAGACATGCAGGTGGTATACACTGTAAAGGTATACACGGGATGTCGAGGATACACGGGAGTGTCAAAAGAAGGGACATGCAGGTGGTATACGCTGTAAAGGTACACACAGGATGTCGGGGATGAGACATACAGGTGGTATACACTGTAAAGGTATACACGGGATGTCGAGGACAAGGGGTGTCGAAAGAGAGGACATGCAGGTGGTATACACTGTAAAGGTATACACAGGATGTCGAGGACACACGGGGTGTTGAAATAGAGGACACGCAGGTCATATATGCTGTAAAGGTATACACGGGATGTCGACAACACACAGGGTGTCGAAAGAGAGGACATGCAGGTGGCATACGCTGTAAAGGTATTCACAGGATATCGAGGACACACGGGGTGTCGAAAGAGAGGACATGCAGGTGGCATATGCTGTAAAGGTATACACAGGATGTCGAGGACACACGGGGTGTCGAAAGAGAGGACATGTCCAAGAGGCACTAACCGGACGATTGAAATGGTCCAGAGGCGCTGGATTTTGATCAAAGATGATGCTGAGGAGTTTGGTCACAAGAAGTGTGACGCTATGTAGGGATGTCATGCAGGGGATAAAGGCAAAGATGTTTTCCCATGACTCTGCTGATTGCGACTTATGGGGAGGCATGGTGCCGACTTCTTTTGCTCTGACTTGCTGGGGCTACTCAGTGCAGGCTGGTAAAATCTGGTCAGGATACCAAAGAGTTTGTTTTTGAAAACATTTTGTAAAAGGTTTTGGTCCTTTGTAAAAAAAAATTTCTTTCAACAAAAGAATGTTCAACTAGCTATCAGTTTTGCCAGGAAAGTTCCTTAGTCAGGGCTTAGGGATCATGTATTCTGTCTTTCGTTCTTGGAGAGTAGAGTATGACCCAGAAGAGGTTTTGTCACCGCTGAGGATGCTCACGGGTAGCCTGTTTGTTTTGTCACTACTGGAGATTAGACTCTTACTGGGGAGAAGCTTGCTGGGGGAGCAAATAGGATGCTTCTATTGGGAGGTCTGCTGGGGGATGTAATGCCATTGTAGACCGTTACTGGGAATCTGCTGAGGGATATGACACTGCCGTAGATCACTGCTAGGGATCTGAACTTTGCTGGAGCCTAGTGTTGGGGAAGCTCCTCTTCCATGCCCCCTGCTGGGGATTGCTGTATGGGATTTATCTGGCTAGCGTGATTGCTGCCGGATGTTGTTGCCAAACTGCTCTTCAGCCTTTCTCCCTTTTTTACCCTTAAAATTACCAAGTCATGAGGTTCACATAATTTTTGCTCAATGAGGCCGTTGCAGGTTTTCCTCATGCCTGCGAAGCTGATTGATTTTTATCCATTTTATGTCCCTAGTCACAAGACTAGGTCTGAGGATCGCATGATTTTTGCGTAATGAGGCTGTTGCCGGTTTTTACTCATGCCTGCGACTTACTGGGGAGGTTTTGTTTATGTAGAGGAAAATAGGTCTTCTTCTGTCATAGCCCTAAATGGCGCTCCTCGAGGGTTTTGAGGATGATATTTTCCTCTTGGGATTCAGATGTGATATTGCACTTGCACTCGTAATTCCTACGGGATCGAGGAGGACTTATAGTAGGACGAAATATAGGCTGAGGGACCAAGTTTGGGACACCCTGGGATTTCTTCTGTTTGTAGTTGATTTGCTCTCCCTTGGAGGTTTTGGTTTGATATAATTGATTTTTACTCTCTGGGGAGGATTCTTCTGTTTCCGGGGGGATTATTTGCTTAAGGCCTGTGCCTTATGATTCCCGGTGATGATGATGATGATTTTTTTTTTTGGGGATGAGGGAGAGAGAGCGAGAGAGGTTCTCTGTTGGGGATAGAGAGGTTGTCTCTGCCTGAGGATTTTGTTTTTCTGGAGAGATTGTCTCTATGGGGAGTCTCTGACTGTTGAAATGTTTCGACTTCTATTTTGGGCTTTCTTTTTATAGAAACTTTGTACCCATGAGAATCGATCTGCTTGGGAAGCTGGGAGAGTTTGTCTCTGCTTGGGGAGAGTTGATGACTCCTTTGGGGAAAGAGGGACTCTGTTTGGGGAGAGTCGGGGAATGGATACCCCAAATGTGACCGCACCTGATTTGACAGGTTACCTACGTACCTTTACAGGATCAGGTCATGACGTAGTTCAGGCCAATGCCGCAAAGGGTGAGGGAGGGTGTCCCTGAAAAGTGTAATGAAAAAAGGGCTATCAAGCTCAAGGGGCTAACTAGCGAGATTCATTTGATTTGTAAACGGGTTACAGGAAAGAGGGATGAAGAGTGTGCCAAGGATGGCCTCTTGTCATTTCCCAGAGAAACTATAAGTGCAAAGCGACTATCAGATCTAGACCCTAAGCGTAGTATCTTTTGACTTTGTCCATGTTGACGGGCTCTGGGAGGTCTTCGTCATCCACACGTCCGAGTTGAAGGGCACTGCCGGAGAATTTGTCTCAGATGACGTATGGGCCTTCATAGTTGGGAGTGAACTTTCCCCTTGGGTCAGGGCGGTTTGGCAACATTTTCCAGAGGACCAGGTCACCTATCTCAATGTTTCTTGGCTTGACTTTCCTGTTGAATGCCCTAGCCATGCGCCTTTAATAGGCCTGAGAGTGGTTGATGGCTTTCAGTCGCCGCTCTTCGATCAGGTTCAGTTGCTCATACCGGGTCTATACCCATTCCGCTTCTGAGAGCTCTGCTTCCATTAACACCCGGAGTGATGGAATTTGTACTTCGACAGGGAGGACTGCTTCCATGCCATAGGCCAAAGCGAATGGTG
This sequence comes from Tetracentron sinense, assembly GCA_015143295.1. Classification (NCBI taxonomy): domain Eukaryota; kingdom Viridiplantae; phylum Streptophyta; class Magnoliopsida; order Trochodendrales; family Trochodendraceae; genus Tetracentron; species Tetracentron sinense. The sequence goes on along the minus strand of CM026555.1, from coordinate 17,090,721 downwards.
TTGCTCCTGTTGAGGTTTGAATGGACGTTCTGTAGGCCATGAGTGCATAAGGGAGCATCTCATGCTAGGCAGAGTACTTGGTTGCCATCTTTTCTATGATTTTCTTCTGATTCTTGTTGGCAGCTTCAACTGCACCATTGGTCTGCGGCCTGTACGGCGTAGAGTTGTGATGTTGGATCTTGAATTTCTGGCAGAGATCAGTCATCCCCTTGTTGCAGAAGTTGAGAGCATTGTCTGTTAGAATCTCATATGGGACCCCATATCGGCAGATGATATCCCTTTTCAGAAAACGCTGAACCACTGAGGCTGTGACGCTGGCATAAGAGGCTGCCTCGACCCATTTCGTGAAATAATCGATTGCTACCAGGATGAATCGATGTCTGTTTGATGCTTTCGGAACTATGGGTCCAATGACGTCGATGCCCCAAGGCAAGAATGGCAGAGTGGTGAGATTATGCAGCCTACTCGGCGGTGTATTTACCCTGTCGGCATAGATTTGGCATTAGTGGCACTTCTGTACATGCTTGCAGCAATCTGATTCCATGGTGGACCAGTAATAGCCTAGCCTCAATATCTTTTTAGAAAACATCAACCCATTCATATGTGGGCCGTAGGTTCCTCCGTGAACTTCTTCGACTATCTGTGCTGCTTCACTGGTATCTAGGCATCTGAGCCAGAGTAGGTTCGGCGACCTTTTGTACAAGATGCCCCCTGATAGGACAAACTGAATGGCCAGTCTCCTGATTGCCCGACGGTCTGTTTTGGTAGCATCGAGAGGGAAGGTCCCGTCATCGAGATATTGCTTGATGTTTGCATACCAAGGCTTATTGTTTGATACTTCCTCAATCTGAAGGCAATGGACAGGCTGATCTTGTTGCTGAATTTCTATCGGTCAGAGCATGATATCGGTAGGGATCTGTACCATGGAAGCGAGAGTGGCCAGTGCGTTAGTGAATCTGTTCTGGTTCTTGGATCGGTGGCTGAAGCTGATTCTTCTGAATTGACTGATTAGCAGATTGAGGTAGGCTAAGTATGGGACTAGCCTTGCTTCTCGGATGGCCCAAGACTCATTTGCCTGGCACATTACCAAAGATGAGTCACCGTAGACGTCAACCTCTTCAATCCCGATGTCCAGGGCTTCTTTCAGTCCGGCTATACACGCCTCGTACTCTGCTTCATTGTTGGAGCATCTGAACTTCAACTTGACTAAGATAGGGAGGTGTGCTCCTTTAGGCGAGATCAGGACTGCTCCTGCCCTATGCCCATGATTATTGGCAGCTCCGTCAAAGTACAACTCCCAGCCGGAGTATTCTTGTTTGTCCACTTCCGTATACAAGATGGCTTCATCTGGAAACTAATCATGTACAGACACATAGTCCTGGGTCGGACTGTGGGCCAGGTGATCTGCTATCGCCTGCCCCTTGATTGACTTCTGTGTCATGTACGTGATCTCGAATTCAGACAACATCATGAGCCATCGGGTAGTCCTTCCGGTGGTGGCTGGCTTTTCCAGTAGATATTTCAGTGGGTCCATCTAGGAGAGCAGAATTATCGGGTGCGAAAGCAGATAGTGCCGAAGACGTTGAGTTGCCTAGACTAGTGCCAGACATGTCTTCTCAAGAGAACTGTACCGCTCTTCGTATTCAAGCAGACGCTTACTGATATAGTAGATGGCTTGCTCTATTCTACCAGTCTCGTCATATTATGCCAGAATGCACCCCATGGAGGTTTCTTGCATAGAGATGTAGAGTAGCAGTGGACGTCCTAGTGTAGGAGGCACAAGTACTGGAGGATTCAGAAGATACTGCTTTATTCTACCAAAGGCTTTTTGGCATTCTGCTGTCCAGATTGTCGGCATGTTCTTTCGGAGAAGTTTGAAGATCGGCTCGTAAATCGGAGTTAGCTGAGAAATGAACCGACTGATGTACTGAATTCTGCCCAGGAAACCGTGGATCTCCTTTTCAGTTTGGGGTGCTGGCATTTCGATGATAACTCTGGATTTAGCTGGATCAATCTCAATGCCTCTTTTGCTGACTATGAAACCAAGGATTTTTCCTGATGAGGCTCGGAAGACGCATTTGGTCGAGTTCAGTCTTAGGCCGTACTCTCGGAGTCTATCGCAGAGTCTCTTCAGGTCTTCTGGGTGTTGTTCGGCCGTCGACGATTTGACGATCATGTCATCCACGTAGATTTCAGTGGACTTGTGTATCATGTCATGGAACAAGGCTGTCATGGGCATCTGGTAGGTAGCCCCATCGTTCTTGAGTCTAAAGGCATGACTTTGTAGCAGAATGTACCCCAAAGCATGATAAAGGAGGTTTTCTCCATGTATTCTTCTGCCATCTTGATCTGGTTGTATCCGGAGAAACCATTCATGAATGAGAGAGTCTCGTGCCCAGCAGTATTGTCGACCAGAATGTCAATATGCGGGAGAGGAAAGTTGTCTTTGGGGCTTACCCTGTTTAAATTCTGGTAGTCAATACACATACGGACCTTGCCATCCTTCTTAGGTACTGGGACTATGTTGGCCAACCACTCAGGGTAGTTTGCAACTGCCAGGAAGCCTGCACTGATCTGCTTCTCAACTTCTTTCTTGACTTTCTGTAACCATTCGAGCCTCATCCGTCTCAGTTTTTGGTTCACTGGTCTAATATCGGGGTTCAAGGGCAGTCTGTGTGCCACCAATGCTGGGTCTAGGCCTAGCATGTCAGCATATGACCAGGTGAAGACATCACTGTAGCTTCTCAGGAAACTGATCATGTCTGCTCTCCGTTGAAGGTTCATGCTGGTGCCGATTCTGACTAGTCGGTGGTTCTCTGTGGATCCTAGATTGACTATTTCAGTGTCCTTCCTTTTAGACTGCAGAAGTCCTTCGCTGTGCTCGAGGAGGTCCAGAATTTCCTGAGGCGGTTCCTCTTCCTGTTCTGAGTCATACTCTACTTCGAAGAGTTCAAGGACGGTTTGAGGGGTAGCCCTGTCAGAGATAATTTCCTAGCAAACCAATTAGCTTCAGTTTAGCATGCTTTGATGATGATGATTCGTTGGCTTCAGGACACTAGGCCTTCCAAGGGAAGAGTTCGTGTGATTTCATCATCAGCTGATATGAAATGTTTTTTCGAAAACATGATTTTTGAGTCAAAACAATCTGATTTTCAAAATAACTTGTTATAAAAAGACTCAAACAAAAAGAGGCAACAGTGGCCTGACTTTTGGATTTTACAAACGGCAAAAGAGAAGTAGATGGAGGAGAAGGGTGATGCTGGTTCACTGCTGTCTCAGACCAACCTGTCTTGCACTGTGCTTGCCCCGGCCCTGGTTGGCCTCGACGGTGAAAGCCTCAGTCCACCAATGGACCAGTGGCTAGCGACTGGATGACTCTTTGGCGCTGTTGGAGAAGGCACAGACCTGCTCCCCCGCTGGATATTCTACTTCAGTAGCATCTTCGACAGTCAGCTCGTCGAACATTTGGGCCATGGTGAACACTTCGGGTTCTGGAATCCCTGAAGAATCGTCACTGGGCTAGGGTGTTAAGGCAACGGGTATAACAGAGGCTTCCGGGTAAGTTTCAAAGATTCCCATGGGGAAGGTTACATAGATGTGTGGTCGGGGTTCAGGTTTTACCAACTGTTTACTCTTTTTAGTCAACTTGGAGAGGTAATCCTCGTATCTGGGCTTGTATCCCAAACCAAAGAGAGGTGTATAACGAGGAGGCGTGTATCTTTTCTTCATGCCCTGATTCCTAGCACCAAGACCACTTTCGGGTTGATAGTTCATTCTGGCCATCATTCTGACAAACGGCGGCACTGCTTGCTTGCCTTGCTGTTCTACCTGAGCAATAGAACTAACCTGCTCGAACTGAAATGTCATGAAGGCAGTGTCTTGCCCTAGCTCTTAGACGTCCCCAAAGGAGCTTGCTAACTCTTTAGAAGGAATGACAATCAGATGGTCATCCTGGATGAACTTGATTCTTTGATGCAAAGAGGAGGGAATGGCTCCGGCTGCATGGATCCATGCCCTCCCTAGGAGCAGAGTGAAAGAGGCTGGCACGTTCACCACCTGAAAGTTTGTTTAGAACTGAGCTGGTCTAACCCCGATGGTCAAGTCAATGTCCTCCAAGTTGTGCCTGGTTGTATTGTCAAAGGCCCTGATGGTCATAGGTCTCTTTTTCACTTAACTGAGGTCCAAGTCCAGGTTTTGCATTGTGGAGAGTATGCAGATGTTCAGGCTGGAGCCATTGTGGATGAGCACTGATGATAATGTTCGGTCCATACACTGTACTGCAATGTACAAAGTGTCTGGTATCTCCTCTTTTGTGAAGGAGATGACTTTGGGTTCAAGGATTTGTCCTACTATTTGCCCCAGTTTCTCGGGCGTTATGTCTGGCGTTACATGGGCATTGCCAAATATCTGGAGCAGTTGCTTCCCATGATGCTCTGAAGTGAGAAGAAGACCCAAGATGGATATCTGTGCTGGGACCTTGCTCAGTTGTTGAGTGATATTGAATTCCTCTGCTTTTTCTAGGATTTTCAATAAAACTGCTGAATCTACTGCTTCCTTCTGTGGGTCTGATACCCCTGCTTTCTGTTTCTCTGCCTCTGTATCCTTCACCTTTACCGGCTCTATTGCAGGAGGTTGATATACCTGGCCAGATCAGGTTACGTAGGCTATGCTTTCGCTCTCAAGGATGAGAGAGCAGGGAGCGGGTACTTGGTTGAGGTTAAAAGGAGGTTCTGGGATGTAGGGTGTCAAAACAGGGCCTAAAGAGGTTAAGGCTTGAGCTGGAGCTGTTGACCAATTTTCAGGGCAAGGAATGGTGTAGATGATCTGCTCGGGGGCAAGTGTCTGGGTGGGAGATGGAATAGTCTGTATGTTTGACTGGGGGAAAGGGATTACGACAGGTGATCGGTAAGAGGGCTTGATGATGTCGTCATTCACTGCGGGTGTGCTAGGTCCTAGCTGCCCTGCCCCGAGCTCTTCCCACTGGATAAAATTGATTTGATTGTTATATGGGGGCAGTGGCACTTGATTGATGCTGGTGTTGCTGGGAGCCAGCTCAACCCTTCCCTCATCTAAGAGATCTTGGATTGCATACTTCAGGCCTATGCAATAATCTGTAGTATGGCCTGGGCCTCTATGAAAGGCGCAACAATGATCGGCATTATAGTTCTTGCCTTGCTTGTCTGGAGGTAGAAGAGGTGTAGGACCTCTCAGCTCGAGAAGGCCCTACTTGGTGAGGAATTCCAACAACTGGCTGAGTGTGTATGGAAGAGGGGTAAAGTTTCTGGGAGGATGGTTTTGCCCCTAGATTGGTCGGGTTGGTCGGGTATTCCTGCTAACTGACTGCTGCTGCGCTGCTGGAGTTGGTAATCTGATGGATGCCGTAGAAGCAACCATATATACATCTTCCTTCTTTCTGTGGTCCCGGGGACCAATATTTCTGCTAGACGAGGCTGTCGCCTTAGGGGGATCAAGTCCTAGACTGGAATGAATGGCCCCGCTCTTGATAGCAGTCTCGATAGGGCACCTGTCCTGACGATAGTACCGAAGTCCACTACCGATAAGGTCACCATGAGTGTAGAGTAAGGCTGCTTCAGGGTGCCCATGAACATGCCTGCCAGTTTCTCCTTAGGGATAGGAGTTGGGATCTTTGCTGCCATTTCCCTCCAGCGAGTGGCATACTCCAGAAATGATTCGTTGTTGCGCTGGCTTAGCTGTTCGAGCTAGCTTCTTTAAGGGCGAAGCTCCTGGTTGAAGGAGTACTGCTCTATTAAACTATCCATGACATCTTACCAGGTCTTGACTTTCTGCTTGTCCACCGATATCCACCATGTAAGGGCTGCCCCTTCAGACTCTTCTAGAAGTACTGGATGACCAAGGGCTGGTTTTTATTATGTTGGAGCATGTCCCCCAAGTATAGCTACAAGTGTTATTTTGGACAGCCCGAGCCATCATATTTATCAAAGTCTGGGACCTTGAAACCTGCGGGAACAGCATCCCCTGATGAGAAGGTTAAGTCTTCCAATGATAGACTTGTACTGGTGGATGTACCTTTCATTCTTCTCATCTCCTCTTTCATCTGCTTGATCTCGTCTTGTAAGGAAGGGGTTGGATCTGAGGATGACGGTTGGTCCTGGTGGACGTGTGAGATCTTCGGCTACTCTTCGTACTGGTCATATTCCTCTCCTACGCCTGTTGCGGGTATTGGATTAGGTATGATGAAGGGGGAATGGCGAGGCTCAGGTGTAAGTCGCTCGGCTGGTTCTTCGGTTGGGATCCGGGTGGAGGGTTCTTCGGTCCGGGTGCCAATCAGAATCTTCAGGGATTCTAGAACACTGTCAAGCTTCGCCTGCATGGCTGCTATGTCTCTGTCATGTGACTGTAGGATCTCAGTGGTCCGTTGGTGCTGATCTGCAGGTTCTGCCATCAATCCTGTACTGTTTTCCGATTGTACTGTGTAGGAGATGTTCTCTGATCGGACTGTGCTAGGGAGTACCTCTGTGATTGGTATTTTCGTCAAGACTGCGTTAGCAGCTACTGCTTCTGCGAGAATTGCAGTTAGAAAACGAGTCACAGGTTGGCTCATGCAACTGAAAAGAATGCAACGACTAATCATGATTATGTATGAGGGCAAAAAGGCAGATGTTAGAAAACGATTTTCATTGATGCATGAAGAGTGCAGTGAGTACATGGATAATGAGACTCAAAGAAAAAGAAAATAGACTCGATCCTAGGCAGGCCCTTCAGGGATCGCAAAGTCAAGTGGACGAGGCATGCCCTCAAGATCCATGATCTGTTGCTGGAGGGATGTGACTTCAACCTTCATGCACGTGAGGGTTTCGGTAGCGTTGAACATGCGGTATCCAAATTTTTGGATACGGGAGGTCATCTCCGCCTTTGCACTATCAAGCTGCTCTTGGTGAAAGTGAAGTTGGGCCCGGATGACGGCAGTTTTCCTGGTGTCGCCTCTACGTCTCTTGTGAAGAGATTGGATTGTCTGTTCCAATTGTTCAACCTGTTCTTGTACGGCCTGGAGTTCACGGCCTTGTTCCGCTTCCTGCTGCCTGAATGCATGCTGGGCCTTCCGTAGCTTCTTCCATTTCTGCTGGATCTGGAGCTGTCTCTCTAGGAAGAAGTCTGTCCAGGGAACCACCATCTCTGCTAGGGGTATGGTCCCTTGTGATGGAGCTGCAACTGGTGTGGGCAGTTCCCTAGGTGCAGGCATGCCAGGTAAAATATGAGGACTATCCACCCATTGTCGGTATGCCGAGTTGGTTGATGGCCCTGATAAGACCATAAAGTCTGGCCATTGGTCTCGCCTAGAGCTATGCCAAGTTGACTGGAAGTGCCGGGTGAGGTTGTCGGAGTGCACTGTGAAGGTGATCCAATCACTTTCCTGCTGGTCTATCATGGGGATACATTGAGGGAGTCCAAACTGTCGAAGGACTCTAAGTAGTGTATAGACTGCGGAGCCTGTTAGACCAGCAAGAATCATGCATCATCTGCCGGTGATGACAACACGGGGTAGCCTGTTCAACACAAGCCAATTGCATTGCCAAGTGATTTCTTCCTCTGAAAGGTCTTGGAGGAGCTGGTAGAGCTCTCCAACATCTATAGTTACTATCGGCCTTTGATTCTGAGAAATCTTCCGAGACAGACTGTAAGCGTTGCGGATGTCGTCAGGTACCGAAATGATTGTATGCAAGTGACTTACCAACCAGAGGTGCAGGAGAGGTGCACTAGCATGAAAGATGCCTTTTATGTAGTTTCCAGACTCGTTGAGAGCTCTGAGAAGCTCGGCTAAGATGACTGGTACAACCGAGCAGGACTTGTGCATGTCCTCGATGATCCCGACCAGAACTGCTACGACGAGCGCACGGCACCTTGGGAACACCAGTTGAGACATGGCTATCAGTGCAAGGGCATTGAGATCAGAAAGTTCTGCTGAAATGTAGTCAGGGTTCCATTTGCGCTTGAACTTCTTTTCGAGAAAGGACACAGATATCCGATCAAAAGAGCCGTTAGGACCGGGCTGCAAGCAGGTAGGCTTGATATGCAAGAACCTAGATAGGTCTGCCTGGTATGTTGTCTTATAGCGCGGTACTATCGCTTCACCGTCCATGTTTAATCCCAGAATGCACTGAATCTCTTCCAGTGTTGGGCAGAGCTCGTTCTTACCAAATCGAAATACCATGTGAGCTGGGCTCCCCAGCACTGGATAGCAGTGTTCATGAGGCGCGAGTCCGGGTTAACTACAGATAGGTCTAGGATATTTCTAGTTTTGTAGTACTGAGCCCAAATGAGACGCTGACTCGAGGTGAAAGCCCCAATTGAAGCCTGGAGGTTGTCATCACATGCCCCCTAAGAAGTTAGATGCACGGGCCGTGACTGTCGGCTCATTGACTGAGTTATCCCTGAAGGACCTACCATCTACCTGGACAATGATACAGATTCTGTGAGTGCACTGTGCATGAGATGGGATGCAAAAATGACGATGCAGATTTTGTTTGGGTGTGACACAGCATACGTGATCTGATGGGGCAGACGGACGGAGGTCCAACGTGCTTTAGCCCAGGTTGCTGGAAACCGAGGGACCTATCAGATCAAGGTTGGGACAGGCCAAGTTGAGGCCTGTCTGCCTGGGATTTGGACCTCATATCCTATGTCAGGAAGCAGAGTTAGATGTAATTTATTACAAGCACAGGTTTGGCTCATTACATGCCCCTGAGTGGGTGGTTATCCGAGTAGAATGTGCCCGGGTAGTCAACCATGATTGGGGACAAGTATAGGGTGCAAGTAGGTTGGGGTTTGTAGTAGCCCTTCCAGAATAGACTGTTTGTAGACTATACCAAAGCCTAGACTATATGTATGAATGTTGGTTTGATGCAAGGGTGTTCCTAGTAGGATGGGGGGATCACTTAACACCGTATATGCGACTCCCCGATATAGAACATACGTGAAAAGGGACGATTAGTGTAAGCGGGAGCGTTCAGAATCCTTCCCTGAGGGATATCACCCAACAGGAGTAACTACACAGACCTCCAAGACGTTTAAGTCACTGGAACTGAGGATGATCATCCAACAGCCGTTAACGTAATAAGCCTGACTACTGGGTTGAATGAGATTAATTACACTACTAAAACATATATAGATGCACAGTACACAATTAATCAAGAGATGTAAAATGATTAGTATTTAGTTAAACGCTTAGTCATTTTATATAAGATTAAGGTTTAGTTAGCTTAAACCCGGGTTCCTGGTTGAACCCTAACTCAGTTCCCCAGCAGAGTCGCCAGAGCTGTGAGCGCGGGATTTCACTCCCTAGATTTCTCACGGGTTTTTGAGAGTCGTCACCTATTCATTCAGAAGGGATAAGTCCCCCGAAGTTTTGGATAAGGTCTTTGGTCCACGAGAGAGATCAGGGTAAGGGGTTCGGTTAAGTCCGGGGAAGGTGTTAGGCACCCCGAGGCTTCCGTTTTACAACGGTTCTGTCATCCCCGGGTTTAAGCCAAATAAAGTTAATCTTGTTTAGATTGCCAATATGTTTAAGTGAACACTAATCCAAGAAAGGAAAAGCTAACTGGGGTTGAGCTCGTGTTTGGCTGCCTACGTACTCACAGGGTGAGATCAAACCGAGCGTAGTTCTGGCACGTGAGCCTGTACCGAGGCTAGGCGTGTGTGTGTGCACCATGGGTGGCTAACATGGACTAGTACAGTAGACTAGGGTTGGTTGACCGAGGTGGGTCAAGTGCAAGATATGTAAGCTCGATAGGCTTAGGGAGTAGTCCGATAGACTAAGGAAGAGTCCGGCCCGGGTTAGGATTGCTAACCAGGATTAAGCCGAACTAACTACAGTTAGGGTTGCTAACCACATGAAAAGGATGAGTGAGTTGTAGCCCGGTAGGCTAAGGCGGGGCCCTGTAGGCCGAGGTAAGTCCGGTAGACTTGGTTTTTAGACCCGGTAGGCCGTAAACCGAAACTAACTACGATTAGGGTTGCTAATCACAGTTAAGGAGGTCAAACTGTAGTTAGGGTTGCTAACCAGGATTAGGGAGAGGGCCAAAGTCAGGATTATGGTCCGAAGTTTGTTTTAGGAATTTCCGTTTAATTTCCAAAAGTCTGTGGGGTTAAGGGGTGCTTAACTGCGGTTAAATGTTAATCGGAGGTGGATTTAACCACAGTTAAGGGTCTGGTACAGTCCAAGGTGGGCCCAGGGGGCTAGGCAGGGCCTAAAGTGGCCTCCTACCAGGCCTGGGCCCTTACAAAAGCCCAAAACGAAAAAACACAGTTAATGTCGGTAATGGAATTACCGCCACTAATGACAGTATTTTTGGTCAGTGTTTTTGCCTCTGTTAACTAGGGTTAGGCTGTGACCCAAGGTGAACCAAGGGTGAGGGAGTGTAGAGGGGACTCCTGGGAACCTATTGAGATCGGTGTGGGCCCCAGGGGATGCCTGGAGTGGGTCCCACAAGGCTGTAAAGCCACTGTGCTTGACAGTGCAAGATGGTGGTAGATGGATTACCGACCTTACTGAAATAAGGCAGAAACAGAGTGTCGGTAGACGAACCACCGACAGCGGGAGAACAGGCTTCACCAGGAAGGGCGGTACTGAGTTTACCGCCGTTCCTGAATTTTTGTAAAACCGGGATTATGGCTAGTGGGCTTGTACACCAATGCTACTAGGGGTTCCCTTATGATCTGAGGGACCCCCAGAAACTTCCTGGTGGTCTGTAACACTTCGAGATGTTGTACCCGAAAGGGAGTTCACCTCACCTATGGTTTAGGTAGGTGAACACCCTGTGAAGGTCTGTTTACACTAGCAACAATAGCAAAAAACATGAAAAGGTCCCCTGGAGATGACCAGGGGCTCACAAGGATGTTAAAAACAATAAGGAAATGGGTAGGGGGGATCCCTACCCAATACTCTGCTTCAGCTGAACTGGTAGTGGGCCTGTGCACAGGTGGTGTACACTCCGGCAATGCTTGCAATGGCTGGGGATGCTCGAGGTAGGTCCAGGGGAGTCTTAGGATCAAGACCAAGGTCAGGGATCACGGTTTTGCAGCAGGGGTTCTCCTCTAAAAGGTTGCAGATCGTTTGCACTGTGGGTAATGTTTGGATTTATAGGCAAGGACACTAGGGACCTAATGGGGTTTAAGGAGAAGGCTGAGATGGGTATTGGACCAAGGTGAGGTCGACTAAGGGCTGAGAAGGGAGAGCTCAAGGTGAGGGTAGAGTGTGCAGGGGTGTAGCAGACTGAAAACTCAGGACTTACAGATGTCGGTAGAAGTTCTACCGACGTTCTGTAAACAGGCCAAAACTAATTTGTCGGGAGATCTTCTACTGACAACAGGAAAATAGGGTAATTTTATAATGTCGATATAAGGGCTACCGACATTCTGGATTTTAATTTGAATTGGGCTTGGGCCCTGTACCTACGGGCATGGGGGTTTGTCCTAAGGGTTTCTGGGTTTTATGGGCCTGGATAAAGGGGTTAGGCCCTATAGGCCGTGGGTTTTGCTAGGGTTACCTAAATGCTAAGGGTTTTGACAAGGCTTTGAATCCTAGGTTTTAAATAAGGTTCACCTACGGTCCATCTAGAGTTCACCTAGGGTTTAGTCCCAAGGATAGGTATGAGGGGATAACCATAGTTAAAATGGGCTTTAACTACAATTAGGTGGGGTTGTAAAAATCGGGTGCTTACAACAAACATGCATCATAACCATTCCAAGCTGCAGTAATTTAAAATTACAAATCCAACGAAAAATATGTTTAGTTAGACCGACTGAGGATAAACATCTAACTTAATCTCATGGAATGCTAAGACATAATTAGTTTACTATGTCACTTTTAGATAATAATTCAAAATTGAAGCTTTGTGTGTAGTCTGACTAGATACTAAATCAAAGTTTCTATCCCTAATCGAGGATTTGACATTACCACCTAAGGTAACTCTAGGAGACTCAAATCATAGAAGTCAAACCTTGTTAGATCTAGTTATGCTGATTTTTTTTACATTTTGGTGCACAATTATCCAATTTTATTTGACTAACTCCAAACTATGTAAGAATTCTTTTGATTTTATTTTTCTATTCATTTCTTTTCTTGCAATTGTGGCTTTCACACTAATCAGTAGGGACTTTCAATATAGCAACCCAAAAAGATACCTAACTTGTTGACATAATTAGTCATTACTATTGTTTGCACCCAATAGTACCTTTCACACTATCATAATAGGTAGTCATTTTTATTGCAACCGTTTTTGGTCATGGAGGATACACAAAATGAGGATGACTAACAAAATAGTCAATCTAGATTGGCTCAAGAATAAGTTATACACCTACAGGTTGGGGACTTAGAACTCTTAATAGAATCAATCAAAGTACATGTAAAATTGCAAAGCATACATACATGAATAAGTCTCTAACTGTGAAAATTAAAACTAGTCTAACTTTTAGCCTAACCAAGAGACTAAAGAATGTGTTATATCATCAATCAACAACAATAACATGTTTAATCTTGGATAAGTATGAATAAGTAAGTAATAAAAATCATGCAAGTCAATCTAGGCAAACATGACAAAAATATTTTTGGATTTTCTTTTAATTTTTTTGAATTTTTCAAAATAAATAAAGCATGAAAAGCATACCAAAAATAACTAAAACTACTAGTATACAAAAAAAAGTATAGCACTAGCACAAGATATATCAATAAAAGCACATCCTAGGCTATGACAGGTTCGGGCTAGCCCTTTGGGTCTTTCTTCCTCATCCAAACGGTTTTAATAGATTGATCGACCATTTGGTTTTTAATCATTTCGGTTGAGTTTGGTATGACCTTTTGTCTCTTCCTCTTGTTCCTCCTATTCCAAGATTGTGTCCTAGAATTATGGCAAGCATTAAGGTTCTCCCTGTTTCCTCCTCTATATCTAGCATAAGGAGTGTTCTGACCATGCTACTGTTTAGAGTTGTGAGCAATTTTTATCACATCCTCACACAAACTCCAAGACTTATCTACTATGACCTCAAATCTCCTTTAGAGATTTCCTAGATCTTTATTTTGGTTCCATGGACCATGATATGCGATTTCCAAAGTTTAGGACATCGAGGCCTAATATGACCATTCACTCCATATTTATGACATGTAGGAATGAATTTTAGTAAAGAAGAGTGTAGAGACCCAAAACTTCTTGTTTTGAAACTTGTTTAAATTGAATTTTAATTCTTGATATTTGTGTCATGCATTTAATTCCTTGCAACTTGATGAGCTTAAGTTAAATTAAAATGACTAAGTTTAGGAATTGCTAGAAATATTATAGGAAGTGTAACGACCCCAAATCCTACCTTGACCAAAATAGGACCTTGGGTCGCCACATTTTTTAAACTTACTTAAAATCTTATGACATCCAAGGCATACTACACGAGTCTCCAAAAATGAGACTAATAAAATTTTGATATATAAACTCAAACCATCCTGCTCAAGTCTATGATCATCATAAACAACCTACCATAAACAAAATAGTCTGGTACCCATCTGCAATGTAATCTGATAAGCAACTTCATCTAAGAGTTTATTACAATTCTCTTAACCGAAATAAAGCATAAACAAATAGGGGTAGCCATCAAAACCTCTGGCTCCCTCCTCTGAAGGCTCACCTTCCTCGACGTAAGCCTCCTCAATCCATGGCTCACCTATAAACTCGGGCTCCACACCTGCCAAGACAAAAGTTCGGTTGAGCACAAAAGCACTCGGTGTATATAAAATCCAACCAACAACATAGTATACATGTACTTAGTTAGAACCATAACTAATAATATAATAACATAATCAGAGTGCGGAAGAACATATGCTCATGTATATCATATCATCACCTTGACTCGTGTACTTGTGAAAACCTTAGACTTAGAAGACAACATGCTTATGAGATGCTTATGCTTATGAGACCACGTGCTTATGAGATGCTTATGCTTATGCACTTATTCAGATCATACACTTATTCAGATCTCTCATTAGGCTTATTCAGTATGACAGGCGTATGCAATGCTTATGCTTATGAGTCTTGAGTAGCTTACTCAGACCATGCACTTATTCAGATCCCTCATTGGGCTTATTCAGAACATCAGGCGTATGCAATGCTTATGCTCATGGTCTACATGTGTGACTTGTGAAACTCTTATCTTAACATACACGTGCATTTGTGCATAAGTGTCATAATTAACATTCAAGTTAGTAAATGCTTGGATTCCGATCTCCCACCATAGATGTCACGATCCAAAATAACCCCTAGGAGTTAGGGATACTTTAGTTCGTGACCGCCGTGTCAAACCATCCGGTATGACACATAAGGCATACCTAACATCCTGTCAGAGCGCACAAGTTATACATATAACTAAAACAAAACGGAAGCAATTCAAAATAATGTACTCCTATCATTAGGTTCAAGTTTGAACCATAAAACACCGTAACTTTAAGTATGAAGTGGACAAGTCCCACCCTCAATACTCTCAAAATATATAATCTAAAATGGACATTTCCCACTTTCAAAATACAAGACCTTCTCCTTCACTTCCCTCAACAATAGTCTAGATAGGCCCCCCTATCTAGAGCTCCATCATCTTGGTAGTGATCCATAGCAGGCTCAGGCTCATAGTACTCCTCCTTTATCCAAGGCTCAGGAGCAGGTGTGTCCACAAAACCTACTGAATTCAATAATTCGACTGAGCATGGAATACTCAGTAGGTACAAAATACTAGCTAACAGTGTCATAAAGTCACAATATCATGCGAGCACATAGAGGGTTAATAATTCATATTTCATGCTTTAAACCGAACTTGGAAATCATAATTTTACAAGCGCATGAATTTTTAAACCTTATCTTTTGAGCTTTTATAAAAACAAAACATATCTTATGAGGTCTTGCATAAATCAATCGCTTATGAGTTCTTAAGAGTGCTTATGAGTACTTATGAGTTCTTATGAGTCGTGTGAGCCACATATGATGCCTTGCGAGATATGAATGATGCCTTGCGAGATATGAATAATGCCTTGGGAAATATGAATAATGCCTTATGAGATATGAATGATGCCTTGCGAGATATGAATAAAGCCTTGTGAGATATGAATGATGCCTTGCGAGATATGAATAATGCCTTATGAGATATGAATGATACCTTGCGAGATATGAATAATACATTGTGAGATATGAATGAACTTTTGAGACACTTGTGAGCATCTATGATCCCGTAAAATCACTTGTGAGTTCTTATGAGATTTTCTTAAACATTTCTTATGAATTTTGAAAACATCCAACTTGTGAGAAATTCGATTCATGCGAGACTAATGTACATACGAGACTTGTGAACATCTTAATAGACTTAGAAAACCTTTTGACATAATAGTGTAATCCTTTGAAAATTTGGAATATAACAAGTGAGAACTTCGAGTATCATGTTAGAATTAGAATCTCTTAAACATAGCATATAGCTCTATTGAGTATCATGAAAATCATAAAATACCTTAATAGCATTGAGGCATAAGTATAAAGTATCATACATCATAGAAATCTAAACTTTCTTAAACATAGAGGATTTCTTTTATAGGAAACATCATAGAATGAATAACAAAGTGAATTCATGACAAAGCTAGATAGTAGATTATATCTACCTTAAAAGGAAGTTTTTACACTTTTGTGGATCAGAATCAAGCTTGAGGAAAGCTTGGGAAAATCTGGGTTTGAAAACCCTCTTCTTCAAGAACACGAATAGAATTCCTTTGGAGAAATTCCAAGCTTTGAAATCACCTTAGTGAGCTTGAAAATACTAAACGAAAGAAGCTTGACAAGGTTGGAACCTCACTTCAGCTTGGGGAAGAACAGCTGGAAATGAACAAAGTTTCTCTTCCTCTTCTTCTTCAATCTCTCTCTCAATTACATCCAAGGGTTTGGTAACCCTTATACACGAAATTCAGACCCTATTTATAGCCTAAAGGTTGTCAAATATCTCAAAATATCTTAGAAAAAGATCCCCCAAGGTCGGTGATGAGTTACAGCTCATTACTGGGTGTTTTTGCCCATTTTCGAGTTGAATTCGTCAATGAAATTCGGCCCCCAGCACACTTCGTCGCCGAAATGACACTCTACCTGGGCCGGTTTTTCTTGCTTTGGTATTTTGATCATAACTTTTGATTCACTTATCCAATTTTGACAATTCAACTTGCATTAAATTCATCTTTCAAAGGGCTACAACTTTCATGTTTTGTACAAAGCCTAATTTTGAGTTCTAAGTAATCTAAATGGGCTCACAAGTGGACTAGTCCTAGGATGACTTTCAGCAAACCAAAATTTACAGCAGACCAGTTTGTGGAAATCTGACATTTGACCCAACTTTTACTCAAAATATGAAAAAGTAGTAAACATGAACCTTGAAGAGGGTTTCAATACATTTTCAAAAAGTCAAGAATCACTCGATTCGGATCAGCGGTGAGAATTCTATAGCTCTTCAAAGTTGAGGGTATGTTTATGCATTCCTTTCTTTGACACTTAGAGTATACCATACTATCACTTTTCATTTATCCCAAACCCCCAAAACACTTTCCATACACATTTTGATTCATTCAATACCTCCTTTCATTATAAAATATGAACCCACAATTTCATTTAGGCTTTAGGCCTTGAAGGCACTATTCACAGTACTATTCACATACTATTCACAGCACTATTCACATGAACAGTGAACCTAAATTCCGGGGCTCTACAATGGAAACTCCACTATGCTGTCTCATACCATATAGTTAGAGAATTCCCAGTTTGAAAGATTTTCCTCTAAATTCTTACCTTCCCGAATATCAATTACCATGCAAGTAATTAGGCATAACTTAACCAACAATCACACACACACACACACACACATATATATATATATATATATATATATATATATGTCTTATCATGATTCTTAGCATAATTCATAATCAATTTTCAACAATTCCATAGTGTCATATTAATACTTATCAACTCAAGCATTTCAACAAACATTTGGGTACGTAATTTATGAATACATTGTCCTTTCCCATTTCCAACATTTCCCTATACCATAATCCATCCATACAACCCAAACACAATCCACAATCATACAATCATCCCATCCTCCATAGTATTTCTCATTTTCCATGCATTTCATCCATATTATTGAACCACATTTTTATCTATAATAGCTTAATTCATACAATATTGGGGAAAAATATATCTAATTTCTATTTTTATCATTTTTATTATACTAACATTCACAAAACATCATAATATGGTTGATTTAGACAGCATATCGATCTTAGGGATCATTCCCTTGGATCCAAATCGTTCCTAAGAAGGCTTTGGAGAAGATCTCCAAGCTTTCTTTGTAATTTTCAAGCTATCTCCTTCTTCTCCAAGAATTTCTCTCTCAAAACCTTAGGTTTCCTCTTCTCCTTTGCCAATTTAGGTTAGAAATGATTTAAAATCCTAAAACCCTCGAAATAGAACCTCTATTTATAGCCTTGGGGTTCAAAACCCCGAAATCAGTAACTTTAAAAAACATTTGGGTGCGACTGCGATCGATAGCACCTATGGTGCGATCTATCGCACTTAGACCCAAGAGAAAAACCCCTAAACTCGACTGAATGTGATCAATTGCACTTACATTGCGATAGATTGCAGCCCCCTGATTCCGACTGATTTTTCTTTTGCTTTGGTATTTTGACCATAGCTTTTGACTCGCTCATCGGATTTTGACGATTCAACTTGCGTTGAAATCATCTTTAAAAGGGGAACAATTTTTTAATTTCAGCAAATAAAACATTAGAAAACCCACTTTTGACTTAGCTTAGACTTAAAATTTGGAAAAACATTAAACGTGAACCTCGAAGAGGATTCCGATACCTTTCTAATGGTTTAAGAATCACTCGATTCTTAAATAAGAGGTGACAAAATTAGAGCTTCCTAAAGTTGAAGTTATGTTAAGGCATTCATCCCTTTACAACTTTGATTAAGCCTAGATCACACTACACCAATTAGGTATAAATATATAAGCATTAAAACATCACAAAGACTATTATACCCAAAATACTTGCATTAAAGGTATGAAAAAGATGCAAGTCTCTACAGGAAGGGTGTGGTTTTAGCAAAAACATAAATTGTCAGATTTTGAGTTAACTCCTCCTGAAAATTAATATTTATAGGTTAAATAAGGATATGTCATGTTTATGATATTTTATTTTTATGTTTAAAACAGTTTAATGGACTATAAAAAATTTCACGTCGAGTAGGATTTCCCATTTTTAGCCTAAAACTGGAAATTAAGATTTTGATTTACTAGGAATTGGATTTTCTAAGTATTTTTATTGAATCCAAATGGGGGGTACTTCTTTATTTTAATTTAAAACTTAAAGTATGTTTTAAAGGAAAATAAGTATGTTGTTGACTGAAGAGAAACTGTGTTGTTTACTGTTTGCTGAATAAGAACTAGAGTTACAGAGACATTAGAATGGATATTTACAACAATTTTTTACTACTTTACCCCTCTTAATTATTATAACTACAACAACTACTACTAATTATAATTACTATAAGAATAACTAACATGCATTTATGTTTGATTTGGCTACTCAATGGAAATCTATTTTTTTTTAAATGATATCAACTACCCATGCAATAAGATATGATGTTACCAAACACAATTTTACAATAAAAACTTTCTAATATTTTGCATCGCTTAACGGTTTTGCTGTGTGGAAATCTATTTCTTATAGATATTTTTGGAGAGAAGCACTTCATTTACCAATTTGTCCCAATTCAATTGAGAGGACCCACCAGGTCCAGTGGCCTCTTCTGCTAAATTCTTCCAGTCCATAACCTTGTTCTTCATCATCTTACCCTTATCTCCCTCCATTAGCTCTCTCACTAGCATCTCTACAACATCTCTCTTAACGTCGCTATCGATCTCCATGCCGACACCCCATTCTTTGCAAGTGTAACGACAATTCGTTTGTTGTTCTGCGAAGAATGGCCAACATATCATAGGCACTCCACCGCAAACGCTTTCAAGTGTCGAATTCCACCCACTATGCGTTAAAAACCCTCCAATGGATGGGTGCTTGAGGACTTGTTCTTGTGGGCACCAACTTGATAACTTACCTCTTTCTACCGTCTCAGTTACAAACTCAAGTGGTAGAATGGCAGAGTCACCGGCGACGAGGTCCGGTCTAATTATCCACAAGAAGGTTTGCTTGCTATTAGCCAGTCCCCAAGCGAACTCAATCATTTGTTGTCGCGTCATTACCGTGACGCTTCCAAAATTCACGTATACAACCGAGTTGGGTTCTTTCGAATTGAGCCATTCTAGACACCCAGGTTCATTTTGCCACAGATTAGACTCTATAGACTTCAACCCATTATCTGAAAAATGATTTTGAAGCAACTGAAGAGGACCGATGGTGTAAATGGGAGGAAACATCGATGAAAGGGCATCCAACACATCACGTTCGAATATCTCAAACGTATTGAAAATCATTGCTGAAGCTTTATGAGCTCTCTCTAATTCTCCCAGAGGGAAGTTAAGCATGATATCGTTAGGGTCGGTAGTTCGAATGAAACTCGGGAAGTCCCTCAGACGAATTTCTTTCATCCCTGGTACCCAGTCGATAACAGTGTCCAAATATCCGTTTGTTAAGTAACTCGCATCTGTGCACAACAGACATGTATAATCAGTAATATATATGGACATATATTATAACTGAATGGATATATATACAAGAAGCTGTTGTTTATACCTTTGAGTGGGACAAGGCCTTTCTCAATGAGATGGCGGTACTGTACATAGCCCATGAATCCACAAGCACTATGCGTACAGAAAAGGACTTCAGGGATGCCAAGTTCTTGAGCAGCATCGAGGGTGAAGGTCATGGCCCCATCAGAGACTATGCAAGAGACGGGAGGGACATTCGAGGAAGAGGTATCGTTGAGTTTGTGAAGGAGGTTGCGAAATGGAACCAAGCAATTCTCTCTAGTGGAAGCACACAGAGCGAAAGTGTCTTGGGTAGCGTCGACGTCGGAAGGAGGGAGACCGTCGGGGATGGCGTGGAACTGGAAGTCAGGCAAGCCGTCGAGAGAATCAGGGCCTCTGGATTTGAGTAAGCGTTGATGGTTGAACTCCGTGTTAACAAAGGTGATGTGAAAGCCTTTGTAATGGAGGAGCTTTGCTAGTTTGAGCATCGGGTTTATGTGACCTTGAGCAGGGTACGGGATACACACGGCATGAGCCTTCTCGACTGGTACTCCCATGGAACACATCTCTCTAACTCTTTCTCCTTCTCCTTTGAAAGCAAAGATGAAGAGGGTCAAAATATATTAGTGATGGCCTTGGATTGTCTCTGGCGAAGCCAGAAAGGGCTTGTCTCGGGGTTCCATAGAATAGGTGACAAGTGGTGGAGAAGTCAAAATCATGGGGCCCATGATTTTGACTTCTCCACCCATTATAAGACATGTGGCGATATGTGTATGAGAATAAGGGGGAGATATATCATATGGGGAGAAGTCAAAATTATGGGGAGATAATGGAATGACTTCTCCCCACTTTTTTGCCAGCTGTCGCACAATGTATGGAACCCCGAGAGGGTTTTCTGGCTTCGCCAGAGACAATCCAAAGCCATTAGTGATATGACGAGTTCAATGAAAAGGTTAAAACTTGTGGTACGACTAGATTCCTAATTAGATTCCTGTCAATCCAAACTAGGCAAAAGGCCGAAAAATGTATCACAGTAAAGCCAAAACACGATCGAGGCAAGTGCCTGTTTGTTTTTATTCAAAGACAATGGAGGCAAGGGCCTGTTTTTTTTTTTTTTTTTTATGGAAAGATGAGATTCATGTGCCTGTTTTTGAAAGGTGTGAATATCTAATATTTTCCAGATGTGTATGAATGGAGTCCGTTTAGGAGCAAACTTCCAAACAATGACTTCAAATTCTTTCAAATTGTTACTGGACTCTTGGAGTCCGGCTAAGCCAATTAGGTTACCACGTTTTTTAAAAAAAAAATCAAAATAAATGGGTGAACCTTAGGGATGAGTGAATCTTAACCACAGTTGAGAGATACCAATAGAGACATGTGGCGACCACAACTTGAGAAATTTTCGAGTCTAGAAATAATAGACTTTGTAGCTCAAGGGCTACAAAAGACAATAGTATTATGATGGACTTTGCTACTGAGACCGTCTTAGGGTCGAGACCACCAAGACCATGCTCCCAAAGGACGGGATTTCAGGTGGGGCCCATTTTTACATGGTGGGCCACATTTGAAATCTCGTGTTCGGGGCACGGTCTAGGTGGTCTCGGCCCTAAGAGGGTCTCAGAAGCATTATCCTATTATGATATGATACATTAGTGAAATTGTCCCATATACACATTTTGAAAAGAGATTAATTATGAACAGGAGCTCCATATTTTTTTTTCTACAAAGCTATGTCCACTTTTCGGTTGTCTACTCTCCCCTATTTTTATATAAGAAAATTAAATAGTATGAAACCTTTTTATGAGAACCATCATTTTTGTTTAGTCTATTTACTTAAAAATATGAAAAATTACCAGAGAGTAGACAACCGGAAAGTGGATGTAGCATTGCTCTTTTTTTTTTATAACTCACAATAAAACACACACGCCTACTATACACAGCATAGTTAGTAAATTCGCGTATTATACACGAATAATACTTATAACGAATCATACGTATAATTCATCCGTATTAATCAAAACTAAGTACAGATTTACGAATTTTTTAAGTAAGACGAATTATACGCGAATTATATGCGAATTATTCGCGAATCATTCACGACTTATTCGTGAATAATATATATATATATATACAAACCCGTAAAATAAATCTCAAATCCTCTTTCTTCCTTCTTGCATGCGCACGTAACTCTCTTTCTTTTTTATTTCTTTCTTTTTCTCAATCTCGTCCCTATCTCATTGGCCACAACGTCACTAATAGTCGTCAACCACCAGTCATGAACCACTCATTAGTCATTACTTAGTCCCCTCATTTTTTCTCGATCTTTTTTCCTCCCTAAATCTCAAACCCTAACTATTTCACAATCGTCACTTGTCATAATGGCACAGTCAACCGCTAGCAGTTGAGGACCAAATATCTGACTTTATAGTATTGTCAACACCAACAACTACCACTCTCCCTTCCAAAAGCGACTCTCTCTCTTTATCTCTTAATCTCCCATCTCCCTTCCAAGTTTGGCTCTCTCTCTCTAATTCTCCAATTGCACTTCTTATTTTCATTTTCTGTAATATGAGGTAAAGATTTAATGCATTCTCTTAAAAATTTTATATATGTAATTGTATATATTTAGACAAATTTTTCCACAAATTATTGAGTATTGAACCGAATTATACTCGAATTAATTTTGTACCGTACTTTTAATATCCTGCGTTTTTTTCGCCGAATTTTTAATCAAACTATTGAATGCAAATTCCGAATTATACTCGAATAATTTCCGTACCGAATTTTTACCGTACGCCGAATTACTAAATATACACGCCCTCTGGTTGAATAGATAACTCATGAAGTAACCCAAATAAGTCATTGACAAGGGTATTTTAGAAATTACAAAAAAGTTTATTAATAAAATTACCTTCTCTTATATTTGTAATTATCAAACATGCCACTACTGAAAGACATTTTTGTTTGCTCAATCTCCGGTTCATAGTAATCTCTGATTTAAATTTACACATCTGACACTTTTATAATGTGTTAGAATGTTATTGTTTGTTTCTTTGTTTTCTTGTTGTAGTTCTTATGTCTTGTTTGTGCCAGCGTTTATTCACCGAATTTTTAATCTAACTATTGAATGCAAATTTCGAATTATACTCGAATAATTTCCGTACCGAATTTTTACCGTGCGCCGAATTGCTAACTGTGCACACCCTCTGGTTGAATAGATAACTGAAGTAACCCAAATAAGCCATTGACAAGGGTATTTTAGAAATTATAAAAAAGTTTATTAATAAAAATACCTTCTCTTATATTTGTAATTATCAAACATGTCACTACTGAAAGACATATTTTTGTTTGCTCAATCTCCAGTTCATATTTTTTTAAAAACCTGGTGCGGGACCTGCTTTTTATTTATTTATGGAAAGATGAGATTCAAGTGCCTGTTTTTGAAAGGCGTGAATATCTAATATTTTTCAGATGTGTATGAATGGAGTCCGTTTAGGAGCAAAACTTCGAAACAAGGCTTCAAATTCTTTCAAATTGTAACTGGACTCCTTGGAGTCCGACTATGCCCATGAGGTTACGACATTGTTTTTTTTTTAAAAAATCAAAATAAGCGGGTGAACCTTAGGGATGAGTGAATGTTAACCACAGTTAAGAAATGCGAATAGGGACATGTGGCGACCACAACTTGAGAAAATTTTGAGTCTAGAAATAATAGACTTTGTTGCTCAAGGGCTACAAAAGACAATAGTCTTAGAGAATTTCGAGTCTAGAAATAATAGGCTTTGTAGCGCAGGGCTACAAAAGACAATAGTATTATGATGGACTTTGCTACTGAGACAGTCTTAGGGCCGAGACCACCTAGACCATGCCCCGAGCATGAGATTTCAAGTGTGGCCCACCATGTAAAAATGGGTCCCATCTGAAATCCTGTGCTCTGGGAGCATGATCTCAGTGGTCTCGGCCCGGAAGCATTATCACCGCTTAGAAGCATTATCCTATTATGATATGATACATTAGTGAAATTGTCCCATATACACATTTTGAAAAGAGATTAATTATTAACAGGAGCTCCGTATTTTTTTCTACAATGCTATGTCCACTTTGCGGTTGTCCACTCTCCCCTATTTTTGTATAAGAAAAAATAAAATAGTATGAAACCTTTTTATGAGGAGGCCCATCATTTTTGTTCTGTCTTTTTGTTTAAAAATATGAAAAATTATCGAAGAGTGGACAACCGGAAAGTGGACATAGCATTGCTCTCTTTTTTTATAACTCACAATAAAACACACACCTACTAGACACCCAAATAAGCCGATGACAAGGGTATTTTAAGAAATTACAAAAAATTTTATTAATAAAAATACCTTCTCTTATATTTGTACTTATCAAACATGTCACTACACATATTTTTGTTTGCTCAATCTCCGGTTCATACTGATCTCTTATTTAAATTTACATATCTGACACTTTTATAATGTGTTAGAATGTTATTGTTTGTTTCTTTTTGTTTTTTTTTGTTGTAGTTCTTATGTCTTGTTCGTGCCTATATGTATGTTAGTAAAAGTAGAAGATAAGGACGGCAATTTCGTCAAATTGGATAATTTGTCTTAGCTGAAGGACGGCAATTTTGTCAGGTTTAAATGATGGGTATTAACGGTGAATAGGGGTGAATAGGGTTGAACATTCAATCGGAGCAACCCATGCCTTGGGAAGGAGTAGTTATGGAAAAAATTTAGTGTATAAAAAAATACATTTCTTTGTATTTATAATTATCAAACTATCTCTTCCTAAGGCATTTTTTGGTTACCCCGATTGACTGTTCAGTCAGAGCTCATGTTCATAGTTAATAATATTATACCACAATTTGATAAGTAGCCCACTATTATTAGGGTCACAGAAGATTTGTGAGTTAACATGCACACAATACAAAATTGACTCGTTTGCATGTCATTGAATAACAATTTGAGGCGTGCTACTCTATTCTCAGTCAACTTCTACTCTTAACCTCGATTAATCATTTGTTATTTATAACCGTTAAAACACTTTTTTTTATTAAATAATGGACAGGTGATTGTTAGAGAGGTGATTGTTAGAGACTGAGAGTAAGTGTTGGTTGAGAGTGGGGCTAGCAATCTCTGACACTTTTGCTTATTTAGAAACTTGTTATTTGTGGGTATTAAAGAGATTAACTATGAGCAGGAGCTCCCGTTGAACAGACAGAGCAACCCAAAAAATCATTGGGAAGAGGAATTAATGAAAAAAAATTGTGTTACAAAATACCTTTTTTTGTATTCGTAATTACATTGCCAAGGCTTTTTTGGGTTGCTCTGGAGCTCGTGTTCATAGTTAATCTAATAGATAAATTACATTTTCAACTACAGATTTTAAAGCTATGTACAGTTTTGTTCTAAATTCGACTTAATGAGATCGCATATGTACAAGAGTTGCTTAGGCCACTTGTAATAGGAAGATGATGCCCATTTTGGAGGACAAACTGTTTGTCCATCACATATTTTTCTTTTATTATTTTTATTGGATACAGATATATTTTAATTTTTTTATTTCAAGTTATGAGCAGAAGAGATATGGTAATTTTCCCATTCAAAGCAATGAGACTATCCTAAATCTTTGTTAGAATGGTACTGGTTTTATGACTTCATTTATGACTTCAGTCTCACTGCCAATTTCAGGGAGAGAGATGTCCAAATCTAAGGACAATAAAATAATTTTTATTTTTTAATGTAATTTAACTATCGCCAAGTTCCACTTAACCATAAGCCTTTAGAGTCGGAACCAGAACCTTCTGTGGGCCCAAACAGGGGCCCACAATCCTTTAGAGCCCAGTACAGTGGGGCCCACAAGCTTTTTTTGAAAATTCAAATAATAGCAGTAATAACTTTACCGGCGGTAATTACTTTACCACCATTACCAAAAATAACAAAGTGAACATTGAATCATGCCAATCGTGTGAGGGATGGGCTTGGTTTAGCAAAAATGGGTATTTGTGGTAGAGTTTCTACCGCCATTCCTGGTTTAGGCTAAACCAAGAATGGCGGTAAAAACTTTACCGCTATTCATGTTTCTTTGCAAATACGCATGCTAGCACCCCCTGCAGCCCTCCCGCTCTGCCTCCCCAGTGTTCTCGACTTCTCTAGAAACCCAAAACTGCCCCAGGGTCCTCTCCACTCTATAAATAGTCCCCCTCTTCAAGCCTTGAAGCTTAGCCCACAACTCCCATACCCAACCTCTGTCTCGGCTAGCCTACACCTAAGCCCTCCCAGCACTGGTCCTCACCTTAGACAGTCCCCAGACCCCTCCCGGAGTTACCTCAGTCTCCCCCAAGCTCCACCACCCTGTACCACCACCGCAGCACCAATGTGGAGTTCAAACAGAAAGGGTAGGCAACCCCTACCCCATTTTTATTTCTATTAAGCATTGTAAGACCCCCTAATCCTACTCCAAGGGGTCTTTTATTATGTTTTTTTGCTTCTCAACCATGGATAGGGGTCCCCTACCTACTTCATAGGTGTGGTGGAACCCCCTTGAGGTGTTTTGATCATGGGTACAAGACCCCCCACCACCATTGAACTCCCCTAGGTTCTGGGGGTCCCTCAAGCCATGAGGGATCCCCTGGAACCCACTAATGCAACCCCCGTAGGGGAATATCTCATTTTTGGAAAAATTCAGGAATGGCGGTAGAATAATTATGGTCATTCCTCGCTTCTCACATAGCAGCTTCTGTACACCCATTTTCGATGGGTCTGGTCCATTCTATGGCCATGGTTGGATTCCTCAAGTGTTCCTCTATCTACCCTAGTCATTTCAAGGTCATCCCATGCACTTAACCATGGTTCATTTGGCCTGAAACAGAGGATAGCATAATGGCGGTAAACTATATACCGCCATTACAGTGTACCGAACACAGCGGGTTTAGGCCCACTTTGGGCCACTCCAGATCAACCCCTGGGCCCACCGAAGGCCCAGAACATTCTTGGCACTCCTCTCTCATCCCTGTGGGTCCAAAACCTCATAGATTCATCACTAACCTAACTTACAGACCTGCAAACCATGGTCAGAAATGCTTCTTTAATAGCGGTAATCTCATTACCGCCATTATCTGTTTTCTGATCTTGTGGGCTTTGCACATGGCGCAGACTAGGTAGGAGGCCATTCTAGGCCCTATCAAGCTATCTGGGGTTAACCTAACCCCGATTAACTTTTAACTATGCTTAAGCAGTCCTTAACCCTTAGAAAAATCTGAAAAATTTCAAAATATTGCAAAGTGTCCAAAATGTTCTGTTTTGCCCCTTTTTACCATGGTTAGCAACCCTAACCATGGTTGACTCCCCTTTTAACTTCGATTAGCAATCTTAACATCGATTAAAACATCTTTGGGTCTATCGAGCCTAATCCCCTAGCCTACTGGGCTCACCCTTAGCCTATCGGGCTCAATCTCAGTCTACCGGGCTTGATCATGTTACCCTTAACTGTGATTAGCAATCCTAACCATGGTTAATTTGATCTTTAACCCCGATTAGCAACCCTAACCTTGGTTATTTTTTATTATGGCCTACTAGGCATATATCAAGTCTACCGGACTTACTCATTGGCCTACCGAGTCTCTTTCTCTTAATCTATCGGACTAAACCTTGGCCTACCATTCTTAAACAATGCACTTGACCAACCTCGGTCAACCAAACCCTAGTCTACCGGACTAGTCCATTAGCCACCCTTGATATACACACACACACCCTACCCTTGGCATGGGCTCATGTGCCAAAACTACGCTCAATCTGATATCACCCTTGTGAGTACGTAGGCAACCCAACCCGAGTTTGACCCTAGTTAGCTTTTCTTTCTTAAATTAATATTAGCTTAAACACATAGACATTTCAATAAACTTTGACTTAAATCTGCTTAAACTTAGAAAATAGGGAACCATTGAAAAATGGAAGTCTCGGGGTGCCTAACCTCTTCCCGGACTTAACCGGACCTCTTACCTAGACCTCTACCGCAGTCCAAGACCTTATCCATTACCTTGGGACTTATACCTTTTGAATGAATAGGTGGCGACTCTAACATACCCCCGTGGGTGCTAAAACTTGTGCTCATAACTCTAGCGACTCTGATGGGGATAATACCTAAGGTTTAACCCGAAACCTAGGTTTAAGCCAGTCAAAGTCAACTTGTTCAAATGTCTAAGTATTTACCCTAATACTAATCATTTCATCTCTTTTATTTAATTGTGTACTATGCATATCATACATGTCATCATAGTGTAATGACCTATTAAACCCAGTAGTTAGGCTTATTACGCTTACGGCTGGTGGATGATTATCCTCAATGTCAGAGGCTTAAAAGTTTTGGAGGTCTGCGAAATTATGTCTGGTGGGTGATTACCCTCATGGAAGGATTTTGAACGGTCCCACTTACACCAATCATCCTTTTTCAAGGAGTCACATATACGGTGTTAAGTGATCCCCCCATCCTGCTAGGAACACACTTGCATCAAACCAGCATTCATACGTATAGCCTAGGCTAGGGTATCGTCTCCAAGCAGTCCACTCTGGGAGTGTTACTCCGAACCCTAACCTGCTTTCACCCTATACCATTCTCTAACCATGGTTAACTATCCGGGCACATTCTATCCTGATAAACACCCATCCAGGAGCATATAATGAGCTAAACTTGTACTTGTAATAAAATACATCATACCCTACATCCCGACATAGCATATGAGGTTTAAATCCCAGGCGAATAGCTCTTTACCGGACCTATCCCTAACCTTGACCTAATAGGTTCCCCGATTCCCAACAACCCGGATAAAGCACGTCGGACCTCTATTCGTCTATCCTACCGGATCACATGTGCCTTGTCACACCCAATCAAATCAAAAATCAATACATACTTGTATCCTTATTTTTTACATTTTTTATTTGCATACACAATACACTCATATAGAGTCTGTTTTTTGTCTAGTGTAGATGGCAAGTCCTTCAGGGATTGTTAGGTCAGTTGGTCAACTGTCTCAACCCGTGCATTTGACATCACAGACGGCATGTGACGAAAACGTCCAGAAATCAATCAATGCTCTCACTCAAAGTCAGCGTCTTGCTTGGGCTTAGTACTACAAAGTCGGGACCTTCTTAGACCTATGCATGGTTAAACCAGACCTGCGCCTCATTAATGCTACTATCCAGTGTTGGAACCCATCACATATGGTGTTTCGTTTTGGTAAGAATGAACTGTTTCCAACACTAGAAGAGATTCAGCGTATTCTGGGTTTAAACATGGACGGCAAAGTCATAGTATCACGCTACAAGACAATATATCAGGCAAACCTATTAAGGTTTTTGTATATCAAGTCTACCTACTTGCAACACGGTCCTAACGGCTATTTTGATCGGATACCCATAGAGTATCTAGAAAAGCAATACAAGTGCAAGTGGAACCCTAACTCCATTACAGCTGAACTCCCTGGTCTCAACGCCTTCACACTGATGGCTATGTCTCAGTTGGTGTCCCCGAAGTGCCGCACCCTCGTCGAATCAGTACTGGTAGGGATCATCAAAGACATGTGTAGCTCCAAAACAGTTTTACCAATCATCCTTACAGTGCTTCTCAAGGCCCTCAACCAAGCAGCAGACCGCGGAAAGGGCATCTTCCATGCCAGTGCACTACAATCATCCCGGTACTGGCCGACCTCCATGTAGCATACAGTCTACCCAGAAGATTTCTCAAAATTAGGGATAGATAGTGACTAGAGACATCAGAATGCTCTGCCAGCATCTCCAAAGCCTATCAGAGGAAGAGATCACTTAGTAATGCAAGTGGCTTGTTCTGAAAAAGATACCTCATGTCGTCATAATCAGAAAGCGATGCATGATTCTCGCCGGTCTAACAAGCTCCGCATTCTATGCACCACTCAGAGTCCTTCACCGGTTTGGATTCCCTCAGCATATCCCCGTGATAGACCAGCAGAAAAGTAATTGGATCACCTTCACAATGCACTCCGACAGCCTCACTTGAAGCTTCTAGTCAGCTTGGCGAAGCTCCAGACAAGATCAGTGTCTAGACTTTGTGGTTACATCAGAGCCACTAACTGATTCAGCCTACCAACTGTGGGTGGAAGATCCTAACATTCCACCCGATATGCCTGCACCAAGGGAACTGGCCACACCAGTCTCAGCTCCATCACACGGAACTATACTTTTAGCTGAAATGGTGGTTCCGTGGAGAGACATCTTCTTTGAGAGATAGCTCCAGATCCAGCAGAAGGAGAAAAGGCTACGGAAGGCCCAGCAAGCATTCAAACAGCAGGAGGCGGAGCGGAACCATGAACTACAGTCCATACAGGGGCAGGTTGAGTAACTCAAGCACATAGTCCAAGCTCTCTAGAACAGATGCAAAAGCGATGCCAGAGAAACTGCCGTTATCAGGGCTCAGCTGCACTTCTACCAAGAGCAACTTGATAGTGCAAAGGATGAGATGACCGATCGGATCTGACAGTTCGGGTCCCGAATATTCAATGCTTCTGAGGTAATTGAAAACTTGGAAGTTGAGGTCACATCCCTCCAACAGCAAATCATGGACCTAAATGGAGTGCCCCAACCACCTGACTTTCGCGATCCCTGACGGGCCTGCCTAGGATCGAGTCTTTTCCCCCTTTTTGAGTCACACAGTCTTGTACTCACTTTGCATGCATCAATGAAAAATCTTTTCTAGCATCTTCTTTCCGGCATCATGCATATTCATGTTTAGTCGTTACATCCTCTTCAGTTTACATGAGCCGAGCCATCACTCGATTTATGACTGTAATTCTTGTAGAAACAGTTGCCGTAGTCACAATCCTAACAGAAGTACCAGGCACGGAAGAAGCATACAACTTAGCCTCTACTGACAGTCAGATAGGATCAATGGTAGAACCATCGGACCAGCAGCAAAGGACCAGTGAAATTTTACAGTCTTACGAAAGAGATATCATAGCCATGTAGGCTAAATTAGACAGTGTTCTAGAATCCTTGAAGATTCTTATTGGTGCCCGAACCGAAGAACCCCCCATCCGAATTCCTACCGGAGAAACTCCTGAACAGCCTCATCTAGAGCCGCATCAGCCATCCCTATCATCATTCCAAACCCTATACCCGCAACAGGTGGAGGAAAAGAATATGATCAGTATGAGGAGCAGCCCAAGGCCTCACATGTCAATCAGGACTGGCTGTCATCTTCAAACCCAACTCCGTCCCTCAGAGATTAGCACGAGGAGATTAAAAAAATGAAGAAAGAAATGAGAAAAATGAAGGGGGCATCTGCCAGCCCCTGTCTCTCATTGGAAGACCTGACTTTCTCATCCAGGGATGTAGTACCCCCAGGGTTCAAGGTGCTAGACTTTGACAAGTACGATGACACAGGTTGCCTAAAGTAACATCTACAGTTGTACTTCGGGGACATGCTCCAACACAACAAGAACCAGCCTTTGCTCATCCAGTATTTCCAAAAAAGTCTGAAGAGGGCTGTCCTTACATGTGGATATCGGTTGACAAACAAAGAATCAAGACATGGCAGGATGTCATGGACAGTTTTTGTTGCCCAGATAATGGACCCTAGAATGGGGGTAAATAGGGTTTATGGCAATTTAAAAAATTAAGCTCAGAGATTTTTGCGGAATTAAAAATTAATCATTACTGCTACCAACAATTAATCATAAATAAATAAATAGAGAGAGAGTCAAAGATACTAGACACAAGATGTGTTATCGGGGTTCAGCAACTTGCTTATGTCCCCACCTTTAAGCTTCCCGCTTTAAGGATTTTCATGATTCCACTAATTGCACTATTCTTTACGGGCAAAGAGTAAGCCTTTCCAATCCTTTTGCAAACTCAGGAATAACCTTTTACAATCCTTTTAGCAGGCTAAGGAATAACCTCTTCAAGAGAGACTTTCTCTTGGGTACAAGAAGACACTCTTCTCAAATGGTGCAAGAATCTCTGATTCTTGACTTTTAACTTTTACAGAAATTTAGTGTATTAAGAATCCGAATTTGAAAGCTCCTAACTGAGCTAGATAAGAATGAAAAACAAAGCTTACAATCTTTCAAGATTGATTGGAATTGAATGCTTAAAGAGATAGGGATTAGGATTCAAAATATTCAATACAAAAATAGAGTAATGATTGCTTAAGGGTAGTGAGTGATTTATGAATGATAGAACAGTGTATTCAATGCTTAGGAATATCTCTTTTGTTCATAAATCATCTCTATTTATAGATGAAGAATCAATATGGCCATTGGGGGTAGCATTTAATGCGAACTAGCCGTTACACGATTTTCCCGCAGGCACTCGTCGACGAGTGAGTGAATATCAGGCTTGAGTCGTTGACAAGTGGGAACATAAGCTATTGAACATTTTTCTGTCATCCACTCGTCGACGAGTCCACTTAATTTTTTCAGTAAACTCATCATACTTAGACCAAATTGATGGGACTCATGCTAGGACCCTTAGGCATTCAAATTAACATTATTTTAATCATTTTTCGGGCCTTAGATTGATGTCCAAATTATACTAGGTCTTGTAGGGTCTATCTAGGTTAACTTTGAGCAATTATTTTCCAATGTCTTGAGGACTTTTACAAGGTCCTAGACATTTTTAACTAATACACTAGTCTTCATTTGAGTGATGATCTTCTTTCTTGATTTGAAGAGCTTCACTCTTAATGGATCTTCATGGACTGTCTTTAGCTCTTAAAGCTTTTTCCTTGGAAGGATTAGTACTTAAAATTTTACCTTGATGACCTTGAATGGTTGAATTCTTCAATTATTCATGACTTGAAAGATAATCTTAATATTCTTTTTTTCTGAAATTTCACATTCTAAATGAAAGAATTAGTATCATAAAGTCCATTCCATTATTGTGTTATCATCAAAACTATTAAGGGTACTTTGAGTTGTAACCTTGAGACTAACAATCTCTCCCTTTTTAATGATGATATAATAATGTGAATGGCTTGGGTTGAGCTCCCCCTCAGTAAACATATGCTTTAAAATTTTGAGGATAGCTCCCCCTCAACATGTGCATAGAAAAAAAAAATTAGATTATGATGAAGGAGCATTTGTAAGATCATTCAAGAATCGTTCAAAAATGTTTAGTTTTGAATTATGGAATCAAGAGAAGTTCCATGAACAAGATTTTAAGGTATAATTTATAACAACACACAAGATTGAACCAAGAGAAGTTCCACAAATAAGGTCTTTGATTTAATAGTTGTTAACTTAAATTTGGAACCAAGACAAGTTCCACAAAGAAAGTCATATCAATTCTCTTGAATTCATTCTCTCATAGAATTCACATTTTCTACCCCTTGGCATCATCAAAAAGATAGAAAAGACACAAGATAAGTAGAAAAGAGAATGGAATATCATATAGAGCAAAAAAATACATGAAGGAGCAGTCATTACATCCAACCAAAAAGAAACACAAAAGTTACGTGAACAGCCCAAAAAAAATCTTCATCAAGTCTTCTGTCTCTTAATAGGCCTGTCAGGCTTGGAAGTTGGTTGCTTGGGCTTGAAGGTCTTGGACAGGTCTTCAGAGTCACTAGAAATGACATGCTCAGCTTGTTGGTCTTAAGTTGTCTCTTTTTTAGGGTGCTCTACTGGAGGCACAGTAGGAGTTACTGGAGGAGGCTGACTGTGAGGAGTTTGAGGAGGAGGGTGAGAGGGAATGTCCACATCATTTAGGATGTGCACCAGCTCAAGCTTCTTCTTGATGAGGACCATCTCATCTACAAGCTGATCTACTTTGGCACCCATCTCACCAACTATAAGGACCTGGGAGTTCAACAGTCCAGCCATGTGCTGAATATACCTAGCTTGAGCATTTATAGCATTGCCCACACTGGTCATCGCATCACTGAGTTTATCATTAACCACATTGGCCTCAACTGCCTTTCTCTCTATCTGTGAGATGATAGAATCCACTCTATTTTTTACAATCTCACTAGATTTTTCCATCTCTGTAAACTTAGGCTCAAGCACTGCCTCTCTAGTCTTCATATCAGACTGAAGCAAATCCATCCAGGTTTCTAGTGAAGATAGCCTCTCTCTAGTCTCTGCCTGGAACTACAGTTGACTTTGCCTCATCTCAAGCTGAAATTGCTCCATGCTTGAAGCCATGGAAGTAATTTGGGCTGCCATCACACTCATCAGCTCATCTAAAAGTGGAGCAGGTCTGGGAGGAGAAACAAAATACTGTTCTAGCTCATCATCATGATCTGTAGGCTGTCTATGAGATGAATCAGGAAGATCTACATCAATCATGATGGCTCCCCAGTCAGGGTCAGCCTTAGCCTCAGTCTCTACTGCTGGCTCAATAACTGGCTTTGCACTCTTTGGTTGATCTGCTACCTCTGCTGATGGAATGGGGTCATGGGAAGAAGGTAGTGGATCTGAGGAAGGAGGTGCTGATGGAATAGAAACAGAAATGTCAGGAATGACAAAAGAAGTAGAAGAAGGGATGGTTTGGGATTTAGGGACCCAAACATTGCTAGACTCTATAAAAGAGTATCTCATTCTCATGATAGTTGCTTCATAGTACACATCAGAGTCAGTGATAGATTTTTTATCCTAATAAGTGTCCAAAGGAACTTTGAAATGTTTAAACAAACGGGTGAGAGCTAGGCCATAGGGTAGTCTTCCAGGATTTTTTGTGGCAACATCCTTAATAACATTGGCTATAATGAAAGAAAGATCAATTTTCTTGGTGGTTAAGATGCACCAAATCAAAAAGACATAGAAGAACGTAATAAAATCTCTACCACCACCTCTGGGTATGATTTCATAGGTAATGAATTGGTGTGCAAGCCTAGTATCAAGGGTTAGGTACTTGAGTTTAGGAGGATTGGGAGTAATTATGTCTTTGTTAACACACATAACTTTTAGGGCTTCTATAACATCAAATCCCTCATGGGATACCCACTGATTAGTGGTGAATTCTTGGAAATCCCCAAAAGGTAATTTGAGTATAGTCCTAAGCTCTGCTAGATTGAAAGAAATTAGTTTAGCAAGGGCATAAGAGGAGAAGTTTTATCAAAAGTGAATTGAGAGTAGAATTGTTTAACGAGGTCAGGGTACATGGGCTCCCTAAGTTCAAGAAATTTATGCCATTTGAGGGCATGGAATTTAGATGCAATTACATCGAGTCCTATTTCTTTGAAAAGCTCAAAATCAGGGACCTTACCCAAAACCGGCTCTCTTTTGATGAAAAATCTCGCGTAGTTCTCCTGAGCGCCCTTGGTCTTGAAAAGATTTGGAGTGACTTCTTGAGATGGCTCTGCGACTGTGCCTTTGGAGTACTCTCTAACTTTCTGTTTTCCCTTTTCGGTTGCAGTGGGCTTCTTCTTAGGTTTTGACATTAAGGGGTTCTCCATACGAGGAGCCATTGGTAATGGAAAGGCTTTTGAGGAGTTTAGATGGGAATGGAAGAGGTTTGGAGGGTTAAGGAATGCGAGGGAAAAAGGATTTGAAAGAGTAAACAGTGAGAAATTGTGAAAAAATGAGTTTTATATTTATAGATCCATGGTCACTCTTCGACAAGTAGGCCTGACTCATCGCCGAGTGGCTTCAAATCTTAAAAATTTTATTCACTCGTCGTCGAGTGGCTCACAAACAGCTACTGGAATGCCCACTCGTCGATAAGTACAATCCTGTACTCTGACTCGTCGACGAGTCAATATACAGAAATTGAAATCTTGCAAATTTCAACTTCTGGATTGATTCCTTAAGCCTTTAAACTATTTCATTAATGATTTTAAGATATTAACAACCACAATCAAGTTGGCAATCACAATTAACACAAACCAATCAAAATTTATCAAAATTTTCAACTTAGGCAAAGTTTTCATTGTATGTCACCAAGTGTGGCCATACCCAATTCTCTTCTTAATGAACTAAATCTTTCATAAAGGAGAGGTTTGGTAAATATGTCTGCTAGTTGGTTGTTTGTTTTAACAAATTCCAACATTACATCCCCATTTTGAACATGATCCCTTATGAAATGATATCTAATTTCAATATGTTTGGTTCTTGAATGTTGAATTGGATTCTTTGTCATACAAATAGCACTTATGTTATCACATTTCATTGGAATTTTATCATAAAACAATTTGAAGTCCTTTAATTGTTCTTTCATGTATAGTGCTTGAGCACAACAACTCCCAACTGCTACATACTCAGCCTCAGCTGTGGATAGAGCTACAGAGTTTTGTTTCTTACATGACCATGAAACTAGTGAGTGTCATAAGAAGTGATAAGTGGCACTAGTGCTTTTCCGATTAACTTTGCACCCAGCAAAGTCAACATCAGAATAACTAACTAGTTCTAGTGATGTGTTCTTAGGATACCATAGTCCTAGTTCAATTGTTCCAATTAAATATTTGAAAATTCTTTTTATGGCAGTCATATGTGATTCTTTGGGATTAGCTTAGAATCTAGCACACATGCACACACTAAACATAATATCAGGCCTACTAGCAGTCAAATACAATAAATTACCAATCATACCTCGATATTTTGTTTCTTCCACACTAATGTCATTTTCATCTTTATCTAAATTTGTGATTGGACTCATGAGAATTCAGCATCTTTTGAGTTGTCCATTCTAAACTTTTTGAGCAGCTCTCTAGTGTATTTGACTTGATTGATGAAGGTATCTTCCTTAGTTTGCTTGATTTGAAGTCCAAGGAAGAAGTTCAACTCCCCCATCATGCTCATCCCAAATTCATCTTGCATGTATTTAGCAAATTATTGAAAAAGAGATTCATTAGTAGTATCTATTTTTCCTCTAATGAAGTCATTTTCAAGTAGGAAGTCACTTAGTCTATCATACCAAGCTCTAGGAGCTTGCTTTAAACCATAAAGAGCTTTAGTGAGTTTAAATATATGATTAGACATTTTATGATTTTCAAAACAAGGAGGTTGTTCAACATAAACTTCCTCTGAAATAAATCCATTTAAGAAAGCACTTTTAACATCCATTTGATAAAGTTTAAAGTCTTTAAAGCTAGCATATGCAAGCAACATCCTAATAGCTTTAAGTCTAGCAATGGGGGCAAAGGTTTCTTCATAATCAATTCATTCTTCTTGGTTGTATCCTTGAGCTACTAGTCTATCTTTATTTTTAACAATATTTCCACTTTCATCATTTTTGTTTCTAAAAATCCATTTAGTACCAATTATAGATTTACTTTTAGGTCTAGGCACTAAATCGCATACTTAATTTCTTTTAAATTGATTTAATTCCTCTTGCATATCAATTCCCCATGATTCATCATTAATTACTTCAAGGGCATTTTTAGGTTCAATTTGATAGAGGAATGCAAGATTATTACAAATATTTATTCTTTTTCTTACACCTTGTTCCATATTACCAAGTATTTGATCTTTAGGATGATCCTTAATTAATCTTCATGCTTTAGGAAGTTGAATATCATTTTCTTCTTCATTTTTAACTAAGTTTTTAACTTCTAAGTTTTTATCATCATTATTATTATCTTGATTTTCATTCTTATTTTTATTGATTTCCAAATTATCAATGTCTTTAGAAATTGTTTCAATATTGTCATCTGGAACATCATCATCAATTTTCTTAGATTCAAAAGGATTTGATTCATCAAAGATAACATGCATTGATTCTTCAACTATTAGGGAAGTTTTATTAAATATCATATAGGCTTTGCTATTTGAAGGGTATCCAAGGAAAATTCTTTTACTAGATTTTGGTTCAAATTTCTTTAAGTTGTGTTTATTATTTAGAATAAAATATTTGCAACCAAACACTTTGAAATAACCAATATTAAGTGATTTACCATTCTAAAGTTCATAAGGGGTTTTATTTAATTTGTTTCTAATTACAATCCTATTTATCACATAGCAAGATGTATTTATGGCCTCAGCCCAAAAATAATTAGGTAATTTATGTTCATTTAGCATAGTTCTACCAATTTCTTGCAATGACCTTTTCTTTCTTTCAACTACTCTATTTTGTTGAGGAGTTCTAGGTGCGGAGAAATTATGGTTGAAACCATTATCTTCACAAAAATATTCAAGTTCTTTATTCTTAAATTCTCCACCTCTATCACTTCTAATATTGTTAATAGAGTAGTCTTTTTCATTTTGAACCCTTTTACAGAATTTTAAAAACAATACATGCACTTCACTCTTATGAGATAGAAATAATATCCATGTGAATCTAGAATAATCATCAACAATAACAAATGCATAAAGTTTGCCACCTAAGCTAGCAACATCATTAGGTCCAAATAAATCCATATGTAATAATTCTAGTGGCCTAGAGGTTGAAATTTCTAGTTTCTTTTTTAATGAGGATTTTATTTGTTTTCCTAGTTGGCAAACATCACAAATTTTATCTCTTGAAAATTTAGTTTTTGGTAGACCTTTAACAAATTGTTTTCTATACAATTTAGATAGTAAGTCCATACTTACATGGCCTAACCTTCTATGTCATAACCAACTAGTTTCATTGATAGCTGCAAGCAAATCATGTTTTGAGAATTTAGTTCATCAAAATCAATTGTGTATACATTTTCATGTCTATGAGCAATGAACAAGGTATTAATGTTATCTTTGTCTTTAATGATGTAAACATTTGATTTAAAAGATATGTTTAATCATTTATCACACAATTGACTAATACTAATCAAGTTATGTTTGAGACCATCAACTAACAAGACATTTTCAATAAAAGTAGTAGAACTCTTACCAACATTATCTATACCGATGATCTTCCCTTTTGCATTGTCCCCGAAGGTTATATGTCCTCCATCTTTTGGAGTAAAAGAGATGAGTAGCTTTTTGTTCCCGACATATGCCTAGAGCATCCACTATCCAAGAACCATCTTGACTTGGAGGAGTTAGATTTCAAACAAACCTACAAGACAAGATTTAAGTAACTCCAACATATGTTCCTCCCGGTACCCACACAGTTTTGGTTGGAACCCAAACTGATTTTTGGTTAGTTTTGGGAGGGTAAGTTCCTTTAGGGACCCAAACCATATTTGGTCATTTATGGATGGTCTTGAGGGTAGATGATCCCTTTGGTACCCAAACTTTCTTTACCAATTTTTTTCCATTAAAAGTAAAGAATGCATTAGTTGGTGGGTTTAAAACATTAGTGGATTTTGAAAAGAAGTTTTGGTATTCATTTTGTTTTGCAAAGGGTTATACCCAAGTCCGGCCTTTCCAAAGACACATCTTTGTTGGCCCAAAAATCTTTCAAGATTCTTTTCTCTCGTAGACAAGGTGTGAGCTATTTTAGTGAAATCTTTGACTTTAGCTTTAAGCTCTTCACATTCACAAGGTGATCCTTAGGGTGAATTTTTAAAGTCTTTTAATTTTTCATTTAAAACATCATTTTCTTTAACAAGGTTGGTCTTTTCATTTTGTAAAGCATCTTTCTCTTTTAATAAAGATTCATTTAAGCTTGAAAGAGAAATGTTGTCCTTTTTAAGTTGTTTATTCTTTGATCCTAATTTTAGAAATTCAATGTAAAGTTCATCAAAAGCTTCTCTAATTTCTTTATAAGAAAGAGATTCATTTTGGGAAGAATTTACCTCTTCATTTTCAAGAGCCATTAGACAAAGGTTGGCCACTTCTTCATCACTTGAACTTTCATTCGACCCACTTTCTTTGGAGTCCTCCCATGTAGCCTTCGTTGTCTTTTTCTTGAATTTTTGGCATTTCTTTAGTTGGGGACACTCGGTCTTGATGTGTCCCGATTTCTTACACTCATAGCAAATGATTTGCTCTTTCTTGCTTGATTCTCCTTTAAATATTTCTTTGGAGAATTCTCTTTTGTAAGGCCTTTTCTTGAAGTTCTTCTTGTGCTTCAAAAACTTCTTGAATTTCCTTACCATTAGAGCAATGTCATCATCTTCATTACTCTCTTCTTCCTCACTTTCTTGAGTAGTCTTCAAGGCAAGTCCCTTCATTGCTTTCGGTTCATCTTCGTGATCTTTTATTATGACCTCATGTGTCATGAGAGATCCAAGAAGCTCATCCATTGGAAGCTTAGTCAAATCCTTAACTTCTTGAATGACAGTGACTTTGGGACTCCAACTTTTTGGGAGTGAGCGAAAAACTTTTCTTACATTTTCTACATTGGAATATACTTTACCAAGAGATTTTAGTCCATTCAAAATATTAGTAAAGCGAGTAAACATATCTCCTATAGATTCATCTTTTCCATTTTGAAAAGTTCATATTTGTGAACCAATATACTAATTTTTTCTTCTTTAACTTGGTTGGTTCCTTCATATGTAACTTGAAGTTTATCCCAAATCTCTTTGGCTGAATCATATCAAGAGACTCTATTAAACTCTTGGGGGCTAAGAGCATAATAAAGATTGTTAATCGTCTTAGCAATAATTTGAATGAGTTTAATATCAGCATCATTCCATTCTTCTTCCAATTTTGAAATTTTAACATCATCTACCATTTTAAAGGAAAGATGTGAGCCCTTGACTATAACTTTCTAGCATTCATAGTCAAGAGCTTGGATGTAATACATCATCCTAGTTTTCCAATATTAGTTTTCTCCATTGAACAATAGAGGACGGGTGGTCGATTGGCCCTCTCCTAAGGTAGTAGCAAATATGTTTCCCATTAAGGATCTTTAACTCAAGAAGGTTAAATCTAAAACAGAGTACAAAGCTCTAATACCAATTGTTGGCCAGATAAAGGACCCTAGAGGGGGGGTGAATAGGGTTTATTGCAATTTAAAAAATTAAGCTCAGAGATTTTTGCGGAATTAAAAATTAATCACTACTACTACCAACAATTAATCAGAAATAAATAGATAGAGAGAGAGTCAGAGATACCAGACACAAGATGTGTTATAGGGGTTCAGCAACTTGCCTAGGTCCCCACCTTCAAGCTTCTCGCTTTAAGGATTTTCACGATTCCACTAATCGCACTCTTCTTTACGGGCAGAGAGTAAGCCTTTACAATCCTTTTACAGGCTCAGGAATAACCTTTTACAATCCTTTTAGCAGGCTAAGGAATAACCTCTTCAAGAGAGACTTTCTCTTGGGTATAAGAAGACACTCTTCTCAAATGGTGCAAGAATCTTTGATTCTTGACTTTCAGCTTTTATAGAAATTGAGTGGATTAAGAATCCGAATTTGAAAGCTCCTAACTGAGCTACATAAGAATGGAAAACAAAGCTTACAATCTCTCAAGATTGATTGGAATTGAATGCTCAAAGAGATAAGGATTGGGATTCAAAGTATTCAATGCAAAAACAGAGTATTGATTGTTTGACGGTTGTGAGTGATTTATGAATGATAGAACAGTGTATTGAATGCTTAGGAATATCTCTTTTGTTTATAAATCATTTCTATTTATAGATGAGCAATCAACATGGCCGTTGGGGGTAGCATTTAATGCAAACCAACCATGACACGATTTTTCCGCAAGCACTCGTCAATGAGTGAGTGAAAATCAGGCTTGAGTCATCGACAAGTGGGAACATAAGCTATTGAACATTTTTCTATCATCCACTCGTCGACGAGTCCCTTGCACTCGCCGACGAGTCTATTGAATTTTTCCAGTAAACTCATCATACTGAGACCAAATTGATGGGACTCATGCTAGGATCCTTAGGCATTCAAATTAACATTATTTTAATCATTTTTAATGTCTTAGATTGATGTCCAAATTATACTAGGTCTCCTAGGGTCTATCTAGGTTAACTTTGAGCAATTATTTTTCAATGTCTTGAGGACTTTTACAAGGTCCTAGACATCTTTAACTAATACACTAGTTTTCATTTGAGTGATGATCTTCTTTCTTGATTTGGAGAGCTTCACTCTTGATGGATCTTCATGGACTGTCTTTAGCTCTTGAAGCTTTTTCCTTGGAAGGACTAGTACTTGAACTTTTACCTTGATGACCTTGAATAGTTGAACTCTTCAATTTTCATGACTTGAAAGATAATCTTAATATTCTTTTTCTCTGAAATTTCACATTCTAAATGGAAAAATTAGTGTCATAAAGTTCATTCCATTATTGTATTATCATCAAAACTATTAAGGGTACTTTGTCACCCTGATGGTGACACTACCAGTAGTAGACTTCGACACCATTATCAAAACTGGTGCCCTCATCGAGACAGTCATCCAGAGCGGTGCCATTCACTCCAGTCTAGGGCTTGCACCCCCCAGAGCAGCAGCACTAGCAAACAGAAACAGTGGTCCCCGGGACCAGAGAATGAGAGAAGATGTTCAGATGGTATCTTTGGCAACACCTACTAGGTTGCCGGTTCCAGTAGCTTAGACTCAGAGAGTTCAGCCGGAGATTGAATCTGACCAAATATGTCTTTGGAGTCTAATCAGGAAAGCTCATTGGCTTCATAGTCAGCAAAAGAGGCATTGAGATCAATCCAGCCAAAGTCAAGGTCATCATCGAAATGACAACTCCCCAAACTGAAAAGGAAATCCACGGGTTCCTAGGCAGAATTCAGTACATCAGTCGATTTATCTCTATGCTCACTCCAATATGCAAGCCGATCTTTAAGCTTCTCCAGAGGAACGTACCTACAGTCTGGACAGACGAGTGTCAAGAAGGCTTTGATAGAATAAAATAGTATCTTCTCCATCCTCCAGTACTTGTGCCTCCTACACCAGGACGGTCACTGCTACTATACATCTCAGTGTAAGAAACTTCCATGGGGTGTGTCCTAGCGCAGTATGACAAGACAGGCAGAACAGAGCAAGCCATCTACTACATCAGTAAGGGCCTACTAGAGTATGAAGAGAGATACAGCCTGCTCGAAAAATATTGTCTAGCACTGGTCTGAGCTACTCAGCGTCTACGGCACT
Organism: Tetracentron sinense; assembly: GCA_015143295.1. Classification (NCBI taxonomy): domain Eukaryota; kingdom Viridiplantae; phylum Streptophyta; class Magnoliopsida; order Trochodendrales; family Trochodendraceae; genus Tetracentron; species Tetracentron sinense. Next base: position 17,048,082 of record CM026555.1, on the reverse strand, counting down.
ATCTGCTCTCCTACCCGACAATCATGATCTCCCAGATGGACCTACTCAAGTACCTACTAGAAAAGCCAACCATCACAGGGAAGACAGCCTGATGGCTTTTGATACTGTCTAAATTCAACATCACATACATGACTCAGAAGTTAATCAAGGGGTAGGCGATTGCAGATCACCTGGCCCACAGTCTAGCACAAGACTACGTTTCAGTATACGATCAATTTCCAGATGAAGCCATACTATATGCAGAGACAGAGGAACAAGAGTACACCAGATGAGAGTTATACTTCGACAGAGCCACTAACAATCATGGGCACGAGGCAGGAGCAGTCCTGATCTCACCTAAGGGAGCACACCTCCCCATCTCAATCAAGCTATGATTCAAATGTTCAAACAACGAAGCAGAATATGAGAAGTGCATAGCATGACTAAAAGAAGCCCTGGGCATCGGGATTGAAGAGATAAACGTCTACACTAACTCGTCTTTGGTAATTTGTTAGGCAAATAAATCTTGGGCCATCTGAGAAGCAAGGCTAGTCCCGTACTTGGCCTGCCTCAATGTGCTAATCACTCCGTTCAGAAGAATCAACTTCAGTCATAGGTCCAGGAACCACAATAGATTTACCGATGCACTGACCACTCTCGCCTCCATGGTTCAAATCCCTAGGGGCATCATGCTCTGGCCAATTGAAATTCAACAATAGGATCAGCCTGCCTACTGCCTTGAGATTGAAGAGGTATTAGACAACAAGCCTTGGTATGCAGACATCAAGCAGTACCTCGAGGACGGGACCTTCCCACTCGATGCCACCAAAACAGACCGCCATGTAATCAGAAGACTGGCCATTTAGTTTGTCTTCTCTGGATGAATCTTGTACAAGAGATCACCAAACCTAATCTGGCTCAGATGCCTTGACACTCATGAAGCTGTACAGGTAGTCGAGGAAGTTCAAGAAGGAACTTATGGCCCATATATGAATGGGTTGATGCTTTCCAAGAAGATACTCCGACTGGGCTACTACTAGTCTACAATGGAATCTGACTGTTGTCAGCATGTACAGAATTGTCACCAGTGCTAAATCTATACTGACAGAATCAATACACCGCCAACCAGGCTGCACAATCTCACCGCTCCATGACCCTTCTCAGCTTGGGACATAGACGTCATTGGGCCCATAACCCCGAAAGCATCAAACGGATATCGATTCATCCTACTTGCAATCGATTACTTCACAAAATGGGTCGAGACAGTCTTTTATGCCAACGTCATAGCCTCTATGGTTCAGCATTCCTTGAAAAAGGACATCATCTGCCGTTATGGGGTCCCATTTGAGATTGTAACAGACAATGCTCTCAATTTCTGGAACAAGGGGATGACAGATCTCTGCCATAAATTCAAGATACAGCATCACAACTTCATGCCATATAGGCCACAAACCAATGGTGCAGTTGAAGCCGCCAACAAAAACTTTAAGATGCTCCCATACGCACTCATGGCCTACAGAACGTTCATCCAAACTTCAACTGGGGTAACACCATTTTCTCTAGCCTATGGTATGGAAGCAGTCCTCTTTGTTGAAGTAGAAATTCCATCACTCCGGGTGTTAATGGAAGCAGAAATCTCAGAAGCCGAATGGGCGTAGATCCGGTATGAGCAGCTGAATCTGATCAAAGAGCGGCGACTGAAAGCCATCAATCACTCTCATGTCTATCAGAGGCGCATGGTCAGGGCATTCAATAAGAAAATCAAGCCACGAGTATCGAAGTCAGTGACCTGGTTCTCTGAAAAATATTGCCAAACCGCCCTAACCCAAGGGGCAAGTTCACACCCAACTATGAAGACCCATGCATCGTCCGAGACAAATTCTCATGCGGTGCCCTTCGACTCGGACGTATGGATGACAAGGACCTCACAGAACCCGTCAACATGGACAAAGTCAAACGATACTACGCTTATAGTCTAGATCTGATAGGTGCTTTGCTCTCGTAGATTCTCCAGCAAATGACAGGAAGCCATCTTTAGCATACTCCTTATCCCCAACAATGTAAACCCATTTGCAAATCAATGAAATTCACTAGTTAGCCCCTTTGAGCCTAACAACTATTTTTTCCTGAAACCTTTTTAAGGACACCCTCCCTTAACAATTTGTGGCATTTGCCTGAACTACGTCATGACCTGATCCTGCAAAGGGTATGTAGGCAACAAGACAAATCAAGTGCGGTCACTAAAGGAATCAAGATATTTCCAGAATCATCTCACAAATAGAGTCTAGACATCCCCTAAACCATTCCCAGGGAATCGAAAGCCTCTCTAAAATATCTCCCCTCAGAGTCCAAATAGAGCAAGAATCCTCTCGACTTCCCCAGCCGAGTCAACTCTCAAGGGTATAAAAATTTCCATCAAAGGAAAGCCCAAAATAGAAGTTAAAACATTCTCAAAAGGTAGAGACTCCCCACAGAGACAACCTCTCCGGACTCTTTCTCCCAGCAGAAACTTTTCAAGGACAATCTCTCTCGAAAAACAATCCCCAAACAGAGACAACCTCTCTCGAAACTCTTCCCAGTAGAGGCAACCTCTTCAAATTCCCCAGCGGAGCAAAAAAATCAAATCAAACTCCAACAGGAATCCCAAAGTACAAATCCCCAGGAGAGTACGACAGGAGAAATTTCAGGGTGTCCCAAACTTTGGTCCCCTAGCCTACATTTCGTCCTACTCTAAGTCCTTCTAGATCCCCTAGAAACAATGAGTGCAAGCACAGTATCGCATCTACATCCTCAGTGGAACACAAATCGTCGACAGATTGTCATTCAAGGCAATGAAGGGAGAAGACCTATTTCCCCAACAAATAGCGGGTATGAGTGAAAATCGGCAACGGCCTTATTGCGTAAAAATTACACGACCCCAGACCTAGTCTTACGACTAGGGGCAAAAAAGGGACACAAGTCAACCAGCTTCATAGGCATGAGTGAAAATCGGCAACGGCCTCATCACGTAAAAATTATACGAACCCCGTGACTTGGTCATTCCAAGGGTAAAAAAGGGAGAAAAAGTTGAAAAGCAATTTGCCAACAAAATCCGACAGCAATCAATCTCACCGAATTCCCAACAATCCCCCGCAGATTGCCACGAGAAATGGATTTCCCCGGTAGTAGTCTCCAACATATGTCACAACGCCCCAGCAGACAGTTGACAACCTCTAGTAGAGTGCCACTTCCCGACAGATCCCCAGCAGTGGTCTACAACAGTGTCACATTCCCTAGCGGATCCCTAGTAGAGGCCTCCAATTGCTCTCTACAAATACTCTCCTCAGTAAAAGTTTAGAAGTTTCCAATTACTCCCCAGCAAGCTTCTCCCCAGCCAGAGTCCAATCTCCAGCAGCGGAAAGATGAGCAGGTCTACCCCCCAAGCATCCCCAGCAGTGACAAAGACTCTTCTGGGTCATACTCTACTCTATGAGAGTAAAAAATAGATTACAAAACCCCCTAAGCCCTAACAAAGGCAATATCCTGGCAAATCTAAAAGCTGACTACACGTTCTTTCTGTTAAAATCCAAAACTTTTGTAAAAGTACAACACTTTTCTAAAAAGGTTTTTTAAAACAGAGCTCTTGGTATCGAAACCTGGTCGTACCAACCTGAATCAGGCAGCCCCCGACAAAGATAAGCAGAAGAAGCCGACACCGTGCATCCCCACAAGTCGCAGTCAATAGAGTCATGAGAAAGCATCCTCGCCTTTACGCCCTGCATAACATCGTGAAAATCTAATGCCCCTGGGCCATTTCAAAATCAATCCAGCTAGCACCTCTTGGACATGCCGCAACCCATTCGACACCCCGTGTGTCCTTGACATCCTACATATCCTTTGGCAATCTCATCATACAGTGATACCTCCTGCATGTCCCCTTTTGACACCCCCGTGTGTCATCAGATATCCTGTGTGCCCCTTGACAACCTCGTCATACTGCGGTATTACCTCCTGCATGTCCTCAGACATCCTGCGTATCCCTTGGTAACCTCGCCATACCATGATACCACCCGCTTGTCCCCCTTCGACACCCCCGTGTGTCTCCGATATCCCAGGTGAGCATCGACATAACGCATTTTTTCGGCACTTTGCATATCCCCCCCGTCGACACCTCGTGTGTCCCCGACATTCCAGGTGAGCATTGATATAACACACTTTGTCGGCACCTCACATGTCTTGATATCCCAGGTGAGTATCGACATAACGCACTTTGTTGGCACCTCGCATATCCCCCTTCAACACCCCTCATGTGTCCCCGACATCCCAGGTGAGCACTGACATGACACACTTTGTCGGCACCTTGCATGTCCTCCTTCCAACACTCCGTGTGTCCTTCGTTTGACTTGGCTAAGCACCTCCGGGTAACCCTATAACAACCAATCCTGGCAAGTGCCTCCGAGACATGTCATCTTTCATTGCATCCATCAATCCCCAACATAAGTAGCACAGACTACTCTTCCTTCCCATGAGAGTGGCCTTAACTACTTCCTTCTTCTCCCAAGTCACCCATATCTCCTCCAGGTATAGGCAAGCACTTCACATCACCACTTGCACAGCATGCATATCATCATCCAAATCTTGGTGTAAAAATAGGATGATTCCAGTCTTTGTTATTCAATTGTCATTTTGGTACTCTCCGACAAAGAGGGACAGCTGTAAGCACCTAATTTTTACACCCTGCCTTAACCAAGGTTAATATCTTTTAGCCATAGTTATCCCCAGCTTATCCCTAGTCAAGCCCTAAACCCTAGGTAATCCCAGGTAAAACCCTACACTAACCCTAAGTAAACCCTAATCAAACCCTAGGCCTAAACCCTAGACTAACCCTAGGTAACCCTAGTCTCACCTTAGGTGAACACTGGTTCAGCCCCAGGGTCCAAAAACCCTAAAAGTCCAAACCAAAACCTTCTGTGGGTCCAAACAGGGCCCACAAGCCTTTAGAGCCCAGTATAGTGGGGCCACATGCTTTTTTTGAAAATTCAAATAATGGCGGAATAACTTTACCGTCATTACCAAAAATAGCAAAGTGAACAGTGAATTAGGCCAATCGTGTGAGAGATTGCCCTGGTTTAGCAAAAAATGGGTAGTGGCAGTAGAGTTTCTACCGTCATTCCTGGTTTAGGCTAAACCAGGAATGGTGGTAAAAACATTACTGTCATTCCTGTTTCTCTGAAAATACGCATGCTGGCACTCCCTACAGCCCTCCTACTCCACCTCCCCAATGTTCTCAACTTCTCCAGAAACCCCAAACTGCCCTAGGGTCCCCTCCACTCTATAAATAGTCCCCATTTTCAATCCTTGTAGCTCATTCCTCAACTCCCATACCCAACCTCTGTTAGAACTTGGCTAGCCTACACCTAAGCCCTCCCAGCACTGGTCCTCACCTTAAACAGTCCCCAGACCCCTCCCGGAGTTACCTCAATCTCCCCCAAGCTCCACCACCCTGTACCACCACCGCACCACCACTGTGGAGATCAAACTAAAAGGGTAGGCAGCCCCTACCCCATTTTTATTTATGTTAAGCATTGTAAGACCCCCTGGTCCTACTCCAGGGGGTCCTTTATTTCTATTTTTTTGCTTCTTAGCCAAGGATAGGGGTCCCCCACCTACTTCATAGGTGTGGTGGAACCCTCTTGAGGTGTTTTGATCATGGGGACAAGACCCCCTACCACTACAGAACTCCCCCTAGGTTTTGGGGGTCACTCAATCCATGAGGGATCTCCTGGAACCCACTGGTGCAACCCCCGTAGGGGAATATCTCATTTCTAGAAACATCCAGGAATTGCGGTAGAATAATTACCATCATTCCTGACTTCTCTCTTAGCAGCTTCTGTACACCAATTTTCGGTGGGCCCTGATCCATTCCAGGGCCATTGTTGGACTCCTTAGGTGTTCCTCTATCTACCCTAGTCATTCTAAGGTCATCCCAAACACTTAACCATGGTTAGTTTGGCCTGAAACAGAGGATAGCATAATTGCAGTAAACTATCTACCGTCATTACAGTATACCGGACATACTGTCGTGACCCAAAATACCCCCTAGGAGTTAGGGATACTTTGACTCGTGACCGCCGTATCATACCTCCGATATGATACATAAGGCACACATGGAAACCTGTCAGAGTACCTGAACAACATAGCGGAAACAATATAAAATGCACAGCAAAAACAAAAACACTAAACATAGCGGAAGTAAAGAAAATACTCCTATAACTTAGTCCAAGTAGGAACCAACCGAGTACATGTGAGAATCCAAAAAGGTGGAGTGGACAAGTCTCACTCTCACTTAACAAAATATAGTATCAAATCTACGTAGATCAACAGAAGTCAAAGTCTCGACACCTATCTAACGGACCATTGTCCTAGTAGTAATCCATGGAAGGCTCCAGGTCGAAGTACTCTTCCTCTACCCATGGTTCGGTGCCACAAAGATCAAACAGAGCCCGAGCACCTACCGATGATAACAAATATCGGTTGAGCGTGGAATACTCAACGTATACAAACTAATAACAATAAAGCAATAAGCATAAAGCATACAAACTCATGAATAGTGAAACCCTTAAACATGTCAAAGCATGGAAACCATGATATAGCACATGTGAGGAATCCGAAAACCAAAACCAATTCCGTGTGAGTCAAGTAGTAATCATAGTCTTATGAGTTCATAGAGTTCATGGAGTTCATGGAGTTACTTAGAGTCATTTATGATCCGTAGAGACATAGAGATACCATAGAGAAATATCATAGAGATCTTAGAGCATTTCATTTGTGATCCTTAGAACTTGTGAGATGATCTTAGAGCTTATCATAGAGTTCTTGTAAGTTTAGTATGATCCTTAGAGCTTGTGAACCGATCTTAAAGAAATTATAAAGTTGCTTAGAAACATTCCTTGTGAGTCATTATTGAAAACCCTTTTTCGTTACTTTGAGAAATCCAAGGAAAACATCGGTTCATGCGAGACATGCGAGCATATAAGCATACGAGAAGAATAACATGTTGAAAACACCCAACAACCCTTAGAGGCATTTACACAAACACATAGAAGGCATGATAGTAATATCTTACACCCACGTATACAACAACATCCTTTCACACCATACTAATCAAGATATATGCATAGAAGATCTTAAAAAGAACCATATTTAGTAACTTAGTAGTATTGCAAGATTGGTAGTAGAGTGTATCTACCTTGGTGAAATCAAAGACTTTGATTCCCAAAAGCTTGAACAAGCAAGAACTTTGAGTTCTTGGTAGAGAAGCACCAAAAGGATGGAAGAACTTGATCTTCCTTCAAGCTTGAACAACCACCTAGCTCCCCTCCTTCTTCTCCTCTCAAAATCCTTCAAAAGCAGTGCACTAAGGGTTTCTGAAACCCTAAGGCACGAACAAGCCTTTATATAGGCAAGGGGTAGTGGTTAAAATCTTAAACACCTTTAATGAAGAAAATCTGCGTATAACCGATCGATCGGTGGTACAGACCGAGCGACCGGTGGTTTCAACCGAGAGATCGGTTGAAAACACCCTCTCTGGAATTTTTCCTCATACAAAAAAGTTAACCAGCCGATAGCCACCAATCAATCGGTAGAGTATCGGTCGATCGGAGGATAGCACCGAGCAATCGGTGATCCCCTGTTTTGCTGTAAAACCTTGTTTCACTACTTGAATCTTCCTCAATCCAATTCTAACACTCTTTAATGCTTATACATACTCTTTAAGCACATATAGACCTATTAAAACATGCATGCCATAAATCCAAACCTTTCCATTAGTATAATAACCACTAATTTACAAGACTACCTTGGACACTATTCACCACTTAGTGAAACAAGCACTCAGGGTTCTACACATACCCCTTGGCCTACTGGGCCTCTTTCTCTTAGTCTATCGGACTAAACCATAGCCTACCAGGCTTAAACCATGCACTTGAACATAACCTCGGTCAACCCTAGTCTATCGGACTGGTCCATTAGTCACCCTTGGTATACACACACACACCCCCTAGACTTGGCACGGGCTCATGTGTCAAAACTATGCTCTATCTGATCTCACCCTTGTGAGTACGTAGGCAACCCAACCCGGGTTCGACTCTAGTTAGCTTTTCTTTCTTAGATTATTATTATCTTAAACACTTAGGCATTTGAACAAACTTTGACTTAAATTGGCTTAAACCTAGAAAATAAGGAACCATTGAAAAATGGAAGTCTCGGGGTGCCTAACTCCTTCTCCGGACTTAACCGGACCTCTTACCTAGGTGTAGTACCCCGGAACTTTTTGCCATGTATTGGGACCCGTACTAAGGCATTATGCCTTTGTAATCCTCCTATTTCTATTAAATGAGAAAATTTAAAGAACTCTAAGTGTTAAGAAGTAGTATTCCTAAGTCAGATATATCGAAAACCCGAGTTACTGAATCTCATTTGCGGATCAGTCAACTTTAGGGGTAATTTGGTCAATAAATAAAGAAGGAATTAGAAATTCTAACACACTAGAAATGTTTCCCTTCGAAAGACGAATCCAACACAAGTTGAATCGTCAAAATCGGACAACCGAGTCAAAAGTTATGGCTGAATTACCAAGTAGAGAAAAATATGAGAAAATAACAAAATCTGGAGTGTGCGATCGATCGCAAGTTAGGTGCGATCGATCGCATGCAAGCGAAATGAGTCCCAAACTGTCTGGGCCATATGCGATAGATGGATTCCCTATGTGCAATAGATCGCAAGGTTCTGCAATCGATCGCAAGTATGTGCGATCGATCGCATGCAGGGAAAATCAGACTGAAAACGTTCGGGTTCATGTGCGATAGATCGCATCCATGTGCAATCAATCGCAAGGACCTGCGATCGATCGCAGATAAGAGTGCGATCAATCGCATGCGGTAGCAGATTCTGAATTTGAGGGTTTTAAACCCTTGATCTATTAAAAGTTCTCATTTGAGGGCTTTTCTAAACCAAGGGAAAGGAAGAGAAGGGAGAGGAAAGGGGGTTTTCCAAGAGGGTTTTGGATTGGAGAGAAGGATTAGCTCCAAATTCTTCCGCAAATATCAAGATCTTCCTAATCCAAGCTCAAGCAAAACGTGGAGTTCTCCTCCAAGCTCGGCAACGCCTTCCACGAGCTACATCAAGGGTTTTCTTCAACCTATTCAAAGTCGGTACCCTATACTACCCTTCTAGATCATCTCTTTTCTTTGTTTTCCTTCATTTTGTGTTTTTTTCCCTAATTTCTAAGTAGGATAATAAAATGGGATGAATGGATGAAGGTGGATGGTTGTGTGAATGTGAATGGGCGATTGGATGTCGTGTGTTTGTTGTGATGAATGAATGGGAAGGGTATTGTACCAATAACAAATATACATGTGTGTTGTGAGCATTAACCCACCTAGTAATGCAAGTTTAAGGTGTTAATCATAATGAACATACCAAGTGTTTGATGAAATGCCAAAATGAAGAAAATGAAAATGATTCTTAGAAAATGCATGTGTGAATTTCTTTACTTCATAGAATGGCATGTTGTTAGATTAATTGCTTAATTATTTGATTTAGTTGTTGATCAAATGCAAATGTTCTTTATACGCCATTGTCATCCTTAATTGTACACGAAATCACGAGCACGGCATGTAGTCCACGAGTAGGATTTCAAGCATTAAACACCGTGTTTTTGTTTTCAGAAAAATCAAGGTTTTATTCCCGATTCACGAACACTATGACAAAGCCAAACGGAAGGGTTGGTAAATAGAGGTAGGGCATATCTTACGATATGTTTTGCCTCGCTTTTTGACACGAACAAGAACGCCCCAAGCATGCGTGTTACATTCAATGCATTTCGTTAAAGAGGGGTCTCCCCTCCCTCACAAGTAGCAAGAACATGTTTATTTTCTAAGCAAGCAAACATGATACATGACACGCATGACAAGCATGACACGTGCATTGCATAAGAAGGGGTTTCACACCACCTTCCCTCACAAGTTGTATAAGAGGGGTCTCCCCTCCCTCACAAGTGCATCTCATTCCATGGCATGACAAGCATGATACATGACATGACAAGCATGACACCCATGAAACGCATGACACGCATGACAAGCATGATACAAGCATGACACGCGACACGATACAATACGACAAGACAAGACACATGACAAGACAAGTTTTGAACACGAAAGAGTATTTCAAGTCAAGTCAAGCCAAGCACATGACGTTTTCAAGAGATTTCCGACTTTGATGTTATGCAAGCATGAATTATAAACTGTTTTTCTTTTCCTGTTATGATATAAATTGCTTCCGCCTTATATTGTTATTGTTATGCTATGGCTGTTGGTTAGTGTTTGGTACTTGCTGAGTATTCCATGCTCAGCCGTACGTCTTATGTCGGTAGGTGATAATGGAGCGGCTGCTCCTTTCGACATATGTGCTCCTCGCCCATGGGTGGAGGAGGAGTACATCAAGGAGGTCCCTGCTGAGGAGCCTCACGTAGACGGTTACTATTAGGTGGTAGATTTTAAGTGAGAGATTGTGGGTGAACTTGAGAGATTATATTCATGTATTTTGGCGGGCATGTCCGCACTTTCTTTTGTGGGTCATTTTGTACAAACTTGGATCATGTATATACATAGGGGTTTCTTAGACTTCCGTTGTACCATGTTTGAGTATGCTTCCGCTATTTTTGTCCTCTATTGTATATGTTCCATGTATTTTGCAGGTTATTTCGTCAAGCAAGGCATGTAAGTCATGACAAGTCGTCAAAGATTCACTCTAACTCCTAGGGTGAGTTTTGGGGCGCGACACTAGACCTCTACCACAGACCAAGACCTTATCCACTACCTTGGGACTTATCCCTTCTGAATGAATAGGTGGCGACTCTAACATACCCCCAAGGGTGCTAAAATCCGTACTCAGTATTATAACTACAACAACTACTACTAATGCATTTATGTTTGATTTGGCTACTCAATGGAAATCTATTTTTTTTTAAATGATATCAACTACCCATGCAATAAGATATGATGTTACCAAACACAATTTTACAATAAAAACTTTCTAATATTTTGCATCGCTTAACGGTTTTGCTGTGTGGAAATCTATTTCTTATAGATATTTTTGGAGAGAAGCACTTCATTTACCAATTTGTCCCAATTCAATTGAGAGGACCCACCAGGTCCAGTGGCCTCTTCTGCTAAATTCTTCCAGTCCATAACCTTGTTCTTCATCATCTTACCCTTATCTCCCTCCATTAGCTCTCTCACTAGCATCTCTACAATATCTCTCTTAACGTCGCTATCGATCTCCATGCCGACACCCCATTCTTTGCAAGTGTAATGACAATTCGTTTGTTGTTCTGCGATGAATGGCCAACATATCATAGGCACTCCACCGCAAACGCCTTCAAGTGTCGAATTCCACCCACTATGCGTTAAAAACCCTCCAATGGATGGGTGCTTGAGGACTTGTTCTTGTGGGCACCAACTTGATAACTTACCTCTTTCTACCGTCTCAGTTACAAACTCAGGTGGTAGAATGGCAGAGTCACCGGCGACGAGGTCGGGTCTAATTATCCATAAGAAGGTTTGCTTGCTATTAGCCAGTCCCCAAGCGAACTCAATCATTTGTTGTCGCGTCATTACCGTGACGCTTCCAAAATTCACGTATACAACCGAGTTGGGTTCTTTCGAATTGAGCCATTCTAGACACCCAGGTTCATTTTGCCACAGATTAGACTCTATAGACTTCAACCCATTATCTGAAAAATGATTTTGAAGCAACTGAAGAGGACCGATGGTGTAAATGGGAGGAAACATCGATGAAAGGGCATCCAACACATCACGTTCGAATATCTCAAACGTATTGAAAATCATTGCTGAAGCTTTATGAGCTCTCTCTAATTCTCCCAGAGGGAAGTTAAGCATGATATCGTTAGGGTCGGTAGTTCGAATGAAACTCGGGAAGTCCCTCAGACGAATTTCTTTCATCCCTGGTACCCAGTCGATAACAGTGTCCAAATATCCGTTTGTTAAGTAACTCGCATCTGTGCACAACAGACATGTATAATCAGTAATATATATGGACATATATTATAACTGAATGGATATATATACAAGAAGCTGTTGTTATACCTTTGAGTGGGACAAGGCCTTTCTCAATGAGATAGGGGTACTGTACATAGCCCATGAATCCACAAGCACTATGCGTACAGAAAAGGACTTCAGGGATGCCAAGTTCTTGAGCAGCATCGAGGGTGAAGGTCATGGCCCCATCAGAGACTATGCAAGAGACGGGAGGGACATTCGAGGAAGAGGTATCGTTGAGTTTGTGAAGGAGGTTGCGAAATGGAACCAAGCAATTCTCTCTAGTGGAAGCACACAGAGCGAAAGTGTCTTGGGTAGCGTCGACGTCGGAAGGAGGGAGACCGTCGGGGATGGCGTGGAACTGGAAGTCAGGCAAGCCGTCGAGAGAATCAGGGCCTCTGGATTTGAGTAAGCGTTGATGGTTGAACTCCGTGTTAACAAAGGTGATGTGAAAGCCTTTGTAATGGAGGAGCTTTGCTAGTTTGAGCATCGGGTTTATGTGGCCTTGAGCAGGGTACGGGATACACACGGCATGAGCCTTCTCGACTGGTACTCCCATGGAACACATCTCTCTAACTCTTTCTCCTTCTCCTTTGAAAGCAAAGATGAAGAGGGTCAAAATATATTAGTGAAATGATGAGTTCAATGAAAAGGTTAAAACTTGTGGTACGACTAGATTCCTAATTAGATTCCTGTAAATCCAAACTATGCAAAAGGCCGAAAAATGTCACAGTAAAGCCAAAAGACGATCAAGGCAAGTGCCTGTTTTTTTTTTTTTTGGCTTTTTTTTTTATGGAAAGATGAGATTCAAGTGCCTGTGTTTTGAAAGGCGTGAATATCTAATATTTTCCAGATGTGTATGAATGGAGTCCGTTTAGGAGCAAAACTTCGAAACAAGACTTCAAAAAATTATTTCAAATTGTAACTGGACTCCTTGGAGTCCGACTATGCCCATGAAGTTACAACGTTGTTTTTTTAAAAAAAATCAAAATAAGTGGGTGAACCCTAGGGAGGGAGGGATAAGTGAATCTTAACCACAATTAAGAGATGCGGATAGAGACATGTGGCGACCACAACTTGAGAAAATTTCGATTCTAGAAATAATAGACTTTCTTGCTCAAGGGCTACAAAAGACAATAGTATTAGAGAATTTCCGGTAGGCTTTGAAGCTCAGGGCTACAAAAGCCAATAGGATTATGATGGACTTTGCTACTGAGACCACCTAGACCATGCCCCGAGCACGAGATTTCAAGTGTGGCCCACCATGTAAAAATGGGTCCCATCTGAAATCCTGTGCTCTGGGAGCATGATCTCGGTGGTCTCGGACAGAAGCATTATCACCACCCAGAAGCATTATCCTATTATGATATGATACATTAGTGAAATTGTCCCATATACACATTTTGAAAAGAGATTAATTATGAACAGGAGCTCTGTATTTTTTTTCCGTAATGCTATGTCCACTTTTCAGTTGTCCACTCTCCCCTATTTTTGTATAAGAAAATAAAATAGTATGAAACCTTTTTATGAGGCCCATCATTTGTGTTCTGTCTTTTTGTTTAAAAATATGAAAAATCACCGGAGAGTGGAAAACCTGAAAGTGGATGTACCATTGCTCTCTCGTTTTTATAACTCACAATAAAACACACACACCTACTAGACACCACACCACACACGCCCTCTGGTTGAATAGATAATTGAAGCAACCCAAATAAGCCGTTGACAAGGGTATTTTAGAAATTACAAAAACGTTTATTAATAAAAATACCTTCTCTTATATTTGTAATTATCAAACATGTCACTACTCAAAGACATATTTTTGTTTGCTCAATCTCCGGTTCATAGTGATCTCTTATTTAAATTTACATATCTGACACTTTTATAATGTGTTAGAATGTTATTGTTTGTTTCTTTGTTTTCTTTTGTTTTGTTGTAGTTCTTATGTCTTGTTCGTGCCTATATGTATGTTAGTAAAAGTAGAAGTTAAGGATGGCAATTTCGTCTCATTGGATAATTTGTCTCAGTTGAAGGACGGCAATTTTGTCTGGTTTAAATGATAGAGATTAATGGTGAATAGGGTTGAACATTCAATCGGAGCAACCCATGCCTTGGGAAGGAGTAGTCATGGTAAAAAATTTAGTGATAAAAAAATACATTTCTTTGTATTCGTAATTACCAAACTATTACTTCCTAGGCATTTTTGGGTTACTCCGATTGACTGTTGAGCCAGAGCTCATGTTCGTAGTTAATAATAATATACCACAATTTGATAAGTGGCCCACTATTATTAGGGTCACACAAGATTTTTGAGTTAACATGCACACAATACAAAATTGACTGGTTTGCATGTCATTGAATAACAATTTGAGGCGTGCTACCCTATTCTCAGTCAACTTCTACTCTTAACCTCCACTAATCATTTGTTATTTTGTAACCGTTAAAACACTCTTTTTTCTTTCTTTTTTTAATAATGGACCGGTGGTTGGTGGTGGCTGATAGTAAGGGTTGCTTGAGAGTGGGGCTAGCAATCCTCTGACACTTTTGCTTATTTAGAAACTTGTTATTTGTGGGTGTTAAAGAGATTAACTATGAGCAGGAGCTCCCGTTGAACAGACAGAGCAACCCAAAAAATCATTGGAAAGAGGAATTTATAAAAAAAAAGTGTTACAAAATACCTTTCTTTGTATTCGTAATTACATTGCCAAGGCTTTTTTGGGTTGCTCTGGAGCTCGTGTTCATAGTTAATCTAATAGATAAATTACATTTTCAACTACAGATTTTAAAGCTACGTACAGTTTTGTTCTAAATTCGACTTAATGAGATCGCATATGTACAAGAGTTGCTTAGGTCACTTGTAATAGGAAGATGATGCCCATTTTGGAGGACAAACTGTTTGTCCATCACATATTTTTCTTTTATTATTTTTATTGGATATAGATATATTTTAATTTTTTTTTATTTCAAGTTAAGAATAGAAGAGATATGGTAATTTTCCCAATCAAAGCAATGAGACTATCCTAAATCTTTGTTAGAATGGTACTGGGTTTATGACTTCAGTCTCACTGCAAATTTTAGGGAGAGAGATGTCCAAATCTAAGGACAATAACATAATTTTTATTCTTGTAGTGTAATTTAACTATCCCCAAGTTCCACTCAACCATAAGGCCGCTAACACACCCTCCAGGTGTAAGGGTTGGTGCAGTTGGCTTACGTCTGGGGTTTGATCCCTGTGGTCTTGTGTTCAACTTCCAGTCCTCGAATTAAGATGGTATCAGTAGGGAAAATTCTGAGTGGACTGGTTCGGATACCCAAAGGGACTAGTCCTTGGCTCAAGGCTTTGGGACACCCTCCGGAGGGGAAGGTTGTGTTCTTCGAATTGTCCCACTCTATCCCCATTACACTCTCCTCTTCGAACTTGTCCCACTCTGTCCCTATTGCACTCTCCTCTTCCCAGGGAAAAAGTGAGGGCTGATACAAAAACTGGTCCTTTTGCCCTGCGGAAGAGGATATGGGTGTGCTGTTGAATCTAATTTTAATATGGTTTAAAATTGAGTTCTTTTGTTTTTAAATATTTTGTTTTAGCCCCTAAAATCATTCTATATATTTTATTTCAAAATGATCCCTATTTTAATCAAATTAATTGGCTTATTTTTGTTTTGAGGTGACTTGATGTTGGCCTCTTTAGTGAGACAAGCTCATTCACTTATGGTCTTTTCCTTTAGAAATTTAGTACCACATCAGAAAATAGAAGAGAACTTCAAGTTAATAAAGCCTTTGAAGCTTTAATAGTTTATAATCAAGTAGCTCCTATGGTGAGTGAAGTAGGAAATTTTTTTTATAAAGTTTCCTCGCCCTCAAGAGCGGAGCCAGGATTTTCTAGTAGTGGGGGCACTCGATGGTTCATAAAAAAATGGTAGTAATTGTCAATAGATTTGTGAAAAATTATTAAGTTGGTACAAAATAATCTGAATCTAAGGACGATGGGGGTTCGGGGCCGTAGGTCCCGAAATTTTTTTGAATGACAGTTTTTTGGGGGCATTTCGCTCATATATTTTGTAATTATCTTACAGTTATTGTTTCTCCTTGTTTACACCCTTGCTTCATGGCTATGTCCAGTCAAATAATTAAATAACAAACTATAGAAGATATATTTTGTTTTAAATAGTTCAAGGAACATTGCCCACTTGCCTCATGGCTATACCTATTAAATAGTTGAATAGTATGGTATAATTGTTTAACTCTGATTAAAAATTTTAAATCTTATGGTTAATATTTATTGTTATTATATTTTACTAATAATTTTATATTATTGAACCAGACTTTGCTACTGAGACCCCCTTAGGGTCAAGACTGTGCTCTAAGAGCACGGGATTTCAGGTGGGGCCATTTCACATGGTAGGCCCCACCCGAAATCTCATGCTCTTAGAGCACGGTCTTGGTAGTCTCAGCCCTAAGGGGGTCTTAGAAGCTTTATCCTATTGAACCCCCTAGGGTTAGTGAAGCTTAATCCCAATTAATTGAGGTCAAAAGGGCAATGTGTTGTGGGAGCAATTGAATTCTCCCCGAGTTCATGTCCCCATTCCCAATACGAGATCGGATCACAGCCAATCGCGATTGGACTCGGGAACAATTCAATCGCACCCACAGGTCAACACATGTTCTTCTTAACCCCTATTAACCATGATTAAGATTCACTAACCCTTAAGGTTCATCAATCTAACCTTGATGTTTTATAGAAAAATTTAAACCCTAGGGTTAAAATTTCTTAAACCTAAGGTTAATTTTTTGTTTTATATCTTATTTTAAAAACTAAGGTTAGAATGTTGAACCGTAAGGGTTAATGAATATTAACTATGGTTAATGGGGGTTAAAAGAGACACGTGTTGACCTATAGGTGTGATTGAACTCTCCTCGAGTTCAATTGCAATTGGTTGTGCTTCTATCTCTCCCATGGCTATGCATGCTTAAAAAAAAAAAAAAGGTTTTTTCAAAGTTGAGTGGGGGACCGTGCCCCCACAGGCCCCCACCTGGCTCCGCCCCTACTCACCCTAATTGTTGGGTAGAGGTTGTATATATATTTCACACTACAAAATTAAGAGCTTTTAGCGGCGATTCATGGAAACCACTGGTATTGGTCTTGTCGAAGAAGCATATAGCGGCGTTTTTGGGAACTGCCGTTATTGGTTAACTTATTACGGTGTCGAACACTGCCGCTATAGATCATATATTTAACGGTGTTTATACCCGCCGTTAATGAATAGATCTAGAACGGCGATTACAATCACCGTTGTTAATAGATCTATAACGACGTGTCTAACCCGCCATTAATGAGAATATTGATTGGTGCTAAATGTTATACATATAAGCACCTCAAACTTAATTTGTTAACCCTTTAGAGTATTCTTTTAAATATTTTTATGCTACTTGGTTGTTTATTTGTCGCGCCCCAAAATACCCCCTAAGAGTTAGGATACTTTGGCAACGTGACCTACATTTAAACTCACCTGCAAAGAGTATACAAGGCATGCAAAATAGAGAACTAAAAATTTCTTTAATCACTTAACGGTATTCCAAGCATAAATTGTCTACAATAACTGAATATAAAATAAAACATGTACATGACTCCTTAACTTGAGTCCCAATTCAAGTGATACAATTATCCCCTAGACATAAGAACCCAAAAATACATGTCTCTCACCCTCAGCCCAACCGTAGGGTCACAGGTCAACCCTCAACATCTGGCTAACCATCTGAATACCCTCCTGCTCCCCCTCAGCTACCTCGATCTAAGGGACAAGAGTCCACACCTCGTATAATGTATCTGCCGACATAAAGGTATGGCTGAGCATGGAATATTTAGCGAGTTCAAGCTACTAGCTAACAATAATAATAACAATAAAATAGCGTACATAATACAGTTCATCATTTCATTTCTAAAATCAGAGTGCGGAAGCAATAACAAATGACAAGTATAATCTTAAACATCATATTTAAACTCATACCTAGGCTCATGCTTTAATTAAAACATATTTCACCTTCCTTGTGATTCTTGTAAATTACACTTTACATTTTATGCTTCTTGTGGGTTCCTTATATGTCTCGTGAGTATCATGCGTATTTTCTTGTTTACTTGCTTGTGAATTTTCTTGTTTGCCTGGGAACAAATGATAATATCCGTACCTGGTCTTAGTACATTTTCACTCTTCCATTATTTCTTGATTCTTGCTTGGAGACAGATACTCGTACCCGTACCTGGTCTTAGTATACTAGTATCCTCTCATACTTGTTGGAAACAGATGTTAATGCCAGTACCTGGTCTTAGTACATTAACACCCTTTCATATTACCTTGGAAACATATACTAGTGCCCGTACCTGGTCTTAGTACACTAGCATACTTTCATATTATTCTTGTCTTGAAAACAGATACTAGTGCCCGTACCTGGTCTTAGTACACTAGTATCCTTTCATGCTTGTCATTTTACTTGGAGACAGATGCTAGTACTCGTACCTGGTCTTAGTATACTAGCATCCTCTCATACGTGTTGGGGAACAGATGTTAGTGCCCGTACCTGGTCTTAGTACACCAACACCCTTCCCTGTTTCTTTATTCTTGTTTGTCGTGTTTTCTTGTGAGCCAGGTATGACATATCCTAGGGATATGCCCTACCCTTGACATTCATGTCTGCTTAACTTGTGAGCCAGAGGCTAGCACCCGAACATCCTTGGGCTACCAACCTCCTTGATGTTTCATTTACTTGTGAGCCAGAGGCTAGCACCCTTTCACTTGGGCTACCAACCTCCTTGACATATCCTTTCCTTATTCTTGTTGTTTCATTTACTCATATAGGGAAAACCTCGGTTTATGCGTACGTGCTTGGTGTGTGTGACATTCGTGACGATCATACTATCATAAATAAATCAAGGGATACACATTGCATTTTAATTCTCTTTTTAATAATCAGGTTAACATGAAACAATAAAGCATAATGTGACATTTCTTGCAATTGTATAGGCATGAGGAATTAAATGAAAACATATAGAGCATTTGTTCTAAAATCACCTTTTTAAGGAAAGCTACACAATTCATATTTCTCAAATCCTTTAATTTATTTTTGGCATTCAGATTCATGCATTTTGTCAAACACCTAATGTACAACACATTTATAACCACATTATTTCAAGTTCTTTAAGTTCATATATTTCGTCAAACACATGGTGTGCATTCATTATGAGTAAAGTGCCCCTCCACCATTCTCTATCATAATACGCATCACAACCAAAGGCATCCAATCGCCTTAACCCATTCACATCCCACACATCCACATTCAATCCATTTATCTTGTTTATTTTAGGGAAATGACATATTTCAACCAAAAAGGAACAATGGGAGAGATTCAATACATATTCACTTAAGAAATTCTAGGTTATTACCAAAGTAGTTAGTAGGGTGTACTAGCCTTGAGTCAAGACTTGATCTTGGGTGAAAACCCTTGATTTGAAGCTCCAACTTAGAAGAAGGAGGACCCTTGCTTGAAGAATGCTTGAGGGGTTTTTGAGGAAAGCCTTGAAGAACGCTGCCCTAGCTTTGGAAAACACTCCCCACGAGTTTGAGGCTTGGCTTTGGAGGAAACCAATTTTGTGAAGATCCTTGGATGTTCAAACCCTTGATCTCTTTACCAAGGATGCCCTAGGAGAAAAACCCTCTTCTTCTTCTCTCACTCTCTCTCAAATTTTTGTCCTAAGGGTTTATGAAACCCTTAGGCTCGAGCAAGCCTTTATAGGCAAGGTGAAAATGCCCAAAAGAAAAAAAGCCCTTAATGAAATTTCTGCAAAATATGATAGACCGATCGATCGGCGGTCAGGACTGAGCGATCGATAGCCTACCGAGCGATCGGTGTTCTTGACCGGTCGATCGGTCAAAAACACCCTCTCTGGAATTTTTTCCCATACAAAAAAGTGCACCAGTCGATAGCTATCGATCGATCGGTTGTGGACCGATCGATCGCTAGTTTGGACCGAGCGATCGGTTCTCTACAAAACGCGTTTCGGTACTTTGGCCATAACTTTTGACTAGTTCGTCGGATTTTGACGATTCAACTTGCGTTGGATTCGTCTTTCGAAAATGAATCTTTCTGGCATTTCAGAATTTTCAATTTCTTCCTTATTTATTAATTTAATTACGTGAAAAGTTAATTGGCTAGGAAAATGCTATTCATTGAGTATAGAAAAGTCTGGGGTGCTACATTATTCTTGTTTCAGGTTCATGCGAGGAAAAGAAGATAAAATAGAAGATTCACAAGCTTCAAAGACTCAAATAATCTCATAAAATACAAGAACAAAAGAAAGAAGAAAAGATAACGAAATCGCGGAAATCTACCTTGATGGATCGATTAGTCAAAACTGCATTTCTATGAATAGAGGGGTAGTTTGGTCATATTCCTTCATCCAAAATTTATGAAACTTTTTGGGTAGATTCTAGATGACCTAAAGTAGCTATGTTTCAAATTTTAGGTCAATCCAATTAGAATTGAGCTCTCTAGAATTATTTGAAGTTCAGTGGTAAAACTATAAATAGGGTGAATAGTATTCCATGAATAGTGTTTCGTGAATAGTGTTTTAACACTTCTAAACACTTTCCAACTCTATTATTGCCTTCATAAATGAGAGTTTGATCCTCATTCAACCCTAAGAGAGTTTAGAGAGAGAAAAAAAAGAGTTGGACCTCAATTAGAAGTCCTTATTCTATGAGGACTCTATCTTTCTCTTTTCCCTATAAAATGAGATATTCTTTGTAGAGATTCGTTGTAGAGAATTAAGTAGAGATTTTGAATCAGAAAAATGAGAAGCTCTAGAGATCAAGGAAGTCATGAAGAAGAATGTTACAACTTTTTCTATGAAGATGATGCATTCCTCCCTCGCGAGGAACTAATTTCTATTCTAGGGTTTCAATGAAACCCTAGCCAAGTAACTGTGTCGTTTTATTTGTTTTTATTTTTGATTTCTTAATTGTAAAACATTGATTGCATAATGAGAGGGTTTTTTAAATAACCAGGATTTATTTAAATTATATTTGATTTCAATGTAATTCTCAACCTTATCTTAGGTTTTATGAAATTGGAATTAAAATCACTGGTGTTAATTTTCATTAGAATTTAAACATAGGTTTTATGCAATGGTTTTACTATATCAAGAGATTAAATTCGAAGATATTTAATGCTAAGGGAAGACGAGTGATTACACAACCGTAGATTAGTATGTATCATTCGTGTTAACCGAAGATATGATATGCTTAGAATATAATCTCTTGAACTTTTCTTGATCAGTTGAGAGGGGATGTCTTGTCACTCTAACTGGAATGTTTGCAATTTAAGAGGTTAGAATAAATTCAAAATAGAGATTAGTTATTAGGTTAGTGGTGGATTTGAAAACTCTAGATTTTCTCTTCCAAATGATTTAAAAACAGTAGTTGATAATCAATTTAGAAATTTTAATTATTTTAATTAATCGTTTTAGTTTAATCAAGCAAAATTCAATTACTCATCTTATTAGTTTAGAATTAATTTGAATAAAAGGCAACGAAACCAGCGCAATCCTCAGAGGAACAATGCCCTTACTAGTACTATTGTACGGAATTATTACTAAAAAGGAATGATGTAAGATTGACTGAAGATCAAATATCTATACCGGCGTTCAATAAACACCGTTATAGATCTATTCATTAACGGCAGGTATAAACACCATCAAGGACTAGTTTATAACGGCGTTTATTAAACGCCGTTAATGAATAGCTCTATAACGGCATGTAGTAAACGCCGTTAACTATGAGAATCAATAGCGGCAGGTTTAAAACCACCGCTGGTAATAATTAATTAAAAAAAACATTTTACTTTTTTTTTTTAATTACCTGTATTATTTTATACATATCAACAATATGCAATAAAAGAGAGACATTCATATTTTTCTACCTGTAAGCCATCCAAATCACTCAATACCATACAATATAAAATATTCATCCAGTCATAATACACATGTGCCCATAATGTAATAATAAAAATATATACATGTTCATAAAAAAGTGTTGGGTAGTAAAAACAAAAACCCATATGTTTGCCTATCTCCCCCCGGCTGGCTCCCTCCTCCTGCTCTAAAACTCAATGAATGCATGTTGCCAGCTCCCTCCCACAAAGACAATAAAACACAATCGATTATTATAATGTCGAAATTATTAAATTTAGGAATTTCATAATTAATTAATATGCAAAGAAACAAGGTCATCTTAGATTTTCATACATATAGGCCGAATTGCAACTTTTTAAGTATACTTTCGCCTAAACATACAACCTTCTAACAAATCTTAATCAGGGCTCGGTTTTTTATGCCGTTTTTGTAAGGCGTGTATTTCAATATAACCTAAGTATTGGAATTGGTTTCAAGGGTTTCCGAGGTCGTTTGTCCAATTTGGGCACCGAGAAGACCGAATTCCAACTTTTTAAGTATACTTTTGGCCTAAAGCTACAACCTTCCACCAAATCTTAACCGGAGCTCGGTTTTTTATGCGGTTTCTTTTAATGCGTGTATTTCAATATATCGTAAGTGTTGGAATTGGTTTCAAGGGAATCCATGGTCGTTCGCCCGATTTGGGCACCAAGTAGGCTGAATTCCTAAATCTTCTAACATACTTTGGCCTAAACTTACAAACGTGCACAAAATTCTAACCGGGGCTTGATTTTTTATGCGGTTTCTTCTAATGCTTGTATTTCAATATATTCTAAGTGTTGAAATTGGTTTTGAAGGAATCCAATGTTGTTTTCCTAATTTGGGCACCGAGAAGGCCGAATTCCAACTTTTTAAGTATACTTTGGCCTAAACCTTCAACCTTCCACTAAATCTAACCGGGGCTCAATTTTTTATGCGATTTCTTCTTACGTGTGTATTTCAACATATCCTAATGTTGGAATTAGATTCGAGGGAATTTGAGGTCGTTTGCTCGATTTGGGCACATAGTAGGCCGAATTTTCAAATCTTCTAACATACTATGACCCAAACCTACAAACGCGCACCAAATCTTAATCGAGACTCGGTTTTTTATGTGATTTCTTCTAGCGTGTGTATTTCAATATAACCTAAGTGTTGGAGTTGGTTTCGAAGGTTTCTGAGGTCGTTTGCCCGATTTAGGCACCGAAAATGCCGAATTCCAACTTTTTAAGTATACTTTGGCCTAAACCTACACCCTTCCACCAAATCATAACCAGGGCTCAATTTTTTATGTGATTTCTTCTAACACGTGGTGCTGGAATTGGTTTCGAGGGTTTTCGAGGTCGTTTGCCTGATTTGTGCACCGAGTAGCTCGAATCCTCGACTTTTTATCTATACTTAGACCTAAACCTATCTACGTGCACCAAATCCTAACCGAGGCTCGGTTTTTTATGCGGTTGCTTTTAACTCATGTATTTCGACACAACCTAAGTGTGGGAATTGGTTTCGATGGAATCCGAGGTCGTTTGTCCAATTTGGGCACCAAGTAGGCCGATTTCCCAACTTTTCAAGAATATTTAGACCTAAACTTATCTACACGCACCAAATGCTAATCGGGGTTCGGTTTTTAATGCAGTTTCTTCTAACGCGTGTATTTTAATATAACCTAAGTGGTGGAATTGGTTTCGAGATTTTTCGAGGTCGTTTACCCGGTTTGGGCACCGAGTAGCCCGAATCCACGACTTTTCAGCTTTACTTAGACCTAAACTTATTATGCACACCAAATTCTAACCGGGGCTCGATTTTTTATGCGGTTTCTTCTAACGGGTGTATTTCGACACAATCTAAGTGTGGGAATTGGTTTCGAGGGAATCCGAGGTCGTTTGCCCGATTTGGGCACCAAATAGGCCGATTTCCCAACGTTTGAAGAATACTTAGACCTAAACCTATCTACGCGCACCAAATGCTAACCGGGGCTTAGTTTTTTATGTGGTTTCTTCTAACGCGTGTATTTCAATATAATCTAAGAGTTGGAATTGATTTCGAGGGTTTCCGAGGTCGTTTGCCCGATTTGGGCACCGAGAAGGCCGAATAAGTGACTTTTCATCTACACTTAGACCTAAACCTATCTATGCGTACCAAATCATAACTGGGGCTCGATTTTTTATGCAGTTTCTTATAATGCGTGTATTTCGACACAACCTAAGTGTGGGTATTGATTTCAAGGGAATCCGAGGTCGTTTGCCCGATTTGGGCACCGAGTAGGCCGATTTCCCAACTTTTCAAAAATGCTTAGACTTAAACCTATCTCCATGCACCAAATGCTAACCAAGTCTCGGCTATTTATGTGGTTTCTTATAACGCGTGTATTTCAATATAGCCTAAGTGTTGGAATTGATTTCGAGGGTTTCCGAGGTCATTTGCTCGATTTGGGCACCGAGTAGCCCGAATCCGTAACTTTGCATCTATACTTAGACCTAAACCTATCTACGGGCACCAAATCCTAATCGGGACTCAGTTTTTAATGCGATTTGTTCTAATGCATGTATTTTGATAGAACCTATTTATTCTGGAAACACATACATTGTCCACGTACCAATGTATGTGTTTTTTTAAAAAAAAGGGGAAGAAATAGTCATCCCACGTGTTATTGTGGAGCTGTTAACTTAACACTTTCTCCATATGTTTTAGACTTTAGTGAAAGAGAGAGAGATAAGGATCATCCATCTACCCTCAAAACAAAGATCACGCGTTCAAACATTTCAGCTATACCCATGAGACCTTTTGACACTAGTGGGTTTGATTTGATATTATTCTTTAAATCATTTTCTTAATAACCAACCTATAACATACATTGATGTACTATTACTATCTATAAAGACATTCCTTATTCCTCATAAATGAAGGAATTGTCACAATTAGCCCTGAATTCCACCACTCTAAGCTTCATTTACAGATAGGGAGCTGTCGATGGCCACTTTTGACTCATCCTATATAGAGCTTACGAAATACTTGATGAAGTTTGAATATTGACAGTATATTGATGAAATTGATTACAATATATTGCAATGTTGTACAAATGAAAAGAGAGCTACATATATATAAAGAATTCAAAAACTATTCTAGGAAAGCTAGCTGGAATCGTGGCTGTGAATATTGTAACCGTTGTGAGACTTGATTCTTGAGATTGGTCCAACAGTTGTCCTTGATTCTCGGCTATTTATCTGTAATTGGATCTGTGCATGGACAGATAAAGTAAGATCAAATGTTGATCTTACTTTAATTAGATATTTAATTAAAAATACAAATAATTTGCTTTATATTCTCCTATGTTAATTAACTAGCTAATAGTTACTAACCTAAAACCTAAAAATTAGGTTTTACGTACCAATCATTTGGATCATGTCGAGAGAGAGAGGCGGGCACTTCACCCGGCTCAGGAGGTAAGGATTATTTTCATGATTTTTCTGTTTACATGAAAATGAGTAAAAATTCTGAAATCGTTTTTAAAACTATGTAAAAACAATTTCAATCATTGCAAAAGTCTGTATACGATTGTCGCTTTGCATCTGGTGATCTATCTATTGAATCACGCTTACCTTGTTATACTTGATTCTCAGACAAAAAAAACCCTAGTTATCAGAATGGGACATATTAAATCATAGAGTTTATATCAATGGATCTTCAACCATATATATATATATATTCATTTCGAATGATTGTACAGCTGAAAAGTATGTAATGAATCAGTTTGAGTTCTGAGATTAAGTGAAGGATGATAAGTTTTTTTTTATTACATATTTGCTGCAACATTTGATCTTACTTTAGATATACTTGGAGAATCACACTCTCTGCAATATCATGCTTATGGTTGGGTAAATGTTGCGAAGTTTTATTGTTTATGGTTTTCATTCTATAGGATGCAACCGATATCAATGAGTTAGTAGGAAAGATATATGGAGATATCTTAGTTTATTGGGTGTATCTTATTGTTGCATGAAAAATTAATAGTTACTAACCTAAAAATTAGCTAATAATTACTACCTAAAACCTTAGTGATTACTACCAGGTGTATATGTAGCCATAAAAAGCAAATAACAAAGGTAACACATAATTTAACAGATATAACATATTGGCATCACAAACTGGAAGAAATTCCAACTTGCAGAAAATATGTGAAGCAACACCACTACCACTACCACCACCAACCAACCACCACTACCACTACCACTACCACTACCACTACCATCACCCACCCACCACCACTACCATCACCCACCCAGCAGCACTAGCACCACCCCTACCCACTCACCCACCATCACTAGCACCACCACCACTACTTATCCACCACCACCACTACTTCACCCATCCACCACCACTAGCATGACCACTACCATCACCCATCCACCACTAGCACCACCACTACACACCCATCACTACTAGCACCACCACTAGTACCCACCACCACCACCATACACCACCACTATCCACCCACCACCACCATACACCACCACTATCCACCCACCACCACTAGCACCACCACTATCAAACGATTGCAAGAACTGAATTTAAACAAACATATGTTGTCAAAATTACCTCATTGGCCGTTTCTGGAGCCGTAGAAGGATGGTCTGCAATCTGTTGTCAAAATTTACAATAAATAAATGATTGAATATCTACATTTTAAAAATGATTTATTAATGCTTGTTAGATTATATATCTGCCCATGTAACATATGTTGGATCAGCCGCTGCATGTCATTGAACTAAGCTTGTTGGACCGCCGTCAATGCTTGTTAGGACACCACCTGAGATTTCATCTCCTCAAGTTCAGCCTGCAGCATATGGGTCTTGGCAGTAGCACTACCACTAGCACTAGAATGGCTCGAAGATGACTGTCGTGCCCCAAAAATCCACCCTAGAAGGTAAGAGGGACTTTGAGCGTGACTAAACATATCATGATGAACCAACCTATGAAATATACAAAGCAATAACGTAGCAAAACCGTTACAATTTTTTTCTTTGATATAGACCAACTGTATTCCAAGATCCCATGTACGAAACTAAAGACTTAAGACATATACAAGTGATCCCCAAAAGAATTCTCAAAATACATTTCACTCTCTCATCCATCTCTCAATAATACCCCGGATAGGGCCAATTGTCAAGATCCCTATCACCCTTAGGACAGCCGCCTATCGACTCTTCAACATTCTCCTCCTCGACCCATGGTTTCAAAACACATATATCAAAAGGACCTGCCAAAGATAATAGTTCGGTTGAGCATGGAATACTCATCATATGCAAACACTAAAATAGCAAGTACTAGTTAATAATAACATGTTTTACAAGTCAAGACCAGATGAGCATTTCAATTGCAGCAGGCGAAACAAACATACTTGAATATTCAAATAAGGAAATTATGACACTTTTCAAAATATGGTATGTGCAAGCTTTTCAAAATCTTACTTCTAAACAATACTATACAAGCTCTAGTTTGAGACATTCCTTTCAAAACAAAGTGTTTCCTTTCTCGGAACACCTTATGAGATGAGTTCCTCTTTACAAAACTTTACAAGCAAGGCCTCAAGCCCTTGATTTCGAAACTTTACAAGCAAAGTGTTCATGTTCAAAACACCTTTGAGACAAATTCTTCATTACAAAACTTTTCAACCAAGGCATCAAGCCATTGATTACGAAACTTTACATGTAAGGCATCAAGCCCTTGAGTACAAAAATTTATAAGCAAGGCATCAAGTCCTTGAGTTACTTCAAAACCAAATTATTACTTTAAGTAAATCCTCACTTTGAGACAAAACTCATTTTCAAGCAAAAATCATTCTTTAAGACAAAACTCATGTTGATTCAAAACGAAAATCTCAACATCGAAGTGCATGTGATCATTTGTGAGCAATAACAAGCAAAATCCCTAATCATTTAATAACATGGTCATAGTTTATAAAAATCAAGGTCATAGACCTTGATTTGCCAAGAATCAAACAAACCTAATTTCTATTAATGAAATACAACAAGCTAGGTTTAGTAGAGTGTATCTACCTTTACGATGGAAGAAAAGATTGAGAATGCTTGAGAAGGTGTGATCCAAGCTTCAAGAAAGGATCCAAGCTTTGAAGAAGGAAACCAAGCTCCACCTTAATTCCTCAAATAGAAACCCTAGCTTCTCCCCCTTTCTTCCACTCTAAACTCTCCTCTCAGAACTCTCTTAGGATGCCTTGAGGGTTTGTGTCGCGCCCCAAAATACCCCCTAGAAATTTAGGGATACTTTAGGTGTGACTATACTTAAACTGACAAATCATCCTGTAATGAACAATGCATAACATGATCTAATAGAGATATAACACAAAGTGTGGAAGCTAAAATATTACGGAAGCGCAAATTAACTTTTTCTTTTCTATGTACTTGATCAGTATTCCAAGTTTTATACAAAACATATCAGTAAAGGTGGACATGCCCACCTATCCAAATACAAAAGAAATATAACTCTCTCTCTCTCTCTCTCAATGGTCACCCCTATGGGGCCAATGGTCTAAGTCCCTTGCCTCCACCTGAGGCTCTACTACCAGTTCCATGTATGGCTCCTCCTCGCCATAGTCCTCCTCTATCCAAGGACCTAGAGCACAGATGTCGAAAGGGACACGTGTACCTGCTGACATAAGATGTACGGCTAAGTATAGAATACTCAGCGAGTACAAGCTCCTAGCTAAAATAGTAATAACGAAGAAATTATCATATGCAAGTGATGGAAAGAGTACAGTTCATAATCATTCAAAATAACCTCATACAAAAGCAATTATCAATTCATAATTCTCATGAAAACCAAAACACGTATGTGAGTGCTGGAAAGAGTACAGTTCATAATCATTCAAAATAACCTCATACAAAAGCAATTACCAATTCATAATTCTCATGAAAACCAAAACACGTATGTGAGTCATATGCGTCCTTATAAGCTTTCCTTATAAGTTTCCTTATGAGTTCCTTATGAGTTTCCTTGTGAGTTCCTTATGAGTTTCTTATGAGTTTCCTTATGAGTTCCTTATGAGCTTCTTATGAGTTTCCTTATGAGTTCCTTATGAGCTTCTTATGAGTTTCCTTACGAGTTCCTTATGAGTTCCTTATGAGTTTCCTTATGAGCTTCTTATGAGTTTCCTTATGAGTTCCCTTATGAGCCAGAGGTTAGCACCTTAACCGGGGCTACTAACCTCCTTGACATTTCGATACTTGTGAGCCTTTTCTTATGAGCAAGAGGTTAGCACCCTTTACTTGGGCTACCAACCTCCTTGACATTTCCTTATTTAACTTATGAGCAAGAGGCTACCAACCTCCTTGACATTTCCTTATTCAACTTATGAGCAAGAGGTTAGCACCCTTCACTTGGGCTACCAACCTCCTTGACATTTCCTTATTCGACTTATGAGCAAGAAGCTACCACTCCTTGACATTTCCTTATTCAACTTATGAACTTTTTCCTTATGAGCAAGAGGTTAGCACCCTTCACTTGGGCTACCAACCTCCTTATCATTTCCTTATTCAACTTATGAGTCTATTCTAATGAGCAAGAGGCTACCAACCTCCTTGACATTTCCATCTTTACGCTTATGAGGTTTTGCTTATTTGTTCTTTACATTTACTCTCTTTTGTTTCACTTCTTAGTGCTTATTAAAACTCGTTTTATGCATAGGTGCTCGTGCTTAGCAATTTGTGCAATCATGATGACATATAACATGTAAACATTTCTATAATCATATGAGAATTCAAGAAACAAAATAAGCATATACATACAACTTACAAATTGGGAAACACCATGTAACTCATGCTTTCAAAATCTTAGTTTATTTCTTTAAGTTCTCATTCGTGCATTTTATCAAACACATTGAGTATGTTCATTATGAATACCTTGCCCTTCCCATTTTTTCATCACACCACCACATTCACATCTCCCATATTCACACCCACTTGATCTATCTTATTCATTTGTTGAGGAAAAACACATATTTAATCAAAATGAAATATATATATAATCATTCACATGCATTCTTTAGAGAAAACCTAGGCTATTACTAACTTAACTAAGAAGGGTGTACTAACCTTGAGGATTAACTTCAAATCTTGAAGAAAAACCTTCCTTGATTGGAATCCCAACTTGGTGAAGGATGATCCTTGCTTGAAGAAGATCCAAGCTTAAATGGAGAATCCAAACCTTGATTTCCAATCCACTCTCTTCAATCCACTCCTCTGGCAATTCCCCATTCTTCTTCCTCTCAATCTCTCTTAGTCTCTTTTTAGGTTTAGGGTAAAACAAAATCCCCAAAGGTAACCTCCAATGATCGCTCGTAGTTTCCTACGATCGATCGTAAGAGTTACAAAGAGTTTGGCCATTTTTAGAATTTTACGATCGATCATAGATTTTCTACGATCGATCGTAGCCTACGATCATTCGTAAGGTCTGTACGATCATTCATAAATCTGACAATAAATTTCCAGATTTTCCCATTTTGGTATTTCGGCCATAACTTTTGACTCGTTCATCGGATTTTAACGATTCAACTTGCGTTTGATTCGTCATTCGAAGAGGAACAATTCTGGTATTTTAGAATCTTCCAATTCTTCTTTATTCATGGACCAAATTGCTCCTAAAACTAACTGGTCTGGAATTGGGTTTTCAACAGCCTGGGTTTTCAACAAATTCTACTTAGGAGATCCCACTTCTTAACACTTAGAGCACTTCCCACTTTCATTTGACTCCCATAATCATTCCTTAATACTTAATTGAGACCACCTGAACTTCCAAATTTCTCATTTCATAGAAAACAAAAGTTTACAAGGGCTTAGAGCCTTGGCACAAGTTCAAATATATGGGCAAAAGTTTCGAGGCTCTACAGTTTGTGAACCCTAACCCACGAAATTGGAGCTTATATAGGAAAAGGGGAGGTCTAAAGACCATCCTACCCTTAATAAAATGGTTCACCAGACCAAACTGGGCAAAATGTTTGTAGCACCCCGGATTTTTTGGCATGTATTGAAGCTTTAAAGTCATTTTCTTGAATTGAAGATTGGATTTCCGAAGTCATTCAAAATTTCCTTTTTGAATGACGAATCCAACGCAAGTTGAATCGTCAAAATCCGACGAACGAGTCAAATTATGACCGAAACACGAAAGAAGGAAAATCTGAAAATTTTCTGCAAGTTACGAACGATCGTACCAACCCTACGAACGATCGTAGGTGAGCTACGATTGATAGTAGAAGTTTACAATCGATCGTAGAATCTCAGAAATTGGCAAAAATCTCGGTAACAGTTACGATCGATCGTGGGAACTTATGACCGAATGTAGGATATTTATGATTGATCGTCGACATGTTACGATCGATCGTAGATCGCAAACCCGGAATTTTAATTCGTGATTTTTAGGGTTTCTACCCTTTGCCTATAAATAGGGACTTACATTTGGGGGTTTTGGTTTACCCTAAACCTAAAGAGAGCCTAAGAGAGATTAGAGAAGAAGGAGAGAGGAGAGATTGAGGGTTTGCCAAGAGGGTTGAGATTGAAGAAGAAGGAGATCAAGATCAAGGGTGATCTTCCCCAAATCAAGCAAGGTGGTTTCTCCAAGCTCGGTAGCGCCTCCACACACGTTTTTGGAGGGTTTTCCTCACCCATTGAAGGTCGGTACCTTATGCTATCCTCCTCGTCATATTTCTTTCCCTTTATTGTCATGCTTCTCCATTTCCTTGCCTTCACCTAAATGCTTCACATGATATAAGATGGATTTAGTGAATAAAATGTTATATAGATGTTGTGTTGTGATGAATCAAATGGAAGGATATTGTACCAATAATGAACACACATGTATGTTGTGAATATCAACTCATCTAGAAAAGCATGGTATAGGCTTTAACCAACAATGTACACACCACATGTTTGATGAAATGCCAAGGTGAAGAACAATGAATTATAAACTAAGAAATACATGATTTAAAGTATATAGAAATTACTAGGGTTTATGATAGTGTGATTAATTGCTTTCCTTAATGGCATGAATAATTACTTGTGAAATTAATGTTATTCTATGAGTTGTTGAAATTCCAATTGTCATATTTAATTCCAAGTAAAAGTATGTACACAATTCCACGAGCACGGCATGCATGACTTGGTTTACCGGTGTTTTTCAAGAATAAGGATTTTAGAGGTAGGACATCTCTTACAATATGTTTTGCCTCGTTTTTGACAAGAATAAGG
Source organism: Tetracentron sinense (assembly GCA_015143295.1). Classification (NCBI taxonomy): domain Eukaryota; kingdom Viridiplantae; phylum Streptophyta; class Magnoliopsida; order Trochodendrales; family Trochodendraceae; genus Tetracentron; species Tetracentron sinense. Next base: position 17,015,773 of record CM026555.1, on the reverse strand, counting down.
GTATATCATTTAAGGAGGGGTCTCCCCTCCCTTATAAGTACATTTCATAGATAAGAGAGGCCTCCCCTCTCTCGCAAGTAGTATCTCATAGAAAGAGGGGTCTCCCCTCCCTCGCAAGTGCATTGCATAAGAGGGGGTTTCACACCACCCTCCCTCACAAGTTGCATAAGAAGGGTCTCCCCTCCCTCACAAGTGCATTTCATTCCAAGCATGACATGACATGGCATGACAGCCATGACAAGCATGACACGACAAGACAAGGAAAAACAAGAACATGACAAGACAAGTTTTCAAGTACAAAAAGAGTATTTTAAGTCAAGACAAGTGCACGATGATTTCAAGAGTTTTATCGGCTTTTATGTGATGCAAGCATGAATATAAACTGTTTTACTTTCCTGTGGTTACATGAATTGTTTCCTGCTTTATATGTATCGTTATTGTTATCCTATGACTGTTGGTTAGTATTTGGTACCCGCTGAGTATTCCATGCCCAGCCGTACTTCTCATGTCGGTAAGTGGTAGTGGAACGGTGGCTCCTTTTGACATCTATGCTCCTGGCCCATGGGTGGAGGAGGAGTACGTGGAGGAACCTCCTGTAGAGGGCTACTACTAGGTGGTAGATTCGAGGTGATTATGGGTGAGCATGAGAGATTGTGTTCATGTATTTTGGGGGCATGTCCGCACTTTCTTTTGTTGTTCTCTTTTGTATAAACTTGGATCACTGTATATAAATAGAGGTTTAGTTAGGCTTCTGTTGTGTTATGTTATTAATGCTTCCGTTATTTGTCCTCTATCGTATATGCTTCAAGTATTTTGCAGGTCGGGTTGTCAAGTATGATAAGTAGATCATGGAAAGTTGTCCAAGATTCACTCTAACTCATAGGGTGGATTTTGGGTCGCGATAAGTTCGGATTCCCGGTCGACCGGCTAGGAGGAGCGATCGATCGGCCTTTTGAAATTCCTTACTGTTAGCCCATTTTGGATAAAATCTCCACAGTCGGTCGACCAGCCTTGAGGGGCGGTCGACCGGCCTCGAACCCGAAGAACTCTATTGGCCATTTTTTGTCCTTTTTCATGACAGCTAGTCGATCGGCCTTGAGGGACAATCGACTAGGATCCACCAGAACTTGGTGATTCCTCTTGTTTTTCCCATTTTTTCCACTTAGAGTGCTTTCACTCTTCCATTGACTTACCTAGAGTGCTTCCACTCTTTTACCTTGGCTTTAACACCCATATGAAATTATATTTTTGGTTCCAACACCTTTTATTCAGAATACATACACCATAACACATCGAGGTTCCATCTTGATCAAAATCACTATTCATTAACACTATTCACCAACTAGGTGAATGAGTTTCGGGATTCTACAATGACCCCCATAACCTGGTGAGAGTCGAGCCCAATCCACAGCCACGGATGCGTCCAGGATGCTCTGGCCCCATGACCTGATGACCTGAGATAAAACATCATCTCGGCCTGTGCTATCTTACGAGCCATCCAGTTCCTGGTCGAGGAGGTCCCTGATTTGGTTCTGCAAATATTTTGAAACAATTACTATCTTGAATTCTAATTAAAGTGTTATATGATATAATGAATATTTAAATTACTTACAATCATTTCTCCCACCTCAGAGACCGGCAAGCCATCCTTCCTCGTGTGCGTCTTTATCCAGACCGCAACACGGCCAGGAGCTACCAAAGAGGGACTCGTCAATCACTATGGTAGTGACAATAGTATAATAACAAATTTTTAACCCATATGCATCAAATTGTTAAATAAATTATTAAAATTAAATCGAATATACCTCCTCCTCTTTGACTCTGGAGAAGCTCTTTGTACAGGTCGTATGGGGAACCTTTTGGCACTCGTGACTCCTATTCTTCGTGGCACGACCCAAAATACCCCCTATGAGTTAGGGATAATTTAGCTCATGACCGCCGTGTCATACCATCCGGTGATGACACATAAGGCGTACTTACCATCCTCTGAAATACACAAGACACATAATAGCAGAAGCATAAAATTTCTTAAACATAAAACCATATGTATTCTAAGTCCCGACTGTTATGACATATACAAAACACATAAATGTAAAGTGGGCATGCCCACTATCAAAATATACATGTTCTCTCCCTCACCAATAATCTGAATAGGGCCTCCTATCCAGCACTCTAACCTCATGAGGATGATCCATGGTAGGCTCTGGATAATAGTACTCCTCCTCTATCCAAGGCTCAGGAGCACGCTCATCAAAGCCTGCCGAAGATAACAACTTCGGCTGAGCATGAAATACTTAGCATCTACAAACCACTAGATAATAATGTCATAACATAACATGCTTTCATATGGCAGTTCATCAAATACACATGCAAACACTGTAAACAATTGCAGAACTCCCTTTTTACTTATACTGTGCATACATACTGTACATATACATCTATTGTTTCTTTTTCTTATACTTTATTCTTGCTTTCTTATCGTTTCATTTGTTTTACATATGGCTTGTCATTTGGAATCAGATAACAATGCTTACCCTGCTTGTGGTAAGAGCTCACTGTCATCCTTCCAATACATATACTTTTACTTATTGCTTTTACTTGGAATCAGAAGATAATGCTCACCCTACTTGTGGTGAGAGTCCACTATCCTCCTTCCAATATAATTACTTTTACTTGGAATCAGATGATAATGCTCACCCTGCTTGTGATGAGAGCTCACTATTCTCCTTCTAATACAGATGCTTTTACTTGGAATCAGAAGATAATGCTCACCCTGCTTATGATGAGAGCCCACTATCCTCCTTCCAATACAGATGCTTTTACTTGGAATCAGAAGATAATGCTCACCCTGCTTGTGATGAGAGCCCACTATCCTCCTTCCAATACAGTTACTTTTACTTGGAATCAGAGAATAGTGCTCACCCTGCTTGTGATGAGAGCCCACTATTCTCCTTCCAATACATATGCTTTTACTTGGAATCAGAAGATAATACTCACCCTGCTTGTGATGAGAGCCCATTATCCTCCTTCCAATACAGTTGATTGTTCATAGTTTTACTTGGAATCAGATGATAATGCTCACCCTACTTGTGGTCAGAGCCCACTATCATCCTTCCAATACAATTGCTTGTTTATCATCCTTTACTTTGCTCTCTTTACAATTGCTTTGCTTTTCATCTTTTGATTTTCTTTCTTTACAATTGCTTTACTATTTATCTTTTGCTTTACTTTCCATCTTTTATCTTGCTTTTACAATACATGTACACATACAAAAACTTGATCATGCATATATGGTATTCATATACAATGGTGAGTGAACATGGTAGATAATTAGAAACACTTGTTCATATAGCACATGCTTTTCTACTTCAATTAATCTCAATCACATAATTACTTACATGACACATGCTTGAATTCATCATATAACCACTTCATTTAGTTGGTGTTAACCATAGAATCATCATATCATGGCTAATAGGAATCCCTACTACTCTTCATCAAAACACATAGGTTTTCTTCTTGGTTTTCCCCAAAACTCAATCTTTTAATCATACTTTTCTCAATTGAATCATCACACAATTACTAAGTAGTAAGAATACACGTTTTTTATGCTTTGGGTTAAGGCATAGAGGCATCACAAATTAACTCACATCACAAATACAGATTTTCTATCTTACTTTTACAATATGGGTTATGACATTAAAATCTAGTAGAGTGTATCTAACTTTTAAAGGAAGTTTTTACACTTCTGTAGGATTGGAAATCAAGCTTGAGGAAAGCTTGGTTGAAGCTTGAGAAAGCTGAAAATCTGAAACCCCTTTTCCAAAGACACTAACAAAATTTACCTTGGAGAATCCTAAGCTTAAGAATCACTTTGGGGATGAAATCCAAACTTCAGAACACCAAGGAAGCAAGAAGGACTCTTCCTTTGGTGGAAAACACGAACTCAAGAACACCCAAGAACTACCTTAGCATCCTTCTTCTTCCTCTCTTTCAATCTCTCAAAAAAATCCAAGCTTAGGGTTTGTAAACCCTAAGACACGAATTTAGGGTCCTATTTATAGCCTACAGGTTGGCAAAATATCCCAAAATATCTCAGAAACTATCCCAAAATATCTCCCAAGGTCAGTGGAAAAGTTCTGGATGTTTTTACCATCATCTGGATTGAATTTTTCGATGAATTTAAGGCTCCAAGTCACTTCGTCGACAAAGTTGAGTCCCCTTCAGTAATTCGTCACCGAAATTGCATGACAGGGCCCCCGGTTTTCCCGCTTTGGTATTTTGAGCATACATTTTGACTCGTTTATCCGATTTGGATGATTCAACTTGCGTTGCATTCGTATTTTAAAGGGATACAACTTTCATGTTTTACAAATTTTCTAATTATTCTATATTCATAGACCAAATTTCCCTTAAAGCTGACTGGTCTGAAAATGGAATTCAGCAGCCCAGATTTTCAGCAGACTCGTTTCCGGAAATCTGACATTTGACCCATTCTCAACTCAAAATCTGAAAATATGATAAACATGAACCTCAAAAAGGGTTTCGATATCTTTCTAAATATTTAAGAATCACTCGATTCCAATCAGCAGTGATAATTCTAGAGCTCCCTCAAGTTGAGGGTATGTTTAGGCATCCCTCTTCTTCAAAACTTTGATTATGCCTTGATCATACAAGAGGGTCTTTAGGACTTTGATCAAACACCCTTAGAGGATTTTTCATGCTCTTGCCTTGCCAGTGACCCTAACGCATTTCTAACACCATAGGGACACACCACTGTTTCCCTTACCCAAACATACCTACCAATACTTAGGGTCTCTTATACCCTTGACTTGGAAACACTTAGAGTATCTCATACTCTTGTTGTTTCATCCCCAAGCACCCAACAACAATACTTAAACTAATTTAAGCAATTCTTATTATTGCTCATAAACTAAATTACATAAATGGCCCTTGACCTTCACAAGACTTGTGCCCACAGCACTATTCACAACACTATTCACTACACTATTCATAACACTATTCATAGCACTATTCACAACACTTTGAACTTGGTTCCCAGGGTTCTACATTCCCTCTTAGGGTATTTTATACCCTATGCTTGTATATACCTAGCGTATGATTATACTCTTATTTTGAGACATTTTCCCCAAATCAAGAATAATTGAAAGGTTTTAGGCCTTTACATACACTAAGGCAAATGCACTATTCACATGAACAATGAACCTAAATTCTGGGGCTCTACAGCTTGTTAATTAGGGAAAAGAAGTATTGTATAAGTGTGGATGATCATAAGCATGTCATATATATAAGTCAGGTTAAGTGTAGCACCCCGGAACTTTTCGTACCTAATGAATAAGGTTCTCATAGCTAATTGGCCTTTCACGTAGTCCAATTAAGAAATAAAGAAGAATTTAAATTTCTAAATGACGAAAAATGTTCCTTTTCAAAAGACGAATCCAATGCAAGTTGAATCATCAAAATTCGACGAACGAGTAAAAAGTTATCGCCGAAATACCAAGATAAGGAAAATCAGCAAAATGGGCAAAACACAGACCAACCGGTCAACCGCTCTACCCACAGGTCGACCGCTCTCGCACTAAAACTTGTATGGGAGATTTTTTCAGAGAGGGGGTTTTGATCGGTCGACCGCTCTCACCACCGGTCGACCCTTCGCCTACCGATCGACCGCTCCTCATAACCGGTCGACCACTCCTCGAGCATTTTGCATATTTTGGTCTGTTTTGCCGAAATTTTAAGGGTAGGATGGTCATTTAACCACCTCTTTTTCTATATAAGCCCAAATTCGTGGGTTTGGGTCCTCATAAACCCTAAGCTTAAGTTTAGGGAGATTTAGAGAAGCAAGAGAGGGAAGAAACTAGGGTTTTGGTGCAAGGTGGGTTGGATGATCCATTGGAGCTTGGATCTCTTCTCTCAAGCCAAGATCCTTTTTCTTTTAAGCTTGAATCTCATTTCCCTCAAGATCTCCTTCAAGTATCCAAGGTTAGTACACCCTACTAACTACTTTAGTAATAACCTAGGTTTAGTTAAAAGTATGATTGTGGATTGATTGAGTTAATTCCGTTTCTTGAATTGCTTTATTAAACCCCTCAATTAAACAAGATAAAGAAAAAATTGAGTATGTGTGAATGCATGGTTGAGGCAATGGATGCCATATGTTTTGTGGCGAAAAATGGAGGGTGGGCATTATACACATGATGAACACACGTGTATTGTTGATGAAATGCATGAACTAAGAACGCAAATAAATGGTTAGAAATAAGTTGTATACCAAGTGTTTGATAAAATGTCTAAATGGGAAATTAAGGAATTAAATAAGGGCTATGCAAGCATGATTTATATAGTTTTCCTAATTAATGAATTTGATCAAATGCTCTACATGTTTTCATTTCATTACATCCCTCATGACTATGAAAATACAAGAAATGCTATATTTTACTTTATTACCTCATGTCAACATGATATCACCAAGGGTCACACACAAGTACACATGCATGCATGAATCAAGTTTTTATATATAAGTATATGAAAAGAAAAACCAATAACAAGAAATTTGAACTGTGAAACAAGCATGAATGTCAAGGATAGGGCATATCCTAGGATATGTCATACCTGGCTCACAAGTAAACAAGCATGAATGTCAAGGCTAGGGCATATCCCTAAGATATGTCATACCTGGCTCATAAGTAAACAAGCATAAATGTCAAGGGTAGGGCATATCCTTAGGATATGTCATACCTGGCTCACAAGAAAACATGACAGGCAAGAATCAAAAAACATGAAAGGATGATAGTGTACTAAGACCAGGTATGGGCACGAACATCTGTTCCCCAACAAGTATGAGAGGATGCTGGTATGCTAGACCAGGTACGGGTACTAGTATCTGTCTCTAAGAAAAATGACAAGCATGAAAGGGTATTAATGTACTAAGACCAGGTGTGGGCATTAACATCTGTTTCCAACAAGTATGAGAGGATACTAGTATACTAAGACCAGGTACAGGTACTAGTATCTGTCTCCAAGCAAGAATAAAGAAATATGGAAGGGTGATAATATACTAAGACCAGGTACGGGCATTATCATCTGTTCTCATTCAAGCAAGTAAACAAGCAGACATGCATGATTCTCACAAGACAAGAATAATCTCATAAGATGTGTAAGGTAACCACAAGATACATAAGACGCATAAGGAACTCACAAGGTAATTAAAACGAGATTGGTTAAAGCATGAACATAAGGCATGATTTACTATATGATATTCAAGAGTTTACATTCGTTGTTACCTATTCTTGCTTCCGCACTTTGATTTTAGAAATGTAATGATAAACTGTATTATGCATGTTATGTTCTCGTTATTACTATTGTTAGCTAGTAGCTTGTACTAGCTGAGTATTCCATACTCAGTCGTACTTTTATGTCGACAGGTACACTATGCGATATATGGACTCTGGTACCTTGGATCGAGGTAGCTCAGGAAGTGCAGGAGGTTATTCAGATGGTTAGCCAAATATTAGGGGCTTGCCTGTGGCCATAGGGTTGAAATGAGAGAAAGAGAGAGTCATGTATTTTGGGCTTTTCTTTTGGGGATTTTTCATATGAGCTTGAGTGGGTAACTCAAGCAATTGTATCCCTTGTGATCATTGTATTTTATTCAGTCATTGTTTATGTTGACACTTGGAATTACATTTATTCTAAAGAAATTTTTTGGATCACTATTTGGCATGCCTTGTATACTCTTTGCAGATTCGATTTATGGTTAAGTCACGTCGCCAAAGTATCCTAACTTCTAGGGGGTATTTTGGGGCGCGACATTAAGCAATTGTCATATAAGTCTAAGTATTTCATAAGTGCACAAGTCAAGGTGATGATATGATGTTATGCACATATATTCATTCGTACTTTGACTATGTTTTATGCTATTTATTATCATATGTTTATTCTCCCGCATTCTTAATGTCGCGACCCAAAACCCACCAAAGGAGTTAGAGTGAATCTTGGACAACTTATCATGACCTACATGATATACTTGACAAAACACACGGAGCATATACAATAGAGGATAATATAGCGGAAGCATACACTAACATAGCACAACGGAAGTCTAACAAAACCCTCTATGTATATATAAAATCCAAGTTTTATACCAAAGAGAAATTAAAAGAAAGAAGGTGCGGACATGCCCGCCAAAATACATTGGTATAAAATCTCTCATGCTCACCCACACTCACTTAGAATCTACCACCTAATAATAGCCCTCTACGTGAGGCTCCTCCTTAGGTTCCTCGCCATACTCCTCCTCCACCCATGGGTCGGGAGCACATATATCGAAAGGAGCAGTCGCTCCACTAACACTTGCCGACATCAAATGTACAGCTGAGTATTGAAACACTCAGCAAGTACCAAATACTAACCAACACTCATAGTACATAATAATGAAAATAAAGCGGAAGTAATTCATATCATAATAGGAAGGTAAACAGTTTATATTTCATGCTTGCATCACATCAAAGCCGGGAAAACTCTTGAAATCATCGTGTGCTTGACTTGACTTGAAATACTCTTTTCGTACTTGGAAACTTGTCTTGTCATGTTCTGTCTTGCTTATCTTGTCGTGTCATGCATGTCATGTCATGAAATTAAAATGCTCATGCTTGCTTGCTAGGAATTTAAACATGCTTATACGCTTGGGATGTTAGTGCCGTTGAACAACTTGAAGGGAGGGTGGTGTAAACCCCCTCTTTTTGAGATATGAAAATTTCAACTTGAAAGGAGGGAAGTGTAAACTTTACGAAAATGCAATAAAGTAAACATGCATGCTTGGAAGCGCACTAACATCTTGCTTGATGTGTTCTTGTTTTTATCAAAAGTGAAGCAAAACATATCTTAAGATATGCCCTACCTCTTATACCAACCCTTATGTTTCGCCTTGTCATGGTGTTCATGAATCGAGAATGAAACTCTTGTTCTTGAAAAAAAATGATAAACCATGCTTGATTCTTTTATGCATGCCGTGCTCGTGAGGTCGTGTACATGCTATAGCTTGGAAATAAACATGGTATATTGAAATTCATAGTATACAATTCATTAAAATAAGCATTCACTTTACCACATGCTGTTCCAGAAAGCAAGGTAACAAACTAACATAAAACTCTAGAAATTTCCATGCCTTAAATCATGCTTTTCTTGATCAATGATTCATCCAATCCATCCATCATCCATGTGTGTTCATTATTGAAGAAATACCCTTCCGATTTCATTCATTACAACAACCATATGACATATATCGCCCATCACATTCTCCATCCATTCATCCCATCACATTCTCATGCTTGAAATTTGGGAAAAAAACCATAAAAAAAAAAAAAAAAAAAAGGATAAACAGATGAACTACAAGGGTAGCATAGGGTACCGACCTTGAAAAAATGAAGAAAACCCTTGAAAAATGTCGTGGAAGACGCTGCCAAGCTTGGAGAAGGAACTTCACACATGCTTGAGCATTAAATTGAGAAATCCAAGCTTTTGGGATGATATAGGGTTCTCAATCCCTTGATCTTTCTCTCAAATGGGAAGAACCTTTAGGAACCCTAGGTTCTCTCTTCCTCTCTCTCTCAAAATGCTCTAAGTGTTGTGAGTGGGCACCCAAGGCTTGAGCAAGCCTTAAAGACAAGGGTGGAATGGCTAAAAGACCGAAAATGCCCTTAGTCAAATTTCCGCAAGATGCAAAAAACTGAGTGATCGGTGCTCATGGCCGAGTGATCGGTGGTCTACCGATCGATCGGTGATTTTGACTAAGCGATCGGTTGAAAACACCATCTCTGGAATTTTTCTCCATACAATTTTTTGGACCAGTCGATTGATACCGATCGCTCGGTGTTGGACCGAGCGATCGGTCCTCTACAAATTTTGACACTAAGTCCATTTTCTACTCAATTCCACTACTTGGCCTTATCCCACTTCTATTCTAAACCTCTAGGAACATACCTAGGACCTTTCTAAGGCTATGACATATTATTTAATTATTTTATAGCATTCTTACAAAATTCTCAAAGGTTTCCAAATTCTCATTTCATGGAAAATGGAGATTACAAAGGCTTCATGCCTTAACATGCATTCTAAGACATATACAAAAGTTCTGGGGTTCTACATCCTCCCCCCTTATAAAAATTTCGTCCTCGAAATTTGACAATACTTGCTTTACAAAACCAAAACAAAATTACATGGCACATGCAAAAACCTATTCAAACAAGTCTAGGTACTTCACTTTGACTTCAGCCTCGCGCTCCCATGTGGCCTCTTCTCGAGCATGATGTTGCCATTGCACGAGAACCAATGGGATAGTCTTGTTGCAAAGCACTTGATGTCTCCGATCCAATATCTGAATAGGCTTTTCAACCAAAGTGAGATCCTCTCGAATTTCCAACGGTTCAAGGTCTATGACATGTGAAGGGTCTAAAATATATTTCCAAATCATCGACACATGGAACACATTGTGAACTGTGGCCATATGAGTTGGAAGAGCTACCCGGTAAGCAACTTCACCAACTCGCGTGATAATCTCAAAGGGCCCGACGTACCGAAGACTGAGCTTGCCTCGCTTGCCAAATCTCATAATCCCCTTGCTAGGAGATACCTTCACAAAGACTTGATCCCCAACCTGAAATTCCAAGTCCCTACGGCGAGTGTCCGCATAACTCTTTTGATGATCATGGGTAGCTTTCAACCGATCCGGATGATCTTGACTTTATTCACAATCTACTCAATCAACTCAGGACCCAGCACTTTTCTCTCTCCCACTTCATCCCAATAAAGAGGAGACCTGTAACTTCGCCCATACAAGGCCTTAAATGGTGCCATCTAGATGCTCGCCTGGAAGCTATTATTGTAGGCGAACTCCACCAAGGGTAATTTCTCTTCCCAACTGCCCTTGAAATCTAACATATATGCCCGAAGCATATCCTCGATGATTTGGTTTACCCTCTCTGTTTGTCCATCCGTCTGTGGATGAAAGGCGGTGCTAAAGTCTAGTCGGGAACCCATAGCGCTCTAAAAGCTCTTCCATAACCTGGATGTGAATTTTGGATCCCGATCTGATACAATGCTAACTAGCACCCCGTGCAATCGAACCACTTCCTTGATATACAATGTCGATAACTGGTTCGAGTTAAACGTAGTCCGATAGGGTAAGAAATGCACAGATTTCATCAAACGGTTCACCACAACCCATATTGCATCTGAGTTCCTTACCGTACGTGGCAAGCCAACAATGAAGTCTATGGAGATGTGCTCCTATTTCCACTCGGGAATAAGGAGAGACTGTAATAGACCCGCCGGTCTCATGTGCTCTGCCTTCACCTGCTAACACACCAAGCACCGTGCCACATACTCTGTAATATCTCTCTTCATATTTTGCCACCAAAAGTGTCCCTTGAGGTTTCGGTACAGCTTCGTACCCCCAGGATGTACTGTATACTTCGAACGGTGGGCTTCATCCATAATCTCCCGCCTCAATTCTACATCAGCAGGGACTCACAGTCTACCCTTGAATATGATAGCACCTCGGCTAGTCAAAGAAAAGTCTTCACTACCCTTGGCAACTTCCTTGTCCCAGAAAGTCAACAAGTCAACATCCGAGGCCTGCAACTCTCGGATCCGATCTTTGATGTACGGCCAAACCGTGATATTTGCCATCATTGGACTGCGGACGGAAACATTAGCACTGAGGTCCAGACTTGCCAAATCTTCCAATAACTTTCATTCCCGCACCAACATGTGAGCCAACAACCCCGGAGGTCTTCTACTCAAAGTGTCAACCACTACATTTGCTTTGCCCGAGTGTTATTGGATGGTGCATTTGTAGTCTTTCAAAAATTCCATCCAACGCCATTGCCGTAAATTCAGCTTATTTTGGGAAAAGAGGTACTTGAGGCTCTTGTGGTCCATGAACACGTATAACTCTTCCCTGTAAAGGTAATGTCAGCAAATCTTAAGTACGAACACCACTGTGGCAAGCTTTAGGTCATGCATAGGTAATTCTTTTCATACTCCTTTAATTGTCTTGACACATAGGCAATGACCTTCTTGTGCTGCATGAGACCACACCCCAACCCAACGTGCGAGGCATCACTGTACATCTCATAACCACAACACCTTGATGGCACTGTAAGGATAAGGGCCATGGTAAGTCTCTTCTTCAGCTCCGTGAAGATGATCTCGAACTTATCGCTCCATATAAACTTGGCATTCTTCCTGATCAGATAAGTGAGCGACGCTGCAAGGCTGGAGAACCCCTCTACGAATCTCCTATAGTAACCTACCAAACCCAGGAAGCTGCATATCTTAGTGATACTCTTGGGCCTCGCCCAACTCATGACTGCCTCTAACCAAAACTCACACTTGCTTAGTTTGGTATACAGCTTGTGCTCTCTCAGTATTTTCAAAGCAAGGCGAAGGTCTCGCATGTGATCTTCCCGTGTCTAGGAATAGACCAAAATGTTATACAACAAACACTATCAAGCATCTATCCAAGCATGATCAGAACACCCGGTTCATCAGATCCATAAAGGTTGTCAGCATGTTCATGAGACCGAAATGCATCATTAAGAACTCGTAATGTCCATATCAAGTCCTGAATGCAGTTTTGGAAATATCTTCCACCTTGATATTCAACTGGTGGAAACCGGACCGAAGATCAATCTTAGAGAAAAATTTTACTCCCTTTAACTGATTGAACAAGTCATCAATCCTAGGCAATGGATACCTATTCTTTATTGTGACCTTGTTCAACTGTCTGTAATCGATGCATATCCACATCAAGCCATCCTTCTTCTTGATAAATAGCACCAGGGCACCCCATGGTGAGACACTTGGTCGAATGAAACCAAGGTCTTGCATCTCCTCCAATTGAGTCTTCAACTCCTTTAGTTCAATCAGGGTCATCCTGTACGGAGCCTAGGAGATGGGAGCTGTGCCTGGTGCAAGCTCAATCATAAACTCAATCTCCCTGTTTAGGGACAACCCTAGCAACTCCTTTAGAAATACATTCAGGAATTCACTCACAATCGGAATAGTTGAAGAGTCCTTAGCCTCGAGGTTCGCTAAACTTAACGTCGTAAAGCGGGCGATATCTTTACTTCTCAACCCCCAAAAATGAAATGGCTTCCCTTCCACTGGCTTAAAGAGTACCATCTTCTCAAAGCATGCTACCTGACCATGGTGAGCTGCAAACCAATCCATCCCCAAGATGACGTCGAAGTCCTAGAATCCAAGAATGATGAGATTAATTGCCAACTCGCAGCTTCCAACTTGAACTGTACTGCCTCTGAAAATGCTATCTGCTACCACTGTCTTGCCAAGAGGAGTCGAAATGAATAACTCCGGTTCTAGTTGACTAGGCTCTATAGAAAAGCCTTGGGAAAAACTCGGCGAGATAAATGAATGAGTAGACTCGGTGTCAATCAACACTCGAGCTAAACATTCATTGACTAATAAAGTTCCTGAAATTATAACTAGTTAAGTTAATCCATGCCTCAACAACATATGTATAGATATATAACATGTCATATAAGTACACAAAGAATGAGGCACAATAAGACCATCATGGATAAATGAATAACTCTAAACGCGTACCTTGCACTACATCATCTGATGCAATTGCATCTCCCTTTGTTAAGGCGAATACTCGCCTCTGGTGCACCTGGCGAGGTGGAGGTACAGACCGTGCAGGCTGGGAGGATGCCTGATATGATCCTGCTGGGTGAACTAGGGGCCTAATCCCCTGAGGCTGGCCTGGCAAATACCGACTAGGGCAATCCTTGATCAGGTGGCCCTAACGACCACAGTGGAAGCATCCACCTGATGCCTTCCGATAATCTCCTGCCTGATATCTTCGGTCGCAAGAGGTACAGACCTCGTATATGTATGCCGAAGGGGCCGTAGGTGGAGCATACCTCGCTGCCTGAGGTGCAACGCAGCATAGGACTTGGAGAGCGTGAGGTCGTGGTGCCTGAGGCATGTACGGTTGTGGAGCTAGAGGAGCATAAGATAACCTCTGTGGTGGTGCTGGCCACGTATACTGGGGTGGTGCTTTCCAAGTATACTAATATAAGGCAGGCCAAGCCCGCTTCTCCAGTGGTGCAGAGCTGCTGGATTGGCCTTTCGCCAAATCCCTCTTCCTCGAGGTGACCTCCAAGTTGGTCTCGATCAACAAGGCTTTGTCCACCACTTCTAGATAAGTGGCGTGCCTGAAGCCGAGACTCTCTCTATAATGATGTCTCTAAGCCCTTGCTCAAACCTCCTCGCCTTCATTGCCTCGGTGGCGATCATGTGGGGCGCGAATTTCGAGAGCTCCGAGAACTTGGCCTCATACGTAGTCACAGTTATAGAACCCTGCTTGAGATTGATGAACTCCCTCTCCTTTTTCTAAGCTCCAACTAGGAAGAACTTATTGTAGAAGGTATCAATGAACTCTCCCCAAGTCCATGGTTGACCTTACCTGGTCAAATCTCGAGTCCTCAAGGTGGACAACCACCAATGGTGGGCCTCACCCTCTAGCATGAAAACAACGCATGTCACTCTTTCCTCCTCAGTGGGCGAGAGTACCGTGAAGATCTTCTACAACAAGAGGATCCAAGCCTCTGTAGCAAGAGGGTCCACACTCCCATGGAATGCTGGAGGCCTCATTCTCTGAAATACCTAAACCTTAGTTGTGCGATGTGCTGGTGCTGCCGGTGGTGGAGTAGCAGGAGGAGGGGTAGGTGCTGCAGGCGATGGAATAGTCTGCCTAGCAGCTAGCAATGCCAGAGTCTCTACAATAGAGCCGAGAACTTGAGAGAGGTCCAGCTGCTCATCCTCATCTCGAGAAGAGGAAGAAGCTCTTGTATGTGGTCCACGACCCCGTGTGCCCCGCCTCATGACCAAAGTCTTGAGAACAATAGCAACACATTAGTCTAACTTGGAACCATGATTTACCGCATTGATTCAATTTTTCAAAATAGAGCAATCAATAATAGTATAGTACTATCATATTCATCACATCAAGTCTTCAAAGTATTTATAATATTATATTTAAGTGTTCTAACGTTCCTAAGACCCGTACTTGATTGAAGCAACCATTTTAGACTAAGACTAAAGTTTAGCCTTACACTTGGAACATGACACGCTTCCAACTTACTTCCTTCCTAACTTGCTTCCTGACATATGTTCTTGTCAAGTTGTGGTACCAGATTCTAAGTGACTCTACGAGGCCTAAAGCCTAAGCTCTAATAACAAACTTTGTCGCAACCCAAAACCCACCCTAGGAGTTAGAGTGAATCTTGGACGACTTATCATAACCTGTATGACATACTTGATAAAACATCCTGTAAAACACACGGAGCATATACAATAGAGGATAATATAGCGGAAGCATACACTAACATAGCACAGTGGAAGTCTAACAAAACCCTCTATGTATATACATAATCCAAGTTTTGTACCAAAGAGAAATCAAAAGAAAGAAGGTGTGGACATGCCCGCCAAAATACATGGGTATAAAATCTCTTGTGCTCACCCACACTCACTTAGAATCTACCACCTAATAATAGCTCTCTACGTGAGGCTCCTCCTTAGGTTCCTTGACATACTCCTCCTCCACCCATTGGCCGGGAGCACATATATCAAAAGGAGAGGTCGCTCCACTAACACCTGCCGACATCAAATGTACAACTAAGTATTGAAGCACTCAACGGGTACTAAATACTAACCAACAATCATAGCAACATAATAATGAAAATAAAGCGGAAGTAGTTCATATCTTAACAAGAAGGTAAACAGTTTATATTTCATGCTTGCATCACATCAAAGCCGGGAAAACTCTTGAAATCATCATGTGCTTGACTTGACTTGAAATACTATTTTTGTGCTTGAAAACTTGTCTTGTCATGTTCTGTCTTGCTTGTCTTTTCATGTTCTGTCTTGTTTGTCTTGTCTTGTCATGTCATGCATGTCATGTCATGAAATTAAAATGTTCATGCTTATTTGCTTGGAATTTAAACATGCTCATGCACTTGGGATGTTAGTGCCCTTGAACAATTTGAAGAAAGGATGGTGTAAACCCACTCTTTTTGAGATATGGAAATTTCAACTTGAAGGGAGGAAAGTGTAAAACCCCCCCCCCCCCTTTTTACAAAAATGCAATAAAGTAAACATGCATGCTTTGAGGCGCACTAACATCTTGCTTGACGTGTTCTTGTTTTTGTCAAAAGCGAGGCAAAACATATCTTAAGATATGCCTTACCTCTTATTCCAACCCTTACGTTTGGCCTTGTCATGGTATTCGTGAATCGAGAATAAAACCCTTGTTCTTGAAAAAACTGATAAACCATGCTTGACTCTTTTATGCATGACGTGCTCGTGAGGTCGTGTACACGATATAGCTTGGAAATAAACATGGTATATTGAATTTCATAGTATACAATTCATTAAAATAAGCATTCACTTTACCACATGCCGTTCTAGAAAGCAAGGTAACAAACTAACATAAAACCTTAGAAATTTCCATGCCTTAAATTATGTTTTTCTTGATCAATGATTCATCCGATTCATCCAATCCATCCATCATCCATGTGAGTTCATTATTAGAGAAATACTCTTCCCATTTCATTCATTAGAACAACCATATGGCATCCATCGCCCATCACATTCTCCATCCATTCATCCCATCACATTCTCATGCTTGGAATTTGGGGAAAACCCACAAAAATGAAGAAAAATGACAAAAAGATGAACTAGAAGGATAGCATAGGGTACCGACCTTGAAAAAAAAAAGAAAACCCTTGAAAAATGCCGTGGAAGATACTACCAAGCTAGGAGAAGGAACTCCACATGTGCTTAAGCTTTAGATTAAGAAATCCAAGCTTTTCGGATGATCTAGGGTATCAAACCCTTGATCTTTCTCTCAAATGGGAAGAACCTTTAGGAACCCTAGGTTCTCTCTTCCTCTCTCTCAAAATGCTCTAAGTATTGTGAGTGGAGACCCAAGGCTCGAGCAAGCCTTAAAGGCAAGGGTGGAATGGCTAAAAGATTGGAAATGCCCTTAATGAAATTTCTGCAAAACGTGAAAGACCAAGTGATCGATGCCTATAGCCGAGCGATCGGTGGCCTACCGATCGATCGGTGTTTTTGACCGAGCGATCAGTTGAAAACACCCTCTCTGGAATTTTTTCCCATACAAATTTTTGGACCAGTCGATAGATACCGATCGCTCGGTGTTGGATCGATCGATTGGTCATCTTCAAATTTTGACACTAAATCCATTTTCCACTCAATTCCACTACTTAGACTTATTCAACTTCTATTCTAACCCTCTAGGAACATGCCTAGGACCTTTCTAAGGCTATGACATATTATTAAATATTTTATTTGATTTTTTTATAGCATTCTTGCAAATTCTCAAAGGTTTCCAAATTCTCATTTAATGGAAATTGGAGATTACAAAGGCTTCATGCCTTGACACGCATTCCAAGACATACAAAAGTTTCGGGGTTCTACACTTAAGCCCTCATTATGCTATGGATTATGGTACTAACTGAATGCAGGTTATTATAATGTTTACTTGGATTGTATATACATCGTGTGCTTTTGTACTCAGACAGACTTTTGTCTTGACAGGTCTAAAGTAGGAGTACGTAGTGTTGCCTAAGGTTTGAACCCTAGAGGGGGGTGAATAAGGTCTATGGCAAATTAAAATTCTTTTTAATTCCTTAAGCAGAATTACAACTATATAAGTTAAAAGGAATTGAAAATTTAACAATTCTACCAATAATGCAAAACAATTAAGCAAAGAGAAGGGTTAGAGAGATGTAAATATAATGACAACGATGTTGTTCACGATGTTTAGCAACCCGCCTACGTCCCTACCTCAAGCTATACCCAGTAGAGGATTCACCACGATTTATTCCCAATCATCAATCTTCTTCCAGGTAAAGGTCAAACCTTACTACGGAACAATCCTTCCTAGACTTAGTCCACTTTTCGAGTAGTGACCAGACCTTTACAAAGCTTCCGGATTCACGTGCAAGACTCCCACGGATGTCTTGATTTTACAACCTCTTTAAAAAGAGTAGTTTTTGCACTCAGATAATGCTTCTTACACGAGCTGATAAAATGTCTTTAACACTCTCTAGAAATCTCCCAAATATTAGAGTTTAAAAACTCAAGAACTTGAATTTAGGGATTCTAGGTTATAACACAATAGATTTGAAATCTAAGATTTGGAGTAATGGATTGAATGATTGGAAGTGTTAGAGTGATTAATTTCATTCATAAATCAATCATATTTATAACCTTTGTAAAGATATAGCCGTTGGAGACTTCATGGGAACTCAAAGAGTCGTTAAAAACTAGTCGTTGGGCATTTCCCACAGGTAGTCGTTGACGAGTGCACTAGTGCACTGTCCAATCGTCGACAAGTGAAAGTTAAAAATTTTCCTTCAGCTTCTGTTAAGCCCACTCATTGATGAGTGATGAGACTGCAATCCCACTCGTCGACGAGTCTTCTGTTTTTTAACACTGTTTTTTAACAGAAAACTCATCTTTACAAGACTAATAATATGAGAATGAATATCTAGGTCTTTTAGCTTCCCTTTAACAAGATATTTATCATGTTTTAAGTCCTTAGATTGTTCAATTAAATCTTAAAGAATCTATGGTTAATCTAAGTATTGAACAATTCAACCGACTAAACTTTGAGGATTTCTTACATAAATCCTAAGTACTTTCAAAGACTAAATAATAAACTATAAGACCTTTCTTGAGAGTCTTCATCTTCAATCTTGATCTTGAGTAAATTTCTTCTTGAGTTTCAAGATCCGAATTGGACTTTGGACATAATCTTCAATATGCTCAACTTGATCTAATTTCTTTCTTATAACTTGATGGAGAATCTTTCTTGCTTGGTTGCTAGTTTCATCTTTTTGCTTTAGATGATGTGCTAATGTTCTTCATAAGCTGAATTACATTTAAACTCAATAGAACATTAATAACACAAATGTCATTCTATTATTGTGTTATCATTAAAATCAAATATGTTACCTTAGGTCAAAAATCTAAGGCTAACAATCTCCCCATTTTTGATGATGACATAATAATAGAATGAAATGGGTCAAACTCCCCCTCAATATATGACTTAAATAGAATATTTGAGGTAAGGCTCCCCCTAAATATATGCATCAATTAAATTTAAGAATTTCATTTATTTGCATAAAGTTTAGATCATCCATTTATGACAATGATATCATTAATTTTGTTAATTTATCACTTATGACTCCAATAGGAGATTAAGTAAGATTTTAATCATTTCATTACATATTTCTCTCTCATGGCAACATCAAAAAGATAAAACAACTAAGCATTAAAGATTTTCAAGCATGGTACCATTTATTTCAATCAAGTTCATTCAAATTCATAAGATATTCATTTCAAAGCATAAGTCCATACATTCAATCTCTATGCATTCATCCTATAATCAATTAATATATTCAACCATATATCAAATTAAATCATTATTACAAAGCACACATATCATCAAATAGTGAACAAGAATATTCTAATTCCTGAGCTTGTTAGGTAGTTGCTCTGTAATAATCAGTGAGGATACCAAAGACCTACAACACCATTCAGTTGGACATTGTGCAGTGGAACATATTAAACAATTCACATTTCATATCATTTAAGCACCATTCATCATATCATACATTTCAAAGCATATCATATCATAGCATCATTCAATACATTTTCAAGCATGGAAGCATTTCATCAAAACATCCATTTTCATATCAATTCAAATTCAAACATAACATTCAAATCAAATCATCATACACATAATCAAGCAATCAAAGTATATGATTAAACATTCAATTCATTCAAGGAACACTCTTTGGTATCAAACTACTTTGGGTCCAACTAGGTTAGCCTTGGGAAGACTTGTTCCCTTAGGCACTTAAACTTTCCTAATTCTCTTATTTCCAACAAATGTATAAATATTCTTTGAAGTACAAGAGGTAAAGAAATTTTGATTTTTTCTTAAATTGATTATATCCTAATCTGGCTCTACCAAAAACATATTTTTGATTACGTAGTATTGTGTCTAAGGTCTTTTTACCATTGATGAATTTAGTTATGATGCAAGATAAATCATCAACCTTAGCATATAAATTTTCACATTCTTTGTATTCAATGGTTGAGATTATAGGCATAGAAACTAATTTTTCTTTTTCAATTTTTCATTTTTTATTTTCTTCTTTCAAAATCTCATTTTCATTTTTAAAAAATTCATTTTGATTTGAAATGGATGAATTAAGCTTTTTATTTTTAGAAGATAATTTTTCAAATTTATAATATAGTTCATCATATGCTTCTCTTAAATCATTAAAGAAAAGAGATTCATCATCGGAAGAATTTACCTCATCCTCAATGTGTCATGAGGTAAGATTGGGTTGCTCCTCATCACTTGAGCTAGAATCCAACAAGCTATCCTCAGAGTCATCTCATGTAGCTTTCATTGCCATTTTCTTGTATGTTTGACTTTTCTTGAGTAAGGGGCACTCCAATTTGATATGTCCAGGTTTTTTGCACTTGTAGCACACAATGGGTTCTTCTTTTTTGCTTGATTTACTTTTGAAGTACTCTTTAGCAAATTCCTTCTTGTAAGCCCTCTTCTTGAGATTCTTTTTGTATTTCAAAATTTTCTTGAATTTTCTCGCCATAAGTTCAATCTCTTCTTCACTTTCCTCTGAATCCTCTTCACTTTTTTCTTTGTTGTAGCAGGATTTTAGAACATGTCCCATTCTTGGTGTAGGCTCATCTTCTTGGTTTTCTTGATTTCTTATGATTGTCTCATGGGTCATTAAAGATTCGAGAAGCTTATCCATGGGTAGCTTTGTCAAGTCCTTTGCTTCTTGGATAGTCATGACCTTAGGAATCCATTCTTTTGATAGAGACTGGAGGATCTTCCTCACGATTTCTGCATCACTATAAATCTTACCAAGAGATTTCAATTTGTTAATAATGTTAGTGAATCTTGAAAACATAATTTTGATAGATTCATTTTCTACCATTTTAAACATTTCATATTTATGGACTAATATATTGATTTTCTCTTCTTTTACTTGATTAGTCTCTTCAAAAGTAATTTGGAGTTTATCCCAAATTTCTTTAGCGGAGTCACAAGCCGAGACTCTATTGAATTTTTGTGCATTCAATGCGCAATATAGGTTGCTTATAGCCTTAGCATTGAGTTAAATAAGCTTGATGTCGGTTTGTATCCATTCATCCTCATCCTTAGAAATTTGAATTCCATTAATATTTTCAGTGGAGATGTAGGGACCATTTACAATAACTTGCCAACATTTATAGTCCAAAGCTTGAACGACATAAATCATTCTCACTTTCTAATAATTGTAATTTTCTCTATGAAACAATGGTGGTGTAAGGGTAGATTGGTCTTCTCCTAGGATAGTATAAATCTTTTCCATTTTTATCAAAATAAAATCTTTTCTTTAAGATGGTTAAATGTAGAGACCCGAATCTTTTTCATGTTTTTATTGCAAGTATTAGGGATATTATACTCATTGTGATGTTTTACTATTTATATATCTATATCTAATTGTTATAGTGTGATTAAGGCTTAATCAAACTTGTAAGCCGAGGGATGTCATAACACACAATAAACTTTAGGAAGCTCTAGTTTTGGCACCGTTTATTGGAATTGAGTGATTCTTAAACCATTAGAAAGGTATTGGAACCCTCTTCGAGATTCATGTTTAATGTTTTCCCTTATTTTTAATCTAAGCTAAGTCAAAAGTGGGTTTTTCGATGTTTTGTCTGATAGAATTACAGATCAGTCAACTTTGGGGACAATTTGGTCCATAAATAAAAGGGAATTTAGAAATTCTAAAAATGTTCGTTTTCGAAAGATGAATCCAACGCAAGTTGAATCGTCGAAATCCGACGAACGAGTCAAAAGTTATGGCCAAAATAGTAGAGTAGGTCAAAAATCTGCAGAGCACCGATCGCTCGGTCAGAAGTAGCGATCGATCGGTCCAAAACCGATCGATCGGTATCTATCGACTGATCCAAAATTTTGTATGGGAAAAATTTTCGAAGAGTGCTTTTTTGACCGAGAGCTCGGTCAAGAGCACCGATCGCTCGGTTGAGAACCAATCGCTCGGTCCTTCGTATTTTTGCAGAATTTTAGTAAGGTCCTTTTGGTCTTTTTGTTCTTAGACCTTGGGCCTATAAATAGAGATCCTATTTCGGGGTATTAGAATATTCTACCTATTTCTAACCTAATTTGGCAAAAAGGGGGAGAAAACCCTAGGATTTTCAGAAAAAACTTTCTTGGGGAAGAAGGTGATAGCTTGGATAGTGCAAGGAGAGCTTGGAAAGCTTTCCCAAATCACCTCGGGAGCGTTTTGAATCCAAGGGAAGGATTCCTGAGGTCGATATACTATCCTAATCAACTCTATTTTAATGTTTTGTGAATATTAATATGATAGGAATGATATAATAGAGATTAAATGCATTTTTCCCAAATTTTCTATGAAGTAAGCTAATTATTGAAGGAAATATGGATGGAAATGTGGATTGGATGTGGATAGAATATATGAAGGATGGCAAATGTATGGAGGATGGGATTAATATGTGGATGTGAATGGTGAATTGATTGTATGGATGAATTATGGTTTGATGAATGCTTGAAAATATAAAAGGGAAATGGATTCATATTATGCGTACTCAAGGTGTTTGTGAAAATGTTTGTGAGGATAAATGCTATTATACTCTTATGAAATGGTAGTAAATTGATTTTGAATTGTAATATGAATTATGATAAGATATGTATATGTAATGGTTTGATAAGTATGCCTAATTACTTGCATGGAAATTGATAGTCAGGAAGGTAAGAACTTAGAGGAAAATCTCTCAAACCGGGAATTCTCTAACTATTTGGTATGGGACAGTATAGCGGAGTTTCCATGGTGGGAGATCAGAATCTAAGCAATTACCAACTCGAATGTTAATTTCGACACTTAAGCATATATGCACTTGTATGTTAAGACGAGAGTCTCACAAGTCACACATGTGGACCACAAGCATGAGCATGGCATACGTATGACATTCTGAATAAGTATAAGCATGACATGGTCCGTATCCGCCAAGAACGGCATGTCAACCATTTGATTCTTAAGCATGGTCCGTATCCGCCAAGAACGGCATGCCAACCATATGATTTCTTAGACATGGTCTGTATCAGCCAAGAACGGCATGTCACATCATTGTATGATCTGAATAAGTGCATAAGCATAAGCATCTCACAAGCACGTGGTCTGATAAGCACGTGGTCTCATAAGCATAAGTAGTTCATAAGTATATTGTCTTCTAAGTCAAAGATTCTCACAAGTACACGAGTCAAGGTAATGATATGATGTATATGCGCAGACGTTCTTTCGTACTCTGATTATGTTATTATGTTATTGGATATGTTTCAAACCAAGTGCAAGTATATTATTATTGTTGGTTGGATTTTATATACACCGAGTACTTTTGTACTCAGCCGGACTTTTGTCTTGGCAGGTTTAGAGTAGGAGTACACGGCAGAGCCGTGGGTTAAGGAGACTTTCATCGAGGAAGCAGGAGAAGGTGAGCCCATCGAGGAAGGAGCCGGAGTCTTGGGTGGCTACACCTCTTAGTTTATGTTTTGTTGGTTGAGAGAGTTTTGTATTAGACTTTCAGATGATGTTGCTTAGTAGACTTTTTTATAGTTGTGTATTTCATACCTTTTGGTTTATAGTGAGTTATAGATGTTGATCGTAGACTTATGCAGGTTGGTTATAGCTTATATATTAAAATTTTATTACTCTCATTTTTGGAGACTCGTGTAGTAGCCTTGTATGCATAGATTTTAAGCAGGTTTAAGTAATGTGACGATTCCAAAGTCCTATTTTAGCCTTGTAGGATTTTGGGGTCGTTACATTAAATCTTTTAAAAACAGAGACCTAGGCTCTAATACCAATTGTTGTCCAAGGTTTGAACCCTAGAGGGGAGTGTAAAAAGGGTTTATGGCAAATTAAAATTCTTCCTAATTCCTTAAGAGGAATTTCAACTATATAAGTTAAAGGAATTAAAAATTTAGCAATTATATCGATAATGCAAAACAATTAAGCAAAGAGAAGGATTAGAGAGATGCAAACACAATGACAACGATGTTGTTCATAAGGTTCGGCTACCTGCCTACGTCCCCGCCTCAAGCTATACCCGCTAGAGGATTCACCACGATTTATTCTCAATCACTAATCTTCTTCTGGGTGAAAATCAAACCTTACTAGGGAACAATCCTCCCTAAACTTAGTCCACTTTTCGGGTAGTGACTAAACCTTTACAAAGCTTCCGGCTTCACGGAGAAGACTCCCACGGACGTCTTGATTTTACAATCTCTTTGAAAAAAGTGGTTTTTCACTCAGATAATGCTCCTTACATGAGATGATAAATGCCTTTAACACTCTCTAGAAATCTCCCAAAGATTGGAGTTGAAAAGCTCAAGAACTTGGATTTAGGGATTCTAAGTTATAACTCAATAGATTTGAAATCTAAGCTTTGGAGTAATGGATTGAATGATTGAAAGTATTAGAGTGATTAATTTCATTCATAAATCAATCTTATTTATAACTCTTGTAAATATATAGCCGTTGGAGGCTTCATGGGAACTCAAAAAGCCGTTAAAAACTAGCCGTTGGGCATTTCCCGCAGGCAGTCATTGACAAGTGCACTGGTGCACTATCCATTCGTCGACGAGTGAAGGTTAAAAAATTTCTTTCAGCTTCTATTAAGCCCTCTCATCGACGAGTGCTGAGACTGCAATCCCACTCGTTGGCGAGTCCTCTGTTTTTCAACAGAAAACTCATCTTACAAGATTAATAAAATGAGAATGAATTCCTAGGTCTTTTAGCTTTCTTTTAACAAGATAGGTATCATGTTTTAGGTCCGCAGATTGATATTCAATTGGGTCTTAAGGAACCTATGATCAATCTAAGTATTGAGCAATTCAACCGACTAAACTTTGAGGATTTCTTACATAAATCTTAAGTATTCTCAAAGACTAAATAATAAACTATATGACCTTTCTTGAGAATCTTCATCTTCAATCTTGATCTTAAGTAGATTTATTCTTGAGCTTCAAGATCCGACTTGGACTTTGGCTAATACCCGAACTAAGAATGGACAGACATATTAGCATCATCGCATACTTTAATACGAACATACTAGCATCATTTAATTCTTTAACTAGTGTAACGCCCCAAAATACCCCCTAGGAGTTTAGGGATATTTTAGGGGTCACACTACGTACCTATCAAACCATCCTGTAATGCACAAGATAAAATACAGTACTAACAACGATAATCAGAGCGCGGAAGCTAAACATAAATGCGGAAGCGTAAACTAACTTTTTCTTTTCTTCTAAGATTTCTAAAATAGTATTCCAAGTTAACATAAATACAAGACATGTCTAAGTCTAAGGTGGACAGACCCACCTATCAAAATATCAAAATACATAAGACCCAACACTATCTCGCTCAATAGTCACCCCCGTGGGGCCAATGGTCTAAGTCTCTCGCCTCCGCCTGAGGCTCGACTACTAGATCCTCATACGGTTCTTCCTCCCCGTAGTCCTCCTCTATCCAAGGACCCTGATCACATATGTCAAGAGGGGCTCGTGCACCTGCCGACATGAAAGTACGGCTGAGCATGGAATACTCAGCGAGTACACGCTACTAGCAAACCATAACGATAATAAAAGCACACAACAGTAATACCATACAAAGCAGTAATAGCATCACCAGAAAAATAGCATAAGGCATGGTAAAATGCAATAATACTAACGTGTGTGCATGAATGCTAAAACTCCGATAAAACTCATGCTTGAAATCCCATGTCATGCCTCGGTATGCCTCGTGGAAATCATGTATGCATGCATGCGTGAATGCATGATCATCATATTGTAAACTTTCATCTGGTAACTTGTGAGCCAAAGGCTAGCACCCGGATCTCCCTGGGCTGCCAACCTCCTTGATATGCAATGCACGTGTGAGCCAGAGGTTAGTACCCGAATGTCCCTGGGCTACCAACCTCCTTGATATGCAATGCACTTGTGAGCCAGAGGTTAGTACCCGAATGTCCCTGGGCTACCAACCTCCTTGATATGAAATGTTTGGTTTTCTTGTGAGCCAGAGGCTAGCACCCGAATCTCCCTGGGCTACCAACCTCCTTGACAATAGGTGATTTTTATTACTTGTTTAGTTTTCTTGTGAGCCAGAGGTTAGCACCCGAATCTCCATGGGCTACCAACCTCCTTGACAATGCAATATTTTCTTGTTGGTTATTATATGCACATGCTCTTGAAATCTCGGTTCATGCTACCATGCGTGCTCGTGTACGTGTCAATAGTGACAATCATGATAACGAGGATAACCAAGATATGGCATTACAATTCAATTCATGATATGAACATAGGTAACTTAAGTAGTTTGCATTACATTTGATCAATTTATCATTTATAGGAACGCATGCATAAAACTCATTTCTATATTCTTCATTGAGATCATTTATTCATAGTTTAGGTATTTTGTCAAACACTTTCATACATTATTCCTTAGTAGTTTATCTCCTTCTTTTTAATGCATATTTTCCATTCAATCACACAATGGTAAGTTTGTTATTTGTACAATGCTCATCCTCCATTTTCCAATCCACAACCCACACATCATACATCACACATTCGGCATCCAATCGCTGTATCCAACCTCCATCCAAGCATCCCTACCCTTTCTTTATCTTGTTTATATTTATTATAGATGACACATTTTGCAAGGAATAAAACATACTAACAAGAATCATATTTCATAAGGAAAACCTAGATTTATTGTTAGGGTAAGTTAGTAGGGTGTACTAACCTTAGATCAAGGCTTGATCTTGACGAAACCTTGAAATAGAAGCTCTATTTTGAAGGAGGAAGCCTTTGCTTGAAGGGGACTTGAGTTGGAGAAGAAACCCCTTTCAAAACTGCCGTAGGATCGCTGCCCTAGCTTGGAGAATGAGTCCCCACACGAGCTTGAGCCTTGAACTTGAAGCAACTCGAGTTGGGGTGAGCTAGGGTTCTTAAACCCCCCTTGATTTCCTTCCCAAAACCAAACCCTAGGTTAAAGCTTCCTTCTCTTCTCTCTCTATCTCTCAAAATCTCTCAAATGTTGTAAATGATCCCTAAGACTCGGGCAAGCCTTAAGAAGAAAGGGTTTAACCCCCAAAAGATGAAAAAGCCTTTAATGAAATTTCTGCAAAACGCGAAGACCGAGCGATCGGTGTTTAAGACCGATCGATCGGTTGCCTACCGAGCGATCGGTTGATTGACCGAGATCTCGGTCAAAAATCAACTCTCTGGAAAATTTCCCCATACAAATTTTGACCGTGCGATAGCTACCGATCGATTGGTTATGGACCGATCGATCGCTGACTGGACCGAGCGATCGGTGCTCTGTATGTCTGGACTGTTTTGACCATATCTTTTGACTCGCTCGTCGGATTTCGATGATTCAACTTGCGTTGGGTTCGTCTTTCAAAAACGCACATTTCTGACATTTCGGAATTTCCAATTTCTCTCTTATTTATTAAATAGACTATGAGGAAGGCCAATTAGCTACGAAAACGGTATTCATTAAGTATAGAAAAATCCGGGTGCTACATTCTCCCCCTTACAAAAATTTCATCCCCGAAATTTGGACGATACATACATGCACAAAATCAAAACAAAATTACAAGCCATATGTACAAGTCTATTCAAACAACTCGGGATACTTTGCTTTGACTTCGGCTTCACGCTCCCACGTGGCTTCTTCTCTTGCATGATGTTGTCATTGCACGAGGACTAGCGGAATAGTCTTGTTGCGAAGTACTTGGTCTCTTCGATCCAAAATATGAACCGGCTTCTAAACCAAAGTGAGGTCCTCTCGAATCTCAACTGGATCAAGCTCGATGACGTGAGAAGGATCTAGGATGTACTTCCGAAGCATGGAGATATGAAACACATCGTGGACTGCCGCCATGTGAGCGGGCAAAGCAACACGGTAAGCAACTTCACCGACTCGAGTAATGATCTCGAACGGACCCACATATCTCGGGCTAAGTTTGCCTCTCTTCCCGAATCGCATAACACCTTTGGTCGGTGAAATCCTTACAAACACAAAATCACCGACTCGGAATTCAAGATCCCTCCTTCGGTTGTCGGCATAGCTTTTCTGTCTATCTTGTGCGATCTTTAACCTCTCCAGGATAAGCTTGACCCTATCCGCGGTTTGTTCAATTAACTCGGGGCCCAAAATCTTTCTTTCTCCCACTTCATCCCAATACAACGGGGATCTACAACTCCTTCCGTACAAAGCCTCGAAAGGCGCCATTTGTATGCTTTCTTGATAACTATTGTTGTAAGCGAATTCCACCAAAGGTAGGTGATCTTCCCAACTTCCCTTGAAGTCTAGCATACATGCTCGGAGCATATCTTCAATAACCTGATTCACCCTCTCGGTTTGCCCATCGGTCTGTGGGTGGAAAGCTATGCTAAAGTCTAACCGGGAGCCCATTGCACCTTGAAAACTTTTCCAAAACCTGGATGTGAATCTTGGGTCTCTATCCGACACAATACTCACTGGCACCCCGTGTAATCGGACTATTTCCTTGATGTATAGCTCCGCTAACTGATTGGAGTTGAATGTAGTCCGGTACGGTAAGAAATGAGCGGACTTCGTGAGTCTATCGACAACTACCCATATAGCATCGGTCTTCCTAACTGTCTTCGGCAACCCCACGATGAAGTCCATAGAGATATGTTCCCATTTCCACTCGGGAATAGGGAGAGACTGCAAAAGACCCGCCGGTCTCAAATGCTCTGCTTTCTCCTGTTGGCACACCAAACACCGTGCCACATACTCCGTAACCTCCCTCTTCATGTTTCGCCACCAAAAGTGACTCTTGAGGTTCCGGTACATCTTTGTCCCCCCGGGATGCACTGTATACTTAGACCGGTGAGCTTCGTCCATAATCTCTCTCCGAAGGTCTGTATTGGCTGGGACACAAAGCCTTCCCTTGAATGTAATAGCACCTCGGCTAGTGAGAGAGAAGTCCGTACTACCCTTGACCACTTCCTTATCCCGGAAAGCCAACAAGTCGGTGTCTGTGGCTTGATACTCCTGGATCAAGTCTATAAGGTACGGCCGAACTGTAACATTTGCCAAAACCGGACTGCGGACAGAGTCATTCACACTGATGTCTAAATTTGCCAAATCTTCTAACAATCTCCATTCTCGCACTAACATGTGAGCCAACAACCCCGGTGGTTTCCTACTCAAGGCGTCTGCCACCACGTTTGCTTTTCCCGGGTGATATTGGATAGTGCACTCATAGTCTTTTAAGAACTCAATCCAACGTCGTTGTCGTAAGTTTAACTCTTTTTGGGAAAAGAGATACTTGAGGCTCTTATGGTCCGTGTACACATAGAACTCCACCCCGTACAGATAATGTCACCAAATTTTGAGTGCAAACACGACCGCCGCAAGCTCCAAGTCGTGAGTGGGGTAGTTCTTTTCATGCTCTTTCAACTGCCTTGATGCATAGGCAATGACTTTCTTGTGTTGCATTAGGACACACCCAAGTCCGACGTGCGAGGCATCACTATACACCTCATACCCAAAAGGTCCAGATGGCACAGTAAGGACAGGGGCTGTGGTGAGGCGTTTCTTCAACTCTTGGAAACTTACTTCACACCGGTCACTCCAACTGAACTTTGCATTTTTCCTTGTCAAATAAGTGAGAGGTGCAACCAGACTGGAGAATCCCTCCACAAATCTCCGGTAGTAGCCTGCCAATCCGAGGAAACTACGTATCTCTGTGACGCTCTTGGGCCTCTCCCAACTCATGACTGCCTCAACCTTGGCTGGATCTACAGAAATGCCCTTGACCGACACCACGTGTCCAAGAAATGCGACCTTCTCTAACTAGAACCCGCACTTACTCTATTTGGCATATAGCCTATGCTCTCTCAACATCTCCAGAGCAAGGCGGAGGTCTCGTGCGTGATCTTCCCGTGTCTGGGAATACACCAAAATTTCATCAATGAATACAATCACGCATCGATCCAAGTAAGATCGGAACACCCGGTTCATTAAATCCATGAATGCCGCCGGTGCATTCGTCAGCCCAAAAGGCATGACAAGGAACTCGTAATGCCCATACCGAGTCCTGAAAGCCGTCTTCGGAACATCTTCCGCCTTGATCCTTAATTGATGATACCCCGATCTAAGATCAATTTTGGAGAAGAATCTCGCTCCCTTCAGTTGGTCGAACAAGTCATCGATCCTTGGCAAGGGATAACGATTCTTGATAGTTACTTTGTTCAACTGACGGTAGTCTATACACATTCTCATCGACCCGTCTTTCTTCTTTATAAAAAGGACCGGAGCTCCCCACGGTGACACACTTGGTTGGATGAAACCAAGTTGTTGTAACTCCTCAATTTGCTTCTTCAATTCTTCAAGCTCTATCGGGGCCATTCTATATGGGGCTCTTGAAATCGGAGCGGTGCCCGGAGTAAGCTCTATAGCGAACTCAATCTCCCGATTCGGAGGTAACCCGGGAAGTTCCTCCGGAAACACGTCCAAGAACTCACTCACGACCGGAATGGCCGAGGAGTTTTGTGCTTCTGGGTTTGCTATACTCAAGGCTGCGAGGCGAGCAATGTCCCTCTCTCTTAATCCTCGGAAGTGAAAAGGCTTACCCCCTTCCGGCTTGAAATTCACCATCTTTTCAAAACACGCAACATGCCCGTGATGGTTTGACAACCAATCCATCCCTAAGATGACATCAAAATCCAAGTCTTGAAAATCTAGGACGATGAGATCGGCTAACAGTTCATTCTCCCCCACTTGAACCACACTATCCCTGAATATCTTGTCCGTATCAACTGACTTGCCGAGTGGAGTTGCAATGGTCAACTCCTGCTTTAACGGAGTAGCCTCAGTCAAAAATCCATTCGCGAAACTAGGTGACACAAAGGAGTGAGTGGATCCTGTGTCGATCAACACTCGGGCGAGACACTCGTTCACTAATAAAGCGCCTGTGCGATTAAGTAGCTACTATTAGTAGATTTCAAACAACAACAAGCATCATACATAGGTAACCCTTAGTATAAATAATCACATAATAAACCATAGAAATTTTACACAACTTAGACTTTGGAATTTTTTGCATACCTTGCACGACATCGTCGGATGCACGTGCGTCTCTCTCCGATAGGGCGAAGACTCGGCCCTGGGTGGCTGGGTGAGGAGGCCGGGTAGACTGTGAGGCCCTCGAAGCCTGAGAAGAGCTAGGCTGAGATGTCTGCCAAATCGGGGGTCTGCTCCCCGAAGACTGAGCTGACAATTGACGTCAGGGACAATCTCTAACCATGTGACCATGGTCACCACAATGGAAGCAACTTCCTGAAGCCCTCCGGCATTCTCCTACTGGATGTCTCCTTCCATAAAAAGTGCAGACATCATGCAAATAGGAGGAAGGAGCATATCCCGTAGCTTGAGTAACTGCGGGGCGAGGAGCATATGAGGTAGCCGGGCGAAAGGCCGGTGGAGCAAAAGGGCGGGGAGCCTGTGGTGCCGAATATATCCTCTGTGACTGAGCCGGCCCTGCGGACTAATACAAGCTAGTCTTTGCTCTTTTCTCCCCTGAACTACTCGACTGTCCTTTCTCTATTCCTCTCCTTTTAAAGAACTCTTCGGAATTTGACTCGGCCAACAATGCCTTGTCCACAACTTCTGAATATGTCTCATGTCGGAACATTGAGACACGATCCTTGAGGTAGGCCTTCAACCCCCTCTCGAATTTTCGGGCCTTCATAGCCTCGGTAGCTATCATGTGTGGAGCAAATCGAGATAGCTCTGAAAATTTGGCTTCATAAGCCGCTACGGACATATTACCTTGCTCTAAGGTAATAAATTCCACTTCCATCTTCTCTCTCATTCCGACCGGAAAGTATTTCTTGTTGAAAGCTTCCAAGAATTCCTCCCAAGTCCAATTTTGACCTTGCCGGGTCAACTCTCGGGTCCGAAGTGCGGATTTCCACCAATGGTCGGCCTCGCCTTCAAGCATAAAGGCGGCCCAAGTGACCCTTTCCACTTCCGTAGGTGCCAATACCGAGAATATCTTCTCGAGTTGCCGAATCCAACCCTCGGAGACAAGTGGATCAATGCTTCCACAAAAAGTTGGAGGCCTCATCCTCCGAAAAGCTTCTATCCCGGCTTGGGCTCGGTTAGGAGGAGCCGGTACAAGTGCTGCATTAGGCGGAGTGGCCAGTTGCCTTGCCGCCAACATAGCCAAAGTCTCGGCTATGGATGCGAATGCTTGGGCAAAGTCGGGTTGATCATCACCCGATGGAGCATCACCTCCATTACCCCTCGTGTTGTACCCGCGACCCCGGGTATTGCGTCTCATGATTTCTCCTGATAACGACAATACAATATGAGTCTAACTTGGATACGCACTTAGTACAAATTTCGCAATTCACTCAATACACATTCATCAAGCATATTTAATAAGTACAACACAAATAATGTACACATGGTATATAACACAATAGCATAACATACAATCCGTGTTCCTAGCGTAGGACTCTATGTTCGGTTGAAGTTCAACCCATTTTGACTAAGACTAACTTGTTAGTCTATACTTGGAATACAACTCTCTAAGATGATTCAAATACCTTGTTCAATCATCCAAGTGACCCTAGGGACTCTAATGCCTAGAGCTCTGATACCACTCTGTAACGCCCCAAAATACCCCCTAAGAGTTTAGGGATATTTTAGGGGTCACACTACGTACCTATCAAACCATCCTGTAATGCACAATATAAAATACAGTACTAACAACGATAATCAGAGCGCGGAAGCTAAACATAAATGCGGAAGCGTAAACTAACTTTTTCTTTTCTTCTAAGATTTCTAAAATAGTATTCCAAGTTAACATAAATACAAGACATGTCTAAGTCTAAGGTGGACAGGCCCACCTATCAAAATATCAAAATACATAAGACCCAACACTATCTCCCTCAATAGTCACCCCCGTGGGGCCAATGATCTAAGTCTCTCACCTCCACCTGAGGCTCGACTACTAGATCCTCATACGGTTCTTCCTCCCCGTAGTCCTCCTCTATCTAAGGACCCTGATCACATATGTCAAGAGGGGCTCGTGCACCTGCCAACATGAAAGTACAGCTGAGCATGGAATACTCAGCGAGTACACGCTACTAGCAAACCATAACGATAATAAAAGCACACAACAGTAATACCATACAAAGCAGTAATAGCATCACCAGAAAAATAGCATAAGGCATGGTAAAATGCAATCATACTAACGTGTGTGCATGAATGCTAAAACTCCGATAAAACTCATGCTTGAAATCCCATGTCATGCCTCAGTATGCCTCGTGGAAATCATGTATGCATGTATGCGTGAATGCATGATCATCATCTTGTAAACTTTCATCTGGTAACTTGTGAGCCAGAGGCTAGCACCCGGATCTCCCTGGGCTGCCAACCTCCTTGATATGCAATGCACGTGTGAGCCAGAGGTTAGTACCCGAATGTCCCTGGGCTACCAACCTCCTTGATATGCAATGCACTTGTGAGCCAGAGGTTAATACCCGAATGTCCCTGGGCTACCAACCTCCTTGATATGCAATGCACTTGTGAGCCAGAGGTTAGTACCCGAATGTCCCTGGGCTACCAACCTCCTTGATATGAAATGTTTGGTTTTCTTGTGAGCCAGAGGCTAGCACCCGAATCTCCCTGGGCTACCAACCTCCTTGACAATAGGTGATTTTTATTACTTGTTTAGTTTTCTTGTGAGCCAGAGGTTAGCACCCGAATCTCCCTGGGCTACCAACCTCCTTGACAATGCAATATTTTCTTGTTGGTTATTATATGCACATGCTCTTGAAATCTCGGTTCATGCTACCATGCGTGCTCGTGTACGTGTCAATAGTGACAATCATGATAATGAGGATAACCAAGATATGGCATTACAATTCAATTCATGATATGAACATAGGTAACTTAAGTAGTTTGCATAACATTTGATCAATTTATCATTTATAGGAACGCATGCATAAAACCCATTTCTATATTCTTCATTGAGATCATTTATTCATAGTTTAGGTATTTTGTCAAACACTTTCATACATTATTCCTTAGTAGTTTATCTCCTTCTTTTTAATGCATATTTTTCATTCAATCACACAATGGTAAGTTTGTTATTTGTACAATGCCCATCCTCCATTTTCCAATCCACAACCCACACATCATACATCACACATTCGGCATCCAATCGCAGTATCCAACCTCCATCCAAGCATCCCTACCCTTTCTTTATCTTGTTTATATTTATTATAGATGACACATTTTGTAAGGAATAAAACATACTAACAAGAATCATATTTCATAAGGAAAACCTAGATTTATTGCTAGGGTAAGTTAGTAGGGTGTACTAACCTTAGATCAAGGCTTGATCTTGAAGAAACCTTGAAATAGAAGCTCTATTTGGAAGGAGGAAGCCTTTGCTTGAAGTGGACTTGAGTTGGGGAAGAAACCCCTTTCAAAAACGCCGTAGGATCGCTGCCCTAGCTTAGAGAATGAGTCCCCACACGAGCTTGAGCCTTGAACTTGAAGCAACTCGAGTTGGGGTGAGCTAGGGTTCTTAAACCCCCCTTGATTTCCTTCCCAAAACCAAACCCTAGGTTAGAGCTTCCTTCTCTTCTCTCTCTATCTCTCAAAATCTCTCAAATGTTGTAAATGATCCCTAAGACTCGGGCAAGCCTTAAGAAGAAAGGGTTTAACCCCCAAAAGACGAAAAAGCCCTTAATGAAATTTCTGCAAAACGCGAAGACCGAACGATCGGTGTTTAAGACCGATCGATCGGTTGCCTACCGAGCGATCGATTGATTGACCGAGATCTCGGTCAAAAATCAACTCTCTGAAAAATTTCCCCATACAAAAGTTTTGACCGTGCGATAGCTACCGATCGATCGGTTATGGACCGATCGATCGCTGACTGGACCGAGCGATCGGTGCTCTGTATGTCTGGACTGTTTTGACCATATCTTTTGACTCGCTCGTCGGATTTCGATGATTCAACTTGCGTTGGGTTCGTCTTTCGAAAACGCACATTTTTGACGTTTTGGAATTTCTGATTTCTCTCTTATTTATTAATTAGACTATGAGGAAGGCCAATTAGCTACGAAAACGGTATTCATTAAGTATAGAAAAATCCGGGGTGCTACAACTAGTACCCAAACTATGAAATGAACGGACAAATTAGTATCTTTTCATTTTTTAACTAGTACCCAAACTATGAAATTGACGGACATACTAGCATTTTTCATTATACTTTAACTTAATTTAGCAGAGTTGATCATTTTTTCTTGAGATTGGGTAATTAGTGGCTTACCGGTCTAAGCACACTATACCCTTCCAATAACATCCTTGTTTACTCTTTTACTTAGGATCAGATGAATAGTGGTGTACCAAGTCTAAGTACACTAACATCCTCCCAATAATATCTTTTTCTTTCTTTCATCTTCTTTACTTTACTTTTCAGATATCCGTACTTATACAAAACTTGATCATGCTATTTCAAGTGCTCATATACCATTTGCAAGTGACATATAGGCAATAAGACTTCAATAACATGACACTTGCATTTCAATTCCCAATTCATAGTTCTAAACATGCACTCATATAATTTAAACACATTATTCCTTCTATCTAATATGCTCTTTCTCAAAATCAATACATCATGTCTTCTTTTTCATCAATGATTCACCACATGAACAATTCAATAGAGTATAACAAACACATTGTTTTTATCATTTCTTTCAATAAAGAACACTTCTAGATCATTTATTAGAGTTTAACTACTTCAATTCATCATCCACATGCTTGCATTTTCATTTCTCATGAAGGAATCACAATAAGGTTGAATGATGGAGGGTAAACTACAATACAACATAGACTAACATGTTTTTCATCTCAATTTAAACTAAGAGATTACAACAAAACTATTTCGTAGAGAGTATCGACTTCAAATCATCAATAATTATGACTTCATTATTACTTTATGTGTTAGTCTTATAACAAAACCTCTTAGTGTAGAATATCCACTTCAATTTATCAAACAAGCATGCTTTTGAATTCATATTTCTAATTAGGGCATTATAACAAGTATATCTAGTAGCGAGTAATTGCCACTTTTTATTAAAAAGCATACATTCAATCATTTCTAATTAAAGAATTCATAACAAAACTAGTTAGTAGAATGTATCTACCTCACAAGACTGAATTCATGTAGTCTAGAGCTTGAGAAATGTTGAAGAAAGCTTGAGAAGGCCAATCCAAACTTGTTCTTGCTTCTACCAAAGATTTTCCTAAGAAAACCTGAGTTTTCCTTCATTTCCTAATCAAATTGGGTAGAAAGATTTAGAATATCTAAACCCACGAAATAGGCTTTATATTTATAGTCCTAGGGTTAAAAACCTTCAAAATCCAGACTTAACCCATTTTTTAAAAAATCTATCTTCAAGACTTCGTTCAAACGAAAATATTTTTGCTCAAACGAAAATATTTTTGTTCGAACGAAAATATTCGTTCGAAAGAAGTTCACCTGTTTCAAACGAAAATGACTGCTAAATTTCGTTTAAAATGTTATTTCCTGGCTTCGCTCGAACGAATTGGAATTTGTTCAAACGAAAGTTCCAAAATTCCTTTTTTTATTCCATTTTGTTTTGTTTCTTCCAACCTTTATACTTTTTAATCATTTCAAGATAAATTTAAGTTAAAATATTCACCAAGTGATTTTATTAACATTGGGTACGACCTACATTTTTTATTTTGACCATTTTACCCTTTTTGACGCTTAGACCATTTTCCCATTTTTCCCTTAACTCTTTAAACATCTATAATGCCTACCCTTAATGGGTATAGGATTCACATGGTGAAATCCGGGTCTCTACATGGGTTGGCGACGGAGATTGCTTACCAATCTGTGAGTTGTCCCCATCTTGATGCTATTCACCTCAAGCGGCCTATGAGGCTGCTTCTTTCCAATGACAGGCTCTATGGAGGGGGTTTCTAAAACTAAATTGTGATGAGACGTTTTATGGCTCAGATGGCACAATGAGGATTGGAGTAGTAGTTAGGGATCACAAAGCTGTCAGGTTCCCAAAGCTATCCAGGAGACTTCTCCTCTTGTTGCTGAGGCCTTTTCCATTAAGGGAACCCTAGAATTGGGCAAAAGAAGAGGGTAGTTCTAGTTTACTATCAAATGTAACACACAAGTAATGGTAAGCGCGATCAACAACGGATCCCCTCCATCAGTGATGGAGGTCCGTCCAATCCTTGAGGATATCTCCCCACTCTTAAACCTTCTTTCATTAGTGGAAGTTGTGTCCATTCGTTGTCTGACGAATTCAACAGCCCATAACCAGGCTCAGAAGGCTATTTGTCAATTTAGATTGGTTGAGAATTCGGGGTTTGTTGTTCAGGTTTAGGGTCTAAACCTTCCTTTTAGCCCGAGTATCTCTGTTGTGGGCAGGAGTGGTTCTTAGCCGCATCAGTGTTTGGTTTCTGTATTCTGTTTTTCCATTATTGTCATTAACCAAAAACAAAAAAGATACACATGCAATTGAATTTTCTTATATTCAATTGTAATTGGTTGTGATCCGACCTCGTTGTTATATATCTTCTTTGATCTATAGATTGTCTTTTGGGGGTAAGGGTTCTACGTGCCCAATGTAGGTTTGTAACTCCTCCATTATTTTGATCAGGTAAAACTCGTAACCTCCTATTTGGATCCTTAGAAAAGAAAAGTAGAAGAAAATCTAACTTTCCAGCGTTTGCCAAGTGGTTATAATTTTTTTGTAAAAAAGGATAAAATTAGTTCCTAATTTTCTTCTAAAATATTGATTTCATTTTTCTTTTAGAAAATTTGAATTTGGAGAGAAAACTAAGAGGAAATTTTCAACTTTATATGTTGTTCCAAATCCCAACTACCACCACCACTTTTATTGCTGCCACCTCTGCTACCTCTCCTATCATCTTAACCTACCACCACTACCACTACCACTATCACTATCACTACCGCTACCACCACTGACAGTATCACGAAAACAACCACTGCTGCCACCACCACCTCCACTTGCCACCACCATCACCTCTCACCACTACCACCTCCACTAGCCGCCATCAAAACCACCATCGTCGTTGCCTATACCACCTCCGACACTCTCTTCATGGCCTCTTTTTTTTTTTTTTTTCTAGCAACCCAGTAAGGGCAAAAAGTTTTTTTTTTTCCCCTTTTATTTTATTTATGTCTTTACCATTTTTTTCCATTTTCTAGGTAAACAAACATAAGGTAAAGGCCATGCAAATCCCCAACCCCTCTGGCGGATTGTTTCATTTTTTTAAAAAAAATTTCAAGCCCTCATGCCAGGTTGCCCTTAACCAAGGCAAATTGTATCCAAACATGCCTAAGGGAGTGTTTAAACTTTAACGTGCCCGTGGGCCACAAACGATCACCCTGATCGTGACATGGCAACTGTTTGATCAACATAACTATTATTATTCACTCATCATCCAACATCCTAATCAATGGTCCAAAATCAGGGTATTTATCATCCGATTTTTCTCAGAGGTTCATCTTTTCCATGGACGGTTCTGATCTATCAGAATACCATGAACTATACCATACTTGTATGATTGAGCAAGTACTAATGCGCGCCAACTAAGTGCTGTTTGGCAACGAATGATCTCCGGCGGATTGTCACGACCATTCGTCCAGCAATGTTTGCATGGCCTTGGTGGTGGCACTATTTTTGTATGTCTTTTGATCTATTGTAAAAGGGTAGTTTAGTCGCCAAAGTCTTAGTGGTATTTTTGTAATAAGGGAGTATGACTCCACCAGCACATAGGATGTTTCCTTCTGCCAACTGGTAAAAAGTTTATTTTCCACCTTGTAGAAGAGGTGGTAGTTCACTTGAGTGGGTTGTCTTTGCACCATCTTTGATCACCTGCTCCCCTAGTGTCTTTTATTTCCAGTACCTGTATAGTGTCTTGTAACATTTCCCTTCATGCAATAATATTGATCTTTGCTTCTTTCTTGTGCATTGTGGTGTGCTTTACTCTTGTTCTTAGGTAACTGTTTGAATAGGCTGACTTGATCAACGGATTGATCAAGTGCCGCACGGGATTTACCTGGCAACGTAAATTGCCCGTGACAGTTGGTATCAGAGTAAGGTCGTGACCGTGTATTCAAGGCTAGAAGACATGGCACAGGGGACATGAGGGCGCACTAACAAGGATCGTCTGGACGATTTGGAAGCCCAGACAGCACAGATTGATGGGATGTTGCAAACCATGGTACAGATGGATGACTGAGTAAGCAACATGGAACAAGGACACCAGGAATTGGTCGGATCAGTAGAGACCTTGACCGAGGACGTGAAGGGGACAGTGGATGCTCTCCAGGCCAAGATTGAGGAGCTCTCAAACCGGTTGAATGTGCTTACCATGACAGTTGGTTCTCACCCTCATGGCCCTACCGAGACATATAGTCGAGTGAAGGTGCTAGAGCCTCGCTCGTACAGTGGTGCGAGAGATGCAAAAGAGCTTGAGAATTTCTTGTTCGACATGGAACAGTACTTCCAAGCCATGAGACAGGAATCAGAAGAAGACAAGGTCTCAACAGCAACAATGTATCTATCGAGTGATGCCAAGTTATGGTGGCGTATACGATACGATGACATTCAGAATGGGAGATGCATCGTGGATTCTTGGGCGGACTTGAAGCGGGAGTTAAAAGCTCAATTCTTGCTCGAGAACGTGGAGTACATCGCTAGGAGGAACTTGCGACAGTTGCATCAGGCAGGCGCGGTGCGAGAATATGTGAAGCGGTTCTCGGCCCTCATGCTAGACATCAAGGATATGTCCAAGAAAGACAAGATGTTCTATTTCATGGAGGGTTTGAAACCTTGGGCACAGACCGAGTTGCAGAGGCAACGTGTTCAAGACTTAGCTTCAGCACAAGCAGCAGCAGAGCGTCTGAATGACTACTCCACAAATGACCCTAACAAGAAGAAGGCGACCTCGACCCATACTAGCCACAATAAATCTTCTCGACCTTCAAATGGGAAGAAGCATAGCAATGGCAAGTCTGGGCCGACCAAAGAAGCTTCAACCTCAAATGGTTTAGGTTCCAAGCCGATGCAATGCTTCTTATGTGGTGGACCACACCGAGTAGCTGTTTGTCCGCAGAAACAAGCCCTCAATGCCCTACATGCATTAGTGAGTAACTCGGCTATGTACAAGGAGCTGTCCGAGAGTGATGATGATGAGGAAGAGCAGCCTAGGATGAGAGCCATCAGGTTGCTAAATGCTCTTAAGACTCAAGGTGATGAGAAGGTGCCACAGTCAAAAGGGCTCATGTTCGTTGATTTGAAGATCAATGGGAAGGCCACCCAGGCCATGGTGGATACGGGGGCGACACATAACTTTGTTGCGGAAGGAGAAGCTAAGTGACTGGGATTGAAGCTGGAGAAAGATTCAAGTCGCATCAAAGCCATGAACTCAGCAGCGAAGCCCATTCACAGGGTAGCCAAGGGGGTGCCTATTGAAGTGGGAGCTTGGTCAGGAAAGACCAACTTGACAGCGATTCCTATGGATGACTTCCAAGTCATTGTGGGGATGGAGTTCTTATAGGAATCTAAGGCCGTGCCAATGCCATACCTGCGATCGCTGTGCATCTTTGGTGACTCTCCATGTATGATTCCAACAGTGGCAAGCAAAGGTGGAGAGAAGATGCTTTCGGCTCTACAGCTTAAGAAATGGTTGAAAAATAGAGAGATGACTTACTTGGCTACATTGAGGGAGGAGTCTCAACTAGAGCAAGATCCAATTCTGAAGGAAGTGACCGAAGTATTGGCGAAGTTTGCTAGCGTGATGCCTGATAAGTTGCCAAAGTCCCTTCCTCCTCATCAAACAATTGATCATGAGATAGAGCTTGTTCCCGGGGCTAAGCCGCTTGCAAAAGCCCCTTATCGTATGGCCCCTCCGGAGCTTGCAGAACTTCGGAAGCAACTTGATGATCTCTTGGAGTCAAGCTTCATTCGCCCCTCCAAGGCACCATTTGGGGTACCAATCCTCTTCCAGCGCAAGCATGACGGGAGTCTGAGGCTTTGCGTGGATTACCGAGCGCTAAACAAGTTGACCGTGCGGAACAAGTATCCTATTCCGTTGATTGTCGATTTGTTCGACCAACTTGGGACAGCCAAGTACTTCAGTAAGCTTGATTTACGATCGAGCTACTATCAAGTTCGCATCGCGAAGGGCGACGAACCTAAGACGACTTGCGTGACGAGATATGACGCATTCGAATTCATGGTGATGCCTTTCGGTCTTACCAACGCACCAGCTACCTTCTCAACACTGACGAACCAGATATTCCATGAGTTCTTGGACAAGTTCTTCGTGGTCTATTTGGATGATATTGTGGTGCATAGCTCAACTCTTGAGGAGCCTGTTGAGCATTTGCAAAAGGTGTTGGCCTTGCTAAAGGAGAACCAATTGTACGTGAAGAAGGAGAAGTGCTCATTTGCGCAGGAGCGCATTAGTTTTCTTGGCCATGTGTTGGGCGAAGGAAAAGTGAGAATGGAGGAGAATAAGATCCGATCTATTCAAGAGTGGGAGCCACCCATGACTAGCACCGAGCTGCTATCTTTCTTAGGCCTTGTGAATTACTATCGTAAGTTCATTAAAGGCTACTCAGCAGCTGCAGCACCATTGACTGACCAACTTAAGAAGGAGCATGCTTGGGTATGGTCAAGGGAGTGCCAGGAAGCTTTCGAGAG
Source organism: Tetracentron sinense (assembly GCA_015143295.1). Classification (NCBI taxonomy): domain Eukaryota; kingdom Viridiplantae; phylum Streptophyta; class Magnoliopsida; order Trochodendrales; family Trochodendraceae; genus Tetracentron; species Tetracentron sinense. The sequence continues at coordinate 16,973,730 of CM026555.1, read as the reverse complement.
ACTGAAGCTTACTGTGGCCCAACATCCTGTTCTTGCACTACCAGACTTGGTGAAGCCTTTTGAAGTACAGACTAATACGTCAGACTATGCTATTGGAGGAGTGTTGGTGCAAGAAGAACATCCGGTTGCTTATGAGAGCCAGAAATTATCTGAAGCGGAGCGTCGCTACATGGCTCAAGAGAAAGAGTTGTTTGCCGTGGTGTATTGCCTTCGGGTGTGGAGGCATTACTTACCTGGATCGAAATTCCGCTAACAACGCAGAAGAAGCTCACGTCCAAGCAAGCGCACTGGCAAGAGTTGCTAGCGGAATTTGACTTTGAGTTAGAATACAAACCGGGTCGGTACAACAATGTTGCCGATGCCTTAAGTCGCAAAGCGGAACTTGCGGCCCTCAAGAAAGTGATGCACAGGAGTGTGCAACGGGTGCAGTCTACCATGCATGATAAGATCCGTGAAGGGTTGAAGACCGATCACCAGGCAAAGGTAATTTGGCTACTAGTTGAAAGTGGCAAGACTCGTCGCTTCTGGATCAACGATGGACTTCTTTACACAAAAGGAAGCCGCATCTTTGTCCCAAGGATGAGGGACCTAAGGAAGGATCTTATAAAAAAGTGTCATGATACTCTTTGGACAGGCCATCAGGGATGGCGTCGCACATATGCCTTGCTAGAACGGGGTTACTACTGGCCTCGTATGCGAGATGATGTTGCAGAATACGTGAAGACTTGTCTTGTGTGCCAACAAGATAAGGTAGAAAGGAATAGGCCTCTTGGGCTCTTAGAGCCATTACTTATCCCTAGGAGACCATGGGAGAGTGTCTCCATGGACTTCATTTCGGCCTTGCCAAAAGTGGGGGAGTTCGGGTCGATCCTGGTGATAATCGACAGATTCTCAAAGTATGCTACTTTCATCCCCTCACCTTTGCACTGCTCAGCAGAGGAAGCAGTTTACTTGTTCATGAAGAATGTGGTGAAATATTGGGGTGTGCCTCAGAACATTGTGAGCGACAGGGACTCAAGATTCACGGAAAAGTTCTGGTCAGAATTGTTCAAACTTTTCGGGACCAAGCTCAACTTCTCAACAAGTAGTCATCCTCAAACTGATGGCCAAACCAAGCGTTTTAACGCTCTCTTTGAAGAATAGCTTCGGCACTTTGTCAGTGCCAATCAAAAGAATTTGGTGAACTTGCTCGATGTCGCTCAATTTTGCTTTAACTTACAACAAAGCTCTTCTTCCAACAAGAGCCCATTCGAGCTAGTAACCGGGCAACAACCACTAACGCCGCATACAGTCGTTGTCAGTTACCAAGGAACCAGCCCCAGCGCATACAAGTTTGCCAAAGAGTGGAACAAGAATGCAGAGATTGCCCGAGCATACCTTGAGAAAGCCGCTAGAAGAATGAAGAAATTTTCAAATCCGAAGAGAAGGCAAGATAAGTTCAAGGTGGGAGACTTAGTGTTGATAAAGCTTAATCCAGTTAACCTGAAGTTCTTTCGTAAAGACAACAAAAACTTAGTTCGCAAGTACGAAGGACCATTTCCTATCACTGAAAATGTGGGAAAAGTTTCCTACAAGGTGAAACTGCCTGAGTCATTTCGCAGATATCACCCGGTCTTCCATGCCAGTGTGTTAAAGCCGTATAATGCAGACAATGAAGACCCCACTCGCAACACTCCAAACCGGCCTGCAGCTACCGTAACGACCGTACCCCAAAGAAAAGTTGAACGTATTGTTGCGGATCGTCATGTCCAAGCATCACCGACCTAGTCTTCCATGGAGTATTTGGTAATATGGAAAGGGCTATCCGACGCCGAAGCTAGTTGGGAACTAGGCGTCACCCTTCTCCCCTTCGCAGATAAGATTGAAGAATACTTAGCGAACAAGTCGACGAGGGCGTCAACTTAAACAAGTGGGGGAGTATGTCACGACCATTCGTCCAGCAATGTTTGCATAGCCTTGGTGGTGGCACTATTTTTGTATGTCTTTTGATCTATTGTAAAAGGGTAGTTTAGTCGCCAAAGTCTTAGTGGCATTTTTGTAATAAGGGAGTATGACTCCACCAGCGCATAGGATGTTTCCTTCTGCCAACTGGTAAAAGGTTTATTTTTCACCTTGTAGGGGAGGTGGTAGTTCACTTGAGTGGGCTGTCTTTGCACCATCTTTGATCACCTGCTCCCCTAGTGTCTTTTATTTTCAGTACCTGTATAGTGTCTTGTAACCTTTCCCTTCATGCAATAATATTGATATTTACTTCTTTCTTGTGCATTGTGGTGTGCTTTACTCTTGTTCTTAGTTAACTGTTTGAATAGGCTGACTTGATCAACGGATTGATCAAGTGCCGCACGAGATTTACCTGGCAACGTAAATTGCCCGTGACAGGATGCCCGAGTTCCCATTCAGGGCCACTCTTTGCACGCATAGTAAGCATTTAAAAGTTCAAATCATAGCCAATTGTGATTGAATTCAATCACATATGGCACAACAACATTAGAGAAGAGCAAAATGGTAGGAAAATTCAAATTCAAATTTTTTGCTCTCCTCTAATGGTGTTGTGCCATATGTGATCATTTGGCACAACACCATTGGAGAAGTGCAAAATGATGGGAAAATTCAAATTCAAATTCAAATTTTTTTGCTCTTCTCCAATAGTGTTGTGCCACATATGTGATTGAATTCAATCACAATTGGCTATGATTTGAACTCAACATTTAAGTAGGGGAGTGATAGCATACATTGCACATTCACAACTCCCAAACTCGTCACATGTCTTCTGTGACCTTCATTAACTGTGGTTAAGATTTACTCATCTTTAGGATTAAATATCTAACCTTAATATTTCAAAAAAATTAACCACATGAGTAAGTGAATCATAAGCAAGATTAATTTTTTTAATTATATTTTCTTAAAATTAAAAACAACAGAGTATTTCACCAAAAAAAAATGTGTGTTAGTTACATGATATCATTTCAAAAAAAAGAAGTTAGGCTTCGTTTGGTTGCATTTCTGTTTTTAAAAACAAAAATTTGAAATTTTTTACACAAAACATGTTTGGTAATTATATTTGGTAATTCTGTTTTTAAAAATTAGTAACAAATTTTTTAAAAATCAAGATAAAACAAAAATGGAAAACATGAATTCACCACCACCACCACCACCACCACACAACTACCCACCACCCACCACCCACCACCACCACCACCACCATACCACCACCACCACCCACTACTCACCTCCACAACCACTACCACAATACTACCACTACCACCACTAACATTATACCACTACCCACCACCCTCCACCACCACCACCACCCACCAACATACTACCACAACCACCCACTGCGCACCTCCACATTACCACGTTCACCACCTTCATCACCATCACCACAACACCACCACCACCCACTATGCACCTCCACACCACCACCACACTACACCACCCACCACCACCAACACACAACCATCACTCACCACCACACTACACCCACCACCACCACACAACCATCACTCACCACCACACTAAACCACCACCACCCACCACTACCACCACCCACAAAACACGATATTTTGTTTTCCTTTTTTAAAACAAGAAAAAAAAATTACAGTTGTTTCCTACTAAAAAAATTGAAAATAGAAAGTTATTTCCAATTTTTAAAAGAGCAGCGCTTAGCAGACCCATGGGTCAGAGATATGGGGGAAAAATCGGCACAGAGGTGAGAAGTGTTTAGATTATAGATACGAAAGTAGGAGCGAGCCTGACGGCTTCCTCGTCTCTCCGGGAACGGTTGCATGGGAGCTTATCGACTGAAAGGGCCAAACCAAAGAGGATTGATCCCCGGAAGATAGAAAGCAATATCGGAATGCTTAAAGCGCTAGTTTAAGCACTAGAGTCGGGAGCTGCAACAGGCTTGCTCTTTTGTCTTTTGTTTTGGATAGGCTTAACTGCTGCAAGCATCAACAATAGGCAAGGAGCAGCGAATATTCAGCAGAGGTTCCTATCTTATCTCCATTTCCACATGTTCCTTTTAACAACCATTTAACCCTGGTTAAGCTTAACTAAATTAAAACTAAGATTTTGGTAATTTTTTTTTTCAAAAACCATGGATGGATTGCTTAATCATATGGGTGAGTGAATACTAACCAGAGTAGGTAAGTATTTAAAATTGGGCGTGGACCAATGAGAATCGGCTATTCCATTATGAAATGGGAACCCAGGTCCGTCAACTATTTTCCTTCTTAAAATAGAAAGTAAAAACAGAAAAACGAAAGTGTATCCAAACGGCCCCTTCCCAACAAATTGTGCTATCATTCCACTAATTAAATGCCTTACCAATACCACGTGTCGTATCAAAAGTGGGGCCCGAGATGGGAACTCGGGTATCGGCCAGAGATAATCCGTTGCCCGTTAAAAAACCGGCGCCACTCCCATTGTTCATTTCCTTGAGTTAGTTTGTCCATCAGGGTTTTGGGTTTTGGGTTTTAGGACTCTCTCTCTTACTCTGCCTGTCTGTGTTCTTCTTCAGAGTTCAGGGCCACCACAACCATCAACACTCCCTTTAATAGTAACCTGAAAAGGACAGAGAAGATGTATGTATGTATAGTTTTTGCTTCGGAACAGTGAAGAGAATCGATTCTAGGTTTTTTTTTTTTTTAAATTTATTTTGGTTGAGAAATAAGAACAAATATGTGGTATCTGTGCGTGTTCTTCCACCGATTGTTGGATTACAGAAGACCTGAAGTCGAATCTCTAGCGAAACTCTTTGGGGTTTTCGGAGACGGAGACGGTGATTGTTGTTTGGAATGGAGGCTTCCAGAACAGCACCACCCTGATTCTCCTTTCCATTTCATTCACCTCCCTTCCGAAGACTTGGCCAGAAGCATCGCCAATCGAAGTGAGTTTTTCCCCAATTTATATTATATTATATTCTTCGAGAGATTCATGTACACATACTTATACTCTTCTGTTTTTTCTTGTCTCCTAATTTTATCTAAAATTCATAGTTCCACAGTATATAGGAAATAATACATGGCTCTCATTATGGATAAAAGAAAAAAAAAGCTAACATGCTATGCTAGGCATATATATATATATATATATATATATATATATTAGCGTTTTTTTTTTATTGATAATGAGAGCCATGTATTAATCAAAAGAGAGCTACAAAGAAAAGAGTTTACAAGAGCTTAAACCCAAGAAAAAAAACAAGGTATAACAGAATAAGCAAAAGAGCAAGCACCAATTAGGATGCCTGGTATTGAAGAAAGGCATCCTATCAGCCCAATACCATTCTCCGATCCACCCTCTCCTGCTGAAAGGCTGGTCATCCTAGAACCAACAATCGGGTACGAGAGAAAATACGATGGGGGAAGAACGAGAATGCTCAAAGACTCTCATGTTTCTCTCTTTCCATATTGCCCACAAAATAACCCCAGAAAGGACCACCCAAATTGCCTTCTACGCACTATTCTCATTAACCAAAGTCGAGAAGGATAAGAAGTTGTAAAGGGAAGACACAATCCACTCTTACTCGAGATAGGAAATAACCCTAGATTACACTCACAATGGGGCGATGCAAGAGCAAACGATCCACCGACTCTTCCACTTGAAGGCATAGTAAACAACGGTTAGCCAATCTAATTAATACTAATTAATGTTAATTTTTTTTAAAATTAATATTTTATACATAGAAAATCTAAATAATATATTTAAAATAATTAAAAATTATTATTATTATCGGATCGGATTTTAATCGGATCGGATTCCACCGATCCGATCCGAAGCCGATCCGACGGATCACATATAGGGTCCAAAGTCCGGCTAATCGGATCGGATTCGGATCGGATCCGGATCATGATCCGGTCCATTGACAGCCCTAGACCCAGATCATCAATTTCTCAATCGTTCAAGTCGCGTCTCAACTTTGCGCACCATACGACCCCGAATCCTGCAACTCAAAATAATCCCTCACTAGAGCGTCCCTATCTATCACTAAACAGAAGATAGTTCCAAAGTCGTTCTTTAGTTTTGTAGATCTGCACCAAATGTCTTTCCAAAAGCGAATCTTAGATCCTCAACCTACATGGAACCTAAAATAATGCACAACTAGATCGGCGACAACCATAATACCCTTTTCCACAAGCCTATCCTGTGAGATTTCTAGATCACCCGGGGGACCCAACAGGATTCCTCACCATATTTAGCCACTACTACTAAATGCCATAGACACCCACGATGCACTTCGAATCTCCAAACCCATTTTCCCAATAGAGCCTTGCTCACTAGAGTTAACGATTTCAGATTTAGACTCCTAGAGCACTTAGGACGACAAATGCTATCCTAAGCAACTAAATGATAGCGAAAACTATCACCCTTCCCATTCCATAGGACATCGTGTTGCATCTTTTCAAGGGAGTGGGCTACTGACCGAGGGATGGTGAGGGTGAACTTGAAGTTAGTGGGAAGGCTGCTAAGGACTCTCTTAATCAGGGCTAATTTCCCTCTTGATAAGCAAGCCGATTTCCAACCTGATAGTCGATTGGCAAATCTCTCTAGGACCGGTGCCCACACCGACTTGGCCTTAAAGCCCGTGCCAAGCGGCATACCAAGATGGATCGATGGCAGGGATCCCACCTTACACCCTAGACAAGAAGCTAAGGTCTCTACATCCCTCACGGCTCCAACACTCACAATTTTTGACTTGGCCAAATTTACCCTTAAGCTTGACACGACTTCAAATCATCTGAATAAACATTTGACAGCTAACAAATTTTGACACGAGGCTCTACAAAAAATTAATGTGTTATACGCAAATTGGAGATGAGATATGCGCAAATGGTCCTTGCCTATCGAATATCCATTGAAAATATGGCCATCAACTCTGGATAACATCCAACTCAATGCCTCTTAAGACCATAACAAAGAGGAATGGAGAAAGAGGATCTCCTTGCCTCTACCCCCTAGAGCTCTGGAAATAACCCTTTGGGCATCCATTGATGAGAATGGAGAAGGACATTGATGAAATACACGCCTTCATCCAGTGTTGCCATTTAGGCCAAAAACATCTTGTCAAGTTTATAGTCCAAGAACTCCCAGTTGACATGATCGTATGCCTTTTCCAAGTCAACTTTACATAGAATGCCAAACAACTTTGTCCTAAGTGGCCTTCTAGGATATCTCTCTATTCGCAGGAAGGGGAGGGGGGGGGGGGGGGGGGGGGAGACTCTCTAACAGAAGCCCGTCCAAATTTGGGCACCATGTTTCATTCTCCTTATACAGATCATTATAGGAGGAAATGACGCTTTCGGCGATCTCTCCTTTACCTTCCTTCCAGACCCCATCCAAATTTGGGCACCATGTTTCATTTTCCTTATACAGATCATTATAGTAGGAAATGACGCTTTCGACGATCTCTCATTTACCTTCCTTCCAGACCCCATCTAGCCATCTACCCTCAGCTTGGAAATGAAATTTCTTTTCTTGTGGGAGTTGGCTACTCGATGAAAGAACTTTGTGTTATGGTCGCCCTCTTTTAACCACTGAACTCTCACTTTCTGTTTCCAACTGATCTTTTCTTAATCGCAGAACATTCACATATTCTAACTTTTTTGCTTCCTTAACTCGACATTCTTCAGTAGATAGGGATCTCGATTCCTCAATGCTATCCAAGGCACCAATGTCACTGAGAATGGATGTTAATCACTTAATCTGACCTGGACATTACCAAAGACCTCCCTGTTCCAAAGCTTTAGTTTTGTCTTTAGAGATCCTTATAGCTTGGTGGTAGTCTGTGGGCTGTGGGCATTAACAGAATGTTAAAAATACAAATGCCCTATTTTCTTAATAGGATTGATTTTTTGTTTGTTTGGTGCATAGTTGCATGGAGGCTCTGTACAAGGTGGGAAGCTCGTTTTCTAGCCTCGCTTCCATCATGTCCCATTTAGTGGTCAAAGGGGGCTATTTATATAGGAAGTGATTCGATAGACCCGAGTCTAAAGCCTAGGGTGTAGATCTTGAACAAGTATTGTTGAAGGTATGGCTGACTATCCTAATATAATGGGAATGAGGCACCTATATCCCATTTCTTGTTTCCGTTTCCTATGAATTTTTTAAGCCTTGCTGTCGCTTTGCTTCTCGTTTTCGCTTCTCGCTTTCGCTTCTTGCTTTGATTGGTTTGGTGACTAAAATTAAACAAAATGGTAAAATTGGAAGGGGAAGTTTTGACGAAAATATTTGCAATGTTTTTCTTCTGTTTTGTATCAAGAATATGTTTAAGGTGCTGAACTTTTAGTAACTTTTGGACTTGTGACTTATTTGGGTGGAGGATGAGCTACAGATTTAGAACAATGCTTCAAATGTTGAAGGAGATTATTTAAGGTGTGGAACACTAAAGTGCATCTCTAAACTATTTTGGAAGAAGACTGTATCTAGACCGGAGATTAGTTGGAGGGAGACTGATGAAGTAAGCTAACAAGAACACTAATCTCTTCAATTATGTACTATGTAGCCGGTTTAAGGATAACAAGTAGCATTGTAGTTATTTACGGATGAGTGATTTTGTCCCTTAAAGAGGAAATTGGCAAAGCAATGGTGGAAATTGGAAAACATCTTCTATTCAATCGAAGTTGAAGACCCCAAATGTTGGTCTTGATTTACTTTTCAAGATTATAAACACTTCACAAAATACAGCCATATTAATTTTCTTTTGATAGGGAAATGAAAAATAGGAAAATTGAAAAAACAAAAAAGTGGAAACTTTTTGGAATGATAATTACCTACGTCAAGAATCTCTATATTTATAGCTTATTTCTATCCTCAAAAAGGCACATGCTATTACAATTAACAATATTGTTTGATTAAAATAAAATAGCAATAATTTAGAGACAATTTTTGATTTGCAAACTCACAGGTATACTTGTGAAGGGAATCTATGAACTTTGGGGAGAAGGCAGTAGCTATGAAGAATTGGAAGATACTATAAAAAGTTATCCAGATGACAGGAAGCTACCATACTTGACTCCTGAAAGCACATTCAAAATCACTGTTGACAGCTTTGGCAAGGTGATCGGCTTTCAAGAGCAAAATGAACGTATTCAGGGGCTCGCATACATACCATTCAAGGTTTGTCTTCTTCTTTCATTGGAATTGCGGGTAAATGTATATTTGAATCTCTTCCTCCAGTGAAACACTGATTTAGAAGTGCTTGGCTCTTAGTTCCCAAATGTGAATGCAACTTGGATACTGAAAATGCTCCTGATTCCGGTTTATGGATGAAGGCGATGATTGATGATTTCATGCACAACTGCCCATGATATTTATGGGCTGTGGAGCCAGTTTTTGTGCTCATGTAAGCATCTTATTCAACTGTTAGGTGTGGTCTTGGGATGTTTTTCCTGCCTTACCAATTCCAGAATATACACCTCTAGGCAAGCCCTTGTGCAACAATTTTGTTTTCTATCTTCTCAATAATGTTTGAAGGATTTATCATGCTACCTGGTTGATTCTTAATCATCTTGGAATATAAATTGCATTTGGGTTCGTAATCCATAATGATAATATAATTGTTGAAATTCATATTTTCAAGAAAAATCAACATTTCAACTTATGGACATGTTCTTACATTTTTGCATGTTTTCGAAGTCCTGCTAGATTTTCAATTCGTTGTTGCACTATTATGTCAGTTGAAGCTAGTTGCACACAGTATTTGTTTTATCATGGTGATTTGTGATTCTTTTTTACTAGCACAGACATGAGCATGTGTGACACTGTAGGGGTATTGTCGTGGGACTTATAAAGGGAAAAATGTGGACCTTTTGTATTGTAATACATTTAAAATATTTTATTGACCATGGTTACAACTTAGTATGATCAGAAAAAGTACTAGCTATTTTGATAAGAGGGCACCTCAGTGATGGGTGTGCGGGTGGGGGTGAGGGGTTTGGCAGGAATCAGGAGTCCGACCCATATTTTACCAAACATAAAATAGAACTATAAGAAAGAAGGGGAAGGAGTTTAAAAACTCTTACCCTTCCAAATGAAAAAGAAAAGATTCTTCCCTTTATTTTCCAAATTAAAATGTTACTTGTCTCGTAAGATAGCATGTTTTCTAGATAAGAAATGACCTAGAATGAAAAATCTGATTACAAATTATATCACTCCCGAGTTGCTAGACTATTATCCAAATATTATTTCCCCTATAAGTGTCCTAATATTCGCATCGAATAATTGTACCATGTTCTTTTGCCATCAGAACTCAAGAGACCGAGAAGGATGATTGATATTTTAGAACCATGTGAACAAAATCAGAGAATCACTTTTGACTTCTAACTTCCATCGATCTAACGTTGTCCTTCACAGAGCAAAGCATATGAAAATGCTCGAGCTTCAGCTGTTGTATTCTTAGTAGCACCATAGAATTGAGCAACCAACTATGAATTCCCCTTTATATTCCTTACAGCATCACCTTCCTTCCCAACATAGACACTGATTACCTTTAGTAGCTCCGTTAACATGAAGCCTTACATGGTTCAACTGGGTTTCAACCAACAGGTAAAGATGAGGTGTTATTGTCTTTATGTACCACATCATCATCTCCCAGAACTTGAAGGGTCAGTCATCTGGACATTCTGCAAGCCTTTTCAGGTGTGATGCTCATGGCCAGCTCACATAACCAAGTAAATTTGTGCTTTTCTGGGGCTGCAATACGCAGATATTTCTGCTTTATTTTTATTATTATATTTTCAGCCCAACTTCCTAGACTGCCAATTCAAGGACCAACTCCAATTGGAATGAAGGATATCCTTCCAACCCTGCTTAAACAACATCATGATCTTTGAACAATCGGTTGACTATCATAATGTGGAATGCTGAAGAGACAACTCAGCCACTCCTAGTTCACCTTAAGCAACTTCACTTTTTATGGAAAAGTTGACCAGCATTCTCAGCTTTGTGCTGGCAATACAGTATCGACCGTAGAGATCTGTATCGACCATATGATACGGTCTATAATTAATTGCTTATACACAATCAATACATTGATAAAAAAAAGTTTTTGTGCAGGTGTATCGGTATTATAGTTTAAAAAAACGATACGTATTGAACTGATATGTTCGATATGTTGATCCATGTCAGCTTCATATTATAGTGCATTACTAACTTGTCCACCTTTTCGGAAGTGAGCTTGTTCCATGCCTTCATGTGAATCAAGGAAAATGTGTTCCAATTTCTCTCACATCCATAAGAAACCCTCATTGCACTTCTTCTAAGGGTTGGAGTATCCTCCCCATATGTACTCCACCAATCTCTTAAAATAAATGGGTTTTCTTAATTTATAATTTCCCAAGTCATACTTTACAGTTAAAAGACAATAATGAACGTTTTCCAATTATATTATTGTTTCGTTATCTTTCTCGCTAGTTGTGCTGTGTCACTTCCTAAATTGGCCGCATATTCTTAAAATTTTTAACTGATAATATATTCAAATTTAATTAGTATACAAGTATGCATATAGCCATACACTTAAATTCATCACTATTCAAGAGAACAAAACTAATATTACCTGAGACGGGACTTTCACTTGTACCTTCTCATCTGGTTCAAGTCTCTGTATCAGGATCACATGTTTCAATCCCTTAAACACCTCTTGATGTGTCGTGAAATTATTTCTATATTTGCATAGAGGGTTTAAGAAGCATATTGTATAACATAAATAACATGTAAGTCAGTCTTAACACAACGAATTAAATTAATTAATAAAATAAATGTAATAAATGGACAAATAAAATAGTACCTGCTGCATGGATATCTTGATGTAGTTGCTAGTCCTAGTGCTTATCAATCAGCCTCCAATATTCTCTATATGATGCTTTATCAATCATTTTGATTACCAATTTCGTCTGATCATTTAAATCGAGAGGATGGAGGATGCTTAATCGTTGTTTCTTATGCCACTTATCTTATTGGGTATTAGTGTGTGACGCCCTGAACCCGCGCCTGGGGAATCAAGTTCCATGACGCGTGCTCGTTCGTCCTAACCACGCATGCGGAAGACTTTACCCGCGAAAATTCAGGAATTTTTTAACTTTTCTTATGAGCTTAGATAAACAATAACAACTGATCATCACAATAACCCATCATAAACAAATGCGATACCTCACTGGCTACAGTAGCCCTTACTTTTGATGCCACAACTGGGCCAGAACACTTTTCAGACTCTATCAAGCTACCCGTTTCAGAATCTGAAAACATGAAATGAGAGGAGTGAGCGATAGAGCCCAGTAAAATCCACAATCCATCTAGGCTATTTTCCACCTAATAAAACACATCAGAATGATATAATAATTCCGCTCAATTTTCATATTACAATAGTAAATAATATCGTAAATCGTGACCCGAGGTCACCTAGAGTTATTTCACTCTAACCGAGGTTCCCAACCTCCAAATATTTTCCATTGTCAAATTCATCCAATATCAACTGTGTTCACAACAGTAGGTTACTGTTCCAGATAACCGCTCACTCTCTATTCTTGAGTCCACAGACTCCATCGACCAGGCCTTCACCCGCATACAACTTCTATCCCTGAGTTCACAGACTCAACTATCAATCGATCGGGCTCATGCCCATTCAAACCATACCTTGAGTCTTTAGACTCAATACAAGGTCATACAACTATCTGACTCAGCCACAGTGAGAACCTTCTCCTCACGACATCTCTTTCAGATAATACAACCATCGCCTTCCCTGACCTAGTCAAAGAGGATCTATAAATATCATTCCACCTACTCCCGATTATCAGTCACAGAGGATTACACCACACCACCACTCCTGACCTAGTCAAAGAGTATCTATGGATATCAAATCCACCCACTCCCGACTATCAGTCACGGAAGATTAACATAACCCACCACCCCAGACTTAGCCAAAGAGGATCTATGGATATCAAATCCACCCACTCCTGACTATCAGTTATAGAGGACTACATAACACCACCACTCCAGACCTAGCCAAAGATGATCTATGGATAACACTCCACCCATACCCGACGATCAGTCACGTACCTCTAGACATTATTCCACCCACTCCCGATGATTAGTCACGTACCTCGCCGAAGAGGATCTATGGATATTATTCCACCCACTCTCGACTATCAGTCACGAAAGATTAACATAACCCACCACTCCAGACTTAGTCAAAGAGGATCTATGGATATCAAATCCACCCACTCCCAACTATCAGTCACAGAACTAGACCTAGCCAAACAGGATCTATGGATAATAATCCACCCACTCCTGACTATCAGCCACGGAGGACTATACGACATCACCACTCCTGACCTAGTCAAAGAGGATCTATGGATAATAATCCACCTACTCCTGACTATTAGTCACGGAGGATTATACTTCAACCCTGGTTAGGTTTTTTAATCACTAAGTAACCCCAATTAACCCAAGCCTCGTTTGAGTAACTGAAACAGTTGGACCTCGCGCCCGTAGACCAAATCCGATAACATACCGTCCCGTTAGGGAACATTTCCAGGTCAATGGATGTCTCCATCGCCTTACATGACACTCAGACAGACTTTTCGACACCTCAGGGTGACGATCCAACCCATCAGGGACCTAACCCAGGCTCCCCGAGGTTCTACCTGAAGTCCACACACCATCACAACCCAAAAATACAAGTCTGGGCTCTGACGATCAATCGCCAGTGTTGGGCGATCGGTTGCCCGGTACACAGTGAGCCTAAATCCGGGGTTTTGACACTCGAGACCGAGGGCTACACCCCTCTACTCATTTTCCATGCATATCCAACCCTTCCACACATCACATAAGGGTCTTCGACCCTTTTCCATTCACGCTATAAATTAAACACGCCATTCCACATAAAAATATAACATAAATAAGGGAAAAGAGAAGAGAGGGAGAGAGAGATTTTACCCACTACACGTTTTTCGAGCTTCAGAGAGGTAAACGGACGATGCGGTTGCTTCTGGAACACTGAAAAACCCCAAGGTAGACTCTCTCTCTAACTCCCACTTTTTCTCTCTAACTTTCTCTCTCTACACGCAAATCGAGGCATTGGAAAAAGAAACGGACTTCGCCAGCGCGTCGGGAACGTTGAAAAACCCCAAGAGGACCTCTCTTTTCCTTTCTCTCTCCTCTTTCTCTCTCTTCCTTTCTCTCTCCTCACTCGCTCTCTAAAAAAACCCACGGACAACAAGTGGGTTCTCTGGTTTTGAACGAACACTAATGAGGGGGCTGGCCTCTTGTTTATAGAAAATGAGGTGAGATCATGTGCAATAGCACATGACCATTAAAGTGTGGAAAATGTAAAGTTGACCAAGTCAACCACTTTGACTGATTTTTCGATTTTTTCGCAGTTATGACCTCCGAAACCCTACTACATAAAGTCTAATTTTGACGAAACTTTAGGTGACCGAACTTGGGGCAGTCCGACACCTGTTGTAAAAATTTTGGAGAAAAATACTGAGTTTTGACAGTAAAAAGTAATTCTAGAAGAAAACTGCAAAATTCACTAATTTCCTGATTTCGGACACAAAACACGTTGCCGTTTCTTTATATGAGATGATGAACTGATGAAACGACAGGCGATCGTCCTCACGATCGACCAGCACGCTGTGGTACCAGCCGCATAGATTTCTATTAGAATCCCCAACATTTATGGACTCCCACTGAATTCTGGAAAATCTGAAATTTCCTAGTTTTCTTGATTTTCTTACATTTAAGACCCCCGCGGTCTCACGAATCGATACGTGACGGAACTTGAACGACAGGTGATCGTCTAGATAGTCGACCCGCACATTGTGCACGATTTTCGAAGAAAAACACTGAAATTTTACTAGTACAATCCAATCCCGAATAAAATCCACTTTTTACCAATTTAACAAATAATTAACTAATTAACCTCCATTAAGGATCCATAAACGCATAATTTTATTATATTAAAATTCCGGGTCGTTACATAGTGGGATTGGAGTCTCTGCTTGATGTGGTGTGGTCTTTCCTTCTTAGGGGCAGGCACTTGGGTAATTTGGAAGGGAAGAAATCGAAAAGTGTTTGACAAAACTTACACTTTCTTTGCAAGGATTATTGCCAGGATTGATCATACCATTTCGGAGTGGTGCTCTATTAGGCAAAATCGGATCGATTTGAGGGCCCTGGGTTTTTCTTGAGCTTATCAATGGGGATATTCACAGTTAGGGCAACTGTACTCTCTCTAATCTTTTTCCTAATCTTCTTCTTCCTCTTCTATTCTCTCAAACTCTAGACCTTGAAACCCTAAATCATAACCCAAACCTAATCCATTCAAACCAACTACCGAGTCATTCATAACCAAACAAACATGCAATCACCCACTCCCTAATTGCCAAACCATGATTAGAAATCCTTTCCCAGGATTGTATAGGTCTGTAGGACTCGTAAGGTGCTTGTCCTCTTATTGAATTCTTAACATTCACGTTGGAGTTTCACTCGTCATGAACTAATCCTCATTGCAGTTTAGTGCTCGCAGCAATTTGTCATATCATGTCGTGTTGGTTTTTAATGTGACAATTTTCTTACACACACCGCGACATATGTCATTTCTCTCTCTTTCGCTCTCCCTCTCTTCTTCACCATGTACTCCCTTTATCACCTTTTTGTTTTTATGCATCATCTCCACTTTCTCTCTCACGTACCCATCCCCACCTCACCCCACCTTTTTTTCTAATTTCTCTCTCTCTGCCTCTCAACCACCCACTCCCTCACTGTGAGATCACCTCGCTTAATTTTGTATTCTCTCCATTAAAATTCTTTTTCATCTCTTTTTCTCTCCATTCTCTCCCCCCTTACACACCCACACATTGCAGTATCTCCCCCCTCTCTACATTTAAAATTTGATTATTTTCTTTTTCTCCTAATCACTGAAGCAAAATTAAAAAAAAAATTTGCACCCAAAAAGTTTCCACACCTCGATTTTCGCAACTACATTGAGATGACTTGCTCCTAGAGCTAGTAATCAGAGGCATTCACCATCTTTTGGAACCGCCTTTTGGTGAGCGAAATCCTGCAGTGGTAGGGTATCCGAGGTAAATGAAGCTGAAGAGTTGATGAAGGTTGAGCTAGCTTTCATAGTTCAGAGATTTTGGAAGCTTCAAAAGAGATGAAGAGGATTGGCTACGAACTAATATTTTCTGTGCTTGTGTCGACTACAAGGGATGAGTATTGAACATCCTCATGTATTGACGAAGTATTATGAAGGTGGCATCTCAAGAGTTTGCTGATAAATTGAAATTGAAGGTATAAAAACACCCTTAGCCATATAGGATTGTGTGGGTTAATGACATCCGTCTCAGCGAGTTCTTGTTGCTTAGTCTTGTCCTCTTTGGAATTAAAACCAACTAGATTCTTTGTGGTGTGATTTTATTCTCATGAAGGTTAGCCCATATTTTGCTAGAAAGATCCTAAGTCTATGACCGAATTGTAGAGCATGTTGACTATGCCAACAAGCAAACTTTCATTCATTAGTCATAATGGCAGAAACATCATCTTGTGTCTAGTGAAGGTTTGTGAACCAACGCGAAAAATAGAGCAAAAAGTCTAGTCTAATGTCCTAACAATGCAACATTTTGAGACGGAGAGTTAGGAGAAAGGCGTCACTGATGCTCTAGTAGGAAGGGAAATACATAAGGAGCAAGATAGTGATGAGACAGGGCAGCACCCCCCGAATTTAAAGAGGCATTTATCCGATTTTTCTAATTTGAATCCTGCAGAGCTTCCAAATAACTTACCGCCGATGTGTGAGCATATAACTAACATTAAGGAGAGAAAAAATACTCAGAGCAATGAGCAGTATAAGCAAAGGGCTGATGTTTTATAAAAGTTTGCAAAGTTCAAAGAAGGTGATTTGATGATGATTCACCCGAAGCCAAAGATTTTCAAAGAGTTCGTGTAAGAAGATTTGCTCTAGAAATGCAGGTCCAGATGAAGTGTTGAAGAAATTGGGAACAAACTCTTATCATCTAAAGTAGTCCTCAAGTATGCAAATTAGTGTAGTTTTCCCCTTCAGGTCCATTTGAAGGTTTCTCATGTGTTTAAACTTTAAACTTAAAACCACGGGAAGAGATCCAAGTTGTGCATAATGATCAGTTAGTTTCTACACAAGTGGAAGGTATAAAACATTTCTTGTAAAATGGAAGGATCGGCCTCTCTATTACACCATATGGGTTTTAAGGCGAAATATTTCAGGGACATAATATGGACATATACGAGCGAGTTGAGTTTTTTTAAGCCGGGGGAGAATTGATGCAGCCTACTCATGGACTTTATCCAATTGGGTCTGTGTAGCTCAAGAGCCCAATCTAGTATGCCATATTCTATTCACAACTAAGGATTGGTTCAACGTATAAGGGATGGGATATTTTGAGTCTTTTTTTCTTTATTTAGCATTCTACAGTTCCTTTTTAAGTAGGGCATAATAGATTGAGTAGGATTCTTTTTGTTTATAAATATCTTTTATACGACTTTTTTTAATTAGTTTAATGAAATTGAGAATTATCTCTTTTGTCACAATTAGGTGTGACTGACTCCTCTCTTCGATAGTGGTGAGAGTTTAGTAACCCAAACCTCCTAGTCTAGTACTCACTCCCGCTCTCAAACCTCGCTCTTACCTCGGGAGTCTAGTTTCAATTTTTGTAGAGCGTGGTTTATGATTTATAGAGAGCATTGTTTGTGTAAAGTGTTATTTTTATCCCCATTTTTCATGTTGAGTGGGGTGTATTTTGTCATTTTCCTTTGTAGGGTGTAAGATTCTTGTAAGGTTTGTTAATTATTAGTGATCCCGTAATTGAATTTGGAATCTTACATTTAATATATCAATAGTTATCATGTTTATTGTGACTACAAATTTGATTGGTGAATGATTTTATCAATTCTTTCTTACACTTTAAAAAGTGAAAATGATATATTTACATTTACAAGTAATTTTCAAAAACCATCAAGTATACATACATATGTATGTATATATACTAGCGCTCCGGAGGCGCTCTCGACCCTATCCTGAATTGAAATTTGACGCTCTCACAACCACTTTCGCTCCTACTCTGTGTTCTGGTTAGTTAGGGTGAGAGTTGTGAGATTCCATCATCAACCTTAGCTGTAGTATGGTGAGACTCCAATCGAAGGCTAAGGCTAGGTCATTAGACTCTATCTATTATCCTCCCCTTATTCTTCATCTTCAAAGTCTTTTATCTATTTTCCCTTATTCTTCATCTTCAGTCTTTTATCTATTTTCTTCACATTTGTTTTCTAGTAAAATACCATGACCCATCTTTTTGTGGGTTGGCCAACAAACCCTTGATAATTGAGGCTATCCTTGTTTAAAATTATAATAATTAAAATAAGAAATTACAGGATAATTTAGAAAGTTTTGTAAATATTAGATATTGGCAAGGAGTGAGGTGAGGGGTTATGACCTCTGGATGCATGAGGCTTAACCTTTGAGGCATGTCCTTTGCTGTAGAGCCCCGGAATTTAGGTTCACTGTTCATGTGAATAGTGCTGTGAATAGTGTGTGCATAGTGTTGTGAATAGTTCCTTCAAGGCCTAAAGCCTTAATGAAATTGTGGGTTCATGTTTTATAATGAAATGAGGTATAAAATGAATCAAAATATGTATGGAAAGTGTTTGGGGGTTTGGGATAAATGAAAAGTGAGAGTATGGTATACTCTAAGTGTGAAAGAAAGGAATGCATAAACATACCCTCAACTTTGACGAGCTCTAGAATTCTCACCGCTGATCAGAATCGAGTGATTCTTGAATTTTTGGAAAGGTATTGAAACCCTCTTCAAGGTTCATGTTTATCACTTTTCCAGATTTTGAGTCGTGAGTAGGTCAAATGTCAGATTTCCGAAAACGAGTCGGCTAAAAATCTGGGCTGCTGAATTCCATTTTCAGACTAGTCAGCTTTATAGACAATTTGGTCTATGAAGATAGAAGAATTAGAAAATTTGAAAACATGAAAGTTGTAGCCCTTTGAAAGACGAATCCAACGCAAGTTGAATCGTCAAAATCGGATAAACGAGTCAAAAGTTATGCTCAAAATACCAAGAAACCAGGGGCCTGTCATGCAATTTCGGCGACGAATTGCTGAAGGGGGCCCAAATTTGTCGACGAAGTGACTCGGGGGCCGAATTTCGTCGACGAATTCAACCCAGACGATGGTAAAAAAGTCCGGAACTTTTCCACCGACCTTGGGAGATATTTTGGGATATTTTGCCAACCTTTAGGCTATAAATAGGACTCTAAATTCGTGTCTTTGGGTTTACAAACCCTAAGCTTGGATTTTTTGAGAGATTGAAAGAGAAGAAGAAGAAGGAAGCTAAGGTAGTTCTTGGGTGTTCTTGAGTTCGTGTTTTCCACCAAAGGAAGAGTCCTTCTTGCTTCCTTGGTGTTTTAAAGTTTGGATTTCATCCCCAAAGTGATTCTTCAGCTTAGAAGTTTCCAAGGAAAATTCTGTTAGAGTCATTGGAAACGGGATTTCAGATTTTCCAGCTTTCTCAAAGCTTCAACCAAGCTTCCTCAAGCTTGATTCTTGTTCCACATAAGTGTAAAAACTTCCATTTCAGGTAGATACACTCTACTATCTACCCTTGATTATTCTTTAAATAAAACCATGTTTTAAAGTGTGTTCTTGGATGATGAATTCTTTGTGTTTGTAAGCTATCACTATTATTGAATTTCTATGATTATGAATCCATGTTTTTAAGCTTTCTAAGTATAGTATGATGTTCACATGCACTCTATGGTTTTCCAATTACTCTAAGGTTCATAAGTCTCGCATGTCTCCATGATTTCTCTTAAGTGCGGTTTATCGAAGCATTCATAAGAATCTCTAAGAACTCATAAGCTACCAAGTTCATAAGCATTGATAAAGCCAAACATCGGGTTGGTCAAGGGTAGGGAATACCCAAGGATATATCATGCCTGACTCTAAGAAATCTCATAAGAAATCAAGGATCTTGGCAGCCCACTTCTATGTATTCGATGAAGGGTATTTACATGCCCGGCTCTAAGTCTTTTCACGGGTACTAAGGTCTGGCTCTAAATTAATGCTCATAAGAAATCTCATAAGAATCAAGGAGGTTGGTAGCCCAGGGTTGTGCGGGTACTAACCTCTGGCTCACAAGAACTCATAAGAACCTCATAAGCTCATAAGTCTCCTAAGTGAACGCTCACAAGCTCATAAGTGCTCTAAGATTTCACTGCTCACAAGAACTCATAAGAACTTTAAGGATCTCATAAGAACTCTAAGAACTCATAAGAACTCTAAGAACTCTTAAGGAATTCAAAGAACTCATAAGACTTGATTCTCATACGCTCATAAGACTCATATGGTTTTGGACTTCATAAGAACTCATAAGGAAACGATTTTGGAATTAGTACGGGTTTTGATGGATTTCTATGCTCCACGGCTCTATGTCTTGCATGCTCCATGTTATTATTATCTCATTGTTAGCTAGTATTTTGTATATCACTGAGTATTCCATGCTCAGCCGACTATTGACTTCGGCAGGTGCACATGTTCCTTTCGATGTCTGTGGCACGGAGCCTTGGATAG
Source organism: Tetracentron sinense (assembly GCA_015143295.1). NCBI lineage: Eukaryota > Viridiplantae > Streptophyta > Magnoliopsida > Trochodendrales > Trochodendraceae > Tetracentron > Tetracentron sinense. The sequence continues at coordinate 16,953,116 of CM026555.1, read as the reverse complement.
AGGAAGAATACTACGAGCCGGAACCTACCATAGATCATTACCAGGATGAGGGGGCACTAGATAGGCGATATGATTTCGATTTTTGTTGAGAGAGTGAGAGAAATTATCCTTATATTTTGATGGTATTGAGAGTGGGACTTGTCCACTCCATCCTTTTGGCATATTCTGTTGGTTCAGACTTGAACCGAATGATACGAGTATTTTATCATAAACTGTTTCCATTATGTGTTATAACTTGTGTACTCTGACAGGTTGATATGTATGCCTTATGTATCATACAAGATGTATGATACGGCGGTCACGAGCTAAAGTATCCCTAACTCCTAGGGGGTATTTTGGGTCGCGACATTTGCATGGTTCAAAATATCGGTATCGGTCTCTGTATCGGCAAGTCCAAATACGTATCGGCGTATCGGTACCGTATCGGTTGGATACGGTTGAAAAGTTCAGGATACGCTAAAAAAAGCTTGGATATGCAAACTTGGATACCTTATATAAAATCTCTTTTAATGCAAATATAAGCTAAAAACAAACTAAATGAAAGCCTCTAACTACATTTATAATCATACATATGAGAGTTAACAAATTTATAAGTTAAAAAAGGTGTGCACGTTGATGAATATGTATGAAAATACAAATCATAGTTACTTAACCTAGTGATAGAAGCTCACTTGCATTCATAAATCAAAAATATGAAATACATAGATCCTTGTATTCACAAATCAAATTACATACATGATAGAAGCTCAATATCACATTGAGTTTCATGTTGGCTCATACTTTATCATTGTGGGATTAGGAATTGAGTAGAGTGATACATTATAAGTGGTCCAGACATGATGACACCACTGTGTCCTAGTCATCATCGTGCGATACATGTCCAAGTACATTTGTACATATGCCTGCTGCTTAGTCGTGATCTGTCCATAACTGTCAATCGAAGACTGAGACTGAGCATCATAACCAGTGGCTCCTGATATAGGGTTGGGTTGGGGCATCATAACCAGTGGCTCCTGATAAGTAGGGTTGGGCTGGGGCATCATAACCAGGGGAATAACCTTATTTACATATTAATATCTAAAGTAAATGAAAGTAAAATCAAGTTAAAATCATTTACTTAAACAATATATTATGTAAATTAGTTGTGTGTATCGGGTCTGTATTGTGGATCGTAGTGTAAATGGAAATAGAAAAAAAATTAATTGAAAAATCCCTGTATCGAGTGTATCGGGCCTATATCGGCTCGATACAGTTGAGTTTTTTTTTCCAGCGTACCAGTATATCGGGTAGCTCCAAATAGGATACGTATCGGCCTGTATCGGTCGATACGTATTGATATTTTAAACCATGGTCCTTTGCTACTGGCAATGTTCTATTATTTGACCAGTCCTCAGGGAAACGTTGCTGCTCATATACTTAATGAAAGATGAATGATGTTTAGTTCTCAATTCATGCTGGGTAAATTTTTTTTCCAACAACACAAAGAAGTTCATAAAAACAACAGTTTAGGCTATTGTCTCCAAATCCTCTCAACGTCTATTAGGGAAATCCTTAATGATAGAGACTCAACAGGCTTTTGAAGGCTTTGAATACGTTTAACACAAGCAATAAAGTGTTAGTTTAAAGTTTTAAATAAAGAAGAAAAAAATACTTTTAATTCTTAATGTTGTGGCTAGAACTCTATTTTTTTAAAAGTACAAGACACATGCCTCAAGCGTAAGGTTTGAACAGGCGTGCGCCTCATGTAAGCCTCGCACTTTGATGCGTGGGCCTCAGAGGAATTTTGCTTCTAAGTTGAGCTTCATGGCATAAGGCTCAAGCTCCTCTTAAAAAAGACTGATATAAATAACTCTATATAAATTATTTAACCATCATATAGAAATCAAGAGAGGCAAGCAAATGAAAAATTTAGATCTACCTTTTTGGCTTGTATACATTCCGAAAAAAAAATGATGTTTGGTCATAATTCATGTGGCGGATTTTCGATTCTAACAAGCAATGGCAAAATAAGTCATTAAAAATTACATTGTAGACTAGTGGCAAAGTAATGATTTTCATGGAATCCCATACAACAAACAATAATGTAAAAAACATAGTATATGATGAGTATCTTGTCTTTAGAAATGTAAAACCTGTTGGTTAATTCCAGTATTGATGTTTTTCTAAAGATTTGTGAAACAAGGATTTTCCGTCATTTAGAATCTCCCTACTTCAACAATAATTTTTTAATCAGATTCCTTTCAATTCCTGCAAAATATGAATTATGCAAAGATTAGCACAATGGTATGTTGGATGTTGATTCCTCACTCGAGATTGGTTGGGCTAGTGCTATAAAGAAAATAAAAGATAATAAAAAAAACGCTTTAGAAGATATGAAGAGATGAGAATGATGGAGTAGTCTTTTTAAAACATTCTTGTTGGTTTTAGGGAGAAATTCTCATTCCTATTACTAATAAAATAAATGGGGAATCAAATCATATAGATGAATCATAAATATGCCAAAAGCTCCAAAATATATTAAAAGCTACTAATTGTTCTACAATGTTTTGAATTAAAACTACAATATTAAAACAACTATCTAGAAAGCAAGTAAAGAGATAGGTAGAACTAATGAGATCCGAAGCTTGAGAGACCCCCCTCGAGCACCGAGAAGTTTGCCACCAAAGAGATCGCCAATCTAAAGGGAGAGAATAAGAGGGGTGATGAGAGAGTGGCCCCAAAAATGGCCGTGTCTTCTTGAGAAGGTGAGATGAGAGAGATTGGTGTGAAAGCTATTGAGATGAGAGGAGTGAGAAAAGTGTACGACCACCTTAAGAGAAATGAGGTTTTAGCTCTTAGAATTCCTAGGTTAAAAAAAGAGAGATATTGGGGTGAAAGAGAGAGAAGGTTAGAGAATGGAAGATAGCTTAGATGATCCCTTGTGGCCACCTATGGCCATGAGTTATATAGGGAGATGGGGGTGACTAGGGTTTTGAAAGATTAGAGATATTAGATTAGGGTTTTGAAAAGGTGGATGGCTGGTTTTTTTTTTAAATAGGAGAGTGGCGGCTAGGTTAGGGTGAATTAAAGTGGACGGCTAGGGTTAGGGTTTTGACAAGAAGAGGTGGCTAGGGTTAGTAGAGGATTAGGGTTTAAGAGAGGTAGATTGTAGAACCCCGAATCTTCATTTCACTAAGTAGTGAATAGTGTGTGAATAGTGTTCAAGTGGAGTCTTGTACACTATTGGGTTTGTGCTAATGAAAATGTTTGGACATATGGTGTGCATGTGTTGATGGGTATATATAGCCTAAAGGAGTGTGTTTTGAGTGTACAAGGTGTTAGAATTGGATTGGAGAATGTCTGAGTAGTGGAAAAAGGGTTTGCAACAAAAACAGGGGAGCACCGATCGCTCGGTGATAACACTGATCGATCGGTCATCTACCGATCGCTTGGTAGCTGTTGACTGGTTAAAGATTTTGTATGGGAAAAAATTCCAGAGAGGTGTTTTCCAACCGATCACTCGGTTGAAACCACCGATTGCTCGGTCCTCACCACCGATCGATCGGTTATACGCAGATTTTCTTCATTAAGGGTTTTTAAGTCTTTAACCATCACCCCTTTGCCTATAAAAGGCCCCAGCTCGTGCCTTAGGGTTTCAGAAACCCTTAAGGCATAATTTTGAGGAGAGTTTGAGAGGAGAAGAAGGAGAAAAGCTAGGGTTTGTTCAAAGCTTGAAGAGAAGATCAAATCTTTCCTTCTTTGGTGTTTTTCAACAAAGAACTTGAAGTTCTCACTTATTCCAAGCATTTGGAATCGAATTCCTCGATTTCACCAAGAAAGATACACTCTACTACCAAACTTGTGATAATACTAGTTACCACATGATATTCTCCTTATTCTATACTATAAATTTTAGTTTGATATGGTGTGTGATGTTGTTTTTATACTTGGATGTAAACTACCACTATTATGTCATCTATGTGTTTGGTTTAACGCCTCTAAGGGCTTTTGCGTTTAAATATGCTATTATCCTTATATGCTTCGCATGTCTCGCATGAATCGGGGTTTTTTCATGTATTTCTCAAAATACTAGAAAGGGTATGTTAAGTAAGGGTCTCACATGATGATTTTAAGAAACTCCATGATATTGTCTAAGATCGGTTCACAAGCTCCAAAGATCATATTAAACTCACAAGAACTCTATGATAATGTCTAAGATTGATGTACAAGCTCTAAGGATCATAAATGTAAATGTTCTAAGATCTCTATGGTTTGGCTCCAAGACTCTACGGATCATAAATGACTGTAAAGAACTCTATGAACTTAACATGACTCAAGGAACTCACAAGGCTATGATTATTGCATGACTCATATGGTTTTGGTTTTCGGATTTTATCGTACACGCTATTTCACGGTTTTTTCGCTTCATTGTGTTTTAAGGATTTCAGTCTCCATGATTTGCATGCTCCATGATATTATTGCTTGTTGTTAGTAGTGTGTATACACTGAGTATTTCACGCTCAGCTGATATTTGTTATCATCGGCAGGTACTCGGGTTCCTTTCGACTTGTGTGGTTCGGAGCCTTGGGTAGATGAAGAATATTATGAACTGGAGCCTTCCATGGACCACTACCAGGATGATGGATCGCATGATAAGCGGCCCGACTTTGACTTTTGTTGACTACGTCAGAGAGAGATGACATTTTGTTTATGTTGAGAGTGGGACTTGTCCACTCCATCTTTTGGATATACAGAAATATTTGTTGGTTCAGAACTGACCCAATCGATAGGAGTATTTGTTTTTAAATCGTTTCCGTTATGTATAATTTGTGTACTCTGACAAGTTTTTACGTGTCTTATGTGTCATACGGGATGGTATGGCACGGCGGTCACGAGCTAAGGTATCCCTAACTCATAGGGGGTATTTTGGGTCGCGACAGACTTGGTATCAGAGCTCTAGGGACTAGTTTCCCTTGGGCTAAGCGGAAGTGAGTTCTCTGAGTTAAACTTAGAACTCAGATGGACTTGTTGTATTAAGCTTGCTACCATGACATAACCGGTATCAAGCGAATCCATAGGTCAGTCTAGGATCCTAGGTTAGATGCCAGTTTAGACTGTATCCTTAGTCTTATTCCGAAAGGGTAGATGTGCAACAAAAGGATCTTAGCTATGCTAGAAAACTCTAAGTTATAATTGTATGATTATGTGTATACCTCGATGTATACTATATGCGGGTATTAGCATTTCATGTTCATTGAATTGCTATATGTTGTGTGAAGACTGGTATCAAAGTTAGACTCATGTTTTGCTATTGATCTCAGGATTTTACATCATGAGACGCGGCAATCGAGGTTGTGGTTACCATACTTGGAGTTCCGAGGGTGAGGTTCTGAGAGAGGAGGAGCCGTTTTACTTCACAAACGCTATGGATTCCATAGCAGAGACATTGGCTTTATTGGCAGCCAGACCTGCTGTGACTATTCCTACCCCACCGACTACTCCTGTGCCTTTGCCGGTGCATCAAACCGTGGGACTTGAAGCTTTCCGGAGACTACGGCTTCCTACATTCTATGGAACTTTGGACTCGATGGTGGTAGAGGCATGGATTATGCAGTTGGAGAAGACCTTTCGGGCTCTCCGATGTACTGAGGAGCAACAGGTTGAGTGGGCTTCCTTCGTGATGGAAGGTGAAGCATAGCATTGGTAGAGAGTTGCCCAAAGGCAGAGGGATGTTGCAAAGGCAGGGGAACCCTGGACATGGGTGGAGTTCCTGGACACCTTCCACGAGTAGTATTTTCCCAGATTTATCCGGGAATAGAAGGCAAGGGAATTCATGCTATTAGAGCAGGGGGCGATGAACGTAGCCGAGTATGAGGCTAAGTTCACCGAGTTGTCAAGATTTGCTCCACATTTGATCGTGACTGAAGATCTGCGAGTCAGAAAATTTGAGATAGGATTGAAGGCGTTCATCCGTGATAGGGTGTCTATTCTCCAAGTAGAGTCCTGGAGAGAGATAGTGGGAAAGACGAAGATCGCCGAGAAGAATGCAGAGGAGTTTATCAGGAGAAGGGATAGTGGCTTTGGGAGGAGCATGTCCCGGGGTCAGTCTAGTGGTTCGTCACAGTTCGAGAAGAGGTTCAGGACTGCTCCATATCAGTTCTCTCAGCCGATGTCGGCTCAGAGGCTTCCTTTTGTACCTCAAGCACCACGCCTTATGACGTCACAGGCTACGAGGATTACGCCTCCGGCTTCCTTCGCATCGCAGACATTCGAGGAGTGCGCCGTATTTGGTCGTCGGCATAAGACTGGGGATTGCCGAAGACTATCGGGTGGATGCTTCCACTGTGGTGAGGTTGGTCACGTGATACGAGGTTGCCCACGCAAGCAGTCACAGACTGGGCCATAGGGAGTCCGACCTCCAGGCAGGCAGACTGCGTTTCAGGGGTCTTTATCTCAGGCCTCCAGATCCTGCCGCCCACCTAGCAGCCTTGTCATGCAAATCAAGGCAGGGTATTTGCTATGACCGACCGAGACACAGGCATCCGATGATGTTGTGCAAGGTACGCGCGAGTTTAACATCGTTAAGATTTTAGTGTTACCATGATGTATTGTGTGCATGCATGCTATGTAGTGTTTATTGCTATGCATGTATCAACATGTATTAGGTATGTAGTTATTTATAACTTGGGTAGTTATGATTCTCAGGTTCGTTGCTAGTAAATGAGTGTTTAGCATGGGTGTTGATCGACACGGGATCTACTCATTCATTCGTCTCGCCTAGTTTTGCTGAAGGCTTTACGTCCGAGCCAAGTAAGCTACCTCGGGAATTGTCCATTTCGACTCTATTAGGCAAGTCTGTTGAGGTAGATAAAGTGTATCTGGGTAGTGTTGTGCAAGTCATGCAGTATGAGTTGCCAGTTGACCTGATCATTCTGGGATTTCAAGATTGGGATTTCGATGTTATCCTAGGTATGGATTGGCTCTCAGCTCACCATGGACACGTGGCGTCTTTCGAGAAGGTGGTGAACTCTAAGCCCGCTAGGGTAAAGCTGTTTCATTTCAGGGGACTTCAGAGGAGAGACATTGCTCGTTTTGCAGCTCTCAGTCTCGCGAGTGTAGAAGCATGAGACTCCACATCCATTCCAGTTGTGTGTGAGTATATGAATGTTTTTCCGGAGACCGTATTGGGATTACCTCCTGATCTGGCAATCGAGTTTACGATCGAGCTTATTCCAGGCACGGTTCCGATTTCTAGGGCTCCGTACAAGATGGCCCCTATTGAGCTTAAGGAGTTAAAGGAGCAATTGGAAGAATTACAAGGCCTTGGCTTCATCCGGCCAAGTGTCTCACCTTGGGGAGCTCCAGTGCTTTTCGTGAAGAAGAAAGATGGGTCGATGTGGATGTGCATTGACTACAGGCAGCTAAACAAGGTCACTATCAAGAATCATTATCCATTGCCTCGAATAGACGACTTATTTGACCAGTTGAAGGGTGCAAAGTTCTTCTCAAAGATTGATCTTCGATCGGGGTACCATTAGTTGAAGATCAAGGCAGAAGACATTCCGAAGACGGCATTCAGAACTCGATACGGTCACTATGAGCTTTTGGTTATGTCTTTTGGTCGGACTAACATGCCGGCTGCATTTATAGACTTGATGAACGGGTGTTCAGATTGTCTCTCGATCAGTGTGTAATCGTATTCGTAGATGATATCCTTGTGTATTCACAGACACAAGATGATCACTCGAGAGATCTCCGACTGGTATTACAGACTCTTCGAGAGCATAGCCTGTATGCTAAGTTGAGCAAGTGCGAGTTCTGGCTGGACAAGGTGTCGTTTCTTGAACATATGGTGTCTACCGAGGGTATCTCAGTCGATCTTGCTAAGATCGAGGCGGTGATGAACTGGGAGAGGCCGAAGAGTGTTACCGAGATTCGCAGTTTTCTCGGCCTGGCAGAATACTACAAGAGGTTCGTGGAGGGATTCTCCAGCTTAGTGGCTCCGCTTACCTACCTCACACGAAAGAACGCTAAGTTCACTTGGAGTGAGAAGTGGAAGGCAAGCTTTTTGGAGTTGAAGAAGAGGCTTACCACTGCCCCTGTTCTCACTGTTCCGTTTGGGAGCGGTGGCTTCGAAGTCTACAGTAATGCTTCACTTGTCGGGCTTGGGGGTGTTCTTATGCAGCATAAGCAGGTGGTTGCCTATGCTTCCCGCCAGTTGAAGGAGCATGAGCAGAACTACCCTACACACTATCTAGAGCTTGTTGTAGTCGTCTTTGCGCTAAAGATTTGGCTTCACTACCTCTATGGGAAGAGTTCGTTGTGTTCACGGATCACAACAGCTTGAAGTATCTCTTCTTCTAGGAGTTGAATATGAGATAACGTCAATTGATGAAATTCATGAAGGACTATGATTGTTCCATTCAGTACTATCCGGGTGAGGCTAACGTGGTAGCTGATGCTCTTAGCAGAAAGCCTTAAGAGGTTATGGCTCACATGAGGGTCCAAGAGTGGAAGTTATTGAAGGATATGTGTAACCTAGACACTACCCTCAGGCATACTACCTACGGGCCGGTGATGTCAAACATCTCAGTTAGGCCGCATATCTTGGACCAGATCAAGGTGTTGCAGAGTTGCTTGCGTACTGAGATAAGTCGGTTAGCAGTGGTAGTCAGGAGTTTGCTTTGAATGGTGATGGTGCCATCGAATTCGAAGGCAGGTTGTGTGTTCCTGCCAATGCGGTGTTGAAGGGTGAGATCTTGGACGAGGCTCACCGATCCAAGTACATGGTACATCCGGGAGGTACCAAGATGTACCAGAATCTTAAGAGGCACTACTAGTGGCGAAACATGAAGAGGGAAGTCGCAGAGTACGTTTTTAGATGTTTGGTGTGCCAGCAGGTAAAGGCCGAGCATCAGAGGCCAGTAGGTCTTTTACAGTCCCTCCCTGTTTCGGAATGGAAATGAGAGAATATCTCGATGGATTTCATCATTGGCTTACCGCAGACGACGAAGGGCTCCGATGCTATCTGGGTGATAGTGGACAGATTGACGAAATCTGCACACTTTCTTCAGTACCGGACTACGTTCAGTTCGAATCAGTTGGCAGCCTTGTATGTCAAGGAGGTGGTCCGTCTGCACGGGGTGCCGGTTTCCATCGTGTCCGATCGAGATAATAGGTTTACTTCCAGATTCTGGAAAACTTTTCAGAGCGCTATGGGTTATCGGTTAGATTTCAGCACCGCCTTTCATCCTCAAACCGATAGACAGACTGAACGGGTGAATCAGGTTGTAGAGGATATGCTACGAGCTTGTATGTTGGACTTTCAGGGCAGCTGGGAGGAACACTTGGCGTTGGTTGAGTTCACCTACAACAACAGTTACCAGGCGAGCATCCAAATGGCACCTTTCGAAGCTTTGTATGGTCGAAGTTGTAGATCTCCTCTATATTGGGATGAAGTAGGTGAGAGGAAGATACTGGGTCCTGAACTGATAAAGCAGACCGTAGAAAAGGTTAAAGTCATCAGGGAATGGTTGAAAACTGCTTAAGATAGACAGAAGAGCTATGCGGATAGTCGCTGCAGAGATTTGGAATTCCAAGTTGGGGATCGGGTCCTTGTGAAGATTTCGTTGAGCCGGGGAATCATGAGGTTCGGGAAGAAAGGGAAGCTCAGCCCTAGGTACGTGGGGCCACTCGAGATCATTACTAGGGTTGGTGAGGTTGTTTACAGGGTAGCCCTACCGCCTCATATGGTAGCGGTACATAATGTATTTCACATTTCCATGCTCAAGAAGTATATCCTGGATCCGTCTCACGTCATTGCTCTTGATCGCATGAAGATTCGAGAGGATCTCACTTTAGTTAAGCAACCGGCTTAAATCTTAGATCGTCGAGATCAAGTCTTACACACCAAGACTATCTCGTAAGTCCTCGTGAAATGACAGCACCATTCTGCAGAAGAGGCTACGCGGGAGTGTGAAGCTGAAGTGAGGGATAAGTACCCTCATTTGTTTTCTTGATGTTATGTTTATGTAAATTGTTTCTTCTTATTCTTTTGGTATCGTTCCAAATTCGAGAACGAAATTCTTGTAAGGGGGGAGGATGTAGAACCCCGAATCTTCATTTCACTTAATGAATAGTGTGTGAATAGTGTTCAAGTGGAGTCTTGTACACTAATGGGTTTATGCTAATGAAAATGTTTGGATATATGGTGCGCATGTATTGATGGGTATATATAGCCTAAAGGAGTGTTTTGAGTGTACAAGGTGTTAGAATTGGATTGGAGAAGGTCCGAGTAGTGGAAAAAGGGTTTGCAGCAAAAATAGGGGAGCACCGATTGCTCGGTGATAACACCGATCGACCGGTCATCTACTGATCGCTCGGTAGTTGTCGACTGGTCAAAGATTTTGTATGGGGAAAAATTCCAGAGGTGTTTTCCAACCGATTGTTCGGTTGAAACCACCAATCGCTTAGTATAGCACTGATCGCTCGGTCCTCACCACCGATTGATCGGTTATACGCAGATTTTCTTCATTAAGGGTTTTTAAGTCTTTAACCATCACCCCTTTGCCTATAAAAGGCCCAGCTCGTGCCTTAGGGTTTCAGAAACCCTTAAGGCATAATTTTGAGGAGAGTTTGAGAGGAGAAGAAGGAGAAAAGATAGGGTTTGCTCAAAGCTTGAAGAGAAGATCAAATCTTCCCATTCTTTGGTGTTTTTCAACAAAGAACTTGAAGTTCTCACTTATTCCAAGCATTTGGAATCGAATTCCTCAATTTCACCAAGGTAGATACATTCTACTACCAAACTTGTGATAATACTAGTTACCACATGATGTTCTCCTTATTCTATACAATAAATCTTAGTTTGATATGGTGTGTGATGTTGTTTTTATACTTGGATGTAAACTACCACTATTATGCGCTCTATGTGTTTGGTTTAATGCCTCTAAGGGCTTTTGTGTTTAAATATTCTATTATCCTCATATGCTTCGCATGTCTTGCATGAACCGGGGTTTTTTCATAGATTTCTCAAAGTTCTAGAAGGGTTTATTAAGTAAGGGTCTCACATGATGATTTTAAGAAACTCCATGATATTCTAAGATCGGTTCACAAGCTCCAAGGATTATATTAAACTCACAAGAACTCTATGATAATGTCTAAAATCGATGTACAAGCTCTAAGGATCATAAATGTAAATGTTCTAAGATCTCTATGGTTTTGCTCCAAGGTTCTATGAATCATAAATGACTCTAAGGAACTCTATGAACTTAACATGACTCAAGGAACTCACAAGGCTATGATTATCGCATGACTCATATGGTTTTGGTTTTCGGATTTCATTGTACACGCTATTTCACGGTTTCTTCTCTTCAATGTGTTTTAAGGATTTCAGTCTCCATGATTTGCATGCTCCATGATATTATTGCTTGTTGTTAGTAGTGTGTATACACTGAGTATTCCACGCTCAGCCGATATTTGTTATCATCGGCAGGTACTCGGGTTCCTTTCGACTTGTGTGGTTCGGAGCATTGGGTAGAGGAAGAATATTATGAACCGGAGCCTTCCATGGACCACTACTAGGATGATGGATCGCATGATAAGCGGCTCGACTTTGACTTTTGTTGACTACGCTAGAGAGAGATGACATTTTGTTTATGTTGAGAGTGGGACTTGTCCACTCCATCTTTTGGATATACAGATATATTTGTTGGTTCAGACTTGAACTAATCGATAGGAGTATTTGTTTTTAAATCGTTTCCGCTATATATAATTTGTGTACTCTGACAGGTTGTTACATGTGCCATTTGTGTCATACGGGATGGTATGGCACGGCGGGTCACGAGCTAAGGTATCCCTAATTCCTAGGGGGTATTTTGGGTCGCGACATATATGGCTAGGATTTGAATGATTAGGGTTGGACGGATAGAATTCGGAGAGAGAGATTAGAGTTTTGAGAAATAAAAGAGAACAAGTAAAGAAAATGATGGTAGAGGGTTTTGAATCCTGGACTTTCGTATTGTCCTCCCTTAACTCTCACCAAGTGAGCAAACTGACACATTGTGTCTTGTATTGCGACTTTTAATATTTTGCTCTCTTCTTGGAGATGGACACTTCTGCTCTCTTGGTCTTCGTTTTGACTCTGTGATTTTTTGGCTTAGTCCATACTTGGCCTGCATTTACTTGGTATAGCCTGTTGGCTCTTTAGTCATTGGTAATGAGCTTTAATGCTTAACTACGGGCTCAGGTTCTTGAGAATCATCCAATCAGGATTCTTGAGACAGTTAAAACACGTAATGAGAGTTCATCGAAACAACTTTGTATCTATATTTTCATAAATGTGTTTAATTCATGCTAATATACCATTTTGACCATAAAAGTGTGTTCTATGCAATGGGGAAAACTCTTACGTAGAAAAGTTGATAAAAATGAAGGTTTTACGTAAAAGAATTCGATAAGGCTTTAAAGAATAATAGTGAAAATAAGCACTTTTAAGCGAATATCACAACCCCCAACTAGCATATTGCCAGTCCTTGGCAATTTGTGCGAGAAAATGGAGCTTGAAAGGGCTTGGCACATGCTACACACTATTTCTCATTACTCAGAGAGAACTCCGTTTGTCAAATTATTTCAAGGATATAACAAAATATTTACAAGTTAGAACTTAGTAAGTTTCAGCAAGAATACAGATGGACACTCAGCACAATGAAAAGTCAGATTCAGCGTGTGTGTGCTCAACATCATCATTATCCGGCAGCAGAGATTTTCAGATCATCTCTAAGATTGTATGTCTTGACTTCAATTCTCACTTGTATACCACTCAGAAGTGAATCACTCGGAAATAGTTTTATTTCTTTTCTCTCAAGTTTTATGTGAGGAGATATGTTGATGAAAACAGACAAATATCTCACATATATTGTCTAAAAAGGAGGACATTAGAAAATAAGAAGATCTCATGATAGGAATATCATGTCACTCAGAACGTTAGATCAAACTCTATAGTTTCTCTTTCTACATTCTCCATATTTTATGATGTGCTAACTTAGAATCAAGTAGAACTTTAATAGGTTGTATTGAGGCTTGGGATCTGTTTAGGAAAAGAAGGGGACACAGGGATTCGAAGTTCTGAGAGGATATCTCAATATTCTTTATAATTTTTCCTGAGGGTGTAACACCAAATCTTTTTGTTTCATTTTTTTCTATTCTCTTGATCTTTTTGAGGCAGTTCAAATTTTTTTTTCTACCTTCTCTTTTCAAATTTTCTTCTCAACTTGAACTCACTTGTTTTTTCTTTCCTTTCTCAATTTTTATCTTTCATGGTGTACCTATACCAATCACTCTTTTATCCTTCTCAGAAATAGGGTCGCGAGTCATATTTCTTATCTGGATTGGGTTTTCGGTTAATGGGTTGACAACAAAAGGTTTTCATTAAAGGCTCAAAAGGGTTTTCTACAGATGTAAAAGTTAGGTAAGCTAAAAAGTCTGAAAGGTTACAAACATGGCCTCTATCATTTTCTAGGGTTGCATTATCATGTCTAATGTCTTGAATGGATACAGAGAAAGTTCTTTTGTAATGACCCAATGTTTGATGTCATTCCGAGTTTAATGATCAAATCAAGAATTAATGAGATCTCTCAAAGGAATATGTGTGGGCTGGAAGAAATTGTGAGTCAACTTGTGACTTGGGATTTTTTTGTATAACCCTTTGAAATGATGAAATGCTCAAAAGCTCATTGGGTTGGGTTATGTCTCCACAAATATTCTTCTAGGATCTCTAGAGAATCTAAACTTAGGATGACTCTGATGTTGATTTTGTGCAATTTGTGACGAATCTGAATTTTCTAAATGTATCAATCCACAGTAGTACAACTGAACTAAGAGCTAACATGTACTTCAAAAGATGACATCATTTTCAATAAATAGACTAATTGTTAGTTTTTGTCTCATCATTGTAAAGGTACTTGGAAACATTTTTGAAAGTACTAGAAAACTCAGGATTTTTTTTTTCAAAAGGAAAACATGAGTTTTGGAAAATACCCACCCCCAAACAAAAGATAGCACCGTCCTAGGTGCTCATGACCTGGACAAAAAGATATGAATGTAAACTACAAGATGCAAAAGTTGAGGAAGGATATTACCAACTTGGCAGAAATTGTACGTTGGTAGGTATCGGATAATCTGCAAAAGTAATGAGACCCGTACAACCTGAAAAATAGTACCAAAATATATGCAAGATAATCATGCGACTCATTAATCTTGGAATTGCCTTTCCGACAATGCTACAGCCAGACACAATGGGGGTACATAAAAGCACCCCCAAACAAGTTGGAAACACGGAGACTGAGTGAGTCATCAGTCTTCATAGACAGGATCGATTAGATCAATCTCAACCGTTAGAATGGTTGTTACGTTAAGTTTTTGGAACTGTTTTAGACGCTAACCATTAACTTGGAAAGTGGAATTATCCTTTGGATCCTTGATAGTGACAGCCCTATAGGGCTTGACCTCGGTAACAATGAATGGATCGGACCATCTAGATTTTAATTTCCCAAGAAAGATGAGTCTAGAATTGTACAGAAGTACCTTCTATCTTGGGTGGAACTCTTTTCTAAGGATGCTCTTGTCGTGAATCCTTTTCATTTATTCTTTGTATTGCTTCGACAAACTTTAAGCATCATTTCTTAATTCATCCAACTCATTGAGTTGCAGTTTCCTCTCCTCGCTTGCAGAGTCTAAGTCAAAATTTAGCTTTTTAATGGCCCAGAGAGCACGATGCTCTAACTCTACAGGGAGGTGGCATGGTTTCCCAAAAACCAATCGATATGGAGACATGTTTAGAGTAGTTTTGAAGGCGGTACGGTATGCCCAAAGAGAGTCAGTAAGATGAGTGGACCAGTCTTTACGAGTAGTATTTGACTGTTTTCTCAAGGATTTGCTTTATCTGACGGTTTGAGACTTCAACCTGACCACTCGTTTGAGGATGATAAGCAAGGGTGACCTTGTGGGTGACCCTGTACATTTCAGAAGTTGCTCAAAGATTTTATTGCAAAAATGTTTTCCCCCATCACTGATGATAGCTTTGGGGGCTCCAAATTGAGCGAAGATGTTCTCTTTAAGAAATCTGACCACAACTCTATGGTCATTGGTTTTTGTGGGAATTGCCTCTATCCATTTAGAGACATAATCGACCGCAAGGAGAATATACTAGAAACCATGTGAGAGAGGAAATGGTCCCATGAAGTCGATGCCCCAAATATCAAAAATCTCACTAACCTGAATAGGTGTTAGGGGCATCATGTTTCTCTTAGAAATTCTACCTAGATGTTGACAATTTGGGCAGACTTTGGAGTAGACATGCGCATCTCGAAAGAGAGATGGCCAGTAGAATCCGCACTGTAGAACTTTATCTACAGTCTTTTTAGTGTTGAAATGACCACCACAGGGCTGATTATGACAGGAGGAAAGAATATTTAACTGCTCAGACTCAGAGACACACAGATGAAGGAGTTGATTTGGACAATACTTGTAGAGATAAGGGTCGTCCCATGAGTAATTCTTCACCCTGGCCAATAATTGATGTTTATCTTGTTTGGACCAGTGGGAAGGAATGGTTTCAGTCACAAGGTAGTTGACAATGTCAGCATACCACGGAGAGTCCGAGACCGCGAACAGTTGTTTGTCAGGAAAGGTCTTAAGGATGGGTAGAGGTTCAGAAATGGACTCTACAGTCAGTTGAGATAAATGGTCAGCGACCACATTCTCAGTTCCTTTCTTGTTCCGAATTTCTAGATCAAATTCTTGTAATAAAAGAATCCAACAAATCAGCCTAGGTTTGGTATCCTTCTTGGAAAGAAGATAGCACAGCACTGCATGATCTGAGTAGATTATAACCTTCGTGTCAAGTAAATAAGATTTGAATTTATCCAAGGCAAACACTACAGTCAAGAGCTCTTTCTCAATGGTGGAATAATTCAGTTGTGCTGAATTTAAAGTTTTGCTAGCATAGTATATGACATATGATAGCTTGTCGACTCTCTGCCCTAGAACTGCACCTAAGGTATAATCGGAGGCATCACACATCACTTCGAATGGAAGGGTCCAATCGGGAGGACGAATGATAGGAGCAGAGGTGAGCTCAAATTTGAGGCGCTCAAAAGACAGTCATACACTCGGTGTTGAAGTCAAAAGGGCTATCCTTAGCCAAGAGACTACACGGGGACGAGTGATTTGAGAAAAATTCTTGATAAATCTCCGATAAAAGCCAGTATGTCCTAGGAAAGATCGAATGTCACGAACAGACTTAGGGAGTGGTAGAGTAGAGATCTTTGCCTTATTAACCTCGATCCCTTGATCGGATATCACATAGCCCAAAACTATGCCTTTCTTCACCATGAAGTGACATTTCTCCCAATTTAAGACAAGGCGTTTGTCCTCACACCGTGCTAAGACTAGACTGAGGTGATGGAGACACTCATCAAAAGATGAACCAAAGATAGAGAAGTCGTCCATGAAGACTTCAAGAATCTCTCTACCATGTCACTAAAAATGCTAGTTATGCACCTTTGAAAAGTTGCAGGTGCATTGCAGAGGCCAAAGGGCATGCGACGATAGGCAAATGTGCCGAAAGGACAGGTGAAAGTGGTTTTCTCATGGTCCTCAGGGGCGATGGGTATTTGATTGTACCCTGAGTATCCATCTAAGAAACAGTAGGAGTGACTAGCCAGTCTTTCCAGCATCTAATCAATAAAGGGCAGCGGAAAATGGTATTTCCTAGTGTTGGTGTTGAGTTTTCTGTAATCAATACAGACTCTCCAACCTTTCTTTAGTTGTTGGGTGACCATTTCATGCTTCTCATTTTCGTCGTTGGGTGACCATTTCATGCTTCTCATTTTCCACCACTGTGAATCCTACTTTCTTGGGCACAACATGAATAGGACTGACCCATTTGCTATCTGAGATGGGATAGATAATTTTTGCATCTAGCAGTTTAAGGATTTCATCCAGACAACTTCTTTTAGAATAGGATTTAGCCTCCTTTAAGGCTCCCTAGAAGTCCTGGAATCATCTTCTAGGTAGATATGGTGTTGGTAAATAGAGGGGTTTATCCCATGAATGTCATCGATCGTCTAACCAATGGCGGTCTTGTGTTTTTTCAACAAATTTAGAAGTTTTTTTCTTTGGAATTCAGAGAGAGCGGATGTGATGATGACGGGATAAGTTTCCTTTGATCCAAGGTAAGCATATATAAGCTCGGAAGGAAGAAGTTTTAATTCAAGTTTAGGCATTGAGGCATCAGTGGATTCAATCTTAATGGATACAGAGAGGATGAAAGGTGGTTCTTTATCCAAGGTTATCAAAGGCTCAAACTCATTGAGTGGAGCAGGAGTAGAAATCAAAGGAGCAGACTCTAAGAGATCATTGATTTCAGAAATGGCTGTTTCAGATTGAAAATCAGCTCCAAAGTGTTCGAGACACTGACGTAGAATATCCTCGAAAGAGTCCTGAGTTAGACTCTCAACAACACACATTTCTTCAACCATGTCAACATCGGTAGGTTGGTGCATTCAGCGAAAGATGTTGACCTCGACTTTGAGGTTGCCGAAAGCGATCGACATGTTCCCATTGCGACACCCTATGTGTGCATTAGCGGTGGCTAGGAAAGGTTTGCCCAAAATGATGGGTATCCTATTATCCGGACACGGTTCTGTGTCGAGAATGATGAAATCGACCGAATAGTAAAAGTCTGCAACTTTTACTAGGACATCCTCAATGATACCTCTAGGGATCTTTATAGATTGGTCCACAAGTTTTAATGTGACCCAAGTAGGCTTCATGTCCTAAGCCTGACTGCTTATAGACTGAGTAGGGTAAGAGATTCACACTGGCTCCTAAGTCGAGCAAGGTGGTGCAAGTGAAATCATTCCTTATTCCACACGGAACGGTAGGGCTTCCAGGATCTTTAAATTTTATAATACCATTGCGTTGAATGAACGCAGTGGCCTTCTCGGCCAAAAAGGCATCCTTGGGTACAGTAGTACGCCGTTTGACTGTGCATTAGTCCTTGAGGAACTTAGCATAAGTTGGAATCTGCTTGATAGCAGTAAGGAACGGGATGTTGATCTATAAGTCTTTGAAGACTTCCATGATCTCTGAGAATTGTTGATCCCGTTTATTATGGACAAGCTTTTCTAGGAAAGGTGGCTTTAACGGACAAATTGGCTTGTCCTTAGCCAGAGGTTTCTGCATAAGAATAACAGATTTGGGTGTAGAGGTAGAAGCAAAAGCTTTGGAGCTGGGTTCCTCTAAGTTAGGAGTCGTTGCTTTTGATGGCATTGAGCATGGTTGCACTCCTATGTCTACATTTTTGCCCGAGCGGAGTGTGGTAACAGCTTGTACCTCACCCTGAAAGTTTTGGTTCACGGATTGCGAACCGACTTCATAAGCTACCTCCTTGGCATTTCCCTTTGGATTGGCAATAGGTTGGCTAGGGAATTTGCCTCTCACTCTACTTCTAGTTGACCTAGGCGTTGCTCTAGACGCTGGAAAGATTGTTCTTGTCGAGTTATAAACTGAGAGAGAAGGTCTTCTAGACCAGGTTTAGGACCAAGTTGTTGAGGTTTAACTAAGGGAAGTTGAGGCACTAATTCTCTATTAAAGCTCATCTGTGCAGAGTAATTGTAGGACTGGGGGGCAATTGGGACTAACTACTGATTTTGCGGATGTGGAGGGGCTCTCTGTTGTCCAGAATAAGAATTCTGGTGAGGTTGCTGATATTGGTGTTACTGCAGAGTGTTGCTTCCAAGAAAAATTTGGATGATTCCCAGTATCTGGATGGTAAGTCTGGCTATAGGAATTTAGAGTGAGAGGTTTAAAGGTACTAAAGTTACAGACCTCTTCTTGGATTTGTGGGGCACACCTTCATTTAAAGGACATGTAGAAGTAGAATGGGTATTCTGTAGACAGAAATCACAATGCATGATTGAGTTATCCAAACCCACATGCATGACAATATTTGAAGGTATTGGTTTCTGAACCGATACGGCTAGGGCTGAGATAGATTTTGTGAGTTCCAGGAGCAGGGATTTCAACTCTGGATCACTTTTGACCTAATGTCCCATGGAAGTCCTGGAAGTAGAGTAGTTCGACTAAATTCAGAATTAGTCGTCCAATACTGGGAGTTTTCTCCTAATTCTATGAGGAATAAGTAGGCTTTTGTAGGAGTCTTGTGCATGAATTTTCCTTGACACATTGATTCCAACATGTTCTGGGACTCATCAGTAAGTCCTCTATAGAGAAAGTTAACAAGGCTGCCCTTATCGAAGTTATGATAGGGACATTTGGTTTGAAAATCTTGAAATCTATCCCAGGCTTCATAAAATTTTTCATCAGATTTCTGTCGGAAGTCTTGAATGAATTGTTTCATTTCATTTGTCCTAGACATAGGATAGAATTTGGACATTAATTTAGCAACTAACTCGGCCCAAGTTGTAATAGAGTTAACAGGGAGAGAGTAAAGCCAAGCAGAGACTTTATCTTTCAGAGAGAATGGGAAGATCCTTAATCTGACATTTTCTTCATTGAGGTACTGATTTTTAAACAATGTGTAGATATTTAGGAATTGCTGTAAATGAGTGTATGGATCTTCTCTGGCAAAGACCATGTAAGGTAGGTAGCATTTGTACTGTATGCGGTCTGATTTCGAATTGAGCCGCATTCATAAGTGGAAGTACAATACAGTTAGGAGGGTTAGTAGAAATGGGTGAATAGGTCTCAATGAGGGGCCTTTTTGCTGCTATGGTAATTTGAAGGGAGGAGGGAGGTGAAGACTCTGGAAATTATTCCAGGAGAATTGAATGACTCTCAGATCGAATCAATCTCTTGTTGGATCGGACCCAATAGGGCATATACTTGAAAAAACACACTCTAGACTCGGCAAAAAGTTGCCAATAAGGACACTAACCTGAGTGGCTCTAAATGATGAACAAGGAAACACAAAGATAACCCTAAGCCAGTGCTAGAAAATCAACATTTTTCTGGGGGTTATCTTGTTATCTTTGTTGGCCAGCAGGTTATGACAGTAGGCAGGACCATTGATTTTGTCTTGTTTAATCCGTCAGACTGACTTGCACTCTTGGTTCTCACAAAGGTTTCACTCATAAGCTAACCTTCTAGTACTAACAAGAGTTAATTGCGAGATAATCCGTAGCCCTTAACAGACGTGCAACACAATGGTTATCTTAAATATGTCCCAGGCTACCCGGATCAGTCAAGCAATTTGACAAGTTTATTCCCGAAAGACTAACTTGGGCTAGTTTGTGTTCCTATTTTCAATAACAAGCTAACCACCGAAAATCCAAGGAGACCACTAGTGAGCTCAGTGTACTAAAGTAGCAGGGACCTGTGGGTATGTTTGGAAACAGGGAACCGCGCTCGTAGACTTATTCGACTCGGAAATTGATGGAGTCACTAATTATGAAAGTCCTATGAACACCGATCTAGAATTGGGCTCTAAAGAGTTTATTCATTTTATTATGCGGAGCTAGGGATCACATAAGCTGGAGTGATGAGGTGGGTGATGAAATCCCACCAGTTTCAAATAGAGCTGGGTTGTACTCTTTTTAATTAAAGTAAATTTCGGCCATCCACGTAGTTCAGAATAGTTGTATGAAAGCAAATAAACTGTAACGACCCAGAATTTTAATTTAATAAAATTATGGGTTATTGGTCCTTAATAGGGGTTAATAAGCTAAGTATTTAATTAAATTGTGAAAAGTGAGTTTTACTCAGGATTGAGTTGTACCGATAAAATCTCAGTATTTCTTCTCGAAAAACGCACACAGTGTGTTGGTCGACGACCGGGACCTTTACCTATGGTATTGGTTCCGTCAGGTATCGTCTTGCAGGACCGCAGGGTCATATCATGTAAGAAAATCAAGAAAACGGGAAATTTCCAGATTTCCAGAAATTAAGTGGGACTCAATATTTCTTGGGGATCCTAATAGAAATCCGTGCGGCTGATACTAGTGCGTGTCAGTCGGCCGTGGGGAATTAACGTCTGTCGTTTCGGCAGTTAGTTATCTCAAACGAAGAAACAGCGGCCTGTTTTATGTCCGAAATTAGGAAATTAGTGGGTTTTGCAGTTTTCTTCCGGACAAAAGTGCAGCTGTCAAAACTTAGAATTTTTCTCTGAAATTTTTACAGTAGGTGTCGGACTGCCCCAAGTTCGGTCACCTGAAGTTTCATCACTATCGGGTGTTATATAGTAGGGTTTTAGAGGATATATGCGTGAAAAGTGGGAAAATCCAGTCAAACCAGTCAAAGTGGTTGACTTGGTCAACCTCACTTTTTCCACACCAATGGTCATGTGCTGTTGCACATGATCTTCCCCCCCCCACCCACCATCCTTGCCTATAAATAAGAGGCAGACTCATTCTCACGAGAGAAAATTCCAGAGCATCAAAGTGCTGGCCTGACTCCAATCTAGAGAGAGAAAGTGAGGAGAGAGACAAAGGAGAGAGAAAAGAAGAGAGAAAGAAAGGAGAGTCCACCTTGGGGTTTTTCGACGTTCCCGACACGTTGGCGACGTCCGATTTTCTCCCCGGTGCCTCGATTGGCATGTAGAGAGAGAAAGAGAGAATTCTAGAGAGAGAAAGTGGAGGTTAGTGAGAGAGGCGGTTTACCTAGAGGTTTTCCAGCGTTCTGATCGCATTGGCGATGACCATTTCCATATCCGGAGCCTCGAAAGTTTCCCTCTCCATCTCTTCTCTTTTCCCTTATTTAAGCTACTTTAATTATGTGGAATGCTCAGGTGATATTATGTGTGGATGAAAAAAAGGTCGGAGACCTTATGAATGATGTATGGATGGGAGTGAAAATGGAGCAGAGGGACGGAGCCCTCGGCTTCGGGCTGTTTCTAGCTCGGAATTTAGGCTCAGTGTGATTTGCGATAGATCGCAGGGGAAGTGCGATCGATCGCAGGAAGTTATGAGAGCCTGATTGGGCTTCTATATGTGTGATGTGATGTGATTTTGACATTGTAAGACAATGGTAGGATCCATTGGTCTGGTTAAGTTTCCTATCAGAACTACTCTTATATGATGTGATGTTTGTTTTAAGGCAATGGTAGGTCCATTGGCTTGGTTAAGTTCCCTATCGGAACGAATCTGATATGATGTGATGTTTTAAAGGCATTGGTAGGGTCCATTGGCCTGGTAAAAGTCCCACCTTGGGACAACCTTTATGTATAATGTGATGTTGTTGGGACATGGTAAGGTGATGGAATGGTCTATCGGCCGGGTAATGTTCCACACCGGAACGGTTTACCCTCGCACTTGGTCCACGGGCATGAGGCCTTATTCAAGCAGGGCCTAAATAATTGGGGATTTCCTATGGTTAGAAAACCTAACCTACGTGAACTGCTGTATGTGGTCCCTCTTTGGCTAGGTTCGGAGAGGCGGTATCTATTATGAGCCCAGGTTCCTCCGTGACTGATAGTCGGGAGAGTTAGGACGGCATTGGGCCATGGGCTCAAGGTTGGATTGGGGTCTATGGACCCAGTGATGTATTGAGTTTACGAACTCAATGATGTTACCTTGAGGGGGCATTGGCCTGTGTCGGCAGGTATGCACCCAACAGAGGCTGTGATGATATATGATGGTAGTTGTTAGAGGTGTTGTGTCTGACAGGATTTGATGTCAGAGGTGTTGTGCCTGACAGAGGTTAATGTTAGAGGTGTTGTGCCTGACAGGATTTGATGTCAGAGGTGTTTTACCTGCCTAACAGGATTTGATGTCAGAGGTGTTTTACCTGACAAGATTTGATGTCAGAGGTGTTGTGCCTGGCAGGAGTTAATGTCAGAGGTGTTTTGCCTGACAGGATTTTGATGTAAGAGGTGTTATGCCTAACAGGATTTGATGTTAGAGGTTTTTTTTGTCTGGCATGGTTAAATTGTCAGAGGTGTTTCCTGGTTATCAGATGGGTGTTCCTAGCATGTCAGATGTGTTGTTCTTGACAGGTCAGATGTGTTTCCTGACAAGGGTGTCATGTCAAAGGTGTTATGCCTGACAGAGTGATATGTCAGATGTGTACCTGATAGACAGGTGTTTCCTGATGGTTAGGTGTTTCCTGGTGGTCAGGTGTTTCCTATTAGTCAAAGGTGCGTCCCTGGCTTGTCAGATGAGTTTCATTTTCCTGACAAGTTGGATGGGTTTCCTGGCTATCAGATGTATATCCTGGCTGATCAGATGTGTATCCTGACAATCAGATGTGTATCCTGGCGATCAGATGTGTTTCCTGACAAATGTGGTGGTGTGTGTGTCGGTGTTCCCATAGAGGGAAAATATAAAGTAATTGTCAGAGGTGTTCTTGACAAAGTGTGATATGTCAGAGGTGCTCCTGATAGAGTGTGATGTGTCAGAAATATTGTTCCTAACAGTTATCGGGTGAAGACCCAAATTATGTGTAAAATATGAAGATTTAAGGATTAATTGGGTCGACATACCCAATGATTGGTTATAATCGGGAAAAGTCCCGATTGGTTGATAATTGAGTCTGTGGACTTATGGATAGAGGTTGTACACGGGCGAAGGCCTAGTCGATCGAGTCTATGGACTCAAGGATAAAGCGTGAGCGGTTATCTGAAACGGTAACCTGGTGTCGTGGACAATGACCGGATGAATTTGACAACTTGGAGGTTGGGAACCTCGGATAGGGTAAAATAGCCCCGAGTGACCTCGGGTCACGAATTACGATATTATTATAAATATGAGAATTGTATTATACTAATATATCATTATTGATGAATGTTAATATGTAGAAAATAGTTTAGATGGACTGTGGATTTTTGCTGGGCTTTATAGCTCACTCCTTCATCTTATGTCTTTAGATTCTGGAGTGATTGTAGATTGACAAGGAGCTACGCTTGATAGAGTCTGGAAAGTGTACCGGCGCAGTTGTGGTGCCAAAGTAAGGACTACTGTAGCCAGTGAGGTAACGCAATTGCTTATGATGGGTTATTGTGATGACCAGTTGTTATTGCTTATGTAAGCTCATAAGAAGAGTTGAAAATTCCCGCATTTTCGTGGGTAAAGTCTTCCGTTGTGTGTCATTGACGACCGGGCGCGCGTCTCGGAACACGATTTCCTTAGGCGTGAGTTCAGGGCGTCACATAAACAATCACCACAATTTTCAACAAATCACCCTTCAAAAACTCACCTCCCGTAGGCCACGCCACGGGGTATTCTCTTTGGAGTAGGGAGGGGTATCCACAAGCTTTCGCTCCCTACTTACAATCGCAATCCTGCGCACAAGTTAGTGCACAATAAAATATAGGTCACGTGATTGAGAATTGTTTTTGGAAGCCGCCTTTAAGGGGTTGCACACAACATTCAAGGCAGATTAATTAATTTCCAAATTTGGGTTTTGATTCAAACTTAGTAGTTTCCTAAAGTAGGGAACTGCTATTTCTGAATTTTCCATCAAGTTTTGGAAACCTTCTAATTTAAATTGATGAAATCAGGGCAAATTGGAACTTCCCAAAAATGGAATTGTGTTAAAGATGGATTTTTTCCACTATAAAGATTTAGTCAGATTTAGAAATTTTCAAATATTAGAAAATACCAAAAATATGCTAAATCTCTAAAAGACATGGGAAAATGCCTAAAATTAACAAAATTCTTAATATTTGAAAAGTTCCAAATTACTAATTGCCAAAATACTAATCACCTAAAAAAAAAACAGAATGTAAATCTAAACCTAACATTTCTTTATTTTATTTTATTTTTATATATCCACGAAATATATATATATATATATATATATATATATATATATATATATATATATAAATCCCACGAATATATAAACCTTTTTTTTTTTTTTGCCACTCAAGGGTTGCTAAGCCCTTGAACACATATCTAAAATTAATAATAAAAAAAAGAAGTAGAAAGTCCTAAATTATTACGAGGTGCACCCGGCCATCCCGAGGCTTAAAAATAAAAATGAAGTACTAAAAAGAAAGTAAAAATAAAATAAAATAGCCTTTATTTCATTTCGCACTTCCTTCACCCGAGCGGCAACGGCTCCATTTGAAACAAGGATTTTCCATCGTTTAGAATCTCCTTACTTAAGCAATTATTTTTTTATCCGATTCATTTCAATTCCTGCAAAATATGAATTATGCAAAGATTAGCACAATGGTATGTCGGATGTTGAATCCTCACTCGAGATTGGTTGGGTTAGTGCTATAAAGATAATAAAAAAAACGCTTTAGAAGATATGGAGAGTTGAGAATGATGGATTAGTCTTTTTAAAAAGTTCTTGTTGGTTTTAGGGAGAAATTATCATTCCTATTACTAATAAAATAAACGAGGAATCAAATCATAGAGATGAATCATAAATATGCCAAAAGTTCCAAAATATATTAAAAGCTACTAATTGTTCTACAATGCTTTGAATTAAAACTACAATATTAAAACAACTATCTAGAAAGAAAGTAAAAAGAGATAGGTAAAACTAATGAGATCCGAAGCTTGAGAGACCCTCCTAGAGCACCGAGAAGTTTGCCACCAAAGAGATCGCCGATCTAAAGGGAGAGAATAAGAGGGGTGATGAGAGAATGGCCAGACATAGTCATGTGCTGTTGAGAAGGTGAGATGAGAGAGATAGGTGTGAAAGCTATTGAGATGAGAGGGGTGAGAAAAGTGTACGGCCACCTTAAGAGAAATGAGGTTTTAGCTCTTAGAATTCCTAGGTTAGAAAGAGAGAGATAGTGGGGTGAAAGAGAGAGAGAAGGTTAGAGAATGGAAGATAGCTTAGATGATCCCTTGTGGCCACCTATGGACGTGAGTTATATAGGGAGAGAGGGGTGACTAGGGTTTTGAAAGATTAGAGATATTAGATTAGGGTTTTGAAAAGGTGGACGGCTATGGTTTTTTTTTAATAGGAGAGGCGGCTAGGTTAGGGTGAATTAAAGTGGACGGCTAGGGTTATGGTTTTGACAAGAAGAGGTGGCTAGGGTTAGTAGAGGATTAGGGTTTAAGAGAGGTGGAAGGCTAGGATTTGGATGATTAGGGTTGGACGGCTATGATTAGGAGAGAGAGATTAGGGTTTTGAGAAATAAAAGAGAAAAATAAAAGAAAATTATGGCAGAGGGTTTTGAACCCTGGACTTTTGTATTGTTCTCCCATAACTCTCACTAACTGAGCAAACTGACACATTGTGTCTTATATTGCGACTTTTAATATTTTGCTCTCTTTTCTTGGAGATGGACACTTCTGCTCTCTTGTCTTCGTTCTGACTCTGTGATTTTCTGGCTTAGTCCATACTTGGCCTGCATCTACTTAGTATAATCTGTTGGCTCTTTAGTCATTGATAATTAACTTTAGTGCTTAACTACGGCCTCAGGTTCTTGAGAATCATCTAGTCAGGGTTCCTGAGACAGTTAAAACACGTAATGAGAGTTCATCGAAACAACTTTGTATCTATACTTTCATAAATATGTTTAATTCATGCTAATATACCATTTTGACCAAAAAAATGTGTTCTATGCAATGGAAAAAAATCTTATGTAGAAAAGTTGATAAAAATGAAGGTTTTACGTAAGAGAATTCGATAAGAGGCTTAAAAGAATAATAGTGAAAATAAGCACTTTTAAGCGAATATCAATTTGTACACTAATTGTTTTGGAATTTGCATACTTGATAGTTGATACATTGTATTGCAATGCTAAATGTAAAGGACAATTCATGTATTTAAGTTTTATGTTTTGTCAAAGTAATCGTTCTATTTGTGGATAATTTCAATATTGGTATTTTTTAAGTTGTTTTAAAATTTGCATACTTTACTATAAATTGTATTGTCATACTAAATGTAAAGGATGATTTATGTATTTTAGTTCTATGTTTGGTGAAAATAACCGTCCTATTTTAACCTGAAAGAGGATATGGAAGACCTGTTAGGTTCCAGGCTAGAATTGCATAATTAAACCCATGGTCTTTTTTGTGCATATGTTTTATACATTATTATTTTGCAGTTCTTCTCTAAATTTTTTTTTTGATCGATAAACATGCTAATATATTAATCAAATAGGGCTACAAAAAAGGTAGAGGTATAATACAAAGAGGAGTTTACAATAGCGTAAACTCAAGCAGGAAAGAAATAAAATGGCGCTGTTTAACAGCGCCCCAATGCTGAAAGAGCCAAAGCCTGAGCTGAGATAGACTTCATCCCAACACGGCTCCTAGGTCCACACACCATTCCGATTAGAGACCTAATCGAAGATCAGTAAACGGATTTGTGATCGAATGCACACAGGAGAGGAGGGAGAGTTCTTTAACACTTTCCTATTCCTCTCTTTCCATATCGACCACGAAATGACCCCAGGGAGAACCGACCAAACTGCTATCTGTGCACTAATTAAAACTATATGATAACTTCATTCATTTCTGCTGGAGTTTCCTGGTTATTTTCTGCTCCTCTGCTATGGAGACTTTTACTAGGATCTTCATTTATTTGGTTATTCAAGCTTTGTTTATTTTGAAATATTCACCTTTTAGTTACCAAGCATTGACCTTTTCGAAACCTCAACCCTGAAAGACAAAGGCTTATCAGCTAAGTTGTTCATTAGAAACAGTCATTTTCTGGTTGATGAGATCCTCAGCGTGATAAAGTCTCAGTTTTGGACAGCTGTTCTTCATTAGCTTGATATCTCTTGTATATCAAATTACTCCATCTTGAAGAGATGTGAACTATGATGCCTCTCCGGTTCCGTATAATATCTTGTTTGTGGCCCTTCTGAATACAGTTTATTTTCAGGGTCAAGTTAATTTACGAAATCCAGATCACAGGTTCTGGCTTATGGAAACTGATGACTATGGATCTAATAACGGGCTTCCACCAGTCGTCCAAAGGAGAATCTTTTTTGGTCGAGAGGTTGGCGCTGCGGCTAGGAAGCTGCTTCCAACCTATCAGTTAAAAAGCCGCAATTACTTGGGCCCAACGGCCATGGATGCAGAAATGGCTTTTCTTATGGCCAACCAAGCATTGGCCACACGAGGGAAACTTGTCTATGATCCTTTTGTTGGCACTGGAAGCATTCTTATAGCCGCTGCACACTTCGGGGCGATGACAATGGTTTGTACTTTGATCTTTTGTTAAAATCTGGAGTATTTCGAGTATAGTCTCCAGACTCTCCACCATATAGTTTTTTTTCTTAGGAATAGTTGGTTGAACTATTTCACTGCATATATCTTTCTTTCAGTAGGTTGATAAAAATTGTTCAGGGTGAAGACATTGACATAAGAGTAGTACGTGATGGCCGTGGCCCTGATTGTAATGTTTGGAGCAATTTCAAGCAGGTAAAATTTCCTGTTTACTCATTCAATGAGATGAACCTTTTGAAAAACATTGTTTTCCTATTCTGTTCATATTACATTTGCAGAATTAATTGTAAAATATAATTTGTTCACCATCTATGACACAGGAAAATGTAACTTTGAGATTTAAATTTGTATAATTGTAAAATTTATGTCAAAATTGATTCTGTACACGAATGGGGTGCAGTGAGCCTCTTCACAATCTTTATTCCTAGGATATCATCTGATTCCATCTTGAAGGTTAAAGCAAATAACAATGGTGTCTACTACATATGATTTGGTCTCAGCTGTTTTTGATTATGGTTGTGCTTGCAGACATTATTTAGCTATGAGTATTTGATCCATCAACCTTTAAGTGGTGCCAATGAATTACTTGCTTGGCTTATTTATTCATGCCTTTTGCAGTATGGATTGCCAATGCCAATTTCTCTTTTGAGGGCAGATAATAACCTTCCTCCCTGGCGTCCAGGGTTAGAAGAGGTAATCTCTTGTCCTCTTCTGTTGGTTTTTTGGAAGTTTCCTGTCCTTGATGATCTGTATGGTAATCTCGTAAGTTATTCAATTGGTGAAATGTTACAGATGCTAATATGCCCTTTTCTCTTGTTAATATCAATGTCATGGAGTGCCATAATGATGTCGCTATTATTAAAGTTAGAATTTCTTAATGTCATTGTTATAATCAATTTGATAACTTGTTAAATTTAGGTTCTGTTTGTTTGCATGTAAAATGGAGATGGTAAAATGAATTCCATGGAAAAGGGCCTTTTCAGCATGTTTGTTTGCGCAAAAATGCAAATACACTGTAATTGGTTTACCTCAGAAGCCATTTTTTAGTGGAAAATGACTTAGGATTCAAATTAGTATGTCGTTTTATGCCAAGGGCAACGCAAAGCATACTCTCACAATTCAAAAATTTCCATACTCTCCCCTTTTTTGATAATAAAACAAAGTTCATTGTCAGTCCACTTGTAGGCCCCACACAAAGTCATTTGTTTTATTATAAAAATTGAGTGCGAGTATGGAAAATGGAAATGTGGGTATGCTTAGCATTCCTCTTTATGTCAGGATGAAAACTCATGAAAAGTCCTAATGGTTCTTTGGCATGCCCCTCTCCTGTTCAGGCCCCTCTTCCCCCATCGCTAAAAGTGAAGGGGATGCAAATGGTGACAGCATCACTATGATGGCGGTAATGCGACGGTGACCCCCCTCCCTCTCTCTCTCTCTCTCTCTCTCTCTCTACTGGCATTGATCTTCTTGCTCTAACTACCTCGCCTTCAGATTTTCTTATAGGGTGACTGACGATTGGATCACCCCAAAGTAATATAAATCCCTTATCTGTTTTTTCCCTGGAATCGTTGTCGTTAGATGGGACTGGTTTCTAGGGTTTGGGGGCATTTTAGGCCAATTAGAAGAGCTTTGAGGAGCTGCCATGGGTGCCCTAACAAGAAACCATAAGTGTGTTGGTGATTGTTTTAGATTGAGTTTTCCTTTCCCATCTCCATATATTCTCCTGATTCCGACTATAAAACCAATCTCTACATCTCAAAGAAACATGAAATTTTATCTATGCATCAGACCTGCCTGTTTCTTTGAAGAGTACTGTACAGTACACACCACATTTTTGCACCCCTTACCCCTCTTCCATATTCCTTAGAAGCTCCAAGGACCCCACTCAGGTTCAGAAACCATTCATCATAGCCTACTCCACAGCCCTTCACATTCAAGCCAAGAACAACACTTACGCTGTTTAAAATGACGAAATGCTCAGAAATCTGCTATTTAAAGCTTTGCCATTTCCCATGGGCTTGGGGTTGGGCTTTCTTAGACCAATCTCCACCCACTATCCCAACCCGAAAATACAATCCCTAAACTACCCAACCCTCTCTCCACCTATAAATATCCCACCTCTTGAAGCATTAAAGGCATTCAATTTTTTCCTCCAAAACTTCTTGCAAATTTGAGAGAGAGAGGGAGAACCCTTCCTTAGCCATACACACACACCCTTGAACCTTGGAGGTTTTGAGTTTAGTCAAGTGGAGGGTGGAAGTTCTAAGCTATACCCCTCTAGGACAACTCCCTCCTTGCACTAGCATCCCCAACCCCACCTTGGAGCTTTGACAAGAGAAGAAGAGACTGAGGGAGTAGGTTTCATTCAATCTGCCCTTTCATTTCTTTATTTATTGCTTTCTTTTATGCTAGGCCTCTAGTCCATCTCTCTAGGCCATGAAAAGTCCCTTCCCCTTTAAAGATTAGGGTCTTCTCTAAGGGAAGATGATGGAAATTTTCATTTTCATTGTCTTTCTTGTATTTCCTTTCTTGCATTTCCTTTATTCTTTTTCTTATAGCAAAGCACCATGTTTGGCCAAGGTAAGAAACCCCAAATCAATGGAGATTTCTCATTTCGTAGGTTGTTTACAGACAAGGTATTCTTTCACTGGTTAAGGGTTCTCTTTTGGATATTACACGATGTACTCGTGCACCTTGAAAAATCCAAAGCCCTCACTACCAAAGTCTGAATGGCCAGATTTTCATATTTGTTATTTTGGATTCCAGAAATTCAAGAAAAATGGTTTCACATCCACCTGATTTCTATTTCCAGTAGTCGTAGTTCATTTTGGCTTAAGTATTCTTTGGCTGGACATACCTTCCCCAATTTCAAAAAATCCAAATTTAATGTTTGAAACTACTTGGAATTTGATGAACACAGCAAGAAACGGAGACTGTTTTGGACCTCGGATGACCAAGATATAGCCCAAACAAGTCTCTGGTCTATATTGCTGAAATCTCATAGGAATTTCGCCCTTTAAAACAACGACATTCCATTTTTTAACTAAAATGGTACTACCACCGCTTTAAACTGCGTAAGGCCCCAGAAACAGATTGTGTCTATACTAGGACATTTGCTCCCTGGTTTCCACTCCTCCCTCTTTTCCTCCACAGGGCCCGATCCAAAAGGAAATGCGGGGTACTCCAGTGCTCACAGCTTGGCGACACTTAATACTATAAATTTAGTGTATTAACAAGCTTAAATACACTAGAAAACACAAGTTTCAATGACTGAAAGGACAACCAAGCCTGTAATGGCAAAGCAAAATCCTGTTTTTATTGACATTATTATGAGTTATATAAAGAAAAAATAGAAGACCTATTGGTCTCCTTAGTGTGCCTTAATGGCTAGATCTTCCACAATGGTCACACTTAAGTTTATTTTTTTATTCTGAAATCATACCTCCTTTGTCTTGTGAGGATCTCTGTTTCTCCCTTTTTGATACTCTAATGCTGATGCTAGGGCTAATTGCTCGAAACTATTAGCAAGAGTATGCATGGCAACCTGCCTACTCTCCTCACCTTAAACAAGAGCATAAACATGACTCAAGGATGACAACTTATTCTTACTTAGAATTTGAACCCTAGACAGTTCAAAATATGTGTTCAACCAAACCAAGAACTCAATTTTTTTTTTCTACCTCACAAGTCTCCAATACTGTTCACCATCAGTGTAACACTGACTGGAACATCTTATAATGGTCTAACTCCTCCCACATAGCATGAAGACGAGCAACGTATTCAGACAAGGGTTCGTCATCCTATCTAAGAGTGTAAAACTTAAGATAATAAATAAAGTCTACCAAGCATCATGGGCTTATAGATTTATGCCTATTTTCGTATTATAATCCGTTATTTGATTGACAAAAGGTTTTATATAATAAAAGTGGAAGATTTTGATGAGCTAGATATTGTTCTATTTCTAAACAAAGTAGTACTATTTAAACTATGTTGTTCCAATTAAGATCTCAACAAAGTCCTTAAATATCTGTGCTTCGGAAGGAAATTTATGTAGTCCAATGATATCATAGCCCCACTGATACTTACTACACCATGTTATTCTATTTGACAACTCACAAAGACGTTGATATCAGGTTTAAGGAAAATTCTGAATGCCAATAATTTCAAAGCTCTCCTAGTAACCATTTTTTAAGTATTTGTAATATTTGTGATATATCGCAATATCACAGACTAGGGATATATCTGTCCCTGATATTTTTTTTAACAATATATTGTCAATATGTCCTCCCTTTGGCTGTGTATTCAACTCCCACTCCTCGACTTACACTGGTGTACGCATGGTTTAAAAAATTGCCGAAACTGTTACGTAAAGGTTTCGGTGGCCTCCGATATCCGATACTGTACCTTTACCTAGTTTATCCCGAAACAAAACCGTAATGCCCGAAACCGTTATGTAATAGGCGTTATGCCCGATACGTAAAGGTTTAGGTCGTAGGACTGGGTTCCGATAATCCCTAAACTCATTCTAAAACCTCATATTTGCTTCCTCTCTTCTTCTCTACCTATTCTTAGTACCTTTTTTTTCCTAAAATCTTTTTTTTTGTTGTTGATTAACAACTTGATTTGGGGTTTAATTCATAGATTTGAAGGAATCCAATGCAGGTTATTTATTTCGGGTATGTTTCAACCCTTGACCTATCTAATTTTCTTATTTCTAAATTTTGAGCTTCATATTGGCTTTAAAAGTATCTTATTACTCATTTATTATATATATATATATTTTTTTTTTCTATTTATTGGATTTTTTTAAGCAAAAAAGAAAAAAAATAAGTAAAGGCCGAAATCGTTACGTAACGGCATTACGTAAAGGTTTCGGCCGTGTCCGTTACGGTGTCCGGAACCCTTTTTTTAAACCTTGGGTGTACGTAGGGAAAATTTCGAGTGGGTCGGTGCAGACACCCGAAGAGACTAGTCCTTGCCTCGAAGGGTTTGGGACACCCTCTGTCACCAAAAAAAATATAAATGTTACATTTTTCATTAATATTGCATGTGAATTGCAAAATTCACAATATAAATTTTTTAGGTTATTCCCTAATGCACCCAAGGTTTATTGAGGATACACACTCCATATTCAAAACTTTACTTTTCTACACCTATCTTTTTTTTCTTTGACTTAAGTGCCCCTGCCCTCCCAAAAGAAACAGTGAGGTTTTCTGCCCATCTTTCTCATTCTCTCCCTCACTCCTGCTTGAATATCTCACCGTCAGTGATTGGAACGAAACTGAAAAATGAGAGAGAGAGAGAGAGCGAGAGAGAAGAAGTAAAATCCAATGGAACCAATCCTACATCTGGGTTCTAGAAATGACCAGATTGATTGGAATCGACCATGCTAATAATCCTAACCATCTGATGAATCCTATCCTCTTGTATGATCTGATGATGAATCCCATCCTCTTGTATGATAAAAAAAAATTGCAAAGAGTCCAAAACCAAATAACAGATGGTTAATTTGACCAGATTGATTTCCTTGGAAAATATCCTATGTGGTGGGACCTAATATTTGGCCCCATCTCCTGCCGTGTAAGGGACAAATAGAGAAGATGGCTTCCTCTGTATTCTTTATCTGAAGCATCTATTCCATATGATTCTTACTTGGATATATGGCCCCAATGTGACCAGATTTGACAGAAAAATCTGGTTAATTACCCATAACGTAATTGCTTTGAGATCTCTGTTGTGGTACCCAGATTGATCTCTTCCAAACCTACATACTCTAGAACTCTAACTAACATAAGGCTTCTGCAATACCTAACCTTACAATGCAAAACCCATTTCCACCATTAGATTTGCGACAAATCTACTCACCTTGTCTAAGGCTGTAAACCTCTGTTTGTGAGGACTGTTCTGATTATTGGCCGTGAGGAGGTGAGCCGGTGAGATAGTTAGGTTGGGAGTGAGGGAGGGAGAGAAAGAGGGGTGAAAAGGAGGTTAGGTTTCTTTTAGCAGTGTAGGGGCACTTTTGTCACCTAAAAACTAATGGTTGTAGAAAAGTAAAGATTTGAGAGTAGAGTTTAGTTTGTGACACCCATTATACCTTGGGTGTATTTAGGGAAAAAACCCTAAATTTTTCAATAGGTCGGCCAAATTGGGGATATTTCGACCAGCATAAGGGAACATTTGGGATTTTCTTTTCTCAATTTTTCAGCCCATTCTCATCCCATTTACTTTGATTTGGCCCAAATCTAGAGGAAATTGTCGTGTAAAACTCATGGGGTGGAAAATGTTATAGTTATTTTAGTTATCAAAGAATTATGAATAAATTACCTATAAATTAAAATATGTATATTTAAGATAATTATATAATGGACAACTATTACATAATTATGGTACAAAAAAGTTTGATGAATTGCGGTTGGTTAATTATTCATATTGAGTATTATTGACTACAATTATTTTTATTTTATCTGAAAAATAAAAATAAAAAATAAGATATTGATGGAAAAAATACTCGTGGTGTATAGTGGAGTCCATCTGTAATTGTTCACTATCTAATGTGTTTATTATTGGATGCATTAAAAAAAAAAATCATGTGTGTTAAATTAATATCTTATTATCATACACTGGGCCCCCTTACAATTGCATTGTTTATGTACGTTGGTGTTTTTGATTTATTTATATTTATTCTTAAGTGCATATATATTTATTTTAACTTCTCTTGAAATTACATTGAAATATCAATTTTTCTAACTTTTTTTCCTTGAATGGCAAAACAATCTTCCAAATTGAAAATTTTTCTCGTGATATATCACTCAATAATCAACATAGCCCATTTTCAAGTTGCAGTATTCATCACTATATCAATATTTAAATCCTTGCTAGTACCTTAATACACTGCCACCTGAATGCAAACCTTGCATATTAGATTAAGAGGAGTCCTAACCCTAATTGCGTCAACTATTAATCACCCCATAAAGGAGAAAATCAAACATTATAGATGTTTGCCCCACCAATAAGTGTTTTTGAATTTCCCCTTCATAGGGCGATTAATGGTTGACACGGTTGGGGTTAGCATAATCCTTAGAATAATGACACCATGCACCTTTCATTTTCCCCCATAATCAAGTACTTGCATTCATCATAGTTGAGAAAAATGGATTCTTGTCTTTCAAATAGTTTTATTAATCTTAATAAAATTTTAAAAAAGTAGTGTAAACCCATACCATCCCGGCTTGTCAGACTGGTTTTCGACCCGGGTAGTGGGCAGTCCGACCACACAGCCTGGTATTTGGACCTTTTGAACCACCAGGGTTTGACCTCTCTGCCTCCCTATTTGTTTCACTGGCAAGTGGCAACCCTATCGGATTCCAGACATTTTTTGCTAGAATTTTCTTCCGGAAATTCATAAGAGAAAATTAAGGAAAAAAAAGAAGCTACCCTAGAAAATATAATTAGAAAAAGGAAAGAAGTTAGGGTTGGTGATTTTGGTTTTTGAAGGCTTGAGAACTCGGTAATTTTTCTTATTTCCCTCTTCAATTTTTCTTCTTTAAAATTCATGTTTGTTACTTTTCTTCTTGTTGTTGATGAAGATCTATCATTTAGAATTGCCGATCTTTTAAAAATCATTTTTAGGAGATTCAGTGCTACCAGAAATTCATGTTTTTTACATACCAGGGTTTTGAAAAACTCTTTCGGAGGCTTTAATGCTCAGTAATGTTTCTATATATCCCTATTCATTTTTCTTCTTTAAAACTCATGTTTTGTACTCTTCTTCATATTTTTGATGAAGATCCATCATTCGGCATTACCAATCTTGAAAATCATTTTTAGGAAGATTCAACACTAACAGGAGATTCATTTTTTTTCATCTCCCTTGCTCTTTCTTTGAATATCATTTTTTTTTCATTTTATTCTTTTTTAAAATTGTAGTTTTCTTATTTTCTTCTTGCACTCTTATAATTTCTTTTGTTAGTGAACATGGATGGCCTCAAAAAGTGAAACCTTAGTTAAAACAGAGTTGGCTTTTTAAAGTTAAGATTCTAAGGGAAGTTTAGGCTTATTAAATCCAGATTTAAGGGAATTATTAGGTTTATCAAAGTTCTGTTTTTTTCAGGAAGTATAGGCTTATTTTAGTTCAGATTTTATGTGTTATTTAGGAGTTGTTTTGATTCAGATTTTGAGTTTTATAGTTTTCTGATTTTTCTATAATTTTTCCACCTTTTCTTATTATATCTAATTTTTTTAGATTTTTTCTAATATTTTTATTAATCTTTAATTACATATTAATGATGTCATGCTGACATCATGGTTTAACTGGTTGACCTGGATGGTTGAACGCCTAGATCGGTGACCGGTCTTTTTTCCCAGTTGGTGACCGCTCCGAGTTTAATAAAATTTCCTTCAAGTGTCTTAAAGGTGAAGTAACAATTTATTGATTATACCAGTATACCCTCTCATAACCTCCTGAGTAGTTGTCTTCAGGATCTTTTTAAATAAATGCAAAAATCTACTAAAGTTGGCTCATGAACTTCTCTGGATGAGATTATCAGATATCCTGTATAGTTTGAAACCAGAGAAATAGTAGATGAGATTCCAAGTTTAACATAGTTCAGATTGCTAATTAGAAACAGGATGAGTCCTGGGACATTAGCTTCCAAGGATGCACATATGTATGCGTCAATGCGTGCACATGCATTATGCATTCTTATCTACCTACAGCATTTTGTTAATGTGTATGATTGTTCTTGTTCCTATTATTATTTTTATTATTGATAATATTAATATTTTCTTCTTGTTAGTTTCCTGTTATTGATGCTGAACTTGATTTGTGTTTGGATATTTTTGCCTTCTTTACAAGGTTTTTGATGCTATAATATGTGATCCTCCTTATGGAGTTCGTGCTGGGGGCCGTAAGTCTGGTGGAAGGAAATTGATGAAGGGGGCTGTGGCTCCTTACACCGTTCCGGACGACAAGAGGACAGACCACATACCATCAACCGCATCTTACAGCTTAGCTGAGTGTGTGCACGATTTGCTTGACCTTGCTGCTCGAATGCTCATAATGGGTGGGAGGCTTGTGTTCTTCTACCCTGTACTGAGAGAAAATGGTTCCAGTGAAAAACGTTTCCCGGAACACCCGTGTTTCATGTTGGTTGCTGCTTGTGAACAGATCCTTAGCCCACGCTACAGTCGGATCTTACTGACCATGGTGAAGACAGAATCATATAGTGAGGAAGTAAGGGAGTCAGCTAGGAAAAATCATTTGGGGTTCAAGGAAAACCATCTAAAGTGGTTAGTAGATGGTAACCTTCATTCTGCAGTTTTCAGCCCGGACAACTCTCAGATGGGTATGGTGGGGGATTCCAAGTTTAACAAAGAGTCGAAGCCAAAGTACAGAGGGAAATACGTGTAGGTAGAATTTGACTTAGTTTTAGCTGTTTTACAGCCTAGCTCAGACGTTCTTGCATTAATCATGCTTGTATGCTTGTATGCTTTGAAGGTGTAATTTTGTTTAGTGTTGTATATCTAGGGGAAACAGGTTAATTTAGATAGGATGAGTGATTTCCAGTTTTTAAGATTTTGAAAATGAGTACTCTGAATCCATGTATATTCATTTCCTGAATTATTCTAAATGATCAGTAATCGTATTTACTCCATCACATTCGAATGATCCAGGGAACTTGTATTGAACATACATTGATTTTTGGCATGAAATATTTGCTTCTTGACCTCTGTACGGAATGGATGCAGTGTGTGGTAATATTCTAATTACAGAAGCCATTTCCTTGTCTGTAATATACAGGTTAAGATCATCTCATTTCTACATAATCTACCGTGGTTCAAATTGATTTTGTGATGACTCTGGGTATGTATTTACTTCTGCTCCTGCTTGATTTACTAACACATGGGATACACTCAATTCCATGGCCGAAAACCATGTACCTATGGTCATAACCATCTGGACTGCGCTGTTCAGATGTTCTCATTGGGACAAATAGGAGCCTGCGATGCGATGGCTAAAACAGTGTAAAGTAAAAGTAAATGAAATGCTGCTGTCTGAGTGTTTGCTCTAGTAAGACGTATTTTCTCTCTGGGGGAGGACTCGAATTCAAGTCTATTAGTTGGCGGTTGAGAAGCTCACCTTTGTACTAACCTAACTCTAACTTAAATAAATGATGTCACCTACCCAAAAAAAAAAAAAACAAAGAAATGCTGCCTCGACCTTTCTGGAGTGCAATTTGCGCGACCTTCCTGCCTTGATGCTTGTTATGGGTGGTGTGCTCAGTGTTCGTGTTCGCTGTGGAGTCGGTGTCAGCTAAGGATTTGGAGTTCAACAGAAAACTATCTCTAGTTAATCAATATGAATTGCACTGTGTTGTAAATTAATGCAGCATGCGCAAAATCTTTTCAAACAAGAAAAGAGCAGAGAAAGAACCCGAAAAGAAGAAAACCCAATCCTCAATTTCTAAGGTGGGTTACAGGTTTTATAAAGTTCTCATTTTTTTCATCTTCAAGACAGTTTTCAATAAAGTTTTTAAGATTGGTTAGTTAAAATTGGAACTTCCTTCCCATTCAAAACTTCCAACTTAACCCTAGCTGAGAATCTCTCAACCCATATTTTATAGAGCGCTCATCTGGTACATTTTCTGCGTGATCAGAAGGCCTTTGATCCTCTAAAATCCAAATCCAAAGCTTGGTCCACTCAATTAGATTACATCTGCCTTGTCGCTCAGATGACAGAGTTGTATATCTCACATCGAGGAGACTGCTTGGAAAATGAGTGTGGAGTTGATATACCAACTTGCTAGCCTGCAAAGGGCCTATGGGTAGATGCCTATGAAGCCCGGCTTCGTCAGGGATCTCTTCAACCTCTCATAAGTGGATGCAAGCCCGGTTGTCTACTAAACCAATTGTGTTATCTATCCGGCTTGGAAGGGATTTAATCTAGGCTCGAGCTGGCTCGGCTTGGCTCAAAATTGTGTTCAGAAAATCAGCTTGAAGCTGGGCTCGAAATCAAATGGCTTGGCTTGAGCTTCGCTTGATTTATTCATAAAAATATTTTTAAATAATAATAAAAATATTTTATATTATTTACATATCTCTACTATTATAATGAGGGACGCAGGGTTAAAAAGTTGGTTGATTTTTTTTCTAATATTCCTAATGAGTCCTAATTTTATGGTATCTTACTGTGAACGTAGTTAGTAAGGCAAATTTTCTATATTTATCCTATTTTATCCATAACTCCATCTGAAAAAAAAAAACTAAGATATTATGTTATCTTATTTTAGATGAGAAAAGTTAGTTGGGGTAATATCAACTACAACTAACAATAATCCCTCTATATCTCCATGATCCTCAAATTTTTATCCTTATCTTCTCCCTCCTTGGTTTCTCTCCACGAAGAGGCACATTGCTCACCCTCTCTACGTGGTAACTACGTTTCAAGAGAAAAAGTAGGACTTTTTGGTTCTCAAAATGTCTCTTTCTATACT
This sequence comes from Tetracentron sinense, assembly GCA_015143295.1. NCBI lineage: Eukaryota > Viridiplantae > Streptophyta > Magnoliopsida > Trochodendrales > Trochodendraceae > Tetracentron > Tetracentron sinense. Next base: position 16,913,488 of record CM026555.1, on the reverse strand, counting down.
AACGTGTCCCTCACAATTTGTTTAAATCTAAAAAGTCCCTCAAGTTTCTATACTCAAAATATTTAATTTCTTTTTTCAAAATGTCCTCTCACTAGGATCTCTTTTCCTAGTCTCTCCCTCCTTCCCCTCTCTCTCCCACGTACATCGTACGTGCCGCCAACTAGTATATAATAATGATATATATAAATAATTTTTTTTATATAATATTCAATCCGAGCTGAATCACACATGCCTTGACTTGAGCTCGGCTTGAACATATTTCAAGCTTGAAAACTCAGCAGGCTCCATCAAGCTTAAAAATCAAGCTTGAGCTCGGCCTGATCGAGCCGAGCAATTGAGCTAGCTCAGCTTGTGTGCACCCCTAGTTATCTATGAATTCGATGTCCACCATCCTGCAGTGGTTCATGCATGCTCTAAATTCCTCCATTTGAGATGTGCTCGGAGTGCCGCCACCTATTTTCTTTGGAGGAGATGCTAGGAATTGCATGGCCCTTTAAGGGTGTGTTCGTTTGGCGGGAAAATTGATGAAAGAAAAGGAAAGGAAAAGAAACTTAAATTTTCTTTCAAAATAATCATAAAAAAGTGGATTAAGTTTTTGTAACAAATTTTATCACTATTGAGAAAGTGTAAGAAAATGAAAATGTATTTCTTGCACTGAACACAAGAAAAGTGCAAGAAAACACACTTTTCTTTTACTCTCCCTTACTTCCTTGGCAAACAAACACACCCTAAAAGATTATTCTCTCATCAAATGTTTTAAAAATCATCTCATTTAGGAATGAAATTTTGTATGGATCCCTTGTAAATTAATTTTCTTTATTTTTTTTTCTATTCTTTATTTACAGATGTGATGTCAAAAGTAAACATGGATAGTCTTAGGTCCACTTTCATTATTATCTACTTCCCACTTTTTGGAAGACAAAAAAAATGGTGAACCCCATCATAAGTTGTCATATTTTTTTTTTCTTGTTTAAAAAATTAGAAAATTGATGAGTGAGAAGGAATGTGGACATAGCATTCCCGATGTAAACATATATAATTATACACTTAGGGGGGGTTGAAATTCCTTAAGTTGTCGATTTAAAAGACATAGAAGGGGGTGAATAGGTCTACCTAAGATTATCTATCAATTTTAATATTCATTTAAATTATGAAAGATCAATTCACAACCATAAAACACAGATTTTTATGTGGAAACCCGGAAAAATTATAGGACCTCGTCCAACAAAGAGATATCACTAAGAAGTAAGCAAAAATACTTACAAGACTATACCCAACCGGACATGACACAACGATCCTCAGTAACTAATCAGTCCTCTACGCCTTGTAAAGTGACCACGAGCTCACAAGTTCGATCTCCATCGCAGCGACTCTGGATCCTCCCTGGCCAAGATTGCTCTTATATCTCATCAACCACGATTCCCACGACCAATCTTCGTTGAAACGGCTTTGACTCACAAAAACCCAAGTAACCACGAATTTGCAGATTCGATCTCCACCGCAATGGTTCCGAAAAATGCTAGACAAACACTCCAAAGTATGAGGTTATAGGTATTGATTGGTTTAAATCAATTTTTGGAGAGATTCCAACCACAAGGGAAATCTCGATCTTCAAGCAATAATGATTAAGTTTAACTAAACTTGCATTCTCTAGAGAAGAGGGGAGAGGAGAAAAAATGGGGTCTCAACCAAGTAGTGTAGGAAATCTTATAACACTCAAAACTATCTCAACTCTCTCAAACTAAAAACCCTAATTCGTTCATAGAATGATTAGATTAAATAGGGAAGCCAAAAATAGAGTTTGAAAACTAGGAATCTAGGTCACTTACCATCCTACTAGCACGATCGAAACTTTAAGAAAAATGTTCTTCAGTTAAACTCTTCAGGCTTCTTCTTTACAAATAGGACAAACTGGACAATCAGGACTCAAGGTACAATACTAGACATAGTTTTGACTACGGAATTAGCCAATTACAATTATGGATCTTAAAATCTCTCCCTTTGGAAATTTTGTGACAAAACACAAACTGGAGTACATGATGAAACACTAATTCACTCAAACCAATCAAAATGGTGAATTAGGTCATTTCTTGACTCAAATAAAAATTACATGACATAAATAAAAGACTCTGACCTTCTGTCATGACATAAAGTCTGTAATAGCTATCTGCAAACCTTCAACCGCACATGTTAGTAAACCCAGTGAAGCATGTATGGAAGAAAAAAAAATAAAGTAGATAAGCAGGAAGGCAAGGAATAATGTATTGAACACATGGGCAACTGTTCTATTTCTTCCCCTTTTTGGCACGAAATGTCAAAGGAAGGCAGGACACCAACTCAACAGGAATATAACAATTAAAAGCCTAAGCAATAATGTGGGAATATCATATATGTCATTGCAAAAACATTATAGACACACATCCAAAAGCATCCACATTACATCCCTAGCAAAAGCTGACAATAGGATCTATCAAGCGGGAGGACACGAACAAAGTATATGGTTTTAACATAAACTCCCACTTATATGAAACACACATGCTCTCTTGGAGTTAAACATCAAATCCCCTTCAAAATAAGCACCACCAGATCAGGCAGGGCACCTTGAAATAAAACTAGAATGCAAAGCCCATGCCAAAACATAAAAGTCACACAAAAATATGTTCTCACAATCATGCATGAAATGCATTCCAAGCTACAGTAAATTAAGGAATTACAAGCCCCAAAAAAATTATTATTAGTTAGGCCAACTGTGGATACAACATCTAAACTAATCTCACAAAATGCTTAATCATAGGCTAGCCTACTATGTCCCTTTTAGCAAACAGTTCAACTGTGTAGCTTTGTCTGTAGTTATAGTCTGAGTGGATATTAAATTAAGGTTATTAATCCTAACTGAGGATATGATGTTATACCACTAAAGGGTACTCCTAGAGTCTCAAATCTTTGAAGTCAAACCTAGTTATCTTTTTTGATATTTGTTTGGCATAATAATATTTTCTTTTTAACTTGTCAAACACCTCCAAACATTGTAAGACATTTTTTTATTTGACTCTTTTTCTTACAATGACGTCTTTCACACAAATGAGCAAGTAGCCATCTCTATTAGACAATAGAAGCTTTCATGCTAACACACAAGGTATCCATTTACATTGTAAAGTCTCTACACATGGAGGATACATGTATGTGGGATGACTAACAAATGGCCAATCTAGACTCAGTCATCCTGGTGGGGGCATATAGGAATAAGTCAGACAATTACTAATTTGGGACTTAGACCTCTTATTAGAAACAGTCAGATTGCATGTGAAGATACAAAGTATAACACAAATGAAATAGACTCTACCTATGCAAAAAGAAACTAGTCGATCTAATTATGAGCAACTCGAAAGTATGAGCTAGATGCAATATCCACAATCAACAATAAGTTCATGTTTAACCTTGGACAAGTATAAAGTTAAAGATCATGCAAGGAATATAAATCATGCAAGTCATGCTAAGGCAAACAAGAGAAAAAAGAAAAATCTTTTTGAAATTTGGAATTTTCTATATGTATTTCTTTATATTTGGTTTTTCAAAGGGAGAACAACCTAACCTAAAAAAGAAGAACACATCACCTAATCCGGAAAGGAAAACATAAGCAAAGAAAAAAAAAATCTAAGCTACTAATAAACACAGAAAAGCATAGCACGAGGCTGAGATATAATAATCAAGAACAATCTAGGCTATGATAGGGGGTGGGGGGGCTAACTGAAGCTCTTAAGGTTTTCCTTCCTCATCTAAATGGTTATGATATTTGGAATGACCATGTGGTCCTTAACTTCCGACATGAGATTTTGCCTATTCCTTCTAATTCTCCTCTTCTTAGATTGAGTCCTAAGATTCCTGTGGGAAAATTGGTTCTCAATGTTTGCTCCACCATATATACAATATATAGGAGTGTCCCGACCATGCCTATTTCTAGAGAGTTGAGCAAGCATCATCACTTCCTCACTCAAGCTCTTAGATTTTTCAACTAGGACCCAACTTGACTTTATAGATTCCCTTAAATGTTCCGATTTTGGTTCCTTGAAACTAAATACGACATTCTCTGAAGTTTAGGACAACGAAGTCTAGTATGACCCTCCACTCCATAATGATAGTATGTAAGAATGAATTTATGAGTAGATGGGTCCTTTGTTCTAATAGGATATTTCCTTTGAACAACATGCTTAGTGTCACGACCCAAAATCCCGCCAAGATCCTTAGTGGAACTTTGACTCGAAACACTGGATTATCCTGGAATCTCATCTTGAGACATTTTATCTTAACAAGATCATACAATGTAGAACCCCGGAATCCTATTTACTATTCTGGTGTATAGTGCAGTGAATACATGAGTGTTATGGTATTAATTTGGTGTGTGAAACATAAGGTATGATTTATGTGTGTTAGGACTCAAAACGAGAGTATGAAATACTCTTAAGTGTCAAAGAAGGGGGATGTCTTAACATACCCTCAACTTTAAGAAGCTCTAGTTTTGTCACCGCTCATCGGAATCAAGTGATTCTTAAGCCATTAGAAAAGTATCGAAACCCTCTTTGATGTTCATGTTTAGCATTTTTCCATATTATGAGTCAAAGTCAAGTCAAAAGTGGGTTTCCCGAAGACTAGTCTGCTGAAATTCCTAAAACAGTCAACTTTGGGACTACTTTGGACCATGAATAAAGAATAATTTGGGTTTGTACATTCGACACAAATTTGTTCTTCTTTGAATGAAGAGTCCAACACAAGTTGAATCGCCTAAATCCGATTAGCGAGTCAAAAGTTATGGTCAAAACACCGAAGGGGACAAACGGGGCAGCAATTGGTCGACCCAACCTCATTCAGTTGACCGAATGGCCCCAAATTTGTATGGGACTTTTGCCCAGAGAGCTGATTTCGAATCGGTCAACCGATGGGTACCTTCGGTAGACCGAACCTCGTAATTTTGCCCTGTTTGGTCATTTTTAAGCACTTTCATTAAGTGTATGTTGGTCTTTGACCACCCCTTAGCCTTTATAAACTCATTTTCGTGGGTTAGGGTTTCACAAACTCTCTAAGTCATGTTTTGGGAGATTTTGAGAGAAAAAAAGAGAGGAGAGCTAGGGTTTGCTTGTAGATCATAGGTGAACCTTGGTTTTGCTTCCATAAGCCTTCTCAAAGATTCTTCTCACTTCTAAGGAGTCTCCAAAGCGCAACACCTCGGGGTATTGACCTTTGGAAAGGGATTTTTTTGTGGGATCAAGGTGGCGCTTGATTCCGTGCCTTCAAAGTTTCCTTGAGCTTGGATCTTCTTCCTCAAGTTGTGATCTCACTTCCACAAGTATTCTTAAGTCTTTTTCCCTAATTTTTGGAAAGTAGATACACCCTATTACCTAACTTTGTCATGATATTTCCATGAGTTTAAAATAAACCCTTTTAGAAAGTATGTTTAAATGATTGCTTGATGGATTGATGTATAGATAATTCTACAAACTCATCTTGTTAAAACTAATTTAGTAAAAGGAAGATGAGAAATATGTTATTTAGATAAAAAGCAAAGTAGATACTTTCTACTAACTCCTCATGTTATGATTCATGTATGAAAAGTGAGCTTTACTTTATGTTTTAATGGAAATGGTCAATGACTCTCTACTAGAAATCTTTGTCACGATGCTCAATTAGAAACACAAATTCAAAAGAATGATTGATTGATAAAATGAAATGTCTATACTATACTAGGTGAAGATGTTATGAAACAAATATTTGAATTCATATTGAAAGTATTATGATTGACGATTGAAATGGCCTATGGCCTTAATTCTTGTAAACTAGTATGGATTGTATGTTAAGGATTTCCTTACTTTCCCTATTGCTCACAAATGACATAGATGATCACTCACGTGTGCATGATCGAGTCTTATATGGAATACAATTATTTGGAAGAAATGGTTTTGCTCAAGGTAAGGTTTTGTTCAAAGTGAAATGACATGCTCAAGTGTAACGAAATGCTCTTAAGTGAAATGAAATGTCCAAAGTGAAATGAAATGCTCTAAGTGAAATGAAATGCTCAAAAGTGTAATGAAATGCTCAATGTACGGAAATGCTCATAAGTCTCAAAGTGAAATAAGCTAATGTGTTCCGTTCCACCATAGTCCGGGCATTAGTTAAGTAAGTGAAAAAGGCTAGTGTGTTTCGTTCCACCATAATCCGGGCATTAGTCAAGTAAAGATAAGATGCTAATGTGTTCCGTTCCATCATAGTCTGGGCATTAGTTAATCAAGTGAAAGAAGCTAATGTGTTCCTTTCCACCATAGTCCGGGCATTAGTTAAGTAAGTGAAATAGGCTAGTGTGTTCTGTTCCACCATAGTTTAGACACTAGTTAAGTAAAGATAAGATGCTAATATGTTACGTTCCATCATATTCCGGGCATTAGTTAAACAAGTGAAAGATGCTAGTATGTTCTGTTCTACCATAGTCCGGGCACTAGCTAAGTAAAGAGAATAATGCTAGTATGTTCCGTTCCACCATAGTCCAGGTACTAGTTAAGTAAAGTAAAGTAAAGTATATGTAAAGATGCTAGTGTGTTCCATTCCATCATAGTCCGGGCACTAGTTAAGTGAAGTAAAAGAAATGAAAGAAAAGAAATGGAAGAAAGTGCAAAGTATGTGTGATGTGCATGTGATGAATAGTGCTAGTATGTTCCGTTCAATCATAGTTCAGGTACTAGTAATGCATGTGATGAATGTGACAAATTTAAAGAGAAATGTGTGTGGAATAATGTACTGGTAAAGAGATGATGCATGTATGAAATGAGGTACTCGCAAGGGAATAATGCATGTGTGATATATGTTATGTGTAAAAAGAAAAGACATGATATAAATGATGAAAGTATGATTCTAAAGTAAAGTTTGAAAATCATATGATTTTGAAAAGTATATGCTCATGATGTTGAAATAAAAAGTATTGATGTAAGTATGATTTCAAAAAGTAGACACATAATGGTTTTTGAAAAGAATTATAGTTTCCACACTCTGATTACAGCATTGTTGGTATTGCTTGGTTTTACTTTGGAATTGTCTTATTCTATGTATGTTCGTGCATGTATTATTGAAGTTCATAACATGGTTAGCTAGTAGTTTGTATACGCTGAGTATTCCATGGTCAGCCGAAATGTTACTTCGGTAGGTACACACGTAGATACACGTGCTCCAGAACCGTGTGAGGTATATGTCGAGCCGATAGGCAGCTATCTTGAGGGTGTTAGGGACCTTGAAAGGTGTCCCAACCAATGAGTGGATGAGAGGGAGAGAGATGTATTTTGGGTTTTCATTTTTGGGATTTTCGTATTGGTTTGAGTTGGTAACTCAAGCTAGGGATCTTATGTACATGTCTTAGTTTATATTTCAGTTATTGTAAACATTTGTACTTGGAAGACTATATATAGAAGAAAGAAATTTTCAGGTTCATTGTTTAGCGTGCCTTAAATCCTCTTACAGGATGGTTTGAAGTACAGGTCACGACACCAAAGTCTCAAAACTTCTAAGGGGGATTTTGGGTTACGATAAAGTTGGTATCAGAGCAAAAGCATTAGGGCCATCTAGGGAGTCGTATTTCAAGTTTAGATTGGCCATATAGTCTTACTTAAAAACCGGTTGAAATCTCAACCAAACTTAGTGTCTTACGCTAGGAACACCTCAATTGTATGCTTATGCTATTTCATATATATACCTATGTGTGTTATATTATTATGTAGTAAATAAACTGCGATGAGGTTATGTTGATGAATATAATCTCTAAGTTAGACTCATGTTGTTGTGTTCTCAGGACTGAATCATGAGGGGCGGTAACTGGGGTCGTGGATATCATACGAGGAGGAATGGAGGTGATGCTCCATCAAGTGATGAGCAACCTAATCTCACACAGGTCTTGGGATCCGTAGCGGAGACCTTGGCTATGCTTGCAGCCAGGTAGCCTATTACTCCTACCGCTGCCGCACTTGTACTTGCTCCTCCACCCAGAACAGGCAGGGATCGAGGCATTTTGAAGGATGAGGCCTCCAATATTTTATGGTGGCATTGATCCATTGGTTGTTGAAGCATGGATTAGGTAGTTAGAGAAGCTGTTTTCAGTGTTGTTGCCTACTGAGGCAGAGAGAGTCACCTTCATGATGGAGGGTGAGGCTGATCACTGGTGGAGATCCACCGTCAGAATGAGACACTTGAATCAACAGGGTCAAGAATGGTCTTGGGGGGAGTTTCTAGATGTGTTCTACAAAAAATACTTCCCAATTGGAGTCAAGAAGAAGAAGGAAGTCGAGTTCATTACCTTTGAGCAAGGTAATTTGTTGGTGGCCGAATATGAGGCCAAGTTTTCAGAGTTGTCCAGGTTCGCTCCACATATGATAGCCACAGAGGCTATGAAGGTCATGAAATTTGAGAGGGGATTGAAGGCCTATATCAGAGACAGGGTCTTTATGTTTAGGCATGAGACCTATGCAGAGGTTGTGGATAAGGCCCAGTTGACAGAGACGAATTCTGAGGAATTCTTCAAGAGGAGAGAAATGGTGAAAGGCCAGTCTAGTGGCTCAACACAACCAGAGAAGAGGGCCAAAACGGCTCCATACCAGTCATATGGACCTACGCAGGTGCAGAATCCTCCTACTGCACTTCAGGCTTCTCATCCTACTACTACGCAGGTCAATCGACAGGCACAATCCATGCACTCTGCGTCTACTTGTGAGGTTTGCACATATTGTGGTAGGAGACACTAGGCCAGGGATTGTCAGAAGCTCTCCGGTAGTTGTTTTCATTGTGGTGAGGTGGGACATCTGATCAGGGATTGTCCTCATCGTCCACCTCCAGCCCAACCTCAGGGGAATAGACCCCCAGTTCAGTTGGCCTTCCAGCAAGGGTCTTCCCAAGGTTCTAGGCCCCAGCGGCCCACACAGCCGCCTCTGGTGAACCAAGGTAGAGCCTTCGCCATATCAAGAAGGGATGCCCAGGCATCTACTGATGTGGTTCAAGGTACATTAAATTAAGATTTTTTTAAAAAAATTATTATAACATGATATGTGTGTGCTAAACATACAATAGGTATGCCAACATTCGAATTATATGTTATGGGTATCGTCTGTATGGAATAGTATTTAGTTGTATATAACATCCAGACACCTTGTTAATAAGCAAAAGCCTAGCCATGTTGTGGTCGACACTGGAATTGACCATCATTTTTTCATGATTCATGTTAATTTTGTATGTTCATGTTAGCAAGATGAAAGGTGGGGAAACTTATCCCCGCATATGTGCAAAGCATCCAAATTTTGAGGACTAAATTTCAATAAGGGGGGGAGGATGTAGAACCCCGGAATCCTATTCACTATTCTGGTGAATAGTGTAGTGCACGGTGTAAGTAGTAAAGGCCAAAGTCTTCCATGTGACCTTGGTGTTGGTTTAAATGGGAATGAGGTATTTCATTTTAGAATGAGTGTTATGGCAATAATTTGGTGTGTGAAACATAAGATATGATTTATGTGCACTCTTAAGTGTCAAAGAAGGGGGATGTCTTAACATACCCTCAACTTTAAAAAGCTCTAGTTTTGTCACCACTCATTGGAATTGAGTGATTTTTGAGGCATTAGAAAGGTATCGAAACCCTCTTTGATGTTCATGTTTAACATTTTTTCATATTATAAGTCGAGGTCAAGTCAAAAGTGGGTTTTTCGAAGACTAGTCTGCTGAAATTCTTTGAACAGTCAACTTTGGGACCACTTTGGACCATGAATAAAGAATAATTGGGGTTTGTACATTAGACACAAATTTGTTTCCCTTTGAATAACGAGTCCAATGCAAGTTGAATCACCTAAATCTGATCAGCGAGTCAAATTTATGGTCGAAACATCGAAGGGGACAAAAAGTGGTAGCAACCGGTCGGCCAACACCAAATCCGGTCGACCCAAGCTCATTCGATCAACCAAGTGCAACCTTCAGTCTACCGAATGCAACCTTCAATCGATCGAATGGCTCAAAATTTGTATGGGACTTTCGCCCAGAGAGCTGATTTCGAATCGGTCGACTGATGGGCACCTTCGGTCAATCGAACCTATCACTTTTGCCCTGTTTGGTCATTTTAAAGTCATTTTATTAAGGGTATGCAAGTCTTTGAACACCCCTTAGCCTTTATAAACCCATTTTCATGGGTTAGGGTTTCATAAACCCTCTAAGTCATGTTTGGGGATATTTTGAGAGAAAATAAGAGTGGAGAGCTAGGGTTTGCTTGGAGATTAAAGGTGAAGCTTGGTTTTGCTTCCATAAGCCTTCTCAAAGATTCTTCTCACTTCCAAAGAGTCTTCAAAGCGCAACACCTCAGGGGATTGACCTTTGGAAAGGGGTTTTTTTGTGGGATCAAGGTGGCACTCGAATTTGTGCCTTCAAAGCTTCCTTGAGCTTGGATCTTCTCCTCAAGTTGGGATCTCACTTCCACAAGTGTTCTTAAGTCTTCTGAAGCCTTTTCCCCTAATTTTTGGAAAGGTAGATACACCTTACTACCTAACTTTGTCATGATATTTCAATGAGTTTGAAATAAACCCTTTTAGAAAAGTATGTTTAAATGATTGCTTGATGGATTGATGTATAGATAGTTCTACAAACTCATCTTGTTAAAACTGAAAAATAAATTCGGTGAACCTCAAATCCGATGTTTGAGTTGAGAATCTCACAAGTTCAAGGGGATGGTACGGTTTCCTTAAAAGTCTATCTACCCTTTTGATGATTTTAACAATTAAGTTATTAGCTTAAGGGATGATAAAATTTAAGTGCGGAAATAGAAAACCAAGCAAACCATAACTTAAGGATTTTTACATGAAAATCCTTCTGGGAAAAACCACGGGACCTAGTCCAGCCATGAGAATCCACTAAGACAAAGTAAACAAGAACTTACAAGATTCGAACTTGACTCCTTCGAACTCGACACCGCGATCCTTCAGTTCTTAGTCCTCCATGCCTCGAAAAGTGATCACGTACTCTCAAGTCCCGTGATCAACCGCAGCCGCTTGTACTTCTCTTTGTGTCTCTAAAACAGTCCACGATCTTCCGATCGATCTCCGTCAATGATGGCTTCGGAATTCACCGACCAAATCACATTACCACGATCCTTCTTGGATCGATCTCCTTCGCAAAGGCTCCAAAACACTCCGGCCAAGGTGTTCTATCCAGAACAGGTTGATGGTTGATAGAAATCATCACCTAGATGGACTCCTTCAAAGGACAAGTCCAAACAAGCAAAATTGGAACTCTTGGCTTATAATCTGTAGGTTGAATACACTAACAAAGGGGGTTGAGAAAACTAGATTCCCTAGGTTTAATGACCTCTGGAGAAACTTAAAAATACTCTTCACAGACTCCCTAAGTTGTAATTCACAAAGTGGAAGGGTTGACACTTTATAGGAAATCAAAAACCAAGAGTAGAAGTTGCTAAAAAAGTGTTTAAAACCAAAGAGAAAACTAAAAAATCGTTTCAGAAATTTTTCCCATATCAGGGTCGACCCTGGGGGATGGTTCGATCGATTTGACATATTATGGATCAAAATCTGAGCTACGGTTTCGGAGATATGCCCAAAACAAGCAACCTTGGTTTTTTGAAAAAATTTCAGTATTGTTAACTTGTTTTGCACTACTTATCTCATCACCTAGGGTCCGTATGATTAGATTAAGACACTTACCACCTAAGGCATCATGTTAGGAGTATTCTAGGTCAAATCCCACCTATGGTCACATGGTATCTAGGTCACTTACCATCCTATAAAAGAAATGATCAACCGAGTGGATCAACTGGTCTTCTTTGGTCTTCAACTTCGCTTTGGCTTGGATGCTTGAAGGTCATGACACAAGACACACACCTAGACACCTAGACTCACTTGTTTTGACACCGGAATATGCCAACATAAAAAACATGGACTTTACAAAAACTAATTTAGTAAAAGGAAGATGAGAAATATGTTATTTAGATAAAAATGATAGATCATCTTTGACATGTGAAGCTCTTTCCATGCTTCAAGCTTTGAATGTTGGACTAATGTTATTGCAATCTGAATTTTATATAAACTTCACAAAAACATTAGTACCAAAATTATCATTTCATTATTATGTTAATATAAAAATTATTAGGGGTGCACAGGTTGTAACCTTTAGGCTAATAATCTCAATCATAGAAATTGACAAGGAAAATGAACATGAAGACTCAAATAATAATGATAAATACATTGAGATTGAAAATGAGGAAGAAAATGAGTATCAACTTCCTAAAGCATAGAGATTAGTAAAAGATCACCTTAATGATCTTATTCTTAGTGATATAGGACAAGGGGTTAAGACTAGAAGAAATATTTGTAATAACCTTGCCTTCATATCTCAAATTGAACCCAAGAATGCCTTAGAAGCTATTGAAGATGAATCTTGGGGGATTGCAATGCAAGAGAAATTAAATCAATTTGAAATGAACCAAGTATGGGATTTTGTACCTAGACCTAAGAATAAATCAATCATTGGTACTAAATGGGTATTTAGGAATAAAAATGTTGAATCTGGAATTGATTGCTCAAGGTTACAACTAAGAAGATAGTATAGATTATGAGGAAACATTTGCCCCGGTTGCTAGACTTGAAGCCACAAGAATGTTACTTGCTTTTGCAAGTCATAAAGACTTCAAACTCTTTCAAATGGATGTAAGGAGTGTCTTCTTGAATGGTTATATTTTAGAAGAAGTTTATGTAGAATAACCCCATGCTTTGAAGATCATCAATTTCCAAATCATGTATTCAAACTCACAAAAGCTTTATATGGAAAAAAGCAAGCTCCTAGAGCTTGGTATGATAGGCTAAGCAGTTTCCTACTTGAAAATGGATTCATTAGAGGAAAAATCGATACAACTTTATTTGTAAAGACCAAGAATGATGATATGCTAATAATTCAAATATATGTAGATGACATCATCTTTGGGTCAACTAATGAATTCCTTTGTCAAGAGTTTGCTAAGTATATGCAAAATGAGTTCAAGATGAGCATGATGGGAGAGTTAAATTTCTTCCTTTGACTCTAAATTAAGCAAACTAAAGATGGAACATTCATAAATGAAGCTAAGTATAGAAGAGAACTACTTAAGAAATTTGAGATAGACAATTTCAAGGAAATAGATACAGCAATGAGTCCATCAACTAAGCTTAATAAAGATGAAAAAGGTAAAAATATTGAAGAAAAGAAATATAGATGCATGATAGATAGTCTTCTATATTTAACTGCTAGTAGGCTTGATATTATATTCAGTGTAAGCATATGTACAAGATTCCAATTATGTCCAAAAGAAATACATATGACAGTTGTTAAAAGGATTTTTAGATACTTAATAGGAAGTATAGAATTAGGACTATGGTATCCTAAGATAAAAACACTTCACTAGAACTAATTAGTTATTCTAATGCAGACTTTACCGGTGTAAAGTTGATTGGAAAAGCACAAGTGACATTTGTCACTTTTAGGACACTCACTAATTTCATGGTTTAGCAAGAAACAATACTCAGTAGCTTTGTCTACGGCTGAATAAGTAGCAGCTGAGAGTTGTTGTGCTCAAACCTTTTATATGAAACAATAATTAGAAGATTTTAAATTATACTACAATCAAATTCCAATTAAATGTGATAACACTAGTGCAATATGCATGACTAAAAATCTTATTCAACACTGAAGAACAAAACACATTGAAATTAGATATCACTTCATAAGAGATCATGTACAAAATGAGGATGTTATGTTAGAATTTGTAGATACAAACAACCAACTTGCTGACATATTTACAAAACCTCTACAATATGAAAGATTTAATTCATTAAGAAGAGAATTGTGGATGGCTAGTCAAAATGAACTTAAGTGATCACATTCATACCAAAATTGCTCATTAATGAAATCTTATGTCTTGATATTTAAAAATGAATTAAAATTATTTGATTATGTTATTTGTATGTTTTGGATGTTTTATACAATTTTTGGATGCTATATTTAATCAATGAATTTGAGAAAAAGGGTTTTAAAAATGAAAAATAATTTTTTCTCAGTGTTTACACTGATTTCGGCAACAAAATCAGGACAACATCTGCATTTCGACGACGAATCTTGGAAATAATGGAAACAGAATATTTCTTATATCCATTTCAGCAATGAAATTGAATTCAATATTCAATTTCGGCGACGAATTCATTTCATCAAGGAAATAGTAAGTTTCCTGTCTCCATTTCGACGATGAAATTTGCTGGGCCAAGACCATTTCGGCGACGAAATTGGTCATGGACTATAAATATAAACCCTGAAATTCCCAACTTATCCAATCATTTCAAATATTTCCAAGTTCAAAGTCATATGCTCTTCTTCCCTCTAAAATCATTTTCCAATTATCTAACCATTCCAATCTTCTTTCAAAACTCTTTCCATTTCATTCAATCAACTCCGAAATGGCTAGAACCATGAATCCTAATGAAGAACCAAACCCTAAAAGGTAAAAATCAGTAGCCTCTTCCTCTTCCTCAGAGAAAGCTTGGAGCTTCAAGACAAAAAAATCTGAGAAGAAATTCATGGAAATCTTCAGCAAAAGAACCGTAGTATATGGTAAATTCCTCAAACCTTCCATTCTAGAATCTTGAGGTTTAGGAAAAATCACCGAATCCTTCAAAACCCTAGATTGGCTTTCTTTCCTTCAAGCCAGTGAGCCTATGTATCCAGAGCTTGTCAAGCTCTTCTATACTCACATAAAGTACAATTCCTCCACACACAAAATTACCTTGTATCTCTGTGGCAAAGAAGTTGCTTTTTCCTCTGGCAAATTTGCTACTCTTCTTGGACTTCCAGTTGGCGATTTTCAATCTTATTCTATGAAAGAATGGAATATCCATGAAGGATTCAATCCCTTGGAAGCCTTAAAGCTTATTTGTGTCAATCAAAACTTCTCAAAGGCTTTCCAACCAAATCTCAATGACTTTACTCTTGAGGCCCGAATCATTCACCACATCATTTCTCAAAACATAATATGTAGATAGGCAATAGGAATTACATAACCTATTTTGATGTGTTCTTTATATGGTGCATCCTCACCACCAAGCATATTAATCTCCCACATCTTATCATTCATACCATGGTTGATAGTGTACCTAAGACAAATGCCTACCTTCTTTATGGCCAAACTCTCACCGACCTCTTCATGTATTTTGAGCTGCTCTAGACTCTATCCCTAGCAAGGTAGCCTCTACAAACTATGATTTCTATGGTCCTCCCACCTTAATGAGAATGGGCTATCTATGGCACAATGTTATGAAAAACTGGATACACGAGCCTGCTATCATTCAGTTTTCCACTTGTGCTCTAGCCTCTCAGTCTTCCATTCCTCCAGTTCTAGAATATGCTCCTTCTAGAGAGTCTCCTATTCCTATTCCTTCAGCTGATCCTTCTACAGTTCCTATTAGTGAGCCCATCATCTCCACTCCAGAGACCACATCTGCTCCTGGTTCACATCTGCTCCTGGTTCATCTATTCCATTTGAGACCCTAGTAAAAGAGCAACAACAGAGCATCTTTCTCCTAAGCTTTTAGTACACTCCCTAGCTCAGTCTCCAGTAACAGTCTCACCACCCAAAGAACCTTCACTCCATTTTGAGATAGGAGGACCCTCTGCTCAGCATATGTCTCTCTTGTGACCATCTTGTGTTAGTGATCTCCTTAGTATTAAGATGGGGAAGATTGATTCTTTGAGTATGAGCATGGTCAGCTTCTAGTCTGAGGTAAGGGACAGATTAATCTCTCTTAAGACCTTCGTAACAAGGCTTCAGTCAGATAGCATAAACAGATCTGAAGCTACCATAGCTAGACTTGAGGATTTGACTGTAGTGACAGGAATAGTAAAAGAGAGAGTGGATGCCACCACTTCTATTAATCAGAAGAGAGTAGTGGTCATGGCAAAGATAAATGATGTTATCGGTATCATCAAGAGGAGAGCTGAGTCTTCAGATCAGCATCTCAGGGCACAGAGCCCTATGGTTTAGACAATGGCATCTTTGATTGGAGCTCAGGCACCCATTATCCTCCAGATGGCCATACAAATGACTCGGCTTGCTCTTGAGGTTACAAATGAGAAGGCTCTTCTGAAAAAGCTCAAGGAGATGCAAGATAAGGAGATGTAGCTTTTAATTTTTTTTCTTCTTTCTTCCTTGCATGTATCTTTTTTATGATTCCAAGGGGGAGAAGAATGAGTAAAAATAAAATGTTAAAGTTTTTTTTGTAAATGAGATTCTTGTAAATGTCATATGATATACTTTTTGATGGATGATGTAAATGCAAACTTTTTGATATAAATGAAATATCTTGGATCCTTTTTTTTAATGAAAATGTTCTTATTTGAAATATTCACTCCATATTGCTTTATCTTTATTGGTAATTTTCTTAAATGATTTAAATACTTGGAAGATATCCAAAATTGATAAAATTTGGCTTCATATACCTTAAAATGCCTGACATAAATATTTCTAAATATTTTTGGTATCATGAACTTGAACTGATTTGTCTAAACAATGCAAAATGAAATAAGCATGTTATATATCGTTTTTGGGGGAAATTGTTAGGGAGAGCTAACCTCAAAATTTTATTGAAAATATATATTGAGGGGGAGCTTATCCCATTTCATTACATTATTATGTCATCATAAAAAAATGGAAGATTTTTAGCCTCAAGGTTATAACCTTGGGTACCCTTAATAGTTTTGACAATAATATAATAATAGAATGACAATTGTAGTACTAATGATTATTCTAAGTGTTTGTTAAAATATAGATCATTAGAACATTAGCACACCTTTCAAGGCATAAATAGTAAAAATCATTCAAGACAAATCAAATGGATTTATTTAAGAAAGTCATTCAACCATATCCAAGTCATCAAAAAGAATGTTCAACTCAAGCCATTGGACTCAAGTGAAAAATGAAGATTCAAGATCATACCCAAAGTCTAAGTCGAATCTCAAACAAGAAAAGAAGATCTTGCAGTCAAAGTCAAATCTAAAGATTTAAGATCAAGTTGAAGACCAACTCTCAAGATTTATGAGAATGTCTAGGACTTATGTTAGAAGTCCTCAAAGTATGGTTAATTGAATGCTCAAATACTTAGATTGATCATAGGAGCCTAAGACTTTATTGGATATCATTCTAAGGACCTAGGAAATCATAAAAATCATGCTAAAGAAAAGTCAAAAGACCTAGGAATTCATTCTCATCATTAAGGTCTTTATCGAGAGTGAAATAAGAGTTTCTACTCTGATTTCATCGACGAATTCACAGGGGAATTTTGTATTCGACGATGAAATGAGGATAGTAAACTCACTGTCTTCTCTATTTTTGATCTCGGCAATAAAATGAATTGGTAAACTCAATTTCGTCGATGAAATCATGCGAAACTCTGAAAACGCTTTAACGACTAGTTTTCAATGACCATTTTTGCATTTAATGTTTTACCAATGGCCATATTAGATGAAGAGGTATAAAAAGAGTTCATAAATGAACAAAATACAACTCTTGATTAGTGCAATAACTCTCATCATCTACTCTAACACTCACATTGACTTCTACATCGATCACACATTAGAAATCCCCAAAAATCTCATTTGAGCTATTCAACTCCTTTCTTTGAGAGATTTAATTAGAGTATTCTTCAATTCTTATCTAGCTCATTTCAAGAGCTTTATTTCGGATTGTAAATCCAAATCTATATTTGTAAAGAAAAGTCAAGAATCTGTGGATTCTTGCAACTGAAGCTGTAGCTTCGAAGAAGTCAAGAGAGGGTTGTGCTCTTGTAAGTGAAGGTTCTATCCTGACCTGGAAGAGGGATTGTAAAGGTTTGGTCTCGACCTGGAAGAGAGATTATAAAGGTTTGGTCTCAACCTATAAGAGAGATTGTAAGCGGTTTGGGCTTCACCTAGGAAAAAAGTCTGTATGAGTAAAATCGTGATAAATCCTTGAAACTTGAAGCTGAAAGGTGGGGACGTAGGTAGGTTGTCGAAATCTCGAGAAAAATATCTTGGTGTTTGCTTTCTCTAACTCTCTATCTTATGTATTTTAGAACTACTAAGTTGCATTCCCTTGTTAATTTAATTCCGCACAAAAAAGGATAATTAGATTTTAAATTTATCAAGACTCTAATCACCCCCCTCTAGGGTCAATACTTGTGCAACAGTCCGGACATGTCAAGCTCGAATGCCCCCAACTCAAGAAGAACCAAAAATTCAAGGAAATAGCTATAAAGGCTACAACTTAGGATGATTCCGATGATAGTGAATCGGATGTGAGCTCAAGTGATGGGGAGCAAGCCAATTCATGGCTCATGGCACATGAGGATGAGGTACAAACTTCAATTGATGAATCTCTTTCTTTTGGTGAACTTAGAGATGATTTTGATGAATTATATGATGAATTTAAAAAATTAGCATTTGAGAATTCAAAACTTAAGAAAGAAAACTCTTCCCTTTTAAAAAAAATGAATTTTTAAAAAAGGAAGAAAAAAAGTTTTAAGAAGAGAATGAAAATTTGAAAAAGGAGAATTAGGAAATTAATTCTAGGCCTCAAATCAAAACTCTTGTATGCAATGAATGTAATGAATTAAAATCTAAAGTTGAAGACTTAACTTGCATTATAACCAAATTTACTAATGATAAAAAAACTAAAAACAATGTTAGGATATCAAAGATGTGTATTTGATAAAGCTCAAGTAAAAGAATTATCAAAAAAATTTACCTCTACCTCGTCAAGTACTACTTATTCATATATTAAAAAGAAGATGGTAAAACAAGTTTGGGTGCCTAAGGGAATATGTCTTTCTAAAGCTAACCTAGTTAGACTCAAAATGGTTTGGGTACCAAAGAAAGCTACTTGAACTTGTTCATGTAGACTCAACCATAAAAGAAGAAAGTGTGCTTATAATGTTTATAATTTGAATGATTTTCTTTTATGATCATGCTTGATTATGCTTATTATATATGATTGATATGATTTAGATGATAGATTGATAAAATCTTATGTGATTGTAATGATAGATATTATGCATGTATACATGTTAATAAAATAATGTAATGCTTGAAACATGTATGAAAAGATGATGTTTTGTATTCTTTACATTTTTGATGTTATGGTTTGAAGTGATATAATATTTTGATTGATATAATGAAATAATGAATAGGCTATGAATGATGAATGCTTAAGTGTAATGGTGTATATTGGTATAAATGTGCTTATGTGATACTTTTTGTAATGATTACCAAAATAGGAGAAAATATGTAATCATTGTATTAGTATACATGATTGATATAATGAATGATGCATGCTTGATATATAATGAATTGATTTTATTGGTATCATGCTTGAATTGCTTAGCTTATTAATTTTGTATATTTTTTATGTTGCACAAGGAGAGAAATATGATAATGGAATGAATTATCTAAAACCCTTGAATTTGAATAATGTGCTTAAATGACATATTCAAATTACTTGTAATGATTTATCTAAACTATATGTAAATGAATTGAATTCAAATCTTATTTTAATACATATGTTTAGGGGGAGCTTGCCTTAAAAATTGAATTAAATTTATATATTGAGGGAGAGCTTATTCTCATTCAATTCCATTATTATGTCATCATAAAAAAATGGGAAGATTGTTAGCCTTTAGGTTTCAACCTTATGTAATATCATTAATTTTGATGATAATACAATAATGTAATGATATTTCTGTTACTAATGTCTCATTAGTCTCATTGAGTTTTATGTGAAATTCAGTATATAAGAGCATTAGCAAAACCATTCAAGAAAAAAACATGGAAATGACACCAAACATAAAAGGATTCTTCCATCAAAGTCATCAAGCTTATAGAAGATTCAAATCAAGTTGAGCAAGTCAAGTTAGATCATATCGAAGCATATTAAAAATCAATACCAAGTTCAAGTCATGAAGATGAATCTTAAAGATGAAATCAAAGAAGATGACTCAAGATCAAGTTATGAAGAATGAAGACTCTCAAGAAATGTTTAATTTTTTATATTTTTAGTTTGAGAGAGTTTAGGACTTTTGTAAAATGTTTTTATAGTGTGGTTGTTGGAAAAGCTCAAAGCCTAGAATGACCCTGGGACCTTAAAACCAAATTTAATAACTTTCTAAGGCCTTAGGACATCATTTGGAAAGATCAAAAACATGATAAAGATGAACCAAAAGACCAAAGAAATCATTCACATCATTTAGGTCTATTTAAGAAGAGATTTCCATAATAAAACAGGAAATCTCATCTACAAAATTGAAGAGGAAATTCAATATCGTTGACGAAAACAGCCTCAGAGCTACTATTTTATTTATGTCTCCATCTCGTCGATGAATTCTCAGAGTATACTCGATATCGTCAATGAAATCATGCAGGACGTAGAAAAAGCCTGTAACGACTAGTTTTCAATGGTCATATCTTACCAATGCCTCTTTAACGGCTATATCTTTGAAAATGCTATAAAATTGATTATTTTATGAACAAAAAGAAGAAGATTTAAGAACTCCAATAATTCCAAACATTCAATTAATCACTCAAAAGTTAGATTTCAAAATCCATTGAGTAAACCATAAAATACCAAAAAGAGTCCGAAATTGAGCTATTCAACTCCATTATTTGAGATACTCTTGGTGGGCTTGAAAGTGATCATCCAGCTCGTGTAAAGGAGCATTTCATGATTGCAAACCACTTTACTACAAAGTGTGTAAAAATCAAGAATCGGTGGATTCTTGTCCTTGAAGTGGGAAGCCTTGTAAAAGTCAAGAGAAGGGATTCTCTTGCAAGCGAAAAGTCTGATATTCACCTGGAAGAAGATTGTAATGGTTTGGGCTTCACCCGTAAAAAAATCTGTGCGATTGAGTAAATCGTGGTGAATCCTTTAGCAGGTATAGCTTAAGGTGGGGACGTAGGTGGGATTGCCGAACCTCATAAACAAACTCTTTGTGTTTGCATCTTTCTAATTCTTCCATTTATTTATTGTTTTGATTGCCTATGTAGAATTGCATAAATTCTATTTCTTTTTAATTTGTTAAAATTAAATTTTCTCTTAAGGAAATAGGATAAAATTTTAATTTGTCATAGACCCTATTCACCCCCCTTCTAGGGTCCAAACCTTGGGCAACACGGTTGAGTACAGTTCGGGTCTTGTAAGTATTTGTTTACTTTTTTTTAGTGATATCTCTTGTTAGACTAGGTCCCGTGGTTTTTCTCAGAAGGGTTTCCATGTAAAAATACCTTGTGTTGTGGTTTGCTTGTTTCCTTATTTCCGCACTTTATTGTTCATCCTCCCTTAGTTAATTATATAATTATTAAATCTTAAAAATGATAGATAGACTTGTAGGGGGGTTTGTGAGTTCTCAACTCAAGCATTGTTTTGGGGTTCACCGAATTTTTTTCATATATATAGAGAGAGGAGGTGATAGCCAGGCTGATTATACCTTCTAATCAGCTCACCTCCTATATACTGTTAGATCTCAAACAATGGCTAGGATTAAAACACCCCTTATTGTTCTAATTTTTTAATTTCCAAAACCACCCTTAATACCCTCTAAACTCGTTCCCTTTTTTTCTTTCCCTGGTTCTCTCTCTCCCCACCCAGATTTCTCTCTCCCTAGTTCTCTCTCTCTCCCTGCCCAGATTTCTCCCTCGCCCTAGTCCTAATGTTTGAGTTACTGGATGTCATATGCATTCTTCAATTTGTTCCGAGAAAAATATGTTCAGCTAAAATATCCAAACATTCCACTAATCTCTCATATTGATCTTTTCGATTGGGAAAACTTAAGATGTGTGATGTATAACACTCTTAAGCAGATAAATTCTTCAATCTCCAAACTCATAGCTCTTTATGAATGCTCAAAGCTAACGGCAAACACTTTAGGATCCTAAATATTGGGGGTGAACTTTTTATCACACTGGCAACAATGGCATACTAGTGATATTATGTTTTGGGTGTAGCTGAGAGACAAGTCTTCATCTAAAGATGAAAAACAACCAAAATAGTTGGATGTGCCCTGAAAGCCTTTCTTTTCCCTAAGACGAGATCGTTTAAATAAATGCATAACTGTAAGGCATCTCTAGTTTCTTTTTGTTTTCAGTGACTGTTGACTGAGCACTATTAAATATCGATTTGTCATGGGAATATTCCTAGAAATAAAGGGTAGCACTTTTCTTAAGTTGAGCTTACACTTTCTTCAAATAACAAGATATTCATAATAAATCGAAGAAGCCAGGGAGAGGGAGAGAGAGAGAGAGAACCATGGAGAGAGAGAAATCTGGATGGGGAGAGAGAGAGAAAGAGTTGGACGGGGAGAGAGAGAAAGAACTAGGGATTAAGAAATTTGGGCGAGGAGAGAGAACTGGGCAGGGAGAGAGAAAAAAGTGAACATGTTTAGAGGGTATTAAGGGTATTTTTGAAAATTAAAAAAATGAAAACAATAAGGGATATTTTAATCCTAGTCATTGCTTGAGATCTAACGCTATAAAGGAGGTGAGCTGATTATAAGGTATGATTACGGTTACGGTTAGCTTTGCTTTTTACACCTTCATGGGTACATACATGACAACCTTTAAGAGTAAAAATGGGCTAATTATTCAATAGGTCCCACAATTGGTTCACCAAAATATCCTTGGTTGCTCCAGTGGTAGTGGTAGGAGTGTATCCCCGCAAGGGGTGGACTCCAATTGGAGCTCCTTAAGGGTGTGTATTTGGTGAGGAAGTCAGAGAAAGTAAAAGAAAATTGAGTTTTATTGCACTTTTTCAGCCCCCGGCATGCAAGAAAAACACTTCCATATTCTTGCACTTTCTCAATAGTGACAAGCATACAATAACTTTCTCTTAATAAAATTTTCTATTTTTTAATAGTTATTTTGAAAGAAAATTTGAGGGGCCATTTGGATATGGATACACTGCTTTTTTTCAATTTTGTAAAATTGTAAACGGGTTTGGCATTACTAACTGTTACTTATTTTAAAATTTAAAAAAACAAAAAAAACACGTGCGTTTGGTAAATATGATGGACATAATAATGAGTATACAATTCCAAAGTGGTGGTAGTGGTGATGGTGGAGGTTAGTGGTGGTGGTGGTGGTGGTAGAATGGTTGGTGGTCGAGTGGTGGTAGTATTTTCATGGTGGTGGGTGGTGGTGTGGTGGGTTGTGGAGTGGTGGTGGTGGTACTAGTAGTGAATGGTTTTGGTGGGGTGTAGCACTCCATATTTTCTGTTTTTGTTTTTTTTTTCTAAAAACAGAGGTAACATAAATTTTATGTTATCCAAAGTTTTGTTACTAATTTTAAAAAATTAAAAACGTGTTTTGCATAAAAATTTCTAAAATTTTGTTTTTAAAAACAGAAAATAGGAAACGGAAGTGCAACCAAACAGGGCCTAAGTTTTCTTTTTCATTTTTATTTTTTAGGGTAAATTGCACTCACCTCCCCTAAGGTTTGGTCAAATTGCAGAGACCTCCCCTCTAGTTTCTAAAATAGCACTACCCTCCCCTATCAGGCTAATCAAGTTAACACCGTTAACGGTAAATGTAGTTTTACTATTTACCCCATGTGAGTTTAAACCCTTCTTTTAACACAAAAAACTCTCTCCTCAAAACAAGAAAAGACGCCTCAAAGTCTCAAGCTCTCATCAACGCTTCACCTCACCACGACCAATTTCCGTCCAGCCTCCTTCAACGCCGGCCATTGTCAACGCTGGCATCCATCCACTCCCGGCATCCGCGGTAAGCTCTCTCTTCTTCTTCTCATAAAATTTATCTTATTTATGCTAGGGTTTGGTGATTTCCTTTTGGTAATCATCCTTTGAACAATAAATCTCAACCGAGTTCAATGAAATTGTAGATTATTTTTAGAATGATCAGGATTTTGGAATAATCATCCTTTCAAATTTTCAAGCCCAAACCCTACCTTTCCCTTCTTCGTCCTACATTAAATCTACTGATCCTTCTAATTTTGGTTTAATATCTTAACTGGTTACTTAACTAATTAATTGAGCAAGTTTCAAATGCAAACACCTAGGACCCTTCTTATAAGCATTCAAATTCAGATAAATATAGTAACTAAAATTTTGTTTGAATAAGTTTCAGCAAGTGTCTAACATGTGAATATGATGCATTTTGTGTTTGACATGGCCAAGTTTCAGAAAATGGATTGCTAGCCTGAATTCTTACTCCCTATTGGACCCAGAAAGGCCTTTCTCAACAGACTTGAATCCTCACAAGCATATAAAAGTTGAGTTATTGGGAAAATCTAGGCTGTGTTTTCAAATTCATGATGTCTTTACCCAAATATGAGATCATCATCGTCAATGCCTTCTAAAATTTTGAGGGCTCTCTGAGATTTTTTTGTTGGTCACATTAACTGAACATACACTCCTTTATGTGAATCTAAGAACTTTAGATGTAAAGCACTTGAGCAACTTTCAGATTTTGAGAAAAGATCAGATTCTAGGGTATGATAGGTATATATTTCTGGTTTTGCACCAACTCTACTCTATTGCATGCACTTGACCAGGATTTTCCTTCATTAGGGGTGGCTCTCAACTTATTTACAGAATGTAATAGCATACAATCAAGGAGATATTTTCAATATACAAAAGTATATATATATATATATATATATATATATATATATATATATATATATGTCATTTAGATTGATTATTCAATAAATTTGTTGATTTTTTTTTCCAGTTTATGTATGTGGACTATATATTGTTGTCATTTAGATTATTTGGTTAGGATACAGTATAAATAAGACTATTACTTATGCTTGGCTTTTTATTATTCTTTAGAGATAATTTGAATTTTTTTTCCAACCCGCGCATCGCACGGGGGTTTCGCTAGTATATATATATATATTAAGAGCACAGGCTAATATCACTTCTCCTTTTCCTTCACCAATATTCTTAGAAAATTCTTCTCTTTCCAATCGGAAGATATGATGATGGGTAGTGTTTGCATTTTTCAAATCTTTAAAAGTAGCTATGAGTTTCAATGCTTGTATTGGAAGGCTTAGAATTCAAGTGCTATTCTTAAATATGTTCTTGATTTTAAAGCAGAATACATCCTTAACAAAAGTGCTGATACAAGGTTAATAGCATCCTTGTTATAATGCATTTTACATTAATTCAAAAGTAATTGTCTTTTCTTATTTTGGAATTTTTTTCAAGTCTCAATGGCTTCAATTTATTTGCACAATTTGGTATCCACTGTAGGAACAAAGTTTTTATAATCACAAAAGTGGACCCAGATAGATATTGTTACATGGATATGTTCACTGATGTTTGTGAAGCGACACTGGGTAATCAACCTTCTAATATGGGCATGGTACTCACCATGCATTGTGTCATACCTGGGTCTGGTGATTAATGGATGTTACCTCTACTGATAATGTGTTACGGATGTTCGAGCTATATCAAAAAATAAGTGATATACATGTCTTTCTCGGGGCTTTAGAGATTGATAGTGGTGATGTTGGTGATAATGTGATATTTGATGAAGGGTGTGATTTTAGTATTGATGATGAGAGGAGGGTTGGTAGTGATAATGAGAATACTATTAGTGTTTGTGAGATGGTTGCATCTAATTTGAGGGGTGGAGGGCAAGAGAACAATGATGTGTTGTCTGATTACCAATCCAATGATTATTTTGATTTCATTTCTAATTTAGATTCTGATGATGAGTGTGATGATATTAATAGGTTTTGTGTGGAAAGCAATTTGAAGTGCAAGAGGGTATAAAGGTTTCATTGGAGATAGGCATGTTGTTTGGCAATGTGACAGAGTTTAGGGAGGCTTTGGGGGACTATATCATTCAAGAAGGCTTTAAAATTGTTAGAGATAAGAATAAGAAAGCAAGGGTAACTTCACATTGTTCAAGTGAGGGATGTCTATGGCGCATTCATGCATCTCCTTTACCAAATGGAGTAACTTCTAAGATCAAGAAATTTCAGTCTGAGCACACGTGTGAGAGCTACCAAGAATACTAATGCTACCTCGGCGTGGATTGCTAAGAAGCTTGCAAAGAGGTTGCGTGCTAATCCTACTATGAAGATAGATGGTATACGATCTGAAATTCGTGAGACTTATGGGATTGAAACAAGCAAATGGAAATTGTATAGAGCACGGGTGAAAGCAAAGGATGAAATTGAGGGCAACCATGGCAAGTCATATAATAAAATGCATGTGTATGCTGAAGTGGTTCGAGAGACAAACTCCAGTAGCTTGGTGAAGATTGAATATGATCGGCTCAGCCTCAATGTAAATCCCACATTCAAGAGATTTTTCATTTGCTTTGAAGCCATGAAGAATAGGTTTTTAGAAGGATGTAGACCTTTTATAGGATTGGATGGGTGCCATTTAAAGGGCCCATATGGTGGGGTGTTGTTGGCAACCATTGCACTTGATGGGAATAATGGATTATTTCCCGTGACTTTTGCTATTGTGGATGGTGAAACCAAGGAAAGTTGGAATTTTTTTCTCCATTATCTACACACTATCATCGGGACAGTTACACATCAAAGGCCTATGTGTTTCATGACCGACCGACAAAATGTATGCAATGTTTATAGTTTTATAATTATTATGTTAATTTGTTTTCAATGCAAGGTATAGTTGGGTGATGTAAATATTTTTTTATAGGGTTTTGCGGAAGCCATTAATGAAATCATCACAGAAGCTATGCATCAAGTGTGTTGTAGGCATCTATACAATAATTTCAAAAAAAAAGTTCCCAGGGTTGAAATTGAGGAATTACTTTTGGGTTGCTGCTCGAGCATATAATAATAGGGTCTTTAATTTTGCTGTGGATACAATGAAAAGAGAAAGAAAAGAAGCTTACGAATGGTTGATGGAAAAACCTATGCATTTATGGTCTAGGCATGCATTTGACCCCAAAGTGAGGAGTGATCACGTAACAAATAACATGACTGAGTCCTTCAATCAGTGGGTTGGCGATCTTAGGGGCAAACCAATCCTTATTTTGGTTGATTCTATAAGGGTCAAGTTAATGGGTAGGATTCAATGTAGGTATGAAAAAGCATGTTCTTGGGAGAGCTTAGTGACCCCTAAGATAAAACGCAAAATGGATGTCATCAAACAAGACTCAAGGACGTGTGTATTTGTATTTGCCAGAGGTAAGGAGTATGAGGTGACTGAAGGTCCTACTAGATTTGTGGTGAATTTTGATGCTAAATCATGTAGTTGTCGAGCTTGGAAAATATTTGGACTGCCTTGTAAGCATTCAGCTGCATGTATTGCACGTAAAAGGACCAATATTGAAGATTATTGTGATGGGTACTACTCCAATGAGACATATTTGAAGGCACATGGTGGTATCGTACACCCATTATCTGATGAAAGCACGTGGCCAGTAGGAAATCACGATCAAGTAGAACCTCCACCCCTTTGTCGCTTGCCTATTCGACCTAAGAAAAATAGGAGAAGAGAACTAGATGAGCCTACCCCAGGGAGCCAATCTCGCAGATCAAGCACTATTAAGTGTTGCATTTGTAAGCAGTTTGGACACAACAAACATACGTATCAGCGAGGTCCTGTGAAAAGTACACACTCATCAAATGCAAGACACCAAGTAAGAAGTCATTACCTAATTTGTTAAGTTTCAAGTATTGCTTATATTTCTCATGTTTAACTTGTGTAATATAGGGAGAGAGACCTCATGTATAGGACCATGCGTATTCTATGAGCATGTCCTAATGGTGGACATAAACAGGTATAGGGTCATACTTGTTCTAAGTAACATTATTGGACATATATTTTTGTAAGTAAGTGCAAGATGATGTTTGTACCCTTTCTAATATGATACGTTATCTGTGTTTGTAGTTGCTTTTTGGTACTTCTGGAGGGAGGGCTAACTTAGAGCAATAGTAGCTGATTTTTGGACATAATACATATAGCATACTACAGATGGATAGGTGGCCACATATTTTTTGTTGTCAGTTTTGCTCTACTTTTTGGATGTTACAGCTGGGTGACCCCATTATTTTTTGTTTGTGGGGCTCTAACTCTATACTTTGGATGTCTTTTGGAAATGTCAACTTTTGACATTTTTATATTTTTTTTGACATATTTACTAATTAATGATATTAAATGTTAATGGTGTTTGTGTCGACGTTATCTTTTGGACTGGTCACATCAAAACTTCTATCACAATATGTGCTTAATAAAACATGTATGCCTACAGGTTACCGTTCTCTCCATTGTAAATAAAGACCACCATTATTTTGGGGTGATTAGATGCACTGATTGATATATGTGAGGTAATGCCATTCAAACACCCTAGATTCCTAGATAGAGATGGAGCATTTCAATGAAGAGAAATCTCATGGAGCCCAGGCCACACTTGCTGTCCAGGCTCTACTTGTTGCGCATGGTGTTTGGTAGCCTATTAGGGTGAACATTGTGCCCAAAATAGGACGTTAAAGCACTATTCACCACAAATAAATCCCAAATCATCCAAGAAAACCATTCCACAGATTTGGTAACTACAACCTCTACTGTCCAGAATATGAAACTTGAGGTCAATATAGGAAAATAATTTCACTCAAGAATCAAGAATTACTTCAAACTAAATGGCAATAAACTTGAGGTCAATATATGAAACTTGCAAACCATATCATACTTACACATAACTGAAGCCATTTAGGTCGTGTGTAAATTGCATTTACACTTGCAAGACTTAGAAATGGCACACACTGGCACTTTCAGGGATAATTTAGGTATTTTAAAACATTTAGAGCATGACATCATCAAAGTTCATCAACCTTACTAACGGTAGATTAAGAGAAGGGGGAGTTTGCTACTTACAATTAAAACACAGAAGAGGGCAGTGCTATTTTAGAAACTAGAGGGGAGGTCTCTGCAATTTGACCAAACCTCAAGGGAGGTGAGTGCAATTTACCCTATTTTTTAGTCTCCCCACTTTATTTTCAAACGAACACTCCTAAATGAAGCAGTTAATATGCAACGAATTCATTAACTTAGATATATCCACACACATAAACCAAAAAAAAAAACCGATCTAATTGAATTATTCCGATTGTCTAGTCGAGACTTTTTGATTCGGAATGTTTCCATTATATCATATCACCCAATTGAGCAAAAATTAGGTTTTGGAGACTTTCTTGGACAGAATAAATGTTGGGTCCCACTTTTGTACAAGTTTGCCATTTCTTGTGTTGCCTAATGCTTAGAGCATCTCCAACCCAAAACTCTGTATCTCGCCTCTATTTTGGCATCTCCTCTAATCTTTAGAGGAGATGGCCGTGACCAAAAAAAAAAAAAGAGGAGATGGGCCCCACTTTTGAGTCTTTGGCTCCAACCGTGTTCAACTCTAAATCGTAATTCCTACTCTATAACACTATTCATTTATTAGTTTACAAAATAATTTTCATATGATTTCTTTCCCACGGTTGCCACGTGTCCCTTTTGACACCTCTTAACCGTGGTTAAGATTCACCTATCCATCCTTGGTTTTTAAAAAAAATATTAATTCATTTTTTAAATTAAAAAAACTGTTTTTTGAGTTTTTTTAATATTAAAAACAATTTTTAATTTAAAAAAATAATTAATATTTAAAACAAACCAAGGATGGGTGGATGAATCTTAACCACGGTTAAGGGGGTGTCAAAAGGTAAAAGGACACAATCGGCATTTTAATAAAGATTGAAAGACAAAAAGAGGACACAAGGTAAGAACATGAATAGGGTTATAGAGGCCATCTCTATCTTCTCTCCCGGTCTCTAAACATAGAGACTCACTGTAGCAATATAGACCCGGCCTCTAAATATTTAGAGTTATAGAGCTCGGTTGGAGTTGGATTTTTCAACCTAAGTCTCTATATTTAGAGTTATAGAACCCGGTTGGAGATGCTCGTATGTAAATATCTAAGTAACCCTAAGGGTCTGTTTAGGACCATGGGTGTCTGCCTCATACTCTTTTTGAGGAGCAAGTCCAACCCTACTAAGGAAGGCAGACCCTACTTAATTTGGGCCCTACGAGAATGGCCCTAGTACCTAGTCGTACATGGAGGTTACCTTTAGTAGTCATTTTCGTCTGTTCCACCACACATTGACGATATCTCCTTTGATATTTCCTTAAAGATCAACTATATTTACCATATGACCATCCATCCCTCTCTCTTAGAAGTGCCAGTATCATGTCCTCATCTGTCATCATAGTACTGCAATTTTACCACCAGAGTGGAGAAATATAAAGAACCCTTGTAATAATAATATATACACAGAACTCAACTTCTTTGTTTGGAGACTCAGAGAGAAGAAAAATGGGTAGCTTAGAAGAGGAGAAGCTAGTTCAGATGGTTCATGACTTCATGGAATCAGAAACACCATCACCTATATCTTACTCTTCCTCAGAAGTTCTCCCTGTCAATCATCAATCCACATACATCACTTTACAGGTCTGTTTGCACAGTTCTAAATTCTATTGTTCTTCACTATATGTGGGTTGTTCTGTTTGTTACAATCTTACATTTTTTCAGGAGATTCTTGGGAGTGTAAAAGATATTGAGATTGAGGTTCTTGAGAAAGTTTTGAATTATTTGAAAAATAAGAGGGCATCAGGGAAGACTACTAGTCTGAAGAAGTTGCTTGTGATGAGGTTGAGATTGAATGGCTTTGATGCTTCTCTGTGTAAAACTTCTTGGATTACTACCTTGACTTGTCCTGGAGGTGGGCTCTTTTTTATTTTATTTTTTTAATGCTTTGGATTTAATTAATTTTCCTTGGATACCCATTTCTGATTTTTGTTTTATTCTTTCCTTGGAAACTTCTCTCTCTCTCTCTCGCAGAACTTTTACACATCAGGTGATTATGAATACATTGATATTATGATGAAGGAGAATGGTGGATTAGAAAGGCTGATACTGGACATAGATTTCAAGTCTCAATTTGAATTGGCAAGATCATCCAAGGAGGTTGGTAGCCCAAGGTTTTACGGGGGTTAACGTCTTGCTCATAAGAAATCTTAGAAGGAAATCTCATAAGTGCTTACAAGACTCATAAGAACTTTAAGATCTCAAAGAAACTCATAAGCTAAGATCTCGACAAACCCTGATTCTCACAAGAATTATGATTCTCATAAAACACATAAAAAATTCTAAGAGTCATAAGTTTTGATTATAAGGCATAGTTTAAAGTATGAACTCAAAGTAATTAGTTTCCAAGTATTAGTCTGAAATGGATATGCCCATGACAAAGTTTTGACGATATGATTACGATTTCCGATTTCTCTATGCTTTACTTACTGGATGTACATGCACATATTTTCTGATATTATAACACTGTTAGTTAGTAGCTTGTATACGCTGAGTATTCCATGCTCAGCTAAACTGTTATCTTCGACAGGTCCTTTTGATATCTGTGCTCCAGAGCCATGAGATGAGGAGCAGTACGTAGAGGAGGAGCCTGTCCTTGATCTCCAGAGGAGAGGGACCTAGATAGGTGGCCTTACCTAGGTTCTTTTGAGTGACGAGAGGGAGTGATTGTATTTTGGGACTTGTATGTTGGGATTTTGTTAGACGAGAGTCATGTGACTTAAGTCTAGGTTATGTAATTATGTCATTTCACATTCAGTATTTTGTTTACATTTAGCCAAACTTAGAATACAGCTATGTAGTAAAGAAAATTTTTAGCTTCCGCTTTTAGTATACTTTATATATGCTCTTGCAATGTGGTTTTGAATGTAAGTCACAAGCCAAAGTCTCCTAAACTTCTAGGGGGATTTTGGGTCGCGACATAGATGAGCAATTGGAACTTTGAAGAGTTGGGAGATTTTTTGTACATATTTACCCTCGAAAGCTAATAAAATACTTTTCTATGTTGATTAGAGAAACATCATATTCACACAACCAACTATAAATGGTATTTATAGCAATTAATGTCTCATTTGATGATAACATAAAGTTCCATAGGTAACATTATAGGAAAATCATGCAAAAGTTGCGAGGAAATATGATTTTCCAGTTCCTTGTAAACCAAATAATGTTCGAAGCTTCTAGAGTACTGGTTGGGAGCCGTACTTCATCTGGCTTGCACATGTGTAGTTCTATAAGATAGTGTGATGAATCTCATTCATAGAGAGTGTTGACTCTTGACTAACATATGAGTATATGTAGTAAGTACATAATACTGAATGGGGTCACAAGTGGATACCCTATGGAATACACTGTCAGATTGTATTAGGGTTATCAATTCAACAAATTATCCTTAGACCTGAGAGGTTAACATCTTCTTAAACATCTGGCTATATGGCTTTGATTTGTCAATCGGCAATATCCAATACATAGGACTAACTCCGGATACATTGGGTCATGTACACAATGTTTGGAGAAATATGTAAACACTCAATAAGGAATCCACTACTCCTTAATTGGAGATAATGATATCAAGATGATAGTTGTTGAACTAAACTCAAAAATCCAGTACTGGTGTTTATCGGTAAAATGGTCTTTATCGAAGTTGATATTTGCAATATATAGAAAAGTATATGTATATGTCAGTTCTTTTCTAATGTTTCTTCGGAAGTATTTTGAAAGTTCAGTTCAATGAAAAAGTATTCATGAGAAAGAGTTTTTCTTAAGCTAGGGAATAGATAGTGGACTTGTTCCAATCCCGGAAGCTTATATGTGATATCGGATTGTGAAATGATTTATTTGTAAATATATTGTGAGATGGTACTTATAAGCAATTCTATAATTTCTGGAGGTTGATCACAATGTGTGAATGAACATTATTGTGATTAGTGGAAGTCCAGGGACTTAGATATTATTCTATGATCTTAAAGGAATTATTAGAAAGTGTTTCCTAGCAACAAGGCTTCACCTTAAAGGTGATGAAGCACTTGGTCCCACAACCGAAAATAGAAGATCCCTTTAGTTCCCACACACTAAGACCTTATCAAGACTTTTAATTTAATTTAGAATTAAATTAATTAATTTCTCCATATAATTCACTACATGATATAGTGAAGCTCTTATAAATGAAATCACATAAGATATGATTAGCCAAATGGGTAGGACCCATATGAAATTTTGATAAAGATCAAAAGGTGACAACATAAGAGGTTAGACCTCAAAAGGGGTGTGAGATGTGGGGCCCACCTAGGGTGGGACACTCACTTCATTGATTCATTATCTATTTAATTAGTTACTAATTAATTTTCTCCTACAAAGTAGGGTAGATTAGTTGGTTACTAATGAATGATTTCCTATTAAATAGAGAATGAATTAGTTTGTTACTAATTGTTTTCCTATTCCCTATTGAATTGATTTGTTTGTTACTAATTGTTTCCTATTAAATAGAGAATGGATAATGTTGGTTTCTATTTTGATTAAATCCTAATTGGATTAGGATTATCATTAAAGAATTAAAGAGAGTTCTAATTGGATTAGAATTTAGAAAGAGGAGTTTGACTTGAGGTACAAGTTAGCTAGACGTGGAGTCTATATAAGGACCCCCACAGTGGAATGTCCACATAAGAAGATCTCTCCCTCTCTCTCACTCGTTTTGCTCTCTCTGTCTCTCTCCCCTAAGAAGTGTATGGCCACCTCTCCCTCTTCTCTCTTGATTTTGGTTTTGATATTGAATAATATTAAAACCAATCTTGAATAATATTAGAATCAATCTATGAACATAAAGATTCATTCTTTATTGATCAAGAAAATATCTTGCATTCAAGAAATGATCTTGCATTCAAGAAAAAAATAAAAAATCATAGAGTTTGAATTGGAAATTCTTGATCAAGAAAAGTTCTTGAATCAAGAAAAGAAGAAAAAATTAAAGAGCATTAATCAGAATGGCCATTAGCTTCCATTTGAGAAAAGCTTTGGGGATTCGAAGAAGGTTCGTGTGAATCTATAGGAGACTTTACGCTTGAGAGGTTTTGTAAGTATGTTTTCTCACATTATGATTTAATATGATCATAAGATGACATTTGGAAAGAATTTGATTAGATCAAAATCAAGTTTGAATTAAAATTAGTGCTTCGAAAAAATTTTACATTCATGTCTTTTAGAGAAAAGGGGTACAAAAATAGGGTGCTGACGAAGCGTTTATTACTGTGGCTCTTAGTTGTACACTTTTTTATGATGGCCTCTATTATATCTCTACATAGAAAATCTTAATCCTACCGATAGTCAAGTCACATTAATCTTCCTTTAACCAAAGATATTTAGTGCAACAATTGCACTAACATCATTTACTGGGCCGGAAACATTTAGTAGGAGGAGAGTGTTTGGAACGGACATCACTTACACAATTCAATCTTCCTTAGAAATCAGAAGCATTAGTAAACTACAATAACTTCGAATTTGATAAGTATTGTAATGTGCTCCACAATACAACATTAATTGGGTGGAAGAACTTTATAGATGAGGTTCCTCATCCTTTGTAAGGTTTATGTCACCTAATTTAATTTTATTGTTAATAAATAGATTGGGGACCGCCCAGGGGCCTCGGGCATGTTCCCGAACTTTTAAAATGATTATTTTTTCTTTTAGGGCACAGCCACAGGAATGGGGGCATGCAAGTGCCCCCTAAACTTTAAAAAGTATATTTTGCACTAAGCTGTTTAATTTGGCATAATCATGGGACAAAGGGGCAGTTGCCTCCCAAAAAAATATACTATATTATTTGATTATTTAATAGGGCATATTAGTCAAGGGGGCGACTGTCCCTTGAACTTTTAAAAAACAAAACATATCTTTCATACCATATTATTTAATTATTTAGTAGGGTATAGCCATGGGACAAGAGGACAGCTGTTCCGTAATCAAGGATAAACAATACATGTAAGATATGTACAAAATGTCTGGAAAAATGACCAAGAAATTAGTCGACAAAAAAATAATTTGGGGGGCCATGCACCTGTACCTCCCTTCCCCTAGACCTAGAACATTTTGTACCCACCTAATCATTCTCCACAAATTCCATCAATAATTAATACAATTTTCAATCAATCATCACATGCCCCCTACTAAAAAATCCTGGGTCCACCTTACCCCACTCCTACTGGATGATTTAATAATAAAAAAAAGGAAGAACTTTATAAGATCCCCTCACACTCCCTGTCCTTGGGCAATTTGGGAGAAATCACAATTGAAGAGAATTCACTAATAGATGACTTGATCTCAGGTTCTGCACCAAGCATCAAACCCAAACTTACACATAATAACAGCCGGTTTTTGGTGCAATTATAAATAAATTAAAAATATAATTTTTAGATTTTAATTACAGATTTTCAAACCAAATTTACATGCTAAATTTAAATATTTTTCAACACCACTTAATCAAGCTGCGATGCTGGGCAAATAGGATCTGTAGCACAGAAAATGGATCCTGACTCACTGTATTGGATGGTTAATATCCTTCTATCAGATTGGAGATTTGTTTCTAGGAGGTCTTCTTAATGGATGGTCCAGATTGACATGAGTGGTTCACTTTATGGTTGGCCACTTCTTACATTCAATAAATGGTTATATGTAAACTATGCGCTTCTTGTCATATACAGTCTATTCTGAAGAAAAGACAGCCTCTAGTATAGGCAGTTAAAATGGAATTTGACAGATTTGCAAACAATTCCCCTTGTTTTGTTGCCACTAATTTCCTGGGCCACTGGTTTCCTTTTCATTCTCTTTCCAAATTTGGATTTT
Organism: Tetracentron sinense; assembly: GCA_015143295.1. NCBI lineage: Eukaryota > Viridiplantae > Streptophyta > Magnoliopsida > Trochodendrales > Trochodendraceae > Tetracentron > Tetracentron sinense. The sequence continues at coordinate 16,877,692 of CM026555.1, read as the reverse complement.
GGTTTGTTTTTCTCTACATCACGACATTTCAAATGCATAGACTTGAATACTCCAACCACATTGACTTACTCATTAATGTTCTAACTTAGTCCCCAAGCTAGCCTTATTTTTGTATTTATTTATTGTTATCTGTGAAGGAATGTACCTAAAACTACTCATCAATCAGAATACAAGATCAAATTTTTAATTTCAAAAATATCTTCAATAATGGACATACAGGAAATGTATCAAATAACTAATATATATATATATATATATATATTTGATAAAGCCACTCTGAAGGAGTGGGGGAGACATAAAACCTTACCCCTACAGAAAAAGAGAAAGGAAAAATTAGGGGGACATAAAACCTTACCCCTACAAATAAAGAAAACAAATAAAATGGGGGGGGGGGGGGGCAAAAACCCAAGCCTTTATCTTTCTAAAATTCCCAATACCTCTTTTATCCAAAAGAAGCAAAGATTTGATCTTGTCCGGAATATTCCTATAAGAAATATATAAAAGAAAATATAAATGCAATAAATAAATACATATAGAACATGTAGCAAGAAAATTTCTTCTGTTCTCAAGAAATATCTCAACATATATTTAGCCATTTCAGTACAAACAAGACTATAGTGTTAAAAAAAGGACACATAAACAAGATTAAAACTTGAGGCAGAACTTAGTGTAACTCTATTTCTCAGCTATTTAGCAGCAGCCTATGCTCAATCTTGGAGACCTAGCTAGAAAAGCCATCCCTACCACCTAAATCCCTTTTCTAGGGTTCACCATTGGAGGTGTCAATTTGATAAACTTGGAGGAACTATGTGCACCATTTCTTGCTTCACTGTTGTACCTACCAATTTCTCTGTTGGTGTGATAAAAGGAGTAGTAGGTATTCTCTGACAATCTGAAAGCCACTTTGACTGCATGTAACTGGTTCTTCTCCATGGAGGAATGTGGAGACCTCTCTCTTTAAGTGACTGTTTAGCAGCTGAGCAAAGGAGAGCTATTATCTTGTTAAGCTTGTCTTCACTCCCAACAAAGATGGAGGGGAGAGTGTTAGAAAGCTCTGTGTAGGTTGATGTAGGCCTACCAAACTTATGAGAATTTCTTAGACGAAGAAGTTAGCACCCGCACCCGCAAAACCCTGGGCTACCAACCTCCTTGAATGATCCACCAAACTTATGACGATTTCTTAGAGCAAGAAGTTAGCACCCGCAAAACCCTGGGCTACCAACCTCCTTGAATGATCCACCAAAATTGTGAGAATTTCAAGATCTTAGCTTATGAGCAAGACATTAGTACCCGAAACACCCTGAGCTACCAACATCCTTAGCCAACCTCGTTGGAATGATTAATGCACGTGAGATAATGAGCTTGTGTTTGCTTATGAGTTTCACTTATTAGTTTTCAATTTCAAGTGTATATGAGAAACCAATGGTGCAAATAAACTTACTTATAAGGAAAATGACCATACAAGACATGAGTGTACATAATAGACTTGTGAGCATCGTGATGGACTTAGAGACCCTTAAACATGAAGACAATAACATGGCATTTCATCCAAAGCAATTACAAGGGCACCAAACATCAACTGATCATCAAGAAAATCATTTAAATAATACTTTTCTTAAAGGGGTTTATGCAATCATACACTTTTTATCTTAATACTATTGAAGGGTCATAAGAAAGTTAGGTAGTATAGTGTATACCTTTGAGATTGAATCCTCATGGCTTTGTGCGTTAGAAACACCTTGGCTTGCAAGATCCTTACTTCTCTTTTTGATCTTGAGAAGCTTTGGAAGTGAAACTTGGGTTTCACCTTTGATCTTGAGAAACTCTTCCAAAACCCTAGCTTTCCGTCCCCTTTCTCTCTAAAAATCTTCATTAGGTTTGTGAATCCCCAAACCCATGAAATGGGTGTGTATTTATAGGCCAAGGGGGTTAAAAACCCTAATTTTCCCTTAGGATTCACGCACAAAGGGAAAATCCCCAAATCATTAAAGGTCGGTCCACCAACCAGGATGGGCGGTCGATCAGCAAGGCCGCAAATGCTGTTGTGGCCCTACTTTTTTGCCAAACTCCATACAATCGGTCGACCGGCCAGGAGGGGTGGTTGGCCGGCCATGAACAAAAACCCTACTGTGGCCCATTTTTGGGCCACATTCAAGATAGTCGGTCGACTGGCCAAGAGGGGCGAACAACCTGCCACCTGTAGAACTTGGCCATTTTCCCCTTTTTTCTCCATTTTGCACACTTAGAGTGTTTTCACTCTTCCCTTAGCTCACTTAAGTGTCTCCACTCTTTTACCTTGGCTTTAACACTCCCACAACACATATACTTTGATTGCAATTCTTTCATTCATTCATCTCACACTAAAATACTTAGAAGGCCTTTAGGCCTTAAAATCACTATTCACTAACACTATTCACAAACACAATTCACCGACTACGCAAATGAGTTCCGGGGTTCTACATTCTCCCCCCCCCCCCTCTTAGAGAAATTTTGTCCTCGAAATTAGAACGAAGCACAAATCATGAAAACAAAATTAAGAAAACAAATGAGGGTATATATTTTTCCCGCACTTCGGCCTCGCACTCCCATGTGGCCTCTTCTACAGAAGGTGTTGTCATCTCAAGAGAACCAATGGGATAGTCTTGTTGCGTACGACTTGATCTCGCCTATCCAAGATCTGAGCCAGTTGCTCTACCAACATGAGATCCTCCTGGATTTTCAAAGGATTCCCCTTAATGACATGTGATGGGTCCGAGATATATTTTTGGAGCATGGAAACATGAACACATTGTGAACTGCCTCCATGTGAGTAGTTAGGGTGACTCGGTAAGCAAACTCACCGACTCTAGTGATGATTTCAAACGGTCTCACATATCTAGGGCTGAGCTTGCCCCTCTTGCCAAATCTCATAACACCCTTTGTCAACGAAATCTTGATGAATACATAGTCTCTAACACGAAACTCAAGATCTCTCTTCCGGTATTGGCATAGCACTTCTACTGATTCTCGGTAGCCTTCAACTTCTCCCTGATGATCTTGACCCTGTTAGTGGTTTGTTCAATCAACTTGGACCCCAAACCTTTCCTCTCACCTACTTCATCCCAGTATAGAGGAGACTTGAAACTTCGTCCTTATAAGGCTTCGAAATGTGTCATCTAGATGGTCGCTTGGTTACTGTTATTGTAAGCGAACTCAACCAACAGCAAGTGATCCTCCTAATTGCCTCGAAAGTCTAACATACAAGCCCGAAGCATGTCCTCTATAACCTAGTTCACCCTCTTGGTTTACCCATTGGTCTACGGATGAAAGCGGTGCTAAAGTCTAAACTAGAACCCATGGCATGTTGAAAACTCTTCCAAAACTTGGAAGTAAACCTCGGGTCTCTATCTGATACATATGCTCACTGGTACCCCGAGTAAGCGGACTAATTCCTTGATGTATAAGCTTGCGAGCTGATTTACATTGCACTTATTTCAATAGAGTAAGAAATGGGCGAACTTTGTCAAATGGTCAACTACTACCCAAATATCATTGGAGTTCTTTGTTGTAAACATCTTGTGTGTGACATCCCTATAATGGAAACATCCTCCTGTAACTGCTTGATATTCCCCTACCTTATGCCTCAAGCCACACTGGATGCAAGTCTCAAAATGTCGCGCCCCAAAATACCCCCTAGGAGTTAAGGGATACTTTAGAGTTAACTGTACGTACCTGCTAAACCATCCTGTAATGAACAATGCTAAACATGATATAAGAATTCCAATAAGCAGAGTGCGGAAGCAAATCATGAGTGCGGAAGCGTGAACTACCTTTTTCCTTTTTCTATAACTCCAAAATAGTATTCCAAGTTAACATATACAAGACATATCAAGTCAGAGGTGGACATGCCCACCTATCAAAATTTCAAAATATACAAAAGAACTCTCTCGGACTCTCCTCTCAACAGTAGTCGAGGTATGGCCATACGTCCAAATCCCTATCCTCTTGAGACTGTAACGAGATAGGTGGCTCCCTCTCCTCTACGTACTCTTTCTCAACCCAAGGCTCAGGGTCGAGGACATCCACGGAACCTGCCGACATAAAAGTACGGCTGAGCATGGAATACTCAGCGAGTACAAGCTACTAGCTAACCATAGCAATAACAAAAGCATGACAACAGTGAACACGTTACGAAATATTAATTAAAGCAATACTAGCAGCATAAGATAAATAACATTGAACATGAAGCAATATCAATATCTTGACATGCATGCATGAATGCGAAAACATCGGTAAAACTCATGTTCAGAAACCTTTTTCATGCCTCGGTGTTGCTTGTGAAAATCATGCATGCATGTCTGTCTTGTCTTGTATCTCATGTCTTGATTTGTTCTTAACTTGTATACTTGTGAGCCAGAGGCTAGCACCCGCACATCCCTAGGCTACCAACCTCCTTGACATTTCATTCTCTTGTGAGCCAGAGGCTAGCACCCTTCACTTAGGCTACCAACCTCCTTGTCATGTACTTGTTCTCATGTTTGATTTATCATATAAAGCTACTCGTGGAAAACCCGGTTCATGCATGCATGCGTGCTTGTGTGCTTGTCAATAGTGGCAACCATGATGACATGTTTGAATGGGAGGATCACATGAATATAGCATTTTGATTTCTAGCATAATCGTATGAAAATGTAGGTAACATAGAGCGCATTTGAGCAATTGATCATTCATAATAAGATTTACACAATTCCTATTTCCATTTAATTCATTTACTCCTAGTTTAGGCAATTTGTCAAACACATAGCTTGCAACATTTCCTTAGTAGTTCAACCTACTCTCTTTTTTTAGTGCATATTTTCCATCAAATCATCAAGGTAAGTTTCTTATTTGTAGAGTGCCCTTCCACCATTTTTCATTCCATACATCACACAACATCCTTACGGCATCCAATCACCTCAACTCCTCACTCATCCACACATCACCACATTCCTTATTATCTTGTTTACATTTTATAGAATTAGCACCTTTCAAAAGGAGGAAAAACATGGAATCAAGAATCATCAACAAAAATAGAAAACCTAGGTTATTGCTAATGGGAGTTAGTAGGGTGTACTAACCTTTAAACTTGGAGGAGAACTTGAGGGAAGATGAGATTTGGTCCTTGGAGTAGAAAATCCTTGCTTGAGATGGGTTTTGAGCAAAACCCTAGCTCTTCCTTTCTCTCCCTTCTCTAAATCTCCCAATATAAGCCTTGAGGGTTTATGAAACCCTCACCCACGGATTTGGGGTTCATATAGAAAGTGGGGTGGTCAAATGACCATCCTACCCTTAAAATCTCGACTAAAACAGACCAAATAGGCAAAGTACTCGAGGAACGGTCAACCGGTCATAGGAGCGGTCAATCGGTAGGCTAGTAGTCGACTGGCTGGCTGGAGCGGTCGATCGGTCCAAAACACCCTCTCTGAAAAAATCCCCCATACAAAATTAGTGCGACAGCGGTTGACCGGTGGGTAGAGCGATTGACCGGTAGGCTACGGGTCTCGACCGGTGGCTGGAGCGATCAACCGGTTGGTCTGTGTTTTGCTCATTTTGCTGATTTTCCACATTTTTCCACTTTAGTGTTTTGGCCATATCTTTGACTCGTTAGTCGGACTTTGACGATTCAACTTACGTTGGATTCGTCTTTCGAAAAGGAACATTTCTGACGTTTCTGAATTTTTAATTTCTCCCTTATTTATTAATTAGACCACGTGACAGGCCAATTGGCTACGAAAGTGTTATTCATTAAGTATGAAAAAGTCTGGGGTGCTACACAAAAGTCTGTGCCCAAACTACAAGTGGGGCAACTCGGGGTGCCTGTGGAGTCACTGGTGCAAGTCTCTGATAAGGGGTAGGCCTAGCAACTGGCACCCACCCTAACATCCTTGGCCTCTTGTCCCACGGGCAATACTTGCCTTCTTGCAGCCCCCTCTTCCTCAAAAACTCAGTCGATCTTCTCTCGGCAATCAAAGCTCGCTCACTTACCTCCCAATATGTTCCAAGATGTAGGATCTCGACCTTGTCTTGGATGTAATCTCTCAAACCTCCCTTGAATCTCCTCACCTTCATTCTCTCCATAGTGATCAGGTGAGGCACAAACCTGGACAGTTCCACAAACTTGGCCAAATACTCGGCCACTGAAATGCTCCCTTGTCGAAGATTACAGAACTCGATCTTCTTATGTTTCCTCATAGATGTCAGAAAATACTGCTCATAAAAGACATCGAGGAACTCTCTCCATGTCCACGTCTGTCCATCTCGTACCTCATTCCTCTTCATAGCTGCAGCCCTCCACCAATGTTCTGCCTCTCCTTCCATCACAAATGAGGCACATCTCACTCTCTGCTCATCAGTGGCTTCAAGCACAGGGAATATCTTCTCCAATTGCATGATCCAAAGTTCTACCACCGTCGGATCAATGTTCTCATAGAAAGCTGGAGGTCTCATCCAAAGCTTCCACTCCATGTTGTCGGGATGGATGGACCTTAACTGGCCTCTCTTGCCTGGCTTGCCCAGCTGCCAGCAAGGCAGTCTGCTAAGTCATAATTTCAGCCTATCGAGTCATGGCTACAACAATAGCCTCCATAGCCCGACTCATATTGGGCTAGTGGGCCCCCTCTGGGGTATCCCCATCAGTCACACTGCCCCCTCAATTCCTATTGTTCCTTGTACCTCTCCTCATGACATACAACTCCTAAAGTCAATCATAAATCAGTCATCTTTTATAAGCAATTTCATAGAGTATTCAATTCACAGAATCAATCCTAGGATTCAACCTAAATCCTAACTTGATGTTGCTTTCCTAACTTGAGTCAATTTTCTTATTCCTGAACCTAATACCTTATCCCTAAGGACTCTAATACCTTGGGCTCTGATACCACCTCTGTAAAAACCCTAAATCCCACCTTGACCAAAATGGGACCTTGAGTCGCCACATTTCTTAAACCTGCTTAAATCCCATGACATACAAGGCATACCAACATGAGTCACCAAAAATGAGAATAATAAAATTTCGATATATAAACAAACCATCCTGCACAAGTGTAATCTACCCAACATAACCCACTATAATTAAAATCCACAAAGTATAAACTCTAAGCAACATCATCCTAAACAACTTAAGTCTATTACAAATCTCCTTAAAAGCAAAATAAGAAACCTAATAGTAAGGAGACCGGTCAAGGTCCCTTACTTCCTCGATGAAGAGATCACCTCCATCCTCTTCTCCATACGCCTCCTCTACCAAGGCTCAGCCATCGGCCCCAGCTCTAAACCTACCGATAATAACAGGTCGATTGAGTATTGAAAAACTCAGCAGATAAGCAATCTAACCAGCAACATAATATCATTTGAATATATTCAACAGCATAATCATTTCGTAAACATATAATCAGAGTGCGTAAGAGCATGCGAGACATATTATATTTTCATCTTGACTCGTGTGGACTTGTGAGCGTGAGAGACTCTTAAACTCGATCTTACGTGATGTATGTTCTTATGAGCTTGTGAGATATTTCTTATGAGATCCCATGTCCATGCGTGGACCAATACTTTCAACATAATCATACCCATGTGCGGGCCAAAACTTTCTCATGCCATGCATGCATGCTTGTGAGACATGTGTACATATAAGACTTATAGACTTACCATGCAAGTGGATGTGTGCTTGAGTGTCACAACTGACATTCGAGTAGGTCATCCCTTAGGTTCCAATCTCCCACCATGGAAACTCCACCATAACGTCCCATACCGAATGGTTAGAGAATTCCCGGTCTGGAAGACTTCCCTCTAATTTTTGACTTACCCGAATACCAAACCACCATTCAATATAAATAGGGCATAGTTTAACACGAGAAACATAATTAACATTTTAGTATAGTTTAGTCGTAGCCAACATTCTTAGCATAATACATTCCTTAACATTAAACTCACTTCATTTTCATTCACACATAAAAACAAACACCCTTCCTCCAATTCATATAACTCATCCTTCATTCGAAGCATACATTATCATAGGCATACATTCCAATCTCATCACCATTCATTCAAACCCAATCCATCACCATTTACTTTCCACCATTTCTAATAATTCATCAATTAACAAAGCATAGAGCATAAACTACTAACTCCCATAATCTTAAACACATGCCAAAATCTCCATTTCATGAATAGAATCCCCCATTCATCAATATATATCCATTTTCAAGAAAATCATGCAAGAAAACTCTTAATCAAACATACTTAAGCTTAGAGATTACTTAATAAAGTAAGTTAGAAGGCATATCGACCTTTGGGATCCATCCCTTAGATCCAAATTGCAAGATGAAGCTCCTTGAAGCTTTGAGGTTGATTCCCAAGCTAATTTTCTTTTTCTTCAAGCAAAACTTCCCTTCTTGAGAAATCCCCCTTTGAAATCTTAGGTTTTCTCTCCTTTTTTTTTTTTATCAAATTAGGTTTAGCAAAGTTAGAACCCTAAAACCCTCAAAATAGAACCTCTATTTATAGCCTAGGAGTTTAAAACCCTGATTTCCGTAATTTTTAAAAAATTCCTACACACAACTGCGATAAATTGTACATGCATTGCGATCGATCGTAGCTCCCTAGTGCGATTGATCGCACCTAATAGTGATTTGTCGCATTACCCCAAAAAAATTTCCCAGAAATTCGACTGAGTACGATCGATCGTAGCTCCCCAGTGATTGATCGTAAATAGAACAAAGATTTCCCCAGTTTTTCTCACTGAGTGCGATCAATCGTAAGCCTCCTACGATCAATCGCATGCTCTGTTTGACCTCTTTTGCTTGCTTAAGCCATTTAAACACACTACACCGATTCGTTACTATTAAACAAGCATAAAAGCATAACAAAAAGACTAATCCAACCTTATTAATTGTAATACTGGCATGAAAGAAAGTTTAAGTCTCTAAAGAGAGCATTCCTTGAGTCCTTAGACTCAATCAACAACCCAGGCCTTAACCCGTTGAGGCTTTCACCTCGCAGCCTGTAGACTCGATATCCAACCGGGCTTTCACCAGTTGAATACCAGGAAAAACACCTCTGACATATCATATTGTTAGGAACAACACCTCTGACATATCACACTCTCAAGAACAACACCTCTGACATAACATAATGTCAGAAACAACACATTTGACATATCACACTGTATTTCACCATTATGAGGACACCGACTCACACAAGCATATTAGTCAAGAAATGTATCTGATTGTCAGGATATACACTTGATCGCCATGATACATATCTAATAGTCAAGATAAACATCTGGTCTGCCAGGAACTCATCTGACTACCAGGAAATACCTAACTACCAAGAAAACACATCTGACATCGTACTGATGTGGGAACACAACTCTCACAGCTAATCTTGTGAGGAAACACCTCTGTGTTAGCCTCAAGGTTACAATCTTGGGTACTCATAATAATGAAAGTATGCCTCTTTTTAATTTTAGAAACACAGTTCTTGAGGGGCATACATCGAATCCCAAGATCTGACTAAGATTCTAATTGATTTTATTCAATAAAGGTAGGAATAACATTCACCTCTGCGACTTTGAAATTGTTAAGTCAAATCCACGTTAGAATAGTACTTGCAAAACTTCACAAGTGTCAAGTCTCCTGTCGATTCACACGAACCTTCTTTTTCCTATAAAGCTTTCTGTAGTGGAAGCTAATGGCCCTTCCAAATTTCCAGCTCTACGATCTTCAAATAAAGATCCAATCTTTATTATCAAGAACCTTTCTTGATGATCAAGATTCTTGATCTTCATCTTCTTGATTATTCAAAAATTAGAACACATAAGACAAGAAAGGGTTGAGGGGTGACCGTACACCTCAAAGAGAGAGGAGTGGGAGGGCGTGAGATTGAGGAGAGGAGAAAATAAAATTCTGAAAATTTTATTGTGTCCCAAGCCTTGGATGTCCACCTCTTTATATAGGAGAGCTTGGGTTCGTTGCAACTCAAGAGTCCACTTCCTAATCCAATTAGAATTCCTCAATTTGTTTCTAATTCTTGATTTCTCCTAATCCAAATAGGAATAATCATTAATAGAAACTAATCCTATTCATTAGTATCCAACTGATCTTATCCTTATCCTAATCCAATTAAGATTCTCTGATTAGTAAGAAACTAATAGAATCTTTGTCCAACAAGAAATCTTTAATTATTAACTAACTCTAACTAACTAACTAACCTTATCCAATAAGGAGAGTAGTTATTAGATACTAATTAAATAATAATAACAATTATTATTATTTAACACCTCCATGAAGTGGGCGTCCCACCCTAGGTGGTCCCCACTCCACACACCCCTAAGGGTTCTCAACCCCTATTGGTCACTTTAATTATTCTTTTAAAATAATCCCCAATGGGTCCTACCCATTTGGTTTTTCACATCCAATGTGATTCCACCTTTTAGAGCTTCACTATACCATATAGTGATTACTTAGATAAATTAATTAATTTAATTATAAATTCAATTCAATACTTTAAGAAGGTCCTTGTGTGTGGGATCTCCTATTTCCAGTTGTGGGACCAAGTACTCAACCTTTCGGTTAAAGCATTGTTACTAGGAAACAACTTTCCTAAAACTCCATTAGGATCATAGAATGTTATCTAAGTCCCTAGACTTCCACCAATCACAATTAATGCCCATTAACACAATATGATTAACCTCCAGAAATTAGAGAATTGTTTGTAAGTACCATCTCACAATATATTTACAAATAAATCCTTTCACATTCTGATATCACTTGTAAGCTTCCGGGATTAGAACAATTTCACTATCTTAGTCCCTAACTTATGAATAGAATCCTTTCTCATGATTACTTTTTCATTGAACTGAACCTCCAAAACACTTTTGAAGAAACATTAGAAAAGAACTGACATATATTTATATATACTTTTCCATATTAAAAATATCAACTTCGATAAAAACCATTTTACCGAAAAGCACCAGTACTGGATTTAATAGTTCAGTTCAACAAGTATCACCTTGATATCATTATCTCCAGTTAAGGAGTTGTGGATTCCTTATTGAGTGTTTACACACTTCTCCAAACATTGTGTACATGACCCAACGTACCCGGAGTTAGTCCTGTGTATTGGACATTGCCGATTGGTACATCAAAGCCATATAGACAGATGTCTGAGAAGATGTTAACCTCTCAGGTCTAAGAACAATTTGTCAAATGGATATCCCTAATACAATCTGACAGTGTATTCCATAGGGTGTCCACTAGGGACCCCGTTCAGTATTATGTACTTGCTACATATACTCACATGTTAGTCAACAGTCACCACTCTCTGTGAATGAGATTCATCACACTATCTCATAGAACTACACATGTGCAAGCCATGATGAAGTACAGTGCCCAACCAGTACTCTAGAGGCTTCAAACAATATTAGGTTTACAAGGAACCGGAAAATCATATCTCCTCTCAACCTTTGCATGATTTTCCTACAATGTTACCTAAGGAACTTTATATCATCATCATATGAGACAGTAACTAATATAAATACCATTTATAGTTGGTTGTGTGAATATGATGCTTGTCTAATCAACATAGAAAAGTCTCTTATTGGCTTTTGAGGGCATATATGTCCAACAATCTCCCACTTGCACTCTAAGCCAATTTAGATGTAATGTCCATCTTCTCAATGATGTTTATCAAACACCAGCTGAAGCATAACTTGATATACATGAGTCTGTCATGTCTGCTTTACCAAAACTATTGTAGTGATGCAATAACACTTGCAACTCTTGCAAATTTATCATCAATAACCACAGTCTTAAAAGAGTAAACAAAAATGATACTGTCCAACAGTCATTTTCAAAAGTTAACATGCTTGTGCTTTACCATTATGCAATGCTCTGAACTAATCTGACCAATATCTTATCACATCAACATGTGATGAATATTCAGTCTAGTACAAGTATATTGTTTCATGATATCACATATCTAAGAAAAACAGATTCCATTCCATAAAGGTAGAAACTCTTTTTTTGGAATCTTACTCCACAAAAACATGATTGTTATTGGGAGAATAACAATATCATTTTCCTTTTGTCTCTAAACCATATAGGACTAAGAAAACGTGTTAAATTTTTTGTCCTTCATTGAAAAAATTACTAGATCAAATCTAAGAGAAGAATAATATTCATACTTCATTCACAATGAAAGAATATTATCTTTGTATAGAGCCAGGAAAGTAATTATGCTCCCAATACCAATTTGCACTCAAATGATACTTTCATTCTTAGTTGAAAATCAAACAGTTTGATTATTTCATCAGAATAAAAGTTAGTCCAACTACAGATTCTGGGACCTGTGGGTTCTAGTGTACTATTTAGGTATAGTGAGAGTAGAGAGTTTATTTCTATCAATTCTCATAATTATTGATCTATTGGGCTTCCACGTCTAGAATAATTCTAGATTCAGTTTCTCTACTAGGAAACTTGTATTCCTGTTTACAAATATCTTTTGTTATCCAGGAATAGAGACTAAGTATCTCTAATGCAACCCAAGCTCATCTTCCATCAAATCATATCCAATATAATTCGATTTAACAACACCATCATGCTATGGTTTGTTGTGGGAATTATCTGAGACAAGATGTAATGAGAGTAAATTGTGAAATTTCTATTAAGAGGTACTCTTCTCAATCATGGAAGACTTACCTAGCTTTTTCTTTATTTCAATGCGGAATTCCTTGAACTTTTCAAGGAAGGTGAAATAAAGTTAGCTACCTCTTAATGGAAGATTCATATGGTTACGATCATCCAACTTTTGTCCCATTCCCAAATAGAAGTTTTATCTTCTTAGATTTCTCCTTCTGCTGTACAAACATGCAACTATTGCACTTATGCAAGATGATATCAAGCATTAGGAGCTGGAGGTTCCAACAATTAAGTTGAACTTGATGAGTCTACAAGTTGGACAATCCTTCCAAAGGTTTGTCCTGTATCTGATGACCAATTGCTTCACCATGAAGCACAATCCTTATACTTTCCTTTCTTCTCTGAAGAGCCTTGTCCATACTAACAGAATATATTTCCAATGGAAAATCTTGGATTTCTTTCCTTTGCATAAATGCTCGGGATTTAGAAAATCCAACTCTTTTCAATATTTTTGCAAATAGCATTGCACTCTTCAAAGGTTCTTAGCCATATGCAACATGTGGGATTTCAGACAATCTGATTTCCTACTTGTTCAACATAACCATATTAAAGGACTCCGGGAGTTTGTCGAGAATCATATCCTCTGATCCCATAAATTTATTTCAATTTATCTCAGCACCAAGAATTGGGATTTATGAATCCAATGATCTCTATCATATTCTTTGTGACTGGGTTTCCCTGGTCAACTTGGTGTCTACTTGTCATTTTATATAGTAAGCTGCCTAGCAGCCCTATAGTATTCAGTAAACATCTCAAATGAGATTTAACATTAGTAGTGAGAACTTGGGCAATTCTTTAGATGGTAAGCACAACTTGAGATTTCTTTTCCACTCCAAACACTTTGAATTGGTCAAGAGATTCTCACTAAAGTCTTGGTAAAGTAGTTATAGAATGACATGACAATAAAACATACATCATAATATTTCACACATAATAATATCATTAGATCAGGGCTTTCGATTTTTGATGATATTGCTCATCATTCAATCAAATTTCATAGACCCCTCAATCTATAAAATTAGGAAATATGTTACTTCATATTTCTGATGAGCATTAGGTGCCTTATAATACACATGCAATCTTCCATGCTAGGATAATACCACACATGCACTACAAGGTGGATAGTAACTATCCATCACTGAACATCTCATGCATAACTCCTTATGTTAATCAGTGATTCCTAATTTTCTTGTGACCTCCAAGGATAACATGACTGTCACCTGTCAGTCGTCATGGTCCTTGGTTAAGTGAAACTCATTATTCTCGGTTGTCATATGATCAAGTAGGAATATGCTCTCATGCTAGTTGACACTCCCTATCAGGTCATACACATTCATATCTACTATAAAAATAAAGCACTAGGAGTTTAATTTAGACTGAATTATGTCCGATTCCTGCAAGAGAGACAAGACTCAGGCTAATTAATTCTTAGTCTTATTGATAATGGAAGGTCATAGGGCAACATTATCCCGTAGGATAGATTAGCCCATTTAATTCACTTAATATTTTTCTTGAAGGAAAACAGAATATTATGAACAAATTATACATCTAATGCATATATTAAAAAGCATTCACAATATTTATCATTGTATCACATGTATAAAGCAATATACAAATATCATCACTTGATAATAAATCAAAATTTCGTTTAGTTAGATCAAACTAATTCCAATGAACTCCCACTAGCCCCAAAGATCTAATCCAAGGGTACAAAGGTGATTTTTAACATCAGTGGGCTTTAGATGATTCATTCATCCATATGACGGACCATTGGTCATACCAAGCACCATGGGCTCAAAATAACAATTATAAAGTGTCCATGTGCATCACTAAAGCCCATAAGTCTAAATGGACTACATTACCCTTTAATTCTCTACGAATTATTTTTAACACATTAAGCTTCACCAACTCTAAGTGTAAAAGAAATTATGGGAGTCTTTAAACAACTCTCATAGACCTCTACTAGGGTCTATAAGTGTAACTCAAGCAATTCTCATAATCGTGAATATTGTTAGCTTACATCTACGCTAATTAAGGGATAATTATCTCATAATCATGCAAGTAACATATTCCACAAAAAAATTTCAACATGTACTACATGCATCACGTCCAAAAGTGCTATAATAATGTGTTTTATTTAAACACAAATTTTTTATGTTTCAACAAAACACATATTGTGGGGTTTGATCCAATTATCTAAAATTTGCACAAAAACGATAATCACATTATCACAAGGGTTATGGACTTTTCTAAGCAACTAAAAGCTATAACAAATCATCACATGAAATACATAATATAGCCGCACAATGGGTCCACATGATCATTCTATCTTAGAAATCCTACAACTACTCTTATAGAACGCCTTCCAAGATTTATTCTTCATGCAATCACCACCATCTTCGATCTTCAATATGATTTCTCCATAGAGAAAAACTAGCAACTCCTAATACTAAGATTACATCATATTCAAAATAAGAAATCTTGAAAAACCAACCAAAATAGGGTGCTCAATGGGAGTACAACCCATAAGAAGAAAGAAAAGAGAATAGAGAGAGAAGAAGAAGGCATGATTATGGAACCCATCCACCATTCAACAAGAATATATATTAATAATTCATCAACTATGAATAATAATATGGCATGACAAATTACTTAGAAAGTTCATAACCTCAACAAGGGTTTTGCTAACCTTAGGGAAACTCTTTTCCATATGGTTAAGGCCTCTATTAACATTTAATAGAAAAACCTTAGAGCAAAGAAAACAAGCATGTTAAGACTGAATTCTTAGGGCTTTAGATCATCATTAAAAGAAAACAATTTTCCTTTAATGCTTGGAAAATCATTAAGAGAAACAATTTCTCTGAGATTTAATCTAACCCTAAAATTTATCCTCACATTCCTCAATTGATAAACAAATAGAAAACACCATATTAAATTCAGCTAGGCTTGGGATCTAATCCCTTCCATATTATTTTGATCTAATAACTATTAAAAGACCAAAATAAAAATCAGCAAATTGCTAATTTTTAATATCACTTTATATTGATTTCAAAATAAATTCAAAATGAATAATAGGTGAAATCAAAATTTTTCATAAGGGCCAACTGCTTTAGGGATTATTTGATTTAACAATTAAATAAAATAATACCCTAAATAATAGTATTAAATGTCCATAAAATAATTGATCTCTATCAATTAAAATTCACTTGAGATAAAACCCTGTATCTCAACCAATGGTATTTATGTAATTACTTGATTAACTATTAATCAAATAAAAACTTACAAATACTATGTAGCCGGTAATTCTGAGCACATGTAATTGATCCAAATCAACTACAATAATTATGGTATTATTCCCATAAACATTTTAGGGAACCATAAAGGATATCATAATTAACATTTAATTAAATGATAGCCCGTGGACTCGAAGCAGATAATTAAACAATTTAATTAAATCTCAGTCCATGCTCTTGAATAAAATAATTAAACTATTTAATTAATTGATAGCCCATTAAACGATTTAATAGCATCCCATGCTCCCAAATCAAATAATAAAATTTAGGAAAAATTTGAAAGCCTCTTGGAAAATTAATTTAGAAAACTGCTTTCCCCACTTTAGATTTTTGACTCAAGTTTTGACCCTCAAAATGATTGATTCTGGAAAACATTTCTTCACAAAAGTTGTAGATCTTTTCGATGGCTTTGAAATGATGTACTGATGGACCTAAATTGGACTTACGGTGATAAAGTTATGGCCAAAATACCAAAACTATATCGATTCTTCTAATCAAATACAAATCCGAAAATCCATGAATCAATTTTAATCGAAATAAGCTTTAATCTCCAAGAACGCTTAAGCAAGGGTGTCTAACACCATGGTATTTATTAATTAACATTTAATAAATAAAATCTCATCTATATATGCTAGCCAAAATATCAATGGATATCTAAGTGGTCTAAATCAAAGGAAAAACTTGCCCGGGGCTCACAAGAATAAATTAAACAATTTAATTTAATATTCTAAAAGGATCTCTAAATCCTTAAAGGTTATAATCAAGATTTAGATATCTCTAAATACATATCCCTTATGAAAAGATGTTTTGAAAAAATCCAAAACCAAAATTAGTATTACACTAATTTATAAGGGTTTGATCTCTCCCTCAATAACTAGAGGGATCCCTTAGCCCAAATAAATGATTATCCAATAATCAAGAAACTAGAAGATTGATTCATTAGGGTAACCAAAATTAATAGGGGGGCATTCTTGATATAATTAAAATTTGATTACACCCTAAAATCAAAGAGAAGCATAGCCAATGCTTTGATACCACTGAAAGTATGCCTCTTTTTAATTTTAGAAACACAGTTCTTGGGGGGCATACATCGAATCCCAAGATCTTACTAAGATTCTAATTGATTTTATTCAATGAAGGTAGGAATAACATTCACCTTTGCGACTTTGAAATTGTTAAGTCAAATCCACGTTAGAATAGTACTTGCAAAACTTCACAAGTGTCAAGTCTCCTGTCGATTCACACGAACCTTCTTTTTCCTTTAAAGCTTTCTCTAATGGAAGCTAATGGCCCTCCCAAATTTTCAGCTCTACGATCTTGAAATAAAGATTCAATCATTATTATCAAGAACCTTTCTTGATGATCAAGATCCTTGATCTTCTTCTTCTTGATTATTCAAAAATTAGAACACATAAGAGAAGAAAGGGGAGAGGGGTGACTGTACACCTCAAAGAGAGAGGAGTGGGAGGGTGTGAGATTGAGGAGAGGAGAAAATAAAATTCTGAAAATTTTATTGTGTCCCAAGCCTTGAACGTCCACCTCTTTATATAGGAGAGCTTGGGTTGGTTGCAACTCAAGATTCCACTTTCTAATCCAATTAGAATTCCTCAATTTGTTTCTAATTCTTGATTTCTCCTAATCCAATTAGGAATAATCATTAATAGAAACTAACCTTATCCATTAGTATCCAACTAATCTTATCTTTATCCTAATCCAATTAGGATTCCTTGATTAGTAAGAAACTAATAGAATCCTTGTCCAACAAGGAATCTTTAATTAGTAACTAACTCTAACTAACTAACTAACCTTATCCAATAAGGAGAGTAGTTATTAGATACTAATTAAATAATAATAACAATAATTATTATTTAACACCTCCATGAAGTGGGCATCCCACCCTAGATGGTCCCCACTCCACACGCCCCTAAGGGTTCTAAACCCCTATTGGTCACTTTAATTATTCTTTTAAAATAATCCTCAATGGGTCCCACCCATTTGGTTTTTCACATCCAATGTGATTCCACCTTTTAGAGCTCCACTATACCATATAGTGATTACTTAAAGAAATTAATTAATTTAATTATAAATTAAATTAAATACTTTAAGAAGGTCCTTGTGTGTGGGATCTCCTATTTCCGATTATGGGACCAAGTACTCAACCTTTTGGTTAAAGCATTATTACTAGGAAACACCTTTCCTAAAACTTCATTAGGATCATAGAATGTTATCTAAGTCCCTGGACTTCCACCAATCACAATTAATGTCCATTAACACAATGTGATTAACCTCCAGAAATTAGAGAATTGTTTGTAAGTACCATCTCACAATATATTTACAAATAAATCTTTCTACATTCCGATATCACTTGTAAGCTTCCGGGATTGGAATAATTCCACTATCTTAGTCCATAGCTTATGAATAGAACCATTTCTCATGATTACTTTTTCATTGAACTGAACCTCCAAAACACTTTTGAGGAAACATTAGAAATGAACTAACATATATATTTATATATACTTTTCCATATTAAAAATATCAACTTCGATAAAAACAATTTTACCGAAAAGCACCAATACTGGATTTAACAGTTCAATTCAACAAGTATCACCTTGATATCATTATCTCCAGTTAAGGAGTTGTGGATTCCTTATTGAGTGTTTACACACTTCTCCAAACATTGTGTACATGACCCAACGTACCCGAAGTTAGTCCTGTGTATTGGACATTGCCGATTGGCACATCAAAGCCATATAGACAGATGTCTGAGAAGATGTTAACCTCTCAGGTCTAAAAACAATTTGTCAAATGGATAACCCTAATACAATCTGATAGTGTATTCCATAGGGTATCCACTAAGGACCCCGTTCAGTATTATGTACTTGCTACATATACTCACATGTTACTCAAGAGTCATCACTCTCTGTGAATGAGATTCTTCACACTATCTCATAGAACTACACATGTGCAAGTCATGATGAAGTACGGTGCCCAACCAGTACTCTAGAGGCTTCGAAGAATATTAGGTTTACAAGGAACTGGAAAATCATATCTCCTCGCAACCTTTGCTTGATTTTCCTACAATGTTACCTAAGGAACTTTATGTCATCATCATATGAGATAGTAATTAATATAAATACTCTTTATAGTTAGTTGTGTGAATATGATGCTTGTCTAATCAACATAGAAAAGTCTCTTATTGACTTTTGAGGGCATATATGTCCAACAAATAATTGTAAAGGTTTGGACTTCACATGGAAGAAGTGTGTGCGATTAGTAAATCGTGGTGAATCTTTAAAGCGGGAAGCTTAAGGCGGGGACGTAAGCAGGTTGCCGAACCTCGAGAACAAACTTCGTGTGTTTGCACTCTCTAACTCTCTACCTTACTTTTCTTTATTAAATCAATTTAGAATTGTTAGTTGCTTTCCCTTCTAGGGTCAATACTTGGGCAACACTCTAATCGTCAGGAACACATCTGACCTGTAAGATACAAGACATCTGATATGCCAGGAAAACACATTAAGTTACCAGGAAACACCTCTAACAATTAACCTTGCCTGGTATAACACCTCTGACAGCTAACTATGCCACGCAAAAGACCTCTTGAAAGTATGCCTCTTTTTAATTTTAGAAAAACAGTTCTTGGGGGACATACATTAAATCCCAAGATGTGACTAAGATTCTAATTGATTTTATTTAATGAAGGTTGAAATAACATTCACCTTTACGACTTTGAAATTGTTAAGTTAAATCCACGTTAGAACAGTACTCGCAAAACTTCACAAGTATCAAGTTTTCTTCGCGATCCACACGAACCTTCTTTTTCTTTTAAAGCTTTCTCTAATGGAAGCTAATGACCCTTCCAAATTTCGGCTCTAGGATCTTAAACTAAAGATCCTTTCTTGATCAATCAACAATGGTTCTTCTTCTTCTTGATAATCAAACTAGAAAACAAGAGAGGAGAAGGGGGAGGTGTGACCGTACACAATCCAAGGAGACAAGAGAGGTGGGCGTGAGATTAGAGGAGAGGAGACAGAGGAGAAAATCTGGAGAATAAATTAATTCTCCCAAGGGTGGGCGTCCATCTATATATAGGGTTCTTTCTTGATTGTTTGAATTGCAATTCAAATATAACACCTCAACCTTATCCTAATCCAATTAGAATTCTTCAATTGTTTCCTTAATGATTATTCCCCTAATCGAATTAGGATTAATTTTAAAAGAAACTAACCTTATCCATTAGTAACTAATTAATCTTATCCTTATCCAATAAGGAATCTTGAATTAGTAACTAACTAATTAAATCTCTAACAATTAGGGAATCTTTAATTAGTAACTAACTAACTAACCTTATCCTTATCTAATAAGGAGTTTGTTAATTAAAAACTAAATAATCAAGTTCCTCATCTTGAAGTGGGCGTCCCACCCTAGGTGGGTCCCACTTCCACACACCCCTTAGGGTTTCCAAAACCATAAAGGTCACTTTTGATCTTTTATCAAAATCCCCAATGGGTGGTCCTACCTATTTGGTTTATCACATCCAATGTGATTTTCCCTTTCAGAGCTTCACTATACTATATAGTGATTGCTTAGAGAAATTAATTAATTTAATTAATAATTATATTAAAAGCTTTACGAAGGTCCTAGTGTGTGGGATCTAAAGGGATCTCCTATTTCCGGTTGTGGGACCAAGTGCTTAACCTGTTGGTTGAAGCATTGTTACTAGGAAACACTTTCCTAAAACTCCATTAGGATCATAGAATTTTATCTGTCCCTGGACTTCCACCAATCACAATAATGTCCATTAACACAATGTGATTAACCTCCAGAAATTAGAGAATTGCTTCTAAGTACAATCTCAAAAAATATTTACAAATAAATCTTTCCACATTCCGATATCACTTGTAAGCTTCTAGGATTGGAACAATTCCACTGTCTAGTCCCTAACTTATAAATAGAACTCTTTCTCATGAAAATTTTTTCATTGAACTGAACCTTTAAAACACTTTTGAAGAAACATTAGAAAAGAACTGACATATATATTTTATACTTTTCCATATTGAAAATATCAACTTTGATAAAGACTATTTTACCGAAAAGCACTAGTACTAGATTTAAAATTCTGTTCAACAAGTATCACATTGATATCATTATCTCTAATAAAGGAGTTGTGGATTCCTTATTGAGTGTTTACACACTTCTCCAATCATTGTGTACATGACCCAACGTACCCAGAGTTAGTCCTGTATATTGGACATTACCGATTGGCACATCAAAGCCATATAGACAGATGTTTGAGAATATGTTAACCTCTCAGGTCTAAGGACAATTTATCGAATGGATAACCCTAATACAATCTGACAGTGTGTTCCATAGGGTATCCACTAATGATCTCGTTCGGTATTATGTACTCGCTACATATACTCACATGTTAGTCAAGAGTCAACATTCTCTGTGAATGAGATTCATCACACTATCTTATAAAACTACACATGTGCAAGCCATGATAAAGTACAGCGCCCAACCAGTACTTTAGAGGCTTTGAACAATATTAGGTTTACAAGGAACTGGAAAATCATATCTCCTCGCAACCTTTGCATGATTTTCATACAATGTTTACCTATTAAACTTTATGTCATCATCAAATGAGACAGTAATTAATATAAATACCCTTTATAGTTGGTTGTGTGGATATGATGTTTGTCTAATCAACATAAAAGAGTCTCTTATTGGCTTTCAAGGGCATATATGTCCAACAATCTCCCACTTGTACTCTAAGCCAATTAGATGTAATACTCATCTTCTCATTGATGTTTCTCAAACAACAGCTGAAGCATAACTTAATATATATGGGTCTGTCATGTCTGCTTTACCACAACTATTGTAGTGATGCAATAACACTTACAACTCTTGCAAATTTATTATCAGTAACCACAGTCTTAAAAGACTAAACAAAAATGATACTGTCCAACAGTCATTTTTCAAAAGTTAACATGTTTGTGCTTTACATTGTACAATGCTCCGGACTAATCTGACCAATATCTTATCACATCAACATATGATGAATATCCGGTCTAGTACAAGTATACTGTTTCATGATATCACATATCTAAGAGAAACAAATTCCATTCCATAATGGTAGAAACTCTTTTCTTGAAATCTTACTTGCACAAAAACATGATGTTATTAGGAGGATAACAATATCATTTTCCTTTTTGTCTCTAAACCATTTAGGACTAAGAAAACATATTGTCAAAGTTTTTGTCATTCATTGCAAAATTGCTAGATCAAATTTAAGAGAAGAATAATATTCATATTTCATTCATAATGAAAAGAATATCATCTTTGCATAGAGCCAAAAAAGTAATCATGCTCCCACTAACCAGTTTGTACACAGAGGATACTTTCATTCTTAGATGAAAATCAAACAGTTTGATAACTTCATTAGAATAAAAGTTAGTCCAACTACAGATTTTGGAACCTGTGGGTTCTAGTATACTATTTAGGTATAGTAAGAGTAGAGAGTTGATCTCTATCAATTCTCATAGTTATCGGTCTACTGGGCCTCCGCTTCTAGAATAATTCTAGATTCAGTCTCTCTTCTAGGAAACTTGTATTCCTGTTTACAAATATCTTATTTTATCCAGTAATAGAGACTAAGTATCTCTAATGCGAATCACAAGCTCATCTTCTATCAAATCATATCAAATATTATTCAATTTTAACAACACCATCATGTTATGGTTTGTTATAGGAATTATCTAAAACAATATATAATGAGAGTAACTTATGAAATTTCTATTAAGAGGTACTATTCTCAATCATGAAAGACTTACCTAGCTGTTTCTTTATTTCATTATAGAATTCCTTGAACTTTTCAAAGAATGTGAAATAAAGTTAGCTACCTCTTAATGGAAGATTCATATGATTACGATCATCTAACTTTTGTCCCATTCCCAAGTAAAAGTTTTATCTACTCAAATTTCTCATTCTCCTTAACAAAATGCAACTATTGCACTTATGCAAGGTTATACCAAGCATTAGGAGCTAGAGGTTGCAACAATTAAGTTGGACTTGATGAGTATACAAGCTAGACAATCCTTCCAAAGGTATGTCCATGACCAACATCTTTATACTTTCCTTTCTTCTCAGAAGAGCCCTTATCCATACTACCAGAATATCTTTCCAATGGAAAATCTTGGATTTCTTTCCTGTGCATAAATGCTAGCTCGGGATTCAGAGAATCCAACTCTTTTGAACATTTTTGCAAGTAACCTTGAACTCTTCAAAGGTTCGTAGCTATATGCAACATGTGAGATTTCAGACAATCTAATTTCCTACTTGTTCAACAAAACCATATTAAAAGACTCCAGGAGCTAGTTGAGGATTATATCCTCTAATCTCATAAATTTATCTCAATTTATCTCATCACCAAGAATTAGGATTTATGAATCCCATGATCTTTATCATATTTTCTGTGGCTGGATTTCTCTAGTTAACTTGGTGTCTACTTATCCTTTTATATAGTAAGTTGCCTAGCAGCCCTAATGTATTCTATAAACATCTAAAATGACTTTTACCACTAGTAGTGAGAACTTGGACAATTCTTTAGATGGTAAGCACAAACTTGAGATTCTTTTTCCATTCCAAGCACTTTGAATTGGTCAAGAGATTCTCATCAAAGTCTTGGTAAGATGGTAATAGAATGACATAAAAATTAATAAAACATGCATTATAATTTCACACATTATAATATCATTAGATCAGGGCTTTCAATCTTTTATGCTACTTCATATTTCTGATGAACATTGGGTGCCTTATAATACACATGCAATCTTCAATTTTAGAATAGTATTACACATGCACCACAAGGTGGATAGTAACTATCCATCATTTGAACATCCCATGCATAACTCCTTTTGTTAATCAGTGATTCCCAATTTTCTTGCGACTTCCAAGGACAACATGACTGTCACTGTTCCAGCTGCCATGTTCCTTGGTTAAGTGAAACATCATTCTCGTTCGTCATATGATCAAGTAGGGCTGTGCCCCCATTTTAGTTGACACTCCCTATCAGGCCATATACAAACTTATCTACTATAGAAATAAGAGTTTAGGAGTTTAATTCAGACTGAATTATGGCAATACCTTTTGGCAAGACAAGACTTAGGCAAATTAATTACTAGTGTTATTGAGAATAGAAGGTCATAGGGCAATACTATCCCGTAGGATAAATTAGCCCATTTAATTCACTTAATATTTTTTTTTAGGGAAAAATAATATTATGAACAAATTATACATCTAATGCATATAGCAAAAGCATTCACAATATATATCATTGTATCACATGTATAAAAAAATATACAAAAACATCACATGATAATAAATCAAATTTCGTTTAATTAGATCAAACTAATTCCAATGAACTCTCACTAGCCCCAAAAATCCTAATGGATCTAATCAAATGGTACAATGGTCATTTTAACATTGGTGGGCTTTAGATGGTTCATTCATCCATATGATGGACCATTGGTCATACCAAGCATCATGAACCCAAAATAACAATTATAATGTATCCATGTGTATCACTAAAGCCCATAAGTCAAAATGGACTATATAAACCTTTAATTCTCTACGAATTATTTTTAGTATAGTAGGGTTTACCAACCCTAATTCTAAAAGAAATTATGAGAGTCTCTAAACAACTCTCTAAGACCTCTACTAGGGTCTATAAGTGTCACTCAAGCACTTCCCATAATCGTGAATATTGTTAGCTTACATCTATGTCAATTAAGGCATAATTATCTCATAATTATGCAAGTAACATATTCCACGTAAAAATTTCAACATGTACAACATGCATCACGTCCAAAAGGGCTATAATAATATGTTTTATTTAAATACAAACTTTTTTTGTTTCAACAAAACACATATTGTGGGGTTTGATCCAATTATCCAAATTTTGCACAAAAATGATAATCACATTATCACAAGGGTTATGAATTTTTCTAAGCAACAAAAAGCTATAATAAATCATCACATGAAATACATATTATAGCCACACAATTGATCCACATGACCATGTTATCTTAGAAATCCTACAACTACTCTTGTTGAACGCTTTCCAAGATTTATTCTTTATGCGATCACTATCATCTTCTATCTTCAATTCGATTTCTCCATAGAAATATCAACAACTCCTAATACTAAGACTACATCATATTTAAAATAAGAAAGCTTGAGAAATCACCCAAAATAGGGTGCTCAAGGGGAGTACAACCCATAAGAAGAAAGAGAACAGAATAGAGAGAGAAGGCATGATCATGGAACTCATCCACCATTCAACAAGAATATATATTAACAATTCATCAACTATGAATAATAACATGGCTTAACAAATTACTTAGAAAGTCCATAACCTCAATAAGGAAACTGCTAACTTTAGGGAAACTCTTTCCCATATGGTTAAAGCCACTATTAACATTTAATAGATAAACCCTAGAGCAAAAAATAAAGCAAACTTATCAAGAATGAGATCTTAGGACTTTAGATCATCATTAAAATAAAACTATTTTCCTTTAATGCTTGGAAAATCATTGAAAGAAACAATTTCTCTAAGATTTAATCTAATCCTAAAATTCATTATTTAAATTCCTCAATTGATAAACAAATAGAAAACACCATATTAAATTCGACTAGCCTAGGAATCTAATCCCTTCCATATTATTTTGATCTAATAACTATTATAAGACTAAAATAAAAATCAGCAAATTGCTAATTTTAAATATCACCTTATATTGATTCCAAAATTAAATTCAAAATCAATAATAGATGAATTCAAAAAATCCATAAGGGTCAACTGCTTTAGGGATTATTTGATTTAACAATTAAATAAAATAATACCATAAACAATAGTATTAAATGTTCATAAAATAATTGATCTCTATCAATTAAAATTTACTTTAGATAAAACCCTGTATCTCAACCAATGACATTTTTGTAATTACTTGATTAACTATTAATCAAATAAAAACTTATAAATACTAAATAGCCGATAATTCTGAGCACATGTAATTGATCCAAATCAATTACAATAATTATGATATTACTCCCATAAACTTTTTAGGAGACCATAAAAGATATCATAATTAACATTTAATTAAATGATAGTCAGTGGACTTGTAGCAGATAATTAAACAATTTAATTAAATCTCAGCCCGTGCTCTCGAATCAAATAATTAAACTATTTAATTAAATGATAGCCCATTAAATGATTTAATAGCATCCCATTCTCTCAAATCAAATAATAGAATTTAGAAAAAATTAGAAAGCCTCTTGGAAAATTAATTTAGAAAACTCATTTTCCCGCTTTAGATTTGCGACTCAAGTTTTAACCCTCAAAACTATTGATTCTGGAAAAACTTTCTTCCCGAATATTGTAGATCTTTTCGACGGCTTTGAAAAGATGTATTGACGGACCTAAATTGGACTTACGGTCACAAAGTTATGGCCGAAATACCGAAACTATATCGATTCTCCTAATCAAATACAAATCCGAAAATTCATGAATCAATTCAAATCGAAATAAGTTTTAATCTGCAAAAACACTTAAGCAATGGTGTCAAACACAATAGGATTTATTAATTAACAATTAATAAATAAAATCCTATTAATATATTTTAGCCAAAATATTAATGGGTATCTAAGTAGTCTATATCAAAGGAAAAACTTGCCCTGGGCTCTCAAAAACAAATTAAACAATTTAATTTAATAAAAAAATGATCTCTAAATCCTTAAAGGGCTTTAACCAAATTTATATCTCTATATACCTATCCCTATTAGAATTAAGAGAGGTTTTGAAATCATCCAAAACTGAAATTAGTATCACACTAATTTCTAAGGGCTTGATTACTCCCTCAATAACTAGAGGGGGATCCCTTAGCCCTAACAATGATTATCTGATCATGAAGATATTCAAGAATCAAAAAGATTGATTAATTAGTGTAACCAAAATTCATAGGGGAGGAAATCTTGATATAATCTTGATTAAACTGAATAAAATCAAATAGAAACATAGCCAAAGCCCTGATACCACTGAAAGTATGCATCTTTTTAATTTTAGAAAAATAGTTCTTGGGGGTCATACATCAAATCCCAAGATCTAACTAAGATTCTAATTGATTTTATTCAATGAAGGTTGAAATAACATTCACTTTTGCGACTTGGAAATTGTTAAGTTAAATCCATGTTAGAATAGTACTCACAAAACTTCACAAGTGTCAAGTCTCCTTCACGATCCACACGAACCTTCTTTTTCCTTTAAAGCTTTCTCTAATGGAAGCTAATGGCCCTTCCAAATTTCAGCTCCAGGATCTTGAACTAAAGATCCTTTCTTGATCAATCAACAATGGTTCTTCTTCTTCTTGATAATCAAACTAGAAAACAAGAGAGAAGAGAAGAAGGAGGTGTAACCATACACAATCCAAGGAGAGAAGAAAGGTTGGCGTGAGATTAGAGGAGAGGACAGAGGAGAAAATCTGGAGAATGAATTAATTCTCCCAAGGGTGGGCGTCCACCTATATATAAGGTTACCACTTGGTTGCTTGAATTGCAATCCAAATATAACACCTCAACATTCTCCTAATCCAATTAGGATTCCTCAATTGTTTCCTTAATGATTATTCTCCTAACCCAATTAGGATTAATCTTAAAAGAAACTAACCTTATCCATTAGTAACTAATTAATCTTATCCTTATCCAATAAGGAATCTTGAATTAGTAACTAACTAATGGAATCTCTAACAATTAGGGAATCTTTAATTAGTAATTAACTAACTAACCTTATCCTTATCTAATAAGGAGTTTGTTGATTAGAAACTAATTAATCAAGGTCCCATCTTGAATTGGGCGTCCCACCCTAGGTGGGCCCTACTTTCACACACCCCTTAGGGTTTCCAAAACCCTAAAGGTTACTTTTGATCTTTTATCAAAATCCCCAATGAGTCCTACTCATTTGGTTTATCACATCCAATGTGATTTTATCTTTTAGAGCTTCACTATACCATATAGTGATTACTTAGAAAAATTAATTAATTTAATTAATAATTAAATTAAAAGCTTTAAGAAGGTCCAAGTGTGTGGGATCTAAAGGGATCTCCTATTTCCGGTTGTGGGAGTAAGTGCTTAACCTTTCTGTTGAAGCATTGTTACAAGGAAACACTTTCCTAAAACTCCATTAGGATCATAGAATTTTATCTATCCCTGGACTTCCACTAATCGCAATTAGTTCATTAACACAATGTGACTAACCTCTAGAAATTAGAGAATTACTTCTAAGTACTATCTCACAAAATATTTACAAATAAATCCTTCCACATTCCGATATCACTTGTAAGCTTCCGAGATTGGAACAATTTCACTGTCTAGTCCCTAGCTTATGAATAGAACTCTTTCTCATGAATACTTTTTCATTGAACTAAACCTCCAAAACACTTTTGAAGAAACATTAGAAAAGAACTGATATATATATATATATCAACTTCGATAAAGACTATTTTACCGAAAAACACCAGTATTAGATTTAACAGTTCAGTTCAACAAGTATCACCTTGATATCATTATCTCCAATTAAGGAGTTGTGGATTCCTTATTGAGTGTTTACACACTTCTCTAAACATTGTGTACATGACCCAACGTACCTGCAGTTAGTCCTGTGTATTGGACATTGCCGATTGGTACATCAAAGCTATATAGATAGATGTTTGAGAAGATGTTAACCTCTCAGGTCTAAAGACAATTTGTCGAATGGATAACCATAATACATTCTGACAGTTTATTCCATAGGGTATCCACTAGTGACCCCGTTCAGTATTATGTACTTGCTACATATACTCACATGTTAGTCAAGAGTCAACACTCTCTGTGAATGAGATTCAACACACTATCTTATAGAACTATACAGGTGCAAGTCATGATGAAGTACAGTGTCCAACCAATACTCTAGAAGCTTCGAACAATATTAGGTTTACAAGGAACTGGAAAATCATATCTCCTTGCTACCTTTGCATGACTTTCTTATAATGTTACCTATGGAACTTTATGTCATCATCAAATGTGACAGTAATTAATATAAATACCCTTTATAAGGTTGTGTGAATATGATGCTTGTCTAATCAACATAGAAAAGTCTCTTATTGGCTTTCAATGGCATATATGTCCAACACCTCTGATATCAAATCTTGTCAGGTAACACACCTATGACATCGAATCATGTCAGGCAAAACACCTTTGACATCTAACCCTTAGTTCGACTTCTATTGAAGCATATTTACCCATGCAGATCCCCACTCCTCAAGGTAACATCCATTATTATTTAGGTCTCCACTTACAGGGTCCTTGTCCCAGAGTCCGTAGACTCAGTACAACCTTGAGTCCGTAGATTTAAAAATCGTCGACTTTCTCGACTATCAGCCACGGAGGAACCCCGACTATAAACAGACACCACCTCCTGACCTAGTCAAAGAGGAACCAGCACAAATCATTCAACCCATGTCAAAGTTGATGCCCAGATAATGGACCCTAGAGGGGGGTGAATAGGGTTTATGGCAAAATAAAATTTTACTCTAAGTGTTATTTGTGGAAATTAAAATTTATCACAGCAACTACCAAAAAGAATCAGAGATAATAAAAGAGAGAAGGGTAAAGATACCAGACGCCAGATATGTTATCGGGGTTTAGCAACTTGCCTACGTCCCCGCCTTTTAGCTTTCCGGTTTTAAGGATTTTCACACGATTCACTAATCGTACTCTTCTTTTCCGGTAGAGAGCAAGCCTTACAATCCTTTTTCAGACTCAGGAAAAACCTCTAGCAATCCTTTTACAGGTTAAGAAATAATCTCTTCAAGAGATACTCTCTCTTGGATACAAAGAAGACACTCTTCTTAACAGGGTGCAAGAATCTCTGATTCTTGACTTTCAATAAATACAAAAATTGGTGGATATTAAATCCGAATTGAAAGCTCCTAGTTTTAGCCAGATAAGAATTAAATGCAAGGCTCACAATCTCTCAAGACTGATTGGAATTGATTGCTCAAGGAGAGAGAGATTAGGATTCTAAGTATTCAATAAGAAAACAGAGTATTGATTGCTGAAAGTTAGTAAGTGATGAATGAGCAATAGAACAGTAATTAGAATCCTTAGAATCTTATCTTTTTATCATAAATCAACTCTATTTATAGTTGGGCAATCAATATGGCCGTTGGGAGTAGCATTGAATGCGAACTAGTCGTTGAAGATTTTTCCCCGCAGGCACTCATCGACGAGTGAGTGCAATTTGGGCTTGAGTCGTCGACAAGTGGAGACAGAAGCTATTGCTTCAATTTCCTGTCACCCACTCGTCGACGAGTCACTTGTACTCGTTGACGAGTTCACTGAATTTTTTCAGTAAACTCATTGTAATGAGACCAAAATGATGGCAAACATGCTAGGACCCTTAGACAATTAAATTATCAATATTTTAATCATTTTTAGGGTCATTGAATGATGTCCAAATTATACTAGGTCACCTAGGGTCTATCTAGGTAATCTTTGAGCAATTCTTTTCCAATATCTTGAGGACTTTTACAAGATCCTAGACACTTTAACTTAGACACTAGTCTTCATGAAAGGATGATCTTCAATCTTGATTTGAGAAGCTCTACTTTTGATAAATCTTCATGCATTGACTTTAAGCTTTTGGTGCTTCTTAGAAGAACTAGCATTTGAACTTTGACCTTGATGACTTAATCTTGAAATTTGATCTTTATGGACTACTTCATTGAAATTTTACACACTCAATGGAAATATTAGAATATTCACAGTCATTTTATTATTGTGTTATCATCAAAACAATTTAGGGTACTAAGGATTGTAACCTTGAGGCTAACAAAAGTTTCTAACCATAGAAAATCCCCAATTAATACAAGCCATGTTTGAATAATTGTAACTATTGGGCCTCGCGCCCCACGGATCAAGTACGGAAATAAATTGTTCCGATTAGGAACTTTATCGGGCCAATGGACCTTTCCATTGCCCTAAACTAGATTAGAATAGCAATACATTAAACAAAGAAGTCAAATCCGAGCTTTCCATAAGCTCTAATCGATCACCGATCGATCGCACCCCCGATCGATCGTCGTCCAACCCCGATCGACCGCACATGATCAAGCACCATTAATGAAGTTTTTTAACTCCCCATTGATCATCGATTGATCCTCCGATCAATCGTACACAACACAGGGGAAAACCACAGCCTTCCGTAACACCTCTAATCGATACTCCGATCGATTGCACTGATCGATCGCACGTGTAAATACTTATGTCATACTTTCAATTGATCGCACGATTGGTCGCACAAAATAAATTTCGGGAATACAGAATCATGTTCTTCCCGAAACCGAGGTCTACCCACCTCTCGATCTCCTCCCGTCATTCCCATCCTCCACATTACCCTACCTTGGGTTCCAATAGGGTCTCGCAAACCTCCATCACACAACATCATTCAAATCATTCCACACAACCATTCAATATAAATAGGAGAAGAGAGACAAGAGGGAGAGGAATTTTACCTTATCCTTGAGTGAATTCCTTGGAGAACGGCGAGGAAGCGGCGTGAGCATGATGAGGGCTGGAGGGAAACTCCCTTTTTCTTTCTTCTTCTTTCTCTCTCTAGCCATGTGGCTCTCTTTCTCTCTCTATTTTTCTCTCTTTCTCTCTCTTCTTTTCTCTCTTTCCCTCTTTAGTTTTCTCTCTCTCTCTCTCTCTCTCTCTCTCTCTCTCTCTTTGTACTGTGAGCAATAAGAAGGGGAATGTCTCGTGAGGAAGGAGGAGAGAAATGAGGGTGAGGGTGAGGGTGAGGGTGGGGGGGTTTAAATAGAGGAGAGGGTGGGTGAGGTGGCAGGGGGTGTGGTGGCCATGTGCTAAGCACATGGGCGTGGTGATGTGGCGAGTCTTTGACTCTTTTGACTTTTTTAAAAAATAAAACCCATGGATTTCCTGTATTTTGGCTACAAGACGCGTTGCGGTTTCACGAGCTGACGCGACGAAACCAGCGTGACTGGCAATCGTCCAGGTAGCAAGCCAACACGCAGTGTGAGAATTCCAGGGAAAAATACTGGGTTTTTACCGGTAAACATTGTAAGCACCCAATTTTTACACTCTGTTTAACCATGGTTAACCCCCGTTAACCATGGTTATCCCTGGTCAAACCTTAGTAGCCTTAGGTAGACGATAATTCAAGTCCTAGTAGCCCTAGGTAGATCCCAACTAAACCCTAGCCTAGCTCTAGGAAAACCCTAAACCCTGGCCTAGCCCTAGGTAAATCCCAAACCCTAGTAGCCCTAGGTAGACCATAATCCAAGCCCTAGTAGCCCTAGAAAAATCCTAGGTAAACCCTAGACCTAACCCTAGGTCTAACCCTAGCTTAGCCCTAGTCTAGACCCTAGGCTAAAACCACACGGGCTCAACGCCCATTTCAATCAACTTAACCTAAACCTTAGCCTAACCCTAGGTTATAAATCCTAGACCTAGCCCTAGGTCCAACCCTAGCCTAACCCTAGTCTAAACCATAGGCTAAAAACCTTAGGGGCTCAAGGCCCATTTCATTTTGAAGTCCAAAACATCAAGAACAGGGATAAAACCATAGTTTGGGGCCCAAACATGGGCCCACTAAGCCCAACCCAAGTGGGACCCACTGACTCTTTTTCAAATTTCAAATTTTTAGGCCAAAACCCTCTTAGGGTAAAACACTCTTTGCTTTAGCCTACATACTAGGTGGTTGGGCCCAAAACAAGTAATCAAAACACAAAAAAAATAAAATAAAATAAAATAAAACAAAAACAAAAACAAAAAAACAAAATAAAAAAGAACAAAAAAAATAGAGAAGGGGTTTGATTGGGCACCAACCCCATGTGGCAAGGCCCATTGGGCCCATATCAATCAATCGAACAAACCGAATACAAAAAGAACAAAAAAAATTTCAAAATAAAGGGTACTGTTCAGCGTCTTCCTCAGGAAGACGAGGACAGTCACCCTGCTGCCCCTGACCTCTTCTGTGCCTGCTCCCCTACCCCTCTTAGCCTGCTCCCCTACCACCCTACTCCTACACCCACCATTGACCACCCAATCACATCGCCTCTCCCTAATCCTTATCCCTTCTATCATCCTTATCCTTCCCCTCTTCTCCTTTAAAACCCACCACCATCCTCCACGATTGGTGGAAGAGTTTGGAAAAAAAAAACAGTGGAGAGAGCCCCCCTCTATCCAAACCTTACCATAGCCTTGATAAGGCCCCCACGCACCTTCCACCACCTCTACACCCTAAGCCTCACCACATACCGCCATCACAGCCACTGTTCTGAAGGGGGAGATTTTTCAAAAAAAAAATCTGTAACTCCCCTTCAATCAGCCTATCCACTCCCTATCTCCACCTTTGAAAAACCCTTGAAGCCTTGCCCAAGCCCCATATAGCATCACCAACCTTGCTCAAGCTCCACTACCGTAGCCACTGTGCACAGTGGAAAGTTTTAAACAAAATTTTTTTTTACAATGCTTCCCCCACTTCTGCCAACCCTCTCATCCATCTTCACTCTTTCACCTTCCACCTCAGACCTTTCCCGAAGTCACCATGATCTCCTACAAATCCTTCAACACTACCCTTGTAGCCACCACCGCAAGCAGCCCACTCACCGCCGTAGCTGCTGTCCAGGAGAACTCAGGGTATAAACCCCCTCCATTGCTATTTTTCTTTGCTTATTAACATTGTAAGGGACCCCTGGTCCCATTCCAGGGGTCCCCATTTTGTTTTTTTTTTCCTTTTTTTGTTTTCTAATTCAAGAACCGTAAGTGGCTTCTCTTGAGGCGTGGCCACAGGCACCACCACCCCTCATTGTGGTAGCCACTCCAAGACGTCTAGTGGGTCCTCAATCCATGAGGAGCCCCCCTAAACTCCCTTTACTCAGGCCAAACAGCCCCAAACCAAAAACAATTTCAAAAAAAAAATTTGGAAAAAATTAGTTTCGGATAGCCGCCTGTAACTGTGATTTAACTATGGTTAAGCCTGGCCTTAGTCGAAACCAAGGCCATGGTTAGACTCCCCACACACCCGGCTACCCCCTGTACCTTTTCAGCCTCTAACTCCATCCTTAACCGCGGTTAAATAAATCTCAAAGTGGGGTCGACAGTCTACCAAACAGTCCAAGGGAGCGACTTTGGGACTCTGTGGGACCCACATCCGGCCTCCTCTTGGGCCCCACAAGGGCCCAAATTGTTTCCCACATAGCAGGCTTCGCAATCATGGTATCGAATCCGCTGGGGATTGAGCCAATCCACGGCAAAATCGTCGCAAAGTTTGAAAAAAAAATACTATTTGGGAAATCGTCATTTTATGTGAACTTCAACGGGGCAACTTTGGGCCTCTGTGGAGCCCACACCCGAACTCCCCTTGGGTCCCACAAAGGCTCAAACTGTTCCCCACATGGCTGGCTACACACTGATGATCTCGTATTCCCGTTAATCCCTCGTTACATGGTTAAACTCGCTTTAACTATGGTTTAAAATTGAATGATATGTTGGGTTTTTTTTGCATTTGTTGATCTTTGTGATGGCCCAGACCGGGTAGGAGGCCAGTCTAGGCCCTGCCATGGACCCTGGGCCCACTTTTGACCCCAACCGAATCCTTAACCATGGTTAAATCCACTCATGGTTAACCCTCAACCATGGTTAAGCAACCCATGAACCAAACAAATTCTGAAAAAATCACCAAAAATCGGGTAGGAAGCCAGTCTAGGCCCTGCCATGGACCCTGGGCTCACTTTTGACTCCAACCGAATCCTTAATCATGATTAAATCCACCCGTGGTTAACCCTTAACCATGGTTAAGCAACCCATGAACCAAAAAAATTCTAAAAAAATCAAAAATATTCCCTAGAATTCAGAAATGTCCACCATTTTTGTTTTGGTTAGAGCTCTTAACCATGGTTAAACACCATATTTGGTTAATTTTTAACCATGGTTAAGTAGACCTTAACTAGAAAAAATCTGGAAAAATGCTCAAAAATTCCAAAATAATCTGAGAAGCCTAAAATGGTTCATTTTGACCATTTAACCCTGGTTAAGACCCTTAACCATGGTGACCTCTATCCCCTTAACCGTGGTTAAACATCCTTGACCATTGGAAAAAATCTAGAAAAATCTCAAAATCAGAAAAATATAAAAAGACCAAAAATACTGACATTGGACTTATTAACCATGGTTAGCACTCCTAACCATGGTTAATCACCTTTTTAACCCTGATTAGCAACTCTAACCCTTGGTTAAAACACCTTTGGGCCTACCGGGCCTTACCCCTTGGCCTACCGGGCTAACTTAGGCCTAATGGGCCAAACCAGCCTACCGGGCTTCCCTTTGGGCCTACCGAGCCTCACCCCTTGGCCTACCAGGCCTAACTCAGGCCTACCGGACCAAACCAGCCTACTAGGCCCAATCCTAGTCTACTGGACTTACCTTAGGCCTACCGGGCCCAAACTATGCACTTTGGCCAATCCCAGTCAACCAAACCTTAGTCACCGGATTAGACCCATTAGTCACCTTTGGTGCACACACACGCACATCCCTAGCCTTGGCACGGGCTCATGTGTCAAAACTACGGTCGGTCTGATCTCACCCCTATGTGAGTACGTAGGTAGTTCAATCCGAGTTCGACCCTAGTCTAGGATTTTCTCCTTCTTATATTAATATTACATTAAACACTAAGGTATTTGATTAAAATTGATCTTAATTTGGCTTAACCCTAGCAAGTAGGGAACCATTGAAAAGTAGAAGTGTCGGGGTGTCTAACCCCTTCCCCGGACTTAACCGAACCTCTTACCCTAATCTCAATTGCAAACCAAGACCTTATCCAATTCTCGAGGACTTATCCCTTCTGAATGAATAGGTGACGACTCTAAACTCACCCCGTAAGATCAAACCAAGGTTTCCTCGAAACCCGCGCTCACAAACATCAAGCCCTGAACACGAAACCAAATCACACTATTCTATCATACACCTGTCCAGGGTGAATTAATCCTAATAAAATTACCCTAATTAAAGACCAATAACCCCAAAATTTTATTAAATTTTTATTTAAAATTCTGGGTCGTTACACCTTGGATCGAGGAAGAATACACCAAGGAGCTCGAAGGTGATTATCTAGAGGGAGATATTGATTTGGATCGATATCCTTATTAATGATCCATAAGATAGTTTATTTGCTTTAAAGTAGTTGTAATACGATAATTTAATATGGATGTTGCTTAGGTTTAAATTTTATAGAATGAGATTGTAGCACCCCGAAAATTTTTTGGCTAATGAATAGTGTAATTAAGGCTAATTGGCATTCCACATGCTTAGAATTGGTGTTTTATGAGAAAATGAATGTTAACGACCCATGTGCAGCGTGAAAAAGGGAGTTTGGAACCCTAAGGATGGTAAAAATGAGGTTGGAAACACCCCTAGTGGTCTACCAGGGGAAAATACATAAAATCTGGAAAGTACGATCAATCATAGGTAAGGTGCGATCGATCGCATGCAGGTGAAATTGGTTCAGAACCTTCAGGTCTATGTGTGATGGATGGATTCCAAGTGCGATAGATCACACCAGGATTTATGATCGATTGTAGATGTATGTGATCGATCGCATGCAGGAAAAATTTGACCAAAAATATTCAAAATTCAGTGCAATAGATCGCCCCAGGTGCGATCGATCACATTGGGATCCGCGAACGATCGCAGTTAGTGTGCGATCGATCGCACGCATGTGCTGATGCCGAATTTAAGGGTTTAAAACCCTTAACTTGTGAGGGGATTTCATTTGGGGTTTTCTTAGACCTAGAGGAGAGAAAGAGAAGGGAAAAAGGAGAAGGGGAGATTGAGAGAAATCCAAGAAGAGGATTGGATTGAAGATCAAGGGAGCTCAAGTCAAGGCTTGATCTTCCCCAAATCAAACAAGGATTCCTCCATTCTTCAAGGTGGTGCCTTCCTCAAACTTGGAGACCCCAAACCAAGGATTCCCTTTCAAGTAGGGGTTCATCATCAAGGTTAGTACACCCTTCTACCTACCTTAGTAATAACCTAGGTTTCTTATTGAATGTTGTGGATTTGATCTCCCATATTTTCCTTTTCTTGTTGTAAATACATTAAATTACCAAAATGAACAAGATAAAGTAATGGTGGAGGGATGTATAGAATGTGAATGGTAGAGGTGATTGGATGTCATCGAGTGTGATGTATGGTGTGATGGAAAATGTTGGAAAGGCATTGTACACATAATGAACTCAAATGTAATGCTTGATAAAACGTATAAATGTAAGAACTTGAACAACGAGGCTTAGAATGTGGTGCATACTAAGTGTTCGATGAAATGCATAAATGAGGACTAAATGAAATAAATGAAGAATATGAAAGTATGAATTATGTGGCTTTCTTAGAGTAATAAATTGATCCAATGCTCAACATGTTTGTCTAAATTCTTACATGATTAGATTAAGAATTTAAATGTTATACTCTATTCCTTGAGTTGTACATGTCATCATGATTACTACAAATGCTACACACACGCACGTATGCATGCATTAACCGAGGATTTCTAAAGTATATGTATATGAGAAATCAAACAATAACAAAACCCTTGATTCACGAAATGAATGATAAAGCCGAACATTGGGCCGGTCAAGGGTAGGGCATATCACAAGATATATCATACCTGACTCACAAGAAAACAAGTTGATAAAGCCGGACAGAGGGCCGGTCAAGGATGTTGGTATACCCCTTTTCTATTTCGCTCAAGGATACTTACGTATCCGGCTCACAAGTTGTTTTTCTATTCATGTTTCGCTGAAGGATACTTACGTATCCAGCTCACAAGTCGCTACAAGGGGCACTAACATCTGGCTCACAAGTAAACATAGCAAGACAAGTCAAGACATGACAAGACAAGCATGACAAGTGATTCCAAACATGACAAGACATGTGTGATTCCTAAGAGACAAGAACAGGTTTTAAATAGGACAAGCAAGTTTGAAAAACATGAAAAGCTATTTTCAAAAACAAGTCATGATTTCTAAGTATGAGTTTTATCAAAGTTTTGACATTCTTCCATGCATGTCACGATCATAGTATTTCTTTAAATCATTGATCTTGCATTGCTTCAATTATTGATTGTGTATTATTTCAAATGTTGATGTTATGAACTGTAATGAGTATTGTTATCTTAGTTCGTTATTGCTATTGTTAGTTAGTAGCTTGTACTCACTGAGTATTCCATACTCAGTCGTACATCTCATGTCGGTAGGTCTGGTGGATGCCTTCAACCCCAAGCCTTGGGTTGAAGAGGAATATGTGGAGGAGAGAGAGCCGCCTATCTCGATGCAGACGTAGGCGGATAGAGATCTAGATGTGTGGCCGTATCTAGATTATTGTTGAGCTGAGTGACTGTGAGAGTTTCTTTTGTATTTTGATAGGTGGACATGTCCACCTTTACTGTTTATGTTGTGTATCTAACTTGGAATACTGATATCGTTTATAGAAGAAAGAAAAGAAAAAATTACTTCATGCTTCCGCATTGTAATTAAGCTTTCGCACTCAGTATTGTTGTGCCCCAAAATACCCCCTAGGAGTTAAGATACTTTGGCAACGTGACTTATACTTAAAACTAACCTGTAAAAAGTATATAAGGCATGCCAAATAGTGATCCAAAAAATTTCTTTAATATAAATGTACTTCCAAGTGTTAACATAAACCAGCGACTTAATAAGTATTACAATAAGTACAAAAGAGTCCAATGCTTGAGTTACTAACTCAAGCCTACATGGAAATCCCCAAAGAAAAGACCCGAAATACATGTCTCTCTCTCTCAACCCAACCATAAGGCCACATATCTAACCCCTAATCTCTGGGTGACAAACAGAACAATCTCCTGCTCTCCCTGAGGCGCCTCTATCTAAGGAACCGGAGTCCATATATCGTATAGTGTACCTGCCGACATAAAAGTACGATTGAGTATGAAATACTCAGCGAGTACAAGCTACTAGCTAACAATAATAATAACGATAACATAACATGCGTAATACAGTTTTTCATCACATTCATATAATTAGAGTGCGGAAGCTAGAATGAAATAACGAAATAAGATCTTGAACATCTTATATTAATCATACTTTAACCCAATGTATTTTCCGTTACATCGTGAGTTCCTTATATATCTCATGCATCTTGTGATTACCTTATAGATCTTATGAGATTATTCTTGTCTTGTGAGAGTCATGCATGTCTTCTTGTTTACATGCTTATCTTGTTTAACTAGTACCCGAACTATGAAATGGACGGACATACTAGGTTCTTGTTATTCTTGTTTGACTAATGCTCAGACTATAATGGAACGGAACACATTAGCCTCATGTCTTGTTTAACTAGTACCCGAACTATGACTTAGACGGTCAAACTAGCTCTTACCTTACTTTGCTAATGCCCGGACTATAATGGAACGGAACACATTAGCATCTTGCTTACTAATGCCCGGACTATGATTGAACGGAACACATTAGTATCCTTGCCTTGACTTGACTAGTGCCCGGACTATGGTGCAACGGAACACACTAGTTATTCTTGCTTACTAATGCTCGGACTATGATTGAACGGAACACATTAGTATCTTGATTTTCTTGCTTGTCATGTTTTCTTGTGAGTCAGGTATGACATATCCTAGGGATATGCCCTACCCTTGACATTCATGTTTGTTTCACTATTCATATTTCTTGTTCTCGATGTTTCTTTCCATATTCTTATACACAAAAATTTTGGTTAATGCATGCATGCTTGGTATGTGTGACATTCGTGACGATCATACTATCATAGATGGTTCAAGGTACACATATGACATTTCAATTCTTTTTATGATCATGTTGGAATTTAAGACAAGCATATAGGGCAATTGATCTAAAATTACCATTTCCAAGAAAACTACATAAACATGCTTTAATAATCTTCTTTAATTTTCTTCAATCCTCATTCATGCATTTTGTCGAACACTTAATATGCAACGTTTCTTTAACCTTTATTCATATTTTCTTAGTCTTGGTTTTCAAGGTTATTCATGCATTTTATCAAACAAGTGATGTGCAACATTCTTATATTTATTTATTTCATGTTTTCTCATTCAACCATTCCATCACACACATGGGGTGTGTTCCTTATGTGTACTATGCCCTTCCACCATTTTCATCACACATCATCCATCACAACACATGGCATCCATCGCCTCAACTACACATTCACACATCCACGATTTTTTCCTTATCTTCTTTAATTTTGGGATTTAATAAGGCAAATCAAGAAAAGAACGAACTAAAGAAATCCACAAGCATGCTTTTAAAATAAATCTAGGTTATTACTAAAGTAGTTAGTAGGGTATACTAACCTTGAGATCAAGGCTTGAATCTTGAAAACCCTTTGATTTGGGACTTTAAGCTTGAGGAAGAAGGAATCCTTTGAGAATGGCGGATTCTTTGCTTGATGGGAAAGAAAACCCTTGAAAATGTCGTAGGAAACGTTGCTGAGCTTTGAGAAGAGGCTCCACGCGTTGCTTGAGGTTGGATTTGAAGAATCCAAGGCAAAGGGATGATCTTAGGTTCTTAACCCTTGATTTCTCTCTGAAAAAGGGAAGAAGACTTTAGGAACCCTAGGTTCTGTCCCCCTCTTTCTCAAAATATTGCTAAGGGTGTGTATGAACACCCTTAGCTCGAGCCAAACCTTAAAAGTAAGGGTGGAGTAGCCAAAAGACCAAAAAACCCTTGATGAAATTTCTACAAAACGCGAAGGACCGTTTGATACCGATCTACCGGGTAGTGGACCGATCGACCGGTGCTTATGTCCGAGCTATCGATAGTGGACCGAGCGATCGGTGTTTTGACCGAGCTGCCGGTCAAAAACCACCTCTCTGAAATTTTTCCCCATACAAATTTTTGGACCGAGCAATAGATACCAATCGACCGGTAGTGGACCGAGCGATCCTTAGCAACCGGTACTCTATAGAAACGCACTTCGGTATTTCGGCCATAACTTTTGACTCCCTCATCAGATTTTGACGATTCAACTTGCGTTAGATTCGTCTTTCAAAGAGGAACAATCTTGATGTTTTATAAGAATTCAAATTTTAAGTTTTAATTTATCAAAAATGGTTGTAAAGACGAGTGGTATGCAAATGGGTTTCATCAACCCATTTTTAAAGCAGATCCGATTTCGGAAATCGAACGATCGACTTAACCCCGACTCAAAATTAAGAAAAGTGGTCAACATGGACTTCGAAGAGGGTTCCAATACCTTTCCAAAAATTTAAGAATCACTCTATTCCGATTAGCGGTGAGAGAACTATAGTTTTTCAAAGTTGAGGGTATGCAAAGGCATAACCCTTGTTAATACTTAAGAGTATTCTATACTCTTACCTACTTTATTCCAAACAACCATATACCAAAATATACTCTTAAAAGCTTTAATACATAATATCATTCATCATACTAGGCTATCTAG
Source organism: Tetracentron sinense (assembly GCA_015143295.1). Taxonomy (NCBI): domain Eukaryota; kingdom Viridiplantae; phylum Streptophyta; class Magnoliopsida; order Trochodendrales; family Trochodendraceae; genus Tetracentron; species Tetracentron sinense. Next base: position 16,836,090 of record CM026555.1, on the reverse strand, counting down.
ATCTGGGGTGCTACATGTATCATGTTCTATTAGTAGATTATTACCTTGTTCATTACAAGTCGATTTGCCAGGTTAAGTATAGTCACACCTAAAGTATCCCTTAACTCCTAAGGGGTATTTTGGGGTGCGACAGAGATCATGATGAATGATCAGATTATTTATGTTTAAGTTGGTCACCTGTTATGGGTGATGATTAATAATGATTATTGATTAATTATTAATGTTGAAGAGAAATTTTTAGACTCATTTTTGGTATGCCTTGTATGCTGTTAAGATAAGATTGTACATGTGTCATGGGTCCAACGTGTCATTTGGCCAAGATGAGATTTTGAAATGTTTAAATTTTGGGTCTACTTGTTTATATGTCTATTGCGGGTAGATATTTTTATATTTTGGACCGTTTGGTAACTTATCTACTTGTTAAAAAGAAAGACAAAATGACATTTCATGTCTAGAACTAAAGTTCACATTTTTTTGGTGAATTTGGAAAAGAAGCTCACGTCTATTGCAAATAAACGATAGAATAGAGATTTCTGTCATTTTTTTTTTACTGTTTTGCCCTTTTATGACCCATTTTTTTTTATTATTATTATTAACATCATTATTATTGTTGATATTATTTACAATACTATTATTATTTTAAATTTATTTTTTTATTACTATTATTATTATTATTCCAATAAATGAAAAAATCGCAAGTTTATGGATGAAGATTTTTAATGGTTGATGAATAGCCCACATGTATTTATGTTTGAGTTGGCTACCCAATGAACATCTATTATTTTAAAATGACAACAACTGCCCTTGCAATAGGATGATGTTACCAAACACACTTTTATATATATATAAAGAAAAAACAGTGTTCATTATTATGTGGTGTCAAATGGTTTTACTCTCTATATATCTATTTCTAAGAGAAATTTTTGCCATAGATCTATTTTGGCAAGATCCGTCTGAAGTAGACAAGATCAGACAAGATCTACCAAACAAGCCCTTAGTATTGCCCCCTCTAATATTTAGTTTTTCAATTTCTTTTTGCTCTTCTTTCCTCTCGACTCCAAATGCACACTAACCATGTTTTCGTGCTTTCAACAAATTCAACCTATGCTGTAAATAAAATATAACATACCCCCCCCCCTGCCCCCCGCCCCTTATTTTTCTTTCTTTCTTTTGTGTGTCTTTGTAGGGGTAATGTTTTATGTCCCCCCCCCCCCCCCTCTCTTTTGGGTCTTTGTAGGGGTAAGGTTTTATGCCCCCTATTATTTTTCTTATTAATAAACTAGTAGAGGTCCGTCAAACCCCCCACTCCTTTTGAGTGGTTTAAAAAAAAAAAAAAACATGATCAAGCCATGAACATTTACTTCAAATGAATTCTTATACATATGTTTTAAAAGTAAATCCATCATGCATATCTACAATAACATCCGAGAAGGAAGTATAGAGCAATGAAAATTCTATTAAATGTGTCATTGAATATTTTGTCAAAGGTAAATAAGGTGTAGTTGAATATTAATAAAGAAAACAACACCCAAAAAAAATTAATGTTTTAACAAAATTTATCTTGTTGCTTTGAACCCACCAATATAGCAGTATTTTCCACCATTGGACCCCTACAATGGAAAATATGTACATTTTCCTTCAGGTAGCACTGGAATATAAAGAAAACTAAAAATAGCAACATGTGCCCTTGGAAGCCCAAAATCAAGTAGAAATCTGGTATTCCCAACAACAAATCGGTGCCTTGTAGCATTTTGTAGCAACAAATGAAAGCATAATTTATGAGATTCACGAATGGAGATTCATGAATGGGAGGAATATGATGCCAACAAAGTTCTATCTTATTTATGGTTTGTTGCTGAGAGTAGGGTTGTCAAAGGGCAAGGTCGGACAGTGTAAGGGTCAATCCTAACACCCCATACCCCAACCCTTATAGGGGCTGGATTGACTAGGCTTAACTCTGTCATCAAGGACCAGGACAGGGTATAGGGCATGACCACAAGGTCAGGAAAGAAAATCAAGAATTTGTTTCTCATTTGGTATAACAGGATTTTTTTTCTACACCGAATGCCAACCCAACAGATAATTCAATTAAAATCATTTAAAATAAAATAAATATAAAAGTAAAGTAAAATAATTATAATAAGGCTAGCTATGTTCTTTTGGTGGAACTTTTGAAAGTCTGGAACATTAATATTTTGGAACAAGAGGCAAGGAGTATGGGAGGAGAGGGGAGAGGATTTCTAACTCTTTTACACAATGATATCTCAGATTTATTAGCTCAATCTAATTAGAAGTTCCACATGTATGGAACTTAAAAAATCCAAAATTTTTGTTGGAACTTGAAAGTTCCATATTTGTAGAACTTTTGCACTCTATAAAATAATATAGTTATAGACATCAAGTAAAATTAGGCATGAAACAATGAAAGTTCTAGACTTTAAAAGTTCCACCAAAAGAACGGAGCCTCATAGAACTGTGTAAAATAGAACCTATCTTGACAACAAACTCCGGTTGTATCAAAGTGTTAGGAATAATCACAATGTTAGGGTTAGAGAGTCAATCAATCAAGGGCCTGGATTGACTAGGCCATAATCCTACCCTAAAGGGCAGGGTCGACAGGTATCCTTGTTAAAGTTTTTTTTTTTGAGCAGTGATTAGCGGACCCATGAATCCGCCACTTATCTTACCCTGTGTTCTCATCTATTTTAACACCCCTTTAACCCTAGTTAAGCTTAAGAAAATTAAAGTTAAGATTTTGGTTTCTATTTTCCCTAAGGTTGCATTTGGATTCGTGGAATTGGAATTGACCTAAAGAATTGAATTCTATGGAATTGAAATCCATTGAATTGAATTCATTATAATTTATAATTTTGCCATTTGGATGCACTATTGATTAGATGGAATTTGGATAAATAAAAATTATGCAAAAAATTATATGAATACAATAATAGGAATAAATAATTATGCAAGTAATATATTTATTAAATTTAAATATTATTTTAATTTACAACTATAATTTATTATGTATTAAATTATTATTTATTAAATTTTAATATTGTGATAACTTATAGTTATTATTTTACGTCTTCAATTATTATTTACATGAGACATTTAGTAAATTTTAAAATAAAATTTTTTAATTCTAATTTGAATATAATAATAAGGATATGTAATTATTTAAGTAATATATTTATAAAAAATAGAATTTGTAATAATTATTTAATGTATAAAATTAATATTTATAAAATATAAATATTACAATTATTATTTTTAAATTTAAATATTATTATAAATTATTATTATTATTTTTATTAATTTAGGTATTAAATTATTACTTACATACGATATTTAGTAAATATTAAATAAAAGTTCGAAATTCTAATTTGAATATAATAATAAGAATATATAATTATTGTCGACACAAAATTTCGTGGACGAAATAATGATGAACAAAATATTTTATTTATTTTCGGTTTGGTACAACTCTCAAGAAATCCTCTGATTAACAATCAGAAATTTCTAAAGTAGAAGATAAGGGCCGAGGCGTGATCTCGATCTTCTTTGAAAGTGTTGATGTAGCTTTTCCTTTCTTCCGGGTTTCGCGCTTAATCGGCTAGAAAGTGATTTTGGAGGAGAACTGGCTTCTTTGCAGCTTTGTCTTCTCTGGAATGATTTGATTTCTTTTCTTTGAAGGCTAGAGAATGCTTCTGAGTTCTCTTCTTTGGCTTCTTCTGAATTTCTCTCTCTGAATTTTTTTGAATTCTTAAATCTCTAGCTTTGGCTCTTATTTATAGACTTTTAAAGATAAGGATCTCAAGAATCCTACTCCATCTAGTGGTTTAAAGGATTTAAGAGATCTTAATAAGGTTTATCCATTTAGAGATAAGGATTTCAAGAGTCCCACTATATTTAGTAGTTTAAGAGATTTAAGAGATCTTGATAAGGCTTATCCATTTAGAGATAAGGATTTCAAGAGTCCCACTCTATTTAGTAGTTTAAGGGATTTAAGAGATCTTGATAAGGCTTATCCATTTAGAGATAAGGATTTCAAGAGTCCCACTCTATTTAGTAGTTTAAGGGACTTAGGAGGCTTTCATGGGCCCCACCCATCTTCTTGGGTATTGAGTCCACAATCAGGTTTTTTGTATTGACGGATCGACCCACTTATCGAGTGTATGACCCATTTAGATTTGGACTTGAGTTTTGAGTTTATAGGCTTTCTACTTCATGCCCAGACCCGAGCCGTAAGAGGCTCATGCCTTGTCATTAGGCCCAATTTAAATGTATAGGGCTTTTTAATGATTTTAGGCTTTTTATATAATTTTATCAGAGTGTAAGGACCTTTGCGTAAAATTAATAAATTTTAGGGTTCTACAATTATACAAGTAATATATTCATTAAAATTATAATAATTATTTTATGTGTAAATTTTAATTACTTATATAATTATATAAGTAATATATTTATTAAAAGTTAATTAATAATATAATTTAAAAATTATTATTTTATGTAATTTTTATAATTTATGAATATTATTTTATGTATTAAATTTTGATTTAAATAAGATAAAATAAATAAAAATATTTAATTATATTAAATTATTATTTATAAAATATAAATATTGCTATTATTATTATTTAATTTATTGAATTTAAATATTATTACATAATTATAATAATAATAATTATTATTATTTAATATAGTAAATTATTATATATCAAATTTAATTATTATTACAAATTAAAATTAAAATTATTTAATGTATTAAATTATTATTCATTTATCTCACAGAGAGATTTTCATAAGGTTCATGTCTTTTCCTCAATTTTACAACAATGTGGAATTGCCAAGTAAGACCTCTCAGTAAGGATTTGAATTTTGTTTATTTAGCTTATGAAATCACTGCTTTAATTCTGTACGGAATTGACAATTTCAATTCTAGTTTCTTGTATTGAACAAGTCAAATGAGAGAATTGAAATTCAAGAACGGAATTACCAATTCCGTCCACCAATTCCACAAATCTAAATGCACCTTAAAAATCAAGGTTGGATTGTTTTAACCATAGGGATGAGTTCATCTTAACCACAGTTGGTATTTGTTTAAAAGTGGGACCTCGACCAATGAGGACCGGCCATTCGGTTACATAATGGAAAACCAGGTCCCTTTTTTTTTTTGGTTAAAACATGCCTAATTAGAGGAGAGATAGGGAAGAAAGAAGGATGCCAATAGTGTGTTGCTCGCGACAAACATGTGTTGATGAATTGATGTAAAATAGGGACTGTTCTAAATATTGCGATACTTGAGGGTTTTGTATTAAATAACGAGAAGATTGGGTTGCAACCCGTTAAAGCAGAAACGCCCGAGAGTTAGCCGAGAAGGGCTAGCACGCCTAAATTAGAAAGAATGTGCCCTAAAACTAGCAATTGAAAAAATAAAAATAAATCGTGGAGTAGAGATTTTAGATTTGCTTTCAAGTGCCTGAATTCTCTCTGTAATTAAAGCAAAGCATTTTTCTTCGTCTTCTTCTTCTCAGTTCGTGAATGGCGGACTCTCAAATTCGATTCATCTCTTTACATCTTCATAGCAAATCACTATTAGGGTTCTCTTCTTCGTTCTCTTCGGCGGGCATTCTTTGATTCGAGGTGAGTTTCGTTGTCTTACTCTTCTGGTTGATTCTTTTTTGAATTTATAGGATTTATGTGTTTTCATTTTATTCGTTCTAGGGTTTCGATTGGGTTGTTGTTCTTGCATAGTTTGAGCTGAATCGAAATGCTATTGGGGTTTGTGAATTCGTTTATTAGGGTTTTCTTTAGTGTTATATTCACTTTCTTGTTTTGTAAAGTTTGATTGATTTCTGGATGTTCTTGTTTGGATTTTTGCTGTTTATGGGTATGATTTCTACTCAAACCCTAATTCCTATTTTGCATCGTTGCAATGCTGAAACCAGATGGAAAGTGACTATAAAGGGGGTTGGTACTCTAGTTTATTCATCGTTTGGGACCTAGACAAGATGATTGCATTAATTCGAGATGATTTTGTGTGATCTTTGATTAGTGGAATTTTTTTTTTTTTATAGGTTTTGCATATATTATTTCTTATTCAATACTTATATTGCTTTTCAACTGTACTTTTTTAAAAAATAAAATTCTCTATCCACTTTTACTTGCAAACAAATCAGAAATGTTGCTGGGGTCTTGCTCCATTGTGCTTAAATTCTTTCCAGTGCAAATAGATACAATAGATTGGGGAATCTAGTCCGTAACTATTTTCGATGGAGAAGCTGATTTCTACCACTTCAATTGGTTGAATTTACTAGTTCCAGTTACAGCTTACCTATTCCGTAACTATTTTCGATGGAGAACCTGATTTTTACTACTTCAATTGGTTGAAGTTACTAGTACCAGTTACAGCTTATGCACCGAAACTTATGACTCAAGGTAACATATGTTGAGAATTAATTATTAAGATCGTATTGGCGAATATGGGTATCAATCTCATCGGTAAATGTTTTCGCCCAAGAAGGGCTCTAGAAGATGTGATTGTAAATGGGAAGATTGTTTACGGAGAAACCCCGAAGATGTTATATATATATGTGTGTGTGTGTGTGTGTTTATGGACAAACACACAAACTTAACAATCTAATATATTTATTATGTTGAAAATGGGTATCAATTAGATGCATATGGTATCAATCTTACCAAAGGTAACCTTAGGGAAGTGAATGTGTAGTTCCCGTTGTGAGCAGTTGTCTCTTGAAATGCAATCTATTTTGCAAAAGGGTGTAAAGACTTAAAATATGAGTTGGAAAATTACTTTTTTGGGTGGTAGATTTCTGATGTTGACTGAATTTGTAGAGAAGTTGATGACTAGAAAAAGTATTAAGAGGAAAGAGTCTCTAATCAAATTATATATTTACTTAAGCTTGTGAATTACATGATTGTGGATGACTTGGAAGGCTTCATCAGTGATTTGTAATAGCTGAAGAGAACTGGAAGGCTTCATCAATGTTCTCTTTTTCGTTTCTTTTATTCGAAGGAGTCCTAGTTTCTGAGGTTTATTAGGAATCTTAGTTAGATCAGGAAAGAGTTTATTTCAAGGCTATAAGAGTCACGAAGGTTGATTTGGTGAATGCAAAAAGTTTTTGGTCCTTTTTAGTGTTTATTTGAGAGTTCTCTTCTCAGCTATCCTTCCTTGTGCATGATTGTGTTAGACGACCAGTCTTTTAGTAGTAGACTGAGAAACCATGGTTAGGTTACTCTAACAATTAGTTTTTAGCTAATAGATCGCTTATTGATCTGCGAGACTGATTTATCAAATTGGTTGTTCCTTATTTTTTCAGTGTAATGACCCTACCTATCTCTTGTTTCCTCTATATATGTTACACCATTTCTTGAATTTCAAACAATCAAGGTACTTCCCTGAAAATTCTGCTGTGTGTTTCAGTTTCCGAGCCTGTCGGACGTCAACGATTCTAATGACTAACTGGCTAATTTGGAAAGGGACTTAATGTTACACCTTGGTGGATAGAAAACCTAATGGTTGATACTACATAATGTCAGACTAGTTATCAAGATCTTTAAATACAAATTGCTTTAATAGTGTGGAATTCGAAAAGAGAGAGTTATTACATTTTGGTGGATACAAAACTTTGGTTTGTACTTTGTAGGGCCGAAGTTATATTTGCTATGCATAACATAACCTTTTGGTTTGGAGATTGATGAGCAGTGATATCTGCAATGGATATTCATTTGGGGCATTGCTTGCTACCCATCCTTGATTTTCTCATATATAGGGGAAGATCATTACTCCCCAAAGAAGGACAAGAACATTTAACAGCTGTAAGAACTGAGAAATATTATTATTCAGGTGTATGGATGCGCTGTGTATTCGAGGATCCCTTTTCCTTCAAATTAATATTGAAAGGGCTTTCATTGGCAACCATTTGGAGGCAGCTAGCTACTACAGATTTGGTTAAGGACTAGTGGGTTTTAAGTTGCTACTTCTTTTCCTTCGCCAATCTCTATGCAATAACCAAGGATTGTTGCTTTGGCTAATATGAGGAATCTGGTTTGCCACTGTGAGAATCGAGAAATTTGATTATGTAGGTGTATGTGAGGGTCCCTTTTCTTTCACATTAAAATTGAAAGGGCTTTCATTGCCAACCATTGGAGGCAGCTAGCTACTACAACTTTGGTTAAGGACTGTAGTGGCTTTTGATTTGCTACTTCTTTTCCTTCACCAATCTATATGCAATAACTAAGGATCATTGTTTTGGCTAATATGAGGGATCTGGTTTGCTGCTGCGAGTAGTAGTACATCTATTTTTGCTCTCGAAGATAAAAGCTAGGTTAAAATAACTAAGTACGATAATATTGTTGATATGATAAACAATTTCTCCCTTGCTATGCATAAGGAAGAAAGCTTGCATTCCTTCATTCAATTCCTTGAGCAAACATTTTTTGTGACTCTGCTTTGGTTTATGTCCATATAACTGATATGGTGGTGCTTAACATTCTTATTTGATTTTGTAACATGTGGTGTTAGCTTGTGGGGATGAATGTGATTTTTTGAAGTAACCAGTTGCCAACTCCAACAATGCCATTGGGAACTTGGAAGAGAAGGATCATAGGGTGTTGACAAAGATTTCTATGAATGAAAATATGCCAATGATACTCGTCTTCCTCAACACATCCAGGCAAAAAGTATAAAAGAGCTATCCTTAGGTTCTTTGAGGTGGTTTTCAATCTACGAATTAATTGATCCGTTTTGCGGAGGAGGAAGATGACTTATTCGAAAGGTGCTTGAGTTGTACAATTAGCAACTCATGTTGGATGCAGTACACATACTGGAAATTACGATCAATTACTTTATCAATTGCAACATACCTATCATACTTGCCTTCGTGTGAGATTCCCCCTGTAATGTCCTTTGCTACAGTGTCAAGCCGCAAGAAGACTATACAACAAGGGACCTAGTCCAGTGTGGGGATGCGAGGTAGGGCATCAAGGCCAGAGGAAGGGATCTGATAGCATCACATAGGTAGTAGGAGCATGGATTAACGAGTACATTATTTTCCTGAAATAGAGGTACCCGAAGCTCGCTTTTGGCATATATGTTTCACAAAGATTGCTCCACGAGGCTTTTGCCCCATTGCGGAAAATACCCCACTGTTGCTTCCCGTAAGAGTCTAAGCCGTGTCTCAGTGCCAGTGTGGTTGATCATCTTCTCAGACCAGCTACTACTGATCATCGCCAGTGTGGTTGATCATCTTCTCAGACCAACTACTGATCATCACCTTGGTAAGCTATTGCCTTACCAACTAGCTAATCAGACGTGAGCCCCTCAGGCGGATTCCTCATTTTGCTCTTCAAGCCAGCTGTTTTGCCCAACATCTTCTGCCGATTGTCAGATTGTTCAGCTGACCTCCTAGGATTCCAGTCACCCTAAAAGTGATCCATCCCATCCATTAGATGATGACCTTTTCTTTTCCACCAATGTTGGATCAAATATCGAGTTGGCCATCGAGCCCTCATGTTGCTCTAGCCGAGTACCAAAGGAATGGAGATACCCTAAAGCATTTGAGATCAACTAGTTGAATGAATGGAGAAAAGCCTTGCTAGCTCAAGGAGCTATCTAATTTGGGAGGTGAAATGAATCTAAACAAAAGTGCTCTTGCCAGCCTTCCCATTACCACATTTTAGTGCTTAAGATGTCAATTTCAGTTGCAAATCGTTTAAGAAAAGTCAAAGAGATCTGCTTTGGAATGGCATAGGTGAAGAGAGGAAATTTGACCTTGTCAGTGGGAGATTGATTCAGCCGCATTAAGAAGTTTGGAGGTCTTAGCTCCAGAAGTATGAGGATCATGAATAGATCCCTCCTTAACAATTTTTTTAGAGGTCCAACAGGGAAGATTCAGCTCCTAGAGGAGGGTTGTTGGGTTAAATTTGTCTTCATAAACAACAACGGGTATACTTGTACCTTTAATCTTAGAAGGTATGGGTATGGAAGGGGATAACAAAATTTCAGGACAATTTTGATTGGTGTACTTGTTTTGTGGTGGAGAATGGCAATAGTATTGTGGGAGGATGAGTGCTTTTGGGCTGGTTGACTCAGCTAGATTTTCCCTTATCTCTATGCCCTGGTCACTTGTAAGTACCTCACATTTTGTCAATTTACAGGAAATGAAATGATACAATACTTTGGTGCCGGATAATTTGTATAAGTCCATGAGATAGAGAGATTGAAGAATGTATCACCCTTCTCAAGAGGCTAGAAGAGATTCAACTCCCTGGAGACGAAGGATGGTCAGGTTTTGAATTCAGCATTTAAAGGGACGATTCCAGTTGTTTCTTTCTATCAAGGTTTGTTGGTGGGCATCGAAGGGGAACCCACACTTGAGAAAATCTGAAGTCACCAGTTCCTTCAATGGTCAAAGATTATATAAGATAACAATTCTTGACAAGATTTTGAACATCATACCACCTTATTGATTGGGGCATGACCAAAACAGATGCATCATGTGCAGCAAAGAGGAGGAAAGCAGTATTTGTTTTCATCCATTGTTTGCAGGGGTGGCTTGGTACTACTTAATATTCTTGTTCAAGATGTGGGTCTCCACTAGTGAAACAAGGTACATATTCTGCAGCCGGCCCACCGGTCCTTTTGATAGGAAGGCTAAGATTGTAGAATACTGCCTTGCATTTTCTATTGCACTATCTGGCAAGAGCGAAATCAGAAGATTTTTGAAAGTGTAAATTGCTTGTTTAGGATATTAATGACATTCAGGGGTTTTTGATTGAATGGTCATCCTACATATTTGAATTGAACAAAAGCAAATGTGTATTTTATACGATGACATCAAATTGTACTTCATGGCTTGGAATTTTGTTTTTTGGGGAAAACTCTTCCCTTTACGATTGTAGTTTTCCCTTATAAATAAAATTGTTAGTAATGGATAAAAAAAAAATTGAGATTTTTGATGTTAAATAGTCAGGCAACTATTGTAGCTCCAATGTTGTTCAAGGGCTCATAGATGCCATGTCGAGCTTACTAGCTTGACAAAAACTGAAACCTAGACAATAGGCTCCCTTGACTACAGGCGAGGAAGAAACCACCTATATGCATCTCAACAGATCTGGGGGGAACATCAACTGTGCAATATTGTTGTTTGGACTTTGGAGTTAATGGTGAATTATGTGTTCTCTATTTCATAGTATGATTCTGGATCTTATTTATTTTAGTACTTCACTTTATTCTTATGTTTCATTATCATCAATTGCATTTGTTATTTAACTAGCACGTGATATGTGAGTGAATATGTTTTTTTTGTTTTTCTAACTCTTATTATCAAAAAATGAATTTGTTCTTCCTATGGGAAACTTCTGCTTAATTATATCGGTGGTGTCACATTCACATATATAAGATTTATATGTAATTTTTTTCATATAATATGTTTCAATAAAATATAAGCATGCAATTCACAAATATCAAGTCTTTTTGCATGAGCCAGTTAGTAGTCTCTCACCTATGTGCCCAGGCATATGCCTTGGAACCAACCCGCTCTGTTGCAGGTTGACTAGGATAGTAGTTCCTTGTGTGGTTTAGTTCCATGTATCTCTATAAGAGTATATTTACTCAAGGGCTGATATAAAGTATACTTTCCTGCAGTACTTTCACGAGCTGCATGCGTGGAGGGTTTTCCCAGCCCCTCCAAAGTAGCTGATACTGTTATCATAGCAAAGACTAACAGTCCTTTCTCAGGAGCAACAGTTGGATATCCATGCATATAGTGGTGGCATGGATGCATATAATGGGAGGTTCCGAAGGTTTTTTAATAGCCACCTAAACCTTGCTTCATAGGCTGAGAACGGAAAAAAAAAGAATCAAGGCTACAAAGAAGTCTCTTGAATTTGTTTCGATTCTTGATGTGCATCAATGTAATACCCTGCAAAAGTTTTTCACTGGAGAAGATTGGGACACAGTTTTCTAGTTTTTCCACATTTCATTGTCTGCAAAAGTGCTCCTCAAATGCATTCAACCTTTTCTAACTTATGAGGGATTAACCATGTTGGTCATAAGCAACGGGTGCTACATTTGGTTGCCATCAATGTTGAGAATATATAGTTTGTGCTAGAAGTGCAAGCATGTTAGAACTTAGAAGAGCTATTGCCAATTCATGAAACGCGTCTTTATTTAAGCTACTTTTCTAAGGGTAGGAAGTCAACATTAGTAGAGAGCATGTGGCTGTTGGGCATCTTGTGAGCTTGTCAATAATCACATTTATGCTAGAATGGAGGCATGTTTTGAGAATATCTTTGTTGCCCTTAACACAGGATTAAATTGCCTTCACAAACGGATCAATGATGGTGTGGGGTTTTAAGAATTGCTCACTGATGCTATCTCAAAATAGAGGTTGACATCAATACGTTAAACGACACATCATTTGTGCACCTTTGCAGCAATGACATTAAGGTGGCTCTGGCTAGAAGTGCGAAGCCTGCTGAAAATTTACTTATAGCCAATTATTTGTGAAGTTTTTCTTTCATCGACTCACCAATTGGGTTTTGACTTGGACTGCGCTCATGAAAGTGTTGATTGTTTAATGATGTCATCCTCTTGAGGTTTTGGAGAAGAGGTCTTGGACAACGAGTTTTATAGGTGGTCTAAACTCTAAACGTGAGAATCTCTCCCCTGATTAGGTGCTTCAGTGTAAATTATGAAATTATTGAGGGAACCCTAGGTCCCATTTGGCATCACTCCCAAGAACAATTCTCTATTCCTTGGGAATAGAAACTCTTTAGTTTTTATTCCCAGGGAATAGAGAATTGTTCCTTGGGAGTGATGCCAAACGGGCCCCTAGAGGCTAGAACTTAACTGTTGGGAGATGTGATTTATTGTTCTGGGCTCTTGAGTAATGGTCTGCTATTCTTGTCAAATTTCATCATCTGTACTTCCTATGGAATATGCATTCATTGTAGTTTAGAGGTCTATGGAGACTTACTATGGAGCTTATTTTGATGGAATGCTGATATTGTTGAAGCCCTTTTGTGACCCACTGACCCTTGTACGCATTAATGTGGGACTAAATTGTCAAAAATGGGAAAAACTACAATTAGGCCAGGAGAGTCATCCTTTAATGACGTTGATGTTTTGGTATACATGTATTGTACAGGAAGTGTTCCTTATGTTTATCCTTGTTTGTTTTGGAAGATCATTCTTGATTCCTTTTTGGGGCGTTTTGAAAGAACAGTGTAGGAGGATCCTTAAAGATGTGATCCAGCTGTTACCAGAATTTTAGGGTCATTAGGAGGCTTTTGATTCACTTTATTCATCTTAAAGATATCAAGATGGAGCATTTTGAATCTTTTGATTGACTTATTTATCTTAAACATATTAAGATGGAGCACTTTGCTCACAAGTGGGAGTATGTCATGTTTGGAGATTCAGTCAGTAATTAATCGATTTTGGAAATTTTGTTATACTTTTTTTTCTCTGTGTCAAATTCTTTTCCGTCTACATCTCCAAGTTGTTAAATACCCCCTTTTTACGAATAAAAATTTGTACTTGTTTTTAGCATGAATCACATTTCTTTAGAAAATAAAGAAAGATAGGTGAATAATATTTGATATATTTTTAGCAACATCTGTTTGGGATTTTGAAGATGCATAGTGATGTGGGACTATGCAATGGCCTAAAATCTAATGAGCTGAGATCAAGGTTGGATTAACAATAACTAATGAAAATCATAAAATAGCAATCTTATCACAAGTAATTATTCCAGAAAATTCAAGAAAACAATTTTATAAGGATCAAAGCCACATCACAAGCCTACAAATATGGCCCTCAGTTATATCACGAGGGTTGTATGGAATTCTATATTTCCACAAGCTTAGGGATTAGCTCTCAATTTAATGTAGGTCTTCCAACCTTTTCTAGGGTTTGGGATTTTGATGTTTTAGGATTTCATAATTGGATTAGGGTTAAGGTAGTATTGTTTTAAGTTTTTTGCAATTGCAGAAATTTTGTAACAGCAATAGGGCGAAGTTGGGGGCTAAGTAATGAGAGCGGGAGCAAGAGCGCGAAAGCGCCAAGTTTCAATTTAGGATAGGGTCGAGAACGTCTCCGGAGTGTCGGTATATAAATAAATAATATTTTAATATTTGTTTTTAAAAAAATGAAGTTATATTATTTAATCCTAAAAATTAGTGAATCTTAACTACAGTGGCTGTGGTTGGCCTATGTGCGACTGACGGTCTGAGTACTATTTACCTATACCAAAAAAAAAGAGAATAAAGAATCAAGTAAAAATAAAATAAAGTGATAAAGAAGTTGAAAGACTTTAATTTGACAACGGACATTGTACATAAACGAAAAAAGAAAGTTGAAAAGCCTCTTTTCCCCTTACACGTTAACCCATTAAAGGAAAACATGGAAATTGGTCGTCTTCCTCGTTGCGATAATCACACTTACTCACTTACAGTAGCGAAAGCCATTAGCTTAGAAGATCAAACATTGTCCCACTCTCTTAAGCACCGTGCTCTACGAAATAGAAAATTGCGCTCTACAAAGTGAAAAACCGGGCTCTCGAGGCGAATACGCTCTCAAACTGTGAGAGCGAGGTTTGAGAGCGGGAGCGGGTAGCAGGGAAGACGCTTTGGTGGGGGGGGGGGGGGGGGGGCTGTGGTATCAATTTGAAAGACTGTAAGATGGCTGGAGTAGAACTGGGGCTGCAGGTATGACCTGCGGCAGCAGTAGATAGGGGTTAGAAGGGGCTGTGGTTGTAATAATAATGGATTAGGAGGGCTGTAACTGAAGGACATGTGCTGTTGGAGGAAACAGCAGCAAGGAGACAGGTGCAGAAGCTTGCAGCAGCAAGGGGAAAACCTCCAGAGACTTGCGGCAGTGCTGGAACAGCAGGGACAGGGGCTCCAGCAGAGTTGGGGAACAGGGTATGGGCTGTTGGTTGAAGGAGAAGGGCTAGGGCTGGGTGGTTTCAATGACAAAGGATCTAGGGTTTGAGTTTTACCAAGAAAATAGAAAAATAAAGAAAAGGAAAGAGAATAATAAAGAAACCATAAAAAACGTACCTTGGAGCTTTTTAGGGAATCATTCCCATGGAATCACATCAAATTTCCAATCATTGGAGAATACCCAAAAGTAGGCTTTTCTTTGTTTTCATTCATTAACTTCATGAAATTAAATTTTACAGCAAAAAGAGTCTTTAAATAGTTAAAACTCTTATTGTAAAAAGACTCAAATAACCAAAATTAATAAAAAGACTATAATAACCCAATAGTAATAAAGTGTTTCCTCTCTAACTAAAAGTTCAGCCCATTGGGCTTTTAAAAACCATTCTAAATCAGATCATATATACACCTTCCTACTGTTCTTAAGGATCAATGTGTGCATATGAGGTCTTTAATACCCAAAATCATTTACCTAAAGTGACACGTGGGCCTTCTTCTTCCTCCCCCATAATATATTTTAAACTCCTTTTGATACTGGATCTCCGCATCAACTCTCCCCGGCTGAAAAGGATTCATCCCTGATGAGTCATAACTATACCAATCATAGTTCAAAAAAAGGGCTTCGGACACCGTAACGGACACAGCCGAAACCGTTGCCGTACGGTTTCGGCCTTTACAGTTTTTTTTTTGCTTAAAAAAATCACAATAAATAGAAAAAAAATAAAAAAGATGTAAGGAAGAAGTAATAAGAATCTAAAGAGTTTTTTTCACTAAAAAATATCGTTTTACCTTCAGCAGATTGCCCGGGGGGTGGCAAGGGGGGCAGAGCCCCTGCGACGGTACCTATACGTAACGTAACGGTATCGGGTAATAGTTTCGGCGTTTTTTAAAACCATGATACCAATGATCCAAGATGTCAGGATCAATCCAGTGTAGCTCGTCTCTAGTAATCCATGTGCAATATGTTTCCGGTTGACCTTTTCATTTAACAAAATACTTTTGGTACCCTCCATGTTTGATGGAAACCACTTGCTCATCTAAGATATGATAAATTTCTTTATTTTTGTGAGGTACAGGTGGTGGAGGAGGTGGTAATGGTGGTAGGGACTTGTCAAATATAGTGTCATGGTTGAAGAATGGGTTAGGGGGTGGGACTGCTGGACTTCGAAAAGGCACAAGATCTCCCACATTGAATATTGGGCTAATACTCATAAGTCATGTCTAATGGAAGGTCTAGAATATACGCATTAGAACCAACAAGCTTCAATGCTCTGAATGGACCAGCACTATGGGCTTGTAGCTTTTTTGCAAGCCCTTGTGGGAATCATTCAAGTCTATCCCGGATCATCATAAAATCACCCACTTGGAATTCCTTGAAATTACGATGTGAATAAGCAGCAAGTTTATATTTCTCATTATTCATTGTAATTTGTTTCTTAATCTAATGAATATGATATGCAAATGTGTCTGCAGACTCAAATGGCCTATTGGTAACTGATATGGGAATGAGATCTATAAGTTTCCTAGGCTTAAAAACCATGCACTACCTCAAATGGACTTGTGCCTAGGGTCCTCTTGACAAAATTATTACATGCAAACTCAGCTACTGGCAACACTAGATCCCACAATGTGATCACCAACTAGACCTCGTAACAAGTTACTCAAAACTCTTTTTAACAACTTCAATTCGCCATCTACTCGTGAATTGTTGATAGATGAACACTGAAGTCTGATGCCCATCATGTGCCAAAGTGTCTTCTAGAGATAACTCATGAACTTTACATAACCGTCAAACACTATGGGTTTCAGTGTAGGCAAAGGTAATTTTGTACTGGATGTCACGCATAGTGGGTGCATATCTGGTATCGGGAAATACATCCTGATACTGTCAACATGGGTTCCACCTCTTGTGGTTGTGGGTACTCATCAGCTTCGCGGAGGTTTCTTTAGTAACAAGTGCAAAAATCATAACCTCTTCTCTAACCACTTTTTCAAACTCTTTAGGACTGATGATGCGAATGGATTTTGTTTTGGGTCCATTACTGTTCTCACAGTCCTCATCACTAGCTCCGATGTCAGGCTCATGGCTGTCTTCCTCCCATTATGTGCTCTCAAGAAGTAGGTTTTTGGTAGTCTTTCGTGGGGCATTGATTGTTGTATAGTGTAATGGGCCTTGTTGCCCTCTATTTTCTTTTCTTCTCTTATATGGGCCTTGGGCCCATCCTTTGTTATGTTATGTTTCCTAATTAATATAAATAACATAAGAGATGAGGAAACCCTACACATACTCTCTTTTCCATTTCTCTTATTTCTCTATTTCTCTCTTCTTCTCTTTCTCTCAAACCCTAACTAGCAAATCTACTAATCTACTTGGTATCAGAGTATCAATGAGGGAAATAGAAGTTTGATTAAACCAACAACAACCAACAAAGTCAAAGGAGGACAGTTATGTCACGGTTGACGTCAACCGTATGGCTCAGGCATCCCATGGGGGTGTTTTGAAGGTACTTTCTTAGAGAACTTGATTTTATGAAACTTTTGAACCCTATATCATATGATTTGGACCAATATTGGAGAAGTTACAATGATTTAAAGCAAAATACAGGAAAATTATGAAAAAATACACTGTTGAGGTTCAATTTTGATTTCGTCCAATTGGGTTGTTTTTCGTGCTAATTATTGGTCAAGGTTGGACCTTTTTTTGCTAGGAACATTCCAAAACAAGTTTTGGTGCATTCCGTTAAGATTTTAAGGAGTTGTGAGGATTTTTCCTTTCTCTAGGTACTATTATTTGTCCGTGGAATTGTTTTTGTGGTCTGGTTGCTTATGATGACCACTTTGATAGCATCATTTGGTGTTCTTAAGGTCTATGAAGTATGAATAGTTTGTTTACTACAATTAAGGTCAATGTGCAAGTGTGACTTTATTCAAGTTGGAGTTTGAGCATTGAGATTGGAGGTGTGACTCCTTTCATGCCTTGTGATTGGAGGTGTGACTCCATTGTTCTGAAAATTCTGATTGTGTGTTGCCTTGTGCATGTTTGAAGAAAAGCCAATGACGGACGAATCTCAATCCTCAAGTGTGGTGCCTCTGAATGTTGGCATGAGCCATAAGGGGTCAAGTAATGACAACCTTCACTTAAAAATCACCTTGGAGAAGCTTGATGGTGAGAATTGTCTATTGAGCAAAATCTATGGAAATGTTTATTGGAGCAAAGGGTAGATTGGGTTACCTACTTAGAGCGATAGAGGAGCCTGCCAAGTTGGACTCTAAACATGCCAAATGGGTTCAATACAATTTGATTGTGATGTCTTGGCTAACCAATTCCGTGTTACCACACATCAACATTGGCTTGGTATTCTTGAAAACTACCCGGGATATATGGGACACCCTTGCTCAAACTTGAATGTAACTTTGCCCAGCTTTATAATCTCCAATGAGATATCTCTCAAACTCATCAGGGGGAGATGTCCTTGAATTATACTATTTACCATATAAATAGGGATGCCAACGTGGCATCCCTCTTTGATCTCCCTTTTTTTCATTTTTGATGCCACGTCATCTCCTCTCTCTTCCTTCTTTTTGAAGAAAGTTGCTCTCTCTCTCTCTCTCATTTCATTTAATTTTCTGCCATATTTGTTTCCCCAAAAACACCTTTGCAGCTTTCTCTTTCTATTCATTCATTTCCAAGAAACCATTTATTTTCCTCCATTTTCATTCAATTTTCCTGCCATCTTCGTTTCCCAGAAAACCTAAACCCTCATCTTTCTTTAATCTTTCCATCGGCTAAGGTTTTTGAAGCTCTTAAGCATAGGGTTATGAGTAGAAAAGAAACATAAAAGAGTTGCATTACGCTTGGCTCTTTTTTCTTCTCCCCACTACTGCAATGAGAGAAGCTCAAATAGCGCAAAGTTAGAATATGTTTGGAGCGACCACCATTAATCTGATATTGCGATCAAAGAGAGAGAGAGAGGGGGAACCCAAACCAATTTCACGGTGGAGGTAAGGACGGAAGAGGTGGTGGTTATGGCGGTTGAGGTGTTGGATATTTGGTAAAACGTGGAGTGTCATCTCACACTACTTGGTAGCTGTAGTTCTATTGTGGAAGATCAAAAGGATAGATGGATACGGGATACGACCGCCATTCCGGGTGATGGTAAAGGGAACGACCCTCCTTTCTCTAACCTCTTAACTTTTTGTAAAGAAGTGAAGGAGATTATCTACTCACTTTTTTTTACTTATTTTTTGTTTGTCTAATATTGTTAGGCTCCAACCCCAGTTAGTGTTACAGTGGTTAGTGAGTTAGAGCACTATCAACTGCCACACTTGGTGTTTTGGACCTTCCGGTACCCCTCCTCACTTACCTACATATTTTCTTTTTCAATGAAGCATCTTCTTTTAATTTTTTTTTGAAATATTAAGTGTCTTAACATTAACTCATAAAAATGTAGTTTACTTAGAAATAATCAAAACTAAATAGTAGGTATGACATGTGATGACTCAAGAGGGATTTGAGATGAATTCAATCTTGCACTGGGGCATGGGGATTGAGCATCTCAATTCTTCTGAATCGATTCATCATTGTATGTGATGGATTGAATGAAGAATGACATTCCACCTGTAAGAAACAACTCTTAACATAAGTAACTTATGTTAGATTTTACCATCTCCCACAAGTAATAAGTGCAATATTTTTTGTCACCACAAAGTTGTTTCATTGACACCATTAATTTCCTCACTTCATCTGAAAATGGATTAATCTGACATTTGGCTTTTAGGTGTTAGTGTTGTGATTAAAAATATAATTGCTTGCTTTTAAGATTAGATAAGAAAATAACATAAATTATTGAAGAGTTAAGTACCCAAGAACTCTTAGGTACTTGAATTTGTTGATGGGTTTGGAGGTTATAGTTATATCTATTTATTTTTTTAAATGAATCTTGACACTGACATAATATTTGTCTTATTATTGGTTTTTTTTTATCGGTTTTTTTGAATGGTTAGTTCTAAATTGCATAATGTGTCTTACGATTGTATTTTTTAAGCGGTTTTTATGAATGGTTATTTTTTTAATTTATTCTTATTTTTTTCTAGATTATTTTTTGGGTGTATTTTTAATTTTTCATTCACACCCGTGCATTGCACAGGGTCTCTGCTAGTATGTACTATGCTAAGTTGAAGGGGAAATTGGAGGAGTTCGATCACTACGACTTTAAACCCAGTTGTACTGAGGATGTTGGTGCCTTCAAGAAATGGATTGAACGGATGTGGATATTTGAGTTTCTCACCGGATTGAACCAGGAATATGAGAATGCTCGCTCCCAGATCCTCGGTTGGGATCCTCCTCCTGACACTCTTAGTTGGGTTTATGCCTACATTTAGAGTGAAGTTAGTAGGCACGATGGGACGACTCCTAGCATGGTTACTGCTTCGGAGACGTCTACACTTTTCTCCACTTTCCAGCGTGGTGGAAGAGGAGGTGGTAAAGGAAGTCCTAGGGGTTGAGGTAACCGATTTGATGGTTCCTATCCCGATGACAAAGATAAGTTGAAATGTGACTATTGTGTTCGACCCCGTCACTCCTGAGACCAGTGTTGGCAATTACATGGGCGATCTACCTCAAGTGGAGGTCGCACGAGAATTTAGAGGCGATACTTGTCACACAGGAGGGGTTGGAGACACTTCTGCCTATGTTGCCACACCAGCGACCTAGGACGCTCCTCAAGATGATATGGCATCCCTTCACCGCGACATTAAAGCCATGCGTACAACTATGTCCCAGTTGGGGGCTCGTTCCACTTCATCCACATCCTCCTTTGCATAGTCAGGTACCTCTGCCACTACCCTAACTGTCTATGTCCCACTTGCTCATCCCTCTTGGATCATTGATTCTGTAGCCTTTGAGCATATAATTGGTATGTCCATTTTTTCTTCATATCACCTTTATTCTGGGCGAGATAAAGTTCATATTGCGGATGGTACTATGTCCCCCATTACGGGCAAGTGTACCAGCCATGTTTCTCCATCTTTGCAATTTTCACTGTGCTTCATGTACCTAACATCGATACTAATCTCGTTTGTTAGTAGTATTACAAAGTCCCTAAATTGTAGTGTAACATTTTTTCCTTTTCATTGTTTTTGCAGGACCTGGTGACGAGCTAGATGATTGACAGTGGTCATGAGAAAGATGGTCTCTATCAGCTGGATTCCTCTCCTCTGATGCGTGCTTATCAGTCCCCTTCAGGGCACAAAAGTCATTTTGACCGGTTGATGCGATGACATTTATCTTTTTAAGTCCAAATTTGATGTTTATGCTTCTTTTCAAGCTTTTCACATGATTGTATGCACTCAATTTGATGCTAAAGCTAAGATTCTTCGCTCTGACAATGGTGGAGAATACCTAAGTGGGGATATATGTACCTATTTTACAGACCATGGCATTATTCACCAAACCACTTGTGTTCACATCCCGCAATAAAATTGAGTTGCTGAACGAAAGAATCGACATCTTCTTGAAATCACTAGATCCCTTCCCCTTGCCATGTATGTTCCCAAATACCTTTGGTCGGAAGCCTTACTTTTTCGCTGCCTTTCTTATGAATGTTGGGTTGCCAAATTATTTGCGAATGTTTGAATTCTTGAATTATTCGCGAATTTCCCGAATTATTCAAAAAAATTATTTATTTTGTATATTTTTTAATCAAATTATTCCGTATATTCTTATAATTATTAATTTACCTTTTATATTTTTTCAATTTCGTCTCAAATTTTTTCCGAAATTCAGATTGGGCACTTAAGAGTAGAAACCTACATATGCAGATTGGGTAGGATTTGTTTCCAATAGAAGATCTACATTTGAGTACTGCATGATTATTGGGGGAAATCTTGTTACTTGGAGGATTAAGAAGAAAGCAGTAGTGGCAAGGTCTGCAGAGGCTGAGTTCAGAGCTATGGCTCGTTGAATATGTGAATTTCTATGGATAAAAGTTCTCTTGAGGGAGCTTGGGTTCCAGTAGATAGACCTATGAGTCTCTACTATGACAACAAAACGCAATTAACATTGCCCATAATCCAAACCAGCATGATAGAACCAAGCATCTTGGGAATGATGGGCATTTAATATAAGGAAAACTCGACTTTGGAGAGATCTGCATTCCTTATGTGAAGATTGGTGACCAACTTGCAGATGTTCTAATCAAGAGGGTTCCTAGTTATCGCTTACTTGATATACTTAGCAAGCTTGGCATGCGTGACATATACGCACCAGCTTGAGGGGGAGTGTTAAATAGTATAATGGGCCCTGTTGCTCTCTATTTTCTTTTCCTCTCTTATATGGACCTTGGGCCTATCATTTGTTATGTTTTGTTTCCTAGTTAATATAAATAACATAAGAGATGAGGAGACCCTAATTACTCACTCTCTTTTCCATTTCTCTTCTCTCTTCATCTCTTTCTCTAATAGCAAATCTACTAATCTACTTTGATATGCATAATGCCCGAAGCCTTGACATCTAGAGCACTTGGTTTGATTACTCCACTTAGAGTTCTCACCAACTGATCATTTTTCTTTATTGAATCTAGCATTGGATGAAGTATTCGATTGATCCTTAGGTGACTGACTCACAGAAATGGGTTTTACCTCCGAAGAAGTAAGTCTAGACTCGGGTTCATGGGAGTTAAAACGTCTAATGACTTGCGACTTCGGATACCGCTCTAATTCCTGCATCATTTGGTAAGCATGCTCAAGGGTGCTCACAATGTGAGGAATCAACTCCTTTTGGAACTCTAGATGGAGGCCTATTCTAAATATAGATAGGGTCCCTCTCTTACATTACACCTCATTATCTACTCATCAAATTTTGCAATGTAATTAATGAGTGGCATGTTCCCTTGGTGAAAGGATTGTCATTGGTTCATTAACATTTGTTAATAGAAGAGGGTAATATATTTTTTTTCTAAGTTTCTTCTTCATCTCATCCCACTGAGCAATAGGATACTTACCCGCTCTCTCAATTTGGAGCTCTACATTGGTCCAAACAATTTAGCTTGACCCACTAATTTCATTTTTGTAAACCTAACTCGTCGACCCTCAGATATGTCATACCACTTAAAATAGTGGTCAATATCCAATAACTAATGAGGAAAAGGTCTTTGGTTCGAGTCGACCATCAAAACTTGGGGCCTCAACCTTCACTGTTTTCATCAATCAATCATTGAGATCATATGAATCCTGATAGACCTCATGAAGCCGTGGACCAGTTCTCTCTCTACTACGCATCGCGTTGACACCTCTTATAATGATGATGATGGAGGGAGGTCTCTACTGCTCCCAGACGGGGGTGATGGTAGTAGTGATTGCAGTATTTCGTACCTCCATTTTGGTTTCCATGCTTGTTAGACACTCGTTGAGGGTCTCTAGAAGTTTTGGTCAATTTTTGAGAACTCCATGTCGGACTAGTGATCACGATCACGACCACGACGCATGGGCATATGAGATGACTCTAGGGTGTCCTAACAATGAATGCAATGCAAACAATAGTGGTGGGCTCCTAAATCTAAATGCAAGACTCACTCCCAATGCTCTACTTTAAAATCTGATACCAAAGTTGATGTAGGACTATACAATGGCTTAAAATCTAATGAGTTCAGATCAAGGTTGGATTAATAATAACAATAATAATGAAAATCATAAAATAGCAAACTTATCACAAGTAATTATTCCAGAAAATTCAAGAAATCAATTTTATAAAGATTCAAGTCCACGTCACAAACCTACAAATACGGCCCTCAGTTATATTGCGAGGGTTGTATGGAACTCTATGTTTCCACAAGCTTAGGGATTAGCTTTCAATTTAATGTAGGTTTTTTAACCTTTTCTAGGGTTTGGAATTGAATTGGGGTTTGAGATTTTGATGTTTTAGGGTTTCAGAATTGGATTAGGGTTAAGGTATTACTGTTTTAGGGTGTTTTGCAATTGCAGAGATTTTGTAACAGCAATAGGGTGAAGTTTGGGGGGGGGGTGCTGTAGTATCAATTTGAAAGACTGTAGGATGGTTGGAGTAGTCTGGGGCAGCAGGTATGACCTGCAACAGCAGCAGATAGGGTTAGAAGGGGCTGTGGTTGAAATGGTAATGAATTAGGAGGGCTGTAACTTAAGGACAGGTGCGGTTGGAGGAAACAGCAGCTAGGAGACATGTGCAGAAGCTTGCTGCAGCAAGAGTAAGGAATGCAGAAGCTTTCTGCAGCAGAGGGAAAACCTCCCGAGACTTGCGGCAGTGGTGGAACAGCAGGGGAAGCCTGCATATGTGCTGGAACAGCAGGAATATGGGCTTCGGCAGAGTTGGGGAACAGGCTATGGGCTGTTGGCTGAAGGGGAAGGGCTAGGGCTAGGGCTAGGGCTGGTTAGTTTCAAACTTTCAATGACAAAGGAGATCTAGAGTTTGAGTTTTACCAAGAAAACCGAAAAATAATGAAAAGGAAAGAGAATAAGAAAGCAACAATCAAGAACATACTTTAGAGCTTTAGGGAATCACTCTCATGACATCACACCAAATTTCCAATCATTGGAGAATACCTAAAAGTAGGTTTTTCTTTGTTTTCATTCATTGACTTCATCAACTAAAAATTTACAGCAAAAAAGAGTCTTTAAATAATTGAAACCTTAATTGTAAAAAGACTCAAATAACTAAAACTAATAAAAAGACTATAATAACCCAATACTAATAAATTGTTTCCTCCCTAATGATCAATGTATGTATATGAGGTCTTCAATACTCAAAATCATCTATCTAAAGTGACATGTGGGCCTTTTTTTTCCTCCGCCTATGATAAACTTTAAATTCCTTTTGATGTTGGATGGCCGCATCACATAGGCAGACATTTGACCAAAAACGCACAAGGTGCAATGAAATTTAGCTCCTTTTTTATTTTGCCTTCCACAAAATTATGTTACAAATTCTTTTGTTACCTAGAACTCTTGGGCTCATATAATCTCATGAAGCAATCAATGGAAAATGTTTATGGTCTCTCATGATCAGTGTGACATTGTTACTTGAATCAACCTTCCTATATATATGACTACATAAGAACAAGGCAAACTGCATATTCTTTGTAGTATAATTTATATGTGAGCATTTTTCTCTTTCTATGTGCTGGCTTTGCAATTAGCATCTCGTGGAGAAGCGGTAACAATAATTGACTTTGGACTCCACTTTGAAGAAAAATTGGGTCGTTGTAGGACTCACCTAATTTTCATATAATTGCAAAAGTTTTACTAGGTTTCTGACTGGACATGTCATATGAACATGATGATTGTTTAGTAAAGGCTACAGAGGAACTTCATTGTTTTGTTGTGTGATGGGTATGTGTTTGAATGTAGTATAAGCTGTCCGACCAGGTAGGTATATGTTTCGGTGTCATTGTACTGATAAAAAATGTGTAGGTGTCATTGGGTCAGGTATGAGTAAGGTTTAAAAAATCGGATTCGGACACCGTAACGGACATACAATAAATGGGTAACAAGATACTTTTAAAGCCAATATGAAGCTCAAAATTTAGAAATTAGATAGGTAGGGTTGAAACATATCCGAAATAAAGAACATGCCTTGGATTTTTTCAAATCTATGAATTAAACTCCAAATCAAGTTGTTAATTAACAAAAAACAAAAGAATTTTAAGGAAAAAAAGGTACTAAGAATAGGTAGAGAAGAAGAGAGGAAGCAAAGATGAGGTTTTAGAATGAGTTTAAGGATTTTCAGAACCCAGTCCTACGACCTAAACCTTTACGTATCAGGCGTAACGTCCGTTACGTAACGGTTTCGGGTGTTACGGTTTCGTTTCGGGATAAACGGGTAAAGGTACGATATCGGGTATTGGAGGTCACTAAAACCTTTACGTAACGGGCTTTACATAATGGTTTTGGCATTTTTTTAAACCATGGTTATGAGTGTGTTCATGTGTCGGAGTTGTATAACTTGTATGACCCATATATGTTTTATTTTATGGGTGGATAAACTGGGGTTAGGCAGAACCCTACTTGACCATACCAAGAAAGAGAAGGCTAGCAACCAATAATATGTACATCCATTAGCATGATCAATTATGATATTTTTTAACTTGAAAGAGAACTCACTGGGTAGCAAAATTGTATTATGGAAGAATTTACTAAAAATAACCCAAGATGGTATGCTGCTCTATTAGTCTCTCCCATATGTATGATGACTTTGTTGTGAGAAAAATCGGGCCAGAAGAGGCATCTATGGGTAACAGCAACACAATAGCTATCTATGGCTGTTTCTTTTCTCCTTGGTATAAAACACAGCAGTGGCAGAATCTGTGGCAACCACAATCCTGG
The DNA here is from genome assembly GCA_015143295.1 of Tetracentron sinense. NCBI lineage: Eukaryota > Viridiplantae > Streptophyta > Magnoliopsida > Trochodendrales > Trochodendraceae > Tetracentron > Tetracentron sinense. The sequence continues at coordinate 16,809,771 of CM026555.1, read as the reverse complement.
ATATGCTCTGCTCTAAAGCTTTCCTAAGGCCTTTCTATTTTGTTTGGACCTCATGGTAGATAACCAAGACAAGTAGGGTCTAGAAACAACTACAATCTTGAGTTTGGGGAGACAACTAAATCTTTTAACATGTACCAACATTTCCAATATTAGTATTTTTTGTTTCTATTCTAAAATTTTGAACTTTTTTGGCACATTTGTATATAATTGAGCCATGTTGAATATAGATCCAATGCCACGTCATGTCATGTTGACATGTGAACCTTGGGTGGATTTGAAGGATCTAGGCAACATAGACGTTATTGAAATTGCTAAACATTTCAACAGTGATAAAGTTTCAATTGGATATCACAATATTGAGCAACATGGCCGAAGCATTTTAAACAAGGAAATGTTTCGTATGGTTGAAACAGAAAAAAAAAAAAAAAAAAAAAATGAAGGATAGTGCTCCTTGCAAAATTTGGGGCATTTGGAACAGAAGGAACAACCTAACTCGAATGTCACACTATTTTTGCAACATATTTTTTTGGGATTGCAAAGTCAGGGTTCTGTTAAACTTTTTTTTAGGTTTGAAGCTGCAAAACCAGCTTACTTTGGGTTCTTTCAATTTAAATTTTTCAAGTTATTTGTGATTCAATCTTGGATAAAATTCTAAAAAATTGGTAATTACCTAATTGATATATATATATATATATAGATAGGAAAGGATACTAATGAGCCATGCTCTTTGAAGCTTGTAGTGAGCGGTCCCTCTAGAATTATGACATATGACATACTTTTTTGAATCTGACCTTTGGGTGTCAAGTTGGGTCCATTGGAGACACGTGTCAAAAAAATCAATCCGATCGGACTTGTTTAGACCGTTTGATTAGACTCTAGTTTGCAGCATTAACACTTTAGGGTTCACTAGACCCTACCTAGGATATATAAATGGCTGATCTTCCTTTCTTCGATCGGATGGTCTATAAATGTCCAATCGAACTAATTTTTTGCCATGTGTCTCTCGGGCAACTCGTCTTAATATCAAACGGTCAGATTCCAAAACAACTTGCCACATGTCACATTATTAGGGACCGCTCATTACAAATTTCAATGAGCATGGCTCATTAGAATGCTACTATATATATATATATATATATATTCCGAGTTAGACTGAGTTGAGTTTTTTTCGAGTTACTCGACCCAACTCTTTCGTGAGTTTCGGGTTTTTTAACCATGCTTCAAACTACTGCTATCATAGGTCTTTGTTACACATGACCATACTATCTCAATCGGCTCTCCCTTATGTTATCTTTCTATTTGGCCAATGATTTCATTTCTAATTTTGTCCTTCATGGTTTTTCCATTCATCTATCTTAACACCCTCATCTAAGCTATGCTCAATCTACGAACATGTTGTTTCACATTAGCCAATATTCTACTTTATAATGCTTGACTGACGTCATATGTCTGTCATAGTGCAGTGTTGTTGCTTTCTTACAAAACTTTTCTTGTGATTTTATTTTAATATGTTGGGGACAGTGCTCTGGAAGCACATCTCTGCTTCAGCCACCTAACTCTATTCCATGGGCAGCGTTCTCCTTAACCGCTCCCTCTTTGTGTATACTTGATTCAAAATAACATAATTGTCCCCTTTGGGGTAACTTAAACCACCCATCAGGATTGACTAAAACGTCATCCGTTTGCATGTCCTTACTAAAGTTGCATTCCATATGTATTGTCTATTTGTTTTATTCATTTAATGAGAAAAAAGTCTTTGGATTTTTTCTGTTTCTCTCGCTTAGTTATGGGGCGTCATATCCATGTCATCTGGCAATAACTTCTTCTGTATATTAATATTTTCCCGTTGGTTTTGAGTACTATTGAATTAAGACGATAGATGTAAGCTATTCCTTGATTTTGGAGATCCAGACCTTATCCCCAATGGATTGATTATGCAGAAGGTTTCACAATCAAATGCAAACATTCACAGGCACATAAAGAACAAAAAATGATGGGGAAAAGTAAAGATATTATGCCTTTTGAATTAATCTATATTGTTGTCTTTTTCCTCCAGATTGTACTGCATCTTGGTTGGGAGAAGGTTGGTATTGTAGACACTGCTTCTTTAGAGGGGACCATGATGACAGAAGGTGTGAGGAAACGCAAATCTAAGTGGGATTTGAAAGAAGAAACCCTGCTTCCGTATGAAATCAGACAAGACGATGCTTCGTATGGGAAAGCAGGTGAGTCCATTAAGGATAAAGAGTCAAAATCAGGGTGGAATTCTACAGAGGTTGCTAATAATCATGATCCGAAGTGGTCAGACATGGAAGCCAATGATATAATGAAATCTAAAGCTAATTCTGGATGGTCATGTTCGGAACCCTTGCTGGGAAAAAAAGGTGCACAAAAGGATGACAACATCAATAAAGACTGTAATGAGATTCTGGAACACACGACAGCTTGGGCCAGGGATAAAAGTCACAGCACAAGTATGTCTCCTGGTGTTGATGCATGGAGACATCAAAATCGTAGTCGCTCCCCCAAAAGGGGTTGGAGCAGGTCAAGCAGGTCTATAAATCTCTACTCAGCCACATCTCAACTTAATTTCTAACTTGGCTTCTATGAAATCTCTGTTTCTTTCAGAGCTGTCTTTTAATCATCTGTTTTTGAAACTAAAGTCCACATGCCTTTTTTTTTTCTCCTTTTCTTATAATTATCTGGATGCAGGCAGATGTTCTTGATTAGTTTCAATATCTTGGTTTGCATGTCTTTGGATATCATGTGCAGGAGTAGGAGCAGGAGTCCACCACAATCTTTTAAGCGGGAATCAGAGGGATGGAGTAACAAAAGTAGAAATGGATCAGGAGTATCAGCTCGACCGTGTAAAGATTTTTCTGCAGGGAGATGCAGGAGAGGCGTTCAATGCCGGTTCCTTCATCATAATCGAAACTATGACGATAGGAGGCATTCAGAAAATGGTCCAGCAGATATCAGGGACAGTAGGCATGAGAGAGGAGCTTCACGATATGCCAAAACAGAAGAGTCTACGGATTATCGAAGGGATAAGATTTCCCATGGGATTGGGAATCACTATGAAGGAAACTGGGAGAAGTATGGGACCCCGAGGAACAGCAGATCTACTACTGGTTGTAATGATTTTCTGAAAGGCAAGTGCTACAGGGGATCATCATGCAAATATGTCCATGCTGCTTCAGCTGACGTACATGGAGGCTCCACAAAAGAACTGACTAGAGAAAGGGAACATGACAGAAGGGACAAAAATGCATTATTTGAGTACGAGCATAAGCGTGAATACAATATGACTGGCAGTACTCCTTGCAAGTATTTTGCCACAGGCAATTGCCGTAATGGGGAATATTGCAGGTTCTCCCATGCAGGTCCAGCGCATGCTAGTCCAGACAAGTCACGGGATGACAGGTGGGGCCATAATTTGGATAATGAGAACAAACCGTGGGGAGGTTCAAAATGGGATGATACAAGTTCTGTCTTCGACATTACAAAGTCCCCTGAGTGGAGTGACAACAAATTTGGAAAAGTGGGTATTCCTAAACCTATGGCTACTGAGAGGTCTATGGATGAGAATGAGAACAGAAAATGGGGAGGTCCAACATGGAGTAATAAAGCAGCTGAGGGATATGGATATGAATCCACTCTTTGCAGGATAGAAGATAATGACGTAGGCATGGGTGTCCCCAACTCAATGGGTACGGAGAAATTGCTTGATGGTACAGATATTCATTATGCAGAGGCTAGCAAAGAGCGACACCCTCACCACATTGATAAAGAAGAGCCAGGACACATGTCTCAGGGTTCACAATCTCAAACTTTGAATGAGATCTCTTTGTCCAATTCCGAATCAGCGGGTATGGGGAAACTTCTGGATGGTACATCTATTCATTCTGCGGGGGCTAACAAAGAGAAATATCCTCACCACATTGATAAAGAAGAGCCAGGATGCATGCCTCATGATTCACAATCTCAAACTTTGAATGAGATCTCTTTACCACTTCATGAAAAAAATATAACTCATGAAATTGCAGATCAGCAGCAGCGTTCTGCTGTAGTCGTGCAACAGATGGTACCTGAAAATTCGTATGTTCAACACAATCCCAGTTTGAGAGGGGATGCTGCTGCTGTTGCTTTCCCCTGCAAGGATTATAATGCTATCAGAAATAGTGCTAGGTCACACAATGAGGTAAACTTCTCCGCAAATGTTCTGCCAATGGTTTCTGTGCCTGGACAAAGCTTCAATCAGAATGGCCACAATTTTGGTGCTCAACCTCTTTCAAGCTTTAATATAATTGGACACAGTCAACAGATACTCCCTCCAAATACTCCAAGTGGACACAATTTTGACCTGAATGGGCAGGTTCCTTCAAATCAGACACTGTTTCATCAGGGAGAATTTATTAAGAGACCAGATATGGTGGATTTAAAAATGTCACAAGTAACATCTGGAACACCGCTCACTCAGAATGTAGTAACCAGTGAGCAGGTCGCTCAAATAACAAACCTTTCAGCATCTCTGTCTCAGATATTTGGAAAGGGGCAGCAGCTTCCACAACTATATGCTGCTCTAAACCCTCCCAGTGCAACGGGATTGGTTCCTTCTCTTCCCATCTCTGCAGGGGTTGTGTCAGCAGTTGCTCCGGCATCCATTCAGCCTAATCCAGCCACCTGGTCCGAAAAGCAGTATGATACTATAGGTGATAGCGTAGAGTTGCATAAGCCTGACATAAATAACCACCCCCCTTCATCAAATCCCATTGAACAAAAACATGCTGCAGTTGTGGACCCACAAATACCCTCCAAAAGCTTCTCTCCGTCATCTGTTACTGGTGGCCCCACTGGTGGAAATCCATATAAGAGTGGGGGTTCAGAGGAAGAACTTCATCATGAGAGCGACAAGTTCAAGCAGCTTGAGCCAGTTGAAAATATTGAGGCCAAGGGAAACAATGATGAGGTTGAGGCGAGCAAAAAAGAACAAGAAAATGGTCATTCCCAGAACACAGATCCAGATGTTCAGGTTGATGAGGGCAACAAAAGCAAGGATGCAAAGGAGATGCGTACTTTCAAATTTGCACTTGTGGAGTTTGTTAAGGAGATTTTAAAGCCCACATGGAGGGAAGGACAAATGAGCAAAGAGGCTCACAAGACAATAGTAAAGAAGGTGGTCGATAAGGTGACTGGTGCTATCCAAGGAGCTCATATCCCTCAGACACAAGAGAAAATTGACCATTATCTGTCATATTCTAAACCCAAGCTTACCAAGCTTGTACAGGTGCGTGCGAATTCGAATTCACTCCCTGGACACATCTGATAGAACTTATTTGCACCAATGAGGCATTCTGATTATGATACTAAGTCTTGTCTTTTTTCCGTTTTCTGCAGGCATATGTGGAAAAATATCTGAAGATTTAGATGATAATGAAACCTCTAGTGTTTATCAGATCTTTATCAAACAATGATAAAACTATTAGATAATCTAATATGGAAATTTCTGTGTATAGTTATGGTTTTAGCCTCCTTTTATGTAGCGCTAAAATTTTCTATTATTTTTCCTCTTCTATTAATGTACTCTCCTGATTTGGCAAAGCATAGGAAGCTTCTTATCTTCGGTGTATACATGTGATTCAAGAGGTGACAGCCTTTGTGATTTAATGTTCTGCTTGGTGGTTATTGCTCTGAATGCTGCTAATTCTTTCAGTGTTGTCCTGGGTACATTTTTGGTATTTATAGGTTGGATATCAGGTCTGCTCAGTTTTGGTATAAACTGTGAAAATGTGACATGCAAACTCATCAGTTGCCCTACTTGTATTTTCTATTTGCATGATTATTCTTTTTGGTGAGGGTTGGACAATTCCCTTTAAGTTATGGCTTTTAATAGAGCGGAATGGTGGAATAGTAGTGTGTTGCGGATCCAAGTTGTTTGGGATAAATGCATAGATGATGATTATTTTTCTCTCAGCATTTCCTCTTTGTTATGTAGAGCTTGATGAGAATCGTTCAAATGAAACCTCGCATATAACTATCTTGTTGGTATTACCATCCTCAAAAAAAAACTATCTTGGTATCAAACAATCATATGCTATTTTGGTTAAAACTGGAGAAATCAGACTTATTGATGCAGGGAGCCCCTTGGAGTGGCTGAGGATCATTTACTGGTTTGACCCTATTGGGTATATAATGCAGTTTCTTTTTGGCTTCAGCATGCTAAGATACTGTTAATGAAACTGACTATCAGAGGCTGATCTTGTTGGGTTTATACTTGAACCAGTGTAGGATTGAGACCATTCTTTCTGGGTTGAGATTATGTTTGTTTTCAATATAACTGTTGGGGCCGGGGGCAGAAAATTATGCTTGGATTGTTCGTCGATCTCATGCTTTCTCAGTGTTAATTTAACTGATTCACTCTCATTTCAGCCAGATTTGTTTTGAAAATCTTGTAGATGGTTACTAGTAGTGGAATCATCAGTGGGTTATCAATGGTGAATACCATCTTTTGATTGTATCATAAGATTGGAATCTTGGCATCGTTGTCTGCTGATTTTGACTTGGCATATCTCTTAGGTGCTGTTTGTCCAATAGTTATTCTGAATTATTCAATATGTGCCACGCTCCGATATTGTTCTTACTTCTTACAGGACTTGTTCGGAAATGATGGCTCGGTACCAGCTACCATCCCAACAATAATTTAGAGCTGCAGCTCCTTGAGATAACTGGGGCCCTGTTGAGTTTCCTCCAGAAGAAGTTGCCCTAGTCTGGCCTGTGAATCAGCCACCATAATGGTTTCGCTGAATGCATAGCCAAAGGATACACTATAACTTGTGGAAGAGTTTTATGCAGTCAATCACAACTGCAGATTGCCCAAGTCTTTAAGGTTAAAATCTTAGGCTAATTTAATTCAATGAAGGGTGTACGGATATGCCTTTCTATGATATGTACAAAACACCTCTTCTTCACCTCACCTTAAATTTTTTCTTATTTTATAGATTGAAGAGCATCAATCATTCAAGAGGGAAAGAAAACAGGGAGGAAAGAGCCATCTTATTCAATGTTTCTTTTACATAACTATAAAATGTGCAATACATGCAACAAATAATCGTGTAGCACATGGTTTTATATTTTGTGATTATAGGGATATTGAGAGGCATATGTATATATATATATATATATATAACTTGGCGTAAAACTTTTATAATTCACTATATAAATTAAATAAACCAAACATATTACAATAAAAAAATGTTAAATAATGAGACATTTAAATACCTAATTTCGCTGCACAACTATCATTATTTTACTATGAAAACTACAAACAATTTTTAAGGTTTTTATTTTATAAAAAAATTAATTTCTAATGATAACGAGCCAAGTTGATTGTTCTCGAGTTCTCAGGTTGATAGAGATGAAGAAGAAGAATAAGATATGTGAACATTCTCTTTCAAATAATGTATACTTCTAGACAGAAAGAAGTTAGGTCACAATATATTTTCTATATCTAATCTATACTACCTAGTTACATTAGTGAAGAAGCTATCCATCCCAATACCATTTAGAGATTTTTTATTCCTCTTATACATAGATTATGCTAAGCTTTCTTCTTGGCCAGGTAAAACTCTCCTTAGTTTTAATTCCTCTTAGAGAGTCCAAAGACTGATTTCATTTTGGAAAAATTTGGATCATGATCTCAGTTCTTGAAATAAATCGTCGAGAGAGAAACAGCCCAGCCCGGACCAGCTAAGGCCTCTAAATGACTGCTCTGTGATAAAGGATAAAGGAGGTACGGGTGCAGATAATTATGTGAAGTCTCCTTCACCATCAATCTAAACTAGAAGAATCCTTCTGAGCAGACAAGTCTCCTTCACCATTAAATCGTGATTTTTTCAAATCTATAGAAACTAAAAAATAGGAGACCTTGCTCATGATATCTACTTATGAGAAACTAATGAAATTGTGATTGCATGGAAGATGTATGTGTGTGTATCTTCCTTTACTATTATAATGGGAGAGGCATACGTAGATGATTTTTCCGAAATTCCCAAACTACCCTTATATAAAAATACAACGTTGATTTAATGTTTTACTTTAATTCCCAAACTGCCCCTTGCCTTTGATTTAATGTTTCTTTAATTCCCAAACTAACCCTTGCTCATCTATCTATTTAGAATCAGAGCCAATTGCACCCACGGGTTAACATGTGTCTATTTGAACTCCTATTAACTTTGGTTAACTCCTTCCCCTCGCTCTCACGTGCCACTAGCGAGTTCAATCGCACCCCCGTGGGTTAACACGTGTCCCTTTTAACTCTTATTAACTGTTGTTAACTCCTTTCCCTCGCTCTCACGTGCATCGCACGTGCCACCCGCTAGTATTTATAAGGTGTTTACTGTGTGCATGAGTCAATTTGGTAATTAACTTTCACAAATAATATTTTACCCTTATATTAATTATCAAACTCAATTAAAGTTAAGAGTGTTTAGTCTTTTTTACAAGGGACGGGTCAATTAAATATATGAAGAAGAGTAGAGTTTGATTGTTATTGTAGTTCTTGTCTTTCCTATTTAATAAAATGTTTCTTATGAAAATATCAAATCATCATTATATTTAATAGAATTATATTTAATATATACTAGTAAAAAAAGACTAATGAATTTGTTAACATTCGTTGGCCTTTGTTACCTTTATGTATTGAATATCAAAAGTCAAACTTAACTAAATTATGGTATTTTCTTGTATTTTTTGTCTCCTCTATTTAATAAATGAATCTTAAGGAGGAGACCACGAGGTCCCCTTCCTAGCTTATTGTTGTGTCCTCGTGTCCCTTTTAACTTTTTAACTATGGTTAAGCTTAACTAATTTATTTTTTTTTAAAACTAAAAGGTTGGATGAATGAACCCTAGGAGTGAGTGAATCTTAACCATAGTTAGTGGATGTTAAAAAGGAGGGTGGGGATCAATGAGATAGCGCAATCAACTTCCTAGTTGACTTCATGATCCATTTTCCATTTCATTAATGTCCCTATGAAAATATCAAAATACCTTACATTTAATAGAATGGTTTTTTATTTTTTGGTTCGGTCATCATTTAACAACGTTAGTAGGTTAGTACCGTTAGATGTTAGCTTGGGCATTGGAGCTCTTGCAACTCGTACCCGGGGGAATGGATCCCCTCCACTAAAGGCCACACCCCTACCACTCATGGAAGAGGCGGGGGTGGTATACACTACATTGGGGTAAAAAAAACTAGTGAAAGTTAACAAGTTCACTAGTCTTAGCGAATGATAGCATTCCCACATATGAGATTAAATATACCTATATATATATATATATATATATATATATATATATGGCCGTCGGAAAGTTTCTTTGGTCGATTCTCTTCCCACGAAAATAACAGCGACGTGAAAACTTTTTTGCTTCATTCTCTCTCACTCAATAAAGGGTCAATGCATCCTCCTTAGCTATTAGAAAATTTCTGACATGACGCGCAAGGAACAGGTTGGCTAGCATCCTTGGTTTGCTCCCTATGGTTGTGCGTTCAACTCCTACTCCTTGACTTTCCTCCTGATGTCCATAGAAAAAATTTCGAGTGGGTCGGTAGAGGGAACTAGTTCTTGCCTTTTAAGGATTTGGGACACCATCCTTACCCAAAAAAAAAAAAAACATTCCAGTGTATTACCCAAGGGGATTGAAAACATGGGGATTTGGCCCTACCAAAGGGACCAAAGGGACCAAAGAAGATACAAATTGTTAGTACATTTGAACACTATCCCTCTGACTGTGGAATGACCGGGCTGTTGTATTTGTTTGCTTGCTAAGTTGGGGGTGCCACTGGGTGTCAAAACTACAACTTAGGATCAATTCAAAATAATAATAATAATAATAATAATAAATAAATAAAATATAAAATCAGCATTGAGCAAATTTGTGTGAATTGGAGTTCAACTGGGAAAAATTCAAGTTGACTTCTACCAGTTGATTCAAATAATTAACCCCCAATATTTGGGATCAGCATTACGATCTATTTTTCCATTATACTCTATTAAAAAGCTATTATTTTGATCAAATTATGTGCCAGCAAATCTTTACACATTATCTCTATCCATTTCTTTTCGGCCCTCTCTATCTTTAGGGTTTTCAGCCTTCGCCAATTCACTCATTCTCACTAAAACCATCATTAGTCTTCATTGAACATATCTAAACTATGTCAATCGACTCTCATTTACTTTTTTCACCATGAAGCTATTCTCGGATTCTCTCAAATGTACTCATGAAATGATCATATAGTTCACATTATTTCCCTCATCTATCTCATCATTTTTCATTTTGACTACACCAATTCTATGAATTGTTTTTTGGTCGCCCGGATAGTTAATTTTCGTTGTCTTATAAAATTTTCTTTCTTAGTTTGATTGGAATGCATCAAGACAAATAACATTTTAAAGGGATATTTAGTCCAAATTCAACTTAAGCCACAATCACTTTAATATAAGAATACTTGAATATCTTTGTTTGAACCCTTTTCCTGAAGTTTATATTAGAAAATTTCTTGCAGATCCTTGGGGACTCTGTCAGGTCTCGAAATCATATCCACAAATTTATTTATTTAAAGGCCAAAAGAAAATTAGACATGAAAAGGATCACTTTTAAACCATACAGCTTTTAGCTTTCCTAACAAGTGAACTTGCAAGAATTTCAAAATAAATGAATTTTGTTATAGATATTTTCTTTGCATTAAAACTTAATACATTTCAAGCTAGAATATGATATGATACAGACAAGGTGGTGGTGTTGATATCCATTGTCTGGTGTTCCAGAATATCACAAAAATTCACCAAATAATCTGTGCTTGGTTCTCCTTTCTTTGGGTATGCCTCAAATTATCTGATCAAAATCCTGCATGCGATGCTTACAATCGTTCATGCATAAAGTTTTCACGCATTCTAATGGGATTGTGGAGTCACTTTCCATGTCTTATTGGTCTGATACCCATCTTCCCAGGCAGCTGAAGTCCATTTACGATTGCTTGTGGCTCACATATTGCTGGTTACTTTCTCCAAGTGCTTTGCAATGAATCTCCCTGAATTACTGCATATCAGCCCCTGTATATCAGCAAATTTAGCTTTCAGTGGGGAGGCTCTGTCCACATTGAGCTTTGCCATGTTCTATGTGGTAGTTGTCGAGGGTTCTTGGAGATAGTTAGGAGTCCCAGGTAAGCCTGACTCCTTAGCTTAGACATATTCTGTTGCACTTGGGGTTTCAAGTTCTCAAAATCAACTTGATGCAATTTGTCTCTGCAATAACGCCTAGTTTTTAGATCAATGTATCACAAAAAGAAGAAATAGCAGCAAATGGCACTACCCTAACACTTGATACATCTCAGGAAAGATCCAAGAAGGAGGTTAGGAATCTACACGTTTTTAAGTAGAGTTGATTTTTGTTGTTGTAATTAAGCTTTAAAAATCATAAGCCATGTAACTTTATTAGTATTTAAATCTTTATTAAACAAGGTTAAGTGATTTAAAATAAATAAATTAACTTACATTATTTAAAATAAAAGAATAGAGCATAAGGGGAAAAAAGGCTTAAAAAGGACACGAGAAGAAAGAACTCACTAATACAATGTTGTGATCAAGATTTGATAATCCTTAATGTTCCTTAAATAGACAAATAAAATAAATTGGCACAATACAATCTGAAACTCGCAAACCAAACACCACCCATGGAATTGGTTTTAATAGGATGAATCCGTTCAAAACTAGCAAATTGCTATTAGATATTGACCTTAGTGGGATGTTTATGTTTTGATTCTCTCATGCGATTTAATGATACGTGATCATCTAGATTGATGGCATACATAAGTTGTGACTTGTGAGAGCTTTAGTCTCAACCATCAAATTCTAGAGATATATGTAATAAATGGGGACAATGTAGAGGGAATATTAGTTTGTTCATCAAGTGAATTTTGGACCTGTTGTTGATAGATAGTTTGGTCACAGAAGCCATTAAGTTGAACCCATTTACCTTGAAGTTGCTCTTGAAATGGGGAACCTAGAGTTTGTAATTGAGTGGTAGAACCACAATATATACACACATAAGTGTTAATGGTTTAAATAGCCTTTTGGAGATTTAGTATTTCTTTAATCTTGTTTCCTATCATATAGAGCAAAATCCAATGTGGACTAGGGTTACAATCTTTGTTCTTGATTTCTGTAAGATTGTGATCGTACAACTCCGAAGTTTCTTCAACACTTGAGTAACCAAATCAACAAAGAATAGATACAAGAATTAATTTATATTATTTCACGGGATGTTGTTTAAGATTCATTGAATGTGGCATGACATCTGGTGTTGGCTATGTTGAAATTTCAACAATTGGTATAGAACTCACATGATCAATAGATCCTAAGCAGAAAAGTGCATTTTTAGTTTTTTTTTTTACTATTGTTATCTGATTTTATTATGTATAAGCATTGATTAATATTTTAATGTTTTGAATTTTGGAGGCAAAAGCTAAATAAAGATCTTGTGAACATTGGATGAGATTTTATTTACTTTTTTTTTGTTGCTAAGACCACTTCTACATCTCCTAGGGGTTATTTCCTTGCATTTATTTTCCAAGAATTTTTTGCATCTTGTCATTTTGAAAGAAAAGAAGGAAGCTAGCTAGACATGGAGGAGAGATTAGTTTAGTTTCTATTATTTGTCGCAACCAATCAGAGTATGCAGATCTATAAATAGGCTATAAGAGGTCTAAACTCTAAAGGGTATTTGTAGCACTGGTGGGATTGAAAATAGACTTAGATATTCAGGACTGAAACTAGGGTTAAACGAGTTTAACTATGATTTCTGTTTTGTCATATTAAGTATTAACAGATATGTAGGTTTCAGGCTTCAGTTTCAATTGAATGGCAGGCATGTCTTCCAACGATCCTTTATTCTGTAGGACCAACCTAATTCATTTGATTTGAACCAAAAATCCAGATGCAATATCTAGTCTAACATCTATGGAATCAAAGAGAAAGTAATGCATCCATTATAAAGATCACAAGACTTAACATAAAAAAAATATATATATATTCTACATGGAATCAAACGGACGTATGATGAAACCCTAACATGCAGTCAATTAACCTTCGGTTCGAGATGGAAGAAATCTCATTACATATGACATTTTCATTCTTATTTATTTATTTTTATTTTCTTTGTTAGACATGAGAATCGCTTTGGAATATTTCTTTTGCTTATTTTCAGGTTGACTTAGTAGGAGAAAATGCAATATTGTAATAAATTTTAAAAGCTCAGGACAGTCTGAGATCACAAGGGATGTTTGGATGTAGGATTAGTTTTATAACCCCAACATGATAGGGTCCGCCTAACCCCAGCTTTCCTCACCACCCTCCAAATATATAAATGAACAAGGATATAAGCAGAAGAAAGTTTGAAAGGAAGGATGAGTTCTGTGATGAGCACAAAACAGTGGCCTAATTCTTCTTCCAACTGATATTTTCAACGAGTTGGAGAGAACAGGATACACATGTTATCTGAAATAACAAAGATTTTGATACCTAATTAACAGTTTTAGAACTCATCATATATTTGTCCAGAAATTTCCCTTAGAACTTTGAAATAGGTAACGGCACTCCACTAAGCTTTTGACAGAGGCAAACTAATAGCAGGCTAATCACTGTCGATCAAGAGAATCAATCAACAATGAAAGGGAAGGAACCAGCAATTTGAGATGAATAGAATAGTAACTGACGGGGGGCAACAGATTACAAAATTCCAAACTTGTACAAATGCACAGCATGAGAAAGAAAGCAAGAAGGTTGGCATGATTATGACCTGAAAGCAAAGAAACAATATACCGTTAACCAAACCAAACCAGTAAGACTATGTAGTATTAAATAAGATTAAAATCCTGAAACGATTATGGTCAGAAAATGCATAAGAAGAAAAAACAAAATCATGAGTGGGATGGAAAATTTACCATATAATTTCGCTTAGGATGCATATAAAAAAAAAAATCAGACTATGCTCTCATTTCGCATCTTGCCCTGTAATATCTCATCATGTATCCATGCAAAATGGTGCAAAACCACTTCCTTGCACTTGCAAGAATCCATTACCCATGAGTGCTTCTCTCAGTAAATATTTAATGTTCTGTCTCCAACTTTTCCTGTCTACCAATCACCAACTATAGCCATGGTACATCAGAGAAGACCACCTTTACTTTCAACATTTTTTGTACTACTTGTGTTGCTGTTTTCTGGTATGTATTGTAATTTTCTATAAAAGTAGATACAACAAATGGAAGAGTTCACTACTACATTTTATTAAAAATAGTTTCATTGAAAATACTTTTAACCTAATATTATATTATACAGAGGTTTCATAGGTGATCCTATTCCCCTACTCCAACGAAACCTGATTGTGCTGCCACTCATTAAACCAAAGTTATGCCTCATATAAATAGCAGTTTTCATGGGCAAAACCTTCACTCAAAATCATTGTCCTAATTATTCCATCTGAAGTCCAATATATCAGTTTTCATGGGCAAAACCTTCACTCAAAATTTTTGTCCTAATTATTCCATCAGTCCAATATATCATCTTAGTCCATGGATGCGAAAAGTCCCCTTGGTAGAATTTACAGACTCTGCCTTTGATAGTAATCCAGCTACACCCAGGGGTTTTGGCCAAACCCAATACTCTCATCTTTGATCTAATTCTTAAAACTCCACCCCGTCTACCATCAGTCTCATATTGCTGGTTGTTTTCTCCAAATGCTTTGCAACTAATCTCCCTGAATTACTGCGTATCAGCCCCCATATATCTGCAAATTTAGCTTTCAGTGGGGAGGCTACGTCCACATTGAGCTTTGTCATGTTCTATGTGGTAGTTATCAAGGGTTCTTGGAGATAGTTAGGAGTCCCAGATACGCTGACTCATTAGCTTACACATATTCTGTTGCACATGGTGTTTCCAGCTCTCAAAATCAACTTGATGCAATTTGTCTCTGCAATATGCCTAGTTTTTAGATCAATGTATCACAAAAAGAAGAAAATAGCAGCAAATGGCATTACCCTAACACTTGATCCATCTAAGGAAAGACCCAAGAAGGAGGTTAGGAAATCTACACATTTTTAAGTAGAGTTGATTTTGTTGTTGTAATTAAGTTTTAATGATCATAATTAAGCTTTAATGATCATTAGCCATGTAACTTTATGAGTATTTAAATATTTTATTAAACAAGGTTAAGTGATTTAAAATAAATAATGTAAATTACTTTATTTAAAATAAAAGAATAGAGCAAAAGGGGAAAAAAGGCTTAAAAAGGACACAAGAAGAAAGAACTCACTAATACAATGTTGTGATCAAGATTTGATAATCTTTAATGTTCATTAAATGGACAAATAAAATAAACTGGTGCAATACAATCCGAAACTCACAAACCAAACACCACTCATGGAATTGGTTTTAATAGGAGGAATCCGTTCAAAAATAGCAAATTGCTAATAGATATTGGCCTTAGTGGGATGTTTATGTTTCTCTCATGTGATTTCATAATACGTGGATCATCTAGATTGACGGCATACATTAGCTTTAGTCTCAACTGTCGGATTCTCGAGATATATGTAATAAATGGGGACAATGTAGAGGGAAGATTAGTTTGTTCATCAAGTGAGTTTTGGACCTTTTGTTGATAGATAGCTTGGTCACAGAAGCCATTAAGTTGGTGAACCCATTTACCTTGAAGTTGCTCTTGAAATGGGGAACCTAGAGTTTGTAATTGAGAGTGTTCGAACCACAATATATACAGACATAAAGGGTTAATGGTTTAAACAGCCTTTTGGAGATTTAGGATTTCTCTACTCTTGTTTCCTATCCAATGTGGGCTAGGGTTACAATCTGTGTTTGTTCTTGATTTCTGTAAAATTGTGATCATACAACTATGAAGTTTCTTCAACACTTGAGTAACCAAATCGACAAAGAATAAATACAAGAATTATTTTGGATTATTTTGCTAGATATTGTTTAAGATTAATTGAATGCGGCATGAGAAAAGTGCATTATTTGTATTATTTTTTTTAGTATTGTTATCTGATTTTAATATGTATGAACCATAGTTGCCGGGAAGCTATGTCCAAGGTGGGAAGCTCGCTTCCCAAGAAGCTCGTTTCCCAGACTCGCTTCCGCTCACTTCCATCAAGTCCCATTTAGGGGTCAAAGGGGGCTATATATCTAGGAAGTAATGGGATAGACCTGAGTCTAAAGCTTACAACCTAGATCCTAAGCAAGTATCATTAGATTGAAACCTAAGGCTGTATGACACCTATTTTTCCAAAATATTTCATGGAAGATAAAATTTAAAGCATGATTGGTCATCCTAATATAATGGGAATGAGCCTTGCTTCTCGGTTTGGTAACTATTGTATGAACATATATTGGTTAATATTCAATTTTTAATATTTGGGGTGGGGGAGATAAATAAAGATCTTGTGCACATTGGATGCGATTTGAACCAAAAATCCACATGCAATATCAAGTCTGACATCTATGGAACCAAAGAGAAAGCAATGCATTCATTATAAAGATTACAAGACTTAACTTATGAGTTAGTAACAGAACAAAGTTTGTGTTCTACATGGAATCAAATGGACGGATGGTGAAACCCTAACATGCAACCAATTAGCCTTGGGTTCGAGATGGAAGAAATCTCATAACATGACTTTTTCTTTTTTATTTATTTATTTATTTTTATTTTCTTTGTTAAGCATGAGAATCGCTTCAGAATGTTTCTTTTTCTTATTTTCAAGTTGACTTGGGAGAGAATGTATATATTGTAATAAATTTTAGAGCAATACTTTTAGCTCAAGACAGTCTGAGATCACAAGGGATGTTTGGATGTAGGAATAGTTTTATAACCCCAAGATGGTAGGGGTCTGCCTAACCCCAGCTTTCCTCACCACCCTCCAAATATTTAAATGAACAAGGTTATAAGCAGAAGAAAGATTGAAAGGAAGGCTTTCTGTGATGAGCACAAAACAGTGGCCTAATTCTTCTCCCTACTGATATTTTCAAGGAGTTGGAGAGAACAGGATGCACATGTTATCTGAATTAACAAAGAGTATGATACCTAATTAACATTTTAAGAACTCATCATATATTTGTCCAGAAATTTCCCTTAGAACTTTGAAATAGGTGATGGCACTCCACTAAGCTTTTGACAGAAGCAAACTAATAGCAGGCTAATCACTGTCGATCAAGAGAATCAATCAACAATGAAACGGAACGAATAAGCAATTTGAGATGAAAAGAATAGTAACTGGGAGGGGGCAACAGATTACAAGTTTCCAAACTTGTACAAATGCAAGAAGGTTAGCATGATATGACCTGAAAGCAAAGAAACAATATACCGTTAACCAAACCAACCAGTTAGACTATGTAGTATTAAAATCCTGAAACAATTATAGTCAGAAAATGCACAAGAAGAAAATCAAAAACATGAGTGGGTTAGAAATGTTTACCTTATAATTTCGCTTAAGATGCACACACACAAGAAAAACCAGACTATGCTCTCATTTCACAATACATCCATACACTATGGTTCAAAACCATTTTCTGGTGCTTGTAGTTTGCAAGAATCCCTTACCCATGAGTGCTTCTCTCAGTAAATAATAAATGCTATGTCTCCAACTTTTCATGTCTACCAATCACCAACTATAGTCATTGTACATAAGCCAAGACCTCCTTTCCTTTCAATAATTTTTGTACTAATTGTAGTGTCTGCTGTTTTCTGGTATGTATTGTAATTTTCTAGAGAAGTATAGATACAATAAATAGAAGAGTTAACTATATTTTATTAAATATAGTTTCATTGAAAATATTTTGACCTACCATTAGATTATACAGAGGCTTCATAGGTGATTCTATTTCCCTACTCCAACCCCAAAGTTATGCCTCATATAAATAGCAGTTTTCATGGGCACAACCTTCACGCAAAATCATTGCCCTAATTATTCCTTCTAATGTCCAATATATCATCTTAGTCTGTGGATGCGAAAAGTCCCCATGGTAGAATTTATGGACTCTTCCTTTGATGGTAATCCAGCTACACCCAGGGGTTTTAGCCAAACCCAATTCTCTCATCTTTGATCTAATTCTTAAAACTCCATCCCTTCTACCAACAGAGTCATATATACTACACAATGCTATGTAGTTGCTCGAGTTTTCGGCTTCCAATTCAAAGAGATGATCAGCTGCAATTTCTCCAATCTCAACATTCTTGTGCATCATACAAGTACCAAGTAGAGCACCCCAAACACTTGCCGTTGGTTCTAGCTTCATATTCTTAATCAATTCTAGTGCTTCCTCCAGATACCCAAAACGGCCTAAGAGGTCCACCATACAAGCATAGTGCTCTATACAGGGTTCAATCCCATAATCTGAACTTATCGAGTTAAAAATCCTCCAACCTTGATCTATAAGACCCGAGTGGCTACAACTAGCCAAAATTGCAGTGAGTGTGACACAATTAGGTTTAAACCCACAAATCTTCATGTTCTCAAATAGAATCAAAGACTCCTCACCTTTCCCATGAAGCCCATAGCAAGATATCATCGTGGTCCAGGTCACCAGATTTAAGTCACCCATGTTACCAAAAACTTTTTGTGAATCGTCCAAACATCCACACTTTGCATACATATCAATCAATGAATTCCCAATTGCGATATCTCTATTAAAGAAAAGATTCTTAACTACTTGCCCATGAATCTCTTTCCCTTTCACCGAGTCTCCTTCCCTCCCACAGCAGTTTAAAATGCTTGGAATCGTCCTCGAATCCATTTTCACTCCTTCCGATAGCATGTTCCTAAAATAACCCAATGCTTCTACATAAAATCCAGCCTTCCCAAACCCTGAAATCATTGAATTCCAGGCAACAACATCTCTACTCGGCATATTCACAAACAAGCGCTGTGCATCAGTTAGATTATCACATTTCACATAGAAATCCAAAACTGAACTCCCAACAATCACATCATCATCAAACCCAAGTCTAATCACCGAACTGTGAAGATTCTTTCCGAGACGAGAATCTCCAACTCCTGAACACGCCTTAAAGACGACCGGAAATGTGAAGTGATCAGGTTGAAGACCCACATTCAAAAACCCATTAAAAACACTAAGAGCTTGATAATAGAGAGAATTCTGGACGTACGAAGAGATCAAAATGTTCCACGAATGCATATTTCTTTCAACCATTTCGTCGAAGACACGGCGACCATCTTCGAGAAGGCCACATTTTGAGTACACTAACAAGAGATCCGTTTGAAGAGTGACGTTGGGGAGGAAGCCATGGACCAGGATTTGGGCGTGGGTTTGCTTAGCTTGGTAGATTGCAGAGAGAGGAACACAGTTTCTAAGAAGGGAAGACAATAAAAAGACATTTACCTGTAACATTTCCAAAAAATTTAAATACAACGGTCTGGAAAGGAGATGGCGGGAAGAAATGGGGCAGAATGGCCATGCAGCTGCAGGTTCCAACTACAACTAGGAGTGCAACTTGGGCTGGGTAAGGGCCGAACCAAGCCCAAGTGTCCAACCCTACAGTCTGTCCATGGCCCAAACAAAGCCCAACCGTATTGGCTCGTTTATCAACCCTGGGCTCAACTTGGGTCCTGTCGGATTGGTTATCAAGAATCCAATATGGATATCTAATCAAGGGAAAAAAAAAATCATTATGGATAAATAAATTTCCTTTTGTTATTTCTTTGAGAGCCTCTTTTTTTTTTGGATTAATTGGAGGCCACATGGACCTATGGTAGCCCTCCCCCTCCCATAGACTCCCCAACCCTGATGTAGATGGGATTCGATCCCGGGTCCCATGCCAAGAGACTTTACCAACTAACTGGCACCTACTTTTTTTTGTTAAACTCAATCATACCACAAGGCAATGACCGAAGGCAAATATAAGGAAATACTCACGCCACCATGCAAACTCACACACACACACATGCAGCCCTTGTAAGCTTCACCCTAGAGCTCCTCAAAATAGGTACCCACCGTTTGAGGCACCAAGGAACTTATAAGGGACAGCATGCTCGGGTAACTAGCCGATGTGGGACTAAACACTCACCCTAAGGCTTTCTGTTTTTTTGGTAAACTCAATCATACCACAAGGCAATGACTGAAGGCAAATACAAGGAAATGCTCACACCATCCATGCAAACCCACACACACACAGCACACACAACTGGCACCTACTTGAAAGCTACTCTTTGAAGAGACAAAACTATTTACATGTTATATTCAGATTATAACACAAATGGTTGGGCTGAGGTGCCGTTGGCTCAGGTTGCCAGAGGCTCAAACCAAGCCCACAAACCCTTTATCAGATCGAGTTAAGATTTTTTAACCCCAAACATAACCCGGTCGGGTCAGGCTTCCGAGGCTCAACCCAAGCCCACAAACCCTATATCAGGTCCAATTGAAAATTTTCAATCCAAACCTAACCCGAAATTTGAAAAGTTCAGCCCAAGCCTTCCAATTTTGATCGGGTTGGATTGGACTGAACACACCCAAATTGCAGCCCTAGTTCCAATGTAAACATAGTAACCATGGCATTTGAAGCAGTGTTTTGAAACCGGACCGGCCAGTTGAACAGGGTAAAACCGGGAACCGGCCACCCAACCGGTCCCCAAAACCACCAACACCAGCCAATTTTTAAAACTGGCGTTACCGAAAGAACCGACTGGTTCAACTGGAGAACCGGCCATATAATCGGAAGAAAAGACTAAGAACCGGCCAAAATATATATATATTGTTAATTATAAAATGCCACGGTCAAACTGGGACCGACCACCCAGCTGGTTGGACCGCCGGTCCGTTCTGAAAAATTGGTTTGAAATATTTGATTACAGTAAACAGTGCAAAACATAATAGCAATGCAGGCTAGTACCTCCACAAAGCCACAAATCCTATAGACCACTCAAAAGGTCGGTCATACTCCAAACTGATACTAAGTCTCTTATAACAAAATCCAACTCTTGATTGCCTGAGCACGACTAAAACTCTTGGAGGTATATAGATCGGATGGCTACACTCATTTGAGAGGTGACCTTTTAGAATGGATCTCTATTTTGCACCCCATCATATATGGATGCCACCACTCCCTTGTATGCTCTATTTTGTTACTCTTGGATCCTATTTGGTGACAAGTGCAAACCATCCTCAGTTTGTTTGGTTGGAAAAGAAAATTCTCATTTATGTTTTTCAAGAAACCCTCAGTATCCAGACAAGATTCAAATCAGCCTCAGGCCTCAACTCAACCCTTTGGGCCCATAATAGTAATCCAAGAAATAAGTTTAGCAACAACAAATGGGGGCACTAATGGGCCAGGCTTGGGCGTGCATTTTTTTTCTATGTTTAATAGGCCCAACTGAGTCCGCCTGCTTTGAAAAGGTTTGTGCATACCTCAACATTAAGAAACTCAAACCCGAGTCCTCCATGAGAGAACACTTCCAACCACTAAAACACCATGCATTTAACAAGAGGCTTCGGATTACCTCTGGTAGACCTCATTGGGCACCTGAGGTCCTACCTCGGGCATCCACCAGAGGTAATCCGAAGCCTTAACAAGAGTGGTTGTGCAGAGCATATTCATGCTGATTGGGAACCTAATTACTAAGTGGTAAATTTTGGATCCCCAATAGAATATATCAAGGATTAGAAGTCCACCACTATTATCAATCAGCTTGATTTTCAGCTATGACCTTTTGTGCAGTGCGATGCCCATTTCAATAGTGAAAGAAATAAAATAACCTTAAACTATGGATTAACACCAAAAAATTACAAAGGCAAGCATTACAGTTAAGGGTTATCGATTGCCATGGGAGTAATGCGTCTCTTGGCAGACTTGCTGGCGGAGCCTAGTGATTCTTTTTTCTCTTCATTCACTTCTATTTCTGTTTTTCTGCCAACTGCGGCCACCAAACCAACAGTAATAGGTACCGTTGTCACTACAACCTCTGGCTTATGAGCGACCGGGATCCTATTTTCTTCACCTGTGACTTTCTTAGCTTCAGGAGCAGATTGAAGCACAATCTTGTTCAAGGATTCTGAAACATAGACCAATGTAAAGACAGGCATCAGATATTGGAAGGCAGATGATACGTCGTCTGTCTCAGACACCAATATAAGTTATCCGATAGGTATATTAGAAGTAGATTATCCATACAACACAAGTTATGTAGACAACCAAACCTGATATGATAGGTGATCCCAGTTCATCATTTTCAAATTCTACAACAGTACAATAGCCATCTTGAGAGGATAATGCTAAATATTTGGCATCAGGTGACCTTCAACAACAAACAGAGGTAGCCAACCAAAATGAGAGGAAAAAAACTGGAGTTTGAGATCATTAAAAAAAAAAGTACGAGGAAAATTCACTGAGCCAGAGCCACATATTACCATGCAATGTCTGTTATAGCTGCATAGTGAAGACCAGCTAAGATTACAATTGGAGGAACACTTTCTGTGTCATAGATGTATAGAGAATTCAAAGTGGCCACCGCAAAAACCAATCGATATGGGAGCCTGAAGAACCCATCTGTTCAAGTCACCACAGATAGTTTAGTCTCCTACTATAAAATTGCCAAGCCATTATACGTGCCAAAATAATAAATGGTAGACAGCACCTCATATACCTGACTTTGATCCCCGGAGGCTAAAAACCACCGGACAAAAGCGTACTGCCACGATGGGCTTGTTGGCACCAGGGAGGTGTAAGGCAGGCCTGCATGCTGTGAAGACTTAGAATGCATGACAGTATAAACCCTGTTCCGAGAACTATTTCTATTTCTTTTTTTAATTCCCAAACAAAGAAAGGATGTATTATATCTGATTTTTATTCCTTAATAAGATTGTAGGCCAGTATTGCTAGATAGGTCTCCTGGCCGAATGTCAGACTACATCTGCATGTAACACCAGAGGACATGCCAGCTGAAAGTTAAATTTTTCAAGAAGCATAAATAACCAGAATACTTGTACAGTTCTCAACGTCTTTGCCAAAACGGGAAATTCAGCTGGGAGAATTACTTTATGTGCATTGTGAATACAAGATGTTCAACATCTCTGCACCAACATAATTAATGCTTTAAGGACAAGGCACCACTACCTAGGGAATTCAGAAAACAATTATGGGAATTCAGTACTCAGGAAAAATATAGGGGTAGATCTCTTGCCTAGAAAAATCCTTCCTTGAAAATATATATGCGGTATTTACTGCATCTGTCGCAGGGGAGAATTTGTAAGAACCTGATATGGGGAAAATGGTATCCGTAAGCAAGGAAAATGTTAATAAGAACACACACAAATGCAATCATTTTGTAGCTGTTAATAGAGGAACCTCTGAGGGAAGAAGTAAAACATAAGATTATGCAGTGTTAGAGGTTCCCAGAAAGATGTGATGCAGTAAAATGTATATTCAAGTGATTGTGCAATGGAAATGTTAACAAGAAGACACAGATGCAATCAGTTTGTAGCTGTTCATAGAGGAACCTTTGAGAGAAGTGAAACGTAAGATTATGAAGTGTTACAGGTTCCCAGAAAGATGTGATGCAGTAAAATGCATAGTCAAGTGATTGTGTTTTGGGGCTTGGTGTTACTCCCAAAAATAAACAAACAAAAAGGTAATAATCAAGTAAGAGAAGTTGGAAACTTTTCGAAAACTAGCAGAATCAGCTCCAAAATTGGCCAAAGGAGGACTCCGATTGTCCAAAAAACAGGCTGATAACTTCTCTGACTCACTGCCATATACGAATCATGCAGCCAGGTGTTACACCCATAGTTACCAAGTTAAGTTTGGGAATTATTTGTCTAGGGAAAATTTTGGAAAAATTCAGCGAAATTTGGAAATTTTGAAAATAAATTGGAAAAAATGTCGGGCAAGATTTGAAAAAATATATAATATAATTACTAATTATAAAAATTATAAATAAATAGATTTCATATATTAGATATTTATTCAGAACTCTTTCAAAAAATCATGAATAATTCATGTATAATTCACAAAATTCGTAACTTTTTGAAAAAAGGTGTGCTTTTTCCAAAAGTCGGGAATTAATTGTTCAACGAAAAATTGGGTATTA
This sequence comes from Tetracentron sinense, assembly GCA_015143295.1. NCBI lineage: Eukaryota > Viridiplantae > Streptophyta > Magnoliopsida > Trochodendrales > Trochodendraceae > Tetracentron > Tetracentron sinense. Next base: position 16,785,609 of record CM026555.1, on the reverse strand, counting down.
TTTGGGACTTTTTGGAAAAAAAATCGGAGAACTTTGTTACTATGGTTACCGAAGATATGAAAATTTACCGCATTTTAGAATCGAGAAGAATATCTTCAAAAGGGAATAACGCAAAACAACCAAAAGACAAAGTCACCACCTATTAAATTAGGAGAAAATAGGATCCCACAAGTCAATGGATAAGGCATGGTCAAAAGTGAGATTAAGGGTAAGAGATTCACTTAGGCTAAGGGAAGGTGACAAGGTGTTAGGTACCCCGAAACCTCCATCCCAAGATGATTACTTATTCTTTAAATCTAAACCAAATCGAAGGAAAGCAAGAAGGAAGTATTACATTTTATGTTTCATGGACATCCATGATTGCAGGTTAAATAATTACTATGTTAATCTATGCTATACTAATAACTAACATATGCTCACAATTACTGTGCTATAATGCTAAACAAGAGATATACATACAACCCAAAAAAAAAACCTAAGTCAGACTGAACCCATGAAGGCTGCCTACATACCCAAATGAAGGGATCAAGCCAAACATAGTTCAAGCAAGCAAATGTTGATGATTTTGTGGTTTTTTAGATGTTCATGGTATTTTAGACTAACTTAGCAGTTTAGGCTCATGTAAGTTTGGAGCATGAGGATTATGCAAGCTTAACTATGGTTAAAATCTAACCTAGTAGACAGGGGGTCCAGCAAACTCCTGATCAAGTGGGAGCCCAAGGGGAGTGACCCAAAGTGGGTTAGGGAAGTGGAGGCAGTGCTGTTTTCAGCACTGAATGTGTTGTCTACACATTATCTACCGCTATCTTATTCTATAACCAAATTATGTTCTGTCGGTAGCATATGTGCAAACACAAAAGAAATGTTATCTTCCCTGGGTTGGAATCAAATGGGGCCAAACAAACCTTAGCTGAACTCTAGAGGGTCTGAGGGTGCGGAGGTGCTCAGGGTGTTTCCTGAACCTTTGAGTAGGAGAGACTTCCTCCTACTCCATGTTTAGTCCCACATGGAGTAGGAGAGACTTCCTTCCCCTCACCCGTCTCCTACAAATACCCCTTACCTCCACCATTTCCTCCCAACTTACAACCTCCAACTTTTGGAAGCCTTAGAACCCAGGGGACCCTCTCCTAAGTTGATAGCCTTAAAGTCTCATCTCTTACTAACATTAAACACTTGAAGCCATGGACATCCCCTTCATTATTCAAAATATCGGTATCGGTAAGTCCAAAAATAGGATACGTATCGGCGTATCGGTTGGAAACGGCGAAAAAAAACAGGATACGCAAAAAAAAGCTTGGATACGCAGGAAAAAACTTAGATACCTTATATAAAACCTCTTTTAATGCAAATATAAGTTAAAAACAAACTAAATAATGGTCTCTAACTACATTTAAAACCATACAAATGAGACTGAGAGTTTAAAATTTTATAAGCTAAAAAAGGAGTGCGCTGATAAATATGTATGAAAACACAAACCATAGTTAGGAAATACAATCTAGTTATTAAAACCTTACATTTAATAAAATACACAAGAAAGTACTCACTTGCATCCACAAATCAAATTACATACATGATAGAAGCTTAATATCACATTGACCTTCGTGCCAACTCATACTCTATGGGATTAGGAATTGAGTAAAGTGATACATTATAGGTGCTCCAGACATAAAGACATGATGACACCATTGTGGCCAACTCATCTACTCATTTTGGATTGATTACAACCTATTTTCATAAATTTAAAGAAGTAAAATGAAAACATTAAAAGTTTTTGCATATCTTCAAAAAATTTTGGGCAAAGAATTCAAATCCAAAACCAAATTCCAAGATCTTTGTTTTTTGACAATGGAGTTATTATTTTATGCTTAAAATTTGATTATGAAAGAAATTTGGGAGAGAGACTACAGGTTTGGAGGTGTTTTGAAACACCTCAAAATAAAAAAGACTCGGTTTTAAGGTTTGTATCGGTCTGTATCAGTTTGTATCAGCCCGTATCGGTTCAATACATGAACAATATCAGTCGGTACCCAAATTTTTTAAATATTGTCCAAGCTATCTGTATCGGTCCGCATCAACTCGTATCGGGACCGATATGCTCACGATACGCTGGATTTTTTAAATTTCAGTGTTCCAACGTGCCGATTAGTACCAAAACCGATACGTATCGGCCGATACTTACTGATATTTTATACCATAATCCCACTTCCCTCCACTATAGTCCCTTAGCTTAGGATTCCATCATATTAGGCACCTGTTGAGCTTTGGGTTCTTTGGAGTTACTTGGCATGTTGGGGAGAAACCATTGGCTTTGAAATGTGTCTCTTGAACTCAAGCCTTCGCTAGCTCAAAGAACATCTCCCCTTCTTTCCAAATTCTTTTCCTCTGAATCTTGGAAGGAAAAGAAAGGAAGGGCTTCCTTCAAGGTAAATCTCTTATATGTTCTTTCTTTTACCTTATTTATTTTATTTATCTTGCATTTATTTTTTCTTTATTGCACTCCCAAGTAGTTTGTGGTAGTAATGAGTGTCCTTCCTCTCCTTCAAGGGTGAGAGTTCCTCCATTTATATACCTTTAAAGGATAGGAAGGAATTCTCTAAGCTATTGATTTTCCTAATACTTCTAACTAACTCATCACTTACTTTCTAGCTAACTCATCACTTACTTTCTAGTTCTTCACTCCGGATCTTTGTCTAATCTCATGAATTTTTACGTCTTAAAGAAACCTGATTTTATCTAAACATTGGGTTACTCTCAAATAGGTATTGAACTATATTTTTTCTATAAAATCCAGGATTCTACACTGAAATTCCATGAGGAAGTAAAATATGAATTGTGAGATTTTTTTTTTGAATACTTTTTCCAATAGCTCATGTTTTACCGAAATAGTTTTCTGAAAATCTAAACCAACCTAAATTCTCTAAAATTTTGTAAAAATCATGGAAGCATTCTGTCACGCCCCAAAATCCCATCTTGATCATAATGAGACTTTGGACCCGTGACACCACATATCAAATCCTTATCCTTAAAACATATATGGCATGCTAAATATGAACCTTAAAATTTCCTTATCATTAAATATAACCTCAAACATTAATAATAATTCCAATCAATATGAATTCAAACATGTTTGACCAATCATAAATACCAAAGTGAACCTGATCATTCAACATGATCAATGACTGGAAATATATTTTGACCAATCATAAATACCAAAGTGAACTTGATCATTCAACATGATCAATGACTAAAAATAAATCTAAACAGTAAATCTGAAATTGTCTTATTACATCCTTTAAAACAAACTGAAAGAACCAACTAATAATCTAAACTCAATAATATGGATAGTAATACAGATTGATCTCCTCTTCCTGGAAATCACCTTCCTGCTCTTTTGGGTACTCCTCATAACATATCCACATGCTCATACTTTAACATCAAGAAGATATCTTACAATTAATGTACGAAAAACATGAAAAACATACCATTATATAAAACATATAATCAGACTCTTGACATGTGGACTTGTGAGACTTATGAGATTCATGTCAATTCTTTCTAGGTTTCTTATGAGTAGCATATATGTTGCCCAAGGATTCAACCCTAGAGGGGGGTTGAATAGGATCTATGGCAATTTAAAAAATTTTCCTAATCCCTTAAGCGAAATTTCGATTATACTAATTAAAAGGGAAAGAGATTATGCAATTCTACACAAACAATGTAAAGCAATAAAGTAAAGAGTAGAGAGAGAGAATGCAAACACAAAGATGTTGTTCACGAGGTTCGACAATCCTGCCTACGTCCCCGCCTCAAGCTAACCCGCTTAGAGGATTCACCACGATTTTCACTAATCGCCGATCTTCTTCCAGGTGAAAATCAAACATTTACAATCCCCTTACGGGTTAGGATCAGACCTTTACAATCTTCTTACGAGAGAAAATCAAGCCTATACAAAGCTTCCCGCTTCAAGGACACGAATCCACCGATTCTTGATTTCACTCACTTTATAACAAAGTGGATTACAATCACAATGTGCTCCTTTACATGAGCTGGATGATCACTTTAAAGCTCTCTAAGAGTCTCTCAAAGAATGGAGTTGAATAGCTCAATTTCAAACTCTTTTTGGGTTTCTAGGTTTTCTACTCAAATGATTTATCAATGAATGATAGAATGAGAAATATAGTGATTGAATTGATAGTTCTTGTTTTAGTTCATTAATCATTCAATTTTATAGCCTTTGCAAAATTATAGTCATTGGAGAGGCATTGGGAAAGATATGACCGTTGAAAAATAGTCGTTACAGACTTTTTCTGAGTTCCGCATGATTTCGTCTACAAGATTTGAGTGGCTCTAAGAATTTGCCGACAAGAAGGAGCCAGAATTAAAAAACAATAGCTCTGCGACTGATTTTGTCGACGAGATTTCAATGCGCCTAGGATTTCGTCGACGAGATTAATGGATTTTCTCCATAATCTCATCTTAATCAGACCTAAACGATATGAATGAATTCCTTGGCCTTTTAACGCATCTTTATCATGATTTTGGTCATTCTTTATGATGTCCTAGGGCCCTAGAAAGTTATTTAATTTTAGTCTTAGGCTCCTAAGGTCAATCTAGGCTTTGAGCTTTCAATCAGCCAACTTTTGAGGACTTTTTACATAAGTCCTAAAACACTTACTAAAATATAAAACATTTAACCCTTCTAGAGAGTCTTCTATCTTGATCTTGGGTCTTCTTCTTGGATTTCATCTTTAAGCTTCTTTGACCAAGATGGCTTCTTCAATCTTCATGACTTGGCTTGGTATGATCTTTAATTTGCTTCAATAGCTTGCTTGACTTGATGTTGAATTCCCTTCATCGATGGTGTCATTTTCATGCTTTTTCATTGAATGGCTTTGCTAATTCTCTTCGTAAAATGAATTACACTTAAACTTAATAGAAACATTAGTAACACAAATGACATTACATTATTGTGTTATCATTAAAATTAAAGATGTTACCTTAGGTTAAAACCTAAAGGCTAACAATATAGTCATACCAAGTCAGTCCTTATAACCACATGTTGTCATGCTTATTATATCATTCTTGCCACCAAATGTTATCATGCTTGTTATACCAAATTTTCGTCACCACATGTTGTCATGCTCGTTATACCATTCTTGTCATCACATGTTGCCATACTTGTTACATCATTCTTACCACCACAAGTTTTCATGCTTGTTTTACTTTTTCCATATCCTTTCCATTGTTACCCGGGTCTTACAAGTCTTGTTAGTTCATGCGGACTCATGACTTGTGAACTTGTGAGGACTTATCAATTATCATGCCGTGAGACTTGTGTTTGACCATGTCATGATTAACCTTCATCTAGGTTGTCTCTTAGATTCCGATATCAAAACATCGAATCCCACCAATGTCACCCATATAACCAAGGTTAGCGAATTCAGGGCCTTGATATCATCCTCTAAGTATTCACTTATGCGAAACTTAACCATCAAATACATGATCAATTACATATGAATATCATGTGAAATCGTACCATAACTTTATCATCCATGGAGAATAATTCACAACATAAATTCAAGTTTAATAATTGACAAGATTAAATCATAAAATCAATAGAATTATCAATTCCTAGCATCAACTATAATTCATCATAAATTCATTCTTCCATATGCAATCATATCATAATTCCATAATTATTCTCATTCCTCTTATTTAAGCGTAAAACATAATATTAACAAGGTTATTCACATCCTACTTAGGTTATTCACGTCCTACTATTTAATCACAAAAATATAGAAATCATCCTTCTAACCAGAATTAAAATCATGAAATCAATAGTATAATCATAATAATTCATTCTAGATCAAAATCAGTAGCATAATCATAGCAATCCATTCTTTAGATCTTATCATTGAAATTTATCTTCAAATCATGTGATAAAATATCATAAAATGCTTGATCAAATCATATAAACATATCTAGATCTTGCAACTACTTATCTTATGACAATCATTAGCTAGGACAGTGTATAGCATATTCCTTGATCGTTTCCCTATGATCCCTTGCTTAAGAATGGGCTTGGATTTCGATCTATAAGCTTTCCCCTTCTTCTTCAATTAAAAACACTTAGAAACCCTAGGTTTTCCCCCTTTTTGAATCTCTAAAACTCTTAGAATGTTTCACTCACCCTAAAGCCACGAAATAAAGGGTATATATAGGGTTTCGAACCCTAAAATATTAAAAAAGTCGGAATCAATGTTTTTTGGAAAAAATCTCATTCTCAACTCCTGTTCTGATATTTGACCCGTAACTTTTGACTCGGTTATCAGAATTAGACGATTCAAGATGCGTTAGAAACCTTATTCGAATGGGAACAATTTATTATCTAATAGAGATGTCTCAATTTTAAGTCTTTGGGGGTCAAAACAGTCCGTCAAGTTGGATGAATGTAAGAGAGAACCCTGAAACATTTGGATTAGTACCGAGAACCCAAGGTTCTCCCTAGACTCCTTTAAGTTAGAATATAATTACATTAATCTAGTTTTAGGCAACAGGATGACCTTGTAGACCTGGAACTTTTAATTTAATAATAATAAGTTAATAACTATTATTATTATATAAGGAGGAACTCACGTTCTCACCTTTTCAAGAGTAATGATGTTACTTTAAGATCATCATTATCTTAAAGATTAACTCTCATTATATTATACCAAAATATATAAGAGAAAACCTTTTTTTTTGTTTTTATTTTCTTTCTTAATTATCCTCAAAAGAGTAGATCTCACTTATTTTTGATAAAAAATACTCTAATTAATGATTGCTTCTCAAGCAAGTTTACCAATAGTATTAAATTAGAAGCTAATTAAGATTAGATAAGATTAACATAATCTCAATTAATATAAAATTCAAATAGGAACAATCAAAGTCAAACTTTTCTTTCTCTTTCTCTCTCTAACCATAGGTCTCTAATGTTTAGGAGACACAAATTTACGAATTTGGGGGTTTTAAGTGAGTATTTATTGTAAAGTCCATGTTTTTGTATTGGCATATTCCGGTGTCAAAACAAGTGAATCTAGGTGTCTAGGAGTGGTTCTTGTGTCATTGCCGTCAAGCATCCACGACAAGTGAAGTTGAAGCGCGTTGGAGAATCGCTTGATCCATTCGAATGATCATTTCCTTTATAGGATGGTAAGTGACCTAGATACCATGTGACCATAGGTGGGATTTGACCTAGAATAATCCTAACATGATGCCTTAGGTGGTAAAAGTGTCCTAGTCTAATCATACGGACTCTAGGTGATGAGATAAGTAGTGCAAAACAAGTTAACAATGCTGAAATTTTTTCAAAAAACCAAGGTTGCTTGTTTTGCGCATATCTCCCAAACCGTAGCTTATATTTTACTCTATAAAATGTCAAATCGACCGTGTCGAAAATAGCTACAACTTTTGTGAAGGAACCGAGATCTGAAAACGAAGTTTTAAACCCGAGGTGATGAGATAAACAGTGCAAAACTTGTTTTAAAATCTGAAATTTTTTCAAAAAACCAAGGTTGCTTGTTTTGGGCATATCTCACAAACCGTAGCTCAGATTTTGCTCTATAATATGTCAAATCGACCGCGTCGAAAAAAGCTACAACTTTCGTGAAGGGACCGAGAGCTGAAAACGAAGTTTTAAATTCGGTTTTAGCCTCAGGGTCGACCCTGGGCGTTTAGGGTCGACCCTGAAGTGCCAAAAATATATATGGTGTTTTGGGACAGCAAGGTGATTTTGTTAGGGTCGACCCTAAGGGACCTTTTGGTCGACCGAAGTTGTATTTTTGGTCGACCAATGGATCCCCATGGGTCGACTCTGATATGTGAGTTTTGCTAATGCGATTCCTTTGCTTCCTTCTTTGGTTTTTAACCTATTTTAACAACTTCTAAATACCGTTTTTGATTCCCTTTATATATAGAACCCTTCCATTTCGTGGAATACAACTTAGGGAGTGTGTAGAGAGTATTTTTAAGTGTCTCCGGGGGTTATAAAACCAATGGAATATATTTTTCTCCTCTCCTTTTGTTAGTGCATTCAACCTAGAGTTTGCAAGCCCAAAGTTCCACTTTTGCTTGTTTGGACTTGTGCATTGAAGGAGTCCATCTAGGTATTGATTCTTATCAAACCATCAACCCATTCCGGATAGAACACCTTGGCCAGAGTGTTCCAGAGCCTTTGCGAAGGAGATCGATCCGAGAAGGATCATGGTAGAGTGATTTGGTCGGTGAAATCCGAAGCCGTTATTGACGGAGATCGATCGGAAGATCGTGAACTATTTTCGAGACACAAAGAGAAGTACAAGCGACTGCGGTTGATCACGGGACTTGAGAGTATGTGATGGCTTTTCGAGGCGTGGAGGACTAAGGACTGAAGGATCGAAGTGTCGAGTCCGAAGGAGTCAAGTTCGAGTCTTGTAAGTTCTTGGTTACTTTGTCTTAGTGGATTCTTATGGCTGGACTAGGTCCCGTGGTTTTTCTCGGAAGGGTTTCCACGTAAAAATCATTGTGTTATGGTTTGCTTGGTTTTCTATTTCCGCACTTAAATTTTATCATCCCTTAACTTAATAACTCAATTGTTAAACCATCAAAAATGGTAGATAGACTATTAGGGAAACCGAACCATCCCCTTGAGCTTGTGGGATTCTCAACTCAAATCTTGATTTGAGGTTCACCGAATTTAGATTTTTCATTTATAAATTTAAAACCCGAGCCTTCACGTTTTCTCGCAAGAAATCACGTGTGCCCTAACTGTGCAAAAGTCGGTCAGATTCTCCTGTTTTCCTCTTTTTGTTTTATTTTTCTTATTTTTGCATTCATGTAATATATTAAATTAACCTAGGAGATTTTTGCATACATCACATGAATGACACAATTATTGATAAATAAAAATTTGGATCTCTACACATTCTCATTAAAAGTTAAAACTTTGAATTCACTACATTAAACAGTGCTCAATTCAAAGTTCAGAGGAGGAAGTTATCAGTGTTTAAAGTTAGGTCAAAAAGATTTTTTATCAATGGTTAGGACTCTTTTTTCTTAGACTTTGCATCAATTTCTGTATCAATATAGACTCATGATAATTTCCTCCTTGAAGTTACAAGTTCAAGGCAACAAGTGGTTCCCTATTCGGACTTCAGGTGAGAAGTTACAGGCTTCAAAAGCGGGTTCGGTAGATAAGGAACGAGAATGCGAGTAAAACTACCTGACAACTTACAGAGTTACTATATTTCAAAACTTTTACCATCTCACACACATCTTGAATCCATTCCAATCATTCTCTAAATATTCCAGCATACATAATAACTCTACATAAGTCAAAATATAACCATGTTCTTACAATCATAACAAAAATTTCATGGAATTAAATAGCATCTACTACAATATTTAACATCCGATCCACTGCTAGTTCACACCATCTCGAACTATATCTAAAATTTAAACAATAAAAAAAAATGAGCTACAAAGGCCAGTTGGGAATATTCACCCTCTTTCCCATAAAATTCACAATATGATAGGGAAAACATAATGAGATGCACATAGATCATATCAACAAGTGTCTTCACCCACAGAATATCATCGTAGATAGGAAACACGTCTATGGTCATCTTTAGGGGCTCTCACCCATGGAATTTCACTATTGTTGATCCCATCTTCCTCGAGGACTTTAGGGTCTTTCACCCAAGGACCTACATTCTATTTGTCCTTTAGGGATTTTTGCTCATAGAGCAGAGCACGTAAGCTACAATATCATAATCATAACATGCTCATCATGAAGAGAATATTGATGGAATAACTCTAATTTAAACACATGCAACTCATGCATATTTTCTATCCAAAAGAATAAAATACACATATCATGCTCAAACAAGGATCATATCACACCCACAGTAACAAAATTCTCCCAAGTTTTTAAAAAATGGTGAATTTTAGGTGTGCCAAAATATTCTCCAAACTATTCTCGAATTATTCTCAAATTTCACGAATTATTTCTGATTTATTCTTGAATTTTGCAATAATTCGTTCAATTCGACAAAGTAAACTGCTTATTTTGTAAATTATCAAATGAAATTGTTGGATATCATTTTATAATTATTATTTTATTCCCAATTTTTTTCGAACTTGACCCTTGCCGAATTATTCCCGAAACCACACCTAGACTACATTTTCAAATTTTAAGGAGAAATGGAACCCACCTTGATTTTCTATGATAAAGTCATCTGTTTGATCTTCTTTCCTTATGCTTGAAGGTCTTCTACTTGATCCCTAACAATGGAAGAGTCTTGATTGTCTTCTTGAATGAACAATAATCAAAATTAGTATAAAGGTTGATAATAAGAAAGAAGAGTGCAGAGAAAATTGAGAGAGGTAAAAAACTTGGTCACCCAAGCTTCCCAATACCCCCAAGTTTTGGCCCATTTTTGTGCCCACTAATATATAATGGATGCCACATGGCACGATTCCGTTAATCACTCCCCCATTCTCTCTCTAGCAACCAAATCAAAGAGTTTCTCACTTTGTGACATGTGCTTTAATCTCAAACACGCATCTCATTATCAAGCCATCACAAAGATATATCGCTCGACATGTCGAGCCGCGAAAAAAAAGATATATCGAAAGATATATCGTTTATCATTGATTTTTGAAAAAATTGCAAAAAAATGTGACAAAACATGAAATCTTACAGTGAAACTTCAGGAAATGTTAAAATAGATGTTAATACACCTTTTAGAATAAAACATCTAAAAAAACATCAATGTATATAAGAGATGCAATGAGAAGAGAGCAAAGATATGCGCTGGCGAGTGACGATAATGTATGATTAATTCATGTTTCATTCTCAATCAATCATAAATTTATAATTTATAAGATTCATAATAATACAAACATACAAAATACAACCCACCAAAAAACCTAAAATCACCACCAAAATTCATGTTCCACAAAATTCTGAGCCACTCACCCTTAGGGTTAAGCAATCCAACCTTGCTTTTTCAAAAAACAAAACAAAATATATACTTTAATTTAGTTAAGCTTAACTAGGGTTAAAGCCTATAGGGAATTAAAAAAGGACCCTGTATTTTAAAAAATATAAAATTCAAGATTAGATGCTTTCATTTTTTAAAAAGATTAAAAAATGTATAAAAATGCATTAAAAAAAATTTAACTCTTGAACACTATATTTTTTAACCCTTGAATACTGTATTTTTTAAACCAAAAATTACAACCCTTGAACACTGTATTTTTTAAAAAGATCCACTCAAAAAAATTATATAAGTCAAAATTATAAAGGGAGTAACAAGGTGACACATTAATTTCTTTTATTATTTTAAAACCAAAGTTAGATGCTTTAACCTTAAAGATTAGCGATTCTTAACCACGGTTAAAGGGAGTTAAGAGGGACACCCCTTTAACCTTAGTTTTTTGAAAAAAATAATAAGCACAAGAGTTAAAACTTGTTAACCATAGTTCAAGGCTGGTTAAAGGGGGCTTTGTGAGGTTATGAAATATCTTAAGGGTATAATAGTCATTTTATTATCAGGGATAACGAAAAGTTTTAAGGGAACCAATGTTAGGTTCTTTGCTAATTACTAATTAAAAAACAATGTTGAGTTAAATTGTTAATATATTATTATTAAAAGCTTATTTGCAAACTAAGGAAAAGTAAGGGCCTCACATGCAAAAGCCCAACCTAAGATACTTAACACTTAAGTAAAGCAAAACAGTAACAATCAGGGACGGCGACGGCGACAGCAACGGCGACTGCGATGGCGACGGCAACAGCGACTGCGACACTCCTCTCACCAAAATTTCAGCCCTTTTTTTTTTAAATCTTCTAAATCAAAGTTTTCATTCAATACTTTTGCTAGTGCATGAAGATTGATGAGGTTTTGGGCAAAAATTTCTTGACATTTAAAGACATTCTCTTCCTCTTTCCTCTCCTTCACGTTCTTTTGGTCTTTTCACGTGTTTCATACTGTTTTTGTGAGATATCGACGATATATCGTCGATATCCACCGAAACCATGTAAAATCTGCTTAACATTGTATCTACACATCGGTGGTGACCGATATCGAAAAATATTGGCGATATATCGCCGATATTATCGATATTTCAAACCTCGGTGGCATGTGATTTAATCTCAAACACACATCTCATTATCAAGCCATCACAAAGAGACAAGAGTCCACTTGATTAGACTAACCCTTTAAAAAAAAATTAAATGGAGAGATAATGGGGTTGAGGTGCTTTCACTTTAACACCTAGGTGGGAAAGCCCCCTTCATTCTCCAACCCACTAAATTCTTGGAAACATGGCTTAATTACCCTCTGCAATGCTAAAGCTAGGCTGCAACTCAGTGTTACAAATCTCGTTCTCGGGGTTTTATCGGCCGAAGTTTTTCTCGGGAGATTTTCAAATGTGAAATTTTTTCGGATATCTCCTTAAATCTCGTCAATGATTAAAAAAAAATGTATTAAAATTACAGAAAAAAAAAAAAAACAATAAATATCACCAAGTTATAAATTCATAAAAACAACATTGTGTATTTCTCACAATATCTTAAAATCTCGGTTAAAAATCGGCTAAATCTCGTGATATATACGGGGATAAAAATAGAAAATTATATTTTTCGCGAAAATTTTAAAATATCGCGATGAAAACGAAGTTTTGAACTTTAGATGTTTTTCTCGGATTTTCTCGGAAGAAATTGGGTATTTCTAGGGAGATTTGTAACAATGGGCTGCGTCCCCAAAGCCTTATGTAGATTCTTCCAAAAATGTGACGTGAAGCGTGGATCTCTGTCTGACATAATCGACGAAGGAATGCTGTGTAGGCTCAAACCTCCAAGAAATAAGGTTTGCTCAACGTGGTCAACGAGTCAGTGGTCTTCATTGCAATGAAATGAGCTGACTTGGAGGGCATTTTTAGTCTAAGAACTAATTGATTAAAGGGCATGAAATGTTAGTAAATAGATTAAACAGCGAGGATATAGTGTAGGGGTAATTAAGTCATTTTTCAAGAAATTAATAGGTTGGAGAATGAATGAGTCATTTCCACCTAGGATTAAAGAGAGAGCACCTCTCAACCTCATTATTCTATCCATTTTAATTTTTTAAGAGGATAAGTCTAGTCAAGTGGACAGATGTCTCTCTGTGATGGCTTGATAATGAGATGTGTGTTTGCGACTAAAGCACATGTCACAAAGTGAGAAACTCTTTGATTTGGTTGCTAGAGAGAATGGGGGAGTGATTAAGGGAATCATGCCATGTAGTATCAATGATCAATTAGTTGGCACAAAAATAGGCCAAAATCTAGGGGCGTTGGGAAGGGAGACCATGTTTTAATGAATTTTATTTGTTTATTTATCAAATCATTCTTCATTCACTCTTCTACCTCTCTCAATTTTCTCTTCACTCTTCTCTATTATTCTCTCCCTTTTTACTTATTTTGATTATTGTTACTTCATGAAGACCATCAAGACTCCCCCATTGTTGGAGATCAAGTAGATGACCAACAAGTTTAAGGAAAGAAGATCAAACGGAGGATTTCATCAGAGAAAATCAAGGTGGGTTCCATTCTCTTCTCCTTAAAATTTGATTATAATGCATAAAATCATGATCTAGGTGTGATATGCCCCTTATTTGAAAATGGTATGAATATTTTATTCCTTTGGATAGAAAATATGCATGAGTTGCATGTATTTAAATTAGAATTATTCCATTAAAATTCTCTACATTATGAAAATATTATGATTATGATATTGTACCTTACGGGGCTGCAGTCCATTGGCGAAATTCCTAGAGAACAAATAGGACATGGGTCCTTAGGTGAAAGATCCTAAGTCCTCGAGGAAAATCCCGGAATGGGATTAATGATGGCAAAATTCCATGGGTGAGATCCCCTAAAGACAACCACAAACTTGTTTCCTATTGACGATAACATTCCATGGGTGGAGCCCTAAAGACACTTGTTGATATGATCTATCCGCATCTCATTATGTTTTCCTTATCATATTTTAAATTTTATAGGAAAGAGGGTGAGTTTCTCCAACTAGGTTTTGTAGCTCATGTTTTTTTTTTTCCAAATATTTTCAAACATTGTTCGAGATGGTGCAAACTAGCATTGGACCGGAGACCAAGATGTTAAATTATTTTATAGATATTATTCAATTCCATCAAAAATAACTAAATAAATAGGGTGGTTCCTTGGAGCCAAGGTTTAAAAAAAGGGTTTTGGACACCGTAACGGACACAGCTAAAACCGTTACGTAACGGTTTCGGCCTTTACTTATTATTATTTTTTTTTTTTTTGCTTAAAAAATCCAAAAAAATCCAATAAATAGAAAAAAAAAAAAAAAAAACTTAAAATAAATGAGTAACAAGATACTTTTAAAGCCAATATGAAGCTTAAAATTTAGAAATAAGGAAATTAGATAGGTTGAGGGTTGAAACATACCCGAAATAAAGAACTATGCCTTGGATTCTTTCAAATCTATGAATTAAATCCCAAATCAAGTTGTTAATTAACAAAAAACAAAAGGATTTTAGGAAAAAAAAATACTAAGAATAGGTAAAGAAGAAGAGAGGAAAAAGATGAGGTTTTAGAATGAGTTTAGGGATTTTCGGAACTCAGTCCTATGACCGAAACCTTTACGTATCGGGTGTAATGCCCGTTACGTAATGGTTTCGGGCGTTACGGTTTTGTTTCGGGGTAAACGGGTAAAGGTACGATATCGGGTATCGGAGGTCACCGAAACTTTACGTAACGGGCTTTACGTAACGGTTTTAGCGTTTTTTTAAACCATGCTTGGAGCTTTATTGAGGATTAAAAAAGGAAAGGGGTGTAAAAATGGGGTGGTTATACAGTTACACCTAAAATGTATAAATGAAAAGCTCATAATCAAGTTTCGAAAACTAGCAGAATCAGCTTAAAGTTGGCCAACCGGGCTCTGATTGTCCAGAAAAAGCTAATAACTTGTATGACTCACTGCTATATAAGAATCAAGTGGCCACTTTAATTTCATACAAACTTGATTAGACTTGCAAAACAAACATAAACGCAAAAGAATAGGATAACAAAAAATGAAGATAAAAATATAAAACTAAGTTCTTGATGGGATGAAGACATGGTATCAAAAATCGACTCAATTCCACCGAAGTTGAATGAATTGAGTCGACTTCTGTGGTGTCCGAAGTAAAATGCACTAGTATTTTAAAAATACTGAACTTCCTGCTAAACTTCGACCGAAACAGAAAAAAATTATTGAGAAAATGTAGAACTTCAGTGGAAGTTAACCGAAGTGTAAAGAAAATATATGTAAATTGAAGGACTTCAGGTTTTAACTTAAAAAGGTAATGCTAGTTTCACTCGTTTTAAACTTACTTTCTTCATAAAGAAAGACATGTGTACTTAGCATTAACCGTATTATAAATATAATTAACTTTAAAAGAGAATGTGCTAGCATTAACCTTATTTTATTATTAGAGTGTGGTTAGCATTAACCTTACTATAAATTATAATTTTATTATTCTAATAATCTTGTTATTGATTCAGTATTGTAAAAACATTGAGCTCATCAATTGTAGAATGAAATAGGTTTAGAAACTTATTTGAATTTCAATTATTTATCAACTTCAAAGTGCATTCATAAGGTTTTTAGGTTTCCAAAACAGTTAACATGGTTAATCATTGAAAAATAAAGAGAATACATATCTCTTCACTTGACAAAGAAAATGAAATATAGTTTTAAAAAATTGACAATCCAGAAAAATACTAAGAAAAAATTACAACTCAGACAAACAGACAACGCATGTCACTTAATATGATTCTCACATTTGAGTACTACATACTTGCATCATTAATATAATGAATTTTAGATGTGTATTTATGCTTAAGTATTGAATTTCTAAAGTTTCATCTTAGATTTCCAATGTTTCCTTAAAGTTTCCTACACTTTTTTAATTTTTACATAACTTCCTTGGACTTCCTCGAAACGTGTCAACTTCCTTAGCGACCGAAGTTTATACCGAAACCGAAGTTTAATACCTTGGATGAAGATGGTTTAAGTATCGCATCCCCCCCCCCCCCCCCAACCAACACACACACACACACAAACATGATGGTTATGAAAAGGCAAAGAGGACTTAAGCCCAAATTCTAAACAGAGGTAGGATGTTCAGTCAGAACAGGCTCCACACTACCTATCAATCTCCCACTTGGAGACTAACCCCAACAAAACCTCTAACTCCACATGCCTCCAAAACAAACGTACGTTCACAATGACTCACTCCTCCATCCTTAGGCTAGTAGACACATTAAAGCTAAACATAGCTTCAGTTTCTCAATGGTGACTGCCTTGGTTGTTAACATGTTTGTTAATTCTCACTTCCACGGATCTTCTCAAATAACAATTCTCCATCATCCAAAAGTGAACGTATGAAATGGTATTTCAACTGTATGTGCTTCGTTCTAGAATGAAACATCGGATTCTTTGCAAGATGAATAGCACTCTGACTATCACTGTATAGAACACTATCCTCTTGCTTCTTACCTAACTCTTCCAAGAAACTTTGCAACCAAATCATCTCCTTACTAGCTTCAGTAACTGCAACATATCCAGTTTCTGTAGTAGAGAGAGCCACAATTTTTTGTAACTGAGAGACCTAACTCACTGTTGTACTACCCAAAGTATACACATACCCAATAATACTCCTTCTGTTATCAACATCACCAGCTAAGTCTAAATCAACATAACCCTACAGTGTCATACCTGCTCCTTTGAAACAAAGTATTGTGTCTGTGGTACCCTTTAAGTATTTAAGGATTCATTTTACCGCCTTCCAATGTAGTTTACCTAGATTACTTATGTATCTGCACAACTCCCATTGCATGTGATATGTCTGGCCTGATGCAGACCATAGCATACATTAGATTGCTGCCAATAGCTTAAGCATATGGAACCCATTCCATGTATACATGCTCCTGCTCCGTCTTTGGCGACTACTCTTTAGATAGTTTGAAGTGACTAGCTAAAGTTGTGCTCACTGGTTTTATATCTTGCATGTTGAACCTGTTGAGAACCTTTTTGACATACTCTCTGTGTGACAAGTTTAGAGTAACACTCTCTAATCCTCATCCCCAAAATCTGTTTTGCAGCACTTAGAACTTTCATTGCAAACTATTTAGACAACTGTTTCTTTAAGTTATTGATCTCTTAAATGCTTGACCCTACAATAAACATGTCATCCACATACAATAGCAAAATAATATAATTGTTGTCAAACCTCTTAACATAGCAACAATGATCAGCCTGACATCTCGTGAAGCCATTGTTGCAAATGAATCCATCAAATTTATTGTACCACTGTCTCGGAGCCTGTTTCAAATCATACAAGCTCTTTTGCAGCTTGCATACCAATCCATCTTTACACAATGTTATGAATCCTTGTGGTTGCTTCATGCAGATATCCTCCTCTAAATCACCATGGAGGGAAGTTGTTTTCACATTTAGTTATTCAAGAAACAAATCCTCTGCAACCACAATTCCCACCACTAATGTGATTGTTGTCAACTTCACAATCGGAGAGAAAATCTTAGTGTAGTCAACACCTTCTTTCTACTGAAATCCCTTCACAACCAATCTAGTTTTGTAGCGCTTGCTACCATCATGTTCTTCCTTGATCCTGTAAACCCATTTTTTATGCAAAGCCTTCTTGCCCTTTGGAAGCTCAATCAACTCCCATGTCCAATTTGACATGAGGGAGTCCATCTCATCCTGCAAAACTTATTCCCACTTAGTCGAATTTTCAACCTGCAATGCTTCATCATAATTCTCTGGTCACCACCATCAGACAACAATAAATAATTTAAGGAGAACAACGCTGTGTAGGTTTGGAACCTCTGGCGGACATAAATTTTACTATGAAGTTGGATCTGCGAGATTAGAGGTAGGATGTTCCATCCGGATAGGCTCCACACTACCTATCATAGGGTTCCCTAATTTATTTTAATTTTTTAAAAATAAGTCCTAAATTTTAATCAAAATAATTTCTATCCAAATAATAATAAAAATTTTAATAGCAAAAATAATTAAATAATTATAACTATTTCATTTAGCCTAGTCACTAATTGTTAAAATATTATCAATCATACATATCGACCAAATTATTGATTTAAATAAACTATACAAATGAAAAAATGTACAAAATCATTTAGGAAAGTATCGAAAAATACTATAATTTTAATATTACATGTAGGTTTCATGTCAATACCTATGGAAATGGAAGTGTTTCGTAGAAAACAATAGGAGGTGTGTCGATTTGTTAAATCATGATTATAATTCCACACAAAAATCCACGGATGGCAAAGGGGCAGGTTTGGGCCAGGGCGCCCCCAATCTTACCTTGCCCTAAAGGGAAGACTCCAACCAAGTTCCCGTCCCAAACCCAGGGTGGGTGACCCCATCCCCGTTTATCAAAACGCTTCTTAGCCCTGTCCCGTTAAGGGTCTGTTGGAGCGGTATTTCATAATATACGTAAGATATTAAGGCAATTTTAGGATTAATTTAAGGGTAAATAGGCATTCAAAATTATAAACGGGGCAGGGCGACTTAAATCCATCCCCGACCCGAACCCCGGTCGGGTTTACCCATCATTTCCCATCCCATCCCCGCCCCTACCTCGTTTATGAACCTCCAAAACCCATCCCAATAGGGGCGGGTTACCCGATTAACCCGGCCCATTGCCATCCCTATAATCCACTAATGTGGTGTTTATTATATCTTACCAAAGACAATTAACGGATCAAGTTCCAAATCTACATTTAATGGCTAAGATTGTCCAATATGTATTGTTTTGGAATATGACTGATTCGAGGTGTACTACACAAATATTGCAATTCATATTCACTTTCTCTTACAAGGTGAAGGATGAAAGATGTCTCCACCAAAGAGACAAAAACCTTGCCTTCATGTAATATTTCCCCATTAAGAACATGAACATTTCGAGGTTCAAAGAAAACTGTAAATTTTCTTGTACCCTTCCAATTTCAATCTACTTCTCCTTCATCAGTGCCTTATCCCAACTACAACATATGTATATATAATATTTGAATAATACATTTTCTTATGTTCACTATTCCAAGTTTCTAACTATTATTCAGTTAGCCTTAGTCAACATTTTACCTCAGAAACACATTGCACTACATATAAGGCCTCAACAAACTTGATGGTCACCTTTTCCAATTAGATAATAAGTAAAGACCAAAGCCTAAGCATACGATGGGCTAGGCCTAGCCAGGCCTGTTAATCAAAATTTTTACAATCTTTTTTTTTTTCTCGATCACTTCCAGGAAGCAATTAGAGTTTCTTGAAAAGGAAAGTCCTTCAAATACCCATCCTAGTTGGATTTTCTACCCAAGCAAGTTGTTAGTAACTTGTTAGGGAGTGTTGATACTTGATACTGCAGACCTGGGTTAATAATTGTCAATCCCCTAACAACCACATAAAGAATAAGAAAAGTTGTAGCAACGCCAACATTTCAATTGAGGACCACAATTTTCAATCAAGACAGACATCAAGTTGCAGCTTACAATGATACATTGTCAGCAATGATAAAATGTATAGGAATATTAAGAAGAGAAATACAACGTATGTGATATGACAACACCATAAAGAACCAAGAACATCAAGTTTATTATCAATACACCTTAAATCCGGAAGATGTTCAGATAACTTCTAACAATCTCAAACATTCCAATTTGGTAAAAGTGGTATGAGACAGAATTAGACCACATTTAATTAGATTGAACAACGATTTAGGTCCATACCTGCAGGCACAACTAAAAAAGATCCATCAGTTGACCAGGCCAATCTTCGGAAGAAAGATGGTAATGTCTCATCATGAAAGAGGTGATTTTTAGTTGACTGCATCTCAAACCACATGCTGGAATTATTATATATACTATAGCCATCCATAATGTATGAGATTCAAACAAGATACCACAGTTTTCTAACCTTGGAATCCGCTGGCGTTCGCTGTTCTGCCTTTGTAATGACATGCTGACATACATAATTTATCTTATCGAGGCCCTTTGTTTTAGTCTGAGGCTTATTCACGTAAACCCGACAAGTTCTATCTGAACTAAGTGAAGCAACATACTGACCCAACGGATCCCATGCAACACCTTGAACATAATGCAGATGAGCATCCAAAATCTGATGGACAGAACCTGAAGTACAGAAACATAGATCAGATTTCTATAAATTATTAATTCATTTGAACTGACATAATCCTATAGCCATGTTTTTTTATTTACCTTTGTTAACATCCCAGATGATGCAAGAATTATCGACAGAACCAGAAATAAGAAATGCACTGTCTACAGACCACTGCAGGTCCAGAACATCCTTGCGGTGAAATCTGACCCACAAAATTCCCGTCAATAAGTACTAATTTGGAATGCAAGCTGAAGCTTAAGGACTAAGTATAGACTCCATATGGAAAGTCTTACGATAATGTCTTTAGGACTTTCCACGTTTGACCAGCATCTGTGGACTGTAACTTCCATATGATTAGCTCCCCTCCTGCCATTAGAGACATTAATAACACCTTGTGTAAGTATATTAGAGTAAAGAAAAAAGCTTCTAAACATATATCCAAAAAAAGATGCAACAGCTTTTAAAGGAGAAAAAAGATGGGAGTAATCAACATCATAGCAAGCAGAGAACTTCTGGAAATTCAAGAAAGCCATACCATCGGCACCAGAGGCAAGTTGATCTCCTGCATAATTTAAAGGAAGAAATTACTCCAGTGTTTAAACGAAAAAAAAAATGTATGCAGATAGTAGAACATGATTTTTATTTTAGTCGAAGTGCTACCTTCAGACTAGAAAACAGCAAAAAGGAAAAACAACTTCATGTAAAAATCAGTCTCATCTTGTGGAAGAGGTCTGAATAATAAAGAACAATGTATCTGTATATAGAACTTGCACGTCCATCATCCTATAACCCCGAGTTAAACTTAATAATCTTTAAGGACTAAATCCTTTTAAGTATTCAATCCAGATAAAAGCCAGGGAGTTGTGCTGAAAGAGAATTTCCCCTTTAAAAATAATTTGTAAAACTAGATATAGATATTAGTGCCTAAATAAACGAAAAAACTTTATATCCCCTAACAAAAAGGAATTTCTTTAGGAGGCATAGGAATGTCCTAACCAGAAGGAGAGAAGCGCAGAGCATTTACAGCAGAGCCATGGTAAGAAAGGCTATTCTGATATGAAACTGTTGGTGCTTTCTTTTGCTCTTCACCTGATATCACTAGCCAAAGCTGAAAAAAAATTTTATTACATCTAAAGTTAGCTTAGTACAGCTCACAAAGAAATACTTAAAATGATGACTACTTATGATTCCAAGAAAAAACAAGATATTAGATGCTAATTCACACACAACAAAATGAGTTTTTTATTCAATGCAAGTCTGCAATAAGCACTTCATTGTCGGAAGGGGAAAAAGGAGACAAGGGTGAAAAAACAATGAGAATGGGTAAAGGTTGAAAAGAACTCAAAAATCCTCTAGTTTAAAGTCAGGCAATCGCTTGTTTGACTAGAGACTACATCAAGTCATCCCATTACTCCAAATTTCAATCAGGGTTTGTTCAGATAGTAGGAATTGGAACACCTGTGAGAATTCTAATGCATTGACATTGCAATATCTATGAATTGAAAAGCCTAGATATTGAAATTATACTGTTTAGTTGAGAAATTAGAATTTGAAAAAAATACGCTATGAATTTTAAGTTCATTGTTTAGGTGCCTAAAATTCACTTGATAATTGATATGTTTGTTTACATATATGAAGCTGGTGCAGTTGGCTATCGTCCTGGGTTTGCTCCTTGTGGTCGTGTGTTCAATTCCCACTCCTCGACTTAACCTGGTATCCGTAGGGAAAATTTCGAGTGGGTCGATGCAGATACTCGAAGGGACTAGTCCTTGGCTCAAATACTTTGGGATCCCCTCCGTTACCCCAAAAAAAATAACATATGAGATTGCATGATTATCTTCTTAGATAATCATACAATGGGTTGGGCCAAATACCATGTCTTGATACTTAATATCAATCTATAAAATAGTGGGTCCAACACTTATTAATACAAATAAAAAAAATTGTATTATATTATAAACTCTAGTTGTTTACAATATTTAAATTTTATAGATGAACATATTTGTGTTCAATTAATAATTTTTTTTCTGTATAATAGATATGTAATGAAAAACCATTTCATATTTCAATGATAAAATATCATATTTTGTATTTTGATAATCAACTATCAGAATATATAATCATTATATATTTTAAATATTTTAACTAAAACACAAATTTAAGTTAAGATAAATATTAACTAATAATTTTTACAAACTATAATTAGTTTTTTAATTTTAGTTAGTTTAATTAAATATAAAAAATATTAATTAGAAATTACTTAGTTAAATATTAATAAATATATTTAAATAACAAATATTTGAAAGAAATTTAATAAAAATATTAGCTTTAAAAAAAATTTCATATTTAAAATAAATTATTATTTTTGAAGATAATTCAAATACAAAATAATCTAAGAATGTCAAGAAAGAGTCATAGTGAAATTGTAGAAGCTTTGTGTCAATTCTCATGCACACGAGAATTGCAATATGCACCTCCTAGGTGGATGCTGCAATTCCCACAAAACATAGGAATTGACATTGTTTCAATTCCCATGCGAATTAGAATTTCTAGGAATTGGAAGTGGACAAACATTGGAATTGAAATTCTTATCCACCAATTCCAATTCTCACCCCTCAATTCCTATGACCAAAACGTGTCATCCTGAATTAAAAGAACTCAGAGAAAATATATGGTAGAATCTAGTGAAGTGCCAAAAGATTAAATCACACTTTCATCAAGGATAAGCAGATTAGTTTAAAATGTCATTGAAAAGTGTCATTAATCAATAGTAGTAGGCACAAGTAGAACTCTGAGACGATAAATTCTCAGTGATTCTATTTTTTTTCACTTTAGAGATTACTGTAGAAAATTAACAAAAATAGCAAAGATTCACACAGAATTTACAAAGTTGGCAATGTGCCTACGTCCACGACCGCGGAGTGATCCTTTCACTAATTTCATGTGAAAAATGAGTTAAAATTCTCTCTGCTCTCCTTTTCTTTGTAATGAAGAAAGCCTAATCAGAATGCATTATATATCATGTACAATAACATAAAATTACAAAATTGTCATTGCATAACCCTCTAAAAATAACAGGGTTTGAGTAATAACAGTCCAAACCAACGATGAACCAGAATACAAGGCACAATCATAACAATCTTCACCTTGACTTGAATTGTGAAAAGTCATCCTAAAGAAACCACTATATGCCTCCAACATAGTGCAAAGCATCTTTTAACCTGAGAAATTTCAACTGCTTGTCGGTCTACTTTTCAACCTCAGCTTTCCACTGCTGGAATTTCACTAAGATTTTTGACTTTTGTTTCATGAAGTAAATCTAGATTTTCCTCAATCAATCACTAATAAAAATGACAAAATACACAGCGCTTCCCTTTGATGGAATCATTGCAGGCCCCCACACATCCAAGTAAACATAATTTAATAGGCCCATTCCATTATGGGTTCTTGTACTGAACCTAACCCTGCATTGCTTCCCATATAAATAATATCCACATAACCTACCTTGCAATTTGTAACACCATTTAATAGATTTCGTTTATAAAGTTCCACCATACCCCATTCACGTCCTAACCTCATATGGCACAAATCAGTGTCATCTGCATTGCTTTCCCCTGGTCTGGTTACAGCTACTCCACCTAAGACTGTACTCCCTGTCAATTTATACAAGTTTCCAACTTTCTTTCCCTTCATGACAGCCATCGTCCCTTTAACCACTTTCGAGCCCTTCTCCATTGTAGTTACAGCCATTTGAATCTAATGCATTCAAAGAGATCAATTTTTTCTTAAGAGACGGGACATGTCTCACCTCATTAAGAATTCGTATAATCCCGTCAAACATCTTAATTTTCACGCTTCCTATTCCAATGGTTTTATAGGCTGCACATTACTCATTAGAACAGATCACTCATTGTACGAATTATAGCTATCAAACCATTCTCTATTGGGACACGTGCCACGAGCATCCAAAATCTAGTATCCAAACATTGGATAAATAATCATATATGTTGTGACTGATAAAACACCAGCCTCATTGTCTTCGGGTCTGTCTACTGTTACGCTCGCCTGATTCCAAGAGGATGCCTTTCCTTTATTAGTTTTCATGCCTTTTTTACGTTTAGGACAATTCCTCTTAATGTGTCTCTCTTTCTTGCAATAATAGCACTCAAACGAATCTTTTTCCTCTCGATTTGGATCGAGGTCAATTTCCATTAGATCTGCTATCCCTGGATTTCCCTTTCTTTAATTATTCCCCTTTCGTAATGCCACAAGCCCTTTTGCCAGTGGTTTCTCGGCACTTGGCTTCCTTCTCATCTTGTTTAATAGAAGGGCTACAGTGACATCCTCTGGTTCCAGAGTATCTTTTTCATAGAGCAAAAACATAACTAGATGCTCATAAGAAGGGGGAAGAGATGTTAGAAGAAGTAAAGCCTTATCCTCTTCATCTAGCCTGATGTCAACACTGAGTAGTTGAAATGTTCCAACAAATATGATCCTTCATCCGATGGGTATAACTTGTTGCTCTATTAACAACTTGTTCATCAGGGATTTCATCATGTATAAACTCTCCAATTTTGACAACAGTTTTAGACCCAATTCTTCATCGATCATGTTGTACATTACCTCATTCACAAGACAAAGTCAAATGGCACTTACTACATTCAATTCTAACTCTTCCCGATCATTATCATCCATGGATGCTGATTTCTTTGATTTTTCATGCAACGTCTTTTGTGAACCTTGTTGAACGAGCAGATCCATAACCTTTCTCTGCCATAGACTGAAGTTCCCCTTTTTGGAGAACTTTTCTACCACGAACTTGCTTAATGCCTTTGACACCATCAAACCCTAACCACAGCTCTGATACAGCTTAGAAGAAAATTAAAGAAAATAGAAACAAAAACAGCAAATATCCACACACAGATTTAAGTGGTTCGACAAGGTGCCTATGTCCACTTTCGCAGAGAGATCCTTTCACTAATTTCTTGTGAAATGGGTACATTTCTCTCAGTTATCAATTTCCCTCATTTTCTACATAATGAAGAAAACCTAATCATAACCCATTATATATCCTCTACAATAACGCCAAATTACAAAATTGTCATTGTGTAACTCTCTAAAAATAACAAAGTGAGTGATAATAGTCCAAGCTGACCATCAACCAGAATAAAAGGCACAATCATAACAATTATTTATATTGTTTTCAGCTTTGAGGAAAGTAAGAAGATAGATATAGAACTACAAAATTATACAAACAGTTCTCGAGATGGAACCTCAAACATTTTCAGAAGCTGAATTAGCAAATCTTCTTTCACTTCTCAAATAAACCTATTGTGCACAATAAAACTTACGTCACAAATTATTTGTAGATCCACTTAAAACATGTAGTAAACCCAAAAAATTACATAGAATAACAATAAAATCTTGAATTTGAACAAATCTCTTCTTACAGAAACTAATTGGGGTTAGAACGTCATCAGAATAGAAAAACAAATAAATTCCCTCAAGAAATTTCACAAGTAATACTACAATAATCAGATCAATGCATAAAAAGATTGCAGGAAATATCACAAAAAACAAAAAAAACAAAAAAGGAATACCTTGATATCAAAATCGGCGCCGCCGGTAGCAAGAAAACCAGATTGAGGGTGAAAATCTAGGGTTAGAACGGGTTTTGTGCAGTGCCAATTAATCTGAATAGTTCCTCCCTTCATGATCGTTAGGGTTTGGAAACGAAAGATATTAGGGTCTCGGAGAACAGAGCGAGAGATGATTTTCGCGCGCTATTTTTTTCGGGCGGGAAATGGACAAATGTGCTATGTTTATATTAGCTGATGTGAAGATAGTCCCTACTATTATAATGCAAGAAGAGTGGATAGCGTTACCTAAAATTATATCCTTAAATTATATTTGTAGATTAGATAAGTATTTTAGGGTATCATATTAATTTAAAAATAACTAACCACATCTCTACTAATTAGGAGCTATTTTAGGAGATTGGGATAAGAGGACATGAGAGTGTTTTAAATGTGTAGGGTAACTCTCCTAGATCTTATCCTAATAAGGATTCCGTTCCAAAGGAAACGGTTTTACCATTATTCTCTCCTAAATTTTTTCTAGGTATTATATTAATTTAAAAATAATTAACCACATCTCTATTAATTAGGAGCTATTTTAGGAGATTGGGATAAGAGGACATGAGAGTGTTTTAAATGTGTAGGGTAACTCTCCTAGATCTTATCCTAATAAGGATTCCGTTCCAAAGGAAATGGTTTTACCATTATTCTCTCCTAATTTTTTTCTTACAATAATAATCTATTAAATCTTACAATAGTTTAATTCATTGTTTCCGGTTACTTCCCGTTCACATAAAAATTTATTTATCATTTAATTTAATGTCTTATAATTGTTTGGACTGTACACTCACGTGCATCGCGCGTGCCTTCCACTAGTATACATAAAGGTATTGTCTATATTCTATTAAACCATAAGAAAGCCTAGATTCAGAATTTCTGCAAAGGGTTTAGTACGAACAATACTTACCTATGTTAACCCGTAAGAGACGTTTTATAAAAGGTCTCTCACAATGCCATATAAAGAAAAAGTGAGTTTACATTCATTAGCTTTTAACTTTTTAAAAGATGGTGATATATTTACTTATACCTTGCTGTAAGATCTTTTGTCGGCTGCAAAACATCTCTTGTAGCTGATTGTTGATTATTGTTGGTTTAGTACGTAAAATGTCATTGTTGGTTCCAAATAATAATTGGAAACAGTTGAAAAGGATAAGAAATGATCCAAATAGAAATGTTTTTCCAATGTTATTGCATTGTGATTCAAAGAGGTTTCATTTGTGAATGAAGTTACACGGTTCTTATAATTATGGCTCGGGATCCTCTCGAGTTGAACTCGAGAGGAACTCTCCGGTTTGAACCCCTAGAGGTCGCCACGTGTCTCATTTGACACCCCTTAACCATGGGTAAGGTTCACCCACCCCTAGGGTTCACCCATCCATCCTTGGTTATTTTTTTAAAATATTAATTCTTTTTTTAAAATTAAAAACTTTTATTAATATTAAAAAAACTCTAAAAACAGTTTTTTTTTTAATTTAAAAAATAATAATTAATATATATATATATATATATATATAAAAAACCAAGGATGGCTGGGTGAACCCTAGGGATGGGTGAACCTTACCCATGGTTAAGGGGTGTCAAAGGAGACAAGTGGCAACCTCTAGAGGTTCAAACCAGAGAGATTCTGTTAAGTTGAACTCGAGAGAATCCGGTGCCTATAATTATTAATCGAGAGTTACTCAATGAATCCGTTGATTCAGGAATCATGGAATGGGTATGTCATAGATGATGAACCAATCTTCTTCTTCTTTTCTACCTCTATAACTCTCTTTGTGTATTTCATAAAAAAAAAACTCTATTTGTGTCACT
Organism: Tetracentron sinense; assembly: GCA_015143295.1. Classification (NCBI taxonomy): domain Eukaryota; kingdom Viridiplantae; phylum Streptophyta; class Magnoliopsida; order Trochodendrales; family Trochodendraceae; genus Tetracentron; species Tetracentron sinense. The sequence continues at coordinate 16,757,913 of CM026555.1, read as the reverse complement.
CCATGTGTAAAGACCCGAATTTAATTTATTCGTGTCATTTTTATGAATTTCGTAGAAAAGTGTGACTGAATTTAATGCATGCATTCCTATGGAAATTAATATAGAATGTCTGGAAGTAGAAACTCAATTATTTTGTTCGTTTTAGCCCCTTTTTAAGATCTGATTGCATGAAATCGAAGCAACAAAAAAGTAGCAAAAGACTAAAAAAAATAAGGGCACCGATCGATTGGCACTGGTGGTGTTAATCGATCGACGAGAACAATGATTTTATGTAAACTCGTGAATTTTCAACCTTTTAATTCTTTTAGGGTTCCAAATCCTATATATAGCCTCTATTTCATGAGTTTAGGATTCCAAGAGTCTCATAAAAAAAAGAGTTTTTTAAGATACTCAAAATAGAAAAACCTATAAACTTCAAGGATTCAATCAAAGAAGAAGGAAAATGACTTGAAGATCTAGATCAAGGCCTATTCACAAGCATACGATCGTAGAGAAGCGATCAAGAGAGGTAAATAACTTTCTCTAGTTCTCAATTCCATAACTATTAATCTAAAGTATGGATTAAATGACAAGATCCATGTAAAGAACGTGATTTAAAAGAAGATCTAAGCATTTTTATCACCCCTTATGCAACTGACTGTCGAAGATGCCGCAAAAGTAAAAGATCCAGCAGGAGAATAGGTTTGCACCTTCTTCAACAGCGCCGAGGCATCATCTAGTCGCCGACCATTGATCTGTTAGTGGACCAAGACTCTTACCATCGAAGCCATCCAAGGCTAGGGCAAGCACAGTACAGGGCAGGTTAGTCCGATCAAACAATGACCGAAGTACCATACTTTTCCTCCTTCTATCTTTTCTTTTGCTCCTATTGCAAAATCCAAATGTCGGCCACTGTCTGCCTCTTTTTGTTGAGTCAATGTTTGCAAACAATAGTCATCTGTTTTTATAAAATGATAAATTTGATATTTTGACTCAAAAGTATGTTTCGCATGAAAACATTTCAATTCGGCTGATGACGAAATCACACTGACTCTTCTCCTGGAATGTCTAGTGTCCTGAAACCAACAAAAATAACAAAAACACGCTAAACTAAGCTTAATGATTTGCCAGAAAAGCACCTCTGATAAGATTAGCCCCCAAACCCTCCTTGACCTTTCAGAAGTTGAGTATGACTCAGAACAGGAAGAGGAACCGCCTCAAGAGATCTTGGACCTCATAGAGCACAGTGAAGGGATACTGCAGTCTAACATCGAGGACACTGAGACCATAAACTTCAGTTTTGAAGACAATCCCCAGCTCATCAAGATTGACACAACTATAAGCCCACAGTAGAGAATAGACATGATCAGCTTCCTGAGCAGCTACAATGACGCCTTCGCCTGGTCATATGCAAACATGCCCAGCTTAGACCCAACTTTGGTGGTCACAGACTGCCCCTGAACCCCGAGATAAGACCAGTTAATCAGAAACTAAGACGAATGAAGCTCGAATGGTCGCAGAAGGTCAAGGAAGAGGTAGAGAAACAGATCAAAGCAGACTTCCTGGTAGTAGCAACCTACCCTCAATGGTTAGCTAACATCGTACCGGTACCCAAGAAGGATGGCAAGGTCCGAATGTGTATCGACTACCGAAATCTGAACAAGGACAGCCTTAAAGACAACTTCCTTGTCCCACATATCGACATTCTGGCCGACAATGCAGCAGAGCACGAGACACTTTCATTTATGGATGGTTTCTTCGGGTACAGTCGGATCAGAATGGCAGAAGAAGACATGGAGAAAACCTCCTTCATCACACCTTGGGGCACGTTCTGCAACAAGGTTATGTCATTCGGACTCAAGAATGCAGGGGCAACCTACCAAAGGGCCATGACAACACTATTCCATGACATGATCCATAAGTCAGCTGAAATCTATGTGTATGACATGATCGTCAAATCACCAACTGTCAGGAAACACCCTGAAGACTTGAAGAGGCTATGTGACAGACTCATAGAGTTCGGCCTAAGACTGAATCCGGCCAAATGTGTCTTTAGAGCCTCATCAGGAAAACACATTGGCTTTATAGTCAGTAAAAGAGGAATCGAGATCGATCCAGCTAAAGCTAGAACTATCGTTAAAATGCCAGCACCCTAAACTGAAAAGGAAATCCATGGGTTTCTAGGCAGAATTCAATACGTCAATCGTTTCATCTCTCAACTTACTCCGATATGCGAGCAAATTTTCTAGCTTCTCAAGAAGAATGTGCCTACAGTCTGGACAGACGAGTACTAGGAAGTCTTTGACAGAATAAAGCAGTATCTTCTCTACCCTCTAATACTTGTGTCTCCTACACTGGGACTACCACTGATACTCTACATATCAGTACAAGAAGCCTCTATGGGGTACGTCCTGACACAGCATGACGAGACAGGCAGAATAAAGCAAGTCATCTACTACATCAGTAAGCGCCTACTAGAGTATGAAGAGAGGTACAATCCGCTTGAGAAAACTTGTCTAGCACTGGTCTGGGCTGCTCAATGTCTACGACACTATCTGCTCTCTTACCGAGCAATTCTGATCTCCCGAATGGACCCACTCAAATACCTGTTGGAAAAGCCAATCATTACTAGGAGGATAGCCCGATGGCTTATGATGTTGTCTGAATTTAACATCACCTACATGACCCAAAAGTCAATCAAGGGACTGGCAATTGCAGATCATCTGGTCTACAGTCTAGTCCAATACTACGTCCCAATATATGATCAGTTTCTAGATGAAGTTATCCTATATACAGAATCTGAAGAACTAATACCTCGGCTGAGAGTTATATTTCGATGGAGCCGCTGACAGACATGAACATGGGGCAGGAGCAGTCTTGATCTCACCCAAGGGAGCCCACCTCCCTATCTTAATCAAGCTGAAATTCAGAAGTTCGAACAACGAAGCAGAGTATGAGACATGCATAGCCGGACTGAAAGAGGCCCTAGGCATTGTGATTGAAGAGATAGACGTGTACGATGACTCATCCTTGGTAATCTGTTAGCCAAACGAATCTTGAATCATTCGATAAGCAAGGCTAGTCCCATACCTAGCCTACCTTAATGTGCTGATCACTTAGTTCAGGAGAATCACCTTCAGCCACAGATTCCGGAACCATAACAGATTTACCGATGCACTGGCCACTCTCGCCTCCATGGTACAGATTCCTAAGAGCATCATGCTCTGGCCAATCGAAATTCAGCAACAAGATCAGCCTGCCTACTGCCTTGAGATTGAAGAAGTATTAGATAACAAGCCTTGGTATACGGATATGATATCAAGCAGTACGCCGAGGACGGGACCTTCCCACTCGATGCCATCAAAATAGACCGTCGGGCAATCAGAAAACTAGTCATTCAATTTGTCATCTTTGGAGGAATCTTGTACAAGAGATCACCAACCTAATCTGGCTCAGATGCCTCAACACTCGCGAAATTGCGTAGGTAGTTAAAGAAGTTCACGGAGGAACTTGTGGCTTACACATGAATGAGTTAATGCTCTCTAAGAAGATACTCAGGCTGGGCTACTACTGGTCTATAATGGAATCTGACTGTTGCCAGCATGTACAGAAATGCCACCAGTACTAAATCTATGCCGACATGATCAATGCACCGCCAACTAGACTGCACAATCTCACTGCTCCATGGCCATTCTCAGCTTGGGGCATCGGCGCCATCGGGCCCATAGCCCAGAAAGCATCTAACGGACATCGGTTCATGCCAGTAGCAATCGATTATTTCACAAAATGGGTTAAGGCAACCTCTTATGCCAACATTACAGCCTCAGTGGTTCAGCGTTTTCTGAAGAAGGACATCATCTGCCGGTACGGTGTCCCGTTTGAGATTATAACAGACAATGCTCTCAACTTCTGCAACAAGGGGATGACAGATCTCTGCAAAAAATTCAAGATACAGTATCACAATTCCACACCATATAGGCCACAGACCAATGGTGCAGTTAAAGCCGCCAACAAGAATATGAAGAAAATCATAGAAAAGATGGCAACCAATTACTTTGTTCGGCATAGATGCTCCCATATGCACTCATGACCTACAGAACGTCTATCCGAATCTCAACTGGGGCAACACCATTTTCTCTAGCTTATGGTATGGAAGCAGTCCTCCCCATTGAACTAGAAGTTTCGTCACTCCGGGTATTAATAGAAGCAGAAATCTCAAAAGCAGAATGGGCACAGACCCGATATGAACAACTGAATCTGATAGAGGAGAGGCGACTGAAAGCAATCAATCACTCTCATGCTACCTGAGGCGTATGGTTAGAGCATTCAATAGGAAAGTCAAGCCTCGAAGCATTGAAGTCCACTTGGTTCTCTGGAAAATGTTGTCAAACCGCCCTGATCCATGGGACAAGTTCACTCATAACTATGAAGGCCCATACATCGTCCAAGACAAATTCTCTGGCAGCGCCCTTCGACTCGGATGTATGGATGACGAAAACCTCCCAGAACCCGTCAACATAGACAAAGTTAAACGGCACTACGCTTAAGGCCTAGATCTGATAGGCGCTTTGCACTCGTAGATTCTCTAGGAAATGACAGGAGGGCATTCTTGGCACACTCATTATCCCCAACAATGTAAATCATTCTCAAATCAATGAAATCCGCTAGTTAGCCTCTTGCACCTAATAGCCCTTCTTTCATAAAACCTTTTCAGGGACACCCTCCCTCACCCTCTACGACATTTTCCTGCACTACGTCATGACCTGATCCTGCAAAGGGTACGTAGACAACCTGACAATCAGGTGCGGTCGCTAAAGGGATCAAGATATTTCCAGAATCATCTCCCAAGCGGAGTTAAATTCTCTCTAAAGATCCCCCCAGAATCAAAAACTTTTCCCAAGCAAAGTCGGAACTCTCCCGATTTCCCCAGTAACGTCAACTCTCAAGGGTATAAAAGTTCCATAAAAGAAAAATCCAAAATAGAAGTTGAAACATTTTCAAAGTCAGAGACTCCCCACAGAGACAACCTCTCCGGACTCTTTCCCCAGCAGAAATCTTTTGGGACAACCTCTCCCGAAAGCCTTTCCCAAGCAGAGACAACCTCTCCCAAAAACTCTCCCCAATAGAGACAATCTCTTTCAAATTCCTTAGAAGTTAACCTCAATCAAAGAGGAAAATTCCCCAACGGAGACAAAAAAAAATCCTTCGTCAATCGGAAATCCCAAGGTACAAATCCCCAGGAGAGTGTAAATCAACTGCAACACGAGAAATCCCAGCGTGTCCCAAACTTCGGTACCTTAGCCTACATTCTATCTCACTCTAAGTGCTCCTAGATCCTTTAGAAACTACGAGTGCAAGCGCAATATCGCATCTATATCATCAGCAGAATACAATCGTCAGCAGAACGTCATTCAAGGCAATGAAGTGAGAAGATCCATTTCCTTAACAAATCGCAGGCATGAGTGAAAATTGACAACAACCTCATTACACAAAAATCATGCGACCCTAGACCTAGTCTTACGACTAGGGGTAAAAAAGGGACAAAAATCAATCAGCTTCGCAGGCATGAGAAAAATCGGTAACGACCTTATTGCGTAAAAATTATGCGAACCCCATGACTTGGTCATTCCAAGGGTAAAAAATGGAGAAAATCTGAAAGACAATTTGGCCACAAAATCTGGCAACAATTAGTCTCACCGAATCCCGATCATCCCCAGCAGATCCCACTGAAAAACAAACTCCCCAGCAGTGGTCTATAATAGAGTTCCACTCCCTAGCAGATCCCTAGTAGAAGCCTCCATTTGCTCTCTACAACACTCTCCCCAGTAAGAGTCTAGAAGCTTCCAATTGTTCTTCAGCAAGCTTCTCTCCAGCCGGAGTCCCCAATCTCCAGCAGTAATAAGACAAGCATGTCTACCCCAAACATCTCTAGCGGTGACAAAACCTCTTTTGGGTTATACTCCACTCTCCGAGAGTTAAAGACAAACTACAAAATCCCCTAAGCTTTGACAAAGGTAATTTCCTGGTAAATCTGAAAGCTAGCTAAGCTTTTTTTCTGTTAAAATTAAAAACTTTAGCGAAAGTCCACAACACTTTTCGTAAAACGTTTTTTCAAAACAGAGTTTCTGGTACCAAGACCCGATCGTACCAACCTGTACTAAGCAGCCCCGATACGACAAGCAGAAGAAGCCGACACCGTGTATCCTCGGGAATCCCAGTCAACAGAGTCATAAGATAGCATCCTCGCCTTTACACCATGCATAACATAATCAAAATCTAGCGCCCTTGGGCTATTTCAAAATCAATTTGGCTAGTGCGTCTTGGATATGCCATACCCTTTCGACACCCCCATGTGTCCTTGACATCCTGTGTACCCCTTGACAATCTCGTCATATCACGGCATTATCTCCTGCATGTCCCCAACATCCTGTGTATCCCTTGACAATGTCGTCATACTGCAATACCTCCTGCATGTCTCCTTTCGACACCCCCGTGTGTCCTTGACATCTTGTGTGTCATTTGATAAGTTCGTCATACCATGACATTACCTCTTGTATGTCCCCGACATCCTGTGTAATACTGTGATACCTCCTGCATATTCCATTCGACACCCCCATCCTGTGTGCCCCTTGAATCTCTTGTCGTACCGCGGCATTACCTCCTGCATGTCCCTGACATTCTATGTATCCCTGAACAATCTCATCATACTGCGATACCTCCTGCATGTCCCCTTCGACACCCTCGTGTGTCCTTGACATCCTATATGCTCTTTGACAAGCTTGTCATACTGCGACATTATCTCCTGTATTTTCCCGACATCCTGTGTATCCCTTGACAATCTCGTCATACTGCGATACCTCTTGCATGTCCTCTTCGACCCCCCCGTGTGTCCCCGACATCCTGTGTGCCCCTTTGACAATCTCGTTATACATGGCATTACCTCCTGCATGTCCCCGACATCCTGTGTATTTCTTGACAATCTTGTCATACCGCGATACTTCCTACATGTTCTCCTTTCGACACCCTTATGTGTCCTTACTATCCTGTGTATCCATTGACAATCTCGTCGTACTGCGATACCTCCTACATGTCTCCTTCGACATCCTGCGTATACCTTGACAACTCACTTGTCATACCGCTATACCTCCTGCATGTCCTCCTTTCGATACTCCGCGTGTCCTTCAGTTGATTTGGCTAAACACTTACGGGTAAGGCCATAGTAACCAATTTGGCTAGCGCCTCCGAGATATGTCACATTTCATAGCATCCATCAATCCCCAGCGTGAGTGGCCCCGACCACTTCTTCTTTCCTTAGCATAAGTTGCTCATATCCCTAGCAAGTATAGGCAGACGCATTACACCCACCACTTGCACAGCATGCATGCATATCATCATCTTGTTGTAAAAATAGAATGATTCCAGTTTTTGCCATTCAATTGCAAACTTGGCACTATCCAGCAAAGAGGGGCAGCTGTAAGCACCCAACTTTTATACCCCCTTAATCATAGTTAAACATGATTAATTCCTCCTAAAAATACTAAATAAACCCTAGTTAGGTAAACCCTGGTCAAACCTTAGGTAAACCCCAGTCAAACCCTAGGTAAACCCTAATCAAAACCCTATTCAAAACCCTAGTAAAACTCTAGGTAAATCCTGGTCAATCCCTAGGTAAACCCTGGTCAACCTTAGGTAAACCCTAATGAAACCCCAGTCAAACCCTAGGTAAACCTTAGTCAAGCCCTAGGCCTTACCCTAGGACAAACCCTAATACTAGGTAAATCGTAGTCTAACGCTAGGGTCCAAGAACCCAAAAATCCAAAGCCAAAACCCTTTGTGGGCCCAAACTTGGGCCCATATACCACCCGTTAGAGTGGGGCCCACACCCCTATTTGAAAATTCTAGGAATGGCGGTAAATTGTTTACCGCCATTTCCATATACAGTAATTTGTACAGTGAATCAGACCAATTGGAAGAGGGTTGGGCCATTTTTAGCAAAAGTTCAGGATGGCGGTAGAGTTTCTACTGCCATTCTGGTTTTTGCCTAAACCAGGAATGACGGTAGAACCTCTACCACCATTACTGGTGTATGCTTCAAAACCTTACTGGCACCCCCCTACACCCCTCAGCTCCGCCTCCACAGTGTCCAGGACCTTCTCCTTAATCCCCAAACTGCCCCAAGGCCTTCCCAATCCTATAAAATCCCCCCCACTCCAAGCTTAAGTTTCATTCCAAAAAAAACCCTACGTGAAACCTCTATTAGAGTTCTGTGCAACCCAAAAACTTTGATATTCTCAGTCCAGAACCCTCAAGGGAGAGCCTTAGACCAAACAAGGAGCAACCTCAGGCCATCCCAACACTCACCTCAGTCTATCACCACCGCACGCAACCTCTACCAAGTAGAAGGGTAGGCCCACCCCCTTGTTCCCCTCTTGTTGTTCAAAAGCTGTAAGGCCCTTGGTCCTATTCCGGGGGCCATTTATTTTCTGCTATTGTGATATATACCCAAGGATAGGTGACCCCTTGCCTCTCCATAAGGATGGGGGAACCCCCCTTGAGGGTGGGTTTAGACTTGTGTACAAGGCCCCCCACCTGCATGACATCTCCCTATACTCTCTGGGGGACCCTCAAGCTATAAAGGATCCCCTAGATACGACCTGGCTCAGCTCCAAGGGGGACAAATTATTTTTCTGGAAAAACACCAGAATAGCGGTAAACTCAGTACCTTCATTCTGGGTACTCCCTATTTTAGCAGCTTAAATATGACTTTGGGGTGGGCCTTGGTCCACTCCAAGGTCATGATTAGGTCCCTATAACTCTTATCTCTCTACATTGGTCCTTCCAGGGTCACCAAGTTTACTTAACCATGGTTAAAACACTTATAACCAGAAACTGTGCATAATGGCGGTAGATAGTCTACCGCCATTTCAGTATTCCATGTACAGTGAGTTAAGGCCCATCTTGGGCCCACTTCAGACCATCCCCTGGACCCACCAAAGGCCCAAGACACTCAGGGGAGTCCCCTCTCTCAACTCTATGGATCCTTGGCCCTTGGGTTCATCCCTAACCCATATACCATACTTGCAAAACTTTGTACAGGAAAGCACTGGGAATGACGGTAAACTGTTTACCACCATTCCCTATTTACTGTATTTTGGGCTTTACACATGGCCTAAACTAGGTAGAAGGCCATTCTTTGCTATCTGGGCCCATTCCAGACTTGCCTAGACCTTTAACTAGGGTTAACCTAATCCATGTTAACTTTTAACCATGGTTAAGGCTCCCTTAACCCTTTGAAAAATCTGAAAAATGCCAAAAACTCTCAAAATTTGAATAAGTGTCCAAAATATTCTATTTTAGCCTTTTTACCATGGTTAGCAGTCCTAACCATGGTTGACTTTCTCATTTAACCCGGTTAGCAACCCTAACCCTGGTTAAACACCTTTTTGGCTTATCAGGCCTAATTTTGTAGCCTATTGGGCTTACCCTTGGCTTACCGGGCCCAACTTTGTTACCCTCAACTGTCGTTAGCAATCCTAACCATGGTTAGCTTGACCCTTAACCCCAGTTAACAATCCTAACCTTGGTTAAGTCCAACTTTGGCTTATCGGGCCTAATCCTAGTCTACCATACTAATCTCTTAGTCTACTTGTCTAACCCTCGGCCTACCGGGACTAAACCATGTACTTGACTAACCCGGTCAACCAAACCTTAGCCTTCAGGCTAGATCCTTAGCCACTTTGGTGCACACACACACTCCTCTTAGTCTTAGCACGGGCTCATGTGCCAGAACTACGCTCGGTCTGACTCACCCTTGTGAGTACGTAAGAAACCCAATCCGGGTTCGACCCTAGTTAGCTTCTCTTTCTTGGGTTAGTATTACTCTAAACACTTAGGTATTTGAACAAAGTTTGATTTAATTTGGCTTACACCTAGAAATTAGGGAACCATTACAAAATGGGGGTCCTGGGGTGCCTAATACCTTTCCCGGGAATTAACCGAACCTCTTACCTAGATCTCTCACATAGACCAATATCTTATCGAACCCAAGGACTTATCCCTTCTAAATTAATAGGTGATGACTCTTAACATATACCCTTCAATGAGGCGGAGTAAAATCTCGTGCTCACACTATAAATTGAGTTCATTTATGAACTATCAACAACCACTGATCATCTATTAAACTTACATTGATTATTGCATTCAACTCTCATCAATTATACGGTGAAAATCCCCAAATTCCTAAATCCTCCTATTTGAGCTTTTAACTCCCAATCATTTGAGTGATTTTTAAAAGAGTTATTTCAATCTTATCTAGCTCATTAAGGAGTCTTGTATTTGGATTCAAATCCAATAAACTTCATTACTTTGAAGAAAATCAAGAATCTGTGTATTCTTGTCCAAGAAACTGGAAAGCTTCAAGAAGACAAGAGAGGGTGTTCTCTTGTATCAAAGATGGTGTCCTAGCCTGCGAAGGGAATTATAAAGGTTAGGACTCGCCTGGAAGAAGTTTAATCGATTTGGAAATAAAATCGTGCGAATCCTTGAAGCGGGAAACTGAAAGGTAGGGACGTAAGCAAGTTGTCGAACCTCGTGAACAAACTCTCGGTGTTTGTATCTCTTCATTTCTCTATCTTTTATTTCTCTATATTATTGCTTGTTGCATTGCCTTAAATTTATTAATTCCACAAAATAGACCAAGGTAAAATTTTATTGTGCCATTAACCCTAAGCACCCCCTTTAGGGTCCATTTACTAGGCAACACCCATGACACTATTCACAACACTATTCCTAACATAGTGAAGTCGGATTTCGGGGTTCTACACTTGCCATATCAATTATCCTGCATAATAACAAGGCATGCTACAGCAGACCTAACAAAATTTCCTTTTTATATAACATGATTGTATTCCAATATTTTTTTTATACAATAACAAAATCCAAAAGCAAGAGTGGACATGCCCACTCATCAAATTGTATATATATATATATCACTCGCTCTCATCACTCAATAATATGTCTCGTAAGGCTACCTGCCCAAATCCTTTCCCTCCTCGGGAAGACTGCTTACTGGCTCCTCAACATACTCCTCTTCAACCCATGGCTCTGGCGCGCAAATGTCAAATGGATATAATATACATCATGGCATGCTTGCAATTTAAAACAATACACTAACATGTATGTATGAATCCGTGTGCGAAATACATTCTTAAAATCATGTGTGCACACTTATTAATCATACTTTAAAACTTAGTTTTCGTGTTTTCAAACATGCTTTTCGTTCTTAAAACATAATTCTTGTTTTGTTCTTGTCATGTGAGAATCTTGTTTGTATTGTCTTGTGTGAATCATGCTTGTCTTGTCTTACATGAATCATGCTTGTCTTAAAATCCGTTAGGGGTCTGCCAAACCCCCCACTCCTTCTAAGTGACTTTTATTAAAAATAATAATAATAAATAAATAAATAAACATACTTGAAGCCAGATGTTAGTGCATTTGAAAATAATTTGAAGCCGGGTATGTAAATACCCCTCATTGAAATTAGTTGAAACAACTTGAAGCCGGGTATGTAAATACCCTTCATTGACATGCTTGAAATTGACACACTAACATCCTTGACCAACCTAAAGTTTGACATTATCATTCTTGCTTGTTTTTTCTTGAAGCCATATATGACATATCCTTGGATATGCCCTATCATTAACCAACCCTTACGTTTGGCTTTATCATAATGTTCGTGAATCATAATTTGTCTCAATTATTTTTGTTGTCATCTTGTAAACTTTTAAAAAACCCGTACTTAAAGAAAACCCGAATCATGCACGGCTACATGTGCATCTTGTGCTTGTGAACATCATGGTATACCTAGAAAGCATTTAAACATCCAAACATACTTAGGTGATTTTATTTCAAGTATTGGTATATGCATACTTAGGCTACACAATCCAATTTTATCATGAGACATGCATCACATCTTGATTTTCATAATAGAGATCATAATAAGGTCAATAGTAGGAAGAAATTACTCATACAAGGTTATATGCCTCACAACAAATCCATTTATTTCCTTAATACATAGTAAAGTTAACTAGTAGGGTGTACCTACCTTTCTAAAACCAAATCCCTTTGGTTGAGAGCTTTGGAGACTCCTTGAAAGCAAGAAAAACTTTGGAGAAGCTTGTGGAAGCAAGATTGCACTCCTTCCTTGATCTTGGAACAACTCTAGCCAAAAGCCCTAACTATCCTCTTCTTTCTCTCTCGAAATCCCCCAAATTGTGTCTTAAGGGTTTGTGAAACTCTAAGCCAATGAAATTGGGTATTTATAGGCTAAGGGGTGGTTAATGACCCCAGTACCCTTAATGAAGGGCTAAAAATGACCATACAGGGCAAAAATCACGTGAGCGGTTGACTGGAGGTGTCCACTAGTCGACCGGTAGTGGACGGGTCGACCAGTTATGGGCACCGGTTGACCGGTTGAAAATCCCCTCTTTAAAAAAATTCCCTATAGAGTTTAGTGCGACACCGGTCAACCAGACCTGAGGAGCGGTCGACAGGTTGGCCTGGATTTTGCCCACTTTGCTGTTTTTTTCCCATTTTCCAACCTTAGAACCTTTTCATTTTTCCATTTTACCACCCATGAAACTTAATTAAAGTCTTTAGAACCCTGACAAACACCAATCACATTATTTTAAACACCAAGGAAATTTTCAAAACCTTCAATATCATTGAGAACTCCCCAAGACCATACACAAGACTTAAAACCTTAAAAACACTATTCATTGTTCAATGTCAGTGAGTTCTGGGGTTCTACATGACCGCACAGGGGGCAGTCAAACACCCACTATGTGAATTTTGAGGAAAAATATTGAGTTTTGATAGTAAAAAGTAAGTCTGGAAGAAAATTACAAAACCCACAAATTTTCTGGTTTTGGACACTAAGCACACTGCGGTTTCGTAATTTGAGTTGATAAACAGTCGAGAAGATAGACAGTCGTCCAGACGGCTGACCGACATGCGGTGTGTGAGTTTTTGAAGATTTCTATTGGAATAATCGGTAAATATTGAGTACTGACTGAATTTCAAAACCCATGGATTTCTTGGTTTTCTCACGTACGAGGCTTCCGCAGTTACACTATTCGATATGCGAAGGAGCCGGCACGATGGATAATCGGCCAGGTAGGGACCGACACGCAGTATGAGAATACCGAGTGGGTATCTCTTGATTTTATCAGTAATTATTGGACATCGAATCCGATAACCAAAACCCGCGGTTAAACCCTAAACACTTTCCCGGTACTTTATGACTTTCGATTAGGGAAAGCAACACCCTAATATTTATAAATATTAATCAAGGTTTTCTTCCGAAAATCTGGGTTGTTACAATGCATTTTAGACTATATATATATATAATCTAATAATACACAACCCATTAATGTTTGGATAAAATTTATTTCCATCATTTTCCATTTTCAAGGAGTCACATAAATACCTTGAATGGTACCACAATTGTACGGACAAAAATATGTTGAATTACTTCAAAAAGGCTCCACGTGAGATATTCATCGAACTCTTGGCCGCCTTACTGCCACTAAAAGCAATGGGAGTGCTTATGGGTAGGCTTCAACAAACCCAGGCCTGAATCCGACCTTTCCCTTGAGTGATGGTTAGGAAGGGGCAACCCTTGAATCCATACCTTAAGTGGAAGATTGTTCATTACCTTCTAAAGGAGCTTCATCCGAAAGAACTAAAGCTAGGTCCGACTCGACCCCCCGTGCATACTTTTAGCTCCCGCACTCTTATTCCAACCAATGTTTGCCATGACCAATGCTTCTTGGTCTTATCTCAATAAAAAGCTAACTGCGCTATCCGACCTTCTAAATTTCATCGACTTCCTTTCCCCTTCGTCTATTATTGAGAGGTATCAACGATACCCTTCTTACAAACTACTTAGGCCCAACTTATTGGGAGATTCACAATAGAACAGATCCAACGGAAAAGATAAACAAGCACAAACTCAAAGAAAAACAATAAAAAGAACACCAGAGAATTTACGTGGTTCGGCAATAACCTACCTATGTCCATGGGCCAAGATCCGATTATTTATTCCTTATTCAGAGAAACCTTGAGAAACCAGTACAAAAAAACTCTCTCCTCTCAGATTAAATCCCAACCCAAGCCTAGAGACCCTTGTTCACCCCTCTCAAGTCACCTTCTCAATGACCCTGAAGAAGAACCCCTCTCAAGTAGACCGACCCTTAGAAAGTTGTGGTTTTTCCCCTTGTGCATGAATTTTAAGGTTAAATTAGTGTTTATAATACCCTTGGCCTATAAATACCCTCCCATTTAGTGGGTTTTGGGATATACTTAACCTAAGAGAAAGTTTAGGAGAGAAAGGGAGAGGAAACTAGGGTTTCAAGAAGGGATTTCTTGGGTGAGCAAGATTGGAGCTTGGATTGCACTTATCAAGTTTGGATCTCGCTTCCAAGGTGTTTCTCAAGCATTGCAGTGTGGGGATTCAATCTTTCCCTTCTCAACCACTACACTTCGGAGATTTGATCTCAATTAAGGTAGATACATTCTACTAACCTTCCTTGCTATAATCCATTAATGTGTATTGCTATGTTGTATTTATTTTAGTAAAAGTAAGATGTAAACCATGTTTTGGGATGAAGTTAAGGTGTATAGCCTAGTATGTGCATACTAATGAAATTGATGAAGTAAAATCAAGGTATAGGATCGTGTTTTTAGTAGTGTAAGCTTTGATGTATGTGTTGAAGATAAGTAGGGCATATAGTCTAAGGCATATAACCTTGTATGTGTATACAATTGAAAAACACGAAATGAAATTGAGGTTTATAGCCTCGTATGTGTAGCTACTTGCTACTAGCTATCCTTGTTAGGATTCATCTATGAAATAGTAAGATTTAAAGTATGTGTTGTGACATGTAGAGTGTAGATACAATCTACCCACTAGCTTTGTTACGATTCATTCTTGCATAATATATTTTGATGTATGATTTTGATTAAGGAAGATAAAAAGGGATGGCTCATGATAAAGAGAGTGTAACTACTCTCTCCTAGATGGTTTTATTAGGTTTCATGTAGGTTAAGTAAGATTTAAGGGATGGGTTCTTTTATGGAAAGAGTGTAGACACACTCTACCAATTAGCCTTGTGCAAACGTAATGAAATCAAGGAATAGGACCTCGTTCTTGTAAATTATGGTTATGGACTATGTTAGATTAAAGTGTGGTTGTATTAAACATGAATCGTAAAGTATGTTGTGCATGAAATAAGCCTAAGCAACCTATGTACATGTATATCCATGCTATGAATGAAATTCCATGCATACACCTCCATATTTTAAATGCTTTTTATGATTACTATAATGTTCACAATTACTCTATGATGCTTACAAGCACTCTACACATGTATGAGTGTATTATTAAGATGTCTTATAAGACTCATAAGTAAAAGGATCATAAGAAAAAGTTTATAAGAAAGGAGAGATAAAGTTGTAAGAAAAGAAAGTTAATATGAAAGGAATTACAAGCTCACAAGAAAAGAAGTAAGAAATGTAAAGCATGAAAGGATGTTAGTGTACTATGACCAGGTACGGGCACTAACATCTATTTCCAAGAAAGTATG
Source organism: Tetracentron sinense (assembly GCA_015143295.1). Lineage (NCBI taxonomy): Eukaryota > Viridiplantae > Streptophyta > Magnoliopsida > Trochodendrales > Trochodendraceae > Tetracentron > Tetracentron sinense. The sequence continues at coordinate 16,742,290 of CM026555.1, read as the reverse complement.
AGAGGAAACTAGTATACTATGACCAGGTACGGGTACTAGTGTCCGCCTCCAAGTAAAAAAAAATGAAGTAAGCATGAACTGATACTAGTGTACTATGACCAGGTATGGGCACTAGTATCTGTTTCCAACAAGTATGAAAGGATGTGAGTGTACTATGACTAGGTATGGGCACTAACATCTGTTTCAAAGAATATGAGAGGATACTGGTATACTATGACCAGGTACGGGTATTAGTATTTGTCTCTAAGTAAAATAAAGAATATGAAAGGATCTAGTGTACTATGACCAGGTACGGACACTGGTATTTGTTTCCAAGTTAAGTAAGAAAGGATGTTAGTGTAATATGACCAGGTACGGGCACTAACATCTGTTTCTAAGTAAGCAAGAGAGGATGCTAATATGCTATGATCAGGTACGGGTACTAGCATCTATCTCAAAGAAAGTACAAGATAAGTAAAAAGAATGATCGCATAAGGACCTCATAAGATGTATAAGGAATTCACAAGACTTATATAATGCATAAAGAACTCACAAGACTCATAAGATATTCAAAATACGTTTGGTTAAAGCACGAACTCAAAGCATGATTTAAAGTATGATTCTTGAGATTATGCATTTGTTATCTTGTTTTAACTTCCACACTCTGATTATGTATATGTCTTGACGAATTGTATCCTGTATGATATATTAATGCGTTGTAACATGGTTAGTTAGTAGTTTGTATACGCTGAGTATTCAATATTTAGCTGAACTGTTATTTTGGTAGGTTCCAGGTTGGACGGTCGTGCTCCGGAGCCATGGGTTGAGGAGGTTCATGGAGAGCAGGAGATTGCTTGAGATTATCATGCAGATGTTAGTGGCCTTGACATGTTGTAGAACCCCAGAACTTTTGCCATGTATTAAAAACCGTGCCAAGACATATTGCCTTTGTAATCCTCCTATTTCTATGAAATGAGAAAATTTAAAGAAACTTTAAGTGTTAGGAAGTAGTATTCCTAAGTCGGACATATCGAAAACTCGAGTTACTGAAACCCATTTACGGATCAGTCGACTTTAGGGGTAATTTGGTTAATAAATAAAGAAGAAATTGGAAATTCTAAAATGTTAGGAATGTTTCCCTTCGAAAGACGAATCCAACGCAAGTTGAATCGTCCAAATCGGACAACCGAGTCACAAGTTATGACCGAATTACCAAAGTAAGGGAAAATGGAAGAAAACAACAAAATCTGGGATGTGAGATCGATCGCAGGTTTGGTGTGATCGATCTCATGCAGGCGAAATAGGTCCCAAGGTCTCGGGACCATATGCGATAGATGGGGATCCCTGTGCGACAGATCGCAGTGATATGCGATCGATCGCAAGAGTGTGCGATCGATCGCATGTAGAGGGAAATCAGACCAATGTATTCGGGTTCATGTGCGATAGATCGCATTAATGTGCGATCGATCGCAAGGACCTGCGATCGATCGCAGATAAGTGTGCGATCGATCGCATGCAGTAGCAAATTCCGAATTTGGGGGTTTTAAACCCTTGTCTTGTTTAAGGATCCCATTTGGGGATTTTCTAAACCTAAGGAGAGAAAGAAGGGAAAAAGGAGGAGGAGAGCTTGAAGGAAAAATCCAAAGAGGGCTTTGGGATTGAGATCAAGGGAGCAAGCTTGAAGGATTCCAAGCTAGAACCATCCTCAATCAAAGGATTCCTCAAAGATCAAGCTTGATCTTCAAAGTTAGTACACTCTACTAACTTCTCTAGCAATACTCTAGGCTTTCTTCTTTTAAAATCATGATGTTGATCTTGTATTCCCTTTCCCTTGGAAACATACTATATATCCAAAACCTAAACAAGATAATGTGAATGAATGTGGGATGTATGAATGGATGAAATGGATTGAGGCGATTGGATGCCGTGTTGGTTGATGAATGGGTATTGGAAAATGGTGGATGGGCACTTCAAACATAATAAATACATTTTGTGTGGTGTGGTGAAATATATGCATTAAGAAATCGGAACAAAATGACTAGGAATGAGATTGCGCACCAAGTGTTTGATAAAATGCTTAAATGACGTATTGAATAAATGAACTGAAATTATGAAAGCATGTATTGAGCTAATTATGTCTAAATGCCTACCTTGATTGAATGCCCTACACGTTATCCATATTCCTTTATGCTTATATTCAAAATGGGAATGCTATGCTTATGTGATCCCCTCATCCAAGCATGTCATCAGGATTGTCACTATTGGCACGCACACGAGCACGCATGTTGCATGAACCGAGCTTTTCAAGAGCATATGCATATAATAAATCAATAAGAAAATATTGCATGTCAAGGAGGTTGGTAGCCCAGGGAGATTCGGGTACTAGCTTCTGGCTCACAAGAAAACCCAAAACACATATTGTCAAGGAGGTTGGTAGCCCAGGGACATTCGGGTACTAGCCTCTGGCTCACAAGAAAACCATATATCAAGGAGGTTGGCAGCCCAGGGAGATTTCGGGTGCTAGCCTCTGGCTCACAAGTTACAAGATGCAAGTTTACAAGATGACGACAAGGCATCCATGTATATATGATTTCTACAAGCCACACCGAGACATGGAAACGGGTTTTCAAGCATAAGTTTTCGGCGTTTTTACATTCATGCACGTACATCACGATGATAATATTGCTCCATGTTTAATGTTGTTTAATTATATGATTTTACTATTGCCTTGAATTGATGACTGGTATTGTATTACTCTTTGCGTGTTTATTATTGTTATGGTTAGCTAGTAGCTTGTACTTGCTGAGTATTCCATGCTCAGCCGTACTTTCATGTCGGCAGGTACCGAGGGAGCCCTCGACCTGGAGCCTTGGGTCGAGGAAGAGTATATAGAGAAGAGAGAGCCGTCTATCCCACTGCAGTCTCAGGTAGACCGAGACCTCGACGTGTGGCCGTACTTCGACTACTGTTGAGGGGCGAGTACGAGAGGATTTTGTGTATTTTGATGTTTTGATAGGTGGGCTTGTCCACCTTAGACTTAGGCATGTTTTGTATATAAATATGTTCACTTGGAATACTATGTTGGAATTATAGGAGAAAGAAAAGTTAGTTTACGCTTCCGCATTTATGTTTAGTTTCCGCACTCTGATTATCATTGTTTAGTACTGTAATTATCTTGTTCATTACAGGATGGTTTGGCAGGTACGTATAGTCACACCTAAAGTATCCCTTAACTCTTAGGGGGTATTTTGGGGCGCGACACATATGGCCTTATGGGGGAGTTTGAGTGAGAGAGATATGTATTTCGCGATTTTGTTTTGGGAATTTTCATGTACGCTTGAGTTGGTAACTCAAGTGCTGGATCTTGTGTACAGGTTGTAGTTTTTATTCAGTCTTTTGTCTATGTTAAAACTTGGAAGAACTTTTATATAGAAGAAATTTTTAGGTTCACTATTTGATATGCCTTGTATACTCTCTGACAGGATATTTTAAGTATAAGCCACGACACCAAAGTCTCATTTCTCCTAGGTGGGATTTTGGGTCGTGACACATATGCTCGACCGACCTGTTGGCACACCAAGCATTGAGACACATATTCTACCATTTCTCTATTCATGTTCCGCCACCAAAAGTGGCCCTTGAGGTTCCGGTACATCTTCGTACCCCCAGGATGCCCGGTGTACTTGGACCTGTGGGCTTCGTTTAAGATCTCCCGCCTCAGTTCTTATCGGCAGGAACACACAACCTTCCCTTGAATGTTATGACACCATCATCTTTCAAGGAAAACTCCTGGCTACCACTACTGACAGACTTATCCCTGTAAGCCACTAACTCAGCATCCGAACCCTACAAGCTCTTGAATCCAATCGAGGATATAAGGCCTGACTGTAATGTTAGCCATGACTGGCCCAAAAGTAGGAATGTTGAAACTGGTATCGAGGTTTGTAATGACCTCCAAATTCTTCCACTGGCGAACCATCATGTCGGCCATGAGGGTTCTTGCTCAGAGCGTATGCCACCACGTTCGCCTTACCCAGGTGGTCCTTAATGAAACACTCGTAATCTTTCAAGAACTCCACCCATCAGTGCTGCCTCAGATTTAGCTCTTTCTAGGAAAACATGTATTTTAAACCCTTGTGATCTGTGAACACATCAAGTTGCTCCCCATAAAGGTAGTGCCTCCAAATCTTCAGGGCAAACACAATTAACGGGAAACTCTAAGTCATGTGTAGGATAGTTCTTCTCATGGTCTTTCAACTATTGGGAAGCATAGGTGATGACCTTCCTGTGCTGCATAATAACACATCCTAACCCGACCTGTGAGGCATCATTGTAAACCACGAAGCCGCCACTCCCAGTTGGAACTGTAAGAAAGGGGGCCGCATTAAGCCTCTTCTTCAACTTAATAAAACTATTCTAGCATATTTCACCCCATATGAACTTAGTATTTTTTTGTGTCAAGTATGTGAGTAGTGCCACTAAGTTGAATAAACCATTTACGAATCTTCGATAGTTGTCTGCCAAATCGAGGAAACTGCGAATCTCGATAACACTCCTGGGTCTCTCCTCACTCATCACTGCCTCTATCTTAACTGGATCAACTTAGATGCCCTTGGCAGATACTACGTGGCCAAGAAATGTCACATTTTCCAACCAGAATTCACTCTTACTCAACTTGGCATATAGGCTATGCTCTCGAAGAGTCTCAAGTGTAACGTGAAGGTCTCGATCATAATACTCCCGTGTCCGGGAATACACCAAGATGTTGTTAACGAAAACAATGATGCACTGATCGAGGAAAGGTCTGAACACCTAGTTTATCAAATCCATAAAAACAATTGGCGTGTTCGTCAGACCAAAAGGCATGACCAGGTGCTCATAGTGCCCGTACCGAGTCCTAAAGGCGGTATTGGGAACATCTTCTGGCTTGATCTTTAACTGAAGATACCCATATCGCAGATCAATCTTAGACAAGAACCTTGCCCCTTTCAGCTGGTCAAACAAATCGTCTATCAAAGGTAATGGATAACGATTCTTGATTATGACCTTGTTCAGCTGTCTGTAGTCGATACACATCCTCATCGGCCCATCCTTTTTTTTCAAATAGAGCACTAGAGCTCCCCACAGTGATACACTTGGTTGGATGAAACCAAGTTGCTACAACTCCTTTATCTGCTCTTTCAACTCTTTAAGCTCAATTGAGGCCATCCTATATGGAGCCCTAAAAATCGGAGTGGTTCCTAGAGCAAGCTCTATCACGAACTCGATTTCCCTATCAGGAGGTAATCTAGGCAAGTCCTTGGAAAACACGTCTAGGAACTCACTCACAATCGGGATGGCTGAGGAGTCTCATGCCTTCAGGTTCGAGAGACTCAGAGCTGCTAGACGTGCTATGTCCCTCTTCCGAAGCCCTTGGAAGTGAAACGATTTTACACCCTTTGGCCTAAAATCCACCATCTTCTCGAAGCAAGCCATGTGCCTGTGATGCACTACAATCCAATCCACTCCCAGGATGACATCGAAATCCTAGAAATCTAGGATAATCAGATCGGTTGGCACCTAATGCTGCCCAACTTGGACCATACAATCCCGGTATCTTCTGTCTGTAACAATTGACTAGCTAAGCGGAGTTGAAATGGACAACTCTTGATGTAGTCGACTCGGCTCTGAAAAAAAGCACTTGACAATAATAGGTGAAACAAAGGAATGTGTTGATTAAGTGTCGATCAATACACGGGCTAAACACTCGTTCACTAGCAAAGCGCCTGTGTATTATAATTAACTAAGGTCAATAGATCTCAAGAAGAACATACATTGCATATAGATAGCATGTTATACACCTAAGCAGGTAAATACGACATAATAACAATCAACTTATACTTGAAGAATTTACAAATTTAGTGTACTTTGCACAACATCATCAGATGCTTGTGCATCCCATTCAGTCATGGCAAAGAATCGGCCCTGGTTTGCCTGGTGAGGCGATGGTGTGGGCTGTGAGGGTCTAGAGGTAGAGGCTTGTGAAGACCCTTGCTGATAAGTCTGCCGAACTAGGGGCTTACTCCCCTAAGGCTGAGCCTGAGACTGTCGGCGTAGGTAATCTTGAATCATGTGGCCTTGCTCGCCACAATGAAAACATCCACCAGACACCCTACGACACTCTCTTGCCTTGTGCCTCCGGCCACAAAAGCTACACTCCTCAAATGATGATGAGGATGCATGCAGTAAATGTTCAGTGGCATGTGTCGTAGTGGGGCGAGGAGCCTTTGCAGTAAATGGAGGCCTCTGAGCCTGTGGTGAGAAAGGAGGCCTCTAGGTCTGTGTCAGCCCTGAAGTCTGGAAAGGGGTGGTCTTGGCCCTTTTCTTCGATGGTGCTGAGCCACTAGACTGGCCTCTAACTATCTTCCTTCTTTTAAAGAACTCCTCCGATTTCATCTCTGCCAACTAGGCCTTATCGTAGACCTCTGCATAAGTCACATGACGAAACATCGAGACCCTATCTCTGAGATAACCCTTCAAGCTCCTTTCGAACTTATTGGCCTTCATAGTCTTTGTGGCTATCATATGCAGAGCAAATCAAGACAACTCTACAAATTTGGCCTTGTACTTGGCCACTAACATATTACCCTGCTTCAGGGTAATAAACTCCATCTCCTTCTTCTCTCTAACTCCTACAAGAAATTATTTCTTGTAGAAGACGTCTAGAAATTCTTCCCATGTCCACTCCTGACTCGCTTGCGTCAAATCCCTCGTCCTGATAACAGACCTCCACCAATGGTCTGCTTCGCCATCCATCATAAAGGTGGCCCAAGTAACCCTCTCTGCCTCAGTAGGTGCCAAAACAGCAAACAACTTCTTTAGGTGCATAATCCATGCCTCTGTAACCAATGGGTATAAAATACCATAGAATATTGGAGGGCTTAACCTCCAAAAAGTCTCAATCCCATAGTATGCTGTGTAAGAGCAAACACGAGTGCAGCAGCAGGAGGGGTAGTATGCTACCTGGCTGCAAGCATGGCTAATGTCTCCGTTATGGAGCTGAAGACCTGTGCGAGATTAGACTGCTCATCACCTCCTGGAGGAGGAGATGCTCCATTACTCCTAGTATGGTATCTACGACCCAGATTACGACGTCTCATGATTTAATCCTGAGAACAATAGTAAAATGTGAGTCTAACTTGAAACCATAATTATTTAAGCATTGAAGTTCAACAACATCAAGTATCCATATAAGAATGGAGCATACATCAAGATATACACACAATAGCATAATAATATACTTGAGATTCCTAGCAAAGCTAAGGCACAAACTCGGTTGAGTTCTAACCGGTTATGGACTAAGACTAAATGATTAGTCTATACTTGGAATACGAATCTTTTATTGGACCTAATGCATTGTTCCTAATCATGGTAGAGAACCTAATGCCTAGGCTCTGAAACAAACTTTGTCGCGACCTAAAATCCCACCTAGGATTTATGTGTAAAACCCCGAAACTCATTTCACCTAGTTGGTGAATAGTGAATTTTTATCAAAAATGATCTTTTATGTGTTATGAAGTATGTATTATGAATAAGAGGTGTTGGAACCAAAATATAATAGTACATGGGTGTAAAGCCAAGGTAAAAGAGTGGAAACACTCTAGGTAAGTCAATGGAAGAGTGAAAATACTCTAAATGGAGAAAATGGGAAGAACAGGTGGATTCACCAAGTTCTGGTGAATCCTGGTCGACCGCCATCCAAGACCGGTGAACCGACTGTCAAGAAAATGGCCAAAATGGGCCAACAGAGAGCTTCAGGTTTGAGGCTAGTCGATAGCCCCTCAAAGCCGGTCGACCGATTGTCAAGGATTTTTCCAAAAGGGGCTTTACAGTAAGGGATTTCATAGGGCCGGTCGACCGCCCCTCCTAGCCGGTCTACCGAGCACCCGAGGTTTTGCCTGAATTGGTCTGCTGGACCATTTCATTAAGGGTAGGAAGGTCTTCCAAGAATGAAGAAGGGATCCAAGCTCCACCTTGATCTCCCAATAGAAAAACCCTAACATCTCCCCTTCTTCCTCTCGAACTCTCTCAATTTCCCTAACTTTGGTGCCTTGAGGGTTTATGAGACCTAACTCACGAAATTGAGGCTTAAATAGGAAAAGGGGAGGTCAAAAGACTTGAGGCTTGGATCATATCTTCTCAAGCATTCTCAAGCTTTTCTCCAATCTAAGAGGTAAGTACAACTACTACCTAGCTTTACTATGATACAAATAGTAAGTACTACTATTCTCTAGCTTTGTTATTATGCAAGGATTGAATGTATGATTTCGAAGGGGAATTTCTAATACTCTCTACTAAAATGACTTTATTATGATTCAATGTTGTAAATAAGGGCTTTAAGATTTGGGGGTTTTTCAATAAAAGGATAAATGTAGTTATGCTTGTATGTGAGTGTTATTATTATCCAATGAACCATGATTCTAAGTATGATGTGATGAAATATGTTTAATGGCCAAGGTTTTGGGTGGTGTGATGCCGTGAATGAAAATGTTCTACATTTTTAGAATTGTCCAAGTATACTATGATGCTAATATGTCTCGTATGAACTCATATGCAATGTTTAAAGCTTTTTATATATATGATGATGCTCACAAGCACTCCACACTCTATGTTTTACATAACCGAGGTTTTCTCATAAACATGTATTTCAAGAATCATAAGGAAGGTTTTTCAAAGGAAATTTTATAAGAAGAAGCATAAGTGCACAAGCATTGACAAGGCCAAACTTTGGGTTGGTACTTCTAAGATCGGTTACCTCATGCTCACAAGGATCAAGTCTAAGATCTTACATACACTCTAAGGATCATAAGTCTCGCAAAGCTTTTAAGAACTCATAAGAAATGCATAAGTCTAAGATCTTGCATAAGTCTCCAATGATCATAAAGCTCATAAGAACTCGAAAGCTCACAAGAAACTCATAAGAACTCACGAGGTTCATAAGCATTCATAAGAACTCATAGGCATGAACAATGTGTTTTGTTTTCCATGAAAGACAAGTTTTGATGAAAGGTTTTCCATGATGGGTTTTAGGCACAAATTTTATGAATGGTATTCCTTTACGCACTTGCATGTGATATTACTGTTTTTATAAGATTGTTAGCTAGTGGTTTGTGCTCGCTGAGTATTCCATGCTTAGCCATACATTTTATGTCGGTAGGTCAGTACGACATCTGTGATCCCAGTCCGTGGATCGAGAAGGACTATGGTGAGGAGGAGCCGATAGAGGTTCAGCCAGAAGAGGATAGGAACCTTGACAAGTGGCCTTATCCTGGACATTATTGAGAGTGAGAGAGAGAGACTACTTTTGGAATGCTGATCATGTATAGAAAAGAAATTTTAAGTTTAAGCTTCCGCACTATTTTATGCTTCTGCTATGTTATGCCTTGTGTATTTTATAGGAGGATTTGGTATCGGGTATTGCACATCACGAGCTAAAGTATCCCTAACTCATAGGGGGTATTTTGGGTTGTGATAGAGTTGGTATCAGATCATAGGAATTAGTTCCCAGGGTTAAGTGGAAGTAAGAATTAGGTCATTTGATTCTTTGAGTTGATATGATACCAGAGTGGGTATCATATCAAAGCTAAGGCTTTAGGATCATAGGGATTGAGGTGTTTTTCCGATTTGGACATATGAGTTATTTGATAAATATATGGTACCACGACAGAGGTGGTATCATATCAGAGCCAAGGCATTAGGTCACTAGGGTTAGATTGTTCTCTGAGTTGAACATAGAACTTAGGTGAATTTTAAATGATAGGTCTGATGACCGAGTGAGTATCAGTATTAGGTTCTTTAGGGTCATTGGAAATTGATACCATGATTGAAACTAAACATTAGAATAAGAAATGAGTTGTATTTCAAGTATAGACTAATCATTTAGTCTTAGCCTATAACCGGTTGAAACCCAACCCAATTTAGTATCCTACGCTAGAACTACAAATTTTATGCTTATACTAGTGAAATATATACCTGGATGTATTCCTACTATGTACCTTATGAATATGGAATGAGCTTGAAGTCATGATTGAAATAGAGTTGGTATTAAGGACCGAGTCTCTATACTTCAGGTGGAATCTTGCACGGAGATTGTGGGAAAGGCGAAGATCACCAAGAGGAACTCAGAGGAGTTTCTTAAGAGGAGAGCGAGCGGCTTCGGGAGAGTCATGCATAGGGGTTAGTCCAGTGGCTCAGCACCACCAGAGAAGAGGGCCAGGATTTCCCTGTATCCAGCTCCTAGGCCTACACAGACACAGAGGCCTCCTTTTTTGCATCACCAATACCTCATCCGACTACTTCGTAGGCACCTCGCCTTGCTTTTTCTTAGGGTACCAGATATATGCCACCTGCATCCTCATCATCTTTCAAGAAGTGCGATTATTATGGTCGAAGACACCCGATTGGAGATTGTGGAGAGCATCTGGAGGATGTTTCCACTGTGGCAAGCAGGGCCACATGATTTGAGATTGCCCATGCCAGCAGTCGTGGGTCCAACCTCAAGGGAGTAGACCCTTAATCCATTAGACTGTTCCACAAGGGTCTTCACAAGCTTCTGCATCTAGACCTGTATGACCCTCACAGACCACACAACCATCTCGCAAGACGAACCAGGGTCTTTGCCTTGGCTAAAAGAGACACACAGGCATCTGGCAATGTTGTGTAAGGTACACGAAAATTATAAATTCTTCAAGTATGAATTGATGGTTGTTATATGGTATATATATACTTAAGTGTATATCGTTCTACCTATACTCTATGTGGATTCTTAAAATTATTAACTCAGCTAATTATAATGCACATGCATTTTGCTAGAAAGCGAGTGTTTAGCTCGTGTGTTGATCGACACGGGATCGACACATTCCTTTGTGTCACCTAGCTTCGCTAAAGGTTTTTCATCTGAGCCGAGTCATCTACATCAGGAGTTGACCATTTCAACTCCGCTTGACAAGTCGGTTGATACAGACCAAGGATATCGGAATTGTGTAGTTCAAGTTGGGTAGCATGAATTGTTGATCGATCTGATCATCCTAGAGTTTCAAGACTTAGACTTTGATGTCATTCTCAGGATGGATTGGCTAGCTACACACCATAGACACATATCTTGTTTTGAAAAGATGGTAAATTTTAAGCCAGAGGGCGTCAAGCCATTCCACTTTCGTGGACTATAGAGGAGAGATATAGCTTGTCTAGCGGCTTTAAGTTTTTCAAATCCGGAGGCATGAGACACCTCAGCCGTCCTGGTTGTGAGTGAGTATTTGAATGTATTTCCGGAGAACTGCAACAGCTTGGTTTCATTCGACCAAGTGTGTCACCATGGGGAGCCCCAGTACTCTTCGTGAAGAAGAAGGATGGATTGATGAGTGTAAATCCCTAAATAGGTGTTGGAAAATTCCGTGAACATTAGATAGGTCATGAGTGTTGTGTTTTGTTCAACTTGTTGGTAGAGTTAAAGTTTCAAGAAGACTGAAGATATTGAAGAAAAGCTTCTACTCCGGATCTAGACAGGTAATGGACTTAGAGACCCCTACCTAGGTTGGATTTGACTTAGATAACTCTAAACATACCTAGGAGGATGGTTTTAAGCCTAACAAAGTCTTTTGGTCTTATTTGATTCAAAAAAAAATAAAAGAAATTTGTTTTGGCAAAAATTCTGTCTCAACCGATCGCTCGGTGTTGAGACCAATCGATTGGTGGCCTACCGAGCGATCGGTGGCTATCGACTGGTCAAAAAATTTGTATGAGGTATTTTTCCAGAGAGGCAATTTTTAACCGATCTCTCGGTGGAAATAGCGATCGATCGGTTTTGGACCGAGCGATCGGTTATAAGCACCGATCGATCGGTCCTCGTAAACATAATTTTATTTTTCTGGACTCTTTTCTAAACCCTATATAAACAACATATTGGAGACCTAATTCGTATCTTTGTTTATTTTTGAAAGAGTAGAGGTCTGAGAAATCCTTTTAGGGCTTTTTCCATTGTTCCTTATAGATCTTTAGTGATCCCTCCTTTTTCAATCATCCTAGAGAATGCAAGTATAGATCTATACTTTTGATCTTGCATTGTGTGATCTCAGATCTATATGAGATCCCTCTAGGGTTTGAAGCTTTCTAAATTGATTCACAACCCTGCACTTTGTGTGTGTGTCCGGTGTATGATCCGGAGCCTTCGTGGAAGGAGATCGATCGTGTGTGATCGTGGTATTGAAGTAGCTTGAGAAGATTTGGTCGGTCAGGAACCGAAGCTGCTACGACAAAGATCGAACCTGCTGGTTCGTGGAAATCAAGAGTAAGATTCTGTACCTAGGAACGTCGAGTCCGGTTTGGGTAAGGTCTTGTCTTGTACTTGAATTCTTCTTATAGTGAAGTTTGTTGCTGGACGAGGTCCCGTGGTTTTTTCCCGTAAGGGTTTTCCACGTAAAAATCTGCTGTGTTTGATTTGTGTGGATTGTTTGTGTGAATTGTTTATTGATTTCTAAACTAATTAATTGAAAAATTAAAAATTGGTTAGAAGTTCTTAGATAGACATATTCACCCCCCCTCTAGGTCATAGAGATCATTGATCAGGGTAATTTCAATTGGTATCAGAGCGGGTTCACCTTTAAGACTAAACCCTTTAATGTGATCCTGTATATCTTACTCTGTGATCATGAGTACTCTAAGAGAGGGCGGTCCAGTTTCTCGTCCCCCACTGTTCGATGGGAATAATTACGCATATTGGAAAGCCCGTATGAGAGCATTTCTCAAATCAATTGACGAGAGAATTTGGATGTCTATTCAAAATGGGTGGACTACGCCTGTGAAAACTCTAGGTGATTTGACTGTCGTCAAATATTCTAATGAATGGACCAGAGAAGAGCTTGAGACAAGTGGTTGGAATACTAAAGGACTCAATGCTATCTTTACTGCAGTCACAGCTGAGGAATTCAGACGAATTTCTTCATGTGAAACAGCAAAGGAGGCATAGGACATTCTTGAGATTACCCATGAGGGTACCACCACTGTTAAAATCTCAAAACTCCAAATGTTAACCACCAAATTTGAATATTTGAAAATGGAAGACGATGACACATTTGATGAATTTTATGCAAAACTTAGTGAAATTGTCAATGCTAGTTTCAACTTAGGTGAAAGATTAACTGAGTCCAAGATAGTTAGAAAAGTCCTTAGATCTCTACCTGAGAGATTTCAACCCAAGGTCACTGCTATTGAAGAGAGTAAAAATGTTAACTCTCTGAAGATTGAAGAATTAGTTGGTTCACTCCAAACTTATGAACTCAATCTTCAACCATCCAAGAAGACCAAATCTTTAGCCTTGAAATCAATTAAGGAATCTTTGGATGAGGATAACAGTGATGGAGAGATGGATGAGGAAGAAATGGCTCTCTTCGTTAAAAAATTTCAAAAATTTTTTAGAACGAGAAAGAGGTTCAATCCTAAACAGGGAGGAAAATCTTTTGAGAAGTCAAAGTCTAAGCCCTGGGAAAACAAGAAAAATTCCAAGAGTGGCGACAAGAAATCCCAAGGTGTTCAATGTTATGAATGTCATGGCTTCGGTCATATTTCACCTAACTGTCCTAACAAGAAGAAGAGTAAGGGCAAGGTGAAGAATGCCTGTTGGGATGATAGTGATTCCGAGAATGAAGAATCAGACAGTTCCTCTTCAAGTGAAGAAATTGATAATCATACTGCTTTCACTGTATCCCTTTCTGGGATTCATGAGACTGTCTCGGTGGTTGATGAGAAGGATAAAAGTGATGAAAGTAGTCAAACTGAGTCTAGTGGAGACACTGAGAAGAGTCATACTGACTCTGAAAGTGATGAAGATTTGAAAACAACTTATGATAAGTTGTATTCTGAAAGTTTGAAACTGACTAAAGCAAATATCTCTTTGAGCAAAAAACTCAAAATCATTCAAAATGAAAGAGATACTTGTAAACTAGAGGCAAATGAGAAGAATGCTCTAATTAGTCAGCTTGAAATGAGAAAAAAGCTTTTGTTGAAAAAGTTAAATGTCTTTTGGAAGAAAATGTCTCATTGACTAATGTGGTCAGAAGATTAGAAGTTGAAAGAGACACTTCCTTGAAAGAAGTTGAAGAGTCAAGGACTCTATTAGTGGAGCTGGAATCTTTAAAAGATTCTCTTGTTGATAAGGTGAAATTTCTTGAAAAAGAACATCATATAACCCTTAAAGACAAGACTGACTTGATTCAGAAGGTCTATACTCTTGAGAAAGAAGTACGAATGTTTGGAAATACTAGCTGCCTAGATGAATTAGTTAGAAAATATGGATCAAATTCTAATAGATCTGGGATAGGACATGCTGACACACCAGCTGGTCCTTTAGCTGTTGGTACAATGGCTAGTGCTGTGTTTGAACCAATACATTCTGATCCCAAAGTGAATGTACCTTCTACATCAAGTACTAAGGCTTATACAAATGTTGTAAAGCCTAGAAATGCAGCTCCTAGGGTGAATGCTTTGAGGAATCAAATTCCTTTTAGAAGAAATCCTCCTCCTCTTTCTAGATTCATACCCACATGTCACTTTTGTGGTGTAAGAGGTCACATTCGACTAAACTGTAATACGTTTAGAAGAGCTCCCCGAAATGGTTCATGGAACCAAAATCAAAGTCAAGGGAATCTTAAAATGCAGATTCAAGTTCTGGCTGAAAAATCTAGAATTTTGAGCGAAAATGTCAATAGGATTGCTCAAATGTCTAGAAATGAAAATGGTCCATTCACTCCTTATGATTACTCAAGAGGAAAGAATGTGACAAATCATTATGCTAGAACTGAACAGAACAGAAAGAGGTCTAGAAGGTTTAAAAAGAAAAAGGTCTCTACTACACAGAACAATATTCAAATGTCTAAACAAAGTTTAAAAACTGTGTATGTGAGAAAGGATGACCTTAAGTGCCTTGTCATTCATACTGCCTTTAAAGCCCAAAACACAGAAATGTGGTACTTCGACAGTGGGTGTTCTCGGCATATGACAGGTAACAAGTCCCTATTTACTCAATTTGAGGACTGTCCAGATGGGACTGTTACTTTTGGTGATGGAAGCAAGTCATTAGTTAAAGGGAAGGGTATCATCGATTCACCAGGCATACCAAAATTGAAAAATGCCTTGTTTGTTGAAGGACTGAAAGCTAATTTGATTAGCATAAGTCAACTATGTGATGATAACCATGCTGTGCACTTTACCCAAAATAAATGCTTAGTCATTAATGGTAAAGGTAAGTGTGTTCTAGAAGGGTTGAGAACCACTGACAATTGCTACGGCTTAATCCTTAGTTCTAATTTCTCAAATGTCTGTAATAGGGCTAAAATTAAGGAAGTTGACTTGTGGCACTGAAGGCTAGGTCATATGAACTTCAAAGACCTATGCAAAATCTCAAAGCAAGAACTTGTGAGAGGTGTGCCCAAACTAGTAAAGCCTTCTACTGCTGTGTGTGGGCCATGTCAGATTGGTAAACAAATTAGAATCCCACATAAGAAGACTTTAAGTATTGCTACTACATATCCATTGGAATTAATTCATATGGATCTTATGGGTCCTACAAGAACTGAAAGTCTAGGTGGAAAGCGATACATCCTAGTCATGGTTGATGATTTCTCCAGAATGTCATGGGTGACATTTATAAGAGAGAAATCCGATGCTTTTGAAAATTTTAAAAGTATTTGCTTGAAAATTCAAAATGAGAAAAGATGCCCAATCACTCGAATTCGAAGTGATCATGGAAAGGAGTTTGAAAACTCTAAGTACAACGACTTTTGTGATGAGTCGGGTATCAAACATGAATTTTCTACACCCATTACACCTCAGCAGAATGATGTTGTGGAGAGGAAGAATAGGGTTCTCCAAGAGATGGCTAGAGTTATGCTTCATAGCAATAATCTAGCTTCTCATTTCTGGGCTGAAGTAGTTAACACTGCTTGCTATATAGTTAATCGAGTTTTTCTAAGGCCTGGAACAAAGAAAACCCCATATGAGTTGTGGAATAACAAGAAACCCAGTGTCAAGTACTTTCGAGAATTCGGAAGTAAATGCTATATCCTTAAGGATAGAGAGCAACTGGGCAAATTTGAATCCCGGAGTGATGAAGGGATATTTCTTGGGTATTCCACAAACAGTAGAGCTTATCGAGTGTATAACTTGAGAACCTCTACAATTATGGAGTCCATCAATGTAGTTGTGGATGACTCTGGTGTTGAAAATGTGCAACTTGAGGATGATGATAGTGCTGGAAATGAAAATGTTGAAACTTCTTCAACTCCACTTATTACTAAGCAATCATCTCCATTAAAACCTACACATCCAAGGGTCATAAGTCCTCACACCTCCACAGATATTATTGGTGATCTTGAAAGTGGAGTGAGAACAAGGAAACAAATTGAAAATGAAGTTAGCTACATTTGCTATACTTCATCTTTTGAACCCAAGAATGTAACTGAAGCCATTGCAGATGATAATTGGATCAATGCAATGCAAGAAGAGTTACTTCAGTTTACTAGGAATGATGTTTGGTATTTAGTACCTAGGCCTAACAATACAAATGTGATAGGTACCAAATGGATTTTCAAGAATAAATCTGATGAAAAAGGTACTATCATAAGAAATAAGGCTAGGTTAGTTGCACAAGGATACACCCAAATTGAAGGCATTGACTTCGATGAGACCTTTGCTCCTGTTGCCAGGCTAGAATCAATCAGAATTCTTCTAGCTGTGGCTTGCCATATGAAATTCAAGCTTTTTCAAATGGATGTTAAGAGTGCCTTTCTGAATGGCATTTTACAGGAAGAAGTCTATGTGGAACAACCAAAAGGGTTTGAAAATCCACATCACCTTGATCAAGTCTATCGATTAAAAAGGGCCCTCTATGGTTTAAAGCAAGTTCCAAGAGCTTGGTATGAGAGGTTGACTACTTATCTCTTGGAAAAGGGATTTTCGAGAGGGGGAGTAGACAGAATCCTTTTCATAAAGAATGTGAAAGGTGATATTGTCATCGCCCAGATATATGTTGATGACATTGTATTTGGTTCCACATTAGACTTACATGCTCTATCATTTGCTGAACAAATGAAAAATGAATTTGAAATGAGCATGGTTGGTGAGCTGAGTTTCTTCCTTGGTCTTCAGATCAAGCAATTAGATTCTGGGATCTCAGTATCTCAAATCAAATATGCTAAAAATCTAGTGAAGAAATTTGGTATGAGTTCTGCTAAGCATGCTAGGACTCCTATGAGTTCTACAACAAAACTTAGTAAAGATACTTCAGGCAAGGATGTTGATCAAACTTCTTACAGAAGCATGATTGGTAGTTTGCTCTACCTAACTGCCACTAGACCAGACATTGCCTTTAGTGTTGGAGCTTGTGCCCGCTATCAAGCGAGCCCAAAAGAGTCTCACTTACTTGCAGTCAAGCGTATCATTCGATATGTAAGTGGAACTCCTTCATTTGGCCTCTGGTATTCTTTTGATACCAATGCCACAATAGTTGGATATTCTGATGCCGACTGGGCCGGAAATACTGATGATAGGAAGAGCACCTCCGGAGGGTGTTTCTATATTGGAAACTGCTTAGTTGCTTGGCTTAGCAAAAAGCAGAATTCAATTTCATTGGACACTGCCGAAGCTGAGTACATAGCAGCTGGCAGTTGTTGCACTCAACTTCTGTGGATGAAGCAAATGTTGCATGATTACGGGATTGAACAGGGCACTATGACTGTGTATTGTGATAATTCAAGTGTTATCAATATTTCCAAAAATCCCGTTCAACATTCTCGCACAAAACACATTGACATTAGGCATCACTTCATTCGTGATTTAGTTGAGCAAAATGTTGTGTGTATTGAGTATGTCCAAACAGAGAAACAATTTGCAGACATTCTCACAAAACCCTTAGATTCCCTTAGGTTTGAGTTTCTTAGGAAATCCATTGGTTTGTGCAGAGTTGAGTGATGGTGTGCCTTCTTCATAGCTTATGTGTTCTTCTTGTTTCATTTAAGTCATAGAGCTATTTTTTTTGTTTTCTTTAATTAATAAAAATCCAAAAACATTCAAAAAATTGAAAAATATTGCAAAAAATAGTGTGTTTGTATGACCTTCTTTCCTATCGTTATGCATAAATTTATTTCCTTGAAATCATAATTGAATATTAATTCCAAGGTTAAATTTTTCATAGGATTGAGTAAATAAGGATAGTTCAACTATTAGTTCTATCTTGTGATTTAAAATGGTCATGATCACCAATCTCAGTTAGAGTTGAGTAAACAAAGATGTTATGTGTTGCACATGCACTCTAACTGATTTTTGAGATGATATTAGTTCCTATTTATAGATTCTAATATTATATCATATGGTTCCCTAGTTTAATCAAATCTAGTATAACCAAAGTGATTAAAATTCCATAAGGTGAGCCCCCTAGTTTTAAAAAATTATTGACATGGAAAGGACAACCTGTGAGTTTGTGTGATAGCTTCTAGTGAATGCAAACAGTGAGTAATGGCTACCTAGACAAACAGTAGGTATCTATATGGGTTGCTAGTGTGAAAGCCCCCACTGTCATTAGAGAGGGCTACCTTCTTACTTGTGTGAAAGTCACCAGTGTCCAAAGAACAGATAATGTGTAAAATTTGATTATAAAATAAAATGACTTTATTGATCAAATTTGGGGTAAACATTGCTCATCATAATTCTATGGATGTCTCTTGGTTTTAATTCTAGTTTTTGAACATTCTAGAGTACCTTTTATGCTATAATGTCAAAATCTTGTTTTGTGGATGAAACCAATCCTCAGAGTCATGTTATGAATTTTTAATATTACAGACACATTACTTCTGAGCGTTTCTTGACTCTAAATGTGAATTTGATGCAAAAATCATAATTAATCACTTATGGAAACTAAAAGTTATTTACATAATCCTTGTTCATAACTATTCTGTAATATAAATTCTTGGATGAATATTCTTTGTGATTTTGATGAAATAAATGTTTGCATAAGTGCATAGTTATTAGGTGATTTTGAGGTGAAAATGAGTTTAAATCTTACTTTGGTTGAGGGGGAGAAAAATGGTTTTAAGTAAAAATTTTCAGAAAATTTTCCAGACCACCGATTGCTCGGTGTTAATGACCGATCGATCGGTCTTTCGTGAACAGGGTTATAAAACCCTCATTTCTCATTTTACTATTCTTTTGTTCTCCGAACTCTAGAGCGATCTCTCGGTTCCTTCTCCTCCAAATCCATCTTACGGTCATTTCTCTCTACTCCAAGTGTTTCCAAGCATCTAAAAAGGTAAACTTTGTTCCTTTTCTTGATTTTGGTTTACTTTTCACATCTAGGGCATCAAAAAATTCTTGATGGTTTTCTCATACTCCTTAGTTATTCTTGCATTCCTCATGTCCGGTGTATCTAAACGCCGGAAATTGGTCCTCAACAACCAAGAGGACCCTCTCGAGGAAGAGGATCTCAATGAGCCCTACACTTTCACTCCAATAGGTCATGGGATTTCAATAGGGGATAGACCAATCCGTAGAATGGTTGATTCTGCTTCTGAAAATCGCCAAAAGTCTTTGGCAGATAAAACCCGGAAACAAAAAGGAAAAGCTAGTTCGTCCTCGAATGTTCTATTGGGTCCCTTCATTAGTCCTACTGCTACTCGGCTTTATAGTGAGTATTTTTGCAAAAAGACTGTTATGGTTGAAAGGGGTATTAGAATTTTCGATTTTGGTGATTATCACCTTCCTAAGCTCATTACCGATCGTCAATGGGAATGTATTCTCACATTATCCGGTCCTGCTCCTATTCAGTTAGTTCAGGAATTTTACTCAAATTTCTCTGAAATCAACTCTAAAACCTGGTCTTTTAAATCTCGATCTTTAGAAAAATCTGTTTTGATAAATCCTAATGTCATTGCTAAATTTCTTGGTTGTCCTCGAGTTCCAGATGCCTATTATCCTTATAAATATAAGAATGATGACGATAAAGAATCTATGAACAATGTAGTCACCTTTCTTTGTGGTGCTCCTACACTTTGGGTTGGTTCCTTCATTGAAGTGTCTAAACTCACTAGGGATGCAAGACTTGTAAACCTAGTAATGAGTGCCAATATCCACCCAAAGGTTCATACTGCGGACCTTAGGGAAGATAGAGCCCGATTTTTGTTCAGTCTCCTTCGTGGACATGATATTGATCTTGCCGCACACATTATTGATTTGATGATTCAAGCCCATCAAACTCAAACTGTAGTTGGAGCTCTTCCATTTGGTTCCCTGATCACTAAACTCTTTGGTTCTCAAGGGGTCATTGCTCCTCCTGGTGTTCCTACTCGTAATCCGAAGGGTCCAATCAACAAAAAGACCTTAGCTCAGAGTTTCTCACATGCTTCAGTTCGAGATACCGAGGAGGAAGCAGAAGTTGGTACCGGGTCCTCTCATCCACCTCCTGCCTCGATTGATGATCTTGCCAGAATGATGAGGGAGATGCAGATGGATCTCCAGACTAATGTTTCATCTTACCAGGACTTCACTACAAAGATCCGAGGTCGACTTGGATCACTTGATGCAGCAGTTCTGGGTGTCCAGTGGGATGTTCGTGATTTTAGAGCATATTATGAGTCCCGTCTCACTTCTGATGATGAGGAGTGATAGTTTGATGTACTAGGCTACTCCTTATGTTTCATGTATTTATGTTTAGGAGTTTACTTTGTCCTAGTTTATTTTGAGACATTGGATGTATTTTGTCTTGGTTGTACTCAGTACATACCACATATGGATGATATTGACTTGGATGATTATTCTCTATGAGATGATGTTTGCACTTTTACTCTGATTTTTGTTATCTCATCTCCTATGATCATTTTACCTACATTCATTTATTTCCATTCTACCTTTGGCATTTTGAGCCAAAAAGGGGGAGAGAGTGCTATGATATATGATTGAACATGATGACCTTGTTATAGATGAACTTATTATGAAATTTTTTATTTCCCATGATTTTTTATTTCCCATGCTTCACAGGGTTTTGGTTGAGCTTGTGCAGGCAAACAGGTTCTCAGATTGTTGAAACATGACAAGTTGAATGTCATGAAATTTTTTATTGAGTCATGTAAAGGTTCAATTTTCCATTTTTGAATCATTTGGGAAAATTTGAACCTAGTATGTAAGTTAGTCTTGTTTTGTCCCGGAATTGCCAAAGGGGGAGATTGTAAATCCCTAAATAGGTGTTGGCAAATTCCGTGAACATTAGATAGGTCATGAGTGTTGTGTTTTGTTCAACTTGTCGGTAGAGTTAAAGTTTCAAGAAGACTGAAGATATTGAAGAAAAAGCTTCTACTCCGGATCTAGACAGGTAATGGACTTAGAGACCCCTACCTAGGTTGGATTTGACTTAGATAACTCTAAACATACCTAGGAGGATAGTTTTAAGCCTAACAAAGTCTTTTGGTCTTATTTGATTCAAACAAAAATAAAAGAAATTTGTTTTGGCAAAAATTCTGTCTCAACCGATTGCTCGGTGTTGAGACCGATCGATCGGTGGCTATCGACTGGTCAAAAAATTTGTATGAGGTATTTTTCCAGAGAGACAATTTTTAACCGATCTCTCAGTGGAAATAGCGATCGATCGGTTTTGGACCGAGTGATCGGTTATAAGCACCGATCGATCGGTCCTCGTAAACATAATTTTATTTTTTTGGACTCTTTTCTAAACCCTATATAAACAACTTATTGGAGACCTAATTCGTATCTTTGTTTATTTTTGAAAGAGTAGAGGTCTGAGAAATCCTTTTAGGGCTTTTTCCATTGTTCCTCATAGATCTTTACTGATCCCTCCTTTTCAATCATCCTAGAGAATGCAAGTATAGATCTATACTTTTGATCTTGCATTGTGTGATCTCAGATCTATATGAGATCCCTCTAGGGTTTGAAGCTTTCTAAATTGATTCACAACCATGCACTTTGTGTGTGTGTCCGGTGTATGATCCGGAGCCTTCGTGGAAGGAGATCGATCGTGTGTGATCGTGGTATTGAAGTAGCTTGAGAAGATTTGGTCGGTCAGGAACCGAAGCTGCTACAGCGAAGATAGAACCTGCTGGTTCGTGGAAATCAAGAGTAAGATTCTGTACCTAGGAACGTCAAGTCTGGTTTGGGTAAGGTCTTGTCTTGTACTTGAATTCTTCTTATAGTGAAGTTTGTTGCTGGACGAGGTCCCGTGGTTTTTTCCCGTAAGGGTTTTCCACGTAAAAATCTGTTGTGTTTGATTTGTGTGGATTGTTTGTGTGAATTGTTTATTGATTTCTAAACTAATTAATTGAAAAATTAAAAATTGGTTAGAAGTTCTTAGATAGACCTATTCACCCCCCTCTAGGTCATAGAGATCATTGATCAGGGTAATTTCAATGAGGATGTGCATTAACTACAGACAGTTGAATAAGGTCATGGTTAAGAATCGTTATCCTTTGCCTCGGATAGACGATTTGTTTGATCAACTAAAGGGAGCAAAGTTCTTCTCCAAGATTGATCTGCGATCAGGGTATTATCAGTTGAAGATCAAGGCCGAAGATGTTCCTAAGACAGCCTTTAGGACTCGGTATGGGTACTACGAGTTCCTAGTCATGCCTTTTGGTCTAACAAATGCATCGGCAGTGTTTATGGATTTGATGAACCAGGTGTTCAGGCCTTATCTCGATAGATGTGTCATTGTCTCTCGTGCCCCAAAACCCACCCTAGGAATTAGAGTGAATCTTGGACGAGACTTGACATGACTTGATAAACCATCTTGCAAAAGAGAGTTAGAGCATGCATAGTGGAAGCAAACCCATGACACAGCGGAAGCAAAATATCTATCTCATCTATATATACACAAGTATCCCAAGTTATATACAATATCCAAAAGATAAGGTGGACATGCCCACCACAAAATATACAAGTATACCCTCTCAACCACGCTCGAGGTCTACTAAACAAAACCTAACTAGGCATATAGTCCCCATCACCAGGCTGAGGATCCTCCTGAGGTGTCTCTTCAACGTACTCCTCTTCCTCCCATGGACCGGAAGCACATATATCAAAAGGAGCAGTTGCTCCACTAGTACCTGCTGACATCAAAAGTACGGCTATGCGTGGAATACTCAGCGAGTACTTGCTACTAGCCAACAAGTCATAGAACAGTGCATAATAATAATGATAACAATAAGCAGAGCAATAACGTTAAACAGAACAACAAAAAATTGATATTCATGCATGCTTGAAATCATGATCGGTGAAACCTTAGTAAATTCTTGTGTACTTGTCTTGCCTTGTTACTTACATTTTAAATCATGTTTTCGTACTTGGAGAAACTTGTCTTGTGACTTATCTTGTCATGTCTTGTTCTTGTCTTGTACTTGTGAAAACTTGCTTGCATGAACATGAATGCAAATGCATGTATGCTTGTCATGACATGATATGCACATGCTTGCTTGAATTTAAACGTGCTTGCTTGTCATGCATGCTCTGGATGTTAGTGCCCTTGAACAACTTGAAGTCGGGAGTGTAAACTCCCTTCAGCGAAACATTTCAAACTACTTGAAGTCGGGAGTGTAAACTCCCTTCAACGAAATGCAATAGAAGTAGCTTGAAGTCAGGTGCAAGCACCCTTCATGGAAACATGCATGCTTGAAAGGAGTACTAACGTCTTGCTTGTCCTTGTGAAAAACGAGATAGGACATACTCGAGGATATGCCCTACCCTTTTTACCAACCCTTACGTTTGGCCTTGTCATGGTGTTCGTGAATCGAGTCATTTTATTCTTGTCTTTCGTGAAATCAAAACCCGGTGTTCAAGCTTGAAAATCCTAGTTCATGATCTACATGTCGTGCTCGTGAGTCGTGTACATTTCAACACATGGAGCAATTAAACATATCACTTCAAGGAAACAATTTATTAAAAAAAATTAAATCTACAAGCATGCAATTCTAGGAAGCGAGTAAATCTACAATCATGCTATTCTAGGAATTAAAGAAAGTTCATACATGCATTTTCTAGAATTAGTTATCCTTTTCCTCAATGTGGCATTTCATCAAACACTTGGTGTGTGCATTATTTCCTTAAATCCTTTATTCTTGATTTCATCCAACAAATCATGTGTGTTCATTATGTGTGAGTACCCTTCCCATTTGTTCATCACATCACATACACATGACATCCATCGCCCATCACACTCCAAACATGCAATCCATCTCATAGAGTGTTCATAATTTAGGGAAAAACAAAGAAAGAAGGAAAGAAAAAGAGATAATATGATTAGGAGGGTAGCATAAGGTACTGACCTTGAAATGGGAGAGAAATCCCACGAAAATGGTCGTCAAAGTTGTTGTTCCTGCTAGGAGGAGGTGCTCCTTGCTTGCCTTGCCTTAGATTTAAAGAATCCAAGGATTTGAGGATGATCTAACACGAGCTTGGGCTTGGAGATGGAGACCCACATTCTAGGAAGAAGATTCAAGCTTGTGGAAGCTTTGAGAAGTGTGGATTTCGACCTCCTTCTTGTTCTCCCACAAAATCCCTTTTTGGAACCTAGGTTTCCTTCATTTTCTTTCGAAAAGTCCCTTCTCTAGGTGTTAGGAACCTTGGTCCCTCGAAAATGGGGTATATATAACGTTTGGGTTGTGAAAAACCCTTAAAAAAATATTTCTGGGTGATCTCGCTCGAGCGGGCTTCCATCTCGCTCGAGCGGGTTGCTCCCAGGACTAAAAAAACGCATTTTGGTTGATCTCGCTCGAGCGGGTTTGGATCTTGCTCGAGTAAGTTTGTCTGCATAAACGCCCTTTGGTATTTTGGCTATAACTTTTGATTTCCTTATTGGATATTGATGATTCAACTTGCGTTGGATTTATCTTTCGAAGGGGAACAGCTTTTATGTTTTATACAACTCCAAATTTTGAATTTTACTTTACCAAAAATGGCTCTAAAGATGACTGGTCAGTGAATGGGTTTCGACAATCTAGATTTTCAACAGTACCGACTTTGGAAATTGGACTTTTGACTCAACCCTTACTCAAAATCAAGGAAAGTGATCAACATGACCCTTGAAGAGGGTTTAATTTTTTTTTTCAAAATTCAAGAATCACTCAATTCCGATCATCGGTGATCAAAGTAGAGCTTCTTAAAGTTGAGGGTGATGTTAAGACCTACCCTTTTTAACACCTAGAACATCTCAAGTGTTTCACACTCTTTTCCCTCGGGTCCAAAAACCTACTCACACCTCATGACCCATTACCCCATAGGATTGTAAATCACCTAGGTGATCATTGAGTTCACGCCAATATGCTTAAAAGGCCACGGCCTCTTTGTGCCTCTCGCACTAGCACTATTCACCGCACTTTTCAATTACAACCCACTAAACACTTAAGAGTATTTTATATCCTTGTGTTTTTGACACTTAGAATATATTCATACTTTCTTTTAAGATTCAAAACACGCACCTAAAATCCTCACTTAACTCACCACACTAACTAGAACAAAAAGGACATAAAGTAAAGGCCTTAAGCCTTTACACACCACACAAGGGCCCTACCCACACACTATTCATGGCACTATTCCCGGCCTAGGGAACTCGGTTCTGGGTTTCTACATACATACTAAGGGTATTTTCATACCCATCCACCTTGAATCCAACCCCTACTCCATTCTCATAATTCTCGACCCTAGGTTCTTAAATCAAACTAAGGTAACCCATTGGGCACAACCCATATGCATGGGAGGTCCGGCCGCTACAAAATTGCTGAAATTGACACTTAGAGTGTTTTTATACTCTTGCATGTTTTCCCAAAATACCTTACACTTCTTAATTCATATACCGACTCATCATACTCAAGCCATGAGGAAACCCTCACTCTCATTAACCAAACCCAACTTATAATAAAGGCCTTTGGCCCTTCCAATACTAGTGCCATCGACACCATTCACTCACATGAACAGTGCTTGTAGAAATTTCAGGGTGTTACATCCTCCCCCCCCCCCCCTTATAGGAATTTCATCTTCGAAATTAGAACGCTATGTGAAGAAGAGAGGATACCTTTCCCACACTTCGTTTTGCTCGAACGAGACTTCTTACTTAGTAACCTAAGACATGACAAATAAATTCATCAATCTGATGCCAACCAGTGCCGACCAACACCTAACTAGGCACTCGCTTATTAGCAAGGTGCCCTTTACTAACCACCATCCAGCAAGTACATAAATCATATGTATTATATAGATAGTATGTTATATACAAGCAACACATCTCACTTTATTGAAATAGGGTATAGTATACACATGAATTAGCTTTAACAAATAGTTGGTGTTTTTATTTACCGTGAGACCCTAAGTTTGGTTGAGATTTCAACCGGCTTTTGAGAAACAATAATTTGTTAGTCTACACTTAGAATACGATTTATCGCATTGATTCAATTTTCACAATAGAATAATCAATAGTAGTATAGTACTATTATATTCATCACATCATATCATCAGAGTATTTATAAGATTATACATTGGTGTTCTAGCGTCTCGAAGACACATACTTGGTTGGGCTCAACCATTTTGGATTAAAACTAAGAGTTAGTCTATACTTGGGATACGACTCTCTTCTTGACCCTAATGCTCTCGTCTAGTGGTGGTGGTATCGTTTTCTATGCGGCCCTAATGACCTAAAGCCTATGCTCTGATACCAAACCTGTAGCACCCCAAAACCCACCCTATGAGTTAGAGTGAATCTTGGACGAGACTTGACATGACTTGATAAACCATCCTGCAAAAGAGAGTTAGAGCATGCATAGCGGAAGCAAACCCGTGACATAGCAGAAGCAAAATATCTATCTTATCTGTATACACACAAGTATCCCAAGTTATATACAATATCCAAAAGACAAGGTGGACATGCCCACCACAAAATATACAAGCATACCCTCTCACCCACACTCGAGGTCTACTAAACAAAACCTAACTAGGCCAATAGTCCCCATCACCAGGCTGAGGATCCTCCTGAGGTGTCTCTTCGACGTACTCCTTTTCCCCCCAAGGACCGGGAGCACATATATCAAAAGGAGCAGTTGCTCCGTACCTTCCGACATCAAAAGTACGGCTAAGCGTGGAATACTCAGTAGGTACCTACTACTAACCAACAAGTCATAAAATAGTGCATAATAATAATGATAACAATAAGAAGAGCAATAACGTTAAACAGAACAACAAACAATTGATATTCATGCATGCTTGAAATCATGATCGGTGAAACCTCGGTAAATTCTTGTGCACTTGTCTTGCCTTGTTACTTACATTTTAAATCATGTTTTCGTGCTTGGGAAAACTTGTCTTGTGACTTGTCTTGTCATGTACTTATGAAAACTTGCTTGCATGAACATGAATGCAAATGCATGTATGCTTGTCATGACATGATATGCACATGCTTGCTTGAATTTAAACGTGCTTGCTTGTCATGTATGCTTGAGATGTTAGTGCCCTTGAACAACTTGAATTCGGGAGTGTAAACTCCTTTCAGTGAAACATGTCAAACTACTTGAAGTCGGGAGTGTAAACTCCCTTCAGCGAAATGCAATAGAAGCAACTTGAAGTCAGGTGCAAGCACCCTTCATGGAAACATGCATGCTTGAAAGGCGCACTAACATCTTGCTTGTCCTTGTGAAAAACGCGATAGGACATACCCGAGAATATGCCCTACCCTTTTTACCAACCCTTACGTTTGGCCTTGTCATGGTGTTTGTGAATCGAGTCATTTTATTCTTGTCTTTTCTGAAATCAAAACCCGGTGTTCAAGCTTGAAAATCCTAGTTCATGATCTACATGTCATGCTCGTGGGTCGTGTACATTTCAACACATGGAGCAATTAAACATATCACTTCAAGGAAAAAATTTATTAAAAGCAATTAAATCTACAAGCATGCAATTCTAGGAAGCGAGTAAATCTACAATCATGCTATTCTAGGAATTAATGAAAGTTCATACATGCATTTTCTAGAATTAGTTATCCTTTTCCTCAGTGTGGCATTTCATCAAACACTTGGTGTGTGCATTATTTTCTTAAATCCTTTATTCTTGTTTTCATCCAACAAATCATGTGTGTTCATTATGTGTAAATACCCTTCCCATTTGTTCATTACATCACATACCCATGACATCCATCGCCCATCACACTCCATACATGCAATCCATCTTATAGAGTGTTCATAATTTAGGGAAAAACAAAAAAAGAAGGAAAGAAAAAGAGAAAATATGACTAGGAGGGTAGCATAAGGTACCGAATTTGAAATGAGAGAGAAATCCCACAAAAATGGTCATAGAAGTTGTTGTTCGTGCTTGGAGGAGGTGCTCCTTGCTTGCCTTGCCTTGGATTTGAAGAATCCAAGGATTTGAGGATGATCTAACACGAGCTTGGGCTAGGAGATGGAGACCTACACTCTAGGAAGAAGATTCAAGCTTGTGGAAGCTTTGAGAAGTTAGGATTTCAAGCTCCTCCTTGGTCTCCCACAAAATCCCCTTTTGGAAACCTAGGTTTCCTGCATTTTCTCTCGAAAAGTCCCTTCTCTAGGTGTTAGGAACCTTGGTCCCCCGAAAATGGGGTATATATAACGTTTAGGTTGTGAAAAACCCTTTAAAAAATATTTTTGGGCGATCTCGCTCCAGCGGGCTTCCATCTCGTTCGAGCGGGTTGCTCCCGGGACTAAAAAAAGACATTTTGGTTGATCTCGTTCAAGCGGGTTTGGATCTCGCTCGAGTGAGTTTGTCTGCAAAATCGCCCTTTGGTATTTTGGCCATAACTTTTGATTCCCTAATTAGATTTTGATGATTTAACTTGCGTTGGATTTTTCTTTCAAAGGGAAACAACTTTCATATTTTATACAACTCTAAATTTTGAATTTTACTTTACCAAAAATGGTTCTAAAGATGACTGGTCTGTAAATGGGTTTCGACAATCCAGATTTTCAACAGTACCAACTTTGGAAATTGGAGTTTTGACTCAACCTTGACTCAAAATCAGGGAAAGTGATCAACATGAAACTTGAATAGGGTTTAAATATATTTCTAAAAATTCAAGAATCACTCGATTCCGATCATCGGTGATCATAGTAGATCTTCTTAAAGTTGAGGGTGATGTTAAGACCTACCCTTTTTAACACCTAGAACATCTCGAGTGTTTCACACTCTTTTCCCTCGGGACCAAAAACATACTCACACCTCATGACCCATTACCCCTTAGGTTTGTAAGTCACCTAGGTGATCATTGAGTTCACACCAATATGCTTGAAAGGCCACGGCCTCTTTGTGGCTCGTGCACTAGCACTATTCACAGCACTTTTCAATTACAACCCACTAAACACTTAAGAGTATTTTATATCCTTGTTTTTTTGACACTTAGAGAATATTCATACTTTCTTTTGAGATTCAAAGCACGCACTTAAAATCCTCACTTAACTCACCACACTAACTAGAACAAAAATTACCACGCTACCAAGAACAAAAAGTGAAGGCCTTAAGCCTTTACACACCACACAAGGGCACTACCCACATCCTATTCCCGGCCTAGGGAACTCGGTTCTGGGTTTCTACATACATACTAAGGGTATTTTCATACCCATCTACCTTGAATCTAACCCCTACTCCATTTTCATAATTCCCGACCTTAGGTTCTTAAATCAAACTAAGGTAACCCATTGGGCACAACCCATATGCATGGGAGGCCCGTCCGCTACAAAATCGCTCAAATTGACACTTAGAGTGTTTTTACACTCTTGCATGTTTTCCCAAAACACCTTACACTTCTTAATTCATATACCGACTCACATCACACTCAAGCCATGAGGAAACTCTCGCTCTCATTAACCAAACCCAACTTATAATAAAGGCCTTTGACCCTTCCAATACTAGTGCCATCGACATCATTCACTCACATGAACAGTGCTTGCACATGAACAGTGCTTGTAGAAAATCCGGGGTGCTACGTTGTCTTTGTTGATGACATCTTGGTGTATTCTCAGACACGGGAGGATCATGATCAAGACCTTCACCTTATATTTGAGACTCTTCGAGAGTATAGACTATATGTCAAGTTGAGTAAGTGCGAATTTTGGTTAGAGAAAGCGACATTCCTTGGCCACGAGATATCTGCTAAGGGTATTTCAGTAGACCCAGCGAAGATAGAAGCAGTGATGAAACGGGAGAGACCCAGGAATGTTATCGAGATACGTAGCTTCCTTGGTTTGGGAGGATACTACAGGAGATTCGTAGAAGGATTATCTAGCCTAGCGGCAACGCTCATGCACTTAAGATGAAAAAATGACAAGTTTGCTTGGAGTGACAAATGTGAAGCGAGTTTCACAGATTTGAAAAAGAGGCTTACTACGGCCCCCATTTTCATAGTGCTATCGGGGAGTGGAGGTTTCATGGTTTATAGTGATGCCTCGAATATTAGGCTAGGATATGTTCTTATGTAGTGCGGGAATGTCATCACCTATGCTTCCCGACAGTTGAAGGATCACGAAAAGAACTATACTACTCACGATCTAGATTTGACCGCAGTAGTATTTGCATTAAAGATTTGGTGGCATTACCTTTATGAAGAACAGTTTGATGTGTTCATGGATCACAAAAGCTTGAAATATCTATTTTCCCAAAAGGAGTTGAATATGCGACAGCATCGATGGATGGAATTCTTGAAGGACTATGAGTGTTCTATCCAGTACCATCCGGGTAAGGCTAACGTGGTGACAGACACACTGAGCAGGAAACCTCCTGAACTTGTATCTCACATGATGATTCACGAGTGGAAGATGTTGGAGGTCATGACAAACCTCGATACCAGTTTCAGTATTCCCACCTTTGGGTCAATCATGGCTAATCGTACAGTCAGGCTTTATATCCAAGTTCGGATCCAAGAGTTGCAGGGTTTGGATGTAGAGCTAATTGCTTACAGAGATAAGGCGGTTAGCAAGGGGCGTGATGAGTTCTCTTTGAATGGTAATGGAGCAATCCCATTTTAAGGAAGGTTATGTGTTCCTGTGGATAGGGAGTTGAGAAGCAAAATCTTAGATGAAGATCACTGATCCAAGTACACTGTGCATCCTGGTGGTATGAAGATGTACCAGAACCTGAAGAGGCACTATTGGTGACAGAACATGAAGAGGGAAGTCACTGAGTATGTGTCGAAATGCTTAGTGTGCTAACAGGTGAAGGCTGAAGATATAAGGCCAGTAGGTCTTTTACAATCCCTTTCGATTCCTGAGTGGAAATGGGAGAATATCTCCATGGATTTCATTGTTGGATTGCCAAGGACGGTGAAGAACTCAGATACAATTTGGGTAGTGGTGGATCGTTTAACAAAGTCTGCCCATTTCTTACCTTATCGGACTATGTTCAATTCGAACCAACTTGCAACATGATACATTAAAGAAGTGGTTCAGTTACATGGAGTTCTAGTCAGCATTGTTTCAAATAGGGATCCGAGATTCACTTCTAGGTTCTGGAATAGCATTCAGAGCGTTATGGGTTCTCGTTTGGACATTAGCACCGCTTTCATCCTCAGACAGATGGGCAGACCGAGAGGGTGAACCAGATTATAGAGGACATGCTCTGCGCTTGCGTGTTGGACTTCAAGGGCAGTTGGGAGGATCACTTACCATTGGTTGAGTTCGCCTACAATAACAGTTATTAGACGAGCATCCAAATGGCACCTATCGAGGCCTTGTATGGTCAAAATTACAGATCTCCTCTATATTGGGATGAAGTTGGAGAGAGAAAGATATTGGGTCCCGAGTTGATTGAATAGACCATGGATAATGTTAAGATCATCAAGGAAAGGTTAAAGGCAGCTCAGGATAGGTAGAAGAGCTATGCTAACATGCGTAGACGAGATCTTGAGTTTAGCGTTGGCGATATGGTATTTGTTAAGGTTTCGCTGACAAAGGGCATTAGGAGATTTGGCAAGAGAGGAAAGCTCAGCCCGAGGTATGTGGGTCCGTTTGAGATCATCATCAGAGTTGGTGATGTTGCTTATCGGGTTACTTTACCCATTCACATGGCAGCGGTTCATAACGTATTCCATGTGTCCATGCTTCAGATATACATACCGGACCCTTCTCATGTGATCGACCTTGATCCATTAAAAATCCGTGAGGATCTCACCTTGGTGGAACAATCGGTTCAGATTTTTAGACTGTAGAGATCAAGTTTTACGCAATAAGATGATTCCCTTGATTCTTGTTCGATGGAAACATCATGCTAGAGAAGAAGCCATGTGGGAGTGTGAAGCCAAAGTGAAAGAAAAGTATCCTCACTTGTTTGTTTATGTTAATTCATGTATTTTATGGTTCGTTCCAATTTTGAGGATGAAATTTCTGTGAGGGGGGGAGGATGTAGAACCTAAAATTATGTCTCTTTTTAATTTTAGAAAAATAGTTCTTGGGGGGCATACATTGAATTCCAAGATTTGACTAAGATTCTAATTGATTTTATTCAATGAAGGATAAAACAACAATCACCTTTGCGACTTTGAAATTGTTAAGTCAAATCCACGATAGAACAAAGTCGGAAAAACTTCACAAGTGTTAAGTCTCCTTCGCAATCCACCCGAACCTTCTTATTTTTCTTTAAACCTTTCTCTAATGGAAGCTAATGGCCCTTCCAAATCCCAACTCTATATTCTTTTGTTCTTCTCTTGAATCTCAAGATCCTTTCTTGATTTAACAAGATTGGTTCTACTTTTGCTCAAGAGAAAAACTCAAACTAAAAGAGAATAAGGGGTGACCGTACACTCCTAGAGGGAGAGAGGAGTGGGCGTGAGATTGAGGAGAGGAGAGTGAGAGAACAGTGTTCTCCTAAAGTGGGCGTCCAATCATATTTATAGGGTTGTCTTCGATTGCTTGCAATCCAAGACTCCTAATCCTAATCCAATTAGTTTTCCTCAATTTGTTTCCTTTCTTGATTTCTCCTAATTAATCTTTAAAGGAAACTAACCTTATCCATTAGTAACCAACTAAACTTATTCTTATCCAATAAGGAATCTTGATTAGTAACAAACTAATGGAATCCTATTTAATTAGGGAATTTTTAATTAGTAACTATCTAACTAACCTTATCCAATAAGGAGTTTAGTTATTAGAAACTAATTAAAAACAAAGGCATCCTTTTTGAAGTGGGCATCCCACCTTAGGTGGGCCCCACTCCACACTCCCCTTAAGGTTTCATAAACCCTTAGGTCATATTTGATCTTTTATCAAAATCCCCAATGGGTCCTACCCATTTGGTTTATCACATCCAATGTAATTTTACATTTTAGAGCTTCACTATACCATATAGTAATCACTTAGAGAAATTAATTAATTTAATTAATAATTAAATTAAAAGCTTTAAAAAGGTCCTAGTGTGTGGGATATAAAGGGATCTCCTATTTTCAGTTGTGGGACCAAGTGCTTAACCTTTTGGTTAAAGCATTGTTACTAGGAAACACCTTTCTTATCACTCAATTAGGATTATGGAATTTCATCTATATCACTGGACTTCCACTAATCACAATAATGTCCATTAACACAATGTGATTAACCTCCAGAAAATAGAGAATTACTTGCAGGTATTTCTATTACAAGATTTGTTTACAGACGTGTCCCTCCACTTCCAATATTGTTATAAGCTTACGGGACAATATCTAATACTGTCTTTAATCCCTGACTTATATTGAGAACCCATTCTCTTTGATACTTTTAGTTAAACTTAGACTTTCAATAACATTTTATAAATTCTTAAAAAGAAATAATAATAATAATTACATTTATTTTATACAGAAAATAAACTCCTCGAATAAAACCATTTCATCGATAAATACCAGCACTGAGTTTTTCAAGTCCGGTTTTGACAAGTATCAACTCAATATTAATTACTCTGTAAGAGTAGTGGAATCTTTGTTGAGCATACACACACTTCTTCTAATATAGCGTACATAACCCAATGAGCCCGTATTTAGTCCGGTGTGTTGGACATTGACGATTGGCTACATCAAAGCTATATAAGCAAATACTAGAGAAGATGTCGACCTCTCAGGTTAAGGACAATCTATCAAATGGACTACCCTAAATATAAAGACAACATATTTCTAAGGGTATCCATTGAGCGATCCAGTTGCAATATAAGTACTTCTTACTTATATCCACATCTTAGTCAAGAGACCCTTCTCTCAGTGATTAAGATTCATCACTCCATCATATGAAACTAACAATGTTTAAGTTAGTAGGAATACATTGTCCAGATGTATCCTGAATAAGTTAGATCAATACTAGGTCTACAAGGAACCGGAAAACCGTATCTCATCCAATGAGATACTTTTAATGTGTTATCCAATGCAGAGGACAATGTGTGAATGTAAAACATGCTTTTATTGATTAAGTAGACTAATACAATTTCAGAATGACTTTCGTGGGCATATATGTCTAGCAGAACCCGGAAACTCATTTCACCTAGTTGGTGAATAGTGTCAATGAATAGTGAATTTTTATTGAAAATGATCTTTTATGTGTTATGAAGTATTTATTATGAATAAGAGGTGTTGGAACCAAAATATCATAGTATATGGGTGTAAAGCCAAGGTAAGAGAGTGGAAACACTCTAGGTAAGTCAATGGAAGAGTGAAAGCATTCTAAGTGGAGAAAATGGGAAGAACAGGTGGATTCACCAAGTTCTGGTGAATCTCGATCGGCCGCCATCCAAGGCCGGTCGACCGACTGTCATGAAAATGGCCAGAATGGGCCAATAGAGAGCTTCAGGTTTGAGGCCAGTCGACCGACTCTCAAGGATTTTGCCAAAAGGGGCTTTAGAGTAAGGGATTTCACAGGGTTGATCGACTGGGCACCCGAGGTTTTGCCTAAATTAGTCTGCTGGACCATTTTATTAAGGGTAGGAAGGTCTTTTGACCTCCCCTTTTCCTATATAAGCCCCAATTTCGTGGATTAGGGCTTATAAACCCTCAAGGCACCAAAGTTAGGGAAATTGAGAGAGTTAGAGAGGAAGAAGAGGAGGAGCTAGGGTTTTTCTATTGGGAGATCAAGGTGGAGCTTGGATTCCTTCTTCAAGCTTAGATTTCTTCTTTGAGGCTTGGATCACATCTCAAGCCTTCACAAGCTTTTCTCCAATCCAAGAGGTAAGTACAACTACTACTTAGCTTTACTATGATACAAATTGTAAGTACTACTATTCTCTAGCTTTGTTATGATGCAAGGATTGAATGTATGATTTTGAAGGGGAATTTACTAAAATGACTTTATTATGATTCAATGTTGTAAATAATGGTTTTAAGATT
The DNA here is from genome assembly GCA_015143295.1 of Tetracentron sinense. Taxonomy (NCBI): domain Eukaryota; kingdom Viridiplantae; phylum Streptophyta; class Magnoliopsida; order Trochodendrales; family Trochodendraceae; genus Tetracentron; species Tetracentron sinense. The sequence goes on along the minus strand of CM026555.1, from coordinate 16,706,952 downwards.
TTGGGGTTTTTCAATAAAAGGATAAATGTAGTTATGCTTGTATGTGATGTTGGACATATATGCTCTCAAAAGCCAATAAGAGAATTTTCAATGTTGATTAGACAAGCATCATATTCACACAAGCAACTATAAAGGGTATTTATATTAATTACTGTCTCATATGATGATGACATAAAGTTCCATAGGTAACATTGTAGGAAAATCATGCAAAGGTTGCGAGGAGATATGATTTTTTGGTTCCTTGTAAACCTAATATTGTTCGAAGCCTCTTGAGTATTGGTTGGGTGCCGTACTTCAACATGGCTTGCACATGTGTAGTTCTATGAGATAGTGTGATGAATCTCATTCACAGAGAGTGGTGACTCTTGACTAACATGTGAGTATATGTAACAAGTATATAATACTGAACGGGGTCACTAGTGGATACCATACGGAATACACTGTCAAATTGTATTAGGGTTATCCATTTGACAAATTGTCCTTAGACCTGAGAGGTTAACATCTTCTCAGACATTTGTCTACATGGCTTTGATGTGCCAATCGGCAATGTCCAATACACAGGACTAACTCCGGGTACGTTGGGTCATGTATACAATGTTCGGAGAAGTGTGTAAACATTCAATAAGGAATTCACAACTCCTTAATTGGAGATAATGATATCAAAGTGATACTTGTTGAACTGAACTGTTAAATCCAGTACTGGTGCTTTTTGGTAAAATGGTTTTTATCGAAGTTGATATTTTTAATATGGAAAAGTATATATAAATATATATGTCAGTTCTTTTCTAATGTTTCTTCAAAAGTGTTTTAGAGGTTCAGTTCAATGAAAAAGTACTCATGAGAAAGGGTTCTATTCATAAGCTAGAGACTAAGACAGTGGAATTGTTCCAATCCTGGAAGCTTACAAGTGATATCGGAATGTGGAAGGATTTATTTGTAAATATATTGTGAGATGATACTTACAAGCAATTCTCTAATTTCTGGAGGTAAATCACATTGTGTTAATGGACATTAATTGTGATTGGTGGAAGTCCAGAGACTTAGATAACATTCTATGATCCTAATGGAGTTTTAGGAAAGGTGTTTCCTAGTTACAATGCTTTAACCAAAAGGTTGAGTACTTGGTCCCAAAACCGGATATAGGAGATCCCTTTAGATCCCACACACAAGGACCTTCTTAAAGTATTTAATTTAATTTATAATTAAATTAATTAATTTCTCTAAGTAATCACTATATGGTATAGTGAAGCTCTAATAGGTAGAATCACATTGGATGTGAAAAACCAAATGGGTAGGACCCATTGAGAATTATTATAAAAGAATAATTCAAGTGACCAAGAGGGTTTTGGAAACCCTTTAGGTGTGTGGGGTGGGACCCACCTAGGGTGGGACACCCACTTCATGGAGGTATTAATAATAATAATTGTTATTATTATTTAATCAGTATCTAATAGCTAATATCCTTATTGGATAAGGTTAGTTAGTTAGTTAGAGTTAGTTACTAATTAAAGATTTCTTGTTGGACAATGAGTCTATTAGTTTCTTGCTAATCAAGGAATCCTAATTAGATTAGGATAAGGATAAGATTAGTTTGACACTAATGGATGAGATTAGTTTCTATTTTTGATTATTCCTAATTAATTATGGAGAAACCAAATAGGAAACTAATTGAGGAATCCTTATTGGATAAGGATTAGGAAACTTTGGTTTCAAGCAACCAATAAAGCCTATAAAGAGGGTTGGACGTCCAAGGCTTTTGGTATTAATTAATTTTCCAGAATTTCCAGATTTGGAAACCTCTCCCCTCTCCTCAAATCTCACGCCCAGCCCCTCTCTCTAGTGGTGTACGGTCACCCCTCTCCCATTTCTTCTCTTGTGTGTTCTAAGTTTTTAATAATCAAGAAGAAGAAGATCAAGGATCTTGATCATCAAGAAAGGTTCTTGATAATAAAGATTGGATCTTTTATTCAAGATTCCTAGAGCTGGGAATTTGGAAGGGCCATTAGCAAAGTTTTAAAGGAAAAAGAAGGTTCGTGTGAATCGACAGGAGACTTGACACTTGTGAAGTTTTGCGAGTACTATTCTTATGTAGATTTGACTTAACAATTTCAAAGTCGCAAAGGTGAATGTTATTCAAACCTGTATTGAATAAAATCAATTAGAATCTTAGTTAGATCTTGGGATTCGATGTATGCCCCCCAAGAACTGTGTTTCTAAAATTAAAAAGAGGCATACTTTCAGTGGTATTAGAGCCTTGGCTATGATTCTCTTTGATTTTAGGGTATAATCAAATTTTAGTTATATCAAGAATCCCTCCCCTATGAATTTTAGTTACCCTAATGAATCAATCTTCTAGATTCTTGATTATTGGATAATCATTTATTAGGGATAAAGGATCCCTCTAGTTATTGAGGGAGAGATCAAGCCCTTAGAAGTTAGTGTGATACTAATTTCAATTTTGGATGACTTCATAACCTCTCTTGATTCTAATAGGGATAGGTATATAGATATAAATTTGGTTATAGCCTTTAAGGATTTAGAGATCTTTTTGATATTAAATTAAATTGTTTAATTTATTCTTGAGAGCCCCAGGCAAGTTTTCCCTTTGATTTAGACCACTTAGATACCCATTGATATTTTGGCTAGCATATATAGATGAGATTTTATTTATTAAATGTTAATTAATAAATCGCATGGTGTTAGACACCCTTAATTAAGCGTTCTTGGAGATTAAAGCTTATTTTGATTAAAATTGATTCATGGATTTTTGGATTTGTATTTGATTATAAGAATCGATACAGTTTCGGTATTTCGGCCATAACTTTATGACCGTAAGTCTGATTTAGGTCCGTCAGTACGTCGTTTCAAAGCCGTCGAAAAGATCTACAACTTTTGTGAATAAAGTTTTTCCAGAATCAATCGTTTTGAGGGTCAAAACTTGAGTCGAAAATCTAAAGCGGGAAAATGAGTTTTCTAAATTAATTTTCCAAGAGGCTTTCAAATTTTTCCTAAATTCTATTATTTGATTTGAAAACATGGGATGCTATTAAATCGGTTAATGGGCTATCAATTAATTAAATAGTTTAATTATTTGATTCAAGAGCACGGGCTGAGATTTAATTAAATTGTTTAATTATCTACTTCGAGTCCACGGGCTATCATTTAATTAAATGTTAATTATGATATCTTTTATGGTTCCTTAAAAATTTTATGGGATTAATACCATAATTATTGTAGTTGATTAGATCAATTACATGTGCTCAGAATGACTGCCTACATAGTATTTATAAGTTTTTATTTGATTAATAGTTAATCAAGTAATTACATAAATGCCATTAGTTGAGATACAGGGTTTTATCTTAAGTGAATTTTAATTGAGAGAGATCAATTATTTCATGGACATTTAATACTATTGTTTAGGGTATTATTTTATTTAATTGTTAAATCAAATAATCCCTAAAGCAGTTGGCCCTTATGGAAAATTTTGATTTCACCTATTATTGGTTTTGAATTTATTTTAAATCAATATAAAGTGATATTAAAAATTAGCAATTTGCTGATTTTTTATATTGGACTTTTAATAGTTATTAGATCAAAATAATATGGAAGGGATTAGAACCCTAGCCTAGCCGAATTTAATATGATGTTTTCTATTTGTTTATCAATTGAGGAATGTGAGGATGAATTTTAGGGTTAGATTAAATTTTAGAGAAATTGTTTCTCTTAATGATTTTCCAAGCATTAAAGGAAAATAGTTTTCTTTTAATGATGATCTAAAAGCCCTAAGAATTCATTCTTGACATGCTTGCTTTCTTTGCTCTAGGGTTTTTCTATTAAATATTAATAGAGGCCTTAACCATATGGGAAAGAGTTTCCCTAAGGTTAGCAAAACCCTTGTTGAGGTTATGGACTTTCTAAGTAATTTGTCATGCCATATTATTATTCATAGTTGATGAATAGTTAATATATATATTCTTGTTGAACGGTGGATGGGTTTCATGATCATGCCTTCTTCTTCTCTCTCTATTCTCTTCTCTTTCTTCTTATGGGTTGTACTCCCCTTGAGCACCCAATTTTGGGTGGTTTCTTATTTTGAATATGATGTAATCTTAGTGTTAGGAGTTGCTGGTTTTTCTCTATGGAGAAATCATATTGAAGATCGAAGATAATGGTGATCGCATGGAGAATGAATCTTAGAAGGCGTTCTACAAGAGTAGTTGTAGGATTTCTAAGATAGCATGATCATGTGGACCCATTTTGCGGCTATATTATGTATTTCATGTGATGATTTGTTATAGCTTTTAGTTGCTTAGAAAAGTCCATAACCCTTGTGATAATGTGATTATCGTTTTTGTGCAAATTTTAGATAATTGGATCAAACCCCATAATATGTGTTTTGTTGAAACATGAAAAGTTTGTGTTTAAATAAAACACATTATTATAGCCCTTTTGGACGTGATGCATGTAGTCCATGTTGAAATTTTTACTTGGAATATGTTACTTACATGATTATGAGATAATTGTGCCTTAATTGGCATAGATGTAAGCTAACAATATTCACGATTTTGGGAAGTGCTTGATTGACACTTATAGACCCTTAGAGGTCTTAGAGAGTTGTTTAAAGATTTCCATAATTTATTTTAGACTTAGGGTTGGTGAACCCTAATGTGCTAAAAATAATTCGTAGAGAATTAAAGGGTAATATAGTCCATTTTGACTTATGGGCTTTAGTGATGCACATGTACACTTTATAATTGTTATTTTGGGCCCATGGTGCTTGGTATGACCAATGGTCCATCATATGGATGAATGAACCATTTAAAGCCCACTGATGTTAAAAATGACATTTATACCCTTGGATTAGATCCATTAAGATTTCTGGGGCTAGTGGGAGTTCATTGGAATTAGTTTGATCTAATTAAAACGAAATTTGATTTATTATTATGTGATGATTTTGTATATTATTCTATACATGTGATACAATGATAAATATTGTAAATGCTTTTGATATATGCATTAGATGTATAATTTGTTCATGATATTCTGTTCTCCCTCAAGAAAAATATTAAGTGAATTAAATGAGCTAATGTATCCTACGAGATAATATTGCCCTATGACCTTCCATTATCAATAAGACTAGGAATTAATTAGCCCGAGTCTTGTCTTGCCCAAAGGTATTGACATAATTTAGTCAGAGTTAAACTCCTAGAGTCTTATTTATATAGTAGATACGTTTGTGTATGGCCTGATAGGGAGTGTCAAATAAAATGGGGGCACAGTCCTACTTGATCATATGACGAACCAGAATGATGGGTTTCACTTAACTAAGGAACATGGCGGCTCAAACAGTGACAGTCATGTTGTCCTTAGAGGTCGCAAGAAAATTGGGAATCACTGATTTACATAAGAAGTTATGCATGAGATGCTCAGTGATGGATAGTTACTATCCACCTTGTAGTGCATGTGTGGTACTATCCTAAAATGGAAGATTGCATCTGTATTGTAAGGCACTCAATGCTCATCAGAAATATGAAGTAGTATATTTCCTAATTTTATAGATTGAGGGATCTATGAAATTTGATTGAATGATGAGCAATATCATCAAAGATTGAAAGCCCTAATCTAATGATATTATAATGTGTGAAATTATGATGTATGTTTTAATTGTCATGTCATTCTATAACCACCTTACCAAGACTTTAATGAGAATCTCTTGACTAATTCAAAGTGTTTGGAATTGAAAAAGGAATCTCAAGTTTGTGCTTACTATCTAAAGAATTGCCCGAGTTCTTACTACTAATGTTAAATCTCATTTGAGATGTTTACAGAATATAATATGACTGCTAGGTAGCTTATTATATAAAAGGACAAGTAGACACCAAGTTGACTAGGGAAACCCAGTCACAAAGATTATGATAGAGATCATTGGATTTATAAATCCCAATTCTTGGTGTTGAGATAAATTGAAATAAATTTATGAGATTAGAGGATATGATTCTCGACAAACTCCCAGAGTCCTTTAATATGGTTATGTTGAACAAATAGGAAATCAGATTGTTTGAATTCCTACATGTTGCATATGGCTAAGAACCTTTGAAGAGTTCAATGCTACTTGCAAAGATATTCAGAAGAGTTGGGTTTTCTAAATCCCTAGCATTTATGCAAAGGAAAGAAATCCAAGATTTTCCATTGGAAATATATTCTGGTAGTATGGACAAGGGCTTTTCTGAGAAGAAATGAAAGTATAAGGATTGTGCTTCATAGTGAAGCAATTGGTCATTGGATACAAAACAAACCTTTGGAAGGATTGTCCAGTTTGTATACTCATCAAGTCCAACTTAATTGTTGGAACCTCCAGCTCCTAATACTTGGTATGATCTTGCATAAGTGCAATTGTTGCATGTTTGTTAAGGAGAATGAGAAATCTAAGAAGATAAAACTTCTACTTGGGAATAAGACAAAAGTTGGATGATCGTAACTATATTAATCTTCCATTAAGAGGTAGCTAACTTTATTTCACCTTCTTTGAAAAGTTCAAGGAATTCCGCATTGAAATAAAGAAACAGCTAGGTAAGTCTTCTATGATTGAGAAGAGTACCTCTTAATAGAAATTTCATAATTTACTCTCATTACATCTTATCTCAGATAATTCCCATAACAAACCATAGCATGATGGTGTTGTTAAATCGAATTATATTGGATATGATTTGATGGAAGATGAGCTTGGGATTCGCATTAGAGACACTTAGTCTCTATTCTTTGATAACAAAAGATATTTGTAAACAGGAATACAAGTTTCCTAGTAGAGAAACTGAATCTAGAATTGTTCTAGAAGCGGAAGCCCAATAGACCAATAACTATGAGAATTGATAGAGATCAACTCTCTACTTTCACTATACCTAAATAGTAAACTAGAACCCACAGGTCCCAGAATCTGTAGTTGGACTAACTTTTATTCTGATGAAATAATCAAACTGTTTGATTTTCATCTAAGAATGAAAGTATCATTTGTGTGTAAATTGGTTAGTGGGAGCATAATTACTTTCCTGGCTTTATGCAAAGATAATATTCTTTTCATTGTGAATGAAGAATGATTATTATTCTTCTCTGAGATTTGATCTAACAATTTTGCAGTGAAGGACAAAAACTTTGACAACATGTCTTCTTAGTCCTAAATGGTTTAGAGACAAAAGAAAAATGATATTGTTATTCTCCCAATAACAATAATGTTTTTGTGCGAGTAAGATTCCAAGAAAAGAGTTTCTACCTTTATGGAATAGAATCTGTTTCTCTTAGATATGTGATATCATGAGAAAGTATACTTGTACTAGACTGGATATTCATCACATGTTGATGTGATAAGATATTGGTCAGATTAGTCCAAATCATTGTATAATGGTAAAACACAAGCATGTTAATTTTTGAAAATGACTTATTGGACAGTATCATTTTTGTTTAGTCTTTTAAGACTGTGGTTATCGATAATAAATTTGCAAGAGTTGCAAGTGTTATTGCATCACTACAATAGTTGTGGTAAAGCAGACATGACAGACCCATGTATATTAAGTTATGCTTCAGCTGATGTTTGAGAAACATCGTTGAGAAGATGGGCATTACATCTAATTGGCTTAGAGTGCAAGTCGAAGATTGTTGGACATATATGCACTCAAAAGCCAATAAGAGACATTACTATGTTGATTAGACAAGCATCATATTCACACAACCAACTATAAAGGGTATTTATATTAATTACTATCTCATATGATGATGACATAAAGTTCCATAGGTAACATTGTAGGAAAATCATGCAAAAGTTGCGAGGAGATATGATTTTCCGGTTCCTTGTAAACCTAATATTGTTCGAAGCCTCTTGAGTACTGGTTGGGCGCCGTACTTCATCATGGCTTGCACATGTGTAGTTCTATGAGATAGTGTGATGAATCTCATTCACAGAGAGTGCTGACTCTTGACTAACATGTGAGTATATATAACAAGTAGATAATACTGAACGGGGTCACTAGTGGATACCATATGGAATACACTGTCAGTTGTATTAGGGTTATCCATTTGACAAATTGTCCTTAGACCTGAGAGGTTAACATCTTCTCAGACATGTGTTTATATGGCTTTGATGTGCCAATCGGTAATGTCCAATACACAGGACTGACTCCGGGTACGTTGGGTCATGTACACAATGTTTGGAGAAGTGTGTAAACATTCAATAAGGAATCCACAACTCCTTAATTGGAAATAATGATATCAAGGTGATACTTGTTGAACTGAACTGTTAAATCCAACACTGGTGCTTTTCGGTAAAATGGTTTTTATCAAAGTTGATATTTTTAATATGGAAAAGTATATTAAATATATATGTCAATTCTTTTCTAATGTTTCTTCAAAAGTGTTTTAGAGGTTCAGTTCATTGAAAAAGTAATCATGAGAAAGAGTTCTATTCATAAGCTAGGGACTAAGACAGTGGAATTGTTCCAATCCCGGAAGCTTACAAGTGATATCGGAATGTGGAAGGATTTATTTGTAAATATATTGTGAGATGGTACTTACAAGCAATTCTCTAATTTCTGGAGGTTAATCACATTGTGTTGATGGACATTAATTGTGATTGGTGGAAGTCCAGGGACTTAGATAACATTCTATGATCCTAATGGAGTTTTAGGAAAGGTGTTTCCTAGTAACAATGCTTTAACCAAAAGGTTGAGTACTTGGTCCCACAACCAGATATAGGAGATCCCTTTAGATCCCACACACAAGGACCTTCTTAAAGTATTTAATTTAATTTATAATTAAATTAATTAATTTCTTTAAGTAATCACTATATGGTATAGTGAAGCTCTAATAGGTGGAATCACATTGGATTTGAAAAACCAAATGGGTAGGACCCATTGGGAATTATTATAAAAGAATAATTCAAGTGACCAAGAGGGTTTTGGAAACCCTTTAGGCGTGTGGAGTGGGACCCACCTAGGGTGGGACGCCCACTTCATGGAGGTATTAATAATAATAATTGTTATTATTATTTAATTAGTATCTAATAGCTAATATCCTTATTGCATAAGGTTAGTTAGAGTTAGTTACTAATTAAAGATTTCTTGTTGGACAAGGAGTCTATTAGTTTCTTGCTAATTAAGGAATCCTAATTAGATTAGGATAAGGATAAGATTAGTTTGACACTAATGGATGAGATTAGTTTCTATTTTTGATTATTCCTAATTAATTATGGAGAAACCAAATAGGAAACTAATTGAGGAATCCTTATTGGATAAGGATTAGGAAACTTTGGTTGCAAGCAACCAATAAAGCCTATAAAGAGGGTTGGACGTCCAAGGCTTTTGGTATTAATTAATTTTCCAGAATTTCCAGATTTGGAAACCTCTCCCCTCTCCTCAAATCTCACGCCCAACCCCTCTCTCTAGTGGTGTACGGTCATCCCTCTCCCCTTTCTTCTCTTGTGTGTTCTAAGTTTTTAATAATCAAGAAGAAGAAGATCAAGGATCTTGATCATCAAGAAAGGTTCTTGATAATAAAGATTGGATCTTTTATTCAAGATTCCTAGAGCTGGGAATTTGGAAGGGCCATTAGCTTCCATTAGAGAAAGTCTTAAAGGAAAAAGAAGGTTCGTGTGAATCGACAGGAGACTTGACACTTGTGAAGTTTTGCGAGTACTATTCTTATGTAGATTTGACTTAACAATTTCAAAGTCGCAAAGGTGAATGTTATTCTAACCTTCATTGAATAAAATCAATTAGAATCTTAGTCAGATCTTGGGATTCGATGTATGCCCCCCAAGAATTGTGTTTCTAAAATTAAAAAGAGGTATTCTTTGATGGAGTGTAATTATTATTGTCCAATGAACCATGATTCTAAGTATGATGTGATGAAATAGGCTTAATGGCCAAGGTTTTGGGTGGTGTGATGCCATGAATGAAAATATTCTACGTTTTTAGAATTGTCCAAGTATACTATGATGCTAATATGTCTCGTATGAACTCGTATGCAATGTTTAATGCTTTTTATATATATGATGATGCTCACAAGCACTCCACATATTCTATGTTTTACATAACCGAGGTTTTCTCATAAGCATATATTTCAAGAATCGTAAGAAAGGTTTTTCAAAGGAAATTTCATAAAAAGAAGCATAAGTGCACAAGAATTGACAAGGCCAAACTTTGAGTTGGTATTTCTAAGATCGGGTACCTCATATTCACAAGGATCAAGTCTAAGATTTTGCATAAACTCCAAGGATCATAAGTCTCGCAAGACTTTTAAGAACTCGTAAGAAATGCATAAGTCTAAGATCTTGGATAAGTCTCCAAGGATCATAAAGCTCCTAAGAACTCGAAAGCTCACAAGAAACTTATAAGAACTCACGAGGCTCATAAGCATTCATAAGAACTCATAGGCATGAACAAGGTGTTTTGTTTTCTATGAAAGACAAGTTTTGATGAAAGGTTTTCCATGACGGGTTTTAGGCATGAATTTATGAATGGTATTCCTTTACGCACTTGCATGTGATATTACTGTTATTATAGCATTATTAGATAGTGGTTTGTGCTCGTTGAGTATTTCATGCTCAGCCGTACATTTTGTGTTGGCAGGTCAGTACGACTTCTGTGATCCTAATCCATGGGTTGAGGAGGACTATGGTGAGGAGGAGCCGACAAAGGTTCAGCCAGAAGGGGATAGGAACTTTGACAGGTGGCCTTATCTTGAACATTATTGAGAGTGAAAGAGAGAGAGGCTACTTGTCGCGACTCAAAATACCCCCTAGGAGTTAAGGGTACTTTGACTCGTGACCGCCATATCATACCTCCAGTATGATACATAAGGCACACGTGGAAACCTGTCAGAGTACCTGAATATACATAGCGGAAACGAAATACAATGCACAGCGGAAAATAAAATACTAACATAGCGGAAGCAAAATGAATACTCCTATAACTTGGCTCAAGTAAGAACCAACAAGTATACATGTGTGAGAAACCCAAAAGTGGAGTGGACAAACCCCACACTCACATAACAAAAAGACACAAGTTCTAAGTCGGTCGATCAACAGAAATCGAAGTCACGACTCCTATCTAAAGCACCATCGTCATGATAGTGATCCATGGAAGGCTCCGGGTCACGGTACTCTTCCTCGACCCAAGGTTCTTCGCCACACAAATCGAATGGAACCCGAGCACCTGCCGATCATAACAATATCGACTGAGCATGGAATACTCAGTGTATACAAACTAATAACAATAAAGCGGTTAGGCATGGAGCATACAAGACATGGAGAATGAAATCCGTAAATTCCTTAAAGCATGGAAACCGTGAAAACGTATGTGAGATAATATTCGAAACCAAAACTGTAACCGTGTGAGTCAATCGATAATCATAGCCTTATGAGTTCTTGTGAGTTCATGGAGTTACTTAGAGTCATTATGATCCGTAGAGACATAGAGCATAGAGCATAGAGCATAGAGCAATAACCTTAGAGCATTTCCATAGAGCATAACCTTAGAGATCTTAGAGCATTTCATTGTGATCCGTGGAGCTTGTGAGACGATCTTAGAGCATTATCATAGAGTTTCCTTGTGAGCATGGTATGATCCTTAGAGCTTGTGAAACGATCTTAGAGAAATCATAGAGTTACTTAGAATCATTCATTATTCGTCTTTTCGTGAAAAACCTTTGTTTGTACTTGGAGAAATCCATGGAAACCATCGGTTTATGCGAGACATGCGAGCATATGCACTTAATAAGAGAAATCATCGTATTTAAGCATAGAATCCCTTAGAGGTATTTTATCAAACACTTAGAGTGCATCATAATAGTAACCTTCATCCAAGTATATAATCACACTTTTTCATACATAAAATCAATACATATAGATAGGGCATAGATAAGAAGAATCATAATTAGTAACTAGTAGGATTGCAAGATTGTAGTAGAGTGTATCTACCTTGGAGAAATCAATGAGTTTGACTCCCAATGGCTGGAACAAGCAAGAACAGTGAGTTCTTGGTTGGAAAACACCAAATGGAAAGGAAGAACTTGATCTTCCACAAGCTTGAACGATCACCAAGGTTCTCTCCTCCTTCTCTTCTTCAAATCCCTCAAAAACAATGCACAAGGGGTTTGTGAAACCCTAAGGCACGAACCCTGCCCTTTTATAGGCAAAGGGTGATGGTTAAAGTCTTAAACACCCTTAATGAAGAAAATCTGCGTATGACCGATCGATCGGTGGTATGGACCGAGCGATCGGTGGCTTACCAGTCGATCGGTGTTATGACCGAGAGATCGGTCAAAAACACACTCTCTGGAATTTTTCCCCATACAAAAAAGTTGACCGTGCGACAGCTATCGAGCGATCGGTAGTTGACCGATCGATCGCAGGTAATGACCGAGCGATCGGTCGACCCCTGCTTTGCTGAAAAACCTTGTTTACACCACTCGAATCTTCCCCAATGCACTTCCAACACTCTTTTATGCTTTCAACACATTCCCTAAGGACATATAGACCCATTGGAACATATACGCCATAATTCCAAACACATATATTAACATAAGACCCATAAGTGTACAAAACCACACTTGGGCACTATTCACACACTATTCATTCTTAGTGAAATGAAATTTTGGGGCTCTACACTACTTTTGTATTTTGATGAGTGAGCATGTCCACTCCTATTTTGGTTTATGTATTGTACAAACTTGGAATATTGATCATGTATAGAAAAGAAATTTTAAGTTTAAGCTTCCGCACTATGCCTTGAGCAACCACTATCCAAGAACTATGTCGTCTTGGAGGAGCTAGACTTTAAACATACCTATAAGATAAATTCAAGTAACTCCAAGATATGTTCCCCCCAGTACCCAAACCATTTTGGTTGGTACCTAAATTGACTTATGGTTAGTCTTGGGAGAATAAGTTCCCTTTGGAACACAAATCATCTTTGGTCCTTTATGGTTAGTCTTGGGAGTGAATGTTCCCTTTGGGACCCAAATTTTCTTAACTATATTTTTGTCTTTACTTTCATCACCATAGAATTTATAAAATACATTTGAATGAGTCTTTAAGGTTTTGGGTGGTTTGTTAAAGAATTTCTCATAATTCTTTTGTTTGGTAAAGGGTTGATAGGCAATTCCAGCTTTTCCAAACACACATCTTTATTGGCCAAGAATTCTTTATAGATTATTTTCACCATTTACAAATTTGTGCAAGGATTTTGTTAAGTCCTCAACCTTAGTTTTAATCTCATCACCTTCCTTAGTGGAATTTTGAGGTTTTTGACCAACTAATCAATTCCTTCTTTTTCAAAATCTCAATTTCTTTTTCAAAACTATCATTTTCTTTTTGCAAAGTTTCATTTAAGCTTGAAAGTAAAATATTCTCTTTTCTAAGTCATTTGTTCTTTGAACCTAATTTTCGAAATTCAATGTATAGCTCATCAAAAGCTTCCCTAATTTTTTCATAGGAAAGAGATTCATTTGGGAAAGAATTTACCTCATCATCCTCAAGAGCCATTAGGCAAAGGTTAGCAATTTCTTCATCGCTTGAGCTTCCATCCAACCCACTTTCCTCGGAGTCATCCCATGTAGCCTTCATTACCTTTTTCTTGAACTTGTGGCATTTTTTCAGTTGAGGACACTCGGTCTTGATCTGTCCCAGTTTCTTATATTCATAGCAAATGATTTGCTCTTTCTTGCTTGATTCTCCCTTAGCCATTTCTTTGGAGAATTCTCTTTTGTAAGGTCTCTTCTTAAAGTTCTTCTTGTTCTTCAAGAACTTCTTGAATTTTCTTGCCATTAGAGCAATGTCATCATCCTCATCACTCTCTTCTTCCTCACTTTCTTGAATAGATTTCATGGCAAGTCCCTTCTTTACTTTCGGCTTATCATCTTGGTCCTTCATTATGACTTCATGGGTCATGAATGATCCAAGAAGCTCGTCCATTGGAAGCTTGGTCAAATCTTTAGCTTCTTGAATTGCAGTGACTTTGGGACCCCAACTCTTTGGGAATGAGCAAAGAACTTTCCTTACGTTTTCTGCATTGGAGTAAACTTTACCAAGATATTTTAGTCCATTCAAAATATTTGTAAAACGAGTAAACATATCCCCCTATGAATTCATCCTTTTACATTATGAAAAGTTCATACTTATGAACTAACATGCTTATCTTTTCTTCTTTCACTTAATTTGTTCCTTTATATGTGACTTAAAGTTTGTTCCATATCCCTTTGGTTGAATCACATCTGGAGACCCTATTAAACTCTTGTGGGCTTAATGAACAGTATAAATTATTAATAGCCTTAGCATTAATCTGAATGAGCTTAGTATCTGCCTCATTCCACTCTTCCTCTACTTTAGGAATTCTAACATCATTCACAATTTTTGTGGGAAGATGTGGACATTTGACTATGACTTTTCAGCATTCATAGTCAAGGGCTTGGATATAATACATCATACGGGTTTTCCAGTAGTTGTAGTTTTCTCCATTGAACAATGGAGGTCTGGTAGTGGATTGACCCTCTTCTAAGGTAGTAGCAAAAATGTTTGTCATTTAATATCTTTAACTCTAAGATGATTAAATCTAAATAACTAGAGTACTAGGCTCTAATACCAATTGTTGCCCAAGTATTGACCCTAGAGGGGGGGGGGGGTGAATAGGGTCTTGGCAAACTAAAATTTCTATCGAAGTTTCTTTTGCAGAATTTAAAGCAATTTAAATTAACAAGAAATAAGATGCTACTAGTTCTAAATGATTCAACAGAAAAGGATAAGGGAAAGATTCAAGGAATCAAACAAAGAGATTTATTATCGAGGTTCAGCACTCCAGCCTACTCCCCGCCTTAAGCTCTTCGGCTTCAAGGATTGAACTACAATCCACTATCGTACAATCTTCTTTAGGCGAAGATCAAATCCTTACAATCTCTGTTTCGGGTCAAGATTACACCTTCAAAGCAAGAGAACAATCCTCTCCTTGCTTCACAAAGCCTTCGGCTTCAATACACCCGAATCACAGATTCTGAGATTTTACAGAGTGATAAAATGGTTGATCTTGAATCACACAAATGCTCATTAATGAGCTGAATAAGAAGGAATACCAAGCTTATAAATAAGCTAAATAAGAGAATAACAATCTACCAAAATCTCTCAAAGGTAGGAGTTAAATAGCTCAGTCACCGAGATTTGGGGAAAAACTGGTTTTGTAGAGTATTGGATTGATTGGAATGAATGAGAGTTAATTATTCAATCAATGGTAGTTGAGTTATTGTATTAGTGAACTCTATTTATACCCCAAGGGTGGAACATTAAATGCACAAATGCCCATTAAAAACTAGCCATTGCAGAGCATTTAATGCACGTCCTGCTTCATTCGGTCGTTCGAATGGTGACGAATAAAAATTACTTTATTGGGTCATCCGGATGCTCCATTGGGTCGTTTGAGCCAAATGACAGTAACCAACTCAATTTTGATTTTTTTCATTCGGTCGTCCGAATGGGTCATTCGGTCGTCAGATAGAAATTGAGAAACAGTAGCTAACTGTAGCCAGACTGAGATTTTATCTCTTCATTCGGTCGTCCAAATGACAATGTTCACCAGAAACACTGTTTTATAATTCTTTATCTTTTTGGGATGATTCCATGGGCATTCTTCCTTACTTTAACCATGTTGATTACCATATTTTAGGCACTTAGAAATATTTTCAATATTGTCTAAAGGCACCTAAGGTCAATCTAGGTTTTGTGAGCTTTTCCAACATCCAATCTTTGAGGACTTCTTACAAAAGTCCTAAGCTGAAAAAATATAAACCAAAAGGTCTTCTTTGAGAGTCTTCAACTTTGATCTTGGATCTTCCATGATCTTCAAGTAGATTGCTTCTTCTCTTAGACTTTGGATGGATTGAGCTATATCATTGTGACTTGACTGATTATTTTCCAATCTTGAATGATATTTTCATGCTATCTTTCTTGAATGATTGACTAATGCTCTTATATTCTATTTTTCATAAAGACTCAAGGGAGACATTAGTAATACAAAGATCATTTCATTATTTGAGTTATCATAAAAATTATTAGGGGTACACAAGGTTGTTTCCTTGAGGCTAACAACCATCCCTTCACATCCATCGATCCCCAGCCTGAGTAGTCCGACCATTCCTCATTCCCTAGCATGAGTCCTAAAATCCCTAGAAAACTCAACATCGATTGCACCCGCATTTGCACAGCATGCATGCACATCATATTGCATCCCCCAAATCCAATCCTGGTGTAAAAATATGATGATTCCAGTCTTTGTCGTTCAATTGCCAACTTGACATTCTCTGACAAAGAAGGGCAACTGTAAGCACCCAATTTTTACACCCCTCTTTAATCATGGTTAAGAAATTTAATCATGGTTAACCTTAACATAGCCCTAGTCCAACCCTAAAACCCTATAAACCTAGAACATGGGCCCAAGGCCCATGCAACACCTACCCAAGGCACCTAGGGCCTAAACCCGTAGACAAACAGCTCCTGGGCCCACACAGGGCCCACGTACCCTAGCCAAGCCTTAGGAGGGGTGGCCCAGGCCCCTAAAATTCAAAAATTTCATAAATGTTGGTAGATCATCTACCGACATTCCAATTCTAGTAAAAATGGTACCGCATTTGAAAAATCTGGTGAACCTCAAATCTACTATTTGAGTTGAGAACTCATAAATTCAAGGGGATGGTTAGGTCTCAATACAAAGTCTATCTACCCTTTTTAATATTTAAAAATTAAGTTATTAACTAAGGGATAATGAACTTAAAGTGCGGAGTAAGGGAAACAAGTAAACCACAACACAAACAATTTTTACGTGGAAACCCTTCCGGGAAAAACCACGGGACCTAGTCCAGCAAAGAGAATCCACTAAGACAAAGTACCAAATACTTACAGACTCGAACCTCACCCAAACAGGACTCGACTTCCTCGATCCACTGTTAGTCCTCCACGCCTCAATAAGTAATCACGATCTCGTAAGACTCGCAATCTACCGTAGTAGCCTGTTCTTCTCTTGTGTCTCGATAACCACGATCTTCATGATCGATCTCTGTTAAAGACGGCTTCAGATTCCATCGATCAAATATCACATTCACGATCCTCCTCAAATTGATCTCCTTCACAAAGGCTCTAGAACACTCCGGCCAATTTGTTATTTCCAGAACGGGTTGATGGTTTGATTAAAATTAAATCCTAGATGGATTCCATCAATGGGAAAGTCCAACCAAGCAAGAATGGAACAATGACTTACAAAATCTAGGACGGAAGAGAAACTAATCAAGGGAAGGAGAGAAAATAAATTAAGAGTTTCTATGAACTCTAGATATAGTCCAATACCCTCTCAATACTCTCCCAAAGTCCTCATTCATGGACTACATGAGTTCTTATTAAATAGAGAAACCAAAACCAAGTTTTAGAAGTTGCCAAAATGTTTTTAGAAGGAAATTTAGGCATTGGGTCGACCTAAACGGGTTTGGGTTGACCCCAAGTGGCACTTGGGTCAACCCAATTGCATTTTGGGTCGACCGAACCTTTGCATGTTCTCCATTTTCCCATACATTTCTGTTGAGGCATTAGGTTGAGCCAATACTGTTTCGGTCGACCGACATATAAAAACTCAGAATTTGCTCCTACATTCTTCATGAAAGTTGTATATATTTTTAACATGGTTGATTTGATTTATTATGGAGCAAAATCGGAGCTACGGTTTAAGAGATATGCCTCTTACAAGGAACCTTGGTTTTTAAGAATTTCTAACACCTTCTAACACTTTTTGGGCTACATATCTAGTCACCTAAGGTCCATATGATTATTCTAAGTCAATTTCCACCTAAGGTATCATGGTATGATTATTCTAAGTCAATTTTTACCTAAGGTAATATGATATCTAGGTCACTTACCATCCTATCAATGAAACAAAGGATATGTCGGAATGTCTTCAATCAGTCTTCTGCGGTCTTCATCTTTACTTGTCGTGAATGCTTGAAGGCAATGACACAAGATACACTAGACTCACTTGTTTTGACACCGGAATAAGTCAACACTAAAACATAGACTTTACAATCTCCCCCTTTGGCAATTCCGTGGTAAAACCAGTTTGAAGTACATGACTTGACACAAACTCACCCAAACACATCAGACGGTGAATTAGGGCATTACATGAATCCAACACAATTACATGACACCAATTGACAAATAAACTTAAATAAAGACACTGAAGCTCTTGTCATGTAAGGTTTGTCTGCTGCAAACCTGTACCTGTAAATGCTAATCAAACACCCAATGAAGCATGTATGAAATATGAAAATAAGTAAACACAGGTATTGCAAGGAATGTACTAAACAAGGGAATTAATACCTTAACATTTTCCCCATTTTTGACACAATTACCAAAGGTAGTCATGAACCCAATATCACAAAGAACAATCAATTTAACACATGTGTAATATCAAGGCAACCACAAGACAATCAAGTAAATGCAGACAATGCGGGAACTAATGAGCGGGAAAAAAAAATAGCAATATAAATCACAAACTCCCCCTCAACAACTCAACTTGATCTTCTCCCCCTAAGATCAAGGACATCACCAAAAACAGGGCACCTAAGCTAGAAAGGCCCATGCAAAACAAAAAAGAAACACATAATAATAATAAAAAATATCATGTGTCACACAAACATGCATAAAAAAGTATTCCAAGCAGTAGTAATTTAAAATTACGAATCAAATGAAGAACATGATTAGTTAGTCCGACTGAGGATACACAACTAACTAAATCTCACGGAATGCTAAAGCATATCCAATTCACTTAGTCATATTTAGTGAACAGTTCAAAAGTGAAGTTTTGCGTGTAGTGGTGGTTTGACTAGATACTAAATCAAGGTTTCTTTCCCTTTCTAAGGATATGACATTAACCAGTAAGGGGACTCCCAGAGACATAAATCTAAGAACTCAAACCTAGTTAGATCCAAATATACTGATTTTCTACATTTTGGTGCTCCTTTATCCATTTTATTTATCTCAATATTTTTCTTTTACTTTTGGTCAAATACCTCTGAACTTTGTAAGATTTCTTTTGATGTTTTTTATCTGAACATATCTTTTCATGTAATGATGGCTTTCACACTATCCAGGTAGGTAGTCCTAACTATTTGTAGCAAGGGCTTTCACTCTAACAACCCAGATAGATAGATAACTACTGTCCGTATAGGTAGCAATTACATACCATTTGCATCCAATAATGACTTTCACACTAGCCCAGTAGGTAGCCCTTTTCATTGCAACAATTTTGCTCATGGAGGATACACAAAATGGGGATGACTAACAATATGGTCATTCTAGATTGGTCATCCAAGGTCACACATTTAGGATAAGTCAAACACCTACAGATTGGAAAATAGACCTCTCAACAGAATCAGTCAGAGTACATGTGAAATTTGTAAAGCATACACACATGAATAAATCTCTAACTGTTCAAAATAAAACTAGTCTAATTTTTAGCCTAACCAAGATACTATGAAGGCGATATATCCTTAATCAGCAACAAACTCATGTTCAACCCTGGACAAGTATAGAAATAAAGATCACACAAGGAATGCAAATCATGCAAGTCAAACAAGGGCCACATGACAAAAATATTTTTGGATTTTATAGTTTTTCAATGTTTTTGAATTTTTCAAAATAAATAAGACAGAAAAACAAACTAAAGCAAATAACAGCTAGAAAAAAGAAAACATACTAATACACACAAATAGCATAATACTATGACAAGATATAACAAGAACATCACACCCTAGGCTATGACAGGCATGGGCTAAGTGAAGCCCTTCAGGTCTTCCTTTCTCACCCAAATGGTTTTAGCAATTTGATTGACCTTTTGGTCTCTAACCGTTTCAGTTGAGGTAGGTATGACCTTTTGCCTCTTCCTCCTGTTCCTCATTTTCTAAGATTGAGTCCTAGAATTATGGTGGACATTATGGTTCTCCTCGTTACCTTCTTTATATCTAGCATAAGGAGTGTCATGACCATGCTACTGTCTAGAGTTATGAGCAATTTTCATCATATCTTCACACAAACTCCCAAACTTCTCCACTAGGACCTCAACTCTCCTTTGAAGATTCCTATTAAAATTATTGTGCTTCTCAAAACCATGAATGGGCATTCTTCAAAGTTTAGAACATTGAGGCTTAATATGACCCTTCACTCCACATTTATGACATGCAGGAATGAATTTCTGAGTTGAAGGGTCCTTCCTATTTTCAGGAGAGTGCCTTTTATCACTAGGCTCAATGTTCGAGGTAAATGGAGTTCCATTCACTTCTCCACACCTCTGAGTTTGCTCAAGATTAGCTAACTTGATTTCAAGAATTATCTTTTCATCAAGACAAACATGCAAATCAAATTCAAGAAATTGAGTCTTGACAAGGAGGGAAGCCTTCTCTTCTTCAAGCTACGACATAAGAGCTTTCAACCTAGAAGCCACTTGGTCTAAGACATCTTTTTCCATTTCAATATATTTGATCTTTTTGGTCATGGAAAACTGAACCTTTTTCAGCTATAAGCATTCCTGAAATAGCTTATTATAGGCTGCCTCGAGGTCTCCCTCAGATTCTGAGTGATTCTGACTCTCATCATCCTCACCATCACTATGATGTTGGTCACTCCAACATTTGAGGAAGATTCTTCAATCCCAGAAAAGGATGCAATGAAGGCCATATAACCCCTAGTCTTCTCACAAGAAGAACTATCTAATTCCTCATATTCAGATTCATTGTCATCCCTTGCCTTGCCCTTAAATCTTTTCTTATTAGAGCACTCAACGGTAATATGGCCATAGCCTTGACATTCATAGCATTGAACACCTTGGGATTTACTGTTAGCATTTTTAAGATGTTTCTTGTTTTCAAAGTGCTTTGACTTGGGCTTCTTAAAAGATTTTTGTCCTCTCGGATTAAATCTCTTATTAAATTTCAAATTTTTTTTGAATTTGTTTGTAAATAAAGCCAACTCTTCTTCATCATTCTCAGAGTCACTATCTGAACCATCTATAGATTCCTTGACAGATTTCAAGGCAATTGATCTAGGTTTCTTAGATGAGTGCAGATTTAACTCATAAGTCTAGAGAGAACCAACCAACTCTTCAATTTTCAGAGCATCAACATTTTTGCTCTCTTTGATGGTAGTAACCTTTGATCTAAATCTCTCAGGCAGAGATCTCAAGATCTTCCTAAAAATTTTGGACTCAGGTATACTTTCTCTTAAGTTAAAGCTAGAATTAACAATGTCACTCAGATCAGCATAAAAACCATCAAAAGTTTCATTATCATTTATTATTAGATTTTCAAATTTAGAAGTAAGTATTTGAAGTTTGGAGATCTTGACTGTTGTAGTCCCTTCATGGGTAATTTTAAGAATGTCCCATGCATCATTCGAGGTGTCACATTTAAAAATACGCTGAAATTCTTCGGGTATGATAACAGTGAAGATTGCATTTAGACCCTTACTATTCAATCTACAAATTTCAAGATCTACATTGGCCCATTCAGAAGAAGGTTTAGGAATGGTCTGGTTATTTATGATCTTTGTTGGATGGGTCCAACCTTGTTCAACAGATATCTCTCTCATCCAAAGATTTTAGAAAGACTCTCATACGAGCTTTCCAATAGGCATAATTATTTCCATCAAATAATGGGGGACAAGAGATGTATCCTCCCTCTCTTTGGAGATTCATATTCACCGAAAATATGGACAAGATCACACTAATAAATTAGTGAACCCGCTCTAATACCAATTGAAAAATCCGGTGAACCTCAAATCTACTGTTTGAGCTGAGAACTCACAAATTCAAGGGGATGGTTAGGTCTCCCTACAAAGTCTATCTATCATTTTTAATATTTAACAATTAAGTTATTAACTAAGGGATGATAAACTTAAAGTGCAGAATAAGGGAAACAAGCCAACCACAACACATCAATTTTTACGTGGAAACCCTTTCAGGAAAAACCACGGGACCTAGTCCAGCAAAGAGAATTTACTAAGACAAAGTACCTGATACTTACAGACTCGAACCTCACTCAAACAAGACTCGACTTCCTCGATCCATGACTAGTCCTCCACGCCTCAATAAGTAATCATGATCTTGCAAGACTCACAATCTATCACAGTAGCCTGTTCTTCTCTTGCATCTCGATAACTACGATCTCCACGATCGATCTCCATCAAAGACGGCTTCGGATTCCACCGATAAAATATCACATTCATAATCCTCCTCGGATCCATCTCGTTTGCAAAGGCTTCGGTGTAAGTATGCCTCTTTTTAATTTTAGAAACACAGTTCTTGGGGGGTATACATCGAATCCCAAGATCTAACTAAGATTCTAATTGATTTTATTCAATGAAGGTTAGAATAACATTCACCTTTGCAACTTTGAAATTGTGAAGTCAAATCCACGTTAGAATAGTACTCGCAAAACTTCACAAGTGTCAAGTCTCCTGTCGATTGACACGAACCTTCTTTTTCCTTTAAAGTTTTTCTAATGGAAGCTAATGGCCCTTCCAAATTTCCAGCTCTAGGATCTTGCAATAAAGATCCAATATTTATTATCAAGAACCTTTCTTGATGATCAAGATCCTTGATTTTCTTCTTTTTGATTATTCAAAACTTAGAACACACAAAAGAAGAAAGGGGAGAGGGGTGACCATACACTCTAGAGAGAGGGAGGCTTGGGCGTGAGGTTTGAGGAGAGGGAGAGAGATCCAAAAATCTGGAAATTTTCTTATATCACAAGCCTTGGAGGTCCACCTCTATATATATGAGGGTTTGGGTTGCTTGCAACTCAAGACTCCTAATCCTTATCCAATAAGGATTCCTCAATTCTTTCTATTTGGTTTCTCCATAATTAATTAGGAATAATCAAAATAGAAACTAATCTCATCCATTAGTGTTCAACTAATCTTATCCTTATCCTAATCCAATTAGGATTCCTTGATTAGCAAGAAACTAATAGACTCCTTATTCAACAAGGAATCTTTAATTAGTAACTAACTCTAACTAACTAACTAACCTTATCCAATAAGGATATTAGTTATTAGAAACTAATTAAAATAATAACAATTATTATTCCTCCTTGAAGTGGGCATCCCACCCTAAATGGGCCCCATTCCACACGCCCTTGGGGTTCTAAACCCTATTAGGTCACTTCAATTATTCTTTTAAAATAATCCTCAATGGGTCCTACCCATTTGGTTTTTCACATCTAATGTGATTCCACCTTTTAGAGCTTCACTATACCATATAGTGATCACTTAGAGAAATTAATTAATTTAATTAATAATTAAATTAAATACTTTAAGAAGGTCCTTGTGTGTGGGATCTAAAAGGATCTCCTATTTCCGGTTGTGGGACCAAGTACTCAACCTTTTGGTTAAAGCATTGTTACTAGGAAACACCTTTCCTAAAACTCCATCAGGATAATAGAATGTTATCTATATCCCTGGACTTCCACCAATCACAATTAATGTCCATTAACACAATGTGATTAACCTCCAGAAATTAGAGAATTGCTTGTAAGTACCATCTCACAATATATTTACAAATAAATCCTTCCACATTCCGATATCACTTGTAAGCTTTCGGAATTGGAACAATTCCACTGTCTTACTCCCTAGCTTATGAATGGAACACTTTCTCATGATTACTTTTTCATTGAATTGAACCTCCAAAACACTTTTGAAGAAACATTAGAAAAGAACTGACATAAGTATATTCATATATACTTTTTCATATTGAAAATATCAACTTCGATAAAGACCATTTTACCGAAAAGCACAAGTACTGGATTTAACAGTTCAGTCCAACAAGTATCACCTTGATATCATTATCTCAAATTAAGAAGTTGTGAATTCCTTATTGAGTATTTACACACTTCTCCAAACATTGTGTACATGACCCAACGTACCCGGAGTTAGTCCTGTGTATTAGACATTGCCGATTGGCACATCAAAGCCATATAGACAGATGTCTGAGAAGATTTTAACCTCTTAGGTCTAAGGACAATTTGTCAAATAGATAACCCTAATACAATCTGACAGTGTATTCCATAGGGTATCCACTAGTGACCCCGTTCAGTATTATGTACTTGTTACATATACTCACATGTTAGTCAAGAGTCACCACTCTCTGTGAATGAGATTCATCACACTATCTCATAGAACTACAGATGTGCAAGCTATGATGAAGTACGGTGCCCAACCAGTACTCTAGAGGCTTCGAACAATATTAGGTTTACAAGGAACTGGAAAATCATATCTTCTCACAACCTTTGCATGATTTTCCTACAATGTTTCCTATAGAACTTTATGTCTTCATCATATGAGACAGTAATTAATATAAATACCATTTATAGTTGGTTGTATGAATATGATGCTTATCTAATCAACATAGAAAAGTCTTTTATTGGCTTTTGAGGGCATATATGTCCAACAATCTCTCACTTGCACTCTAAGCCAATTAGATGTAATACCCATCTTGTCAGTGATGTTTCTCAAACACCAGCTGAAGCATAACTTAATTTACATGGGTTTGTCATGTCTGCTTTACCACAACTATTGTAGTGATGCAATAACACTTGCAACTCTTGCAAATTTATTATCGATAACCATAGTCTTAAAAGACTAAACAAAAATGATACTGTCCAACAGTCATTTTCAGAAGTTAACACGCTTGTGCTTTATCATTGTACAATGCTCTGGACTAATCTGAACAATATCTTATCACATCAACATATGATGAATATTCGGTCTAGTACAAGTATACTGTTTAATGATATCGCATATCTAAGAGAAACATATTCCATTCCATAAAGGTAGAAACTCTTTTCTTGGAATCTTACTTGCACAAAAATATGATTGTTATTAAGAGAATAACAATATCATTTTCCTTTTGTCTTTAAACCATTTAGGACTAAGAAAACATGTTGTCAAAGTTTTTATCCTTCATTGCAAAATTGCTAGATAAAATCTAAAAGAAGGATAATATTCATACTTCATTCACAATGAAAAGAATATTATCTTTGGATAGAGCTAGGAAAGTAATTATGCTCCCACTAACCAATTTGCACACAAAGGATACTTTCATTCTTAGATGAAAATCAAATAGTTCGATTACTTCATCAGAATAAAAGTTAGTCCAACTATAAATTCTGGGACCTGTGGGTTCTAGTGTACTATTTAGGTATAGTGAGAGTAAGAGAGTTGATCTCTATCAATTCTCATAATTATGGGTCTATTGGGCTTCCGCTTCTAGAACAATTCTAGATTCAGTTTCTCTACTAGGAAACTTGTATTCCTATTTACAAATATCTTTTTGTTATCCAGGAATAGAGACTAAATGTCTCTAATGTGAATCCCAAGCTCATCTTCCGTCAAATCATATCCAATATAATTCGATTTAACAACACCATCATGCTATGGTTTGTTATGGGAATTATTTGAGACAAGATATAATGAGAGTAAATTATGAAATTTCTATCAAGAGGTACTCTTCTCAATCATAGAAGACTTACCTAACTGTTTCTTTATTTCAATGCGGAATTCCTTGAACTTTTCAAATAAGGTGAAATAAAGTTAGCTACCTCTTAACGGAAGATTCATATGGTTACGATCATCCAACTTTTATCCCATTCCTAAGTAGAAGTTTTATCTACTTGGATTTCTCCTTCTCCTTAACAAACATGCAATAATTGCACTTATGCAAGATCATACCAAGCATTAGGAGCTAGAGGTTCCAACAATTTAGTTGGACTTGATGAGTATACAAACTGGACAATCCTTCCAAAGGTTTGTTTTGTATCCAATGACCAATTGCTTCACTATGAAGCACAATCCTTATACTTTCCTTTCTTCTCTAAAGAGCCTTTGTCCATACTACCAGAATATATTTCCAATGGAAAATCTTGGATTTCGTCCTTTGCATAAATGCTCAGGGTTTAGAAAATCCAACTCTTTTGAACATCTTTGCAAGTAGCATTGAACTCTTCAAAGGTTCTTAGCCATATGCAACATGTGAAATTTCAGACAATCTGATTTCCTACTTGTTCAACATAACCATATTAAAGGACTCCGGGAGTTTGTCGAGGATCATATCCTCTAATCCCATAAATTTATCTCAATTTATCTCAGCACCAAGAATTGGGATTTATGAATCCAATGTCTCTATCATATTCTTTGTGACTGGGTTTCCCTAGTCAACTTGGTGTCTACTTGTCTTTTTATATAGTAAGCTACCTAGCAGCCATATTGTATTCTGTAAACATCTCAAATGAGATTTAACATTTAGATAGTAAGCACAAACTTGAGATTCATTTTCCATTCCAAACACTTTGAATTAGTCAAGAGATTCTCATTAAAGTCTTAGTAAGGTGGTTATAGAATGACATGACAATAAAACATACATCATAATATTTCACTCATTATAATATCATTAGATCAGGGCTTTCAATCTTTGATGATATTGCTCATCATTCAGTCAAATTTCATAGACCCCTCAATCTATAAAATTAGGAAATATGCTACTTCATATTTCTGATGAGCATTGGGTGCCTTATAATACACATGCAATCTTCCATTTTAGGATAGTACCACACATGCACTGCAAGGTGGATAGTAATTATCCATCACTGAGCATCTCATGCATACCTCCTTATGTAAATCAGTGATTCCCAATTTTCTTACGACCTCCAAGGATAACATGACTATCACTGTTTCAGCGGCCATGTTCCTTGGTTAAGTGAAACCCATCATTCTGATTCGTCATATGATCAAGTAGGGCTGTGCCCCCATTTTAGTTGACACTCCCTATCAGGCCATACACAAACCTATCTACTATAGAAATAAGGCTCTAGGAACTTAACTCAAACTGAATTATGTCATTACCTTTTGGCAAGACAAGACTTAGGCTAATTAATTCTTAGTCTTATTGATAATGGAAGGTCATAGGGCATTATTATCCCGTAGGATAGATTAGCCCATTTAATTCACTTAATATTTTTCTTGAGGGAAAATAGAATATTATGAACAAATTACATATCTAATGCATATATCAAAAACATTCACAATATTTATCATTGTATCACATGTATAAAATAATATACAAATATCATCACATGATAATAAATTAATTTTCGTTTAATTAGATCAAACTAATTCCAATGAACTCCCACAGCCCCAGAAATCTTAATGGATCTAATCCAAGGGTACAAAGGTTATTTTTAACATCAGTAGGCTTTAGATGGTTCATTCATCCATATGATGGACTATTGGTCATACCAAGCACCATGGGCCCAAAATAACAATTATAAAGTGTCCATGTGCAATACTAAAGCCCATAAGTCAAAATGGACTATATTACCCTTTAATTCTCTACGAATTATTTTTAGCACATTAGGGTTCACCAACCCTAAGTCTAAAAGAAATTATGGGAGTCTTTAAACAACTCTCTAACACCTCTACTAGGGTCTATAAGTGTCACTTAAGCACTTTCCATAATCGTGAATATTGTTAGCTTACATATATGCCAATTAAGGCATAATTATCTCATAATCAGGCAAGTAACATATTCCACGTAAAAATTTTAACATGGACTACATGCATCATGTCCAAAAGGGCTATAATAATGTGTTTTATTTAAACACAAACTTTTTATGTTTCAACAAAACACATATAGTGGGGTTTGATCCAATTATCCCAAATTTGCACAAAAACGATAATCACATTATCACAAGGGTTATGGACTTTTCTAAGCAACTAAAAGTTATAACAAATCATCACATGAAATACATAATATAGCCGCACAATGGATCCACATGATCATGCTATCTTAGAAATCTTACAACTACTCTTGTAGAACGCCTTACAAGATTTATTCTCCATACGATTACCATCATCTTCTATCTTCAATTTGATTTCCCTATAGAAAAATCAGCAACTCCTAATACTAAGATTACATCATATTATAAATAAGAAACCTTGAGAAACCACCCAAAATAGGGTGCTCAAGGGGAGTACAACCCATAAGAAGAAATAGAAGAGAATAGAGAGAGAAGAAGGCATGATCATGGAACCCATCCATCATTCAACAAGAATATATATTAACTATACATCAACTATGAATAATAACATGACATGAAAAATTACTTAGAAAGTCCATAACATCAACAAGTGTTTTGCTAACCTTAGGGAAACTCTTTCTCATATGGTTAAGGCCTCTATTAACATTTAATTAAAAAACCTCGGAGCAAAGAAAGCAAGCATGTTAAGAATGAGATCTTAGGGCTTTTAGATCATCATTAAAAGAAAACTATTTTCCTTTAATACTTGGAAAATCTTTGAGAGAAACAATTTCTGTACGATTTAATCTAACCCTAAAATTCATCCTCACATTCCTCAATTGATAAACAAATAGAAAACACCATATTAAATTCGGCTAGGCTAGGGATCTAATCTCTTCCATATTTTTTTGATCTAATAACTATTAAAAGACCAGAATAAAAATCAACAAATTGCTAATTTTTTAATATCACTTTATATTGATTCCAAAAATAAATTCAAAATAAATAATAGGTGAATTCAAAATTTTCCATAATGGCCAACTGCTTTAGAGATTATTTGATTTAACAATTAAGTAAAATAATACCCTAAACAATAGTATTAAATGTCCATAAAATAATTGATCTCTATCAATTAAAGTTCACTTGATATAAAACTCTAGATCTCAACCAATGACATTTATGTAATTACTTGATTAACTATTAATCAAATAAAAATTTATAAATACTATATAGCCAGTCATTCTGAGCACATGTAATTGATCCAAATCAACTACAATAATTATGGTATTATTTTCATAAACTTTTTCGGGAATCATAAAGGATATCATAATTAACATTTAATTAAATGATAGCCCGTGGACTCGAAGCAGATAATTAAACAATTTAATTAAATCTCAGCCCGTGCTCTTGAATCAAATAATTAAACTATTTAATTAATTGATAGCCCATTAAACGATTTAATAGCATCCCATGCTCCCAAATCAAATAATAGAATTAAGGAAAAATTTGAAAGCCTCTTGGAAAATTAATTTAGAAGACTCCTTTTCCCGCTTTAGATTTTCGACTCAAGTTTTGACTCTCAAAACGATTGATTCTGGAAAGGCTTTCTTCATGAAAGTTGTATATCTTTTCGACGGCTTCGAAACAATGTACTGATGGACCTAAATCGGACTTACGCTCATAAAGTTATGGCCGAAATACCGAAACTGTATCGATTCTTCTAATCAAATACAAGTCCGAAAATCTATGAATCAATTTTAATCGAAATAAGCTTTAATTTCCAAGAACGCTTAAGCAAGGGTGTCTAACACCATGGGATTTATTAATTAACATTTAACAAATAAAATCCCATCTATATATGCTAGCCAAAATATCAATGGGTATCTAAGTGGTCTAAATCAAAGAGAAAACTTGCCCGGGGCTCTCAAGAATAAATTAAACAATTTAATTTAATATTCTAAAGGGATCTCTAAATCCTTAAAGGCTATAATCAAGATTTAGATATCTCTAAATACCTATCCCTTATGAAAAGATGTTTTGAAAAAAATCCAAAACCAAAATTAGTACCACACTAATTTATAAGGGTTTGATCTCTCCCTCAATAACTAGAGGGATCCCTTATCCCTAATAAATGATTATCCAATAATCAAGAATCTAGAAGATTGATTCATTAGGGTAACTAAAATTCATAAGGGAGGCATTCTTGATATAATTAAAATTTGATTATACCCTAAAATCAAAGAGAAGCATAGCCAAGGCTTTGATAGCACTGTAAGTATGCCTCTTTTTAATTTTAGAAACACAGTTCTTGGGGGGCATACATCGAATCCCAAGATCTAACTAAGATTCTAATTGATTTTATTCAATGAAGGTTAGAATAACATTCACCTTTGCAACTTTGAAATTGTTAAGTCAAATCCACGTTAGAATAGTACTCGCAAAACTTCACAAGTGTCAAGTCTCCTGTCGATTGACACGAACCTTCTTTTTCCTTTAAAGCTTTCTCTAATGGAAGCTAATGGCCCTTCCAAATTTCTAGCTCTAGGATCTTGCAATAAAGATCCAATCTTTATTATCAAGAACCTTTCTTGATGATCAAGATCCTTGATCTTCTTCTTTTTTATTATTCAAAACTTAGAACACACAAGAGAAGAAAGAGGAGAGGGGTGACCGTACACTCTAGAGAGAGGGAGGCTTGGGCATGAGGTTTGTGGAGAGGGAGAGAGATCCAAAAATCTGGAAATTTTCTTATATTCGGAACACTCCAACCAATATGTTCTTTCCAGAACGGGTTGATGGTTTGATTAAAATCAAATCCTAGATGGATTCCATCAATGGGAAAGTCCAAGCAAGCAATAATGGAACAATGTCTTGCAAACTCTAGGATAGAAGAGAAACTAATCAGGGGAAGGAGAGAAGATAAATTAAGAGTTTTTGTGAACTCTAGAGATAGCCAATACCCTCCTAAAGTCCCCATTCACGGACTAGAAGGGTTCTTATTAAATAGAGAAACCAAAACCAAGTTTTAGAAGTTGCCAAAACGTTTTTAGAAGGAAATTTAGGCATTGGGTCGACCCAAAGGGGTTTGGGTCGACCCAAAGTGGCACCTGGGTCAACCCAATTGCACTTTTGGGTTGACTGAACCTTTGCATGTTCCTTGGTCCATTTCCCATACATTTTTGTTGAGGTATTGGGTTGATCCAATACTGTTTCGGTCGATCGATTTATAAAAACTCAGAATTTGCTCCTACTTCCTTCATAAAAGTTGTAGATCTTTTCGATGCGGTCAATTTGATCTATTATGAAGCAAAATCAGAGCTACGGTTTGAGAGATATGCCTCTTACAAGGAACCATGGTTTTTAAGAACTTCTAACACCTTCTAACACTTTTTGGGCTACATATCTAGTCACCTAAGGTCCATATGATTATTCTAAGTCAATTTCCACCCAAGATAACATGGTATCTAGGTCACTTTCCATCCTATGAGTGAAACGAAGGATATGATCGGAATGTCTTCAACCGGTCTTCTTCGGTCTTCATCTTCATTTGTCGTAGATGCATGAAGGTAGACACAAGATACACTAGACTCACTTTTTTTGACACCGGAATAAGCCAACACTAAAACATGGACTTTACAGTGTGCATGAGCATTTAAGCTGGGCCAGACCCAATTCTAGAAAAAATAATAAATGACAGTGGAAACTCTACCGCCATTATCATTTTTACATTCAGAGGGAATGACGGTACTGGTTCTACCGCCATTTCCAGTTTACGTGCACGCAGTGCTCACCTACTCTCTCCAGTGCACAGGCACACCTCTGGTCACCCCCTCTCCATTTTGAGACCTTCGACTGCCACTGCACTAATCCCCTTTGGGTCCCCAAGTCCCTCTCCTATAAATCTAAGCCTCCCTTAAGCTTCAACCCAATGCCAACTAGAACGACCCCAAAATCCTACAAGGCTAAAATAGGACTTTGGAATCGTCACATTATTTAAACCTGCTTAAAATCCATGCATACAAGGCTTACTACACGAGTCTCCAAAAAGAGCGTAATAAAATTCCAATTTAATCAAACTCAAACGATCCTGAACAACGGTCATCTGCCTAACATAATAAAATTCAACATAAACAAAATGTCTAACACCCAACTGTAAAGTAATCAAATGAGCAACATCATCTAAAAGTCTATTACAAAATCTCTCAACCAAACAAAACATAAACTAATAGGTGTAGTCACCCAAGACTCCTGCTCCTTCTTCGATGGGCTCACCTTCTCCTCCTTACTCGATGTAAGTCTCCTCAATCTACGGCTCCGCCTTGTGCTCCTGCTCTAAACCTGCTAAGACAAAGTCCAACTGAGTACAAAAGTACTCGGTGTATATAAACTCCAACCAACAATAATAATATACCTGCACTTAGGTAGAAACATATCCAATAGCATGATAACATAATCAAAGTACAGAAAAACGTGTGCGCATATACATCATATCATCACCTTGACTCGTGTATTTGTGAGAATCTTAGACTTAGAAGACAATACACTTATGAGCTGTTTATGCTTATGAGACCACGTGCTTGTGAGATGCTTATGCTTATGCTTATGCACTTATTCAGATCATACAATGATGTGACATGCCATTTTTGGCGGATACGGACCATGTCTAAGAAATCATATGGTTGGCATGCCGTTCTTGGTGGATACAGACCATGTCACGCTTATGCTTATTCAGAATGTCATACGTATGTCATGCTCATGCTTGTGGTCCACATGTGTGACTTGTGAGACTCTTATCTTAACATACACGTGCATATGTGCTTAAGTGTCGAAATTAACATTCGAGTTGGTAATTGCTTAGATTCCGATCTCCCACCATGGAAACTCCACTATACTGTCCCTTACCAAATAGTTAGAGAATTCCCGGTTTGAGAGATTTTCCTCTAAGTTCTTACCTTCCCAACTGCCAATTTCCATACAAGTAATTAGCCATACTTATCAAATAATCACATATACATATCTTATCATAATTCATAGCACAACTCATAATCAATTTACCACCACTTTATAAGAATATAATAACATTTATCCTCTCAAGCATTTTCACAAACACCTTGAGTACACATAATATGAATCCATTGCCCTTCTACATTTTCAAGCATTCATCAAACCATAATCCATCCATACAATCCATTCACCATTCACATCCACATATTAATCCCATCCTCCATACATTTCCCATCCTCCATTCATTCTATCCACATTCTAATCCACATTTCTCATCCATAATTAGCTTACTTCATAAAAAAATTGGGAAAAATGCATCTAATCTCTATTCTATCACTTCTATCATATTAACATTCACGAAACATTAAAATAGAGTTGATTAAGATAGTATATCGACCTTAGGAATCCTTCCCTTGGATTCAAAATGCTCCTGATGTGATTTGGGGAAGCTTTCCAAGCTCTCCTTGCAAAATCCAAGCTATCTCCTTCTTCTCAAAGAAATTCCTCTCTCAAAACCCTAGGTTTTCTCTCCTTTTTTTCCAAATTAGGTTAGAAATAGGTAGAGTATTCTAATACCCTGAAATAGGATCCCTATTTATAGCCCCAAGGTTTGAGGACCAAAAGACCAAAAAGCCCTTACTGAAATTTTGCAAAAACACGAAAGGCCGAGCGATCGGTGGTTATGACCGAGCGATCGGTGATTCTGGCCGAGCGATCGGTTGAAAACACCCTCTCTAGAAAATTTTCCCATACAAAAAAATTAACCAGTCGATAGCTACCGATCGATCGGTTGTAGACCGATCGATCACTACTTCTGATCGAGCGATCGGTTTTGTACCGATCGATCCCTATCGATCGGTGTTCTGCAGATTTTGACCAATTTTACTGTTTTGGCTATAACTTTTGACTCGTTCATCGGATTTTGACGATTCAACTTGCGTTGGATTCGTCTTTCGAAAAGGAACGTTTCTGGTATGAAAATTTTCAAATTCTACTTTATTTATAGACCAAAATGCCCCCAAAGTTGACTGATCTGTAATTCCATCAGACAAAACATCGGAAAACCCACTTTTGACTAAGCTTAGACTAAAAATATGAAAAAACATTAAACATGAACCTTGAAGAGGGTTCCAATACTTTTCTAATGGTTCAAGAATCATTCAATTCCAATAAACGATGCCAAAACTGGAGCTTCCTAAAGGTCAGGGTGTGATATGACATCCCTCCGATTACAAGTTTGATTAAGCCTTAATGTAGCACCCCGGATTTTTCTATACTTAATGAATACCGTTTTCATAGCTAATTGGCATTCCTCATAGTCTAATTAATAAATAAGAGAGAAATCGGAAATTTTGAAACGTCAGAAATGTGCGTTTTCGAAAGACGAACCCAACGCAAGTTGAATCGTCAAAATCCGATGAGCGAGTCAAAAGATATGGTCAAAACAGTCCAGACATATAGAGCACCGATCGCTCGGTCCAGTCAGCGATCGATCGGTCCATAACCGATCGATCGGTAGCTATCGCACGGTCATAAATTTTGTATGGGGAAATTTTCCAGAGAGTGAGTTTTTGACCGGTCGATCGGTCATAAACACCGATCGCTCGATAGGCAACCGATCGATCGGTCATAACCACCGATCGCTCGGTCCTCGTGTTTTTGCAGAAATTTCATTAAGGGTGTTTTCGTCTTTTGGGCGTTTCACTCATACCTTAAAGGCTTTGCCCGATCATTTGAGGGTTCATACACAACCCTTAGAGTCTTTTGAGAGATAGAGAGAAAGGAGAAGGTTTTCCAAAACCTAGGTTTTCATTTTGGAGAGAAATCAAAGGGTTTTGAAACCCTAGATCAACCTCAAGCCCGATTTCTTCAAGATTTCGGTTCAAGCATTCGTGGAGCTCGTGTTCCAAGCTAGGGCAGCAACTTACGTGCATTTTGGAAGGGGATTCCTTCCCTCTTTTGTCAAGGTCGGTACTTCTTACTACCCTCCTAGTTATAGCTTCCCTTTTTCCTTTGTTTCTCCTTGTTTTCCTTCACATATATATGTGTTATGAGATTGGTGGTATGAATGGTGAATGGAGATGGATGTTGGCGAATGGATGCCGTGTGGATGATGTGATGAACAAATGGGAAAGGGCATTGTACTAATAATGAACATACAAGTGTGATGTGAGCATAACCCACCTAGAAAAGCATGATCTAGGTTTAAGTGAATAATGAACACACCCCATGTTTGATGAAATGCCAAGGTGAACAAAATAAATGATAAATTAAGGGAACCCACGCTTGATTGCTCTTGAAATTGTTAGGGTTCATGATAGTGTGTTTCCTACATTTCTTAAAATGCGTAGATTATTACTCACTTAAATTGCTATATGCTATGCTTTGTGAATTACCCCAAATTGCCATATTTAATTCCAAATGCAAGTATGCACACGATCTCACGAGCACGCATGAAATGACGTGATTTACCGATGTTTTAAGTATGGGACGTAGAGGTGGGGCATATCCTAAGATATGTTTCACTTCGCTTTTGACAAGGGCAAGACAATCTTGCATTGCATAGGGAAAGGTCTCCCATCCCCTCGCATGACATGCATAGCATCGCATGACACGCATAGCATAGCATGGCATGACACGCATAGCATAGCATGGCATGACACGCATAGCATAGCATGGCATGACACGCATGGATGCTAGTTGCGACGGGCTATGAACGGCAACTAGGCATTCACATTCCGCATGGATGCTAGTAGCGACTGGCTATGAACGACAACTAGGCATTCACATCTGCATATAGGGTACTAGTTGCGACGGGCTATGAACGGCAACTAGGCATACCCATCTGCATATAGGGTACTAGTTGCGACGGACTATGAACGGCAACTAGGCATGTGAACATGTTTAAATTATGAATAAGCAAGCATGATACTCGCATGACACGACATGGCACGCATGATGCAAGCATGACAAGCATGGCACGGTTAACAAGTTCCCAATCACGCAAAGGGTATTTCAAGTCAAGTCAAGTGCACGATGTTTTCAAGGATTTTATCAGTCTTTTTTAATGCAAGCATGAATATAAATTGCTTTACTTCCTTGTATGATATAAATTGTTCCTGTTCTATATATGAAATTTGTTTCCTACTTTACGTATGCTATCTGTATACTATGACTGTTGGTTAGTATTTAGTACCCGCTGAGTATTCCATGCTCAGCCGTACTTCTTATGTCGGCAGGTTCTGAGGGAGCTGCTGCTCCATTTGATATTTGTGCTCCTGGCCCATGGGTGGAGGAGGAGTACGTCGAGGAACCTTTGGAGGAACCTCCCGTAGAGGGTTATCAGTAGGTGGTGTTAGATTCTGAGTGGATTAGCTGTGGGTGAGCATGAGTGATTATATCCATGTATTTTGGCGGGCATGTCCGCACTTTCTTTGTTTTGATTTCTTTGTATTAAACTTGGACCATGTGTATATACCTAGAGGTTGTTAGACTTCCGATGTGTTTTATAGTTATGTTTCCGCTGTCATCTTCTATTGTATATGCTCTGTGGGTGTTTTGCAGGTTGATTTAAGGTTAGGTCACGTCGCTAAAGTATCCTAACTCCTAGGGGGTATTTTGGGGCGTTACACTTAATCACACTATATCAATTAGATATAAATATATAAACATTAAAACAGCACAAGGACTATAATACTCTTAATGCTTGCAATTAAAAATATGAAAGATCCTCCCCCCTTAAAAGAATTTCGTCCCCGAAATTTACGTACCTTAGGTGAACAAGTGCGGGTACTTTTCGTGGACTTCGGCTTCTCTCTCTCAAGTAGCCTCTTCTTTAGAGTGATGCTCTCATTGCAAGAATACAAGAGGAATGACCTTAGAATGCAAAACTTGCTCATTCCGGTCCAAGATTCGAACCGGTTGCCCCACTAGAGTCAAATCTTCCTGAACTTCCAAGGGATCCAAATGAATGACATGTGAAGGATCCGCAATGTACTTCCTCAACATAAAGATGTGAAAGACATTGTGCACACCTTCCATGTGAGGTGGCAAAGTGACCCGATAAGCAACTTCTCCAACTCGGGTGATGATCTCAAAAGGACCCACATATCTCGGACTGAGCTTGCCCCGCTTGCCGAATCTCATCACCCCCTTCGTAGGTGAGATCTTGACAAACACAAAATCTCCGACTTGGAACTCAAGATCCCTCCTGTGAGTATCGGCATAGCTCTTCTGCCTACTCTAAGCTGCTTTTAACCTCTCCCTAATCAACTGAACTCTATCCACAGTCTGACCAACGAGCTTGGGACCCAAAAGTTTCCTCTCGCCAACTTCATCCCAACACAAAGGTGAACGAAAACTCCTCCCGTAAAGTGCCTCAAACGGAGCCATGTGAATGCTAGCTTGAAAGCTATTGTTGTAGGCAAACTCAACCAACGGTAGGTGATCATCCCAACTACCCTGAAAGTCTAACATGCAAGCTCGTAGCATGTCCTTTATGATCTGGCTCACCCTCTCAGTTTTCCCATCTATTTGCGGATGAAAAGCCGTACTAAAATCCAAATGGGAACCCATGGCCTGCTGAAAACTCTTCCAGAATCTGGATGTAAATCTAGGATCTCGCTCGGAAACGATGCTAACTAGCACTCCATGCAAACGGACTATCTCCTTGATATAGAGGTTAGCTAATTGATTAGAGTTGAAAGTGGTCCGATATGGAAGAAAATGAGCTGACTTAGTCAATCGGTCAATCACAACCCAAATGGCATCAAAGTTCTTGGCCGTCTTTGGCAAACCAACAACGAAATCCATGGAGATATTTTCCCACTTCCACTCGGGAATAGGAAGAGACTGAAGAAGTCCTGCCAGCCTCCTGTGTTCAGCCTTCACTTGCTAGTACACCAAACACTTCGATACAAAGGTAGCCACATCTTTCTTCATACCTTTCCACCAGAAATACTTCTTGAGGTTCTGGTACATCTTAGTACCTCCCGGATGGATAGTGTACTTGGACTTGTGTGCTTCATCCAAAATCTCCCTTCTCAAATCTTCATTATCCAGAACACAAAGTCTACCCTTGAAACAAACTGCACCATCTCTCCAAAAGAAATCCTCAAACCTACTGCTAAGCGACTTATTCATGGCAGCGTGCAGTTCTCCGTCACTCCACTGCAGATCTTTAATCATGTACAGTAAGGTTGGCCTGACCATAATGTTAGCCAACAAGGCTCAAACGCTCCGACATTGAAACCTGCATCAAGGCTAGATAACTCTTCGAGTAGCTTCCATTCTTGGACCATCAAGTGTGCCAAGAATCCAGTAGGTCGCCTACTTAGCGCATTTGCCACCACATTCGCTTTCCCCGGGTGGTACTGGATAGAACAATCATAATCCTTGAGAAATTCCGTCCAGTGACGTTGCCTCAAATTCAGCTCTTTCTATGAGAACAAATACTTTAAGCTTTTGTGATCGATGAAAACTTCGAACTGCGCACCATACAAGTAGTGTCTCCAGATCTTAAAAGCAAAGACCAAGCTACTAACTCCAAATCATGGGTGGGATAGTTCTTCTCGTGGTCTTTCAACTGCCGAGAAGCATATGCAATAACTTTCCCGTGTTGCATAAGAACACAACCTAACCCAACGAGTGAGGCGTCACTGTACACCACAAAACCTTCGATACCGGATGGAACAGTCAAGATCGGAGCGGTGGTGAGACGTTTCTTCAATTAAAGGAAACTCTTCTCACATTTCTCATTCCACTCGAACCTAGCGTTCTTTCGAGTTAGGTGACTAAGTGGAGCTGCCAAACTAGAGAAACCCTCCACAAATCTTCTGTAATATCCGGCTAGGCCCAAAAAGCTTCGAACCTCCGTAACACTCTTTGGCCTTCTCCATCCTTCCACTACTTCTATCTTGGAAGGGTCGACTGAAATCCCCTCTCCAGACACCGCATGGCCTAGAAATGCTATCTTTTCTAGCCAAAACTCGCACTTGCTAAGCTTAGCATATACCTTATGCTCACGAAGTGTCTTCAATGTGACCCGGAGATGCATCTCATGCTCCTTCTGTGTCTTGGAGTACACTAGAATGTCATCCACAAACACGATCACAAAGCGGTCCAGAGTCGGCTTGAAGATTCTGTTCATGAGATCTATGAATGCTGCAGGAGCATTTGTCAAACTGAACGGCATGACTAGGAATTCAAAATGCCCATATCTGGTCCTGAATGCAGACTTAGGCACATCTTCCGCCTTTATCTTCAACTGATGGTAGCCTGACCTTAAATCAATCTTGGAGAAATACTTAGCTCCTTGCAACTGGTTAAACAAGTCATCGATCCGAGGCAAAGGATATTTGTTCTTAATGGTGACCTTGTTCAGTTGCCGATAGTCGATGCACATCCTAATCGAACCATCCTTCTTCTTCACAAACAAAACAGGAGCTCCCCAAGGTGATACACTTGGGCGGATAAACCCAAGATTAAGCAATTCATCAATCTGCTCCTTAAGTTCTTTCAACTCTACTAGAGCCATCCTATACAGAGCTTTAGAGATGGGTGCCGTACCCGGAGCCAACTCAATTGCAAACTCTACTTCTCTATCTGGCGGCAAACCCGGCAAATCTTTGGGAAAGAGATCCATGAATTTCTCTACAACAGGGATACTTGAGGAATCTGGTGCATCCGAGATAGCAAGACTCAATGCCGCAAAACGAGCAAGGTCTTTCTTCTTCAACCCTTGGAAACGAAAAGGGGGCTCACTGATTGGTCTAAAGTTGACTACCTTCCCAAAACAGTCGACATGCCCATGATATTTGGAAAGCCAATCCATGCCTAGTATGACGTCGAAGTCTTGGAACTCAAGGACAATCAGATCAGTTGGCATCTCTCTCTGACCTACTCGAATATCATAATCTCGATAGACCTTATCAGTGATGACTGAACTACCAACAGGAGTACCGATCGACAATTCACGATCTAATAGACTTGGCTCCATCGAAAACTCTCGTGCAAAACTAGGTGTGACGAAGGAGTGAGTGAAACCAGTATCGATCAACACAAGAGCGAGAAAATCATTTATCAACAATGAGCCTGATTTGAATACACAAAGCCAATTTTGTCAAATCATGAACGCATACATACATCATACTACATAATATTCAATATCACATGCATAACATCAGAACAATATTTTAATAATTACAAACACAAATAGACGTACCCTGCACAACGTCGTCGGACGCCTGTGCATCCTACTCTGAGGTAGCAAACACTCGACCCTGAGCTGGCTGGCGAGGCTGCTGAGGTCTAGGACCCTGCGGTGGCCTCTGCTGCATGGACTGCCTGCCTGGGGGCCTGACTCCCTGTGGCTGAGTCAACTGAAGCCCCTGCTGAATGCGGAGAGGACAATCTCAGATCCGGTGTGAAATATCTCCACAATGAAAACAACTTCCAGTAATTGCCCTACACTCTCCTACTCTATGCCTCTTTCCGCACTGGCTGCATGCATCATACAACTAGGTCTCAGTAGTAGGCAGAGTAACCTGAGATGCTCAAGTGGCTGCCTGGGTAGGCCTCTGATACGGGGTAGGCCTAGCAATCGGCATAGAACCTGACTTCCTTGGCCTCTTGTCCTGGGAACCAAACCTACTTGCTTGAATCTTCTCCCTCTTCTTTAAAAATTCCTCTGAATTCTCTTAGCTGTCAAGGCACGCTGGTACACCTCCCTACATGTTTCGAGCTGAAGTATCGAAACCTTCTCCCGAATAAAATCTTTCAAGCCTCGCTCAAACCTCTTTGCCTTCATTCTCTCCATAGCAATTAAGTGAGGAGCGAACCTAGAAAGCTCTACAAACTTGGCCTCATACTCGGCCACTGACATCCTCCCTTGCTCCAAGGTAGAGAATTCAATCTCCTTCTAATCTCTCACAAACACCGGGAAGTATCTCTCGTAGAAGATGTCGAGGAACTCTTCCCAAGTCCACTCTTGTCCGGCTCGCACCTCATTCCTCTACCTAGATATAGCCCTCCACCAATGTTCAGCTTCGCCTTCCATGACAAAGGAGGCCCATTTCACCCTCTGCTCATCGATAGCCTCAAGCACGGAGAAAATCTTCTCTAGTGGCATGATCCACAACTCGGCAACTGAGGGATCCGTACTACTATAGAAGGCTGGAGGACTCATCCTCCTAAAAGCTTCCACTCCGTTGTGACGGGGCGGGTGAACATCAACCTGCCTCTCTTGCCTAGCTTGACCTGTTGCTAGTAATGCAGTTTGCTGAGCCA
The DNA here is from genome assembly GCA_015143295.1 of Tetracentron sinense. Taxonomy (NCBI): domain Eukaryota; kingdom Viridiplantae; phylum Streptophyta; class Magnoliopsida; order Trochodendrales; family Trochodendraceae; genus Tetracentron; species Tetracentron sinense. The sequence goes on along the minus strand of CM026555.1, from coordinate 16,666,026 downwards.
TAATTTCAGCCTGCCTCTCCATGGCTGTAGCAATAGCTTCCATAGCCTGACCCACATTAGCCTTGAGGCTACCATCTGGAGTCTCCCCATCAGTCACACTACCTCCTCCATTTCTATTATTTCTTCCGCCTCTCCTCATATCTATAATCCTGAGAAGAAGAAGACAATTCATTTAGAAGCACACTCACATAAATTCTTATGTCTACGCTTAACCAAAACTCAATCCTCAACAATTTTAAAGTCCTAAGTTTGATGTTGCTTCCCTAAAGTTGACATCTTCCTATATCCTATACTTAATATCTTAGCCTTAAGGACTCTAATGCCTTGTGCTCTAATACCACCTCTGTAACGACCCCAAAATCCTACAAGGCTAAAATAGGACTTTGGAATCATCACATTATTTAAACCTGCTTAAAATCCATGCATACAAGGCCTACTACACGAGTCTTCAAAACGAGAGTAATAAAATTCCGATTTCATCGAACTCAAACCATTCTGTACAATAGTCATCTGCCTAACATAATAAAATCCAACATAAACAAAATGTCTAAAACCCAACTGTAAACTAATCAAATGAGCAACATCATCTAAAAGTCTATTACAAAATCTCTCAACCAAACAAAACATAAACTAATAGGTGTAACCACCCAAGACTCCTGCTCCTTCCTCGATGGGCTCACCTTCTCCTCCTTCCTCGATGTAAGTCTCCTCAATCCACGGCTCCGCCGTGTGCTCCTGCTCTAAACCTGCCAAGACAAAGTCCGGTTGAGTACAAAAGTACTCGGTGTATATAAACTTCAACCAACAATAATAATATACCTGCACTTAGGTAGAAACATATCCAATATCATGATAACATAATCAGAGTACGGAAAAACGTGTGCGCATATACATCATATCATAACCTTGACTCGTGTACTTGTGAGAATCTTAGACTTAGAAGACAATATACTTATGAGCTGCTTATGCTTATGAGACCACGTGCTTGTGAGATGCTTATGCTTATGCACTTATTCAGATCATACAATGATGTGACATGCCGTTCTTGGCGGATACGGACCATGTCACGCTTATGCTTATTCAGAATGTCATACGTATGCCATGCTCATGCTTGTGGTCCACATGTGTGACTTGTGAGACTCTTATCTTAACATACACGTGCATATGTGCTTAAGTGTCGAAATTAACATTCGAGTTGGTAATTACTTAGATTCCGATCTCCCACCATGGAAACTCCACTATACTGTCCCATACCAAATAGTTAGAGAATTCCCGGTTTGAGAGATTTTCCTCTAAATTCTTACCTTTCCAACTGCCAATTTCCATACAAGTAATTAGCCATACTTATCAAACAATCACATATACATATCTTATCATAATTCATAGCACAACTCATAATCAATTTACCACCATTTTATAAGAGTATAATAGCATTTATCCTCCCAAGCATTTTCACAAACACCTTGAGTACGCATAATATGAATCCATTGCCCTTCTACATTTTCAAGCATTCATCAAACCATAATCCATCCATACAATCCATTCACCATTCACATCCATATATTAATCCCATCCTCCATACATTTCCCATCCTCCATACATTCTATCCATATTCTAATCCACATTTCCATCCACATTTCCCATCCATAATTAGCTTACTTCATAGAAAATTTGGGAAAAATGCATCTAATCTCTATTCTATCACTTCTATCATATTAACATTCACGAAACATTGAAATAGAGTTGATTAGGATAGTATATCGACCTTAGGAATCCTTCCTTGGATTCAAAACACTCCCGAGGTGATTTGGGGAAGCTTTCCAAGCACTCCTTGCAAAATCCAAGCTATTTCCTTCTTCTCAAAGAAATCTCTCTCTCAAAACCCTAGGTTTTCTCTCCCTTTTTGCCAAATTAGGTTAGAAATAGGTAGAGTATTCTAATACCCCGAAATAGGATCTCTATTTATAGTCCCAAGGTTTGAGGACAAAAGACCAAAAAGCCCTTACTGAAATTCTGCAAAAACACGAAAGACCGAGCGATCGGTGGTTATGACCGAGCGATCGGTTCTCAACCGAGCGATCGGTGTTTCTGGCCGAGCAATCGGTTGAAAACACCCGCTCTGAAAAATTTTCCCATACAAAAAAGTTAACCAGTCAATAGCTACCAATCGATCGGTTGTGGACCGATTGATCGCTACTTCTGACCGAGCGATCAGTTTTGTACCGATCGATCCCTAGCGATCGGTGTTCTGCAAATTTTGACCAATTTTACTGTTTTGGCCATAACTTTTGACTCGTTCGTCGGATTTCGACGATTCAACTTGCGTTGGATTCATCTTTCTAAAAGGAACATTTTTGGTATTTTAAAATTTCCAAATTCTACTTTATTTATAGACCAAAATGCCCCCAAAGTTGACTGATCTGTAATTCCATCAGACAAAACATCGGAAAACCCATTTTTGACTAAGATTAGACTAAAAATATGGAAAAACATTAAACATAAACCTCGAAGAGGGTTCCAATACTTTTCTAATGGTTCAAGAATCATTCAATTCCAATAAACGGTGCCAAAACTGGAGCTTCCTAAAGGTCAGGATGTGATATGACATCTCTCAGATTATAAGTTTGATTAAGCCTTAATCACACTATACCAATTAGATATAAATATATAAACATTAAAATATCACAATTAAGGACTATATTACTCTTAATGCTTGCAATGAAAAATGTGAAAAAGATCTGGGTCTCTACACCAACTCTCCTATCCAAAAATTCTGAAAGGATTCAAAGAGAACCCTGCTCCCCTTGAGTGTTAACTCTATCCTCTACCAAAGAGAGGACTCCAAAGCCCCAAAGGACCAGCCAAGTGGTGCATCACCACCACCACAGCCACCACCCCCCACTGTGGGCATTGTCACCCTCGCCGGAGAAGTACAGTAGGATAGGGTCCTCATGCACCCCTCCTTGTTCTCTCTACATATCTTGTGAGGCCCTGGTCCTAATCCAAGGGACTTTGTTTATCCTTTTGTTGCAAAAAAACCCAAGAGCAGGGGTTCCCCTTGCCTTCCTCATAGGCATGGGGACCCCTCAAAGGGTAAAAAACTTGGACACATAGCCCACTACACCCACAGGCACTCCCCAAGCTTCCTGGTGGATCCTCAGTACATGAGGAATCCCCTGGAAGTGTTACAGTGTATCACTGTGAGGGAAAATTCAAATTCTAGAAAACTTCTAGAATGGCGGTAAATATAGTACTGTCATTCTAGGTCTTCCCCTTTTCAGTGGATCTAGGCCTCTTTTGAGTGAGCCCTGATCCATTCTAGGGTCTGGATTTGGTCCTTGAGACCTCCTTCCATCATCCCTGGTCTTTCCAGGCTCCCCAACTAGCTTAACTGTGGTTGAGATCACAAAATTGGAAAACTACCCAGAATGTTGGTAAATAGTCTACCGACATTCTGGACTTCTTGGCTCTGTGTAAAAATGGCCACTATGGGCCCACATCAGGCCAGGACATGTGACATAGTCCCCTAATCGACCTTAAGGGTCCAAGACCCTATGGGTTCACTCCTGTCCTCTCCCCAGTCCAGCAAAATCATTTCCAGAAGAAACTGGAAATGACGGTACAGTATTTACCGCCAATTACACTTTTCTTTTTCATGAGCTTTGCACAGAGCCTAGACTAGGTAGGAGGCCATTCTAGGCCTTGCCATGCTACCTGAACCCATTCCAGACCAAACAAGACTCTTAACTGGGGTTAAACTTAACCTCGATTAACTTTTAACCATGGTTAAGGCTATTTAACCTTGGAAAAATTCTGGAAAATTTAAAAAACATCTAAAAATATAAAAATATCAAAAATCTGACATTGGACCTTTTAAATCATGGTTAGCAGCCCTAATCATGATTAGCTCATCTCTTAACTTTGGTTAAGAAACCCTTAGCCTACCGGACTAACTCTTGGCCTACCGGGCCCAACCTTAGTCTACCAGGCTAAACCCTTAGCCTACTGGGCTAATCCTTGGCCTCCGGGCTAACCCTTGGCCTCCGGGTCCAAACCTTCTAGACCATGCACTTGACCAACCCTGTCAACCAAATCCTAGTCTTTGGGCTAGACCCTTAGCCACTCCAGTGCAAACACACACTCCCCTAGACTTGGTACGGGCTCATGAGCCAGAATTACGGTCGGTTTGATCTCACCCCATGTGAGTACGTAGGCAACCCTACACGGGTTCGACCCTAGTTAGGTTTTGGATCAGTATAATCTAAAAACTTAGGCATTTGAATAAAATTTGACATTAATTTGGCTTATACCTAGGGAGTAGGTAACCATTGCAAAATGGGGGTCTTAGGGTGCCTAACACCTTCCCTGTGACTTAATCGAACCTCTTACCTAGACTCTCATGTAGACCATAAAGACCTTATCCATAATCCGAGACTTATTCCTCATAATTAATAAGTGACGACTCTTAATCTCCCAACAAACTTAGTGAGTGGGTAACAAAATCTGTGCTCACAACAGACGCTTATAATGCACCTTCGACGGTTCTGCAACAAAAAAAATTGAAAAAGTTGAGTGAAAGAAATAAATGCAAAATGAAGAGGACAGAAGAAGGACGAGAAACCATTATAAGAAACCTACTTGGCTGGAGGACGTTGGGGACGGGGCGAGCACTCTTCGTCCTCCATTTGCTAGAGATGATGAAGGGTCTCGACCTCTACTTCCGATCCACATCAGGAAGTTTGTTTATGAAGTCAGAGGTTCTGGATTTGGAGGCCAATCTATAATAAGGCCCCTCTTCTTTAGTCCCCGGGCACCGGATGAGATGTTTGAAATGGAAGAGGTGATGGGGTTTTATGACATATCCGTTCTTGATGAACTTGATCACCAAGGACGTGTACTTATAAAAATTTGGGTGCATCTGACCCTGAGCAAGTTGGACGGTGGTGAGCACCTCCTCGATGAAGGGTTCATGAGGAAATTGGAGTCCGGCCTCTAGTTGAGCAAGGAAGACTTTAGTCTGTTTAGACTTGCGGCTAATGATATACGTGTTTCCCATAAAATGGATATGGACTTGAGAAGGAATACCGAACTTGTGACGCCCCGAACCCGCGCCTAGGGAATCAAGTTCCGAGACGCGTGTCCGTTCGTCAAATCATGCAAGCGGAAGACTTTACCCGCAAAAATGCGAGAAATTTAAACATTTATCAGATGCTCCCAAAAAGCAAATAATACCTGTCATCACAATAGCCATCATACAAACCATATACCTGTATTATTTACATCAAGTTTGTTTTACAAAAGTAGGCGCCTCTATCACGCCAGGTACAACTTGTACAAGCTTCCAAAATGTCCAGATAGACTTTTCACTTACTGGTCAGCAGCTCCAAGATCTGCTGACACAAAAAGTCAGTGAGCTATGAAGCCCAATAAAACCATAATCCTTCTAAACTATTTTCCACATAATAACACGCATCAATAATGATATAATAAGCAGTTCAATTTGCATGTTACAGTAAAATAGAACAGTATATAATAAATTGTGACCCAAGGTCACTTAGGGTTACGTCACCCTAACAGAGGTTCCCGACCTCACATTACTTTCTAATTATGAGGTTCAGTTATGAATGTATTATATTACCAAATTATCGTTTCGATCATCAATCATGTTTCATTTCGAGTCCTAAGACTCTATTAATTGGTCACAGCCCACAAATGTTTAGCTTAAAGTCTCTAAATCATAATCATAATACATTGAGTCATTTAGACTCACACACGCTGTTCCGGCTTTCACCCGAACATGACAAAACCTTGGGTATACCAACCCAACTCACCTGGAATCCGATGATTCCATACCGAACTATGAGTCCACCAACTCAAACAAATACACCAACTCTGAGTATACCAACTCAGACCACTTCGTATCCGAAGCTTACACACACAACATGGGCATTCACCCAATAAGAACATTTTTCCATTCAATTGACTGGCCACATCTACCATGTATTCGCCGCCATCGCCCTGGGTATCAGTTATGAAGGAACCCGACCAACCTGCCTACCGTCATCTTCTGGCTAGTCTACGGAGGAACCCCGACATCTATACCAATGCCGACATCTCCTGACGTTCCACCAAGAAGGGACCACGATAGACACGGTGCCGACATCTTCTAACCCACCCAGAGAGGAACCCCGGACTATACACTATCTGATGTTTAGCCACTTTAAACTCCCTAGGACTCCGACATCTCCTGACTACCAGTCACGGAGGAACCACGAGCCATGCAGGACACCGCCACTCCTGACTTAGTCCAAGAGGCACCACGGACGACCTAGACAAACAGACCGACATCTCCCGACTATCAGTCACGGAGGAACCCTGGGCCTTACTAGGCACCGTCTCTCCTGACCTAGTCAAAGAGGAACTACGGACTATACTGAACCCTGGTTAGATTTTCTAACCACAGGTTAACCCCAGTTAACCCAAGCCTCGCTTGATTAACTGAAATACTTGGGCCTCGCGCCCGTGAACCAACTCCGGTAACACACCGTCCCGTTAGGGAACGTTTTCAAGCTAATGGATGTCTCCATAGCCTTACAAGACATGCAAAACAACTTTTCGTCACCCTAGGGTGGCGATACAATTTACTCGGGACCCGGTCTGGGCTCCCTGAGGGACCGCATAAAATCACAACATCATACAGGGGTTCCGCCCCTTTTTCATTCACGTCAAAAGACATGCATATACATCACATGAAATAATATAGCAAAATAAGCGGAAAAAAGAGAAGAAAAGATAGGGGTTTTACTTGCTTCACGTGTTTCGAGGTGACTAGAGTCGAAACGGACACCGCCAACGCGCTCGGAAGGATGATCAACCCCAAGGTAGAGCGCATGCAACTTTCTCTCTCAACTTTCTCTCTCTACCTTTTTCTCTTTCTCTCTCTACACGCAAAACGAGACGCCGGAGAGAAAATCAGACGCCGCCAACGCGTCGGGGACGTCGAAAAACCTCAAGGAGACATCCCTTTCCCTTTCTCTCTCTTCCTTTCTCTCTCCTCACTTTCTCTCTCTACAATATGCTGTAGCAGAATTTTCCCACTGTTTACAGAACGTAAGAAATGGGAAGGCTGGCCTCCCTTATATATAGATAAGGTCATGTGCATAGCACATGACCATAATTAATGGTCCCGTTGACCAAGTCAACGGTTGACCCATTTGACTATTTTTTTTTTCTCTTATGTATACGGCCTTCGTGGTCCTACTTAAAGACATCCGATTTTGACGAAACTTTAGGTGACCGAACTTGGGGCAGTCCGACACCTACTGTAAAAATTTCGGGGAAAAATACTGAGTTTTGACACCTACACTTTAGTCCGGAAGAAAATTGCAAAACCCACTAATTTCCTGATTTCGAACACAAAACAGGCCGCCGTTTCTTCGTTTGAGATAACTAACTGCCGTGACGACAGACATTAGTCCCCACGGCCGACCGACACGCATTAGTGCTAACCGCACGGATTTCTATTAGGATCTTCAACAGATATTGGGTCCCACTTAATTTCTGGAAATATGGAAATTTCCCGTTTCTCTCAATTTTATCACACATAATGGCCCCGCGGTCCCGCGAAATGATACTTGACGGAACCGATACGGTAGGGGTGTGTCCTGGCAGTCGACCGGCACACTGTGTGTGAATTTTTGCCAAATGATACTGAGATTTCCTCGGTGCACTTCAACCCTGAGCAAAATCCCCTTCTTATTAATTTAACAATTAATTAACTAATTAACCTTCATTAAGGACCCATAAACACATAATTTTATTATATTAAAATTCCGGGTCGTTACAGAACTGCACTCGGTGTTGGGCCAGGGTGTGATCATGAAAATTCCTAGCTCGGGGGGAAGAGGCAATGTAAGCCCCTTGAGGGATGCCACCTGAGGTGCTAGGTCCTTCCTATGGGTTCATGGCTACTGGTTTTAAGGATTTTCGAAGGTGGACTGATAGAACAAGAGAAAAGAAGGAAGGACAGAAGACGAGACACGGTACAAATAAAAATAAAAGAATCAAGAACTTACCAGGTTCTTGAAGAGTTCTGGATGCTGAAGAAGATGAGATCATTGGATGCATGATCGAGGGTGAGGCTTCAATTCAGTAGAGTGATAGTACAAGCAATAACAAAGTGAAGAAGATGAAGTTTATCCCTCCTTATTTATATAACAGACCAAAGCCTACAAGGATAGGAATACCCTTCATCATTACCGTCCAGAAACGCATGCATAAGGGCACGATGGTCATTTGTAAAATTCAAATCGGTATGTCAGAAAGAAATCTTAGAAGGACGAAATTAGCCCTCATCTCCGTCGTACACGTATATAAGCTCAAGGGTATGATAATCTTCCTCAAAAGCAACGCTAACTGTCGCATGTTTCTTCATGCCTCGAGTCCCACAAAAAAAAATGATAACAACCTGCCAACATTAATGAGACGCGACGGTTCGTCATGCGTGCGAAACGTCTGTATACAACTGTCACGACGATCCATATGCGCGTAAGTATTATTCAAAACGTTTCAACTTCTCACAGAGTGACAGGTATTCTCCTATCATCGATTAGTTTATGAGACTTTGGACTACGTTCAAAGCATCATAAATGGGCAAATTGTAATGGATAAAATTCGTAATTGATTAAGTGTTGCAAAGGTGAGTAGAATCCTCGTCTTTGGGAAAGACGAATGAAGATTTCATACTCCATTTATGGCATAAGTTCGAGCTTCTAAAAATAGTTTCAGATATCGTCGTCTGAAAGACGGTTTCAGGTATCGTCGTCTGAAAGATGGTTTCAGATATCGTCGTCTGAAGGACGGTATCAGATACCGTCATCTGAAGGAGGTATCAGATATCGTTGTCTGAAAGACGGTATCAGATATCATTGTCTGAAGATTGATATCGGATATCATCCTTTATGGGACGAATTTAGATATCGTGCTCATAGCAAGGACGGACTTCTGATTACATTGAGGATGGAACCGCCTTGCAGGACGGAATAATCAGGAGGCGATCTATTCACTCTGTTATTAGGTGAAAAACACTGTCTTAACATTTAATGTTGGTTATCTCAGCCTGCTTTCGACCCAAGACCGACCTTAGAAATAGTAGGCTCACACGTGTGACACGTATGCATGAAGATCTATCTAACATATTTGGTAATGATCATAAAACAAGTTGCATGGTCATGCATGAGCATAGATGAGCATAATGAGGCATCTGAACTCAAGTCTATAAATACCCAAGACCTCACCTAAGATAAGGACTATTGAAAAAACTACTAAAGGAACACTGAAGAATTATCTAAAGACTACTGCAAAACCCCTGAGCTCTCTTTTGCAAAGTTTGTTCTTTGTACTTCATCTTCAACGCATACTGACTTGATAGTCAGAGGATTTTGACAGGAGGGGCTCCCACTCGCATCTACAATGACGTACTGTAAACTTACCTTCTACCAGTCAATCAGAAGTTGAGGAAGTGACGCGTGGACAATTCAAGAAATTCCATCACATTATGTATTGAAATTCTACTGTATGTTTGACAATACAAAATATGTTAGAAATAGGAGACACCTCAACAACTCGTAACCTATCCAGACACCTCAACAACAGGTACAGGTATAATATGACAATGATTCGTTCGGGAAGTACGAGTATTATATGGCAAAAACATGATAAAAGTATGGAAAAATTAATAATCATAAATAAATAAAAATCATTATATTAATAAATAACAATCAATTAATAAGAAAATTGCATTTAACATGGTAAATGCAATTTCTATACATTTAATACGTAATTCGTATATTAAAAGGATATTATAGGGTGATACGCGTATAGTACGTAACATGATAAAAATATGCAGTTTTAAACGACGACCCCCATAAAAGTATTATACGGATATGATACAAGTATTTGGTAACTATGGTACAACACCAGTTAATCAAGTTGCTGGAACCAAATCCTCTTCCAAATCCTTTACCACAGGTTTAACCCTTTGAACTAGCACTATGCTTGCCACCAGAGCCTAAGGCTTTTCATTGACAGTGCTTGCCACCAGAACCAAATACATAGAATTCAAGATCTGCTCGATCAAAATAAGATGTAATAGTATCACCTAATTTCCTCCACACAAAAATAAAGTAAAGCTAATCAAGGAAGGAGACACCGTGGACCCTACTACCCTCATTACCCCAATTAAAATCATCATCCGTCTACTCGTTTTGAGCCAACCAACCTCATTTAAACAGCAGCAGACAAGTAAACTATGGTGATAGCAAGGAATCCTAGGATAATACAACTAATAGAGTTTTAGCATTAAAACCTCACATGTTTATATTAGAGAATTTTAATTTAGTGGAACTATGACTATGACTACACACATATAATAAATTAGAGTTTTAAGTAGATTTACATCATGTTATTAGTGGGCCCAACAAGTACTAATTTAAGTTTATTCCAAAATAAACACGTGCAAAGTATATTAATATGTCATATAATTATATAATGTAAGGATAAGACTCAAATGTAATTTTTTTTTTTTTCAAAGAACATAGAGGGATACGTTCAAATGGGCGGCACTCACTACAAGTTTTAGTGAGTGTTCCCTCTTTCAAAAGATGATACACAAATTTTTTTATTTTTAAATCCAACTATTAGATGTTAAGGCGAGCCACTTAAAAACATGGCGCAAAAAATGAGTTTGATTGGATGTTTTTAGACTGTCCAATTCGACCATAATTTGTTAGCATTGACATCCTAAGGTTCACCAGATTCTAGGCAATAGAAATCTATAACTTTCCAATTACCCTCAATCTGTTGTCCTATAAACGTCTGATCAGTCTAATGTTTCACCTCGCATCTCCCTAAGGACCCAATTTTAGAATAACTTGCCACATGTCAACTTTTTAGGAGGTGTTAAGTAGAATGTCACCATGCGTGTTCACACACACACACACACATATATATATATATATATATATCTTGTTTTTGGTATGCTTAGTAGTATTAGTGTCTATTGTTAGATGCATAGCATTGGAAGTTGGGTTTAAAGTGTGGACATTTCACCTACTACACCAAATGACAGTGTAACCCAAATAACCCCAATAGGGGATACAACTGAGCTTAATCACTTCTTTTCAGGGAGAACTAATGCTTGTTGAGCCGGTCAATGGGTAGTGGGTACTCCCAAATATACTCCATAATCTTAACTGTCTATAACTAATCAGTAAGGGCTAGGAATTAGTTTGGCTTATTTTGTCTTTTCAAATGTCACAGTAGTTCTATTAATTCTATCTACTAATTGAGTTAAACGGTTAGGATTTAGAAGTACCCGTAGAGTAATTCATGCTTGTTGGGTATTTTAGTTTGACCTAGCTTCACAACCCCGACAAAAAAAGTGAGCTACATTTGAACTGTTTGGATATGGAAGTTTTCTCTTGTTTCTACGGTGAAGTAAGACCAAACTCATGAGCTTATGTCATAAACATTTTACGTAAAAAAAAATATGTTTTGAGTAAAAAATTTGCTTTTTAAAGTATGCAACTTATATCATTTTTTTTCTATTTCACAAATTTTGTGGTTTATTTTGGAAGGAATTGACTGCTAGGTAAACTTCATCAAAACTATGCCATACACATGGGTGAGCATGCAGAGGAATTAGGGCCGACCAATTAATAGATCCACCTAACTCGAGAGATCTCTATGAATGTGATCAACCGTGAAGATAATGATGCGTCAATTACTTGATGCCAATGGGCTGGGCTTAGCCAACTACAGCTATAGGTGCAACTTGTGAAGCTTTGAACCACAGCCCGACTGACCCAATCTTATTGGGCTTTTCTAAAATAATTGTGTAAAATTGCTTTACATAATATATTTAGTAAATATTAGTTTTAAGTTTAGATATTATTATATTTAAAATATTAATAAATTGGTACATTTAATTATTAAATATGATTTGTATATTTAAATATATAATAATTAATAATTTATTAAATATTCAATTATCATTTATTTATTTTAAGTGGATTAGGCTCAACCTGGCTCACGGGTTCAAAACTACAACCTAACCCGTGTAAAACGTTGACTGCTTGTGGGCAAGTAAAAGTTGACAGGTCGGGTTCGGGTTTGGATTTGACCAATCCCATGGGTATGGAGTCGACACTAACGGCGAGAACCGATGAAAATTTGCTCCGATTGAACGGGAAATTTGTTAAGCAAATCAAACAAATTAATAAGTATGTTTAAGACTTGTAACACAAGAATTCATCCTGTCTTCTCTTGTAATCTTTTTTTTGTTTTCAAATGATCCCAACTTTTTCACTTTTCCTCAAAAGAGTCTTTTGAGTCACAGATGCTTTTCTATCACAACTCACTCTCCCTTTTTGAAGGTTCAATATCAGTAGAACAAGAGGAACAAGTGCCTTTCTCTAGCTCCCCTACTTTCTCTTTACAAGACTTCCAAACAAAGGAAATTAGGGTTTTCTTCCTATTGATAAAGAAGGAAGCAGGAAGTAGTGTGTGATGATTGTTTCAAAATCAAAACATTAAACAAAAGTGGCCATGAAATAATTTGCCTTTTTTTCTTGGGTCAAACATACTTGCTACAACATCTTTATCCACCTCCCCCACAAGAGAAATAGTCTCCTCCCTTAATCATATGTCATGATAATTCATTTCCTTTCGGCTACCACTAACCTATGTACTAATACATGGCCACCAGAACTTTAAGACCCTAGTATCCCATGCCATGCACATTTCTGACTAATCCTATTTTTCGGCCGCCAAAAATCAACCTTGTCGGATCCATGTCGACCTGATCATACAATTATCAGAGAGTTTACGATATTAGAAACCCTAGAAACCATTGATCTTGCTAAGAGAGTCATTTGCGAGCCTTTGGATCGAAGAACTCGAGATTCGAGAATGAAACCGCCGTATATATGTCGGCTCAGCCCGACATAATGGGCCTGAGTGTTATAGACAGTCGACCTGGATGGACTAAGGGGCACACATAACACCTTGGATGCTCCATATGCTTTATTTAGTAGTAGTGTCCCCTCTTCTTCATAGGCCTAGCAATATGTAGTAGAGAAGGGTTACAGGTAAGGAAACTAACATGCCAAAGATAACCCTGCAAGAGAAAAGGAAATGTGAATGAATGTGTATGCTATATAACAAAAGAATGAAAATCATAAGTCTATTGAAAAAATAAAAATAAGAATAATTTGACAAAGGAATAATCTGAGAGATAATTAAGAAAAACCAACAAATATTAAGTAATAGTTAAAATGCGAGGGAAAATCAGCACTAATTCATTAGATAAAATAAAATGAAAATTAAATCGCTGTTAGAATCTATCAAATGCCTCAAAATGCTTATCCCAGACTATGTTATCTTGATTTGTTTTAGAATTTTTTTTGGCTAGATTATTGGACTGTCAGCGCTCAAATGAATGATGATTATGCTTTAGGGATAAATAGTTATTGTTAATTATATAATCAAGGAGTTGAAATTCTCTTGATCATATAAACTAGAGATCTAGGCATTAAAGATTTAAGGCAACCTAGAGGTGCAGTTGCATTAGAAATTTTTTCTTATGTGGGGTAGGGTTTTTTTTTTTTTTAGGGGGGGTAATCTTATGTGGGGGTGTTCAAAAGAAGTTTTACTGCCCATCCATGGTCCATGGATGTGAAATGAAAAACTCAATGGTACAACAGTGCTAAAGCAACATCTAGTTCTAGTGCATAGTACTAATGCCCCCACATAATCATGAAAATGGGAAATCTACTATTGATTTTAAATGAGACAAACTCATTTAAAAAAACAACAATATCTAACCCAAATCTAAGATAATAACTCCAATATTAGGTCCTACAGAGAAGGTGATGAGTCCAACTTACCCAGTACTTAGTATGTCAGGGTGCAATCCGTATTCCCTGGCAAACACAAATGGTACAATCCCTTGTGGAAGAGCTGCCTGAAATTCATGTTTAGCAATGTTTAATTCAGATCCTAATCTAAATTTCTCTACACATTAAATCATGTACGTATACATGTATTTACATTAATAATCACCTGTACTATGGCAGTATGTAGTCGAACACCTCTTAATCCAACGGCAACGGATGCTGCCGACATTAATATGGGTCCACTAATGAAGCGGATCGCCATACCTATTGTTGCCATTTTTGTGCCACAGGCAATGATCCTTGGCTGAAGAGCCATGAACAACCCTGCAAGTATCGATAATTTAGAAATACAAATTTGAACAAACATCCATGTGCTAGTAGCGCGACACTTATTAATGTCGAAATGCCGTATATTTTGTTCCTATTATAATTTCTCGCAAATGCAATGCATGCTTTTGATGGCAGTACGTATATATGTATGTATGCATGTATATAGGTGTGTGAATTGTGAAGGCATCTATCATATATTTATATATATATACCTAAACTGAACATGGCCATCCCAAGTCCTGCATCTGAAATTATCTTTATTGAATATTTCACCAAACTGGGCATCCCCACATTCCACCTGTTCATTAATTCATTTCATAAAACCTTATTATAATTTATTACGTAAAAAATTAGGAAAAAAAATTATAATAATACTAAGTTTTTAAATGAACTCACTTGAATGAAATTAGAGACCAGAGGAGACCTAAGACACTTGAATATGTGTTTGGATTGCGAGAGAGCTTTCTCCCCACCATGACCAGAATTAGTTTTAGCATGACAAGGGGACGTGGCATCTCTTGATTGGCTGTTGCCTCGGGCTTCGAATCTGCTTCCTCTGTCACTGGAAATTTCGAGCTGTCTCTGAAGCTAAGATCTTTCTCTGTAAGATTAAAGAACAACAATTTAATATTAATTAAAAAATAAATAAATTGATTTAGTAAAAGAAAGAAAAATGGTTTTAAAGTATTATAGAGGGAAGAAACTGTCTATCAAGCACAATATAAATTCACCACTCTACCTGCACTCTTATATGACATTGGATTAGGGGATAGAAATAAAACTTCCCCCTATCTAAGGGTGATAGGGTTAGGAAGTAGTTTACTATAATACAACTTGCCCTATAAAATCACACCCCCTTCTATTCATAGCACTAAGAAATGCTATTTTTTTATTTTTTATTTTGAAGAAAAAAGAAGAGATTAATTTTCATGTGGAGCTCTTGCATTATAGGAAGCTTCTTTTTACAATTATATGGGGCAAAAGTGTAATTAACATAGGGGTAAAAGTGTAATTAATAATTACACTTTTGCCCATGTAAGTATAGAAAGGGAGTTAATTACACTTTTGCTCCATGTAAGTGTAAAAAGGGAGCTTTGCCGATGCAGAGCTCCGGTTTTTATTTAAACTGAAAAAAGAAATGCTATCCTCACAAGGCATTTAAGACAAATCCCGTGTCCTGGACACCTCCAAAGTTGGTGTACTCCTATACTTGTACTTAAACGTGTCATGTAAGGACACGCAATGTGTTCCAACACTTCTCACATCAATTTTATATGTTGTCGTTATTGGGAGGTAAATCTGTTATTAGAGAGGGTCAGGTCAGGGGAGGGTGTGATATTGACTCAACAGTTATACAAATATCGGAGACAAAACGTACAAAAACCCTGAAAAGCTGGCAGCGTGTTTTATATTCACTATAAAGACAGGAACAAGGATTCGCTGCAAGGGGCCACTGCAAGAAAAGGCTGAAAAATGGCTTGAACTTTACTTTGGCTTGCTCTTGGGGCATTTTCTAAAATTAGAAGATATAATTCTTAGAGTCGACTTAAAAGGTGTTTATATTAGGGTTAGTAAGGTTTACACTATAAAAATTAAAAAGTTAGAGATTAACTGCTTAAACAAATAAATAGAGCAACTCAAAAGAAGCCTTTTTGTAGTTTAGAAATTAGAGAAAAAAGGTTTACAGATATAAATACCATTCTTTGTATTTGTAATTAGTCCAATATAATCGAGCATGCCTCCGGACATGGGTAATTTGATAGTTACAAAATAAATGAAAAGTATTTCTATCAACTAAACCCTTTTTGTATGTAGTATCCAAAATACCTCTACCACTGTCATAAGTCTTTGTTTTGGATTGTTCTAATTATCTTTATTAACGGTTTAAATATCATGCGGAGCTCCACACAGTGCGGAGCTCCCGTTGTACACATTGGGTGGCAAATGTGTAATTATGTGTAATTACATATTTGCCACCTACAACAAGAGTTCCGCACCGTGCAAAGTTATGCATGAAAATAAATCCCCTCTATTAAATATATCTATTTAACGAAAACTCCTACTAAATCTTAAATTTTTTTAATCTAACACCAACCCTAAAACATGCTTGCCGTTAAGAATTTTAGAAGATCGATGTTGACATCACCAAATTTTTTATTTTATTTTTTTATCTAGGGTTAGGGTTTAACTTTGGTGCCTCTTTTTGCAGCGAGGTTATGCAGGGAATCCTTCTTGTTTGAAAGCAGGCCCTCAGACCAGACGACCCGACGTACCTCCAACATCTTTGCACCCCTGTCTCTCTCCACCACCCTGACACTTCCCCGGTGACTCCCATACCATTTTCACGCCGGAGAAGGCCGGAGAATGCTGCCGGTAAACCCTCCCCCCCGCCGGCGATCTTATCCATATCGGCGTATTCGCTGTTGTCACTGTCGTCGTATCCATCTCGTTGAAGTTAGACGCTCTTGGCGTCGGTTGAAGCGAATACGCGTCCGACGATGCGTACCCAGATAGCCGAGGACTCGCTGACCGATACCCGAAGGCTAAATCGGCGTTGTTAAAGGCCATATCGGTGTTGCCATGGTTGAACTCGTGTGGTTGAGCCGGGGTGTTGACGGAGTAAATCTCAGCGCCGGAGAGGTTTGATGCTCGTGGGGTTATTCCGATTGAAGATGAGAGGGCCGAGTCCGGTGCCGAGGATGTAGAGCGTCGGATACGGACACGGATACGTCCGTTTCCGTCGACTTCTGATTCTGTACGTAGTGGGTCCCGGCCGTCAAGTGAAATTACGTCGCCGTCGATCTCGAATTTAGATATCGATGCAGCTGTAGACCCCGGAAACTGGTCGTGGATTAGTAAGGTGGCAGCTCTGTATTCAAAGAGGAACAGTAGAAGTGTATACCTGCAGGACCATATACCCATTTAGATTATTTTTTTTTAAATCTAGAGAGAGAGAGAGCACTTAGCTAAAATACCCCCATTTTGATAAGGGCTTGGAAATGTTACTGAGACCGTCTAGGTTCGAGGAAGAAACCAAAAAAAAAACGTGCACGGGATTCAAAAAAAATTAGTCCCTATATTGTTGTGAACGGTCTTGGGGTCGTCTGCACGGGACGGTTTCAGTAGTGAAATCCTAAAAACTTTGCTACAGAGATCGGCTAGGCTACTAGATTCCCAACCAACGTAAATTAAAAGCTGTTTTTTTTAAAACAGCTTTGAGTCTATGCTGGCTGAAACGGTCTCGATCCTAGACGGTCTCAGAATCATTTTCCTTTAGATACATAACAATCTAAAAGAGAGAAAGAGAGAGAACCAGATGATGCATTGAAGAACGACAAGTTGCACCATGAGGCTTTGAGTGAAACCCCCATACATGGCTTCAAGCAAAGGAATACCCATGACAAGAGTGTTAGGCAACGTTGCAACAGAGAAGAGAGTGATGAGCCAATCTAAGCTTCCATTGAAGAAGATAGCCCAAAGAGAGAGAAGCACAAGCACTAATATCTTAGACAAAGTATCAGCCAATATGAATTTAGTATCCATCTCATAAGGATTGTTCTGAGATATGAAGTGAAATGAAAGCACCGGAACAGCAAACACCGCCACAAATCGGTTGATGCCGGAGCATTGCTCCGGCGTAAATATCTTCCACCATTTCACTGATCCATATGCAATCAACATGGCGAAATAGAGAGGAACCATTGCACACATGACCTTGTAGAAATCATCCCCACTTATCATTTTTTCTCACTCGCACTAGGCTTTGGCTCGAAGAGGGTATGAGACTAAAGGAGGCTTAAGGGGGTATGTGTTTATATAAGAGGTGTGTAGACGAAAATACCCCTCATGAATATATGATTTACTAAAAAGTGGTCCTTCAATTTGCGGGATTTACGGGTAGGTGAATTTATCGTTTAACTTTTCACTCTGGATTTCCTCCTGCACTTATGCACATGAAAATCCTCTCTGAATCACACAAAAGCGAGGTGTGCAGTTGCATCAGCTTTAAAAATTAAAACCTATGATTAGGGTTAACCCAAGTTAAATTTAAGAGAGAGCCTAAAATAATTACCAAAGACACGTGTTGCTTTTGTGTGATTGCATAGTTTTTTGTTGATTGCCAAAGGAAAGGTAATGGGTATTTTGAGAAGAAAAATAATAAGATTAATTTTCATGGGGAGCTCTGCATCATGCGGAGCTCCGTTTTTACACTATATGGGGGCAAATGTATAATTATCAATTACACATTTGCCCTCATATAATGTAAAAAGGGAGCTTCGCATGATGCAGAGCTCCGCATTATATTTAAACCGAAAAATAATCACTTCATTGTTGTGAGTCAAGAGTGAAGGGAAGCGTCTTAAGCCCTTTTTTTTTTGCCACATGTCCCATTTTAATCTTTTTAACTGTGGTTAAAATTTAATAAATCTTATTGTTCAAGCATCTACCCTTGGTTTTTTTTATTTAAAATTACCACATGGGTTAAAACTTCTTAACCAGAGTTCCGGAACAAATAAGGAGCTTTGTGAGAGTGGACTATTGCCCTTTGAGAATTACTCAAAACCAATAGACAAAAGAGTTTATATACAGAGAGGAGCTCTACTTGACTTCCCTTTTTTTTTTTTTTTTGCCTGTGGTGGTGATTCTTTTGTAACCATGAAAAGAGATTGTTTTGCAAAATTATCCCTCAAAGTGACACTACATTTACACTTAGAAAGAGGAGATTCGCTTTTCGGCAATGACGCGGAGTGGATAGTTAAACTCTAGGCAAAAATACCTTTTACTTTTTGTGATTATCAAATGAGTTTAAATATGAAAAACATGCCTAGATTAAGATAAATATATGATTAGATATTGTAAGAATATTTCTATCCATATATGTACCAATGTTTTGAGAATTCTGAATTCAAATTCATATTTAAACTCTTTTCAAATCAGCAATTACATGTTTTTGCAATCCAGATGCCTTTTGAGCCAGTCTTCTATCTATGTCCGTATTACATCTTAGGGACGCACATGTTATGGAATTTGGTTCAGCCTTCTTGTTTTTATTTAATGTTTATATAATTATATTAATTGTAGGGAAAATACCTGATATGATATATCTAAGATACCTTCATGCTCTTGATTGGTTGCAACACTTTTTCTTCTTCAAGATTCAGTGGTTGTCTGATCTGTGAAGACAATCCGATGATCAAGTCAACACAAGGGATATCGGAGAGGGGTGGCTGGAGAGAAATGACAGTTTTTAATCTCGATTTCGAGGTCCAGAGTTTGAAGTCCCCTTTCTGTCTCAACACTAGCCCTATTTGTAGGTTTTACATTAGGGTTGATCAGTTATATTTCTATTCATACTCCTTATCAAACTAAGGAATTTCTCATAGACGTTTGCTTATGTGTCAAGAGAAAGAGAGCATGTTTCTGTTTTAGATTAGGTCAACACCTAATATTTCTTATTTAGTAGGGAAGCATTGTGGTCTTGCACGAAATCTACGGGATTATATATAACATCTTACTATTTGGGAACTCTCTAAAATGGTTCAAGTATTGGATGGTAGGGTTGTAGCTCGGTAGCTCGACCTGACCGAGCTAATAGTCTAGGCGGAATATGGGACATTCTGACCAAGTTGGAATTGGGCTAGACATTTTAGGAAAGAAGAAATTTTTTATTTTTCCTACAATTTTTTTACAAAAACCAAATATACACAAGAAAATCCCATTTTGTTTTCTTTTAACTTATCTCTTATCTGTTGTCCTGTTTCTTGTGAAACAAATATACCCTAACCCTATGTTTTGTTGTCGAGAAAATAAGTGAAAATGGGTTTCCTCTTTGTGGTGTTGGTTTAAATTCAGATGGTGCTTCTAGAGATACCTCCGGATCTAGTGGAGGTATTGTTCGAGATGCTTAAGGATCTATGATTCTAGCTTTCCAATCTTTTTATGGAGTTGGTTCCAATAATATGGTTGCAAGTTTCGTGATAACTTGGGTATTCAAAATATTTTAGTTGAGAGTGATTCTAAGGTCATGATTGATGTTATTAACGAAGTATATAGGGGCTTCTCCTTGGAGAGTTAGGTGTTGGAGGAATGGTATTATGCGTTCGAAAGCCAAATGCAATATGAGTTTTAATCATGTTTTCAGATAAAATAATCAATGTGCTGATTTCTTGTCCAAAGAGGTTTGCAATAAATCTATTAGTTATGTAATTAGGGCTACTGATGGTTTACCTGTTATGCTTAAAGGTTTATTACGGATTGCTAAGTTAGGTTTCTTTTAATATAGAGTCGGTCTATAGGTACTCCCAAATATACTCCCGAATATACTCCCTAATCTGAACCATTTATAACCAACAACTAAGGGCCAAGATTTGAGTTGGCTTATTTTGTCTTTTCTAATGCCACATCAGCTCTAATCCTAACCGTTTAATAGTTAAGATATACGGTTAGGATTTGGGAGTATATTTGGGAGTACACTTTGGGAGTATCCCTAGACTAATTCTTTAATATAAGACTTTGATCTTTTGTGTTCTTTATTTGGTTTAATTTAGGGTTACCAAGTTTGGTGCATGCTATAGTGAACTGCGAATCGAGCAGTCCCAAATTGGTTCGTGGTTCGGTACGTGAAATTGAGCAAACCATATAGTAGTTTCAAAAATAATCTTAGTTTGTCAAATTTTTCATTCAAATTCATTGATATTTTTCTTTAGGTTCGGTAAATTTATACTTTGAGTTCACAAATCGTTCATAAAAAAACATTTTTTTAATATTATTTTTTAAATAAGTATTTGTAATATATTGTTTACATGCTTAAAAATATATTTTTTTATAATATAATATAAAATATTTAATTTATTTTACATACTTAAGTAGCGAACCACAAAAAGAACATAAGCGAACCGAAAACGAATTATCTATCTACCCCTAGCTAACAAGGTTCACTCTACAGTGGCAAACTACGAACCACGAACTTGAATTCGAACCGAGTGAATCGGCGAACCAAGTAACATTGGTTTTAGCTTTATGTCCCCTCTTGTACTTTGCATTTACCTATTTAATAAATTGGTAGGGGTCTGTTAAACCCCCCTCCCCCAATGAAATTTTTTTAAAGTGAAAATTGAGAAAAAAAAAAAAAAAAGGAGAATATAAAGAATTGTATTAGAAATTCAAAATTTTATTTTTCTTTTCCATGTTTTCACCTATTTTCTCGACAACCAATCATATGGTTATTGTATGTTTGGTTATCTGGAAAATAAGTGAAAACATGGAAAATAAATAAAAATTTTGGATTTTTAATATAATTCTTAGTTTTACTTTTTTTATTTTCTTTTCTCTCATTTCCTTGGCAACCAAACATAGGGTAAGTGTTGATGCTGACATATGACAATGACAAGTTGCAATTGTAAAAAAAGGGGAATTCTTTTCACTTTTGAGGAACTTTCTACACGTGGTGGTGAAACTGAAAAATATTTCTTTGTTCCTCTCAAGCATCACTTGGGTACTTAATAGCTTTTATCATGAGATTATGATCTTAATTGAATATTGTGTTTGTGCTCCACTCATTAGGATATTAGGGTTTGCCAGGTTGAAGTCAAAGGAGGATTACCATCATGAAAGGGTTTGCCTGATCATTATATTTGAAGCCATCATCCTACTGTAGTACGCTCCCTTGCAGCGCAAGTAGTGTACTGACACATTATCTCAACCTAATTATTAGGGGTGTCAACCACGGGCTTGGGCTTACATTTTTATTTTTTTAAATAGGCTTGATCCCACCTCAAGCATTTGCAATAGGTTTTTGTGGCCCAAATCCCCCCATTTGACACCCCTACTTTTAATTGGTTGCTCAGTCACAAAGATTGGAAGGACTAAACACATCTAAATACCTCTTCTTTTTTCTTTTTTTTTATTGCATTTGTTTATGATGAGTCTTAGCCCCCGACTGTAGAACGTAGATTTCAAAATTTTCCAAACTCTCACTCTGAGTGAAACACTTGACATTGCTACCCATTCAGTAGGTTAAGAAAACAATTATTTCAAATGCATAAGTACAACAGTAGAGGTAGCAGAGGAAAATAGAAACACATGTCGTTATCACAATGAGAGTTTGGAATATTGCGTCTGTAGCTAGCATATCTCTTTATTTATTTTCCAAAAAAAATTCTCTAGTGTTATGGTTACACTAACAAAAAGAAATTTTTTTTAAAGAAAGAACAGAACATAACACAAGAATTTGTCAACACTTGCGAGTTTGCTCGTTGTCCAAAGAGTGACACTCTCTACAAGAACTACTTAGATGTCTTATAATGTCAGATTTACTACAAGTCTACATCAGCATTTTTAGGGATTGGATTTGGTCTTGCTCTCGCAGGTTTAAACCCGTCTTGCTTTGTTTTTGCTTCCATCATGTGACGATAAAATGGAGAGAAAACATCAATAGGGGAGAAGTCCAAAAACAGGGGAGAAAATGAAATGACTTCTCCCCTTTTTATCGTCACATGACAGATGTAAGACCAAGACAAGACGGTTTTGGTCTTGATAGAGCATGACCAAATTCAATCCCCATTTTTACAGTCTTTGTGTGGCTCTAAAATTAGCAAGTTTTAACAATAAAAGTTCTTTTTTTTAGTCTAAATCAGTTGACATACTAGACCAACACACACATGGACTTATGAGACCAAACTAAACAAATCTCAATAAAAAGGCCTATCTTTGATAGAGATAAATGAATCTTATAAGATACAAGAAGTCTACATCGTCTAGCGATGCGACACTAAATGGGATAAATCCACTGTCCAAAGGCTAAGTATAACACTCACTTTGCTATTTTTGGTTGAAGTCTAAATCAGTTTACACTACAAAAATTTGAGAGAAGATTAGGATCCTCCAACCAGTCTCGTAATTGAACAATTTTGGTTGATATTTCAGGAGTGTCACATATATGGTATGTGGGGTGGGGTCCAGTAAGGGTGATGGGCCTTAATGCCAGCAAATGATGGGCCCACCAGATATTGAAATGTAATCCATGATTGAAATCAAACAAGCTTAATGTCTCACATATATATATTAGGGACTGGGACCCAGTATTCAATAGCTCAAATCGTAATTATCATCCAATGGCCCCCCCACTCTTGTGCATGTGTGCAACATACTCTTTACATTTCTTGAAAAGGTCCTTGCCTTTCTCAAATTTATAAATGGGTAAAAAGGCTAAAAGTTGTAAAGTTCTTTACTTTTAGAAAATATCACAAAAGACCCCTTGAATTCTGCAAACTTTAGAAAAAAATAAATAAAGGAAGTACCCTCATATCCTCTTTGATTACGACCCTAGTAATCTTAGGTTTATCCAGTAACATTCTTACTAGATAAACTCTTAAGGTTATAGATATTTACTACTAGCGGTGTCAATGGGCTGGGTTGGTCTACCCTCCTTAGGCCCAGCCAAATTAAGTACTTGGAGTGCTTGACTATACTTCTAACCTGACCCTACTAGCCAACTTACTAATAATCCTTCAATAGCTAGGCCCGGTCTGGCTCGATTGATAATAGGGTGGGCTTGATTGGGCCTATCTTCGAAGCCTGTTTATTAACCGGGTCACAACTAGCCTAACCTGAACTCGGCCCACCCACCCACAACGCTGAATGTGGGTACAGTTTTCCCATAGTATGTGTCTAGGGTTGTCAATGAACCATTGTGGTTGCAGTTTTTCCAAACAAAGTAAAGCAATGATGCAAGTAAGACACCAATGGGCAATGCTGGCCCAGCCCAGAAAAGTCCACTCATTAACCATATTTTAGGCCTTAGGGCTAGGGCGGGCTCAATTTCTTACGCTCATTAATTAGGTTGGGATAAGAACTGTCTCCTTAAAGCTCGGGCCAGACTCGGTATATTTACTTATATATAAACATATTAATTAAAGTTAAAATATAACACACTTTTTAATATTTTTATATAATATATGTAATGTATAACATATAGGTAGCATATATTACATAATAAACATAATATATACCAATCATGGATATATTTTAGAATGTTAATACGTTGTTATAGCACACTTTTAAGTTAGTATATATTACAGTCATGATATAGCAGACTTTTATAACATTTATTAATACTGAAGCCCACTGTTATAACACACTATTAACAATTATTAATTTAAATGATATCCTCTAGGGAAAAAAAAATTAACACATAGTTAGTATAAAATAATATGTTTTGAGTAAAGATGGGCTAGCCTGAGCCCTATTTATAATAAAACCTGGCCCGGGTTTGTCTAAGTAAAAACGAATCCGGTTCGAGCCTATATATCACTCTCACATAAAATTGGGCCTAACCAGGCCTGTCACGGCCTATTGACAGCCCTAGATGGAACCCCATGCCTAATTGTCTGATGTCTTTTGTTTTCGAATTTTATGCTTCAATTTTGTCGTCTAAACTAATTTTTTTATGTTCTCTTAATAATGCACCTCAATACGTACGTGGTTTCATCAGTTTGAAAAACAGCCTTCCTATTGACTAAACTTAAGGGCACGAATCCATCAAAAAATAAAAAAAAACTTAAGGGCATGAAAATTTATTATAAAATAGATAAATAAATAAGTTATTTTATTTTTATATGGGGAAGAAAGTAGGGGTGTATGGCTCGGCCCTGCTTGGCTTGGTTTGAAAAATTTTCATCTTAGTTCGGTTGGGGCTCGGCTAGGCTTGGCTCGGCTCGAATCTACTCGGTTAGGCTCAAGCTCAAATTAATTCGAGCTCGAGCCAAGCTCGGCTTGGCTAATTGAACTCGTATTGAATGATCAAAAATAATATTTAAATAAAAATAATAATATTTTTATTATATATATAAAAATATATAATAATTATATTATAATATATTATTGTTTTTTATATAATATTCAAGCCGAGCTGAGCTAAGCTGAGCCGAACTGACCCTCAACCGGGCCGAGCTTCGAGCTGAGCCGAATCAAATAGGCCTTGGCTCGAGCTCAACTGGAATACATTTTAAAACTCAAAAAATATTTTGGCTCAAGCTACCCGGTTCAGATACACCCCTAGAAGATAGGATACTCTAAAACAAATTTTATTTAATAAAAGTCAACCTAACGGATGGTTGATATCATCTGATTACATTGATTGGTCTCATATGAAGGGATTAATGGTCCAAGACCACCCTTGCAGGAAGCGGAGATCTTGAGTATGAGTCTCTTTCCCTCATTGGCCACCCTCTAGTATTTATCTCAGCTTTCTTGGTTGTGTAATATGAGGGGATTTGCACGGCCCGAGGGACTTAGTCAGTGCTCTAAGAGGCCCGGATACCCTCCTTCTAAAAAAAGTATGAGATCTAATCACAGACAATCACAATTGAACTCGGGGAGAGTTCAATCGCATTCACAGGTCAAAACGTATTCCATTCAAACCCCTATTAATTAACCATGGTTAATATTGGATTAGGATGGAGAACCCTGTGTATTGAGATGTAGATGGAGAGAGGAAGAATAATGGAGATATTGGGGTTGAAGAGGTGTTTTCCCCGAGATTAATAAATGGATGGCAAAACTCTTTGGGTGCGTTTAAATTTGTTGAATTTGTGGATAAAATTATCAATTCTGCCCCTGAATTTAATTATGTCACTTGGGATCTATTATAAAATTGTAGAATTGGAACCATCAATTTCATGAAGTTATGATTTTATAGGCTGAATGGACATAATTAAAATCTTATTGAGAGGTTTTATTTGACAATTTCACATTGTTAGAGAATTGGAGAAAGCACGCGACCTTATAAAAATCACCCTCAACACTCAAAATGGACCTACCGCTTTACTTTTGATTTAAATGAACCATTATTTAATATATTAAAAAATTGATATTTAAATTCCATAAATATATTACTTAAATAATTATATATTTATTATATTTGAATTATAATTATAATTTTAACTTTAATATTTACTAAATAACTTATGTAAATAAATATAGAAGTTTATTAGTAAATTAAGTAGATATTATGAATTTTTCTTTTTTTCTAGGAGCTAAACTCAAACCCCACACACTTATTAGTGTGTTGTCAAAAAAAAATGCAAATCCAATCAGCCAGCTCAATATAGAGGACTAATTTTGAGGCAGAGGTTTGCTTCACGATGTTGGAGCGGAGCTCCACCCTTTAGTGTATGATTAAGATGATACTTTTATTTTTATAACTATAGAGAAAGGTAGAGGCAATTTTGCTAAACACTTTTTTCCAAAATTACAAAATCACCACCACTATACCCTAAAAGGGGGAGCTCCGTTCAAGGCCTTGAAGCAAAGCTTCAGAAATATAATGTAGTTGTTGAGAAAAAACTAAAATGCCACACTTGTAATTATTGAAATTAAAAAATATATATATTGTATAAAATTATTATTATTATTTTTTTCAAAAATTACAAGGTTGAGTTCTCTGGAAAAACCTTTCAAGCAATTATCGCACCTCATATTTAAACTCTTAGCAATGGATTTTATTTTGTAGATGCCGTGGTATTACATTCGGGTATCGCTCTTTGCATGACACGTGGGAAGACATTTAACTAATAAAGTGATAGCATGCATGCGTATGTATAGTTAGGCAGTACATGCACACTTTCAAGCTAGTCACATGTCCTCTTTGACACGAGTTCGGATGGGCAACAACGCTTGCGGTTGCGCTGTTGCCCATATGTGTCTTGCAAAATGGGCCCCATATCCATCATTTGGTGATCCCCATGTGAATAGTAAAGTAGCCCCCATTTTATAAGACACATATGGGCAACAGCGAAAGCAACAGCGCAACAGCAAGCGCTGTTGCCCATCCGAACTCTCTTTAACACCTATAAATTATAGTTAAGATTCACTTATCCCTAGGGTTAAATAATATAACCTTATTTTTTTAAGAAAAAATTAACCACATGAGTGAGTCAATTATAAGCAAGGCTAATTTTTTAAAAATATTTTTCCTAAAAAATAATATTAGATTATTTAATACTAGGGAATACTGAATCTTAACCATAATTTATAGACGTCAAAGATGACATGTGGTGAGCTTGGGAGATATGTGTGTACCACTCAACGAAAAGTGCAATGCATGCTATCACTTAAAAGAGCAATGTTATGTCAACTTTCTTTCTCATCCATTTTTACTTTTTGCTTGATAAGAAACAAAAAAATAATAATGGTGGGCCTCACTAAAAAATGTCATATTATTTTATGAGATTAACCATCAACAGGAGCTCCCCGTTCAACAATCCAAAAAGTGCCTTGGAAAGGAGTATTTATGAAAAAAATTTAGTGTTAAAAAACACCATTTTTTTATATTTGTAATTACCAAAGCACCATTGCCCCAAGCATTTTTTGGGAGCAATTGCTCTGATTGAATGTTCAGCTGGTTCATAGTTTTTCTCTTTGTCTTAAAATTGAGAAAGTAGATTTAAAAGAAAGTGAGACCTACCATTACTCACTTAAATGCTTCCACGTGTCATGTAAGGACCGATGCTTGAGTTGGAGCGACGCACGAGTCGAAAAGATGTTGCCTAAACTCTTTGGTTTGATCACATGATATATATATATATATATATATATATATATATATATATATATATATATATATATATATATATATAAATGTAACGTATTTATCTCTTCGGAGTTCAAGACTACGACTAAGATCCTTTCCCTGACAACCGAGAACGTGGGTGCGCCCAAACTCGATCTCGAGACTTCTAGGTCTACGGTTCCTCTTCCGACGCTGGGCTATACACCCCCGCGGAGGGTATGTGTTATTTACGTAAAAACAGAATAAAAAAGGGTCAAGATATGATTCAAGTGACGACGAGACGGGTCAAAGGCAGAGAGAGAGGGGAAGAGTATCGAGGGGGGCAACAAGGGGGTACTAAAAGCATGTCGGTAATTATGCAGCATCTTTTGTCTTTCTTGTTAGAACGTTGAAAGTGACATGACATCTGGCATGCTGTGGGCCCCACACACCTGACACAGTGGCACGCATGCCCTGCCTGCACGCACCGGCCCACTCATATCATCGTTCCCCGTCCTTTTTGATTACCTTTTCCAAATTACACCTCTTGCTATCGTCACCCTTGAACACAGGATCCATTCTCAATGGCCCCCGAGCCAGGCCGGGCCGTACTGTGATTGACATAACATCATGCCTGAGCCGGGCCAAAATACGGGCCGCGCTTCAGTTTTATCCGGTCCATTGAATACTCACGCTTCCGGTGGTGTTAATTCGGTGCCATTAGCCAGGGCAGAGCTAAGATTCTCTTGAGGGGGCTAACAATGGGGGGTTTAGGAGTGTAGCCCTTTGACACTTTTTTTTTAGTACTAAGTTTGTGTTTGTGGATCATCTCGTCCCTATCTCCGTTTGTAAGGAATTTTTTTTTTTCAAAAATTTATGGGGACTTTAACCTCTCATCTCCCGGCTTATTCAGATTTGCAGATGCAGAGTAGTGCCTTGGAGGGGTGTGAAACCCATAAAGAAAGAGGTTTTGATAATTCAAAACTCCGAAGTCAATTTCTTTGTCCCCTTGAATTGAAGTTCCAAAAGCAGACAAAATCGCTATCGCTATTGTACCTGACTTCCTCGCTGTCGCTCAATTCATTCCCTCTGCCCCTAATAATTATAGGAATTTCATTATTTTCAAAATTCGAGGGACTTCAGCCCCCCTAGGCCCCATGTGGCTCCGCCCCTGCCACAGGCCACTATTTTAGTGTCCACACTAGGGCAGCAATCGGGTAGGCGGCCAACCTTCAAAAGCAAAGTAAAATAGTAGTTTTACTTGCCCTAATCCAACCCTACTTTCAACCTAATGTCCCTAATCTTAAGAACAAAACGGTTTATTAATGGCCTAACTCAATCCTACTTTCAACCTAAGGTGTCTAACCCAATCACTCAATTTCACTATCCTAAGCTGAACTCAGGTTGTTGTGGATTTAGGTTAGGTCAAGTTGGGATGGGCTTTAATTTAGTTCTGTTTTCTGAAATTGTCAACTATAAACACAGTTTAAATACAGAGCGGAGCACTGCTTTACGAGACGCTGAAGTGAAGCTCCCTTTTCACTTTGCCAATGACAATTTTGTAAATGTAACGGCAAAAGTGCTTTGAACAATTGCCCCTTCCTCTATTCAGAATTACAAATGTGTCACCCACAAGAGAAAAAGGGGAGCTCCGCTCAACGGCACGAAGCAACCTCCGGCTCAAAATTTGTCTCCTATAAATATGTCATCTCTTGGACTTAATGGCTTGACTTACTGGACGAAGTCATTAAATTTTATGGTAGCTTATAACTATTGCAACAAGAAAAGAGTTTATACTGTTATTTATCAAGAAATCGTTTGAATATAGAATTTCTAAGATAATAATGATCATGCAATATTATATTTTATCATCAATTACTTATTCAAGATAATATGTGGTCCTAAAGTCCTAAATATGGTGTGTTCTTATCTATCTATCTAACAATGTCTGTGCGTGCATTAATATGTAGTATATGTATACGCATAGGTAAGGTTGTCTATGTGTTATACCTTTGAGTGACGCATGATACTCTCAGCCCACAAAAAATTTAATGTGCAGAATCCAATTTCTTAAAAATATGACCAAAAAATAGTCTAATTGAGAGATGTATATAAGCCATTTAATTGGACATTAGAAACATCTCATATTAACCTTATTTAGTCAACATTAACCTTTATTATAAATATGACCCAACCTAAGTTATATTTTCCTCTGTTATATGATATTCTTCAATCTTCTCTTAGAAAGGACTATACGTTGAATATTGAAATAGTGTTGAGGATTTTTGTAATAGTGCTCCTTTAATTGATGATGGGTTTTGTGGGGTTGGAGTTTCTAGTCTATCCTCTCATGGCTCTTGTCCTTGGCTTTTCCACTTTTAACTTGTCAATGTGCGAAGACACACCATGGGCTTGTCCCAGTGGTTGTGTATCTCCCTTTCGAGAGGTGTGACTTGAGTTTGAGTCTTGGTGGGCCACCATGAGTACTAACCTTCTAACCCCTAACCCTAGTTAAATGATTAGTACTATCCAAAAACAAAAATGTGCTAAAGCTTAGCTAGTATTTAAAGTTTGGCCTATTGAAATCTCTTGCAAAATGGCTGGCAAGATTTGTCCCTGTTTAGTGATGACCTTCACCTGGTCTCACTTCTTAATGGTTCCAGGTCGAAACCCCAATGAGATATTTTACATATATTGACGCAAACGCGCAACAATGTTGCAAACCACTCTAATCGGGAAAGACCGAAGGGGCAGGCTGCCTTTGAACCACCTATATTCACCGGACTCGAAATCATTCATTTTTCCCCAAGTGGGAGAAATGTTTATGTAGAAATGGCATATTTGATCTATTCTTTTACCTTGACTAATCATTCCGGTTTAACCTTAGAATTCATGATGTATTGAAGCCTATAAGTTGTGGTGTTACAGTTTGATTTGAAATGAAACATCTATATCTTCTATTTTCTATTATATAAAGAGAATGGCCCAGTACAACAATGATTGAATTTTTAATTAATTCTAAAAATATTATTTACTCATATCTTCTGTAAATAGATTAAATTTAGTTAATTTCAAATCTCTGTCATTTACTCATAGGGTGACGTGGTTTGAATTTTAGCTAATTCTAGAACTGTCATTTAATCATATCTATCTATCTATACTACTACTATATAGCAGAGTGAAAACTCTCCTTCTTATGCCACATAAATGTGTTCTCCATATGTGAAGCCACCTAAGGGTGCTCTTCATTTGTGAAGCCACCTAAGCAAAGTGGTGGGACTCACCCATTTTTTCTCATTTCCATCCATTTATGTTTCCCTATTTATTATTAGTTATTATAAAAATAAAAAAAAAATTTCAATCTATCATTTAATGAGATTTGAGGTTTTATTCCATACATTTCTCCTCCCATGCGTTTCCACTCTCCCATATGTTATTTGGTTCTCTACCATTTAAAGCTATGTTTCTCATCCTATAATTCAAGTCGCAACCAATTTAAAGCCTATGTACCTCTTCCTCTCCCAACAACTCTATGTAAACGTCAAGTGTCTCAATGATTTAAATTCGTCCAACGCTGCACCATTTCATATTCGCCAACCCATCTTCGCTCACAGGGGATGAGGGGAGGCTTAGCAGAAATTCCCAAGCTCTTTACTCCCGGATATGGTCGCCGGAGTCGGAGAACTATGATCGGGAACATTTTTTAAAGGTTATCAAAGCTCAAGGACTTTGTTGAGAAATTAGAAGAAGAAATGAGGAAGATCGACACCATTAAATGCAAACTTCCTCTCTACATGCTCCTTTTAACATAAAGTGTGTGTGTGTTTTTAATTCTAGAGATAGGGTTTCTGATATCTAATGATTTCTATTAATAGGTTCTTTTCTTTTGTTTTTATTTTTCCTCTTTCTTTTTTCTGTAGCAATTGTGTTGTATTGAAGGAGGAATCAATGTAATGTAGTACGATGGATGTGTAAAATAAGACATTCGATATGGAAGACGATTGTATACTTGCACATCTCCAGCTTCTTCTTTCCATTCTATTAGTTGTAGTCAGATATGTTCGTGCTGATATGTCATTCTCTCAATCACTCCCAACGATATTCTTTCTTCAAAGCTCTTTATGAAGTATTCTTTCTTCAAAGCTCTTTACGAAGCCTACATGGTTTTTGACGCAATTCCTCACATAATCGCAATTTATGTGGAGTGACAATAATGAAAATTTCTCTAACAACCATAGACACGTCCAAAAACACATCATGTGTTAACCATAAGGAAAGGTATAAACCTCCCTTAAGGAGTTATCGCATGTTCTAGGGATTGTTGATGATAAGTTACATGCCAATTTGGCCTCATAAAGCTTAAAAAACTCAAATTATCATGGGTACAAACCCATTTTTTTGGTCGGTATAGGTACAAAAGCTTGACAATTGTTAGAGGGACAGAAGGCTTACTTGCCACTTGATATAGCATTATGGTCAAACTACTGCTAATACACATGTAGAGAGTAACATCCAAGGGATTTGTCTTTCAATGAGATTCTCCCCAACAATCATTTGGACTTTTTATTCCCCTCATTTTCGTAGCCAATTTTAGAAAATCAAATGGTAGTTTTTTTTTTCATTTTTTAAAGGATTTTGTTGGGATTCCATCTACGCGTCGCGGTCGCTTCGTAGTCAAGCAGCCCACTTCTTCTCTGATCTGATTATGGTCCTCCTCAACGCCATATCTGATGAACCCTCAAAGCCTCATGTTAGCTTGTTTCTCTAATTTCCCCATTTTCCTTGTAAGATATGATCTATGTTGATATTTTGATGATTTTCTTTGTCACATTTAAGGGTCTAGAGTCAGTATATCTGGATTTTCAGAAATGTGTATTCTTTTTTAGATATTCTATAGTTCTAAATTGGCTGTTGGGTGTTTGTTGTTAGAATTTTTAGTTGTGGGTATGTTTCCTTTATATGAAGGCTAGGGTTATGCTCATTGTTAACTAATCCTCGAAAAGTTATATAAGACACTTGTATGTTTGTTTTATACTCTAATTTTGATTTAATTTGGGATAACATTTCTCTGTCTCATTGCCCAAAGCAAAGCAAATAAAATAATTTCCAAATTGAGGAAGTGCGAGAAATTAACAAGCACATGAAATAGCTGTTCGGTTCCATGTACCCTGTTTTAACATTTGTAGTCATTTTCTTTGTTAGGGGGATATGATGGGATTGAAAAGAAGTCAACAAGAGTTAATTGCGAATGAGGATCCGATATCCCCTGATACTTCTTTTATTGCATTCATCTTCTTCAGAAACTGAGAGTTGTTTTAATGTGGAGTTGTTCTTCTAATGTGGGTATCATGCTGAAATGGGTAATTCAGCATCTAACTTGGTAATTAGGAAACTGGTGGAAGGAAACATTATTAGCTAGGGGGAAACATTCAAAATGATCCAAAATGTGTTGGGCTTGAGTTTAGACATGTGCAAACTCTAAGAATCCTGGGTCGTGGGCTAATCTCCCGGACATGCATGAACCTTCATTGCTTCTTTAAGAGAACACTTGAAGTGCTCTCTATTTTTCGCTTCCAGCACTTGCTCAATGTGACTAATGTCTCTTTAGAAAACCATTTATTGTTTATCAAAGTAAATAAAGTTGAAGAATTTCTGTAGATGATTTTCTTTGTTAAGCTTGCTAATGCTGAATCTAGTGAAGGAGATTTCCTTCTTATTTCGAGAGGATCACGAGATCAATTTGAATGGCGTGGTCCAACACAATCATCATAGAGGTATTTTCCATTCAATATTCAGAATATTCTCTTCCTAAAATTTGAATTTTCCATCATTGAAGAGCAATTATAAATCAGAAACTGATTTTTCTTCAATAGCAAACCCTAAGTAACCGAAATCTCATGTATACATATACTAGTAAAGGTTCATTAATGAAAGAAAGTATTTCAATCATTAGTTTTATATTAAATACAACAAATTATGATCCATATGAAAAATTACCTTATGAAACAGTACAATAATTCCCGAAAGACATGGCAATGAAGGAGTAAGAATAGCCAGAAATACTATCGCAAAAAAAAATGTGGCAACATCACAAGTAAATGATACTATAGTTTTGCGATGGTATTTCTGGCTATTGTTACTCAAAAAAAAATGTGCCAACATCACAAGTAAATGATGCACATGCAATTAATTCGATTTAAATATAAAAAATAAAAAAAATAAAAAATTAGTTTTTAGACTTCACAAAAAAACTAGTCCCCTCCACTATTTATCAAGGCCAAGGGAAGAGAGGTACTCCTCTATGGAACTCCACATTGACATTCGTTGATTTTAATCATGATAAAAGAGTTGCTGTAGTCACCCATCAATAGAGTGAAAGGGAGAATTCTCTATTGAGAGAGATTTTACTCACCAAGGATTCTTCACTGGCTTTTGAATTGAGAACACTTTTATTTTGCTTAAGAAACGACTTGTCATCAATCAAGATCACAACTCTCTCTCCATCCTCCTTCAATTAAAAATATTCAACTGTAAATCCTTGTAAATTCAATCTTTCTGGTAAATTTTAAAATCTCATAGAAGAAATACAAGAAACAAAGGATGGTAAGGATGTACCTTCTAGGAAACTTGCAAGCTTTTCTATGTAAACTGCGACCAGATTGTGAAAATCTTCACCAGCCCATACCGGGCAAATGAAGATGGATACAACCACGCAGAAGTGCAACTGATGAGAACGTGGGCAAGCTTTAAGATCTCATCATCTTGATAACCGGAAACTGCTACTATACCGAACGTTAATATAAATATCAACATGATCCGAGGAAAGAATCGTGCGAATGTCGAAGCTGTGCTGCAACGCATCCAAAAAGAAAAGCTGTCGAACCTTAAGAGACGGGTGTTGAATCGAACTTGACACAAATTCACAAGATGCAGAGGAGAGAGATCATGAAGAAGAAACTGTGTCCGTTTGTGGCGTGCTTTGCTTTGAAGAAAATCTAACCTTCCATCTGAAGAAGAAACAACATTAGTTTGTGGTGGAACTTCCGTCTGAAGTAGAAACGAAACATTAGTTTGTGGTGGAACTTCCGTCTGAAGTAGAAACGACATTAGTTCGTGGAGGAATAGAATATTAGTAATGGACCTACCAATAAATTCTCCTTATAGATAATAGAATCCTTCTAACTCTCTACTAAAAGAGAATCCTTAAATAAGAATGACTAAAATAGAGGAACGTATAAATTACTAATTTTTGTAGTGTTTTTTTTATATAAAGTAAGAATACCATTTTTATATACAATGAATTAAAGTGAAGGGTGCAGAGATAGAGAAGATGAAGTTTTTGTGGAGAGGGGAGTGCTATTGGTGAGGTAATCCACATCTACTATCACTTATAATTGTAATCCACTTACAATTATATCAAAAATATAATTGTAATCCACTTCAACATATGAATTATAAACAAACTAAACTTCTATAAATATTTTTAATAGATATCATAGGTTAATAAGTTAGTAATTTTAATTAAAGGGTATTTACGTCCAAATAAAGTGTAGTATACTCCTTGTACTTTTATTAGTAGAATGATATATTGATTTGATTTTGTTTGAAGTTGAACCCTAGACTTCATTGGGCTATGTTTTAGATCATTAAGAAGACCTATTAATTCTGATTTTTTTATTCAAAATCAAGAGATATTGAAGGTTGAAAGATTCACTTATTTTGGCACATACATAATACCTTAGTCGAAACCTACAATTTGGGAGTTTGATCAATTGTGCCCTGATTGACACTAAGGGTATATTTGGGACGTCAAGATTAGACATTTAATTGATTACATTGGCTATTTTGATTCAAGATTAGAACTTTGAATTGAAATTCACAATTTTTGAGAAAATCCTAAATTTTGGCATTATCACAAAATTGAAAATTCTATTTGTTTAAATTGGGGATATTAATTGGGATTATTTCAGCAATAGTTTTTTATATTTATGCTCATAAAAGTTTGGTATTTGAGAATAGATTATTTGGTTAAATTTTAGAGTTTATCTAAACCCTAAATATTTATTGGAATAGAGTTGAGTGTTTACGGAAGAATAGGTTTTGAAAATTATTCTTGAAAATTAATGGCGATCTATCAGTTTTAGATTCTGCAACATTCTAGCCCTAAAATTGGTGATTGATTTACCCTAGTAATTTATTGACATAGTTACCAAATCGAAGGTCGGGAACTATTCGGCTAAGGGAAGAAATCGGCAAATTTGAAATAATTCAAGAAACAATTGGGAAAATGTTGGTCAAAATAAATTGGAAGTGTATAAACAAGATGTAAGGTCATAATTTGTGTTGGCTTAATTCCGATGTCAAAATGGTGTCAATATAAGTCTAGTGTCGCTGCTCCTCTAGTTTATGAAGTTTAGTGAAGATGAAGCTCCAAAAACTCAAGTGAAGTACATTCTGGCTTCAAGCATCGCTCACACTTTTAGGATGGTAAGTGACCTAGATACCTAGTGGTTACCATAGGTGGAAACGACTTAGAAAACCTTTAGCATATACTCTAGGTGATTAGATATTGACCCATGTATTTGTAATAATCTTTGGATGGTCTTTTAGGGAAATTGGATGTTGAGTCAAGGGAGGCAGTGCAAAATAATCAAGAATTGCACAGGCCGTTCGAATGCCTAGCCTGGCCATTCGAATGCCTAAGAATGGCCAGTTGAACAGGCTTGTAAAAATCAAATTCCAGTAGCCTAACTGGCACCCTGTTTTTAACCAAATTCATTCAATCCCAAGACCGTTCGAACGCCCTTATGGCAGTTCGAACGGACCTCGTATTTTTGGTTTCTAAAATCATCCGACTTCTGTTTTGGTGTTATTACCTTGACTATTTAATTGGTGATCCCTTAGCTCGTTCTAAGGAAGTTGTGAGAGTTTAAAAAATACTTTGAAGATTTTAGGGTTTTTAAATCCCCACTTGGTGGATACCCTTAGTTCTCTTCTCTCATGCTCTAGTTGATGCAAGATTGAAGTATTCTATCTTGGATGTGCATCGGTTGATCTCCTTTGTTGTTTGAGATCCCACTGGAGTTATTTTTTATTCCTTCAATTAGTTTGAACTCTGTGTGAATGTTTGGTTGGCGTTGCTAAAGCCGTCAAAGACGGAGATCAATCTTTGGATTGTGGTCAAAAACTTTGAGAAGAATTGGCCGGTGAGGAGCCGAAGCAATTGCTGCATGGATCGAACGAGGCGTTCGTGGTTGTTCTACAAGACGGAGAATCTGTACCGGGGAACAATGTTTGGTGTCCAGTTGGGTAAGATTTGAATCTTGTGTTTGATAACTATTCTCATAATGGATTTTGTATTGGAATAGGTCCTGTGGTTTTTCCCAGAAGGGTTTTCCACGTAAAAATCTTGTGTGTAGTGAATTGCTTGTATTCTATACTTTCTGTACTTATTTGATTTGTTTACCATAACTCTGATCGATAAATTAACAAAATTAAAATTGGTAGATATTGCTAGGAAGACCTATTTATCCCCCCCCCCCCCCCCCCCCCCTCTAGGTCAAATGAATCATTGAACAAGGATATTTCACAAGAGACATTCCTTGCCCAGTCACGCATTGGCGTTCTCATGACATCATGAATAGGTGTTGATGTAGAAAACATTCAACGATAAAAAGACACATTAAACGCCAGCTATATATTACCAGCTATATATTACCAATAATAAATTGAGAGTGTATAAGTTTCAGGAACAAGGAAGACCACTAAATTCAAAAGAAAAACAAACCTTCAGGATCTCTTATGGGAGTCATAGACTCATATATGGATGTAGTTCGTGACGGATGCATGGGTGTCTCACTTCCCAGACTAAGTCGAGGTGTATCACTGGTAAAACATAAAAAGGTAGAAAGTTTTAAACTCCCAATCCTAGATTATAGTAAACGAAAGCAAGAACCATATATAACCAGAACAGGGTTGCAAGTTGCAACAATACATTAGCAGTTATAATCCAGAGTTAAAACAGGATAACCAAAAATATACACAAATATTACCCTCCCTGTGAACCACAGAGACTTGCCTGTAACAACCTTCATCTGGGACTCTAATTCAACCGGGCTGATTGGCCATTAACATCTTTAACATGCCCGCAGCACCCCTTATAATCACCATTCGTGTCTTGATGATACTACCAACCAATCGTCCACAGTTCCACCTCTGTGGCTCTGTCTTCCTCTAGCTGCACCATAATTTCTAGCAGAAGTTGGTAAAATAACTCTTTGGGAAATGAAAAATAACCCATGAAGTTACTAACCACAGCAATAGAAATCATGAGAGTAAAGAAGCCTGATGATGAGTTTAGACAAAAATCAACAAGAAGTTAAATATCAGTACACATACGTGGAGGACCTCCTCTAGGCAATCTCCTTGTAGACTGGGGAATATGAGGTGGAGCTCTGAGACATTCAAATCCTGAGCCAGGGAATCTTTTTTTTTTTTTTTAATCACCCAGAGAGGGCAGGGGTTAGGCAGACCCCTATCGGTTTATTAAATCAAAACTCAGCCAGTGAATCACTCTTCAGAAGTAGTCACCTAAGCATGAACTAAAAGAAGCACCAAGGATAAAGATAAAAAAAAGAATGCATATAACCGATGGCAAAAGAATTGAGATCTATACAAAATTAGAACTCAAAGAGCTTACATTTGTATAACTATTGGCATGCAATCCACCTGATTGGGCTTTTGCTTTGGCACAAATATAACCATCATGCTTAAGGTGATGGTGATCATAGATGAACAAAATAATTTTATGTGTTCAACATGACCTTGCTTCCCCTATAATAATGCAAGAAATAGTTAGAAACCAAATCTTCAGATACATGATGGGCAACCATATTTTTGTTACAGGCCAACATTTTAAATAGTTACATAATGAAAGAAATAATAATGTCCTGTAAAACTACTATTTCAGGTTATAAGGTAAATCAAGTTAGATAAAAGAATCTCACTTTGCATGGACCCTCGAGAATCCTTACATCTTTCATGGACACTTAGTTCTTAGATCAATCTTGCGTGTTACTCCTCTCAATATTGTTTTCGATCTCTCTTAACTTATCAACCACAACCTTAGGTCTCTCTGGAACCCCCTTAAGCAACTGAGATACACGAGTAAATTCAAGGAGGAAATTTTAACATAATCATGACCATTAAGTGACCTTGCTTACCTGAAAGATTCACTCCCTAACATATGATTACACCAAAACTCATGTTACTAGATCAAATTCAATACTTTATAAGAAATAAGTGATGGAAAGAGAGGAAAAAACCAAGAGTCTTGAATGCATAAGAAATCTATAGCCATGGTGTCTGAATAAACAACAGCTTACTTGAGCAACAAAAGATCCTGTAAATCATAGCCCTCAATTCTGGAAACATCGGAGTTACTTCAGAGTTCAGAGCTCTCCAGAACATTGTCCACAGATACACGGATCCGAAACAACATAGACATGATTGGTCCACCAGTTATCTATAAGAAACTACTCTTCATGGTCGGGCATTTGTTCATAGTAAACTCCAAGGGAAATATCTCTTACATCTTCCTAGGTTGTATCAGATACAATAATAAGCACATCCCTCAAGCCCTCAACCTTAACAACCATACCAGTTGCACCTTCCTGAGCGCCAGAGACAACCTTCACATGATCCCCCCCCCCCCCCTTTTACTAAGGTCTTTTTCATACACAACAAGAATTTCCTGCAGAACATGAGAAATTATAGAGGTCATTCGGTTTGTACTGATAGATGAACTTAATTGCATGCATATTTATGGAGGTTTGATATGGATGCCAAAAAAGAAAAGAAAGAAGTTCAATTGGTAGTTACTAGAAAGCCCTCCATTTTCGGTCTGATATGAGTTATTTTTCTCCACTTTCTCAACCCATCCCATCAAAAATTTTAGATCTCCTTGACAACGTTGTAAGTATTAACCGATAAGAAAGGAGCCACCTCCTCTCCTTCTATTCTTGGAGATTCTCCTTCCATTCGTGCCTCTCCTTCTATTCCTGGAGATTCTTCAATGATCCCCAAACGGATTCAGTTACCAACATAGCAAGTCTTTTGAATATAGAAGTTGTAATATAGCAAGACTTTCTGTAATTGTATTCTTTCCAAAACTGATTATAGAAGTTGTAATGTTTATAAATACAAATCAATGGAAGAGATTAAGGTTTTCAACATAGTTACCAGAGCGAGAAGCGAATTCGAGAAGCGGAGCAAAAGCGAGAATCGAGGTCACAAAAAACCTTGGGAAATGAGAAGCGTGAAACGACTAAGAAACGATCAAGGAAGCGAATGAGAAGCGAGTGAGGAAGCAAGTGAGAAACGAGTTAGAAGCAATTGAGGAAGCGAACGAGAAGCCATTTGGGAAGCGAGCAAGATCGATTGGGAAACTAATATAAAATCAATGTGAAGCGAGTAAGAAATGATTATACACTTATAATACAATAAAATAACCTAAAGATAATATAATGCAAGTAACTTAGAATCATGACATATAAATGATAAATCAATAAGAAGGTAAATAACCAAGAAAAATGAATACCTAAAAATCATATGTAGTTGGTAATTAATCATAAAGACAAATAAAAGAACTAATATATTAACATCTAGTGCCCCAATTTAAATAAGTTTAAGGAATCATACCTTATCAAGAAGAGTTTTTGAGGATACCAAGATAATATAATGGATAAGATGACAACCTACCATTTCTAAAAAGGAGAATGAAAAACAAACAAAATTGTTAAAGTTAACTAAGTAAATAGACGAAATTATGAAATACAAGTAAGAAAGAATTAAAAAAAGATCATCATTTCACTATGATTTTTATCATGAAAT
This sequence comes from Tetracentron sinense, assembly GCA_015143295.1. Lineage (NCBI taxonomy): Eukaryota > Viridiplantae > Streptophyta > Magnoliopsida > Trochodendrales > Trochodendraceae > Tetracentron > Tetracentron sinense. Next base: position 16,625,301 of record CM026555.1, on the reverse strand, counting down.
GATCCAAACATCAAAAGATTGAAAATCATAGTACAAAATTAGTAAAGTATCTTTTTCCATCCACCCAAAATTACAAAAGAAAAAACATCCAAGAAAAATTAGAAGACCTTCTTTCCTTTTGGATCATTAGAGCTACTTGGACCATCAGACCCTCCTCCAAAACGCCCTCCTACTTGTCCTCTTCCTCTCCCTCCTACTTGCCCTCTTCCTCTTTCTCCTACTCGTCCTCCAATTCTTAGCGATCCACCAACTTGTTGATTGGGTTCTCTTGGACCTCTTGGTACTTGTGATTTTCTTGTGAATGATGTCAATTGAGAGGATTCACGGTTATGAGTAGAAGTATGTGTTTGTGATTACCAAATTCTTTGGCCGAGGTTCGTCTTCCCCATCTTCTAAGTTTTTCCATCTCAATTCCTCTAACCGAACAACAAATTCATCAACTACAGGAAGCTCTGGATTCATGTCCCATTTTTTATATGGTCCATCTTTGTAACTTCCCGCAAACCTATAATTAGGTATAAAAAAAAGTTAAGTAACTGACTAACTAATTATATATTATATAAGAAAAGAAGTAAGTGAACTAATATGAATTAGAAAATATACCTGGATAGAAGTCGAAGGTTAGAGTGGATGCACACCAAACTATCAGCACGTGTTGAATTCAACCTATTCCTCTTAACACTATGAATATAGCTATATGTACTCCACACTCTCTCTACAGAAGATGTACTGACAAATTGTGAAAGGACCTTGATCGCTATATTCCTTAGTTGTGGTGTACTTCCTCCATGAAATTGCCACCACTCTAACACATCAACTTGAGGATTCTTTGCATCTTGAATTGCAGCACTAGTAGAGAATCTTACCAACAAATGAGAAATATTGTTTTCTTACAATATCAGCTTGTGCTTCATCTTGAGTAATTTTACTAAGCGCCTTAAGCACACCATCAAGGATATCATTGTCTTGATCTTAAAACACAACCATATGTAATAAAAATAATCAAATAATAATAAAGTAAATTCATGATATACTAAAAGTATTGAACCTAAAATAAATATGATAAATTTCATACCTAGAGGTATACGTTTACCACCACCTGGGACTGGAAGTTGAAGATAATCCAAATCATAATATTTTGATGTGAGAGCATGTGCTAAGCAATGAAGTGGAACATTCATCTTCTCCCATCGTTCTATAACAATTTTCTCCACTATTGAGAAAAGCTCGTCTTTTCCCCGCAAATTATCTCTTATGTGGCCTAACATGCTATCCATGCCTTCGTATATATCTCCAATCAAAGGACCCTCTTGATCTGTGAATTTTATCATTTTGTATATTGGTTTTGTAACTAACAAAACCAATTGAACTTGGCTCCAAAATTCATCACACATGACATCGACCTCATTATTTGTTGCTATATCCCTTGTCTTCCCATCTGTGTATGCTTGTGTCCAACTTTTCCAAGCATCTAAAACCACTGTTGTTCTTAAAGCTTCTCTCACATCTATTAGATGCTTGAGAGTGATGTAGTGAAAAGCAAATCTTGTTATTGCAACTTTTAGCAACTCCAATTTCGAATGACTTCTAAATGTTGCTAAAGCTTGGGAATGGTTTGTGATATACTTCACTACACGCTTTCCAGAAAAGTAGGTCTCCTCAAACCACGGAAGCAAACGTTCTCCATTTTGATTTTGTGACTTCATGTCCCGCAGCCTTGCAATTAGCTGCATTGTCAGTAATAACTTATACGACATTCGAGGGACCAACATTTTCAATGGCAGCTAATAAGAAATCTGAAATATTCTTTCCTGATTTCTCCACAGATGAAAAATCATGAGCATATAGAAACATCGAACCAAAAGCATTGGATTCTAGTATGTTGATGAGAGGCCTGTTCTTCACATTTGTCCACCCATCAGAAACTATAGACAATCCATTTGTTGGCAACTTTTCGGTAAAAGGATTTAATGACCTTCTTGCCCTCTCCTTCTCATTATCCAAAAGAATAGTTCTAGCCTTCTCATAAGAGGGTGCTTTATAACCTGGGATTGTACTAATGACGCTTACCATTTCATCCCAATATGGAGAATGCAATACATTGAATGGGATTCCATTAGCACATAAAAATCGCACAACCTTGTAATCAATGTCTTCCCTCTCTTGAGTTTTAAAAGACCAAACAAGAGGACTTCTTGTGCTCATTGAATTATGTACGGGTGTCGGACTCGGGCTCGAGCGATCAAGCCTTGACTTCTTCAAAGGCTTAGTTTGGGGTAGAGATTCAGCTCGTTCTACTTGCCTTTTGATCTTCTGCTGTAAATTTCTATCTTTCATCACAACTGAACAAAAGCGAACACCTTTGCTAGCCTCACCCTTCTTCTTTCCAATGAGATGACTGTAAACTCGTGTATATGATCCATGATACATGTTTTTACAATGTTTACACTTGAAAACAAGTGACCTACCCCGACCATGCCTACTTTTTCTACCTTTGACCACATGACTCCATAATACAGTGCTTGGAGTATTTTCATCAATGTCATCATCATAATTATCATGTTCATCTCCAGTATCATGATAATCATGATCTTCATTCTCGAATTCATATTGCTCATCCCCTTCATGCTCAACCCTTTCATAAATTTGTACTTCCTCATTCACATTAACTTCTTTAATATAATCCATCTCTTCGTTGTCGAATTCCATACTCTTCATATAAACAAAATAAGAAAAACAGTAAACAAGTAGAACAATCTTAATAATATTATTATCATTAGTATTTATTAATCACATCCAGATCTAGGTATTACTTTTCAATTTTCATATGTAATAAGTAATAACAATTAAAAAAATGTTAACAATAATTGAATGTAAGTATAGGGCTTACCGTTTCCATATGTTGACTCTGGAATTGAGTTGAATATTTCATAAGGACCACTGAAATGAAGAAAAAAACACATTTTAAAAAATATAAATATCATATCAAGGTTTAAAGTTTAAACAACACAACAATAAAGCAAGAAAAAAACAAAAGAGTTAAAGCTTACGTTTTGGGTTTTGGGGGTGAGGACAGTGTCTGTGCTTGCTGCCAAAAAGTTATGTTGAGAGGATTTTGAGGTTTGCAAAAAGGAATATGAGACTGTCTTGGGGTGGGGACCTTCAAACGTTGGGTGGGGACAGTAGGGTTTCAGGCGTCTTGGAGTGGGGACATTGCAAACTTTGGGGTGAGAAAGGTGGGACCGTGTACTGTGTTAAATTAAAGAAAGAGAATAGAGAGGAGAAGGAGAAGGGAAGGGATTAAGGAAGGGAAGAGATTTAGGGCTTGGATGGTGGGAGAAGACAAAAGAGGGGTTTTGATTTTAAAACATGTTTCTTTTTCTTAAAGCTAAAGTTTCCTTTGGGGCGTGAGCGTCACTTAGTAAAGATACATATGCAGCCAATTGCGATTGAACTCGTCACCCCGAGTTCAATCGCACCCACAGGTCAACATATGTTCCCTTTATCCCCTATTAGCCATGGTTAAGTTTCACTAGCCCTTATGGTTCAACAATTTAACCTTGTCTTTTAAAATTTTTGTTACAAAAAATTTAACCCCGGGGTTAAAAAAAAATTTAAGACTAGAGTTAAATTTTTTCCTAAAAAGCAAGGTTAGATTATTGAATCCTAAGGGTTGGTGAATCTTAATCATGGTTAATAGTGGCTTATATGGGACACGTGTTGAACTGTAAGTGCGATTGAACCCTAAGGGTTACTACAATCTCTATGTTACATATATTATATCCAAATTAAGTTTTAATCTTAATTCAACATTTTCTCAATCGGCCAAGGTTCCCGGTTGTAATGGATAAAATTCGTAAAATGCATGTGTTGTGAAGACGAGCAAATCTTCTTTGTTATGACTACGGGATGAAAGACCCGTATTCAAATTGAGTATGAGCCCGTGTTCTTTAGGACAACGGATTCGTTATCCTGAAGAACGAGTATAACAACCGTACTATTGGACGACGGTTATTTTGTCCGTATTCTCATACTCAACGAACCCGTGCTTAAGTCAATAACGAGACCGACTCGCAGGACGAAATAATCAGGAGGCGATCATTTTACTCTGTTGTTAGGTGAAAAACACTGTATTCCTATCCTCACTTTGGCATCGGAGTGTATAGAGTGCACACCTTCACTTCTTCCTTTTACTAGTAAACCAGAATCCGATGAGCAGGTGATGCATGGACATTCAGGAAAATTCCTACTCACCGGTGTATCTCAATTAACTATGGTATCATTTTTTTTTGGAACTTAGGGTGTCCCCGACCCTTTGGGTCAAGACTAATCCCCAAGGGTGCAACGTGAGCCCGCAACCCGCCACACCAAGTAAAACCGGGGTAAACCCATGCGGGGCTGGCCCCAAATGGGGAGTGAGAAATGGAACCTAGGACCTCCCACTTGGGGAAAAGCCCAGGAACCACTGGTCCACCCCTTTGGGGTTATTAACTGTGGTACTATGACAACTAAGGATACAATTGCTTATCAACTAGGCTTAATTAAGCTAATCCGTAGTGGCACCACATTGTTTTTACACTCAGAATTAAGCTAAATCGCTACATATGATCGATATACAAATATGTTATGATTAGAACAGTCTTGTACCGCTTAGATTTATTACAATTCATGCTTAATCGCTTTGTAAGAGCACCTGTGAAGCCAACAAAAAAATACACAATAGAAAGGTGAATTTTTCTCTTACCCTATGTTGGCTGCCAAGAAAATAAGTGAAAATGGATAAAAGAAAAAAAAATTGGCCAAATATACAGTTAAGAATTGTATTAGAAATCAAAAATTTTCTTTTATTTTTGCTTTGATGCTTTCATCTATTTTCTCGGCAACCAAACATAGGGTTAATTCACATATTGATAGCTCTTATTCTCTCCCTTTAATTTTTCATATTTTTTTCCCTAAAAACTGAGATTATATTTTTTGAACCCCAAGCATTAATGCATCTTAACCATAGTTAATAGAGATTAAAAAGGACACTAATTCATTTGTGGGTGCCATTGAACTCGGGACCGAATTTAATGACAATTGACTGTGATCCAATCTCTAATGCCCCTTTTAACCCCCATTTATCCCCGGTTAAGCTTAACTAAATTAAAATTAAGAATTTAGTTATTTTCATTTCTAAAAACCAAGGTTGGATTACTTAACCCTAAGGGTGAATGAATCTTAATTATAGTTGGTGGGTGTTAAAAAGTGGGGCGTGGACCAATGAGGACTAGCCATTTCGTTACATAAATGCAACCATGGTATGCTAAGCATTTTGTCAAAATAATTTATAGAGTAATGCTATGTCCACTTTTTGGTAATCCGTTCGCTCTTTGGTTGTTTTTCCTAATTTTAAACAAAAGTACAAAATAAAATTAATGGGACCCATAAAAAATTGTCATACTAATTTGTCTTTTTGTATAAAAATAGAGGATCAGTGGACAATAAGAAAGTGAACGTAGAATTACTCTAAAACAAATAAAAAGTTGCACTTGCCTACTTTTAGTCTATTGCCCATTCAAAATCATCATTGTATTGTCCCAATGAGCTACAGTAGGAGATTGTATTCCATACTCATCCTGTTGGCAACATTTAAAAAAAAAAAAAAAATTAAAAGCTTTTCTACTTAGTGGAAGTATATTACTTGTACAGTGATCAGTAGACCCATGGGACCTCTACTAAAGTCACCGTCGTGTCCTCGTGTCCCTTTTAACCCCATTTAACCTTGGTTAAGCTTAACTAAATTATAATTAAGATTTTTTTTTTTAATTTCTAAAAACCAATGTTGGATTGCTTAACCCTAAGGGTAAGTGAATCTTAACCACAGTTTGATGAGTAAGTATATTACTTGTACAGTGATGAGCGGACCCGTGGGACCTCTACTCAAGTCACCATCGTGTCCTTGTGTCCCTTTTAACCCTGATTAGGCTTAACTAAATTTTAGTTAAGATTTTGTTTTTCTAAAAATCAAGGTTGGATTGCTTAATCCTAAGGGTAAGTGAATCTTAACCACAGTTTGATGATTGTTTAAAAGTGGAGCATGGACCAATTAGGGTCGGCTAATACGTCACATAGAATGCAACCGCAGGTAAGCATTTTCCTTAGGAGTCAAATCCTCTACGGCAAATCTGGTTATCACCCCTAGAGGCCACCACGTGTCTCCTTTGACACCCCTTAACCATGGGTGAACCGGTGAGGTTCACCAACCCCTAGGGTTTACCCACCAATTTTTGTTTTTTTTTTAAATAATAATTCTTAATATTAAAAAAACTCTAAAAACAGTTTTTTAATTTTAAAAAAGAATTATTATTTTCTTAAAAAAAACCAAAAATAATTGGGTGAACCCTAGGGTTGGGTGAACCTTACCCACGGTTAAGGGGTGTCAAAGGAGACACTTGGTGACCTCTAGGGGTGATAACCGATTTGCCAAATCCGTTTATCACCGGAGATGATTTGGCTCCTTTTCCTTATAAGTCCATCAAAATAATTTAAAAAAAAACTGAACAGCACTTGCCCCTTTTAAGTCTAAACTCTAAAGTCTCTCTCAACCAAAATAATCGAAGAGGAGAGAATGACTGAAGCTTGAAATTCATGGCAAAAAATCAAAGAGGAAGAAGGAAAGACTGAAGCTTGACTCGTGATTCATGGCAATTAGAGAGCTTCCCTAGTTCCCTCTCTTGATATAAAAACTTAATTTAATCCCTAGTTGTGGTTCTGATGAGGCAATCACGTCTTTGGGGATTGGGGGTCTTGCAGCATCTAACACCACAGCAAGAACCACCCTGGCCAATCTCATCTTTCGGGCTCTTGCACAAAGAGGCACATAGATGATAGAGTCGGTGATGAAGGCGAAGATGTCGAAACCGATGGCCGTGAAAATGGTTTCCTGCACAAAGCATTTTCAGGTTAGTCTCTTTACCTCTATATATGATTCTCAAAAAAAAAAAAAAAAATTGATTTTTAGGGTTAGGGTTTTGAAATCGTTTCCCGTCGATTACAAGACGTGTTTCCCCTCGCTTTCTCATTGTTTCCCCTCGCTTTCTTGGCATTTTGCAATCACTTCCCAACTGTTTCCTCAATCGTTTGGAGGAGTTTTCCCAAACGTTTAGAGTCGTTTCCCAAGCGTTTCCCGAAAATGGGGAAACCGAATCGCTTTCGCTTCCCGAACGCGTTTCCTGGGAAGCGCGCTTCTCACCCTAGGTAACGTTTCCCTGCAACATTTTCTCCTATAGTCCCTCCTCTCTTCCATGGCCTCCTATATTGACACCTCCACCGAATCCTCTGCTGCAAAAACTGATCACCCTCTTCCACCATTATCTCTCTATCTCCCTCTCTTCACATCTCCAACATTCTTCAATTCGTATTTGTTAAATTAACAGATCTCAACTACTTACTATGGCGCAAACAAATTCTCCCTATCTTGATCTCTCAAGATCTTGTTGGCTATGTGGACGGCGCCATCCTTCCCCCTAAACCACTTCTTGAAGATGAATCTGTCAACCCCAACTATCTTTAATGGCGGAGTCGTGATCAGTATGTCGCCAGTTGCCTTAATGCCACACTCACTGAGCCCGTCCTCTCTCAAACTATTGGCCTCTCTATAGCCAAGGAAATTTGGGACTCTCTCGCCACTTCTTTCACCCAGCACTCTCATGCTCGCACCATGCAACTACGGTTAAAGTTGCAAACATTCGGGAAAAGCTCCTCTACCACTATTTCCGAATACCTGAAGTTGAAAACTATGAGCGATGCTCTTGCTGCTGCCCAAGACCCTGTATCCGATCGTGATCTCGTCTATTATGCCCTGGGAGGGCTTCCCATTGAGTACGAGTCCTTCAACACAGCCATAACCAATCGGGTGGAACCGATTTGCTTCTCTGAACTCCATTCTCGCCTCTTGGTCTATGAACAACGACAGGCCCAATACCAGCCCCTCTCTTCCCTCTTTCCCTCACTTGATCAGGCCTTCTATACTGATCGCTCTCCCTCTCACCAGCCCCGAGGACGAGGACGAGGTCGCGGTGGCCACTCATATCGTGGACGATCGCAACGCAATAGGGGTGGCCGTGGAGGTGGTCACTTTGGGGGTGGGCACTTTGGCCCTCGTGAACAAGGTATTTTGGGCCCTGACCCATCTTATAACTATCGCCCCCCCACTTGGACTCCATCTACATGTCAGATTTACAACATACCCAGCCATAATGCTCTACAATGCTACAATCGCTTCAACCATACCTTGCAAGATGATTCCCTTCCTCAATCCTTTGCAACAATGTCTCTCCAACAATCCGGGTGATGATCACTAGTTTGCTTATACTAGAGCCACTAGTCACATGACTTATGATCCTTCTCTCCTTCATCAGTCTACTGAATATGCGGGCTCTGATAACATCATGGTTGGCAATGGGCAAGAAATCATAGTTGCAAGGAAACATTACCTAGGGTGAGAAGCACGCTTCCCAGGAAATGTGTTCGGGAAGCGAAAGCGATTCGGTTTCCCCATTTTCGGGAAACGCTTGGGAACGACTCTAAATGTTTGGGGAAACTCCTCCAAACGCTTGGGAAGTGATTGCAAAACGCCAAGAATGCGAGGGGTAAACGATGAGAAAGCGAAGGGAAACACGTCTTGCAATCGACGGGAAACGATTTCAAAACCCTAACCCTAAAAATCAATTTTTTTTTTTTTTTTTGAGAATAATATAGAGGTAAAGAGACTACCTGAAAACGCTTTGTGCAGGAAACCATTTTCACGGCCATCGGTTTCGACATCTTCGCCTTCATCACCGACTTTGTCATCTATGTGCCTCTTTGTGCAAGAGCTGTGCAAGAGCCCGAAAGATGAGATTGGCCAGGGTGGTTCTTGCTGTGGTGTTGGATGCTGCAAGACCCCCAATCCCCAAAGACGTGATTGCTTCATCAGAACCACAACTAGGGATTAAATTAAGTTTTTATATCGAGAGAGGGAACCAGGGAAGCTCTCTAATTGCCATGAATCACGAGTCAAGCTTCAGTCTTTCCTTCTTCCTCTTTGATTTTTTGCCATGAATTTCAAGCTTCAGTCATTCTCTCCTCTTCGATTATTTTGGTTGAGAGAGACTTTAGAGTTTAGACTTAAAAGGGGCAAGTGCTGTTCTATTTTTTCTTTTTCTGTTTTTTTTTTAAAATTATTATTGATGGACTTATAAGGAAAAGGAGCCAAATCATCTCAGGTGATAACCGGATTTGGCAAATTCGGTTATCACCCCTAGAGGTCACCAAGTGTCTCCTGACACCCCTTAACCGTGGGTAAGGTTCACCCAACTATTTTTGGTTTTTTTAAAAAAAATAATAATTCTTTTTTTAAATTTAAAAACTGTTTTTAGAGTTTTTTTAATATTAAAAACAGTTTTTTATTTTTAAAAAAAGAATTATTATTTAAAAAAAAACCAAAAATAGGTGGGTAAACCCTAGGGGTGGGTGAACCTCACCCATGGTTAAGGGGTGTCAAAGGAGACACGTGGTGGCCTCTAGGGGTGATAACCAGATTTGCCGCAGAGTATTTGACTCCTAAGGAAAATGCTTACCTACGGTTGCATTCGATGTGACGTATTAGCCGACCCTAATTGGTCCATGCTCCACTTTTAAACAATCATCAAACTGTGGTTAGGATTCACTTACCCTTAGGATTAAGCAATCCAACCTTGATTTTTAGAAAAACAAAATCTTAACTAAAATTTAGTTAAGCCTAATCAGGGTTAAAAGGGACACAAGGACACGACGGTGACTTGAGTAGAGGTCCCACGGGTCCGCTCATCACTGTACAAGTAATATACTTACTCATCAAACTGTGGTTAAGATTCACTTACCCTTAGGGTTAAGTAATCCAACATTGGTTTTTAGAAATTTAAAAAAAAAAATCTTAATTATAATTTAGTTAAGCTTAACCAAGGTTAAATGGGGTTAAAAGGGACATGAGGACACGACGGTGACTTTAGTAGAGGTCCCATGGGTCTGCATGATCAATGTACAAGTAATACATTTCCACTAAGTAGAAAAGCTTTTTATTTTATTTTTGTTTATAAAATGCTGCCAACAGGATGAGTATGGAATACAATCTCCTACTGTAGCTCATTGGGCCAATACAGTGATGATTTTGAATGGGCAATAGACTAAAAGTAGGCAAGTGCAACTTTTTATTTGTTTTAGAGTAATTCTACGCTCACTTTCTTGTTGTCCACTGATCCTCTATTTTTATACAAAAAGACAAATTAGTATGACAATTTTTTATGGGTCCCATTAATTTTATTTTGTACTTTTGTTTAAAATTAGGAAAAACAACCGAAGAGTGAACGGATTACCAAAAAGTGGACGTAGCATTACTCTATAAATTATTTTGACAAAATGCTTAGCATACCATGGTTGCATTTATGTAACGAAATGGCCAGTCCTCATTAGTCCACGCCCCACTTTTTAACACCCACCAACTATAATTAAGATTCATTCACCCTTAGGGTTAAGTAATCCAACCTTGGTTTTTAGAAATGAAAATAACTAAATTCTTAATTTTAATTTAGTTAAGCTTACCGGGGTTAAATGGGGGGGGGGGGCATTAGAGATTGGATCACAGTAAATTGTCATTAAATTTGATCCCGAGTTCAATGGCACCCACAAGTGAATTAGTGTCCTTTTTAATCCCTATTAACAATGGTTAAGATTCATTAATGCTTGGGGTTCAAAAAATATAATCTCAGTTTTTAGGAAAAAAAAAATGAAAAATTAAAGGGAGAGAATAAGAGCTATCAGTATGTGAATTAACCCTATGTTTGGTTGCCGAGAAAATAGATGAAAGCATCAAAGAAAAAATGAAAGAAAAATTTTGATTTCTAATACAATTCTTAGCTGTATATTTGGCCAAATTTGTTTTCTTTTATCCATTTTCACTTATTTTCTTGGCAACCATCATAAGGTAAGAGAAAATTCACCTTTCTATTGTGTATTTTTTTGTTGGCTCCACAAGTGCTCTTACAAAGCGATTAAGCATGAATTGTAATAAATCTAAGCTGTACAAGACTGTTCTAATCATAACATATTTGTATATCGATCATATGTAGCAATTTAGCTAAATTCTGAGTGTAAAAACAATGTGGTGCCCCTACGGATAAGCTTAATTAAGCCTAGTTGATAAGAAATTGTATCCTTAGTTGTCATAGTACCACAGTTAATAACCCCAAAGGGGTGGACCAGTGGTTCTTGGGCCTTTCCCCAAGAGGGAGGTCCTAGGTTCCATTTCTCACTCCCCATTTGGGGCCAGCCCCGCATGGGTTTACCCGGACTTACTTGGTATGGCGGGTTGCGGGCTCACGTTGCACCCTTGGGGATTAGTCCTGACCCAAAGGGTTGGGGACACCCCGAGTTCCAAAAAAAAATAGTACCATAGTTAATTGAGATACACCGGTGTGTGGGAATTTTCCTGAATGTCCACGCATCACCTGCTCATCGTATTCTGGTTTACTGATAAAAGGAAGAAGTGAAGGGAGTGCACTCTATACACTCTGATGCCAAAGTTAGGATAGGAATACCGTGTTTTTCACCTAACAACAGAGTAAAATGATCGCCTCCTGATTATTTCGTCCTGCTAGTCGATCTCGTTATCGACTTAAGCACGGGTTTGTTAAGTATGTGAATACGGACAAAATAACCGTTGTCCAATAGTACAGTTGCTATACTCGTTCTTCAGGATAACGAATCCGTTGTCCTAAAGAACACGGGCTCGTACTCAATTCGAATATGGGTCTTTCATCCGTAGTCATAACAAATAAGATTTGCTCGTCTTCACAACACTTATGCATTTTACGAATTTTATCCATTACAACCGGGAATCTTGGCCAATTGAGAAAATGTTGAATTAAGATTAAAACTTAATTTGGATATAATATATGTAACATAGAGATTGTAGTAACCCTTAGGGTTCAATCGCACTTACAGTTCAACACATGTCCCTTATAAGCCACTATTAACCATGATTAAGATTCACCAACCCTTAGGATTCAATAATCTAACCTTGCTTTTTAGGAAAAAATTTAACTCTAGTCTTAAATTTTTTTTTCACCCCAGGGTTAAATTTTTTGAAACAAAGATTTTAAAAGACAAGGTTAAATTGTTGAACCATAAGGGCTAGTGAAAATTATCCATGGCTAATAGGAGCTAAAGGGAACATATGTTGACCTGTGGGTGCGATTGAACTCGGGGTGACGAGTTCAATCGCAATTGGCTGCATATGTATCTTTACTAAGTGACGCTCACTCCCCGAAGGAAACTTTAGCTGTAAGAAAAAGAAACATGTTTTAAAATCAAAACCCCTCTTTTGTCTTCTCCCACCTTCCAAGCCCTAAATCTCTTCCCTTCCTTAATCCCTTCCCTTCTCCTTCTAATCTCTATTCTCTTTCTTTAATTTAACATAGCACACGGTCCCTCCTTTCTCACCCCAAAGTTTGCAATGTCCCCACTCCAAGACACCTGAAACCCTACTATCCCCACCCAACGTTTGAAGGTCCCCACCCCCTCACGTCTTAACCTGCTTTCTTGTGAGTTGTGAGCAAGGTCCCCACCCCAAGACAGTCTCATATTCCTTTTTGCAAACCCCAAAATCCTCTCAACATAACTTTTTGGCAGCAAGCACAGACACTGTCCTCACCCCCAAAACCCAAAACGTAAGCTTTAACTCTTTTGTTTTTTTCTTGCTTTATTGTTGTGCTATTATAACTTTGAACTTTGATATGATATTTATATTTTTTTAAATGTGTTTTTTTCTTCATTTCAGTGGTCCTTATGAAATATTCAACTCAATTCCAGAGTCAACATATGGAAACGGTAAGCCCTATACTTACATTCAATTATTGTTAACATTTTTTTAATTGTTATTACTTATTACATATGAAAATTGAAAAGTAATACCTAGATCTGGATGTGATTAATAAATACTAATGATAATAATATTATTAAGATTGTTCTACTTGTTTACTGTTTTTCTTATTTTGTTTATATGAAGAGTATGGAATTCGACAACGAAGAGATGGATTATATTGAAGAAGTTAGTGTGAGGAAGTACAAATTTATGAAAGGGGTGAGCATGAAGGGGATGAGCAATATGAATTCGAGAATGAGGATCACGATTATCATGATACTGGAGATGAATATGATAACTATGATGATGACAATGATGAAAATACTCCAAGCACTGTATTATGGAGTCATGTGGTGAAAGGTAGAAAAAGTAGGCATGGTCGGGGTAGGTCACTTGTTTTCAAGTCTAAACATTGTAAAAACGTGTATCATGGATCATATACACGAGTTTACAGTCATCTCATTGGAAAGAAAAAGAGTGAGACTAGCAAAGGTGTTCACTTTTGTTCAGTTGTGATGAAAGATATAAATTTACAGCAGAAGATCAAAAGGCAAGTAGAACAAGCTGAATCTCTACCCCAAACTAAGCCTTTGAAGAAGTCAAGGCTTGATCGCTCGAGCCCGAGTCCGACACCCATACATAATTCAATGAGCATAAGAAGTCCTCTTGTTCGGTCTTTTAAAACTCAAGAGAAAGAAGACATTGATTACAAGGTTGTGCGATTTTTATGTCCTAATGGAATCCCATTGAATGTATTGCGTTCTCCATATTGGGATGAAATGGTAAGTGTCATTAGTACAATCCCAGGTTATAAAGCACCCGCTTATGAGAAGGCTAGAACTGTTCTTTTGGATAATGAGAAGGAGAGGGTAAGAAGGTCATTAGATCCTTTCACCGAAAAGTAGCTAACAAATGGATTGTCTATAGTTTCTAATGGGTGGACAAATGTGAAGAACAGGCCTCTCATCAACATACTAGCATCCAATGCTTTTGGTTCGATGTTTCTATATGCTCATGATTTTTCATCTGTAGAGAAATCAGGAAAGAATATTTCAGATTTCTTATTAGCTGCCATTGAAAATGTTAGTCCCTCGAATGTCGTACAAGTTATTACTGACAATGCAGCTAATTGCAAGGCTGCGGGACATGAAGTCACAAAGGTATATCCTCACATATTTTGGTCTACTTGTGTTGTCCATACCTTAAATTTAATTTTTAAGAACTTTGCAAACAAAAAAGATCAAAATGGAGAACGTTTGCTTCCGTGGTTTGAGGAGACCTACTTTTCTAAGAAAGCGTGTAGTGAAGTATATCACAAACCATTCGCAAGCTTTAGTAATATTTAGAAGTCATTCGAAATTGGAGTTGCTAAAAGTTGCAATAACAAGATTTGCTTCTCACTACATCACTCTCAAGCATCTAATAGATGTGAGAGAAGCTTTAAGAACAACAGTGATTTTAGATGCTTGGAAAAGTTGGACACAAGCATGCACAGATGAGAAGACAAGGGATACAACAACAAATATTGAGGTCGATGTCATGTGTGATGAATTTTGGACCCGAGTTCAATTGGTTTTGTTAGTTACAAAACCAATATACAAGATGATAAAATTCACAGATCAAGAGGGTCCTTTGATTGGAGATATATACGAAGGCATGGATAGCATGTTAGGCCACATAAGAGATAATTTACGGGGAAAATACGAGCTTTTCTCAATAGTGGAGAAAATTGTTACAGAACAATGGGAGAAGATGAATGTTCCACTTCATTGCTTAGCACATGCTCTCACACCAAAATATTATGATTTGGATTATCTTCAGCTTCTAGTCCCAGGTGGTGGTAAACGTATACCTCTAGGTATGAAATTTATCATATTTATTTTAGGTTCAATACTTTTAGTATATCATGAATTTACTTTATTATTATTTGATTATTTTTATTACATATGGTTGTGTTGTAAGATCAAGACAATGATATCCTTGATGGTGTGCTTAAGGCGCTTAGTAAAATTACTCAAGATGAAGCACAAGCTGATATTGTAAGAAAACAATATTTCTCATTTGTTGGTAAGATTCTCTACTAGTGCTGCAATTCGAGATGCAAAGAATCCTCAAGTTGATGTGTTAGAGTGGTGGCAATTTCATTGAGGAAGTACACCACAACTAAGGAATATAGCGATCAAGGTCCTTTCACAATCTGTCAGTACATCTTTTGCACAGAGAGTGTGGAGTACATATAGCTATATTCATAGTGTTAAGAGGAATAGGTTGAATTCAACACGTGCTGATAGTTTGGTGTACATCCATTCTAACCTTCGACTTCTATCCAGGTATATTTTCTAATTCATATTAGTTCACTTACTTCTTTTCTTATATAATATATAATTAGTTAGTCGGTTACTTAACTTTTTTTTATACCTAATTATAGGTTTGCGGGAAGTTACAAAGATGGACCATATAAAAAATGGGACATCAATCTAGAGCTTCCTGTAGTTGATGAATTTGTTGTTCGGTTAGAGGAATTGAGATGGAAAAACTTAGAAGATGGGGAAGAAGAACCTCGGCCAAAGAATTTGGTATCACAAACACCTACTTCTACTCATAACTGTGATTCCTCTCAATTGACATCATTCACAAGAAAATCACAAGTACCAAGAGATCCAAGAGAACCCAATCAACAAGTTAATGGATCGCTAAGAATTGGAGGACGAGTAGGAGAAAGAGGAAGAGGGCAAGTAGGAGGGAGAGGAAGAGGACAAGTAGGAGGGCGTTTTGGAGGAAGGTCTGATGGTCCAAGTAGCTCTAATGATCCAAAAGGAAAGACGCAGGTCTTCTAATTTTTCTTGGATGTTTTTTCTTTTGTAATTTTGGGTGGATGGAAAAAGATACTTTACTAATTTTGTACTATGATTTTCAATCTTTTGATGTTTGGATCGTTTCATGATAAAAATCATAGTGAAATGATGATCTTCTTTTAATTCTTTCCTACTTGTATTTCATAATTTCGTCTCTTTACTTAGTTAACTTTAACAATTTTGTTTGTTTTTCATTCTCCTTTTTAGAAATGGTAGGTTGTCATCTTATCCATTATACAATCTTGGTATCCTCAACAACTCTTCTTGATAAGGTATGATTCCTTAAACTTATTTAAATTGGGGCACTAGATGTTAATATATTAGTTCTTTTATTTGTCTGTATGATTAATTACCAACTACATATGATTTTTAGGTATTCATTTTTCTTGGTTATTTACCTTCGTATTAATTTATCATTTATATGTCATGATTCTAAGTTACTTGCATTATATTATCTTTAGGTTATTTTATTGTATTATAAGTGTATAATCGTTTCTTACTCGCTTCACATTGATTTTATATCAGTTTCCCAATCGATCTTGCTCACTTCCCCAATGGCTTCTCGTTCGTTTCCTCAACGCTTCTTGTTCGCTTCTAACTCGTTTCTCACTCGCTTCTCATTCGCTTCTCACTCGCTTCCTCACTCGCTTCTCATTCACTTCTCACTCGCTTCCTCACTCGCTTCTCACTCGCTTCCTCACTTGCTTCCTTGATCGTTTCTTAGTTGTTTCACGCTTCTCATTTCCCAAGGTTTTTTATGGCCTCGCTTCCCGCTTCTCGCTTTCGTTTCGCTTCTCGCTCTGGTAACTATGCAAGAAATTCCCATCTCTCGTGTTGGTAACTCCTCTCTTTCTACTTCCTCTTCTCCTCTTTCTCTCCCTTTTGTTCTTTATGTTCCCTCCATTATGAAATATTTATTATCTGTTGCCAAGTTAACTCGTGATAATAACTGCTCTTTCACCTTTTTTCCTTGGGGTTTTTCTATTAAGGATCTTTGCATGGGGAGGGTTCTTCTCGCTGGACCAATTGATCAGGATCTCTATCCTATTCAAATCACTCGGCCTCCCTGGCATTCCCAGTCTCTCTCTCTCTTTCTATATGGCACCAGCGGCTTGGACATCCCTCCCCTTCCCTTATGCACCATTTTTTTCCCAATAAAGATGTTCACTTTTCTTCTTCTCATAATAAAAATTGTTCGGAATGTAATCTTTTTAAGAGTCATCGCTTACCTTTTCGTCCTATTACTCATCATGCTACATCTCCCTTAGAATTAATCCATTGTGATGTTTGGGGCCTTGCTCCCTTAACCTTTAATTGGGCTTTTTATATTACATTCTGTTTGTGGATGATTTTAACAGGTTACCCCTTACGTCGCAAATCTAAAAGCATGACCTCTTTTCTTTTCTTTAAAAACATGGCCAAAAATTTATTTAATTGCCAGATCAAGCAGTTTCAGAGTGATGGGGTGGTGAATTTATTAGTAAAGCTTTTTCTCGGCTTCTTGCCTCGAGTGGTATTATTCACCGACGTTCTTATCCTTATACGCCTCAACAGAATGGTGTTGCTAAACGCAAACATCGCTATATAGGTGAAACTGGGAATGTACTTCTATCAGGCAGTGGGCTTCCTCACTCATATCCGCTTGATGCTTTCACCACGGCAGCCTATCTCATTAATTTGATGCCATCTCCACTTCTTGGACATACTTCTCCAAATGAGGTCTTATTTCATAGAAGACCCGACTACAGCTTTTTACGTGTAACGACCCGGAATTTTAATATAATAAAATTATGCGTTTATGGGTCCTTAATGGAGGTTAATTAGTTAATTATTTGTTAAATTGGTAAAAAATAGGTTTTGTTTGGGATTGGATTGTACTGGTAAAACTTCAGTGGTTTTTCTCGAAAATTGTGCATAATGTGTGGGTCGACTATCTGGAGGATCATCTATCGTTCTAGTTCCGTCGCGTATCGATTCGCGAGACCACGAGAATCTTAAATGTAAGAAAATCGAGAAAACCAAGAAATTCCAAATTTTTCTGGAATTTAGTGGGACTCTATAATTGTAGGGGATTCTAATAGAAATCTGTGCAGCTAGTACCACAGCGTGCCGGTCGGTTGTGAGGACGAATGTCTATCGTTTCGGCAGTTAATCATCTCAAACGAAGAAACAGTAGCATGTTTTGTGTCTAAAATCAGGAAATTAGTGGATTTTGCAATTTTCTTCCGGACTAAAGTGCAACGGTCAAAACTTAGTATTTTTTCCCAAAATTTTTACAGTAGCTGTTGGACTGCCCCAAGTTTGGTCACCTAAAGTTTTGTCACGATCGGGTGTCATATAGCAGGGTTTCGGAGGGTGTATGTGTGAAAAAGTGGGAAAATCCGGTCAAACGGTCAAAGTAGTTGACTTACTCAACTACCACTTTCCACACCTTATTGGTCATGTGCTTTTGCACATGATCTCACCCCATTCCATTACTTATATAAAGAGGGTGGTTAAACCCTTCATTCTCTCACAAATTATGCAGAGCACAGAAGGCTGCCCGAACATTTTTAGAGAGAAAGTGAGGAGAGAGAAAGGAAGAGAGAAAAAGAGGAGAGAGAAAGGAAAAGGGAGGTACCCTTGGGGTTTTTGACGTCCCAGACACGTTGGTGGCGCCCGATTTCTTCCCCGGCATCTCAATTTGCGTGTAGAGAGAAAAAAAGATAGAGAGAGAAAGTGAAAGTTAGAGAGAGGAGCTTTACCTTGGGGTTGATCGCCCTCCCGGACGCATTGGCGGTGCCTCTTTTTGGACTAGTCGCCTCGAAAAGCATGAAGCAGGTAAAACCTCTTTCTTTTCTTCTCTTTTTCTGCTTATTTTGCTATATTCTTTTCTGTGAAGTATATACATGTCTGTTGTCGTGAATGAAAAAGGGTCGGAGACCCTTATATGATGTGTGGAAGGGTTGGATGTGCGTGAAAAATGAGTAGAGGGGTGTAGCCCTCAGGTGTCAAAACCTCAGATCTAGACTCACTATATGAATGGCGTAGATGGAAAAAGGGTCGGAGGCCCCTATGTGATATTGTGATTTTTTGTGGATCTTCGGAGAGCCCAGATCAGGTCTCAGGTAAATAGTATCGTCACTCTAGGGTGACAAAAAATTGTTTTGCAAGTCGTATAAGGCTATGGACATATTCATTAGCCTAGAAACTTTCCTTAATAGGACGGTGTGTTACCGGAGTTGGCTCACAGGCGTGAGACCCAAGTATTTCAGTTAATCAAGCAAGGCTTGGGTTAACTGGGGTTAGAAAATCTAACCAGGGTTAAGTATAGTTCGTGGTTCCTCTTTGACTAGGTCAGGAGAGACGGTGTCTAGTAAGACCTGGGGTTCCTCCGTGACTGATAGTCGGGAGATGTCGATCTGTTTGTCTAGGTCGTCCATGGTGCCTCTTGGACTAGGTCAGGAGTGGCGATGTCCTGCATGGCCCGTGGTTCCTCCGTGACTGATAGTCGGGAGATGTTGGAGTCCTAGGGAGTTTAAAGTGGCTGAACATCAAATAGTGTATAGTCCAAGGTTCCTCTCTGGGTAGGTCAAAAGATGTCGGCACCGTGTCTATCGGGGTCCCTTCTTGGTGGAACGTCAGGAGATGACGGCATTGGTAAAGATGTCTGGGTTCCTCCGTAAACTAGCCAGAAGATTATGGTAGGCAGGTTGGTCGTGGTTCCTTCTTGACTGATACCAGGGCGATAGCGGCGAATACACGGTAGATGTTGCTAGTCAATTGAATGGAAAAGTATATCCTTATTGGGCGAATGCCCATGTATGTGTAAGCTTCGGATATGAAGTGGTCTGATTCAGTATACTCAAAGTTGGTGTATTTGTCTGAGTTGGTGTACTCAGGGTTAGGTATGGAATCATCAGATTCCAGGTGAGTTGGGTTGGTATACCCAAGGTTTGGTCGTGTTCGTGTGAAAGCCGGAACAATGTGTGTGAGTCTAAATGGCTCTATGTATGGTTATGATTTAGAGACTTTAAGCTGAATATTTGTGGGCTGTAGCCAGTTAATAAAGTCTCAGGACTCGAAATGAAACATTATTGATGATTGAAATGATAACTTGGTAATATGAATACATTCATAACTGAACCCTATAATTGGAAAGTAATGTGAGATCAGGAACTTCGGTTAGGGTGACGTAACCCTAGAACCTTGGGTGACAGTTTATTATATACTGTTTTATTTTATTGTAACATGCAAATTGAACTGTTTATTATACATTATTGATGTCTGTTATTATGTGGAAAATAGTTTAGAAGGATTGTGGTTTTATTGGGCTTCATAGCTCTCTGACTTTTTATGTTAGCAGATCTTGGAGCTGCTGACCAGTAAGTGAAAAGTCCAACTGGACATTTTGAAAGTTGTACAAACTGTACCCGGCGTGATAGAGGCGCCTACTTTTGTAAAACAGTCTTGATGTAAATAATACAAGTATATGGTTTGTATGATGGCTATTGTGATGACAAGTGTTATTTGCTTTTTGGAAGCATCTGATAAATGTTTAAATTTCCAACATTTTCGTGGGTAAAGTCTTCCGCTTGCGTGATTTGACGAACGGACGCGCGTCTCCGAACTTGATTCCCTAGGCGCGGGTTCGAGGCATCACAGTTGGTATTAGAGTCAATAGCAATAATCATCACACAAATCATACTTGAGCATAATACACCTAGGAACCGTTGGATTGACGATCCCTTAGAGATTTATTTGATATTCTAGTTGAGTGATTGCTGTACATGTCATATTTCGAAATCAGACATTGATTTGGAATATGTGCATGTCCAGGAATGGCAAGGACGCACCGAATTCCCACCAAGCGGAAGATAACTCTTTTTGAGTGGGTGGTGACCATGCAAAGAAGACGTCATGCTGGATGGTCGTCTTACCGCACTATAAACTTAAAGGCGGTATGATCTCTTCGCAAGGGATTGACCACGCAAGCAATGTGCGAATCCCTGAAACAGAGAGAGATTGACTGGTTGTTGAGAGAGGCTAGACCTGAGGCAGAGGACCAGGCACCGCAGGAGGATAGTGTAACGATCTCACCGATAGAGGTTGAGACTTACGGAGTATAGGATCATGAGGGCAGAGTGATGGAAGATGATTGAAGAATTCAAGAGTTGGAATCTGAGTCTGGGATTCCAGGGTAATAGTGCCAAGTTGGCTAGTATTCAGGCCAAGCCAATGTCATTATAGAAGATTGAAGAAGCATAGTTGGAAGATCAGGAGATCAAAGTTATCAGAGATATGATTCTTCAAGGAAAATGGGTGATTTTGAAGAATCTGAAGATGGAATACTTCGATTCAAAGGTCGAATCTACGTGCCTGGAAAGCCTGAGTTGAAGAATGAATTGCTCAATGAGGCACATCGATCTCGTTTTACGGTACAACCTGGAAGTACGAAGATGTATCAAGATGTGAAGAATAACTACTGGTGGAATGGCATGAAGAGAAATTGCAGAGTATATATCTCGATGCCTTGTTTGTCAGCAAGTCAAGGCAGAACATCAGAAACCACCTGGATTGTTAAATTCATTGCCTATTCCCGAGTGGAAATGAGAGCACATTATGATGGATTTTGTGGTAGGGTTACAAAAACCAAGGGTGGACACGACGCCATTTGGGTGATAGTTGATCGATTGACGAAGTCGGCTCAGTTTCTCGAGATCAAGGATACCATAACCCTGGAAAATTTATCAAAGTTGTACATCAAGGAAATTGTGAAGTTGCATGGCGTGTTGGTATCTATCGAGTCAGATCGCGATCCGTGATTTACTTCCCAATTTTGGAGGAGTTTGCAAGAAGCTTTAGGTACGCAGCTAAACATAAGTACAACTTATCATCCACAAACCGATGGACAGTCTGAGTACACAATACAAACTCTAGAAGATATGATGCGCACTTGCAGTCTGGACTTTCAGGGAAATTGGGATGATCACTTGCCATTGATCGAGTTTGCATATAATAACAGTTATCCTTTTCACTTACTGGTCAGTAGCTCCGAGATCAGCTGACATAAAAAGTCAGTGAGCTATGAAGCCCAATAAAACCACAATCCTTATAAATTATTTTCCACATAATAACATGCATCAATAATGATATAATAAACAGTTCACTTTGCATGTTAGAGTAAAATAGAACAGTATATAATAAACTGTGACCCAAGGTCACCTAGGGTTACGTCACCCTAACCGAGGTTCCCGACCTCACATTACTTTCCAATTATGGGGTTCAGTTATGAATGTATTCATATTACCAAGTTATCATTTAAATCATCAATCATGTTTCATTTCGAGTCCTGAGACTCTATTAACTGCCACAGTCCACAAATATTCAGCTTAAAGTCTCTAAATTATAACCATACATAGAGCCATCGAGACTCACACACACTGTTCCGACTTTCACCCGAACACGACCAAACCTTGGGTATACCAACGCAACTCACCTGGAATCTGACGATTCCATACTGAACCCTGAGTACACCAACTCAGAAAAATATACCAACTTTAAGTATACCGACTCAGACCACTTCGTATCCAAAGCTTACACACACAACATGGGCATTCGCCCAATAAGGACATACTTTTCCATTCAATTGACTGGCAACATCTACCGTGTATTCGTCGCCATCGCCCTGGGTATCAGTCAAGAAAGAACCACGACCAACCTGCCTACTATCATCTCCTGGCTAGTCTATGGAGGAACCTCGACATCTTTACCAATGTCGTCATCTCCTGACGGTCCACCAAGAAAGTACCCCGATAGACATGGTGCCGGCATCTTTTGACCCACCCAGAGAGGAACCCCGAACTATACACTATCTGATGTTCAGCCACTTTAAACTCTTTAGGATTCCAACATCTCTCGACTATCAGTCACGGAGGAACCATGGGTCATGCAGGACACCGCCACTCCTGACCTAGTCTAAGAGGCACCACGGACGACCTAGACAAACAGACCGACATCTCCCGACTATCAGTCACGGAGGAACCCCAAGCCTTACTGAACACCGTCTCTTTTGACCTAGTCAAAGAGGAACCACAGACTATACTTAACTCTGGTTAGATTTTCTAACCATAGGTTAACCCCAGTTACCCCAAGCCTCGCTTGATTAACTGAAATACTTAGGCCTCACGCCTGTGAACCAACTCCGGTAACACACCGTCCTATTAGGGAACGTTTCCAAGCTAATGGATCTGTCCATAACCTTATACGACCTGCAAAACAATTTTTCGTCACCCTAGAGTGGCATTACTATTTACTTGGGACCCGATCTGGGCTCTCTGAAGATCCACAAAAAATCACAATATCACATAAGGGTCTCCGACCCTTTTTCCATCCACGTCATTCATATAGTGAGTCTAAATCTGGGGTTTTGACACTCGAGACCGAGGGCTACACCCCTCTACTCATTTTTCACGCACATCCAACCTTTCCACACATCATATAGGGATCTCTGACCCTTTTTCATTCATGCCAACAAACATGCATACACTTCACAGAAAAGAATATAGCAAAATAAGCACAAAAAGAGAAGAAAAGAAAGGGGTTTTACCTGGTTCACGTTTTTCGAGGCGACTAGTCCAAAAACCGGCACCGCCAATGCGTCCGAGAGGGCAATCAACCCCAAGGTAAAGCTCCTCTCTCTCTAACTTTCACTTTCTCTCTCTACCTTTTTTTCTCTCTACACGCAAATCGAGGTATCGGAGAAGAAATTGGACACCGCCAACGCGTTGGGGACATTGAAAAACCCCAAGGGGACCTCCTTTTAACTTTCTCTCTTTTCCTCTCTCTCCTCTTTCTTTCTCTTCCTTTCTCTCTCCTCACTTTCTCTCTCTAAAAAGGTTCGAGCAGCCTTCTGTGCTCTGCAGAATTTGTGAGAGAATGAAGGATTTAACCACCCTCTTTATATAAGCAATGGAATGGGGTGAGATCATGTGCAAAAGCACATGACCAATAAGGTGTGAAAAGTGGTAGTTGACTAAGTCAACTACTTTGACCATTTAACCGGATTTTCCCACTTTTTCATGCAACACCCTCCGAAACCCTGCTATATGACTCTCGATCGTGACGAAAGTTCAAGTGACCAAACTTGACGCAGTCCGACACCTACTGTAAGAATTTCGGGGAAAAATACTGAGTTTTGAGAGCTGTAATTTAGTTTGGAAGAAAATTGCAAAACCCACTGATTTCCTGATTTTAGACACAAAACATGATGCCGTTTCTTCGTTTGAGATGATTAACTGCCGAAATGATAGACAGTCGTCCTCACAACCGACCGGCACGCTGTGGTACCAGCCGCACGGATTTCTATTAGAATCCCCCACAATTATGGAGTCCTACTAAATTCCGAAAAAATCTGGAATTTATCGGTTTTCTCGATTTTCTTACATTTAAGACTCCCGTGGTCTCGTTAATCGATACGCGACGGAACTGGAACGATAGGTGATCGTCTAGATAGTCGACCTGCACATTGTGCACAATTTTCGAGGAAAAACACTGAAGTTTTACCAGTACAATCCAATCCCGAACAAAACCTACTTTTTACCAATTTAATAAATAATTAACTAATTAACATCCATTAAGGACCCATAAACGCATAATTTTATTATATTAAAAATCCAGGTCGTTACAATCTCCCCTCTTTACAAAAATTTCGTTCTCGAAATTTACATATACACTAGGCCTCAAATAACTGAGGATGATTGCTCCTAATGACATCTTCAAGTTCCGATGTGGCTTCCTCTATGCCATGGTGTTCCTATAAAACTTTAACTAGCTTAATCGTTTTGTTTCGTAACACCTATTCTTTGCGGTACAAAATTATCACTGGCTTTTCTTCAAAAGTTAAGTCCTCTCTGACTTGAATTGGTTCATATCATATCACGTGTGAGGGATCAGGTACATATTTTCTTAACATGGATATGTGAAATACATTGTGAACCCTTTCCAGCTCTAGTGGTAATGCCAAACGGTAGGCTACACCTCCTATTTTAGCCAAAATCTCAAAAGTCCAATGAATCGTGGACTTAACTTTCCCCGCTTTCCGAATCGTACAATACCTTTTGGTGGAGAGATTTTCAAGAAGACATGGTCGCCGACTTGAAACTCTAAGTCTCAGCGCTTTCCATCTGCATAGCTTTTCTGTTGACTTTGTACAGATAATAACCTCGATCGAATCAACTCGATCTTCTTTGATGTTTCTTGCACCAACTCAGGTCCCAGTAGTTTATGTTCCCCTACTTCAGTCCAACATACTGGCGACCGATAACTCCTGCCGTACAAGGCCTCGTAAGGAGCCATTTGAATACTTGTCTGATAAACATTTTGGAAGCTTGTACAAATTGTACCCGACGTGATAGAGGCGCCTACTTTTGTAAAACAGACTTGATGTAAATAATACAAGTATATGGTTTGTATGATGGCTATTGTGATGACAGGTGTTATTTACTTTTTGAAATCATCTGATAAATGTTTAAATTTCCCGCATTTTCACAGGTAAAGTCTTCCGCTTGCATGATTTGACGAATGGGCACGCGTCTCGGAACTTGATTCCCTAGGCGCGGATTCGGGGCATCACATTACGGGTATTTGCTTGTGAATGCTTTCCTTTTCTCGGCTCTACTAGACCGGACAAGTTGAGCCCCAAGACAACTCGATGTGTATTTATTGGCTATAGTCTATCTAATAAGGGCTATCAGTGTTTGGGTCCTCTTTCTGGCCGTGTATACATCTTGAAACATGTTAAATTCCTTGAAAGTTCCTTTCCACCATCCTGGGCAGCCTCCATCTTGCTCCACCCAACCTATGTGGCCCAGCTTCCCTTACCAACCCGAGTACGACTGCCTCCCTCATCCGCCCACCTTGCTCTCCACCCCTACGGTGTGACACTGAACCTTCGGCTACCTGTCCACCTAGGCCCTCTCCCTTGCCATCCCTTCCCCCCATTGACCTTGTGGTTAATCTCAATCACAACCCAGCATCGCCAGCCGTAGTACCACCCATTACCTCAGCCTCCCCTATACCGCCAGTCACAGCCCCCATCCCTTCATCCGCACCAATCCCTCACTCTAATCCTTACAACCTTCGTAGCAAAGATGGCACGCTTACCCCTAAAGCTTGGCTCTCGACTCGGCATCCACTTTCTCCCTCCTTGGTGGTGTTCTCTGCCTCCCAAATTCAGGAGCCTACATGCTACACACAGGCATCCAAACAACCTCATTGGCGTACGGCAATGGTTGAGGAGTTCAATGCTCTTTTTCGCAATCACACTTGGTCTCTTGTCCTCCCTCAACCCAAAATGAACATTGTTGGTTCTAAGTGGGTGTTCAAAGTGAAACAGCGAGCTGATGGTACTCTAGAACGCTACAAAGCCCATCTTGTGGCCAAGGGATTTAATCAGCAACACGGGATTGACTTTGACAAAACCTTTAGTCTTGTTGCGATACCAGACACTATACGGTTAGTTCTCTCTTTTGTTGTTTTCTTTAATTGGTCTATTCGTCAACTTGATGTGAGTAATGCATTCCGCCATGGTGAACTTGAAGAAGAAGTTTTTATGTCTCAACCTCCCGGGTTTCTACATCGTGATTTTCCGGATCATGCCTGTCACCTACACAAAGCTTTGTATGGTCTCAAATAGGCCCCTCGCACTTGGTTTCAAAAGTTTAGCTCTTATCTGTTTGCGCACGAGTTTAGATGTAGCAACCTTTAGTCCTGTTGTGAAACCAAACACTATACGGTTAGTTCTCTCTTTTGTTGTTTCCTTCAACTAGTCTATTTGTCAACTTGATGTGAGTAATGCCTTCCTACATGGTGAACTTGAAGAAGAAGTTTTTATGTCTCAACCTCTCGGGTTTCTAAATCGTGATTTTCCGGATCATGTTTGTCGCCTACACAAAGCTTTGTATGGTCTCAAATAGGCCCCCCGCGCTTGGTTTCAAAAGTTTAGCTCTTATCTACTTGCGCACGAGTTTATATGTAGCAAAGCCGACAACTCCATGTTTATCTCGCGATCTACCCATGGTACCTTAATCTTGCTTCTCTATGTTGATGATATTATTTTCGCCGGGAGTTAGGATTCTCTCATTCAATCCTTCATCACCTTCATGACCTCTTCGTTTCACATGAAAGACCTAGGTCCTCTTCACTATTTTCTTGGAATGGAAGTTACTCGCTCTGGAAAAGGCCTCATTCTTTCCCAAAAGAAGTATTCTCTAGACATCCTCACCAAGCATGATATGATCGGCTCCAAGCCTTGCTCCAGCCCTGTTGCTCTCTGATCCAAAATATCAACACTTGATGGTGATCCCCTTGAGGATCCTACTGCCTATCACCAGTTAATGGGGGCCTTACAATATCTCACCATCACTAGGCCTAATTTAACCTTTGTTGTTAATCAGGCATGCCAGTTCATGCACTGCCCTACTTCCCTACACCTCCAGGCTGCCAAACGCATTCTTCGATACTTGAAAGGGAACCTTGACCATGGCTTGACTATTCATCCCTCTAAAATTTTTACTTTGACAGCTCATTCTAATGACGATTGGGCAAGCGATCCAGATGATCGTCGCTCCACTACCGGTTTATGTATCTTTCTTGGACCTAATCTTATCTCCTGGTGCAGCAAGAAACAGAAAACCGTGTCCCGCTCCAATGCTGAAGCAGAATATAGGGCCTTGGCATTTACAGCTGCCGAAACAGTGTGGCTTCGCTATCTTCTTCGATCTTCACATTAGTTTGGCCTCACCAATCCGGCTATATTGTGACAATGTCAATGCCACCTACATGGCCTCCAATCCTATTTTTCATGCTCGTACGAAGCATATAGAGATCGATACCACTTTGTTCGTGAATGAGTTGTTCAAGGGGATTTGCAAATTTTATTTATCTCAACTGACCAACAACCGGCCGATATTTTTACAAAGGGTCTCCCTAGCCCACGGTTTCGTTATCTACAATCCAAGTTGCTTTCTCCCTCACTATCAACTTGCGGGGGAGTATTAACCGATAAGAAAGGAGCCACCTCCTCTCCTTCCATTCGTGCCTCTCCTTCTATTCCTAGAGATTCTTCAATGATCCCCAAAAGGATTCAGTTCCCAACATAGCAAGTCTTCTGAATATAGAAGTTGTAATATAGCAAGACTTTCTATAATTGTATTCTTTCCAAAACTGATTATAGAAGTTGTAATGTTTATAAATACAAATCAATGGAAGAGAAAAAGTAAGGTTTTCAATTCTTTCAGTAAGCACCCCATTTTGCACCCCCTACTATTCTCTTTCTTCATCAGAGCTCCAAGGCGTCAACTAAGGCCCAACCCTGCATACCTAATCCAAGGCCAAATGCCCTCCATTACCCACCCAAATACCCTTCCTTATAGCCCCAACACCCATATCCAAGCCCAAGACTAAACCCAGCTCTTGAGACCCTTTTCTACCAATAGTAGCATGTTTCGTTCGAACGGATTTAGGCATTATTTCTATCTACACTTCAACCTGTCGTCCCGAGACCAAATCAGTTTGAATGGGCACTTAACCGTTTGAAATTTGAATGCTCCTCGTAGAAATCACATATTCTGGGATCCAAACCCTAATTTGGCCAGACAATTCCGCCCTAAACCTCACTAAACCTCCCAAATAACTACCTTAACCCGAAGAAAATCTATAAATACCCAACCCATTCAAGCCTAAAACCTGAATCGCAAATCCTTGACCAAAACCCTAATCTCCTTCTCCAACCCAAAAACCCACATATTTCTGAGAGAGGAAGCAATCTCCCATCAATCTTGAGCCTTTTCAATCCAAACCAGAACCTTAGAGTGAGATAGACCTGGGGTGGAAGCCTAGACCATACCCTTTGCAAGGTTTTTCCCCTTGGGACTCTCCTCTTGGAGCTTTGAAGAGCAAAGGAAAGGGTAGATTATTACCATATTACCACCATCCTTCATCTTTTGTTTTTTCATTTCTTTCCAACTTTTCTTGATTGTTAATTGTTCATTGTATTCCCTTTTGTCTATCACTTCTCTTTAGGTTCTAGTCCTCTAGAACTATTTTTGAGAACCCATCCTCTTCCTTTGGGGGGTCTCTACATCAATCTAATGGTGTAGAAGGACCCCTTTGAAAGGAGGATGAGCAGTCCTTTCATTTCTGTATTCCTTTCTTTTTGTTCTTAGTCCATTTCTAGGAACCTTTTAGAAGGTCTCGTCTCAAGCTCAATTCGGCCCCAATACACCAAATCTAATGGTATAAAGGTCCCCTATTCCAAAAGAGGAGAGGTCTTCAATTTCCCTTTGTACATTGTCTTTCCATTTCTATCTAGGGTCTGGCAATAATTGAGACCCTTTTCTTTCCTGCTTATGTATTTTCGGTCAAAAAGCTATGTTCATTCAAACGGCATATTCCGTTCAAATGAACATGATTTGTTTTGGCCTTGTTTCCCTTCTTTTGGCCAATTTCTTGGTTCCTATGTTGACCTTACCTTAGGTTATTTAGAAACCCCAATTAAACCCTCAAAAGTCAGGTTTTGGACGGTTACAAAACACTTTCCATTCGAACCAGATCAGTTTGGTCCGAACAGACATAATTCTATATAGTTACATAATCATGCCCGCTCAAACGGAACCTGTCTCGTTCGAACGAGTTTAGTTCTGTGTGAACATAGAACCATGATCGTTTAAACCAGACCAATCTAATTCGAACGAATCTGATGTTGTAGCTCTCCTTTGGGCCACTAGATCTACCTTACGTTACTTTTCGAACATGGTTAACTTGCCAACCCTCCCATTGCTCCGAAATGAGACTAAATTACTTACGCTCCTAGGCATGAGCTAAAACAGTCCTTATGCTTCGGAACTGGCCTAAACCACTTTTGCTCCAAAATGAGCCTAAACTACCATTTAAAACCCCAAAACACTCAAATATGTTAAAACACCAAAAAAATGCAAATCAATCACTCAACTCAACTCTCACCCTTCGATAGAACTACACTAGTCTAATCCCGCCAGGCTGGGTATGTAGACAACCCAATACAGGTCCGACCTCTCCCCTAGGATAGTCCCCTTCCGTCGTTGATTTACCTTCAAATTAGCATAATAAGACTTAGGCATTTCTTTTAATTTAATGTTGTTTGACTTATACCTAGGGAGTAGGTAACCATTTTAGGATGGGGGTCTTGGGGTGCCTAACACCTTCCTTAGAGCTTAACCAAATCACTTACCTAGATCTTCGACCAGACCATAGACCCTTATCCATTTTACCCGGGGATCATATTCTCCCCATAATCAAATAGGTGACGACTCCAATTTTAGGCGTTTTAGCGTCGTTCCTCTACAGGGCCCGGCCCGGAAGGAAAGACAGTAAATTCTCTTGCTCACAAACGTTAACCACATCATCCTTCATAGAGTAGCCTTTTATTTTGTTCACAAATAATATAGACAAACTAGCTATGTCCTCCTCTCCATTCTACCCAGGGTTCCAAAATTTCTCAAGCTTGTTTGAAGTCGGTTTTATGTTCTGAGAGCTAATTGATTTCATGGATATTGTTTTATATAGGAAACCATCACCAATATTCTAAAAATAATTACTAGTAACTGGATTCCAACTACGACTCGGAGCTGCAGCTACCTTGCTTCGTATATGGTCATGAAGTGTGGAGGGAACAAATGCCTTCTTTTTCATGACTTCCATACCTTCCTAAAACAACAATAAATTGGTATTGTAGTTATTCAGATTACAATAATCAGTCAAAAGGTATTGTATTGCTTGTCAAACTAGATTAAATGAATATATATATATATATATATATATATATACAATCCTCAGCAACTACAGATAGTCAAACAAAATAATTTTTTTTCCTTAGTTGAAATTAAAATAGAAAAGAACATTGACAAAACAATATTCATTATACACTAATGGAAGGATATTATACAAAGAAGATCTAGACCCAACTTCTTTGGCAAGCCTGTTAACTCTTACACCAATATAGAGACAAGTTAATTTTATTAATAGGTAAAGAATATATACCAATTTTTTAGCAAGGGCCTGTAAATCAATCCATTGGAATAGCTTCACTGTTACTCTCTGCCGCACATTCTCCACATCCACAACCTTATAGAGTACAAAACTTTAAAGTTAGAAGGATAAAAGCAATGCAAAGACACATAAGATAACAAAAGAAAACTCCATACTTTTGCATGATCGCCTTTATATGTCCCGATCTTAGCTCTGACCCATGTATTCATCGAAAGATCAATGACTGCTTTCAACTAAAATGGGATCGGTCATTTCTTTTATTGGAACAAGCATTACTTTCATGGAATATATATTCCGCACACCCTAGCAAGCGTGAGGCAGATGGAATAAATCAATACTAAGCCAGATGCAGAATAAGCAAAATAATTAATGTACTTTTGCATTAGGTAAACAATTCCCTATCAATCATGATTCATGAACAATCTAACATACATAATAAGAGTTAATAGATAGATTTTTGAAGGGGAAAAAAAAAAGGAGAGAGGAAAAGATGCATTTACTAAGATCACTTTATGAAAAACCATCATACTGCACATTTCACTATGCATAACTTTGGATCCTTAAAAGATGGCAAAAGAGCTTGATGTTCAACATCAGTGTTATTCTCATCAAATTCACTGTGACTTGAATTTGCATATCTTGCCTGAATTCTTCTCTTAAAAGCTTCAAAATCTTCTTAGGCATCCTCAGATGGAAGAAAAGGATTACAGTGCATCCTTCTACCATCATCTTAATCTAGTAATTCAGCTCCACCGTCAACAATAAAGTACATTGCATGGTTCTTAAATTCATCAGTGATGCAATAGAAATGCAGACTAAGGGAAACCTGCAAGTGACCTTCATAGGAAGCAATGGTGAATTCCATCACTCATAGTAAGGGTGGTAGTAGACAAATAACAGAAGTATAAATGAAATAATTTTTTAATCTTTTTTTAGGAGAAGGGGGGATAGGCAAACGTAATGATTAGTAATTAGCTAGTAAGGGTGGGTTCTGAAACCAGGTCACAATTTTGACCCCCAACGATTTTACAAACTTAGCAAGCTGGCATTCTTATTAATGGAACAGATATCATGTGCACAAGAGTTGTGATTCATATATAGATATAAAAGAGGATGGGCCCCAAGACCAATACTCAATTTAGCAACAGATAAGAGTGTATATAATGGAAGAAAAGAAGGAAACACATCGGCCAACAGATAGACACGCGTCATTATCAATAGCTTGCTGTTTGGAAAAGGCCAAATTCCTAAAGCACCACTTAAGATATGTGCAGACTGGTTATACTAGAAATAGATGTTTATGAGGCAGGTCAGCATGGTGAACCGTGTTTACTCGGCCAAATTTAATACACGTAAAAAGAAACATTTAACTGTTAAAGAAATGGTGCTTTAAGCAGTGTAATCAAAGCGTTCATGCAACACCAAGGCAATAGGGCTTCTCTTGGTGAGCCTATGCCTAGGCAGCCAACATTTCTTTTATATATTAAGTTTATGAAAAAGAAAAAAAAAAAGATGTATAGATTAAAAGTGTGAAATAAAACATCAATAAGATGATAAGTCTGTCGCTTACCGAGGTGTGCCTAGACCCCAATGCTTAGGGGTCCTGGCTAGGCAATGCGGTCACATATGCAACACTTTGACTACAACGGATTAAATAAAAAGGTCTCAAACTCAAAAATTATAAGCATAAAGATGACACTGATCGATAAAACTAGAAAATAAATATCTCATCCAATTTTAAATACCCAATCAAATCATAAAAATACTTGCATGGGCAAAACTCACTCTCTCAAGAATTTGGTACGGCTGAAGAGGATGACTTAGTAAATTTATAACTATTTTGACAAAACAGAAGCTGATCCAAAAAAAAAAAACAATCAGGAAAGATGTCTTGTACAGTGAAGCACTAGTTAATATTTATACCCGGATTAACAACCACCCTTTAGAGGCCCACAAAAATGAAATTCCCCTAGAATTGTTGCACAACTACCCAAAAAGGTCTCACTCAAAACACAAGGCATTGAACAATTTGGTTTTTGATGGGTAATCCTGGAACGATATATAACAGAACAAAAGAGCATTATTATCATTTTCAATCACCCATCATATACAGGTTTCCCCTTGAACCCCCAGGAGTTACATGGTTTTCCAGAATCCTAAAAAGAATATAATCAGATACTCGAAAAACACAAATAAACTCAACTATGTGAAGGTCAACACACTCAATCCAATTATGTGAGAAGTTTCAAAACTCGAATCAGCTTGAACAACCTCTAGACTGAGTTTGTAGTTGAATTCATACTAGCCATGGGTCAAATTTCGAGCTGTTAACCCTAATTTTAACCCCCCAAAAAAAATAGAATAAACCAACTCCTTGCCTCACAATCTGATTAAAATCGATCAATGCAACATTTAAATCAACAAAAGGTTCAAATTTCATATACGGAAGAATAAAGTAATGGCACCAGAAATCCAAATAAATACTAAAATCTAGCGCCAAAAAAAGGGGGGAAATACATACCGTCTATGAGCACGAATCTACAGCGTTTTTGCTAGAACCAGCTGACCAACGGCCGGGTTGTCATCAATTAGGCCAGAAAATTCATGAAATATGAATACGAAATCTATACATTGGGCCGGGCTGGCCCGCGGCCCGACCCAGCTCCAATTAGAGTGGACTGGGCTAACGTTCCATGGAGTTGGACTGGGTTTGGGTTTGGGTTTGGGTTTGGGTTTGGGTTTGGGTTCTTATACTCAAACTGTCCCACATAACCCAAGGATTGGGTTTGAGTTTCATTTCCACTTTCACTCTTTCTCAACTTTTTTGATTTCTACAGTTGGATCTACTCTCACCACTTGATTCTATACTTAGATTATGAAAAGTGCTAGCACTACTCTCAGTCAACCTCTACTCTCACCCTCCACCCTCCATTCTGCAGTGATTAAAACACTTTTTCACAAAAAAAAAAATTTAATGGAGTGGTTGGTAGAGGGTGAGAGTAGGGTTAGCATTCCTCTTGGATTATACCCTCTATCTTTCTCTACCTCTTTGGTTTCTAACAAGTAAAGAGGGATTAATACTCCATAAGACAGACTCTTTCGGAGTGGTTGCTTGGACTTACCCTTATGGCTCCTTAGCGGCAACCTTTAGGACTGACTGTGTGTGTGAGTTTAGAGTGTGTGTTAGTTACATGATAACATTTTCACCAAATAAAAAAAAGAGGGACTAATAGAGTTTTTGAGTTAGGATTATTAAGGGAAACTCTAACTCTTCCCACCTGTAGAAGCCGAATTTCATCTTTGATTTCTTGTTTTAAATTTCATTATATATTTTAAGGTACACAAATCTATACTACTCCTATATAGCTGTTGGTATCCACATGGATACCTTCAGAATCCTCAATTTCGACTCCAAGTTGTTGCCACATGGTTGTACCATTTATTGTTGCCACGTGGTTGTACCATTTACTTAATGTGGGCTCCACACACAAATTACCTAACCCGTTCCCAATAAACATCTATCCTGTTTGGTTCCTTCTTCTTGCACTTTCTTCTTCTTCTTCTTATCCAGTTTGGTTCCTTCTTCTCGCCCTTTCTTCTTCTTCTTTCATACCCGGTTTGGCCCCCCATTAACACCTCCTGCGCCACTTCTTCTCGGTTTGGCTTCTTCTACGCCCCTTCTTCCCCTTCAATATTAATTAAAATTTTGATAAATCTCCCCTGAATCTTCCCTCTATTTTGGCTCCCCCTATTAACCCCTCATGCGCCCCTTCATCTCCTTCTTCTTCTTCCCTTTCATTAATTCATGGGAAAAAAAACAAATCCATCCCCCCCAATTCTTCTCTTAGCGCCCTCCATAGCATGTCTCCCCCCCTTCTCTTCACTTATAAAATCTATAAAAACGGTCTCTATCCATTTCCTTTCAAGGCTGGAAATCCCCCCCCCCTCCCCCCCACAACATCGGATTCAGATTTTGAGCCAGTGACCGAGTGGCCTCGGAAAGGTCTTCACTTCAGCATTTTTGCGCTATCTGTTTTTTTACCCCCACATATCAATGATTTTTCACTAATTTGTTTCATATATTGATTTTTGCATTGTTGGACATATATGCCCTCGAAAGCCAATAAGAGAGTTTTCTATGTTGATTAGACAATCATCATATTCACACAACCAACTATAAAGGGTATTTATATTAATTACTATCTCATTTGATGATGACATAAAGTTGCATAGGTAACATTGTAGGAAAATCATACAAAGGTTACGAGGAGATATGATTTTCCAGTTCCTTGTAAACCTAATATTGTTCGAAAGCCTCTAGAGTACTGGTTGGGCGCCGTACTTCATCATGGCTTGCACATGTGTAGTTCTATGAGATAGTGTGATGAATCTTATTCATAGAGAGTGGTGACTCTTGACTAATCTGTGAATAGGGTCACTAGTGGATACCCTATGGAATACACTGTCAGACTGTATTAGAGTTATCCATTCGACAAATTATCCTTAAACCTGAGAAGTTAACATCTTCTCAACCATCTGTCTATATGGCTTTAATGTGCCAATCGGCAATAACCAATACACAGGACTAACTCCGGGTACGTTGGGTCATGTACACAATGTTTAGAGAAGTGTGTAAACACTCAATAAGAAATCCACAACTCCTTGATTGGAGATAATGTGTCGTGACCCAAAATACCCCCTAGGAGTTAGGGATACTTTGACTCGTGACCGCGTACCATACCTCCCGTATGATACATAAGGCACAAGAACAACTTGTCAGAGTACGCAGATATACATAGCGGAAGCAACTAACAATAATTTCTCCTATTACTCGGTCCAAGTTTGAACCAACAGAAAACAGGTAATAATATCCAAAATGTGGAGTGGACAAGTCCCACTCTCACTTAGCAAAATGTCATGTCTTTCTAACTACTGTTGTCAACAGAAATCGAAGCCACGACTCCTATCTAACGAACCATCGTCCTGGTAGTGATCATGGCAGGCTCTGGCTCGTAGTACGTCACCTCTATCTAGGGCTTAGGGGCGGGTACAACCACAGAACCTACCGAAGTCAACAATTTGGCTGAGCATGGAATACTCAGTGTATACAAACTACTAAATATTATTACTATAAACATCAAGGACAACATATGCATTTATCATAACAAAACAGGCAAAAGCAAAGCAGAACGAATATATAACGTAGAGCAGTTCGTAAAACAGATAGCATGTGAGCAATTCTTTTCAAGGCACATATCGTTGAGCATTTCACTAACCATATACTTTGAGTCATAACAAATCCGATACTTAGAGTGATTCACAAAACCGATAACAAAACGATACTTTACAAGCTAGGAGATAGACTTCCTTGAGTTTAAAACGAAACGATACTTTACAAGCAAGGCGGACCCTTAAAAACACCCTTGAGTCGAAATCAAAGTGATACTTTACAAGCAAGGAGGTAAACTCCCTTGAGTCGAAATCAAAGCGATACTTTACAAGCAAGGAGGAAAACTCCATTGAGTCGAAATTAAAGCGGTACTTTACAAGCAAGGTCTAAGCCCTTGAATCCCGAAAATCATTCTTTGCGTGAATCCACTTTTGAGAAAAACCTCTTTTAGCAAAACCATACTTAGAAACCTTAACTTAGAACAAAAACCCTTTTGAGCCATAATCTTAACTTATGAACTTGATAGACCACATCTAATCATGCAAGACTTGTGAACATAGAGTGCATATAGTACTTGTGAGCATCATGTGGATTTAGGACCCTTGTAGACATAACATCATATTCATAGAACTCAATACTAGTGATAACTTACATCTCATAGCAACTTAGGAGTATATTTAAACATAAGATCCCTTAGAGGCATTTAACCAAACACATAGAGTGCATAATAATACTAGTTTACATCCAAGTATAAAATCAACATCCAATCAACCCAAGAACATACTTAAATCATGGTTTTCTTAAGAGGAAGAGCACATGATAAGTAGTAGAGTGTATCTACCTTGGTGAAATCAGTGATTTTGATTCCAAAAGCTTGGAACACTTGAAAACCTTAAGTTCTTTGCTAAGAAACACCAAAAGAGGGAAGAAACTTGATCTCACTTCAAGCTTTGAGCAACACCTAGCCTCTCTCCTTCTCCTTCCTCTCAAAATCTCTCAAAATAGTGCACAAAGGGTTTATGAAACCCTAAGGCACGAACCCAGCCCTTATATAGGCAAAGGGTAGTGGCTAAAGACTTAAAAACTCTTAATGAAAAAATCTGCGTATAACCGATCGATCGGTGGTACAGACTGAGCGATCAGTGGCTGACCGGTCGATCGGTTGAAAACACCATCTCTGAAAATTTTCCCCATACAAATTAGTTAACCGATCAATAGCTACCGATTAATCGCTAGCTGACCGGTCAATCGGTGGTTATCACCAAAAGATCGGTGCTCTCCTATTTTGCTGCAAAAACCCTATTTTCACTACTTGGATCTTCTCCAATCCCATTTCTAACACCTTTAATGCTTAAAACACACTCCTTAAGGATATGTAGACCTATTAAAACATGCACGCCAAATATCCAAGCCTTTCCATTAATATAAAACCCACTAGTTTACAAGACTACCTTGAACACTATTCACCACTTAGTGAAATACGGATTCGGGGTTCTACATAATGATATAAAGGTGATACTTGTTGAACTGAACTGTTAAATCCAGTACTAGTGCTTTTCGGTAAAATGGTTTTTATCGAAGTTGATATTTTCAATATGGAAAATTATATATAAATTTATATGTAAGTTCTTTTCTAATGTTTCTTCAAAAGTGTTTTGGAGGTTCAGTTCAATGAAAAAGTAATCATGAGAAAGAGTTCTATTCATAAGCTAGGGACTAGACAGTGGAATTGTTCCAATCCCAAAAGCTTACAAGTGATATCGGAATGTAGATAGATTTATTTGTAAATATATTGTGAGATGGTACTTACAAGCAATTCTCTAATTTCTGGAGGTTAGTCACATTGTGTTAATGGACATTAATGTGATTGGTGGAAGTTCAGGGACTTATGTAACATTCTATGATCCTAATGGAGTTTTAGGAAAGGTGTTTCCTAGTAACAATGCTTTAACCAAAAGGTTGAGTACTTGGTCCCACAACCGGAATTAGAAGATCCATTTAGATCTCACACACAAGAACCTTCTTAAAGTATTTAATTTAATTATTAATTAAATTAATTAATTTCTCTAAGTAATCACTATATGGTATAGTGAAGCTCTAAAAGGTGGAATCACATTAGATGTGAAAAACCAAATGAGAAGGACCAATTGGGAATTTTTGATAAAGATCAAAAAGTGACCTAAGGGGTTTAGAACCCTAAGGGGCGTGTGGAGTAGGGCCCACCTAGGGTAGGACACTCACTTCAAGGAGGAAATAATAAATGTTATTATTTAATTAGTTTCTAATAACTAATATCCTTATCGGATAAGGTTAGTTAGTTAGTTAGAGTTAGTTACTAATTAAATATTCCTTGTTGGACAAGGATTCTATTAGTTTCTTGCTAATCAAGGAATCCTAATTGGATTAGGATAATGATATAATAAACAGTTCAATTTGCATGTTACAGTAAAATAGAACAGTATATAATAAACTGTGACCCAAGGTCACTTAGGGTTATGTCACCCTAACCGAGGTTCCCGACCTCACATTACTTTCCAATTATGAGGTTCAGTTATGAATGTATTATATTACCAAGTTATCGTTTCGATCATCAATCATGTTTCATTTCGAGTCCTGAGACTCTATTAATTGGCCACAGCCCACAAATGTTCAACTTAAAGTCTCTAAATCCTAACCATAATACATTGAGTCATTTTGACTTACACACGTTGTTCTGGCTTTCACCCGAACACGACCAAACCTTGGGTATACCAACCCAACTCACTTGGAATCCGACGATTTCATACCGAACCATGAGTCCACCAACTCAAACAAATACACCAACCTTGAGTATGCCAATTCAAACCACTTCGTATCCGAAGCTTACACACACAACATGGGCATTCACCCAATAAGGACATACCTTTTCATTCAATTGACTGGCCACATCTACCGTGTATTCGCCGCCATCGCCCTGGGTATCAGTTATGAAGGAACTCCAACCAACCTGCCGACTGTCATCTTCTGGCTAGTCTACGGAGGAACCCCGACATCTATACCAATGCCGACATCTCTTGACGTTCCACCAAGAAGGGACCTCGATAGACATGGTGCCGACATCTTCTGACCTACCCAGAGAGAAACCCCAGACTATACACTATCTGATGTTCAGCCACTTTAAACTCCCTAAGACTCCGATATCTCCTGACTATTAATTACGGAGGAACCACGGGCCATGCAGGACACCGCCACTCCTGACCTAGTCCAAGAGGCACCACAGACGACCTAGACAAACAGACCGACATCTCCCAACTATCAGTCACGGAGGAACCCCGAGCCTTACTGGACACCGTCTCTCTTGACCTAGTCAAAGAGGAATCACGGACTATACTTAACCCTGGTTATATTTTCTAACCATAGGTTAACCCCAGTTAACCCAAGCCTTGCTTGATTAACTGAAATACTTGGGCCTCGCATCCGTGAACCAACTCCAGTAACACACCGTCCCATTAGGGAGCGTTTCCAGGTTAATGAATGTCTCCATAGCCTTACAAGACATGCAAAACAACTTTTCGTCACCCTAGAGTGGCGATACAATTTACCCGGGACCCGATCTAGGCTCCTCGAGGGACCACATAAAATCACAACACCACATAGGGGTCTCCGACCCTTTTTCATTCACGTCAAAAGACAGCATATACTTCACATGAAATAATATAACAAAATAGGCGGAAAAAGAGAAGAAAAGAGAGAGGTTTTACCTGCTTCACGCGATTCGAGGCAGCTAGTACAAAAACGGGCATAGCCAACACGTCTGGGAGGGCGATCAACCCTAAGATAAAGTTCCTCTCTCTAACTTTCACTTTCTCTTTCTACCTTTTTTTCTCTTTCTACACGTAAATCGAGACGTTGGAGAAGAAATCAGACGCCTCCAACGCGTCGGGGACATCAAAAAACCCTAAGGGAACCTCCCTTTCCCTTTCTCTCTCTCTTCTTTCTCTCTCTTCCTTTCTCTTTCCTCACTTTCTCTCTCTAAAAAAAAATCTGGTAGAGCACTGTTTGCAACTGAAACCGTGAGCAAATGAGGGGCTGGCCCCCATTTATATATGCCTTAAATGGGGCTAGATCATGTGCAAAAGCACATGACCCAATTGGTGTGGAAAAAGTGAGGTTGACCAAGTAAACCACTTTGACCGGTTTGACTGGATTTTCCCATTTTTCACGTATATGCCCTCTGAAACCCTGTTATATGACACCCGACAATAGCGAAACTTCAGGTGACCGAACTTGGGGTAGTCCGACACCTACTGTAAAATTTTTGGGAAAAAATACTGAGTTTTGACAGCTGCACTTTAGTCCAGAAGAAAATTGCAAAACCCACTAATTTTCTGATTTCGGACACAAAACACGCTGTCGCTTCTTCATATGAGACAATTAATTGCCGAAATGACAGACATCATCCTCTCGACCGACCGGCACACTGTGGTACGAACCGTATGGATTTCTATTAGAATCCCCAACAATTATAGAGTCCTACTAAATCCGGAAAAATTTAGAATTTCCTGGTTTTCTCGATTTTCTTATAGTTAAGACTCCCGTGGTCTCGCGAATCGATACACGACGGAACTGGAACGATAGGTGATCGTCTAGATAGTCTACCTGCATATTGTGTATGATTTTTGAGGAAAGACACTGAAGTTTTACCAGTACAATCCAATCCCGAACAAAATTCACTTTTTACCAATTTAACAAATAATTAACTAAGTAACCTCCATTAAGGACCCATAAACGCATAATTTTATTATATTAAAATTCTATGTCGTTACAATCTCCCCTCCTTACAAAAAATTTCATCCTCAAAATTTACATATACACTAGTCATCAAATAACTAAGGATGATTGCTCCTAATGACATCTTCAAGTTCCCATGTGGCTTCCTCTATGCTATGGTGTTCCCATAAAACTTTAACTAGCTTAATCGTTTTGTTTCGTAACACCTGTACCTTGCGGTATAAGATTATCACTGGCTTTTTTTTCAAAAGTTAAGTCCTCTCTGACTTGAATTGGTTCATATCGTATCACGTGCGAGGGATCATGTACATATTTTCTCAACATGGATATGTGGAATACATTGTGAACCCTTGCCAACCTGGTGGTAACACCAAATGGTAGGCTACACCTCCTATTTTAGCCAAAATCTCAAAAGGTCCAATGAATCGCGGACTTAACTTTCCCCGCTTTCCGAATCGTACAATCCCTTTTGATGGAGAGATTTTCAAGAAGACATGATCGTCCGACTTGAAACTCTATGTCTCGGCGCTTTCCATCTGCATAGCTTTTCTGTCGACTTTGTGCAGATAATAACCTCGATCGAATCAACTCGATCTTCTTTGTTGTTTCTTGCACCAACTCAGGTCCCAGTAGTTTACGTTCCCCTACTTCAGTCCAACATACTGGTGATCGACAACTCCTGCCGTACAAGGCCTCGTAAGGAGCCATTTGAATACTTGCCTGATAACTGTTATTATATGCAAACTCGATCAATGGCAAGTGATCATCCCAGTTTCCTTGAAAGTCCAGACTGCAAGTGCGCATCATATCTTCTAGAGTTTGTATTGTGCGCTCAGACTGTCCATCGGTTTGTGGATGATAAGCTGTACTCATGTTTAGCTGCGTACCTAAAGCTTCTTGCAAGCTCCTCCAAAATCGGAAAGTAAATCGCGGATCGCGATCTGACACAATAGATACCGGCACACCATGCAGCTTTACAATCTCCTTGATGTACAACTTTGATAAATTTTCCAGGGTTATGGTATCCTTTATAGCAAGAAAGTGAGCCGACTTCGTCAATCGATCAACTATCACCCAAACGGCATCATGTCCACTCCTTATTTTTGGTAACCCTACCACAAAATCCATCGTAATGTGCTCCCATTTCCACTCGGGAATAGGCAATGAATTTAACAATCCAGGTGGTTTCTGATGTTCTGCCTTGACTTGCTGACAAATAAGACATCGAGATACATACTTTGCAATTTCTCTCTTCATGCCGTTCCACCAGTAGTTATTCTTTACATCCTGATACATCTTTGTACTTCCAGGGTGCACCATAAAACGAGATCGATGTGCCTCATTGAGCAGATCATTCTTCAACTCAGGATTTCTAGGCACACGAATTCGACCTTTGAATCAAAGTATTCCATCTTCAGACTCTTCAAAATCACCCATTTTTCCTTGAAGAATCTAATCCCTGATAACTTTGATCTCCTGATCTTCCAACTGTGCTTCTTGAATCTTTTGTAATAACACTGGCTTGGCCTGAATACTAACCAACTTGGCACTATTACCCTGGAATCCTAGATTCAGATTCCAACTCTTGAATTCTTCGATCATCTTCTATCGTTCTGCTCTTATATATGCTACAGATCCAACTGTCTTTCTACTCAGGGCATCAGCAACCACGTTACCCTTACCAGGATGATACTAGATTACAAAGTCATAATCCTTCAAGAATTCCATCCATCTAAGCTGTCGCATATTGAGTTCCTTTTGGGAGAATAGATACTTTAAACTTTTGTGA
Organism: Tetracentron sinense; assembly: GCA_015143295.1. Classification (NCBI taxonomy): domain Eukaryota; kingdom Viridiplantae; phylum Streptophyta; class Magnoliopsida; order Trochodendrales; family Trochodendraceae; genus Tetracentron; species Tetracentron sinense. Next base: position 16,582,729 of record CM026555.1, on the reverse strand, counting down.
TCACTATAGATCACCAACTTCTCTCCATAAAGATAATGTCTCCAAATTTTTAGTGCGAACACTACCGCAGCTAACTCCAGGTCATGCGTGGGATAATTCCGTTCGTGAATCTTGAGTTGTCTTGAACCATAAGCAATGACCGTTTATGTTTTGCATTAAGACACAACCGAGTCCCTTACTGGAAGCATCACAATACACCTCAAATCCTCCAGATCCTGAGGGAGTTGTCAATACTGGAGCGGTTGTTAATCTCTTCTTTAATTCTTGAAAACTTCGCTCCTGAGATGCCGTCCATTCGAACTTCACATCTTTCTTAGTCAATTCCGTTAATGAAGCTGCTATCTTCGAGAAACCTTCTACAAATCTGCGGTAGTACCCAGCCAATCCCAGAAAACTTCGAACTTTAGTAACAGTGGATGGCCTTGCCCAATCGGTTACTGCCTGAATCTTGGAAGGATCAACAGATATTCCATTTCTTGACACAATATGCCCAAGAAAGGCTACCTCTTCCATCCAAAACTCGCACTTGGAGAACTTAGCATACAGCTGATTATCTCTTAATGTCTGTAGCGTAATCCTCAAGTGCTCAGGGTGCTGCTCACGACTAGGTAAGTACACCAAGAAATCATCAATAAATACCACAATAAAATGATCTAAGTATGGCCTGAAAAGATGATTCATCAACTCCATAAAAGCCGCAGGTGCATTTGTCAGTCCAAAAGGCATCACCAAGAACTCGTAGTGACCATACCGAGTTCGGAATGCTATGTTCTGAATATCTTCTTCTTTGACCCTCAATTGGTGATAGCTGGACCGTAAATCAATCTTTGAAAACACTTGGGTGCCTTGCAACTGATCAAATAGATCATCGATCCCGGGGAGAGGATACTTATTCTTGATCGTCGCTTGATTCAGCAGACGATAATCTATACATAAACGCAGACTCCCGACTTTTTTTCGAACAAATAACGCCGGTGCTCCCCATGGTGAAACACTAGGACGGATCAAGCCCTTATCTAATAGGTCTTGCAACTGAATCTTCAGTTCTTGCAACTCAGCCGGAGCCATCCGATACGGTGTTTTAGATATCGAGTCTACACCCATAGTAACATCGATTGTAAAATCGATTTCTCTAGTGTCGCGACCCGAAACCCACCCTAGGAGTTAGAGTGAACTTTCGACGACTAATCATGACTTACATGACTTGCTTGACAACTATCCTGCAAAACCCACAGAGCATATACAAAGAGGACAATAACAGCGGAAACATAACTATAAAGCACAGTGGAAGACTTAACCAAACCTCTATGTATATACAAGTGATCCCAGCTACACAAAAGGAGTTCAAAAGAAAGTGCGGACAGGCCCGCCAAAATACATGGATGTATATCTCTCATCTAACCCATAGCTATTCACTCGGAATCTACTACCACCTAATAGTAACCCTCTACTGGAGGTTCCTCCAAAGGTTCCTCGATGTACTCCTCCTCCACCCAAGGGCTCGGAGCACAGACATCAAAAGGAGCAGCCGCTTCGCTATCACCTGCCGACATAAAAAGTACGGCTGAGCATGGAATACTCAGCGTGTACCAAATACTAACCAACAGTCATAGCATACAGATAATATTCATAAGGCAGGAAACAATTTGCATATATAAAACAAGAACAATTCATATCATACAAGAAGGTAAAGCAGTTCATAATCATGCTTGCATTTCGTGAAAAGTCGATAAAACCTCTTGAAATCGTCGTGCACTTGACTTAACTTGAAATATCCTTTTCGTACTTGAAAGCTTGTCATGTTTTGTCTTGCTTGATCTTGTCGAGCGTGTCATACCATGCCATGCGTGTCATGCGTGCTTGCTTGTGATCATCTAACTTGTGAGATACACTTGTGAGATATCCTTGTGAGATGCGCTTGTGAAATGCACTTGAGAGAGAAGGGAGACCCTTCTTTATACAATGCACTTGAGAGGGAAGGGAGACCCTTCTTCATGATATGTATGTACTTGCGAGGGAAGGGAGGCCCTTCTTTATGCTATACACTTGTGAGTGAGGGGAGACCCCTCGTGGAATGTTTGTTCTTGTTTTCTTGTGAAAAGCGAGGTAAAACATATCGTAGGATATGTCCCACCTCTAAACTTTGTTCTTGAAAATACGATAAATCATGTCATGCATGCCGTGCTCATGGAGGTCGTGTGCATACTTGCAATTGAATTTAAATATGACATATTTGGGGATTTCACAATACATTGCACATAACCATTTAAACAAGTAACAAATTAAACAATTTAGGGAAAGCGCGAAAACACACTATCATAACCCAAACAATTTCCATAAACTTTAAGCATGCATTTTCTTGATTTATTATTCATTTCATTCACCTTGGCATTCCATCAAACATGGTATGTTCATTAATTGTTAACCCTACAACATGCTTTTCTAGGTGGGTTATAATTCCATCATACATGTTTGTTCATTATGGATACAATGCCCTCCCCATTTCAATTATCACAACACAACTATTGGCATCCAATCGCCCATTTCATCTCCATTCACAACATCCACACATCCCAAGTCATAGCACAAGTATAGATGAAGGAAAACAAAGAAACATGGAGGAAAATAGGAACTATAACTAGGAGGGTAGCAAGAAGTACCGACCTTGACAAATGAGGGAAAGAATCCCCTTCCAAAACGTGCGTGTAGATGCTGCCCTAGCTTGAGGAGAGTGCTCCACGAGTGTTTGAACCGGAATCTTGAAGCAATCCAAGCTTGAGGTGATCTAGGGTTCACAAACCCTTTGATTTCTTCTCAAAAATCAAACCCTAGGTTAGGAAAATCCTTCTCTTCTCTCTTCCTCTCTAGTATCTTCTAAGTGAGGTAAATGAGCCCTAAAGGCTCGGGCAACCCTTAAGAGTAAAGAGTGAAAAGCTCAAAAGACAAAAACACCCTTAATAAAATTTCTGCAAAAACACAAAGACCGAGCGATCGGTGGTTATGATCGATCAATCGGTTACCTACCGAGCGATCGGTGAATTGACCGAGCTCTCGACCAAAAATCAACTCTCTGGAAAATTTTCCCATACAAAATTTTCCACCAGTCGATAGCTACTGATCGATCGGTTTTGGACCAATCGATCGCTTCATGGACCGAGCGATCGGTGCTCTGCAGGTCCAAACTGTTTTGGCCATATCTTTTGACTCGCTCGTCGGATTTCGACGATTCAACTTGCGTTGGGTTCGTACTTCGAAAAAGGAACATTTTTGACATTTCGGAATTTTCAATTTCTTCCTTATTTATTAATTATACTACTTTCAAGGCAAATTGGCTTCGAAAGTGCTAAGCATTAAGCATGAAAAAGTCTGGGGCTCTACATCTAGTAGAAGGGAGTCCTGGTAATTCATCAGGAAACACATCTCAAAACTCTCTGACCACCGGGGTATTCCCTAAAGTGTCATCTTCATCTTTATCGACCACCACTGCAGCTAAATACCCAGTACACCCCTTATATAGAAGGTGACATGCTTTAATTGCTGATATTAGCTTGGGTGCTTGCCCTCAGATAATCCCCTGCATTTCGAACTCTGGGATGTCCGGAATTCAAAATATCACTTCCTTGGCATTACAATCTACCACTGCATGGTAATTAGCCAACCAATCCATCCCTAGGATAACATCATAATCCTTTATGTCTAACACGATCAGATCTACTAACATCCATACACTATTGACAAGTATGGGACACCTATCACAGACTGTTTTTGTGCACAGAACTTTCCCTGATGGTGTAGATATAGACATCATGCTTTTGAGTGTATCAGGCTTGTAACTTATGTGTTTAGCAAAACGAGTAGAGACAAACGAATGTGTAGCACCAGTGTCAATCAAAACATAAACAAGTACTTGAAATACTAAAAGTTTACCTTCGATGACACCTTCTGTCTGCTGTGCCTCTTCCTGGGTAATTGCAAACACTCTTCCTTTTCCGCCTTCGAACGCTAGTGGTTGAGCCTTAGGGCAATCCTTCTTGAAGTGTCTAGGCTTTCCGCACTGGAAGCAAACCTTCGCTCTACAGTCCTTGGTCAAATGGCCCTGACCACATTTCTCGCACTTAAGCCCCAATCTTCCTGTAGACCTTTGGCTTTTCATATCCTCGAACTTTCTTTTCCCAGTAAACTGCCGATTATTCTCCTTTATCCAGGGCTTCCCAACTGTCCATTTGCCTTTGCCAACACTAGACTGTGCCAGTTCTTCATGCACTCGCTCTACTCTGAGTGCTCTATCTAATATCTCTGAGAAGGAGGTAAATCATTGAGCTTCCAATTTCCCTCTGATAGCTGGCTTCAATCTTTCTTCAAATTTCTCAACCCTCCACTGCTCATCCTCGACAAATCTCACAGCGAACCACGAGAGTTGATTAAACTTTTGTTCATACTCGCTAATCGACATATTTCCTTGGGTCAGCTTAAGAAACTCCAACTCCTTCCTCTTTTTCATCGACGCTGAAAAGTAGCGCTCATAAAACAATTCAGTAAATTTTGCCCAAGTCACAGGCCTCTGATGCTGTGGAACTGTCCTTTCCACTGTGGTCCACCAATGTTCCGCTTCTCCTTCAAGTAGAAAGATAACGAACTAAAAACTTTTTCCAGACTTCTGATCTAGTTCTCCGCCTTCAGCGGATCAGTAGTGCCCGAAAAGGCCGACAGTCCAAGCCTCTTAAACTTCTTCAATCGGGTCATATTCCCATGCTTTGGCATGGTAGCAATGGGGATACGACTACCATTCCCATTTCCATTCATATTCTGGGCCTGTTGTTGCTGAATTAGGTTGGCTAGGGCTGTAATAGTCTCGAATGCCCCAGCCAAGGTATTCTCGGGTGCTCGTCGAGGTGGCATGATTCAGCTATAATTATAAAGTAACGAACTTTTAATAATAAAATAAAACTGAAATGCACTGAGAACTCGATATCCAAAAAGAGACATTTCATCTTTAATATATACATACCACACCATATACATGAACATACTACATCATAGTATACAAAACATCATCTCCGCTGTACAAATATATACACCAAAAATCTATGAGTCGAGTGATAAGAAGACCGCCTCGGGCATCTACTATACTCCAAAACCATATAGATACGTTACAGTCTCCCCTCCTGACTCCCTACTCCTGCATCTAAACCTCAGTCAAGGTAGACGGATTACTCGCCTCCACCGACTTCTTCTTACTCTGCTTACGGTTGTTCAAAATCGCACGATACTCTCGTGCCGTAAGCCTCTTAGATGATAGGGGTGGAGGTATCCAACCAGTCCCATCTGGACTAGGCATGATGTCTGCCAGTGCCCGCTTGACCTGCCTTAAAATCTCATGATGTACCCGAGCTGGTACTGCAAGCTCCATCGGAGTCGGGGGTGGCATCCAAGCAGTTCCGTCCGGATTTATCCGGACAGCCTTCGGCTTAATGGCCGCTATGATTCGTTGAGTCATCCCAAGCCACTCTGGATAACAGTGACTCAATATGGCTGCCATCTACTCATAATGCTGCCAATCCTCCTTGGTGGGGACTCTGGGCATTAACGGCATCCCTGCACATACACACAATTTCCTAATCACTATCTGATTTCGAAATAGGTGATGTACAGTAATACATCTAGCTACACAACTAAAAATCATGTACTACGGTATTTCATGAACAAGTATGGTTTGTTATGATGGTTATTGCTCTTAGGCTCTGATACCAATTGTGACACCCTGAACCCGCGCCTAGGGAATCAAGTTCCGAGACGCGCGTCCGTCCGTCAAATCATGGAAGCGGAAGACTTTACCCGTGAAAATGCGGGAAATTTAAACATTTATCAGATGATTCCAAAAAGCAAATAACACCTGTCATCACAATAGTCATCATACAAACCACATACCTGTATTATTTACATCAAGTTTATTTTACAAAAGTAGGCACCTCTATCACGCCAGGTACAACTTGTACAAGCTTCCAAAATGTCCAGATGGACTTTTCACTTACTGGTCAACAGCTCCAAGATCTGCTGAAACAAAAAGTCAGTGAGCTATGAAGCCCAATAAAACCACAATCCTTCTAAACTATTTTCCGCATAATAACACGCATCAATAATGATGTAATAAACAGTTCAATTTGCATGTTACAATAAAATAGAACAGTATGTAATAAACTGTGACCTAAGGTTACTTAGGGTTACGTCACCCTAACCGAGGTTCCCGACCTCACATTACTTTTCAATTATGAATGTATTATATTACCAAGTTATCGTTTCGATCATCAATCATGTTTCATTTCGAGTCCTAAGACTCTATTAATTGGCCACAACCCACAAATGTTCCACTTAAAGTCTCTAAATCCTAACCATAATACATTGAGTCATTTTGACTCACACACGCTGTTCTGGCTTTCACCCGAACACGACCAAACCTTGGGTATAGCAACCCAATTCACCTGGAATCCGACGATTCCATACCGAACCATGAGTCCACCAACTCAAACAAATACACCAACCTTGAGTATGCCAACTTAGACCACTTCGTATCCGAAGCTTACACACACAACATGGGCATTCACCCAATAAGGACATACCTTTCCATTCAATTGACTGGCCACATCTACCGTGTATTCGTCGCCATCGCCCTGGGTATCAGTTATGAAGGAACCCCGACCAACCTGCCTACCGTCATCTTCTGGCTAGTCTACGGAGGAACCCCGACATCTATACCAATGCCGACATCTCCTGACGTTCCACCAAGAAGGGACCCCGATAGACACGGTGCCGATATCTTCTGACCTACCCAGAGAGGAATCCCGGACTATACACTATCTGATGTTCAGACACTTTAAACTCCTTAGGACTCCGACATCTCCTGACTATCAATTACGGAGGAACCACGGGCCATGCAGGACACCGCCACTCCTGACCTAGTCCAAGAGGCACCACAGACGACCTAGAAAAACAGACCGACATCTCCCGACTATCAGTCACGGAGGAACCCCGGGCCTTACTGGACACCGTCTCTCCTAACCTAGTCAAAGAGGAACCACGGACTATACTTAACCCTGGTTAGATTTTCTAACCACAGGTTAACCCCAGTTAACCCAAGCCTCGCTTGATTAACTGAAATACTTGGGCCTCACGCCCGTGAACCAACTCTGGTAACACACCGTCTCGTTAGGGAGCTTTTCCAGGCTAATGGATGTCTCCATAGCCTTACAAGACATGCAAAACAACTTTTCGTCACCCTAGAGTGGCGATACAATTTACCCGGGACCCGATCTGGGATCCTCGAGGGACCACATAAAATCACAACATCACATAGGGGTCTCCGACCCTTTTTTATTCACGTCAAAAGACATGCATATACTTCACATGAAATAATATAACAAAATAAGCGGAAAAAAAAGAAGAAAAGAGGGGTTTTACCTGCTTCACGCGTTTCGAGGCAGCTAGTGCAAAAACGGGCATCGCCAACACGTCCGGGAGGGCGATCAATCCCAAGATAAAGCTCCTCTCTCTCTAACTTTCACTTTCTCTCTCTACCTTTTTCTCTCTCTTTCTACATGCAAATCGAGGCGTTGGAGAAGAAATCAGACGCCGCCAACGTGTCGGGGACGTCGAAAAACCCTAAGGGGTCCTCCCTTTCCCTTTCTCTCTCTTCTTTTCTCTCTCCTCTTTCTCTCTCTTCCTTTCTCTCTCCTCACTTTCTCTCTCTAAAAAAAATCTGGCTGAGCACTGTTTGTAACTGAAACAGTGAGCAAATGAGGGGCTAGCCCCCATTTATATATGCCTTAAATGGGGCTAGATCATGTGCAAAAGCACATGACCCAATTGGTGTGGAAAAATTGAGGTTGACCTAGTCAACCACTTTGACCGGTTTGACTAGATTTTCCCACTTTTCACGTATATGCCCTCCGAAACCTGTTATATGACACCGGACAGTAACGAAACTTCAGGTAACCGAACTTGGGGTAGTCCGACACCTACTGTAAAATGTTTGGGGAAAAATACTGAGTTTTGACAGCTGCACTTTAGTCCGGAAGAAAATTGCAAAACCCACTAATTTTCTGATTCCGGACATAAAACACGCTGTCGCTTCTTCATATGAGAAAATTAATTGCTGAAATGACAGACGATCATCCTTTCGACTGACCGACACGCTATGGTACCAACCGCACGGATTTCTATTAGAATCCCCAACAATTATGGAGTCCTACTAAATCCGGAAAAATCTGGAATTTCCTAATTTTCTCGATTTTCTTATAGTTAAGACTCCCGTGGTCTCGTGAATCGATACACGATGGAATTGGAACGATAGGTGATTGTCCTGATTGTCGACCTGCATATTGTGTACGATTTTCGAGGAAAGACACTGAAGTTTTACCAGTACAATCCAATCCCGAACAAAATTCCCTTTTTACCAATTTAACAAATAATTAACTAATTAACCTCCATTAAGGACCCATAAACGTATAATTTTATTATATTAAAATTATGTGTCGTTACACTTTGTTTTCTTGTTTTTCTAGTTTGGAAATAAAAGAAGAATATTAAGAATCTTGTTAATCAAGAAAGGTTTTTGGTCAATAAAGATCGGATCTTTATTTCAGGATCCTAGAGCTGAAAATTTGAAAGGGTCATTAGCTTCCATTAGCGAAAGCTTTAAAGGAAAAAGAAGGTTCGTGTGAATCGACAAAAGACTTGACACTTGTGATGTTTTGCGAGTACTATTCTAACGTGGATTTGACTTAACAATTTCAAAGTCGCAAATGTGATTGTTATTCCTACCTTCATTGAATAAAATAAATTAGAATCTTAGTTAGATCTTGGGATTCGATGTATGCCCCCCAAGAACTGTTTTTCTAAAATTAAAAAGAGGCATACTTTCATGCACAAATTAGTATGTGATTTTTTTACTCTACATTAGTGATTTCCCTCTTATTTGTTTCATCTATTGGTTGGTTAGATCAACCTAGAGTCAAAGAGATGTTATTGAGTTCGAGTTCTTTTGGACTTCACATTGTATTTACCCTATTCTTTTGCGCTATTAGTTCTTTTTCTAAAAAAAATCTGTGATTTTTTTCCCTTCGCACCATTTGTCCTATAAAAAACCCATTTCCCTCTATGTCATTTGTTGGAATCATTATTGAAGAAATACCTAACTCAGATTGACGAATCTAGTCCCATAGATTTTGTTGATAGTTTTCTTCCCTCAAAATAAAACCCCTACCAAAAAAATTGGATCTTATCCAAGGTTCCGCATGTAGGTTTAAATTATACAACTTAAGATTTGTGGGTGTGTCTAATCATACGTACTCCACTTTCTGCTTTTGGTTGTTTTTTAAATCCTATAAGTCTCTAATTACCATCTTAGTTAGACAACCCCTTCTCTGCCTGTTCCTAGCACCTCTAAAAGCCTTAGTGTACATGGAATGGGAATGAAGATTTCAAACTTATTATAATACATAGACTCTTGATATTAGTATTCATTTAAAACTACCCCTAATTTATGTCTATTAGATTTAAATTAAAAAAAAAACTTCGTTTGGGAAAATCCTTACATCGTTTATTCATATACTAATTCTAATGTTTTAAAAAAATAATTCAACAATATTTTTACTTATTCTGATACAGAGACCCTTGATATTAATACTAATTTAGTACTATACAAATACTCATTCAAAAAGATTCTTTGCCTAGGCAAAACTTACCCTGTAAGTTCTCTGAGTAATAGGTATTATGTATTTCAGCGTTTGCTTAGTCATTCTAACTTCATGAATTCAGATAATCATTTCTGAAAGCCTTAGTTTACATGGAATGGGAATGGAGATTTCACAAATTTATTAGTTTTCATTTAAAACTGCCCAGAATCTTTGTTTGTTAGGTTTAATTTTTTTTAAAAAAACTTCGTTTGAGAAAATCCTTACATTGTGTATTCATATACTAATTCTAATGTTCAAAAAAAATATATTCAACAATATATTGCCTTATTATGATACATAGACCCTTGATATTAATACTAATTTAGAACTATCCATATACTCATTCTAAAATATTTCTGCATTGTCAAAACTTACCCTGTAAGTTGTCTGCGTAATAGGAAACTACCCATATTTTATGTATGTTAGAATTAATTTTTTTAAAAAAAATTTCATTTGGGAAAATCTTTACATCGTTTATTTATATACTACTTCTAATGTTTAAAAATTGATGATGCAATGATATATAGACTTATTCAGATACATAGACCCTTGATGTTAATACTAATTTTGTACTATCCATCTGCTCGTCTAATATATTCCTACCTAGGCAAAATTTACCCTGTAAGTTGTCTGTGTAAGTTTGTCCGCTTAATAGTCAGTATGTATTTCAGGGTTTGCTTAGTCATTCTACCTTCATGTAATCAGATAAATACCATATGACAACCATTTAATTATTTATGGCCAAAGCCTGACCCACATTTCTAACCAACACGATACCTTTATTATGAAATTTCATAATTGCATGAATTAACGACAAACCCTTGATCTCTCTTTTAACTCATATTAGGAACCCCATTGTACGCTCCTTCAACTCATGTTATAATCACCCTTGATCTGCCCACTTCAGTTCAAACCCTAACCAACTCCTCGTGTTTAGGAACATAAACAAAAAATAAATACAATGATATAACCCCACAATCGGCCAAGTTAAACTTAACATAATTCACTGCTAAGTTAATCAGTTCACCCCACATAAAATAAAAAAAATAAATCTCCTCTTATGGACTATAATTGTATTGCTAGATCTTATCCTTACCCTATATGATATATTAAACTTACCTACTGTGAACTTACGAAATGGGCCTTATACACATGATGTGTCAATCGTACCAATTATTCAAATTCATAGCTAGTGCCTATAATAAAATGTGCATTTTACTTTCAAAAAAATAGGATGGATTATGAAACTTTGGATTGCTTTCACCCCCTACAAAAGTTTCTGGACTATAAGAGTAAGGGTGGGCCAAATATTTGATGTTTATGATGAATACAACAAGGGTAAATTACACTCACCTCCCTTGAGGTTTGGTGTAATTTCATAAACCTCCCCTCTTGTTTTTGAAATTACACTGACCTCCCCTGTTAGACTCATCTTATTAACTCTGTTAACTAATTATATTATTTTCCAAGTTTACCCTAATTACTTAGATAGATGAAACACATAAGAAAGCTTAGTTAGTTTGAAAGCTCAATAAAAAAACACATAAACATCCCAAGCCCCACATGTCTCTTTTAACACCCATTGACTATGATTAAGATTAACTCACCCTTAGGGTTTATCCATCTAACCTTAGTTTTTAGAGAAAAAATAACCTTAGGTTGATTATGCTTAACCACAATTAAAGGGGGCTCTACAAGCCGCCATGTGTCCCTTTTAACACCCATTAACTGTGGTTAAGACTCACTCACCCCTAGGATTCATCAATCTAACCTTGGTTTTAAGAAAAAAAAATTAATCCTAGGTTAATTATGTTTAACCACGGTTAAAAGATCTCTACAAGCTGCCACTTGTCCTTTTTAACACCTACTAGCTATGGTTAAGATTCACTCACCCCTAGGATTCATCCATCTAACCTTGGTTTTTAGAAGAAAAAAAATACTTAGGTCGATTATGCTTAACCACAATTAAAGGGGGTTCTACAAGCTGCCACGTGTTCTCTTTAACACCCACTAATTGTGGTTAAGATTCACTCACCCCTAGGATTTATCCATCTAACCTTAATTTTAAGAAAAAATAAAAAATATTAACCTAAGGTTAATTATATTTAACCCCAATTAAAGTGTCTCTATAAGCCACCATGTGTCTCTTTTAATACCCACTAACTATCGTTAAGATTCACTTACCCCTACAGTTCAAAGGGGTGGACTAGTGGTTCTTGGGCCTTTCCCCAAGTGGGAGGTCTTGGGTTCCATTTCTCACTCCCTCTTTGGGGCCAGCCCCACACGGGTTAACCCGGACTTACCTGGTGTGGTGGGTTGCAGGCTCATGTCGCACCCTTGGGGATTAGTCCTGACCCGTTGGGGACACCACGAGTTCCAAAAAAAAAAAAAACATTGATTTTTAGAAAAAAGAAATATATATTTACCTTAAGTTGATACTATTAACCTTGGTTTTGGAAATATATATTAACTTTAAGTTGATACTACTAACCTTGGTTACTAAACCCAATTATCATTTATTTTATTGTATTAGTTGACTTTGTAAAGGGTAATTTAGATATTTTAAAATGTTTAAATGATGACATCATCAAATTCCATCCATAAAAGTAACGACCAACTAATGGAAGGGGGTATCTATTACAAAAATCAAAGTTGAGGGGAGGTTAGTGTAATTTCAGAAACAAGAGGGGAGGTTTCTAAAATTTCACCAAGCCTTAGGGGAGGTGAGTGTAATTTACCCATACAACAATGCAAAGGGATCCGGGAAACTGCTAAAATTCATTATGGTGGATGAAAAGGTATGTTTAATTTTCTATTCCTAATTTACTTATGCATCAATAAATTTGTAAGATTATTCACTCCTACCGTTTATTAAATGTAGGGGAACCAAATGCAATGCACCTTATTCAATAATGACCTTGACAAATTTGGATCAGTATTAGAAACAAATGGTGTATACATTTTGGAAAATATAAAAACCATTAATTTACTTGCAAAATTTAAAGTCGTACCGCATCAATACCAACTAAATTGTACAAACGAAACGAGGGTTCACAAAGTTGAGAATGAATGTTTAGAGATTCCTCTATGAAGGTATAACTTTGCAGGATTCGACTTATTGCAGCATTTGCTTAATCATGAGGACGACATTATAAGTATTCCCAAATAACAATATTGTTTTTAATATGATACTACATGTAATATTGATTCTTACACCTTTTGTTATGTCTTATTTGTTTTTTTGAATTATTATTGTACTAAATACCCTAATTTGCTACAGATATTATTGGACTTATAGTTGATATGAGCCCTGTCATTGAACTTCCAAAGAAAAATGGTGTTGGAACAATGAAACGGGATGTTATTATGGTTGATACTACGTGAATATTCTATTTCAAATTTGTTTTAAAATAAATTTCTATTATTTTTAACTATTTCTTCATTATCCAGTGCAACTTCAATTACTTTGATGATGTGGGCTATAGTCGCTTCAAAGTATAATGAACAATTAGAACAAGCATTGGACAAGCGTGTTGTAATGGTGGCATCATCTTTGTTTATTCGGGAGTACCAAAGTACTTAATATAGGTATAAAGTATAACTAATTTTTCATTCCTGATTTTTTAAATATTTTTGTGCAAGGTGATAAGTTTTGGATTTTGGCCCAACAATACCGGAAGCAACACGACTCTTGGCATAGTTTGTGTTGATGTCACTTATGTTTTATATGTAGTAAATTCACCATAATTTGATTATCTATTTTCTATTTTTAGGCTACGTGAAGGACAAAATTCAGATATATTTTTTTCATCACAAAATGTTGGCTTTGATGCTGGGTCAAATTTCCCTTTGTTTGACAATAGAGTCAGTATAAAAAAACTAATTGCATCATCACATGAATGTCTAACCAAGGTATTGATTATATCTAAATTTTTTCCCTTTTATTTTGTTTTATGTAAATTTAATCTTATATTTTTGGTAATGCAGACCACTTTTTATATCGTAAAGGAACAATTGTACGTATCAATTCGGATAAACCTTATTGGTATGCTGCATGTACTGTATGCAAAAAAAAGCTGCGTATGAATGGCCAATCTGCAACATGTGTCTTTTGCGACATAACGAATCCATGTGTGCTCTTAAGGTATAAATTTTAATATTCACTAACTACTTTAAGTAAAATGTAAATATGTTGACATTAATTTTAAAATATTAAATCAAATTTTGTATGAATATTGACGTGGAAGACTTTTCAACTCAAGCTTCGTTTGTGTTGTTCAACAACGAAGTAGAGTATCTTATTGGATGCAAAATATCAGATTTTCAAGACTTAGGCTTACAGGTCATGCTTCTACTAGCTTATACTTTATACAATTATAAGATCTGTCGTTTATTAACAAGTTAATTTATTTTTCAGGCGATTGAAAACAGTGATCTTGATATCAAAATAAAAAGTTGTCTATTAAATTCCAAGTCCGGCTTGCTCCAGAGAATCATAGATACACAACATTGCAAGGTTTTACAGTGTCAAAACTTGAAGAATGTGACTCTAATGAGGATGACAGCAAGCTTTCTGAAAATGTATTTAGTGTGCATTTTTATTCCTTCCATATAATTTTTTTAATATTGTTATGCTTATAACCAACTAAAAAATAGCTCATATTCTCATCAGTGATATAGAATCAGCTTTCATTTTGTATTCTAAAATTTTTTTTTCTTTGGTAGCAATATAAAAGACGTAAATTAGATGCAGGGGAAACAAGCAGTGCTTCTAGCAAATCTTTTATCCTTTCAAGGTAATGAAGTGTATGCATTTTTTTAATAAATATTAATTTACTTTGAAACAATTAATGGATACTATATTATCTAAAACTATAGCATCAAATAATTAATTAGCTTTCCCCTTTTTGTAGTGAGCAAAGTGATGTTGGTGCACCTTCAAAATAACAAGGAGTGTTGCTGATCGATTCGAAGATATAGCAAGCTTTTGAGTTTCTTTTAATTATAGGACACTTGGATAATGGATTTCTTTAAGCTAGATTTTACTGAAGTTTTAGAGGCAGTGCTTTTCATGTGAAGAGAAAAATATCTTAATGTTTTCTTTCTCTTTTTTAATTATTACTACATGTGTGAGGTATGTTTACAAATGGCATTCTAACATTATTATATAAGCTAAAAGATCATGAATCATATAAACTAATAGATCATGGATCATCTACTGCGGTAAATATTTTCTTTTGTTGATGAGTTATTAATGTTGCATATTCAAACTTTTATGTTTTTGTTCTAGTTTCACTTATAATAGGATATTTAGATTCTAAGAAATAGGCAGCATAAAGACGTCTGTGAATAAACATGTATCTATATTAGTATTGCAAACAGGTTTGTTATATGTTACCTTTTGATACTTATTTAATGAATATCTAAAACAATAGCATAGTTCGGATGGTCAGTCTCAAGTTAACAATGTTATTTTAATGGATAGCCGTAATTTTCAGAAGCTATGTGATCATCCTTATGATTCATGTAAGTTACCAATCTGAATAATAAGCTCACTCCATTTTATCATTGAACATGGAAATTACTATTATGCCTCTTTTAAAGATTTATAGGCTTGTGATGTGTTACCTTTTGATTCCAGATGTGAGGAATCTTAGAATAAATAACCACTTTTCTATGGATATACTCATCTGAATTATGTTATTCTTTAGTCTCATCATAACCATTCAGTCTGTTAACCTCATTCTTTAATCTTATTGTCGTTGGCATTTCTTGGTAACTATTAAAGATACATATTTTATGAATGTCTAAAAGAATAACATAGCTTGGATGGTGAGTCTCAGTCAACAACGTTATTTCGATGGATTTCCCATAATTTTTGAAGCTATGTGATCAACCTTGAGGTTCAACTAAGTAAGCAACCTCAATAATAAGTTTACTCATTTTATCACTGAACATGAAAATCACTATTAATACTCTTTCAAATATTTACAGTCTTCTCTCTATCTCATTAAACATTATTTTCCTATGTAGGAAAAAAGTTTGGATCGAAGCTTGGGATATCATGATCGGACTGAGGATTTAACAGGATGACAAGGTGAATATGTATTAGATATATATTTTTTCATTCGTTTTTGATCCTTGCTACTATCCTTATAAAGATCATTTGATTTAATTTAACAATTGTAGGAACCAATTAACTACTACTGAGCTTTAGACCTGTATGTTAGCTACAGACTTCTATTGAAATTAAATAGTATGTCTGTATCATCACTAATATAAATAGCAAGAGTTAAATTCCCATCTTCCATGGTCTTATTAATATGCATTTATTATTATATAAAAAAAAAACATAGTTTGAATGATCAGTCTCATTCAACAACGTTGTTTTCATGGATTCCCGGAATTTCAGGATATATATGGTCAACCTTGAGGTTTATGTAAGTAAGACATCTTAATAATAAGGTCACTCCATTTATCCCTTAACATGGAAATTAATATTCAAATATTAAACTTCTTTTCCCGGGCTTAGGTCTGGAATCAAATAACAAAATTTCAGCCCATGCCAAAGACAATCTGGTGTTCCTGAATTTGCTTGCCCGACTGAAAGTTCAAAGAAAACCTTTTCCCTACTTATTATTTTAAGATTTGCGGGTTTCTTTCTATCTGATTTGACATTATTTATCTACATAGGAAAAAAAATCTGGATGGAAACCTAGGACATCATTTTGATCAGATTGGGGGATTAGCAAGATGACAAGACAGACATACTCATATATTGCAAATGAGTTGAAGGTTTGTGGAGGAGACGACATTTATCTATTACTTACTATTTAAAGAGTTAGGCTTCTATCTATCTCACTTGACATTATTTTCCCACGCAGGAAAAAATTTGAACCAAAACTGGAGATATCATCTTGGTAGGACTAAGGGATTAGCAGGAGAACCAAGTTGTCGTGCTCATGAACATCTACGATGGATAAGACTAGGCTATTACAAACTGTACGATGAGTTTTTGGAAAACACCAAACTCAAGTGGATCGATGATTCTGAGTTACAGGAGACCACCAAGCTCAAGAGGTTCTATTAATCCTTTGGGAATTAGATATATATAACTGTTAGCACATTCTCAAAAAAAGCCAAATTCTAGCTTTAGATGTAAGTATAATTTTAGCACGCGTGCGTCCGTAATCACAAAGGCAACATCTGTTTTGATTGTTATCAAATCAGAATTTGTGTGCTGATCAATTTGGATAAGAATCTAAACTCATCAAGCACCCGCTGCTTACTTGTGGATATTGAGTTATTAAACAATCACATGGCCAAGCAAAATAACCCAAACTCTCCCTATACCAAGAGAAAGAGCAAAGGAAATTTTCAATTATGAATCAAAGTATGCTGTTAATTTTCAATCACGAATCAAAGTTCAAGCTTATGATCAATTTTCTAGCATCTATTATTTTCTCTATTTATTTTCACATTTGAAAATGTTATATTTCTTCATGAATTCAGTTTGATAACTCGTGTGAAGTTGGGATATCCTCCAAGTTGACCAATGCATATTGTTTGGTTGCAATTAGAGGATTAGAAAATTTTTACAGCTTAGTATATCCAAGTTTTGTGAATTGGGTGTGATTTTTTCTGTTCTATTATATTAAGAAGAATCTGATGTTTTCAGGAGTTCTTGCATCACATTTGAAGCAGAGCTAGCTGATGTTATCCCTATGATTCAAACTCTATAGGAAGCACTAGAATAATTGGATGGCTATGTGATGGTATATATATATATATATACATATGTGTGTGTGTGTGTGTGTTTAAAGTATGTATGTATAAAGTTTAGTTGCCTACAGTTGTAATTCAATAAAGCCAAATAAACCTGAACAAGCCACTGTTTCCTCCAAGTTTAGGTTGTTTTATATCATGTCTGATAAAAAAAATATTCCCAAGGTCATCAAATTCTTCCATTTTAATTGAAACTATGTCAACTGGAGAGAATGATGCCATTTAGGTTTCCGGAAGTGGCTATTGTTGTCACAAATGCTTTGATGCTAACTACACCTTTTGAAGCTTTGACAGAATCTATGATGTTGGTTACTCTGTTCCCAACGTGTCTCTACTACTCTCTTTAGCTCTTCCTTAGAGGGGCTACTATTGGAGGTAATGTAGGAGGGTTGTTGCATGTGTACTTGGAATAAATTACAATTTATTACCAGCATCACAATGGGTATATGATTTTTCCAAAAATATATTAAAAAAAATAATGGATATATGATATATCTGTTTAACTCTTTTTTTTTTTTTTGCATTCAAAGCACATTAGGTATAAAAATTGCTATGATACATTTTTGTTTTTGTAATTTTGAAATCTTTGGATGCTTTGGAAGGAAGAAATGTGGAGGGGTGATTTAAAGTTGTTGCTTAACGTTGAACATAATTTGGAACGACAACCATTTAACTCTAGAATTAATCTGGAATTTTTTTACGAGGGTTCTCTTAATTAAGCTCTGAAATTATTTGTTTGTATGTGTTTGTTTTTATGTTCTCCCTTTCATTCTAGGGTTTTGATTATTTTTTCATTTATATGTTTGGAGATTGATATGATCAATGTCCTGAATGGGCTCAAACAACAAAACAAGTGATGTTTGCTTTCAAGGTGAGTCTTGTGCTCAAACTTGATGGTTATTTGCTTCAATCAAATTCTTCTCCTAAATATATTGTTGGATTTTCATAATTAATCTGTAATAATATTTATTTGGTTCAACCTTTTTGCCATGCATGTTCTTTAAAAAAAATTTATGAAAAGGCATCTTAAGTAGTATATCAGTGTTCAATCTCTGATAGGGTGTATTGCTTGTGGTTGAGATGAGATTATATTTTTACGGTTGATGGTAGAGCTTCAGCCACAAATAAGGAAGATTTTTATTTTACTTCAGATTAAAATTTCAGTTACCCAACTATCATTATTTTGGAAGGATTCTATTACTTTAGCCTCTTATGGGAGAGGCCCGTAATTGGTCATCTTCTAAGTTCAACTATAGAGGAGAGCTGTCAAATAAATTAAACATGATGATAGTCAGAGACCAAGTAGCATGGGAATGCATTGATGATCATATCATCATGTTCAAGTCACTACCTCAGGTACATATAGTTCAACTTCAACCAGCCTTCTACACCTTCGTTTGCCAAAGTTGAAATGGTACATTAAATGGTTTTTCCCCATCTCTATCCATATATTATTGACTTCATTGTGTTCAACCAACTAGTCCTTTTCGATGGACTGTAGTCCAATTTTTCCATTACAGACTTGCGTTATAAAGATGTTATGATCATCAATGCCATCATCCTTCTTTTAGCACTCTATTTTTGTTTCTTTCTATTTTTTAAAATTTAAATTTGTAGTATTGCTTAGAGTGTCGCGACCCGAGACCCACCCTAGAAGTTAGAGTGAATCTTGGACGACTAATCATGGCTTGCATGACTTACTTGACAAACCAACCTGCAAAACCCATGGAGCATATACAATAGAGGATAAAAACAGCGGAAACATACTCTAACATGGTACAGCGGAAGTCTACCAAACCTCTATGTATATACATACGTAAACCTAAGTTTATACAAAAAGACAACCAAAAGAAAGTGCGGACATGCCCGCCAAAATACATGGATATATCTCTCTCAGCTCACCCACAGCTATATCACTCAGAATCTACACCCACCTAATGGTAACCCTCTACTGGAGGTTCCTCCAAAGGTTCCTCGACATACTCCTCCTCCACCCAAGGGCTCGGAGCACAGACATCGAATGGAGTAGCAGCTCCCTCAGAACCTGCCGACATAAATGTACGGCTGAGCATAGAATACTCAGCGTTTACCAATATAACCAACAGTCATAGCATACAGATAGCGATACATAGAGCAGGAAACAATTCACACATATAAAGCAGAATAATTCATATCATAACAATAAAGTAAAGCAGTATATAATCATGGTTGCATTCATAAAAGCCGATAAAACCCTTGAAAACACCGTGCACTTGACTTGACTTAAAGTATCATTTTAGTGCTTGAAAACTCGTCGTGTCTATCTTGCTTGATTCTTGTAGATCGTGTCATGTCATGCATGCTTGCTTGTGATCATGTAACTTGTGAGATACACTTGTAAGATGTACTTGTGAGATGCGCTTGTGAGATGCCTTGAGAGGGAAGGGAGACCCTTCTTTATGCAATGCACTTGAGAAGGAAGGGAGACCCTTCTTCATGATATGCATGTACTTGCGAGAGAAGGGAGGCCCTTCTTTATGCTATGCACTTGTGAGTGAGGGGAGACCCCTCATGGAATGTTTGTTCTTGTCTTCTTGTGAAAAGCGATGTAAAACATATCGTAGGATATGTCCCACCTCTAATCATGTTCTTGAAAATACGATAAATCATGGCATGCATGCCGTGCTCATGGAAGTCGTGTGCATACTTGCAATTGAATTTAAATATGACATGTTTGGGGATTTCACAATCATTGCACATAACCATTTAAACAAGTAACAAATTAAACAATTTAGGGAAAGTGCAAAAACACACTATCATAACCCAAACAATTTCCATAAACTTTAAGCATGCATTTTCTTAATTTATTATTCATTTTATTCACCTTGGCATTCCATCAAACATGGTATGTTCATTATTTGTTAACCGTACAACATGCTTTTCTAGGTGGATTATAATTCCATCATACATGTTTGTTCATTATGGATACAATGCCCTCCCCATTTCAATTATCATAACACAACCATTGGCATCCAATCACCCATTCCATCTCCATTCACAACATCCACACATCCCAACTCATAGCACAAGTATAGATGAAGGAAAACAAAGAAACATGGAGGAAAAGAGGAACTATAACTAAGAGGGTAGCAAGAAGTACCGACCTTGAAAAATGAGAGAAAGAATCCCCTTCCAAAACGTGCGTGAGTTGCTACCCTAGCTTGGGGAAAGTGCTCCTCACGAGCTTGAACCTTGATCTTGAAGCAATCCAAGCTTGAGGTGATCTAGGGTTCACAAACCCTTGATTTCTTCTCAAAAAATCAAACCCTAGATTAGGAAAACCCTTCTCTTCTCTCTTCCTCTCTAATATCTTCTAAGTGTGGTAGATGAGCCTAAAGGCTCGGGCAATCATATATAGGAAAGGGTTTAACGCCCAAAAGACGAAAACGCCCTTAATGAAATTCTGCAAAAACGTGAAGACCGAGCGATCGGTGGTTATGACCGATCGATCGGTTGCCTACCGAGCAATCGGTGTATTGACCGAGCTCTTGGTCAAAAATCATCTCTCTGGAATTTTTCCCGATACCAAATTTTCAACCAGTCGATAGCTACAGATTGATCGGTTTTGGACCGATCGATCGCTCCATGGACCGAGCGATCAGTGCTCTGCAGGTCCAAACTGTTTTGGCCATATCTTTTGACTTGTTCGTTGGATTTTGACGATTCAACTTGCGTTGGGTTCGTACTTCGAAGAGGAACATTTTTGACATTTTGGAATTTTCAATTTCTTCCTTATTTATTAATTGTACTATATTAAAGGAAAATTATCTACGAAAGTGCTAAGCGTTAAGCATGAAAAGTCCGGGGCTCTACATAGAGATAATGCAATATCCTGTTTGGAGCAGTGGATTTTTCTCCCTTTGGATGATAAACACTCTTTTCTCTGTTTTCACTTTCATAAAATTTCTTCCTTCAATTAATGGGTCATAATTGAAAAAAATGGTTGTCTTTGGAGGGTTATGTAACGGTGGCACTACTTATATTTTCAAGATTATTAATTATACATGATGGTGCTACTTTTCTTTTAGAGATTATTAAATACATGTGGTGGCTGGCCACTCTATTTCAACAATTAATTTGCGGCTTGATGGCGGGATTTCCTAAGTCACATTCTGGGTGACTTTCTTTTATTGTGTCTTAATCTATATTCATCATTTTAATTGCGTTAATAACTCTTTATTAATCACTTGATGGGAAGCATAGGTTATGTTGGGATTATAATTTTGGGTGTTTTGAAAATTTTCAATTCGGCTCAAGATGGATTTTTATGGTTAGAGCTGCCCAGAAGCTAAGAATGTTGTTTTAGACTATGTGAAAAATCATATCCCAAGTGTTGCATCTTTGGCATCAAGCTTTATGAGTATTCACTTCCATGACTGTTTTATGAGGGTTAGTATCCTCTGTTTTCTTATTCTTATTTCCAAACATCTATTTTTGGTTTTCGTGCAGAAAAGATGAAGCTTTCTGATGATTATGTCTGTAGCACCCCGGACTTTTTCATCCTTAATGAATAGCACCTTCGTAGCTAATTGGCCGTTTTTGTAGTCTAATTAATAAATAAGGGAGAAATCGGAAATTTCGAAACATCAGAAATGTTCGTTTTCGAAAGACGGATCCAACGCAAGTTGAATCGTCGAAATCCGACGAGCGAGTCAAAAGATATGGTCAAAACAGTCTAGACATACAGAGCACCGATCGCTCGGTCCAGTCAGCAATCGATCGGTCCATAACCGATCGATCGGTAGCTATCGCACGGTCAGAAATTTTGTATGGGGAAATTTTCCAGAGAGTGAGTTTTTGACCGGTCGATCGGTCATAAACACCGATCGCTCGGTAGGCAACCGATCGATCGGTCATAACCACCGATCGCTCGGTCTTCGCGTTTTTGCAGAAATTTTAGTAAGGGCGTTTTCGTCTTTTGGGTGTTAAACCCTTACCCATAAGGGTTTGCTCGACCCTTTGAGCCCTCATTCACAACCCTTAGACATTTTTGAGAGCTAGAGAGTGAGAAGAAGAGGGTTTTGACCTAGGGTTTCCATTGAGGAAGAAATCAAAGGGGTGGACCATCCTAGGTCGTCCTCAAACTTGGATTTGCTTCAAGTTCAAGGCTTGGATTCTCCAAATCCAACCTCAAGCTCGTGTGGAATACCTCTTCCAAGCTAGGGCAGCGTTTCTACATCATCCTCAAGGATTTTCTTTCCCTTTTCAAGGTTAGTACACTCTCCCTAGTTACTTTGGTAATAACCTAGGATTTTTTGAAGTAAATATGTGTTAGATCTTCCCCATTGCTCCCTTGTGTTGGTATATGCTAAATCCCTAAAACATAAACAAGATAATACAAACAAATGGTGGAATATATGAATGGATGAGGAGGGGAGGCGATTGGATGCCATGTTGTGATGTGTTGAATGATGAGAAAAATGGTGGAAGGGCATATTACGCATAATGAACACACCCCAAGTGTTTGATGAAATGTTCGAATGAGAAAATATGAATTAACTAAAGGTAAAAAAAAGGTTGAATACCACATGTTTGATAGAATGCATGAATAAACTAAGATTTGAAAGCATGAGTCACATAAATGTCCCCCATTTGGCAAGTTGTATGCATGTGTTTATTTCGCTTCTTAAATTCTCATGAGAGTTGGGAATTGTTAAAATGCTATATGTCATCATAATTTCACGATTGCTATGCACGAGCACATATGTAGATAGAGGATATTGTCAAGGAGGTTGGTAGCCCCGGTTAAGGGTGCTAACCTCTGGCTCATAAGAAAGGAAATTGTATTGTCAAGGAGGCTGGTAGCCCAGGGATGTGCGGGTGCTAGCCTCTGGCTCATAAGAAGTGTATTGTACTGTCAAGGGGGTTGGTAGCCCAGGGATGTGCGGGTGCTAACCCCTGGCTCATAAGAAAGGTATCGTACTGTCAAGGAGGCTGGTAGCCCAGGGATGTGCGGGTGCTAGCCTCTGGCTCATAAGAAGTGTATTGTACTGTCAAGGGGGTTGGTAGCCCAGGGATGTGCGGGTGCTAACCCCTGGCTCATAAGAAAGGTATCGTATTTTCAAGGAGGCTGGTAGCCCAGGGATGTGCGGGTGCTAGCCTCTGGCTCATAAGAAGTGTATTGTACTGTCAAGGGGGTTGGTAGCCCAGGAATGTGCGGGTGCTAGCCCCTGGCTCAGAAGAAAGGTATTGTACTGTCAAGGAGGTTGGTAGCCCAGGGATATGCGGGTGCTAACCTCTGGCTCATAAGAAATATTAAAAGGACAACTCAAAGAGGAATTGTATGATGCATAGACATGTTTTAGTTTTATAATAATTATGACTTGATAAAATGTTTATGTATGAGGTTGCTAGAAATGATTATGAACTATACTCCTCCCATTACTTGTATATGATGTTGTTCATTATTACCATTGTTAGTTAGGGGCTTGTACTCGCTGAGTATTCCATGCTCAGCCGTACTTTCATGTCGGCAGGTACCCGAGTCCCTCTCGACATTTGTGATCTGGGTCCTTGGATAGAGGAGGACTATGGTGAGGAGGAACCTTATGAGGATCTTGTAGCCGAGCCTCAGGTGGGGAGGCGAGAGACTTAGACCATTGGCCCCACGGGGATGACTATTGAGCGAGACAGAGTTGTATTTTGCCTTTTGTATTTTGTTAGGTGGGCCTGTCCACCTTAGACTTAGACGTGCTTTGTATTTATGCTAACTTGGAATACTACATTTTGGATCATTATAAAGAAAAGAAAATTTTAGTGTTCGCTTCCGCAAATTATGTTTAGCTTCCGCGCTCTGATTATCATTGTTTAGTACCTTATTTATCTTGTTCATTACAGGATGGTTTGGCAGGTTTGTATTGTCCACCTAAAGTATCCCTAAACTCCTAGGGGGTATTTTGGGGTGTGACAATGTCAGTTTCCTCTATTTTAATTCTTATGTTAATACTTTGAATGTTTGGTGATAATGGTGCTTCTGGTTTAGCTAAGATTTGAAAGTTATTATCTTATTTTTTCAGGGTTGTGATGGGTTAGTGCTTATGAATTCTATTGAACACCACCCTGTGTGTAACTCTGTGAGAAAATAAAGATTACACCTGAGTCAGTGGGTGGGGGACAAGAAAGAAAAAAATGATCCTTTAGTCTCAATCCTGTAGGTGGAATCCCTGAATTGGTTAATGTGGGAGTAGATCTCAAACATAAGATGTGTGCCTAATGTGAGCGTCACACTTTGAGACGTGAGTCTCAAGGGATTTTAGCCTTTTTGGTTGCGTCTTGAGATGTTTCCCTTGAGTTTCGCCTCAAGGCATAAGACTCATGATTTTTAGAACACTACTTTCGATTTCAAATTAATCTATTCTAACACTCTTCCTTTTTCATTACACCCTATCCTTTTGTTTTTGCAGTAATATGTGCTTCAAGAAACACTCTTCTCATGGCCGTTCAGCTTCTATGAGTCAACATGATCATGGATACACTAGGAGCACTTGCACTAGCCACTGAACCTCCCAATTAATAGTGACTTGATGGAGCGATCACCAGTTTGAAGGAGGGAGAACTTCATCAGTAACGTGATGTGGAGGAATATCTTAGTGTAGTCCCTATATCAGTTTACCATAATATGGTAGCTTCAGACGAGAGAAAAAACAATATTTTGTCTTGATAGCTCCGATTCTGATCTGATTCTGAACATGTTTATTTTTTTCAAACTCATTTGTCTTTTGTTAGGTAATTTCATGACCTTGACAAGATCTGTTTATGTTCCATGATGGATCAACACTATTAATGTTTTTATAGGTGTAGAATGGTAGGTAAGGACACGCAGGCTTAATTGCGTCTTTGGGACAGAACAATTACACCCCTTAAATACATTTGAAATGATGCGTCTAAATAACAATAAAGTTTTCCATGGCACCAAAATCAATTCCAAATCATGATTTCTATATCTCTAAACTTTCTTGGAACATGTTTACTTACTATGGACTTCTAATTTATTGTGTAGGTTTTCAATGAGAAAAGCTCCAGAAAGATGGAGAAGATAGACGTTTTTAAAGGCATACCTAAGAACTATGTTTTGGTGGCTGTACTCACTTGCACTATCTTCTTCCAAATCATAATCAATGAGTTCCTGGGGTACATTTGCATCCCTCTCACTTTGTCACAATGGTTCCTAAGTATCTTCATTGGATTCCTAGACATGCAATTAGAATGAAAACTTATTCTTTTGAATATTTGTGTTCCTCAGACATGAAGTCATTCTAAAGTACAATATATTACTTTGATCTCAAATTCAAACATTTGGGCCCAAATTATAATTTCTGTCTAGTCCATTAGGTAATTTTTTGCAATCCTTCCCTCTTGCTTCTACTGTGCTAATCACAACTGAAGTGGTTTTTTGAGAGTGGATTTTGCATTTAAAAGGAATATGTAATCGCAAGAACTTATAGTGCTTCCTTCCCTTATACATGTAGGTATATGCTGATGGACAATCAAACATCTCTTTGCATGAAATTCTTTTGGGCTTTAATTTGAGGGATAAGTGAGTGAATTTGATATTGTTGGTTGAGATTGTTGATAGTTTGATCTCTTTTCTTTTTCTGTTTTTTATGCATAGCTCTCTATCCAATTAATCGATCAATTTTTTTCAATTATCCAAATTAGTAAAAATGGGTAGGTGAAATGTGAGGGTTGCTTTTTTCCATACCCATACCTTACAAATGTTTGCTATGAGAAAGCTATTTTTCATGATATTGATTATTTACACACAGAAACACTCACCTAGATTAATCAAGGCAATCAATGAATGTTGTTTTTCCACCCTTCATTTTTACTCATTTCTTATCCCGTGCATCGCATGGGGTCTTTGCTAGTGTATTACAAATATAGATTTGAATATTGAGTTGAGTATGGGCTGACCTGAACACAATTCCAAACTAACCGATCCAAAAAAAACACAACCCAAAGTTGCAATATCATGCATAGGCTGAATTTGAGCTTCATGTATTGAAATGAGTTTGGATTTAGACTAAATTAAGCATGGCAACAAATAAGATGAATCGAGTCCAAATTGGCTTTAGCCCAGCCCAACCTGCTTATAGTACAACTCTACCTATATGCTTTAATAAAAGCGGGTCTCCATCTCACTATAAAATTGTTACCTATTTGAAATTGAAATGGTTCAACTTCTTTTAAGAAAAAAAAAACAAAAATTGTTCCCCATTTGAAATCGAAATGGTTGAACTTCTTTAAAAAAAAACAAACACAAAACAGAAGTTAAAAACAGTAGACTTAAGTGGGTCCTACTATGAATGATTTTTCTAGTTAGCTCATCAAAAAAAGAAAAAACTACTAGGTAGCTCCAGTTATCTTTTAAACCGAATCTCTTGGTCACAGTTAGGGATGGCAACGAGGTGGGTTTGGGCTGGGGCGCTAACCAACCCTACCCCACCCTTAATGGAAAGACTCCTACCTTGTTTCCATCCCAAACCCAAGATAGGGCAGGGCAGGTGACTCCATCCAGGGGTGGAGCCAATGAAGAGGAAGGCCATGTCCCTCTCAATTTTTTTTAAAAATTTTATAGTAGTATACAATTTTGGAAAAAAAATATTTTTACTATTATTGATATATAGTGCCCCCCAAAATAAGTTTAGTTAGTTGACTATGTGGGAAATTTGGTCCTTTAAAAAACTTCTAATTTTTTATATGTATAATATCAAAAATAAAAATAAAAATTTATTTAGAATAATACTTAATTTTATTTAGAGCAATGATTAGCGGACCGCGCATTCGATTGGATAGCCGAATATTGGTCTATTGTCCCTTATAACACTCCTTTCAACTATGGTTAAGCTTAAATAAATTAATGTTAATATTTTTTTTTTAAATCAAGGTTGGATGGATGAGCCTTAGGAGTGAGTGAATCTTAACCATAATTGGTGGGTGTTAAGAAAGTGGCATGGACCAATGAGGATCGGCATTTTGCTACATAGCTTAATGTTGAGTCCACTATCTATTTCTATTTTATTTATATAATGACTCTCAATTAAAGGGAGATCGAATCATAGCCAATCACGATTGAATTCGGGGAGAGTTAAATATTAACCCTAAGGGTTACAAATTCTTAACTAAAGTTAAATACTTTTTTTAATACATGCTTTTCTAAAAACTAAGGTTATATTGTTGAACCGGGTTAGTGAATCTTAACCACTGTAGAGACCCAAAACTTTCATGTATTGAATCTTATATTAATTGAATGATGACCTCAATTTATGTGCCCAAACTTGTTGTTCTATGTTAAACTAAGTTAATATGTGTTGTATGATCAATAACCAAGAGTTAAGAAGAAGAAAATAAGTAAAACAATCAAGCACAGAGCAATCTGGTTGACCGCCTAACCCATCCGGTCCATCGCCTGGTGAGAAAATTGCGAAAAGCACAAAACAGTAGCTTCCCAAGCCAATTCGGTTGACCGCCTGACCAAACCGGTCGACCTACCATGTCTGCTCAACCGTCCAAGCAATCCGGTCGACCGAATGGCCCTAAACACACCCAAAAACTTTCTAAAATCTGGATTTCTGAGAATTAGAAGTCTCTAAGGACTCTTTGGCCTATAAATGGACCTCTAATTTGTGGGTTTTAGGTTTTCAAACATTCTATGAGTTTTAGAAATCTCAGAGGGAGTTCCACCTAGGGTTTCATGAAGATTTTTGCAACAAGAAGAAGGGAAAGCTTGGAGATCACATCCAAGACATTTCTCAAGTGATTGATCGTAGGGAAGCGATCGAGGTACTATATACTGTATTGTTAATGATATTATGATAGAAAAGTATTGAATAAGATATGAATATGTTTGCATTAAAGTTTAATGAAAACAATGTGAATGTTATGATCTTGTATGTTGGAGAAGGGTATTAGATTCACGATTTGAAAGGGATTATGAGACAATATTATGATACGTTTGTTGTATTACAATTTTGAATCGACAATGATTATGGAAATTATTATATGATGATGAGATGATAATGATGAAATTGTGGTGATGGATATATGATCATGAAATTAGGGTTACGGAATTGTGGTTTTTGGATTGTTATACTTTGATGTTGATAACCCTGTTTATATGATTTGAATATGATAACTTATATGAATGATAAGTATTATTGGTATGATATTCATATGCTAAGTTATGATTAATTATGCATGTATGATGGTTAGGTTTCGGAAGGGCAAATACTTAGAGAATGATATTAATAACCTAGAATTCTCTAATTATCGTTATATAGGTGGCTTTAGTGGAGTTTCAAAGGTGAGATATATGAATCTAAGGGATAACCTAATAGAAAGTTAATCATGACACGTAAGCACACTGTTCATGGCATGGTAAGTTGTTAAGTACATAAGTCTCATATGGTCATGCATAAATATGGAACTAACTTGAAATCTGGTATGGACCTTGGCATAGACCTTAGTATCGAAACCTGGTATGAAACTTAGACTGAAATGGACCTTTGAACCTTGGTATGGATATGAGAATCTGGTATGGATTGACAAGTTACTGTTATGATTTTACATGCATATGCATATGTATCACAAGTTTGCACGAAATTATGAGATGAATATTGCTCATATGTTTTTCATACGATGATTATGTAAAGTATAATATGTATGGAACTGCATGATATAATATGTTAAATTGTTTAATGTGCTTTATATATACTAAGCATTGTAAATGCTCAACCGATTTGTTATTGTCGGTAGGTACATGAGGGTTTGACATCTGAGCTCCGGGACCTTGGATTGAGGAAGAGTACCCAGAGGAGCAAGAATGTGATTATCAAGATCATTATCCATACTACATTTCTAGTATTTAGTTAGTTTTATTTTATTTCAATTGGATGTTGTGGGTACCAAAATTTTAACCCCTATTCCCAATTAGGATAGATCCCGATAAGGAATATCGATAAATTGCAATTGGGTTGAGAGTCGCCACCTATCTAATTCTGAGGGAAATAGGTCTCTGAAATGGTTGGATAAAGCATGGTCTGGAAGTTAGAGGTCAGGGTAAGGGATTCAATTGAGTTAGGGGAAGGTGTTAGGCACCCCTAAACTCCTATCCAAAGATGGTTACCTACTCCCGAAGTCTAAATCAAAGTAGGGAAACCATAAGAGAAGCTTGAAATTTGCTATATGCAGAGCAATGTATTATTAATAGAACTAGATGAATTGAGATAGACAAGATAAGAATGGAATAGGGATTCTTTCTTAGGAGAGCTAAACCCGATCAGGGTTGCCTACGTATCCACTATTAGTGGAATAGAGCCGCATGTAGTTCCAGATGGGAGTTAATTGTTTGATTTGATTTGATTGGACTGGATTGTGGGTGATTGAAAAGTTTGAGGGTTTGATGGTTTTTGCTCCTATTTGAGGAGCGGAATGGCCTTTTAAGCTCGTGCTGAGGAGCGATGGGGCAATTTAAGTTCTTGCCGAGGAGCCTTTGGAGGGGGGTATTTGAACAGGTTTAAATCGAGGCTCTGACAGGGGTTTGACTAGGTAGATAGGGTTTAACTAGGGTTAAGCTAGGATTTACCTAGGGTTTAGGTAGGGGCTAACCAGAGTTTACCTAGGGTTTAGGTAGTATTTAACCAGGGTTAAGCTAGGATTTACCTAGGGTTAAGCTAGGGTTTAACTAGGGTTTTCTATGGTTAAGCTGGGGTTTACCTAGGGTTTGACTAGGGTTAAGCGGGGGTTTACCAAAGGTTTAACTAGGGTTAAGTTGGAGTTTACCTAGGGTTTAGGGCAGAGGTTTGACTAGGCAGAGCTATATTTGAACTGGGATGGGCAGGGGTTTGACTAGGCGAAGCTATATTTGAATTTGAATTTGGGCAGAGGTTTGACTAGGCGAGGCTATATATGAACTGAGATTTGGGCAGGGGTTCGACATGCATGCAGTCTAAGTATTTAAAAGCAATAAAGCAATTTAAAAAACTGATAAAAGACTAAAAAGACAGAGTTTGACGAGATTTTGCCTTTCGGGAAACCCAAAAGGGTCTTTGAAAAGGAGGTCCTGAGAATTGACCATTTGCAATCGACGTTCTTGGGAATCCGGAGCGCTACGAGGAGTTTTGAAGAAGAAAAGGGAGAGAGAGGAGTGAGAATGAGTGAGTTGTGAAGTGAGGGGGGGGGGGGGTGGGGTATTTATAGTTTTTCAAAACAGGGGGAGCGCTACTTGAAGTAGCGCCCCTATGGATAAAAACCCCAGAAAATGAGGCGGCAAGGAACAGTGAGGCGGCAAAATGGACCGAAACTGGGGGGCGCTGTTTGAAGTAGTGCCCCTAGCCCGGTTGTACAAAATAGCATACCGACATGTCAAAAAGAACGGTCCCCAAAGGGGGCACTGTTTGAAGCAGCGCCCCTATTTAAGGGGCCAACAAATCATTTTTCAAAATTTTATTTTTGACTCGCCACATGTCGCGCTTTGATTCATCGAAAAGCTATTTTTCTATTTTAGCCCATTTTTAGCCAGAAAATAGTCAAAATTGAACTGATAAAATCCAGAAAAATATTTTAGATAAAACATAAATTTTCAGCACTTTTTAGGGGCATTTTGGTCATTTTACACTCCAGAGGCATTTCGGTCATTTTCTACCATTTTAAGTCCAATTTAATCCCAAAAACAGCTAAAATTCATCAAAAAATTTGTAAAATCATGTTGGAAAAAACGAAAAATTTTCAGAACTTTTGCAAGGGTATTTTGGTCATTTTTTACCCTAAGGGCATTTTGGTCATTTTTTATCTCTGAGATGTTTTTGAAAATCGAAGCACGTGGCAAGAGGGTTTTAAAAGAGGGTTTTTAGAGGTGAAAAAAGATGCTAAAGGGGTGCAAAATGGGGGTGCTTACAGTTGCCCCTCTTTGTCGGAGGGTGCGGGCACATAAACGACAAAGACTATAAGACCTCAATTTTACACGTGTGAAAAACTTGTGAATTTGAAGACAAAAGAGTAAAAAAAAATTTAAATTATTGCTTAGACAGCTTGCTGCAGATGGGATCCTAGAGGATCGGATTGACGAGAGAACCTGTTCGGTAGACGAGATATAGATGGAAGGAAGGTATGGTTCATGCTCAGTGATGAAACATCTGAGATATGGGAGAGATAGTTTTTTGCCTTATTTCAGAGGAAAGATGTAAAGGAGAAATGAATGATTCATGCTCAGTGATGAAATCACGACTTAGTCAAGAGGGCGACAGTGATAGAGTGGAAAATGGATGGTTCGTGCTTAGTGACGAAACATTTGAGATAGGGAAAACAAATTATGGAAATGTGAATTTAGCAACAATGCGGGAGGGCTCAAAGAAAATCTACATGGGTTTAACCTCATCATAGGAGGGCTCACAGTGGACTCTACATGGGTTTAACCTCGTCACAGGAGGGCTCACAGCGGACTCTACATGGGTTTAGCCTCATCACATGAGGGCGCAAAGCAGACTCTACATGGGTTTAACCTCATCACAGGAGGGCTCAAAGAAGACTTGTGGGTTTAACCTCATCATAGGAGGGCTCAAAGTGGACTCTACATGGGTTTAACCTCATCACAGAAGGGCTCAAAGCAGACTCGTGGGTTTAACCTCATCACAGGAGGGCTCAAAGCAGACTTGTGGGTTTAACCTCATCACAGGAGGGTTCAAAGCAGACTTGTCGATTTAACCTCATCATAGGAGGGCTCAAAGATGACTCGTGGGTTTAACCTCATCACAGGAGGGCTCAAAGTAGACTCTACATGGGTTTAACCTCATCATAGGAGGGCTCAAAGCAGACTCGTGAGTTTAACCTCATCCCAGGAGGGCTCAAAGCAGACTCTACATGGGTTTAACCTCATCATAGGAGGGCTCAAACCAGACTTGTGGATTTAACCTCATCATAGGAGGGCTTAAAGTAGACTTGTGGGTTAAATCTCATCACTGGAGGGCTCAAAGCAGACTCATGTGTTTAACCTCATCACAGGAGGGCTCAAAGTAGACTCGCGGGTTTAACCTCATCACAAGAGGGCTCAAAGCGGACTATACATGGGTTTAACCTCATCATAGGAGGGCTCAAAGTAGACTCGTGGGTTTAAACTCATCACCGGAGGGCTTAAAGTAGACTTGTGGGTTTAACCTCATCACAGGAGGGCTCAAAGCGGACTCTACATGGGTTTAACCTCATCACAGGAGGGCTCAAAGCAGACTTGTGGGTTTAACCTGATCGCAGGAGGACTCAAAGCAGACTCGTGGGTTTAATCTCATCATAAGAGGGCTCAAAGCAGATCATGGGTTTAACCTCATAACAGGAGGGCTCACAGCGGACTCTACATGGGTTTAACCTCATCACAGAAGGGTTCAAAGCAACTCGTGGGTTCACCTCATCACAGGAGGGCTCAAAGCAGAATTGTGGGTTTAACCTCATCACACCGGAACCATCATTGTGTCTCATCAAAGGAGGGCTCAAAGCAGACTCGTGAGTTTAACCTCATCATAGGAGGGCTCAAAGTAGACTCGTGGGTTTAACCTCATCATAGGAAAATATACTTTACATGGGTTTAACCTCATCACAGGAGGGCTCAAAGCAGACTCTAAAAATGCGACATCAGACGAGATGTATAAGGAGATGACATTAGACGAGATGTCAGAAAAGATGATAGTGACATCAGAAGAGATGTCAGATGGAAGCATCAGATGAGATGCATGAAGAGGGACATCAGACAAGATGTCAATAGGAATGCATCAGACGAGATGCACGAAGGGTGACATCAGACGAGATGTCAAAAGAAATACGTCTGATGAGATGCACGAAGGGATGATGAAGATGATATCAAATGAGATACACAAGAAGGACATCAAGATATGTGAGTGCATGTGTATGAGTGTGTGTACAGTACAGTTAATTGCGTCTGTGATTGTGAAGTGTGTGTGCAAAGTGCAGCTACCTATGTAGGTGTGCGAGCAGTGGATACCTATGTACAGGTGTGTGATGTGACTATTATGCAAGGAGAGGAGACATGAGATGCATGATGATGCATATAATGAATAGTGACATGCCTAGAATGAATACAGATGAGATGGTATGATAATGCAGGGAGTGGAGAGGTAACTCACTAAATGAAGCTCTGATTTTGCACTTGCCCCTGGCTTGCAGTTTCTGCGCTTGTTTTCTCTACTGCTCTTTGGAGAACTGTTGAAAGGAGATCAATCTTTGACCAAGCCATGATACGCTATGACTCTTGAAGATGACTCGCTTTTGAAAATTTTGAGTTTTGAACACAGTTTGAAAGCAATAAGGAGATTTAAAAAAATTTTGAATTTGCCTTCAAAAGTTTGGAAAAAAGGAGGGTGCTTTCTTTGCTTGCTGAAAGGACCTGCCCTGGCTAGAGTTTTTGGATCTCTTGCCCCTCTGGGACAGGATATAGCAATGAGGAATCTTAACCTTTTGAGTTATTGCGAAAGGAGATAGTCACTCAGTTCTGACCTTTTCGTATGCTGAACCGGGTTTTGCTTGGAGCTAAGGGCATTGGATCACTATGACATTGAGCTTCTTTAATCTGAGTTGGCAAAGATGTGTTGCTGGAGAGTCAAAGTTTTCCTTTGCCGATCTTCTGCCGTCGAACCAGAATTCAACTTTTTCCCTTTTTTACCCTTGGAATGACCAAGTCATAGGGATCGCATAATTTTTACACAATGATGCCGTTTTCGGTTTTCACTCATGCCTGCGAAGTTGATAATTTATTCCCTTTTTTGCCCCTAGTAGCTATACTAGAGCTGGGCTCGCATTATTTTTGCACCTCAGTGCCATTTTTGGTTTTCACTGGGCCTGTGACTTTTGAGTTGAGTTGAGATATATGTCTTCTCCCGTCATTACCTTGATGGATTTGATATGTTGCTTTCAGATGCTTGCCTGTAAATCTGCCTGTACTCTTAGTCTCTAAGGGATCTGGGAGGACTTAAGATAGGATGAAACCTAGGCGTAGGGGTCGAGGTTTTGGGAACACCCTTTCTTCTTTTGAACTTTGCTTAAGCACCTTTTTTGAGCCTTTGCTTTTTTTTTTTGTTGAGCTTTGCTCTTTTTTTTTCTTTGATTTTCTTTTCTTTTGAGATTTGATTTTCTTTTGCTCTTTACTTTTTGAAGAGGCTAATGTGCTCAAATTGAGTGATTTGACCGCACCTTATTTTCAAGCTGCCTACGTACCCTTTTCAGGATCAGGTCATTTCGTAGTTCGAGCTCTCAGGCATACAATGAAACTTTTGATAGGGGTGTTCCGGTAGATGTGTTTTAAGAAAGGAAGGCTATTAGGCTCGAAGAGCTAACTAGCGGATTTTTTTTGATATGAAATTGATTGGATAAATGAATAGGGAGAAATAGGGTGCCAAACATGGCCTCCTTTCATTTCCTACAGCGAATGAGAGTACTTACAGTTTCCTGACAAGATCTTAAGCGTGACATCTTTTGACTTGATCCGTGTTGATTAGCTCTGTGAGGTCTTCATTCTCCATATGGCGGTGTTGACGAATACTCTTGGGAAATCTGTTTCTAACTGTATGGGTCTTCGATAATGGATTGATCTTGCCCCTTGGTGTGATGCTTCAATGAAGATAGGGTTCTTGGTTAATCTCTTTGTTGAGTGCTTCATATATTGTTCTACCTCTGTCTTGTATACTACCTCAGTATGGATGATGCATGCTCTGTGAACTTTCTTCTGTATGAATGATTTACAGTTTGAAATCTTGACACTGGTCTGATAGACTGTGCGTAGCAAGATTCTAATTTTTGCATACTTAAGGTCATTACTGAGTTTCGTTTCTTTCTTGCCTTGGCTCTGTGAGGTTGAGGGTTTTCTTTGGAAATTACTCTTCCTGCTTATTGACATATGCTGCCCCTTGGCATTCTTGGAATTGAGTGGTTTAATCATGATTCAAGTGAGCCCTTTTTAAACCAGCAAGCTTAGTTAGCATGAGAAGAGGAAACAAATTTTTTTTTTTTTGGTTTTTTGGTGGCCTCAGGTCACTAGAGCTCCTGAGAAGTGCTAGATCATCATTGGCCAAATTTAGGCATAAATAAAATGAGACTTCTTTTAAAAAAAGTTTGTTTTGTTGAATACGAGAAGTAAGCATAACATGTTTGACAACAAAAGACAGACTTTACATGGACCGGACTATGGGCCATTGACCGATATATACAAGACTTGACAAAAAAAACAAAAAGACTTTGACAGGCTTGAACTTAGTTGATTTCTTTAGCAGTGCTCTCTCTGGCATATTTTCCTCAGGGCAGGCCCTGGAGTTGTTTGCCTTGGCTTTTGTCCTTATGGTTCCTCTGACACAGGTAAACTCTGGGAATCGGGTTGGATGAGATGGGTTTGATTGTTGTAAGGTGGCCTGAGATCCTGGTAGATGATGAAGCCATCCTGAGAGAATTCGATCGTGCCTTGTTCGAGCAGATCTTGGATTACATGCCGAAAGGCTCGACATTGGTCGGTCAAGTGACCTGGGCCCTGATGGAAGTCACAGTGTTGATCCATGTGGAAGTAGTGAGGTACGGGGTTAGGTATGTCAGTCGGAGCTTTGAGTTCGACCATCTTAGTTTGTACTAGGAAAGGAAGGAATTGACTGAATGTGTGGGGGAGATAAGTGAACTACCTGATTGGCCTGGGCTGCTGTCTTCGGGCCTGAGCTGGTTGGGCTACGGTAAATTGTGGTCGCGCCCCAAATGCTGGTGTTTGGACTAGTGGCTGAATGGTTTGTGGATGAGTTTTGATTTGACCATGTGCCATTGGGAATCCACTAAGAGTATGAGCGATGCCACTTAGGAGGGTCTTGAGTTCCTGGATGTCTTGATCATGCTTGCAGAGGATATCCATGATGCGCTCTTGATAACTTGATGCTTCATCTTGGTCAATTTCTCCAGATTGTTGGCCAGGTAATGACCCTAAAGCGGGGGGGGGGGGGGGGGGGGTGAATAGGGTCTATGGTAGATTTAAATGTTGAACTACAAATTCAACAGTGCGGAATAAAGTAAAATATGCAACAAACTAAACTAAAGAATATTAAAAGAGAGAGAAGAGATAAGAAGAGTGCAAACTCAAGATTTGTTTACGAGGTTCAGCAAACCAACCTACTCCCCGCCTCAGCTTCCAGCTAGAGGATTCACCACGATTCCTTAATCGTACAGGCTCCTTCACAGGTGGAGTCCAAACCCTTACAATCTCTCTTTACAGGTTGAGATATCACCTTTTAAGCTCTCCTTTAGGCCGAGCTGAAACCTTTCAAGAGTACAATCCTCTCTTGATATAGCTGAAGCAGCAGCTTCAGTGCAAGAATCCTGGATTCTTGACTAAACTCAATAAATGAGTTTTGAATTGAAAATCCGAATTGAAAGCTCCTTAAATGAGCTGGATAAGAGTGAAAGACAAACTCTAATAAAGTCTCTCAAAGAAGATAGACTTAAATGAGCTCAAGAGAAACTTTTAGCATTTGATCCAATAGTGCCATTAGGGAAGCATTAAATGCTTTTAGGTCCGTTGTAAACTAGTCGTTACAAAAAATTTTCTGTTTCAGACATGATTTCATCGACGAAGTGGAGTTCCCACTTGAGTTTGTCACCGAATTCAAAAGACAGAATTGGATTCTAAAAAAATCCTGTAATGACTTCGTCGCCGAATTGTAACCTAACCAAAGATTTCGTCGCCGAAATCAAAAAACAGAACTGAAACTAAAAAATTCTGTAATGGCTTCGTCGCCGAATTCAATCTACCCAGAGAATTCTTCGACGAATTCAGAGTAAAAATTTTGAATTCAGTCTTGGATCAGACCAAAGGGATGTGATTGATTTCCTATGTCAATTAGTTATACTTTTATCATGATTATATGATCTTTAGGGCCTTAGAATAATTTCTAAAAGGTGTCCTAGGCTCCTATGGTCAATCTATAATACTTGAGCTTTTCAACTTTACCATTCTTTTGAGGACTTTTTACATAAGTCGTATGAACTCTCAAAATATAAGAAATAAATACATTTAAGATTGTTGAGAGATGAACTTGGCTTGACTTGGGTCTTGTGATTTAGCTTTATGTCTTCAATGGATCCGACTTGGACTATGGTCTTATCTTGAATCTTCATCTTGTATATAATGAGTTGAACTTCCTCTTGGGTAATTTCCATCATCTTTCATGATTGGAGTGCTGTCAATTTGTGTATTCTGAAATGTTGAAACACTTAAACAGGATTATTAGTACCAAATATTTTCATTTCATTGTTATGCTATTATCAAAATTATTAGGGGTACCCATGGTTGTAACCCTGAGGCTAACAATCTCCCCCTTTTTGATGATGACATAACAATGTAATGAAATAGGGTTAAGCTCCCCCTCACAACATGTTTTTCATAAAAACTTTGAGGTAAGCTCCCCTTAAACATATGCATTTGTGAGAAATAAACACAGTTGTTATTTAGATGCATATTTATGGCGAGTTAAATGATATATCACCCTGATTAAGTACCAAGAAAAGTTCCACAAAGATAAGTTTCAATTTTAATTTCTATTCACACCATATTGGATCAAGACAAGAAAGAATTCCATAAGCATAAGACATATTATATGTGTGTATTGTAAAAAATGCAAAAAAAATCAAATTCAAATAATTCAAATGTCATAATTCAAATGTCATTTCATTTATCAATCATCAAATTTTCATTACATTTAATCTTTCTTCCCCTATGTCAACATCAAAAAAAATTAAAAAACAGTTACAGTCCGTCTGCTTTTTGCTTTTTGATGAGGTCTGCAACATTTGTGAGGACATCTTCTGATTACTTAGCTGGATCGGAGTCATCATGGGAGTCTGAAGAAGAGGAGGTGGTATCTGAGTCAGAAGGAAGGGAGATGATAGGGGAATCTGTAGCTTGACCCCTTTTGGAAGGGGTTACCTTCATTGGTCTCTTGCCTTTGGAAGAAGAAGGAGCTTGTGAGGGAGGTTGAGAAGGAGTAGCTCCACTAGCCAGACTAACCAGAAAATTATCCATTTTCTTCAACTCATCAGTTGCCTGCAAAGTAATTGAGGTAGCTATGGAATCAAGCTCTGCCATATCCAAATGAAGCTTGCCTTGAGTCTTCAACTGAAGAGCTGAGGATTCTACTACTCCTTGGATTGACTTAGTGACCTTCTCCATTCGGATACTTTCTTCGGATTGTTCTGCCCTCAATCTATGAAGAAAGGAAGACACAGAGTCAACTCTATCTTTGGTGACTGAGGCGTCCATGTTAACTGTCCCTAAGACAGAGTAGGTGGCATCTGTACACTCTCTAAGATCATTATGAACCGTGGCTAGAGAGGACTGGACTGCTTTGGGGATTTTTCTCATCTCAAACTCAAGAGCTGCAAAATGGGAGAGAGTAGAGGAATGGAGATTCTGAAGATTTTCCCTTGATTCGATTTGAATGGCAGTAAGACTTTCCCTTGTCTCGGCCATAAAGGAGAGCAAGGATGCTCTCATCTCCTCTTGAAATGACTGCTGGCTCAACCTCATTTCTAGCTAAAAATTCTCCAAGCTGGAGGACATAGAAGTAATCTGCCCTGCCATGATACTCAGCTGCTCATCTGAGGCTGCTGGCCTGCTGGGCATCTCATAGAATTGACCAGTGTCCTCAAAGTAAGGAGACACCTGTCTATGAGAACCCTCTGGAATCTCTCCAGTATCCATGAAATTAGACCAGTCAGGTAACTCATCTCTGGGATGCTGCTCACCCTGAAGCTCATCTGCAGGATCCTCTACTGGTACTGGCTGCTGTTCGGCTTGGGGTTCCACCTTTGGCACTGATTCTGGCTGCTGCTCGGCCTGATGTTCTGCTGTGGGTGTAGCTGAAGAGATAGGGATAGATGAAGAGGGAGCAGAAGTAGGCATAGAGGAAGTAGGGATAAGTGCTGGAATACTAGAAAGAAAGTAGGAAGACTGAGAGGCAGAGGGTTTGGGAGTCCAAACCTTTTGAGAGTCATTCCAAATATAGCCCATTCTTTGAATGGTTGCTTTGTTATAAATAGATGAATCATCAGGGGTGACAATATCTGTTTGAGATGCTAATGGAACATTGAAGTTTTTAAAGATTTTAGTCAGAGCCTGACCAAAAGGGAGACACCTTGATTTTCTCTTGAATGCATCATCCATACAATGGACAATGATGTAGGAGAGATCAATGGGTGTGGTGGTTAGGATGCACCACATATGGAATACATCAAAGTAGGTGAGATACTCCCTACCACCAGCCCTAGGAACTAGGTTATAGGTGATTATGTGGTGAATGCGTCTAGCAGTGAGGGTAAGATCTTTAACCTTAGGTTGAAAAGGAGTGGTGAAATCTTGGTTTATGCACATCATATTCAATGCTTCAACCACATCAAATCCTTCGTGACTACTCACTGACCATTCACAAAAGTTTGAAGGGTACACTGAGGAATTCTTAAAATTGAGTGCAATTGATTTACATGAAAAGAAATGTTTTTACCTAAGACAAACGAGGTAATAAGTGATTCGGATTGATTGAAATGGAAGTGAGTATAGAAGAGTTTGACTAACTCAAGAAACATAGGTTCGTTAGATTCAAGAAATTTATCCCATTTTAGGGTAGAAAAGAGAGTTTTTATGGGTTCGAGCCCATAGGCATCAAAACTAATGAAATTAACAACTTTACCGTACAGAGTGGAACGAGATAGGAATTTTTCTTTGAATAATTTTTCAAACTTTGCTTCCTTGAACTTTACCGGGACTGGAGTTGAACTTGAGGCCGGTTCTTTTACTTTATCAGTTCTTGATTTCTTCTTTGGTGGCTCCACTGATGCAT
Source organism: Tetracentron sinense (assembly GCA_015143295.1). Lineage (NCBI taxonomy): Eukaryota > Viridiplantae > Streptophyta > Magnoliopsida > Trochodendrales > Trochodendraceae > Tetracentron > Tetracentron sinense. Next base: position 16,542,315 of record CM026555.1, on the reverse strand, counting down.
TCTTCATTCTAGGAGGCATTTTTTTGAGAGATTTGGAAAGATTTGCTAGGTTTTGAAAGAAGGAAGGATGCACGAGCAATAGAATAGGAACTTTGGAGGGAAAAAATAGGTTTAAAAATAATCGGATTTGGGGGTTACTATTTGTATTCATGACTCACTTCGTCGCCGAAATGGGTTTCGTCCCTGAATTCGTCGCCGAAATTGAGTTAAAAGCCCTAAAGATGTTAATTTCAGATTGACTTCGCCGACGAAATGAATGACTCATCCAGGTTCGTCGCCGAAATGGGTATAGAAGACATTCTATTTTCTATATTTCCCAAAGATTCGTCGCTGAAATCACATGCTAGATTGAATTTGTCGCCGAATTCAATCCTGAATATGAAGAATTGATTTCTCTTAAATTTTTCACATATTTTCCTTCAAGTCAAAGATTCATCAAGACATCTAAAATCATCATGATGCATTTAAATCAATCTATTAAACAATCAATCAAGTTATAGGCATATCAAATCAAAGATTTCAATTTTTTGATTACTTTTGATCTTGATTAAGTTAGATCATTCAGACTAGTCATTCTCAATTCTCTTCTCAAAGCACTAAACCTATCAGATTGTCGAGGTTTGGTAAAAAATATCAACAAGCTAATTAATTGTATCAATGAATTCCAAGATAACATTTCCATTTTACACATGATCTCTAATAAAATGATATCTTATTTCTATGTGTTTAGTTCTTGAGTGTTGAATGAGATTCTTAGTCATGCAAATTGCACTTGTATTATCACACTTAATAGGAATGTTAGTATAGATAAGTTTAAAATCTTCTAGTTGTTGTTTTATGTAGAGAGTTTGAGTACAACAAGGTCCAGCATATACTCAGCCTCAGCTGTGGATAGGGCCACTGAATTTTGTTTCTTACTGAACCATGAAACAAGAGATTGTCCTAAAAAGTGACAAGTTCCACTAGTGTTTTTTCTATCTACTTTACATCCAGCAAAGTTTGCATCTGAATAGCTTAATAGATCTAAGTTTGTGTCTTTTTGGTACCATAAGCCTAAATCAATTGTTCCAAGTAAATATCTGAAAATTCTTTTTACAGCAGTTAGGTGAGATTCTTTTGGACAGGATTGGAATCTTGCACAAATGCAAACACTGAACATAATGTTAGGTTTACTTGCAGTGAGATACAAAAGGCTTCCAATCATGTTTCTATAGAGTTTTTCATCAATATTTTTTCCTTTTTCATCCTTATCAAGTTTGGTTGATGGACTCATAGGAGTATCCATTATTTTAGTATATTCAATTCCAAACTTTTTAAGTAGTTCTTTAGTATATTTAGCTTGATTAACAAATGTTCCTTGTTTGGTTTGTTTAATTTGGAGTCCTAAGAAGAACGTTAATTCACCCATCATGCTCATTTCAAATTCTTTTTGCATAGTTTTGGCAAACATTTCACAAAGAGATTCATTTGTTGATCCAAATATGATATCATCTACATAGATTTGGATTATTGGTATATCATCATTTTTGGTCATTATGAATAAAGTTGTGTCAATTTTACCTCTTGTGAATCCATTTTCAATTAAGAAGCTACTTAGCCTATCATACCAATCTCTAGGAGCTTGCTTTAATCCATATAAGGCTTTAGTTAGCTTAAATACATGATTAGGAAATTTATGATTTTCAAAGCAGGATGGTTGATTTACATAAACTTCTTCATTGATATACCTATTTAGAAATGCACTTTTTACATCCATTTGATATAGTTTAAATGCTTTATGACTAGCAAATGCAAGTAACATTCTTATAGCTTCTAGTCTAGCAACCGGGGTAAATGTTTCATCATAGTCTATCCACTCTTCGTGGTTGTAACCTTGAAGTACTAATCTTGCTTTATTTTTAACTACATTCTCATTTTCATCCTTTTTATTTCTGAAGACCCATTTTGTTCTAATAATAGATTTGTCATTTGGTCTAGGTACTAGATCCCAAACTTGATTTCTATCAAATTGATTTAATTCTTCTTGCATAGCAATGCCTCACGATTCATCTTCAATAGCTTCTAAGGTATTTTTAGGTTCAATTTGACTTAGGAATGTAAGGTTCATTAGATTTCTTCTTGTTCTAACCCCTTGTTCCATATTACCAAGTATTAGATTCTTAGGGTGATCTTTTATTAATTTCTAAGCTTTAGGTAGTTGATAAGATTCTTCATTTTCAATTTCTTCTTCATTATCTATTTCAATGGGTTTGTTACTTGATTTTTCTTTTTCTTGATCATTTTTATTTTCTTTGTTGATTTCTAAATTAGATATTTCTTTTGGAAGATTATCGATTTCATTATGCATATCAGTATTGATTTTGTTAAATGGATTTGATTCATAAAAAACTACATGAATTGATTCTTCAACAATTAATGATTTCTTATTAAACACTATATAAGCTTTGCTATTAGTAGAGTATCCTAAGAAAATTCATTCAATAGATTTAGCATCAAATTTCTTAAGATGTTGTTTATCATTAAGTATGAAGCATTTACATCCAAACACTTTGAAATAACTTATATTAGAGATTCTTCCATTTCAAAGCTCATAGGGAGTTTTATTTAGTTTGTTTCTTATAACAACTATATTAATTACATAGCATGAAGTGTTAATGGCTTCAGCCCAAAAATAATTTGGTAATTTATTTTCACTAAGCATTGTTATAGCCATTTCTTGAAGAGATCTATTTTTTCTTTCTATTACACCATTTTGTTGTGGAGTTCTAGGTGCTGAAAAATTATGATTAAAACCATTTTCATCACAAAATGATTCAAGTTCTTTATTTTTAAATTCTTCTCTTCTATCACTTCTTATGTTGTTAATAGAATAACCTTTTTCATTTTGAACTCTCTTACAAAACTTTTTAAATAGAGAAGGTGCTTCATTTTTATGAGAAATAAATAGTAACCATGAGTATCTTAAAAAATCATCCACTATAGCAAAAACATAAGTTTTTTCAGCTAGACTAGCTACTTCATTTGGACTAAAAAGATTCATAGGCAAAAGTTCTAAGAGCCTAGTGGTAGAAATCATTTTCTTGGGTTGAAATGAAGATTTTATTTGTTTTCCAAGTTGACAAGCATCACAGATTTTATCTTTCATAAATTTAGTTTTAGGTAATCCTTTAACTAATTCATTTTTAGAGAGTTTAGACAAAAGATTCATACTAGCATGTCCTAGTCTCCTATGCCATAGCCAACTTGCTTCATCTACAGCAGAAAAGCATATCATGTTTTGAGATTTTAGTTCATCAAACTCTAAGGTATAAACATTCTCATTCCTATGTGCTACAAACAAAGTATTTAGATTATCTTTATCCTTAATCATGCAAATATTTGATTTAAATGAGACATTCAATCCCTTATCACAGAGTTGGCTAATACTGATGAGATTATGTTTGAGACTATCAACAAGTAGTACATTCTTAATAAAAATAGATTTATTTTTACCAATGTTACCTATGCCGATGATCTTTCCTTTAGCATTGTCTTCAAATGTCACATGACCGCCATCCTTTGGAGTGATTGATGCAAATAGTTCCTTCTTCCCGGTCATATGTCTTGAGCATCCACTGTCCAAGAACCATGTTGTTTTGGAAGTTCTTGATTTGAAGCATACCTCATTCTCATTTGCCATGAGACATAAGTTTGCTACCTCTTCATCACTTGAATCTTCTGACTTGCTTCCCTCTAAGTTATCCCAAGTTGCCATCATAGCCTTTTTTTTTGTACTTTTGGCTCTTCTTGAGTTGAGGGCAGTCAATCCTTATGTGGTCTGACTTCTTGCATTCATAATAAGTGAGAGGTTCCTTCTTGCTAGATTCAGCTTTGTTCACTTCTTTTGAGAACTCCTTCTTGTATAGTCTCTTTTTGAAGTTCTTCTTATACTTGAGGAACCTTTTGAACCTTCTTGCCATCAAGGCTATATCTTCATCATCACTGCTGGTTTCCTCATCACTGTTTTCAACTAGAATACTCTTGAGGGCCAGCCCTTTCTTGGTTCTTGGTTCATCAGGCATTTGATCCTTCATTATGACTTCGTGAGTCATAAGAGATCCAAGCAGCTCATCCATAGGCAGTTTGGTGAGGTCCTTGGCTTCTTGAATAGCTGTTACTTTTGAAGTCCATTCATTGGGCAGTGATCTCAGAATCTTTCTCACATTTTCTGCATTTGAAAACACTTTACCCAGAGATTTTAGACCATTTAGTATGTTAGTAATTCTGGTGAACATTTCACCAATAGATTCTTCTTTTTCCATTTTGAATAAGTCATACTTGTGAACAAGCATGCTAATCTTTTCTTCTTTAACCTGATTAGTCCCTTCATAGGTGACTTTCAGTTTATCCCATATTTCTTTAGTAGAGTCACATCCAGAAACGCTATTAAATTCTTGGGGACTTAAGGCACAATAGAGGTTGCTAATAGCTTTAGCATTTATTTAAATGAGCTTAATGTCCGCTTCATTCCATTCTTCCTCTACCTTAAGAATTCTGACACCATCCACAGTTTTTGTGGGAAGATGAGGGCCATTGACTATTACTCTCCAACACTCATAATCTAGAGCTTAAATGTAATACATCATCCTAGTTTTTCAATAGTTATAATTTTCTCCATTAAATAGCGGTGGTCTAGTGGTGGACTGTCCTTCTCCTAGGCTTGTTGCAAATACATTGTTTGCCATAATAAAATTGATTACTCAGATTGTTTAGATCTATTTAGAGTATTTAGCTCTGATACCAATTGTTGGCTAGGTAATGACCCTAAAGGGGGGGGGGGGTGAATAGGGTCTATGACATATTTAAAAGTTGAACTACAAATTCAAAAATGTGGAATAAAGTAAAATATGCAACAAACTGAACTAAAGAATATTAAAAGAGAGAGAAGAGATAAGAAGAGTGCAAACTCAAGATTTGTTTACGAGGTTCAGCAAACCAGCCTACTCCCCGCCTCAGCTTCCAGCTAGAGGATTCACCACGATTCTTTAATCGTACAGGCTCCTTCACAGGTGGAGTCCAAACCCTTACAATCTCTCTTTACAGGTCGAGATATCACCTTTCAAGCTCTTATTTAGGCCGAGCTGAAACCTTTCAAGAGTACAACCCTCTTTTGATATAGCTGAAGTAGCAGCTTCAGTGCAAGAATCCTGAATTCTTGACTAATTTCAATAAATGAGTTTTGGATTGAAAATCTGAATTGAAAGCTCCTTGAATGAGCTGGATAAGAGTGAAATACAAACTCTAATAAAGTCTCTCAAAGAAGGTAGACTTAAATGAGCTCAAGAGCAACTTTTAGGGATTTTTCTAAGTGTGAGAGTGAGTGAAAATCAATAGCAATGAATGAGAGATCAATGAAAGTTATTGCTGTGTTCAAGAGTTATTATTTGTTCATAAATGAACTCCTTTTATAGCATTTGATCCAATAGTGCCGTTGGGGAAGCATTAAATGCTTTTAGGCCTGTTGCAAACTAGCTGTTACAAAAAAATTTCTGTTTGAGACATGATTTCCTCGACGAAGTGGAGTTCCCACTTGAGTTCATCGCCGAATTCAAAAGACAGAATTGGATTCTAAAAAAATCCTGTGATGACTTCGTCGTTGAATTATAACCCAACCAAAGATTTCGTCGCTAAAATAAAAAAACAGAACTGAAACTAAAAAATTTTGTCATGACTTCGTCCCTGAATTCAATCAACCCAAAGAATTCTTCGACGAATTCAGAGTAAAAATTCTGAATTTAGTCTTGGATCAGACCAAAGGGATGTGATTGATTTCCTAGGTCAATTAGCTATACTTTTATCATGATTATATGATCTTTAGGGCCTTAGAATAATTTTCAAAAGGTGTCTTAGGCTCCTATGGTCAATCTATAATACTTGAGCTTTTCAACTTTACCATTCTTTTGAGGACTTTTTACCTAAGTCCTATGAACTCTCAAAAATTAAGAAATAAATACATTTAAGATTGTTGAGAGATGAACTTGGCTTGACTTGGGTCTTGTGATTTAGCCTTATGTCTTCAATGGACCCGACTTGAACTATGGTCTTATCTTGAATTTTCATCTTGTATATAATGAGTTGAACTTCCTCTTGAGTAATTTCCATCCTCTTTTATGATTGGAGTGCTATCAATTTGTGTATTCTGAAATGTTCAAATACTTAAACAGGATTATTAATACCAAATATTTTCATTTCATTGTTATGCTATTATCAAAATTATTAGGGGTACCCATGGTTGTAACCTTGAGGCTAACACAGATGACCTTGATGAGTCAATCCTTTGATCTGCTACTAAGGCGAGGGCAAGAACTGAGAACATAAAGCGAGTCATGATAAGCGCATGATAGATTATGACAAGGCTATACCTTATGCAATTATGATGACGATGCTGATGATGATGGTATGAATAAGTTGAAACGAATGAATTGTTATGAATTTTTAAAGTGAATTGAATGAAGTTTAAATGAAATGAATGAATCTGAATTGAAAAAAAATAGATTGAAATGAATCACTTATGAAATGGAATGAAATGACTGAGTTATGATGCTTGGACAGGGGGGAATCAGGTCAACATATGTGTGACCCAATGAGGTGAGTGGAGAGAAGTCCATTTCACTTATCTGTGTTGTAAGGAACCAGAGCCCATTGGGTAAGGATCAAGATGAATCAATGGGTTATCTATATGATTCATTTAAATCTAGATTTTTAGACCTCACACGGTGTTGGGTAAAGAATGGATTAAGGTTCGAATTATCTAGCAATCGAGGCTCATACAAAGCTCTGAAAATGGTTAAGTATAGGGATAAGATTGTCCCTATACCTGAACAAATGATATAGGAGCGGCTTAAACCAGTAACAGAATAGGGATAATATATTCCCTCCTGACGGGTGATCTTGGTTTATGCCCAAATAAAGACCTATGATCTATATGCTTATGCTGGTGTATGCAAGGTTTTTGTCTAAAGGTTTGAGGAGCACTTGACCGTATATGCGACTCCCCGATATAGAACATACCTGAAAATGGACGATGGTGCAAGCGGGAAAGACCAGTCGCGTTTACCGGAGACAACCATCTCTCGGTTTACAACCCGTACTTTCCACAGATCTTTGGGCTCCAGCATCGGGGATAACCATCCCTCGATTGTAAGCTTAGGATCCAACTAGATAGGTGAAAGAGTTTTTAATCTATTATGTAATGAATATGAATGCATTAATTAAAATCAAGCATTGAATAAAAATAGAACCCTAGGCATGTTGTTAAGTTTTGCAAGCAAGCGTCCGAGGTTTTAATAATAATGATAGAAAACATTCGCAGTATATAGATGAATTTGAAAGCTTTTAATGTGGTTTCCAACGTTTGATTCAAACTCAGGTTTTGACTTGAACACTAGTCTGCGAACCCAGAGTCCCCAGCAGAGTCGCCAGCTGTGGGTATCAGAATTTTAACCCCCATTCCCAATCAGGATAGATCCCGATAAGGAATAACGATAAATTGTAATTGGGTTGAAAGTTGTCACCTATCAATTCTGAGGGAAATAGGTCTCTGAAATGGTTGGATAAGGCATGGTCTGGAAGTCAGAGGTCAGGGTAAGGGATTCATTTGAGTTAGGAGAAGGTGTTAGGCACCCTTAAACTCCCATCCGAAGATGGTTACTTACTCCCTAAGTCTAAATCAAAGTAGGGAAACCATAAGAGAAGCTTGAAATTTGATCTATATGCTGAGCAATGTATTATTAATAGAACTGAATGAATTGAGATAGAGAAGATAAGAATGGAATAGAGATTCTATCTTAGGGGAGCTGAACCCGATCAGGGTTGCTTATGTATCCACTATTACAAGAATCAAACCGCACGTAGTTCCAGATGAGAGTTGATTGTTTGATTTGATTGGACTGGATTGTGGGTGATTGAAAAGTTTGAGGGTTCGATGGTTTTTGCTCCTATTTGAGGAGCGGAATGACCTTTTAATCTCGTGCTGAGGAGCGATGGGGCAATTTAAGCTCTTGCCGGGGAGCCTTTAGAGGTGGGTATTTGAACAGGTTTGAATCGAGACTCCGACAAGGGTTTGACTAGGTAGATAGGGTTTAACTAGGGTTAAGCTAGGATTTACCTAGGGTTTAGGTAGGGTTTAACTAGGGTTTACCTATGGTTTAGGTGGGATTTAACTAGGGTTAAGCTAGGATTTACCTAGGGTTAAGCTAGGGTTTAACTAGGGTTTACCAGGGTTAAGCTGAGGTTTACCTAGGGTTTGACTAGGGTTAAGCGAGGGTTTACTGAAAGTTTAACTAGGGTTAAGCTGGGGTTTACCTAGGGTTTAGGGCAGAGATTCGACTTGACAGGACTATATTTGAACTGAGATTTGGGCAGGGGTTCGACTAGGCGAGGCTATATTTGAATTTGAATTTGGGCAGGGGTTTGACTAGGCGAGACTATATTTGAATTGGGATTTGGGCAGGGGTTCCACTAGGTGAGGTTATATTTGAACTGGGATTTGGGCAGGGGTTCGACAGGCAAGCAGTCTAAGTATTTAAAAGCGATAAAGCAATTTAAAAAATTGATAAAAGACTAAAAAGACAGAGTTCAATGAGATTTTACCTTCTGGGAAACCTAAAAGGGTCTCTAAAAAAGAGGTCCTGAGAATCGACCCTTCACAATCGACGTTCTCGGGAATCTGGAGAGCTACGAGGAGTTTTGAAGAAGAAAAGGAAGAGAGATGAGTGAGAATGAGTGAGTTGTGAAGTGAGGGGGGTGGGGTATTTATAATTTTTCAAAACAGGGGGGCACTACTTGAAGTAGCGACCCTATGGATAAAAACCCCAAAAAGCGAGGCGATAAGGAACAGTGAGACGGCAAAATGGACCGAAATTGGGGGGCGCTATTTGAAGCAGCGCCCCTAGCCCGGTTATACAAAATAGCCTGCCAACAAGCCAAAAAGAACGGGCCCCAAAGGAGGCGCTGTTTGAAGCAGCGCCCCTATTTAAGGGGTCAAATAATCATTTTTAAATTTTATTTTGGACTCGCCACATGTCGCGCTCCGATTCGTCGAAAAGCTGTTTTTCCGTTTTAGCCTGTTTTTAGCCCGAAAATAGTCAAAATTGAACTGATAAAATCTAGAAAAATATTTTAGATAAAACATGAATTTTTCAGCACTTTTTAGGGGTATTTTAGTCATTTTACACTCCAAGGGCATTTCAGTCATTTTCTACCATTTTAAGTCCAATTTAATCCCAAAAATAGCTAAAATTCATCAAAAAATTTGTAAAATCATTTTGAAAAAAATGACAACTTTTCATAAGTTTTTCAGGGGTATTTTGGTCATTTTCACCCTATGGGCATTTTGGTCATTTTTTTACCTCTGGGCTGTTTTTGAAAATCGAAGCACGTGGCAAGAGGGTTTTAAAAGAGAGTTTTTAGGAGAGTTCTTAAAAGTGAAAAAAGATGCTGAAGGGGTGCAAAATGGGGGTGCTTACAGATGTAATAAGATAATTAAAGATGTTACTTAGGTTTTGATTTTGTACTTGAGATCACAATGAGAGATTAGATTATTCATGTTGAGTTGGTCATTATATTATCAGATTATTAATGTTATTCTATTCGGAGGTTTATTATTAAAGAAAATTTCAGATTCATATTTTATATGCCTTGTATGTTGCTAAGATAAGATGAATATGCAATGTCACAGGTCCAAAGTCTCATTTGACCAACAATGTGATTTTGAGGCTTGACAACTAAAACTAATAGGGGTTAAAAAGGACACCTGAGTTCAATCAAATGGTTGTGATTCCATCTCCTCAAAAAAGGGCATGTTACTAGCCCTTTATTGGAAATATTAATGAATTTTATGACCACCATGATGATCCCTTTACTCAAAAAAAATAAAATCTCGGGCACTACGCCCCTAAACCCACTGGTTCACATGTATTTCAGCCCCCCAAGGGAAAATTTCTAGCTATGCCCCAGACTCCATCCCCATTTATCAAAACCCTTCCCACCTGTCCCATTAAGCATTAGTTGGGGCAGGTCGGTTCAGTAGTTCATATCACACGTAAGATATTATGGTAATTTACAGATTAATTTAAGGGTAAAATAATCATTTAAATTAGAAACGGGATAGAGCAGGGTGATTTAAATCCATCCCCAGCCGAACTTGGGTCGGGTATACCCATCATTTCCTATCCTTGCCCCTATCAAATTTATGAACCTCCCAACCCCATCCCAATAGGGGAGTTTCGGATACCCAATTAACCCAGCCTGTTGTCATTCCAAATCACAATTAAGATAATTTTTAAGATGAAAGAATTCACGTTTAAAGTTATTTTTTCGAGTTTAAGTATGAATAAGAGCTATGGTTCAAGAGATAAAAGATCCAAAAATATATGATCCATATTTTAGGAAGACACAAAGCCCCTCACGAGGTTAATTGTTTTCTTCTAAAAACCAAGGTTAAATATTTTAACCTTAACGGGTAGTAAATTTTAACCATAGTTGAAGAGACTAAATAAAAAATAGAGACACATGACACAAAAAAGGAGGCCGAGATGGTGAATCACGGCCTCCTCTGATTGAGGAGGTGAATAATTTCCTTTTAAAAATGACGTAGAAGTACAATTAACATAAATGCCTTTCTTTAGAGAGCAATGTTATGTCCATTTTCTTTCTTACTAATTATTTTAAAAGGTTAGTTACATATTAGAACTCGTGTTATTTAAAAATGACTTTAAAGTGCCCCATGTAAAACAAATTCCATTCTCAAACCTACTTTTTAAATAATGGACAAATAGAGACCCACAGTTATATTTCATTAAGTGTTAATTTTTTCTATTGAAATTACTATTTTACCCAACTTAAAAATTATTGTGAAGTGGAGATATTCTCATCTTACCGATTCTTCCCAGTTACAAGATTGTAAATGAAGTCCGGCGACTCTAACCCTTCTCCGGCGGGAATTCCCGGGAAAGAGAAAAATATAGAGGTGGTGTTGTCTAATGGCAGCTTCCAGTCATCAAACCATAGATTTGTTAAAGAGGAGCGGAGATCGTTACTTGTTTAGCTTCCGTCCTCAACAACAAATTCCTAAAATTTTGAATTTTCTTTTAGTTGCAGGGAATCGAAATTTCATATAAGCGTAGAACCTTTTACCCCTTGTTTTTTTTTTTAATCGGCTGATATAATAAATTAGTAAGAATAGAAAACAGATGCTTTAGTTTCTTTTATCAATTTCTTTTTCTTCTAATTTTCAAGGTTTTGCGGTAAGGGTAGGGGTGATACTCGCCGAACAAGTTGAGTAGTGGGGGTGTTCAAGTTCGGCTCGATAAATTTTATTAGTGTTCGAGCTCGGCTTGAGCTCGTTTCAAACACTAATAATACTGTTTGAACTCGGCTCATGAAAACATAAACAGACTCGAGCTTTTAATGAGCCTAAAAATAATTACTATTAAATAATAAAAACTTAGATTTAAAAAAAAAAAAATCCTTAAGCCAAGCCGAGTGGGAAAGTGGCCAACTCGTTTGGCCCTTCCCACTTAGCCAAGCCAATCTGAGTAGATGAGGGGCCAACCAACTCATTTGGTATTTTGTCACTTTCTCAACACCTTTTATAGCCAACGCACTTTCCAACCCAACTATACTTTACCGTTCTTTACTGATGTGGGACTATATTTGGTCCCACATCACCTTCAAAACATATCATTATTTGTATTTGAAAGGAAGCGGCGAATTTCATTTGTCCAATTAGATGTCACTGTAGAAGGTGTCGAGGACTCAAGAGCCACATCCACACCCATACATGGCCACAACCACACCCGGCCACATGACATGACACGACACACCTCACACCGCCACACCGAAATATACTTAACTAATAAAATAAATATATTTATTCTTATTATTTAAATAAATTATATATTTTAAATATGTATATATATATAAATATATATATATATATATACACACATATGTATGTATGTATGTATATTTAAATATATATGTATTCGAACCGAACTTTTATCGAGCCGAGTAAGGGGTTGTTCAAGCTCGGCTCGTTTATTAAACGAGCTCAAAAATGATGTTCAAGATTGACTCGTTTACTAAATGAACGAATGATACTTGAGCTTTTAAAGAGCCGAGCCCGAGTAGCTCACGAACATTTTGTTCAATAACCACCCCTAAGTAAGTAATGGTTCCTTGAATGCAGTGTGGGCTGGAGAATACAACCCCAGATTACCAAAGTTAGGGCAAAATCATCATTACAGTAAAGAAATTTAACATTGTTACCTTAATCTAACAGTAGGTTTCTATTTGTCCATACATTTAAAAAGTAGGTCTGAAATTGGAATTTCTTTTAAAAGAGGCAACTTAAAGTCATTTTTGATAACATGGGATCTGATATGTAAATAACCCTTTTCTAAAAATGGGAAATGGAAAATGGACCAGGGTCAGCTTAAAAGCTGACCCGTAATCTCATTGGTCCACGCCCCTTATTTAGCACCCATTAACTGTGGTTAGGATTCACTCATCTCCTAGGGTTAAGCATTCTAGTCATGATTTAAAAAAAAACAAAAAAGCAAAATTATTAATTTTAATTTACTTAAGCTGAATCACTTTTTTTTATTTTTTTATAATAGGTAATAAGACAAAAAAATATCAGTTTTTTTTTTTTTTTTTTGTGGGAGGCACCGCTTTATTTTTGTCTTTTCGTTAATATAAGAATAAGTGGATGAGAGAAAGTGGACTTAGCACTGCTCTTCTTTACGTTGGAGATATCTGCTTCTTGAGGTGTGATCTTGGATAATGCACCTCTTTCTAGACTCACTTTCTTTTTTATTAGACATAATGTTAGTGTAAAACACGCCTCATTGTCTTAATGGAGGACAATAACACAAGTTTTTTTCCTTATAGAAAGTAAATTTAAAAAAAGGTGGAGCTATAGCATTATCCTTTTTAAATATTTTTTTTTTACAAATTAGTGATGAAAGTAATTAAATAAATTAAATTATAATACAGAAAATGATTTTGTGTCATATCTTGTCTTTAGCTTTGCAGAATTTGAATTTAGGTTGGTTACCGAGTAAAATACTTTTTTATATTTGTAAGGGATAAAATTCGTAAATAGTTTAGCGTTGGAGAATGAGCTTGTTTTCGTTGTTATATGTACGGATAAGTGTCACGTGTCTCTCGGATGAATGAGTTCCGTTGTCATATTTACAATGGCTTCGTTGTCAGTTACACGAACGATCTCGTTGTACAGCTTATTGTGTTATCGTTGTGCTATTGACAACGTTCTTGTTGTCTTTTGCACAATGTATTCGTTATTTTATGAGTACGTTATATTTACCCCGATGTATACACAATGATCTCGAGTTTGCGTCAATAACGAGACCGACTATCCGGAGGAAGTGATCAGGAGGTGATTCATTGACTGTGACAGTAGACGAAAAACACTGTCTTGGTATTTAATGCTGGTCATTTCTGAGTGTTGTCATATCAAATCAAATTAAACAAATAATAGGTGCCCACGTGTGACACGTAAGGTTCGAGATCTGTCTGACATATTTGGTAATGAGTGTAAAGCAAGTGGCATGGTTATCCATAATCATCGATGAGCATACAGAGCTTAACCTATAGATACCCCTAGAGACTTAGTGCATAAGGGTACCTCTTCCCCGAAATTTCATATTTGCTCATAATAGTGCTTCGATTTTATTACTGTTCATCTTCTTCTTCTTCGTGTACTTCATCATCGGAGTACAGGGCAAGGTCCAAACCCTCTACCTTAAACCTTCTGCCAGCGAACTAGAGCTTGAAGCAAGAGTTGACATCTGGCATTGTGAGAAAAGTTCCCACACAAAAATGGTGCCGTCTGTGGGAAATTTTTATTTCTGAATCACTTACACTTCAAAAAGTGATAAGTTGATTTGATCTTGCGAAGATTACCGAAACTCCCTTTGCTCATGCTACCTAACTCTGTTATCATGACTGCTCAACCCCTTTTACCTGCGATCGGGGCTCAAACTTCTCAAACTCCTCAACCCCTTCAAACGCCTCCTTTGGCATCTCCTTTTGTGTCAACTCCCAGTTTTGAAATTCAAAAACCTTCTGAGCGCCCTATTGAGAGAGACGTACCTGTCTCTGATCCTCTTATTCTTCTGTTGCAGCAACAACAACCAATTTTGGCTCGAATTGATAGCCAGCAACAGGCGTTGCAAGAAAGATTTGATGTCTTAGAACACGGCCAGTTGGAGGTAGATGCTGAGCCGTTACAAAGGCTTTTGGTCAGGCATCAGCTCACTTTACCATTTTCTCCACCACAGCTAGAGAATCCTGATTACAGGTTCGTGCTAGTCCCTTCTCCGGGGAGAGCTGCTCTTCCTCGCCCTCCGCCTGTTCATGAAGAACAATGGGATCAACCTCACGAGCAACCACGTGACTCAACGTTTATCCGAAGTGATGAGCGAAATGCTTTAGTCCGTGCTGAGCTACAAGAGCATCAGGAGCACTGTAACCGACGAATTACCAGTCGTCCTCATGAGGAGCCACAAATCCACGATGTTCAGGAGCCAATTGTTGCCGAGCAAAGCATTGATCAGAGGATGGGATTCACGCTCAAGGATGTAGAAGCTCTTATCAATGCCCGTGTCAAGAGTTCAGGAAGACTTACATCTGATCAATTTTCCCAGAAGTGTAAGGAAGTCGTGGGCACATCACCTTTTTCTAAGGAGATTGTGGAGTCACCAACTCATTCATTGTTTATGTTGCCAAATTTTCGCATGTTCAATGGAAGGAGAGATCCCCTCGACCATCTGTTTGACTTTCAGAATGCCATGGCTATTCCCAATCCGGATGATAATCTATTGTGCAAAGCATTCCCGAGTAGCTTGATCGATGCAGCAGCAAAATGGTTCCGTAATCTGCCTCCTGAATCCATCAAGAGTTTTACTGAACTCAGTTCAGTCTTCATCGACCAATATGTTGTGAATAAGAAGAAGAAGGCAGGAGCAGATTCTCTCTTTGCTCTGAAAGTGAAACCAGGAGAATCTTTGAGGGATTTTACACAGATTCAGAACGGAAGCCAACGGTATCAAAAAAGTGGCAAATGAGACTTGTATAGCTGCTTTAAAAAATGTCTTGCCAAAACACTCAGATCTATACAAGTCTCTGGCTTTGGACTATCCTGACAAGCTGGAGGACTTGATGGTTCGTGTTGCCAAGTTTGGAAGGTATGAAGATGATACCGCCATCATGCTACGCCCAAAAGGAAAAGGGGTGGAATCCATCCGGAGGGCATCATCGTCGGAGAAAGGAAAAAGAAGGTATGAGTATTCCAGTGACGAGGAATCATTCTGAAGAGCACCTCGAAAGAGGATAGTGTATGTGGAATAGCGGGATCAGCTGGATCGGTGCCCGTATGAAGTATTCCAGAATAGTAATCAGCAGTAGAGCAGGACGTACAAGCGTCCTATTCAAAAGAATCAGCAGCGAGAAAGGTATCATTATCCGTCTAATCAGGAGCGGTCCAGAGATGATCAAGATTCTCATGTTCAGAACAATCAGGCAACGGATAAGCGCCCTTATCAATCTTTCCAGGACCAGGCTGATCGTATTCATTTCACGGTTAGTCCGTTGACAATCATGAGATCGATGGAAGATAAACCCTTATTCGAATGGCCTGCGCGATCTATTCGTGAAATCACTACAGGACCACGAGCAAATGAGTATTGCTATTATTATAAGTGTTGGGGACATCTCACCAACCGTTGCAAGGCCCTGCAGGAGTATTTGGAGCGGCTGGTCCAGGAGGGCTATTTGATGGAATTTTTAGATCCTAGTAATGGTGGGGCAGTGCACACCGGAGAGCAGCAGCCTCAGTTTTCGCGGCGAAGAGCCTTCAAATAATGTTAGCACTAGAGGAGAAGGACCAGGAGTGCCAAGGAAATCATTAATGTCATCCATCGAGCTCGAACACCAACGTTGGACGTGGAGTAGGATTTTAGAGCGAAATCGAGGAAGCTATCTCATATGGCAGAGGTGTGTCAGGTACAGGCGGCCTCGAGAGGCATCGAACAAGCTCTCACATTCTCTGACCAGGACATGTCAACTGTGGTCAGACCTCATTATGATGCTCTCGTTCTCACCATACGAATCGGCGACTTCGATATCAAGAGGGTGCTCATTGATTCTGGAAGTGGAGCAGATATCCTTTATTTTTATGCCTTCATGCAGATGAAGTTAGACCCCTCTATCCTTGTGCCTGCTCAAACCCCTTTGTTCAGATTTGACGGTATTTTGATGCAACCCATGAGAGAGATTGTTTTATCCGTTGCGGCCGGTCCCATCATTTTGCCAACTCGATTCTCCATGCTCAATGCGCCATCTCCATACAATGTTATCTTGGGGCGATGGTGGACTCATGAGATGAGGGCGGTCCCTTCATCTTATTATCAGGTGTTGAAGTTTCTCACTCAAGAGGGACCTAGGGAAATCCGGGGAGATTAGTTGGCATCTCAAAAGTACGATTACACTCCACCCACTGTACCTAAATAGCAATTACAGATCGGGTCCGTTGTCGAGGAAAGTTCGAATGAAGTAATGTGCAGACCGTCTATTGAGCCCACGAAGGCTGTCAATTTGGGAACGGACGAAGAGCCAAAGACGTTGCAGATCGGAACAAGCTTGACAGCGGAGGAGGAAATTAAACTGCTGGACTGTCTGAGGGTGAACCTTAATGTCTTTGCTTGGTCTCATAAAGACATGTCAGGGATAGATCCTGACATCATCTGTCATCATCTCAATGTTGACCCTGTTGCCCCCCTAGTTAAGCAAAAACCTCGAAGACTTGCTCCGGTCTGTCATGATACTGTCAACGAAGAAATCGAGAAGCTTATTTTGCACAGATTCATTCGAGAGGTGTAGTATCCTAATTAGATCGCGAATGTGGTAGCTGTGCCGAAGAAGAATGGAAAGGTTAGGGGTTTGTATTGACTTTATCAGTGTCAATAAAGCCTGCCCTAAAGATTTCTTTTCAATGCCTAGAATTGACAGACTTATCAATGCCATCGCTGGACACGAAATGCTGTCGTTCATGGATGGTTATTTGAGCTATAATCAAATTCTTCTAGCAGAAGGTGATTAAGAGAAAACTAGCTTTATAACTGAACGTGGTTTTCTGTTACCGCGTTATGCCTTTTGGTCTGAAGAATGCAGGAGCCACATATCAGCATCTTATGAATCTCATGTTTAACCTAGTGCTCGGCAAGACGGTGGAAGTCTATATTGACGATATTGTGGTGAATAGCCGAGTGAGAGTTTCTCTTGTTGCAGACTTGGCCGAATCTTTCTCTATTCTCCGAGCTTTTAATAAGTTGAATCCAAAGAAGTGTGTATTTGGCGTTACTTCAGGCAAATTCTTAGGCTATCTCATTAGTCAGTGCGGCATTGAAGCAAATCTGGCTCAAATTCGTGCCCTGATAGATATGCCAGAGCCAAAGTCGAAGAAGGAGATCCAAAAGTTGACAGGACGTATCGCTGCTCTCAACTGCTTTATTTCCAAATCATTCGATCGTTGTAAACCCCTCTTCGAATTACTACGAAAGGATTCTATCTTCAAATGGACAGAGGAGTGTTCTCAAGCCTTTACTGCTTTGAAAGAGTATTTGGGTTTTGCACCCATTCTTTCTGTGCCTGAACCTGGTGAGATATTATATCTCTATCTCTTTGTTTGGGAACAGGCTATTGGTTCCGCCTTGCTCAGGAGCTGTGATGGTATTGAGAAGCCTATATATTTTATCAGCAAGACATTTCTGAAGACGGAGTCAAATTATAGCAAGCTGGAGAATGTATGTCTTGTGCTCATCTTTTCGCTGAGAAGCTTCGTCCTTATTTCATGCTCATACTATTGTGGTTATCACAACGTACCCTTTAAAAATCGTGTTGGGCCGACCTGAGCTGGCGGGAAGAATGTCCAAATGGGCCGTGACACTCAGCGAATTTGACATTCAATATCGAACGAGGATCTCAGAAAAGGGGCAAGCCATGGCAGGTTTCTCTTAGATTTCCCTATTGATGAAAAGGGCGTAGAAATAGATCTTGATCTCCACGAACTCCCGGACGAGGTAAACAATGGGACCGTTAAGCAGAACGGAGCAAGTGCGCAAGACGATTCAGTAGTATGAAATGATTGGGTTTTATATGTAAATGGATCATCTAATTCGAGTGGTTCAGGACTTGGTGCTGTACTCATCAATCCGGAAAATATAAAAGTTCAAAAGATAGTGCGTCTAGGTTTCGCTGCCTCCAATAACGAGGCGAAGTATGAAGCATTGCTGCTGGGGCTACAAAGCACTCATGACTTGCAGATCACTAAGTTAAAAGTGTTTTGTGATTCTCAACTCGTGGTGAATCAGATGAAAGACATTTATGAGTGTAAAGAAGATTGGATGAGGTGGTATGTGGCATTTATTCATGAGCAATGTAAAGTCTTCGTTGCCGTTGAGATCAAGCACATTCGGAGAGATGACAACTGACATACTGATGCTTTGGCCTACCTTGCTTCTATGTTGCAAACTGATGAATCTAAGGCAATCCTTATGGAATATCAAGCATATCCTTCTATCGAGTTGCAACCACAGCGAGAGGTGATTTTCATTAATCTTGTTCCAAGTTGGATGACGGGGTTGGTAGCATACTTAAAGGACGGAGCCCTCCCTATTGATGCACATGAGTCAAGGAGAATTCAATACAAGACACCTCGTTATACCTTACTGCATGGTGAGTTGTACAGAAAATCCTTCGGAGGTCCCCTTCTGAAATGTGTTCATCCTGTAGACGTGGGGAGAATTTTTGCCGAGCTTCATGAAGGCATCTGTGGCATTCATTTTGGAGGAAGGACAATGTCTTATCGAGCTCTGGGGCAAGGATATTTTTGACCATATATGCAAGATGATGCGAAGAAATATGTAAAGAAGTGTAGCCAATGTCAGCGTTACTCTCGTTTAATTCATGCTCCAGCTTAGGAGCTAAACACCGTATCTCAGCCTTAGCCATTTGCTCGTCGGGGACTTGATATTGTAGGACCATTTCCTAAAGCTCTAGGTAATTTAATCTTCTTATTAGTGACGACTGATTATTTTTCTCATTGGATAGAAGTTGTTCTCCTGCCTGCATCAGAGAGCAGGAGGTGAAAAAGTTTATTTGGGTACACATCATATGTAGATTCGGTATTCCTCAGTCTATTATTACTGACAATGGGAAGCAATTCATTGGGAGAATCATTGCTGAGTTCTATGAAGAACTTAAGATCAAACATATCTTTTCATCACCTTACTATCCTCAGGGGAATGGGTTAGCCGAAGCAGCCAATAAAAATATCCTAAATGTTCTGAAGCGACGACTAGAAGATTCGAAAGGGAAGTGGACCAACGAGTTGCACAACGTGTTGTGGGGGTATAGGACAACACCAAGAAGCCCAACAAACGAGACACCGTTCTCCTTAGCTTATGGAATGGAAGCTGTGATTCCTACTGAGATCAATCTACCAACAATACGTACACGTAATTGCAAGAAAGTTAAAGAGAAGGACAAGAATGTAAAACTCATGGCTATTCATCTGGATTTATTGGAGGAGAAGCGAGAAGATGCTAGCATTCAAATGGGAAGATACTAACAAAAACTAAGGAAAACTTACAACAAGAAAGTACAACGGAGAGTCCTTCAAGTCGGGGACCTCGTTCTGCGAAAAGTGTTCTAAAATACTAAAGAGTTAAACAGTGAAAAGCTAGGACCTAATTGGGAAGGACCTTATATTGTAGATCGACTTGGTAGTCCGGGAGTATGTTACCTTAAAGATTTGCAAGGTAATGTGATTCAGAAATCTTGGAACATTATGAATTTGAAGCAATTTTTCAAGAAAATTATGAGTTATGTTGGAGCTAATTACACAATTGTGTTAATGATTTATTTGTGTGGGGTAATGTATCTTGAATATATTGCAACATAAATGACATGACATGTGATAAGACGAGGTACTCGTTGTGAGACTATGTGGCTTGGACAAATGAATTGTCATCAGAGCAAACCTGGTGGCTTCTACTAATAAAAAGTCATCCTGAGCGAGTGTCTCACTATGAGTTATTATCGGTACATCTTGTGAAAAGTCATTTGTGAAGTTATGTTCACGATTCTTCAAAGCGTTTATGTGCCTTGTCATCAAGTGAAAATGCCATACAAACACGAGATCTGTTTTGATGAATTTACGTCTCAAAAAATAAAATTACGCGTTATCAAAACTAAAAGAGTTAATTAATTCCTTGATGTGTTATTTGCGAGATCTTCATCGTGCTGAAAACGAACGAATATATACAAGTGCAAGCATGAGTAAAGATTAAGATTAATATTCGTAAAACCCAGTACGGGTTGAAGTACAAAGAAGTTAAAAGGAGACAAGAAGACAGACATCAAAATAGCCGAAGCAAACGACAAAGTATCATAACAGAGATCAGGCGATAGGATTCTCAGCAGCAAGAATGTCGTCAACAATGAGAACGATGTCTAAATCAGTAGCAAGGGTATCGGGCATACCTGCATCAGGAACCGAAGTAGGAGGGACGTCAAAAGTAGGAGCAGTAGGGAGCTCGGGAGTCAGCTCAGCTGGAGCAACAGGGAGCTCAAGGGCCGTCTCAGCAACAGTAGGACCTTTGAATGAGAGGGGCTGTTTGGCCCCTTCTACTTCTTATCCTTCTTCGGGCTGGGCGACTTGAGAGCTTTGCAACTCCGATTGCTCAACTTCATCCTTCAGTTTGCCTTGAGCTCGAAGCTGATTCATGACCTTGATCTCTGTCTCTATCCGGTCTTCATTAAGGAGTTTATCCATCTCATCCTAATAGCATTTGCAGAGATCGTCGGTCAGAGTCTTGGCCGCAAGGTTGGCTTCCTTAAGCTCCAGTGCCATTGCTTCTTTGGCAACCTCTGACTCCTCGAGTTGCCTCTCTAGAGCTTGGACAACAGCATCTAGCTCGTCGATTCAGAGGGCAGCAGCCTCGGTCTCTTCCTTCTCTTTGGCCTCCCCCTCTTGTGCTCGTCTCATGTCTAGTTCTGCTGCGGTGAGCTTGCCTTCAGTCTGTTCTTTCTCCACCCGGGCTTGTGATAGCTCTAGTTGGAGAGATTTCTTCTACTCCTCCAGAGTGGTAGTCTTGCTCTTCCAATGAGCAATGGAGTCTCTTAGGCTGTTTTGATGCTTGTTGTTGCGTTTATATGTCTTGATGTAGAGAACGTTCAACTGTCGCTGCCAGAGAGTAAGGATTAGTGCCAGGAATTGAGGATAACGGGACAACGAATAGTGCAGTACAAGAACAGCAAGAAAGCTTTACCGTAGCGAGAGCCCGGCTCATCGCGTGGAAAATTTCCTTCCCATGCATTTTCTGTGCTGAGTTGACGTCAGCAGGGAGCCGCAGGGCGTAGTTAGTGGCCATGGCCACATTGTGGTCAGCAATGGCCGAGTCCACGATATTCGGCCTGCTGAAGTTGGAGAAGTCGGGAACCCAAGGAATGGTCTCTTCTGAGTTGCCCTCTTCCTGTTGTGTAGGGGCAGGAACCATGGCAGTAGTAGTTTCCGTAACGATGATGTCAACAGCAGCAGTGGTGGCATCAGGGTCAGCAGCAACGTCTGGCTCCCTAATTTGGAGAGTTGAAGCCGGAATTGTAACGAATTTGCTTTTCTCAAGGCGTCTTTCTTCCTTACTCTTCTTCTTGGCCGGAAGATCGGCCGGTGCATCTACACTCTTTCTCTTTGCCGGTAGAACGCCGATAGCAACCTCCGTTGCACTTTTTTGTTTCTTTGGTGGAGGAGGGAGTGGAGCAATCGTCTATTGCGAAGGCCGGGGTTTCCTGACCAGTGAAGGAATTCTGCTGGCCATTTCTTCTTGCTCTTCTTCTTCATCGGGTTGAGAGGGAGGACCGGCTTTTCCTTGATCGTCGGAAGGAGCCAAGCTCTGTTCACTTGCTAACTCCCACAATTCTTTCTTCGGCCGAGGTTTCCACCGGATGTATTCTCCTCCTTTAGCTCTCTTAATATTTTTTAGAACGCGTTCTTCTTCTGCCCTGAGCTTCGTGAAGTGGAAATCTTTTGCTGTGACAAAACAATAGTCATCACAACAGGCAAAAACAATAAGACAGTGACAACGAAAAACGATGTGAAAGGTAACGGACACCGGACAATGGAAGACGGTTACCTGGTTCCACTTGGAAGACATTGGAGACAGAAGGGTTTGATCTCCAAGTGTAACGCCCCAAAATACCCCCTAGGAGTTTAGGGATATTTTAGGTGTCACACTGCGAACCTATCAAACCATCCTGTACTGCCAAGATAAAATACAGTACTCATAACGATAATCAGAGCGCGAAAGCTATCATATATGCGGAAGCGTAAACAAATTTTTATTTCTTCTGATGATCCAAAATAGTATTCCAAGTTAACATAAATACAAGACATGTCTAAGCCTAAGGTGGACAGGCCCACCTATCAAAATATCAAAATACACCAAACCCTCTCATACTCTCCCCTCAACAGTAGTCGAGGTATGGCCACGCATCGAGGTCTCGGTCCGCCTGAGACTGTAATGGGATAGCCGACTCTCTCTCCTCGGTATACTCTTCCTCGACCCAAGGCTCCGGGTCGAGGGCTCCCTCAGTACCTGCCGACATGAAAGTACGGCTGAGCATGGAATACTCAGCGAGTACAAGCTACTAGCAGACCATAACAATAATAAAAACACATAATAGTAATATCATACAAGCAGTAATAGAAACATCACAAAGAAACAGTATAGGGCATGACACAATACAAGCATCCTGACGTGCGTACATGAATGCGAAAATGCCGATAAAACTCATGCTTGAAAACCCTTGTCATGTCCCGGTATGCCTCGTAGAAATCATGTATGCGTGCATGCATGAATGCATGATCATCATCTTGTAAACCTCCATCTTGTAAACTTGTGAGCCAGAGGCTAGCACCCGAATCTCCCTGGGCTGCCAACCTCCTTGATATGCAATGCACTTGTGAGCCAGAGGTTAGTACCCGAATCCTCCTTGGGCTACCAACCTCCTTGTTATGAAATGCACTTGTGAGCCAGAGGCTAGCACCCGAATGTCCCTGGGCTACCAACCTCCTTGTTATGCAATGCACTTGTGAGCCAGAGGCTAGCACCCGAATCCTCCCTGGGCTACCAACCTCCTTGATATGCAATGCACTTGTGAGCCAGAGGTTAGTACCCGAATCCTCCCTGGGCTACCAACCTCCTTGTTATGAAATGCACTTGTGAGCCAGAGGCTAGCACCCGAATGTCCCTGGGCTACCAACCTCCTTGTTATGCAATGCACTTGTGAGCCAGAGGCTAGCACCCGAATCCTCCCTGGGCTACCAACCTCCTTGTTATGAAATGCTTTCTTGTTGTTTATTATATGCACATGCTCTTGAAATCACGGTTCATGTTATCATGCGTGCTCGTGTACGTGTCCATAGTGACAATCATGATAATGGAAATAACCAAATATGACATTTTAATTCAATTCATGATATGAACATAAGTAACATAAGTAGTTTGCATAACATTTGATCAATTTATCATTTATAAGGACACATGCATAAAACCCATTTCCATGTCCTTCATTGAGATCATTTATTCACAGTTTAGGCATTTTGTCAAACACTTTCATACGTCATTTCTTAGTAGTTTATCTCCTTCTTTTTAATGCATAATTTCCATTCAATCACACAAGGGTAAGTTTGTTATTTGTACAATGCCCATCCTCCATTTTCCAATCCACATCCCACACATCATATATCACACATTCGGCATCCAATCGCCGTATCCAACCTCCATCCACACATTCATTCCATTTCCTTTATCTTGTTTATATTTGTTGAGTTAATACAATGCATAGGGAAGGGAAAGCATAATATATATAGAATCACCATTTACACTAGAAAACCTAGGTTATTGCTAGGGAAAGTTAGTAGGGCGTACTAACCTTAGATCAAGGTTTGATCTTGAAGAAACCTTGAAATAGAAGCTCTAATTGGAAGGAGGAAGCCTTTGCTTGAAGGGGACTTGAGTTGGGGGAAGAAACCTCTTTCAAAACGTGAGTGAGTGCTGCCCTAGCTTGGAGAATGCACCTCCACACGAGCTTGAGTTGAAATCTTGAAGAAGACGTGCTTGGGGACGATCTAGGGTCTTCACCCCTTTGATTTCTTCTCCAAAAGCAACCTAGGTTTAGAGCTTTCTCCTCCTCTCTCTCTATCTCTCAAAATCCCTCAAATGTTGTAAGTGAGGCCTCAAAGGGTCGAGCAAACCCTTATGGGTAAGGGTTTAACACCCAAAAGACGAAAACGCCCTTACTGAAATTTTTGCAAAAACGCGAAGACCGAGCGATCGGTGGTTATGACCGATCGATCGGTTGCCTACCGAGCGATCGGTGTTTATGACCGATCGACCGGTCAAAAACTCACTCTCTGGAAAATTTCCCCATACAAAATTTCTGACCGCGCGATAGCTACCGATCGATTGGTTATGGACCGATCGATCGCTGACTGGACCGAGCGATCGGTTCTCTGTATGTCTGGACTGTTTGGACCATATCTTTTGACTCGCTCGTCGGATTTCGACGATTCAACTTGCGTTGGGTTCGTCTTTCGAAAACGCACATTTCTGACGTTTCGGAATTTCTGATTTCTCCCTTATTTATTAATTAGACTACAAAAACGGTCAATTAGCTACGAAGGTGCTATTCATTAAGGATGAAAAAGTTCGGGGTGCTACATTCTCCCCCCCTTACAAAAAATTTCGTCCCCGAAATTTGGACGATACATACATGCACAAAATCAAAACAAAATTACAAGCCATATGCACAAGTCTATTCAAACAACTCGGGATACTTTGCTTTGACTTCGGCTTCACGCTCCCACGTGGCTTCTTCTCGGGCATGATGTTGCCATTGCACGAGGACTAGCGGAATAGTCTTGTTGCGAAGCACTTGATCTCTCCTATCCAAAATATGAACCGGCTTCTCAACTAAAGTGAGGTCCTCTCGGATCTCTATCGGATCAAGCTCGATGATATGAGAAGGATCCGAGATGTACTTCCGGAGCATGGAGATGTGAAATACGTTGTGGACTGCCGCCATGTGAGCGGGCAAAGCAACACGGTAAGCCACCTCGCCAACTCGAGTAATGATCTCGAACGGACCCACATATCTCGGGCTAAGCTTGCCTCTCTTCCCGAATCGCATAACCCCTTTGGTCGGTGAAATCCTTACAAACACAAAATCACCGACTCGGAATTCAAGATCCCTCCTTCGGTTGTCGGCATAGCTTTTCTGTCTATCTTGTGCGGTCTTTAACCTCTCCCGGATAAGCTTGACCCTATCCGCGGTTTGTTCAATTAACTCGGGGCCCAAAATCTTTCTTTCTCCCACTTCATCCCAATACAACGGGGATCTACAACTCCTTCCGTACAAAGCCTCGAAAGGCGCCATTTGTATGCTTTCTTGATAACTGTTGTTGTAAGCGAATTCCACCAAAGGTAGGTGATCTTCCCAACTTCCTTTGAAATCTAGCATACATGCTCGGAGCATATCTTCAATAACCTGATTCACCCTCTCGGTTTGCCCGTCGGTCTGTGGGTGGAAAGCTGTGCTAAAGTCTAATCGGGAGCCCATTGCACCTTGAAAACTTTTCCAAAACCTGGATGTGAATCTTGGGTCTCTATCCGACACAATACTCACTGGCACCCCATGCAATCGGACTATTTCTTTGATGTATAGCTCCGCTAATTGGTTGGAGTTGAATGTAGTCCGGTAGGGTAAGAAATGAGCGGACTTCGTGAGTCTATCAATAACTACCCATATAGCATCGGTCTTCTTGACCGTCTTCGGCAATCCCACGATGAAGTCCATAGAGATATGTTCCCATTTCCACTCGGGAATAGGGAGAGACTGCAAAAGACCCGCCGGTCTCAAATGCTCCGCTTTCACCTGTTGGCACACCAAACACCGTGCCACATACTCCGCAACCTCCCTCTTCATGTTTCGCCACCAAAAGTGACTCTTGAGGTTCCGATACATCTTTGTCCCTCCGGGATGCACTGTATACTTAGACCGGTGAGCCTCGTCCATAATCTCTCTCCGAAGGTCTACATTGGCTGGGACACAAAGTCTTCCCTTGAATGTAATAGCACCTCGGCTAGTGAGAGAGAAGTCCGTACTACCCTTGGCCACTTCCTTATCCCGGAAAGCCAACAAGTCAGTGTCTGTGGCTTGATACTCCTGGATCAAGTCTATAAGGTACGGCCGAACTGTAACATTTGCCAAAACCGGACTGCGGACAGAATCGTTCACACTGATGTCTAGATTTGCCAAATCGTCTAACAGTCTCCACTCCCGCACCAACATGTGAGCCAACAACCCCAATGGTTTCCTACTCAAAGCGTCTGCCACCACATTTGCTTTTCCCGGGTGATATTGGATCGTGCACTCATAGTCCTTTAAGAACTCAATCCAACGCCGTTGTCGCAAATTGAGCTCTTTTTGGGAAAAGAGGTACTTGAGGCTCTTGTGGTCCGTGTACAC
Source organism: Tetracentron sinense (assembly GCA_015143295.1). Classification (NCBI taxonomy): domain Eukaryota; kingdom Viridiplantae; phylum Streptophyta; class Magnoliopsida; order Trochodendrales; family Trochodendraceae; genus Tetracentron; species Tetracentron sinense. The sequence goes on along the minus strand of CM026555.1, from coordinate 16,515,663 downwards.
ATAGAACTCCACCCCGTACAGATAATGTCGCCAAATTTTAAGTGCAAACACGACCGCCGCAAGCTCCAAGTCGTGAGTGGGGTAGTTCTTTTCATGCTCTTTCAACTGCCTTGATGCATAGGCAATGACCTTCTTGTGTTGCATTAGGACACACCCGAGTCCGACGTGCGAGGCATCACTATACACCTCATACCCAAAAGGTCCAGATGGCACAGTAAGGACAGGGGCTGTGGTGAGGCGTTTCTTCAACTCTTGGAAACTTACTTCACATCGGTCACTCCAACTGAACTTTGCATTTTTCCTTGTCAAGTAGGTGAGAGGTGCAGCCAGACTGGAGAATCCCTCCACAAATCTCCGGTAGTAGCCTGCCAATCCGAGGAAACTACGTATCTCCGTGACGCTCTTGGGCCTCTCCCAACTCATGACTGCCTCAACCTTGGCTGGATCTACAGAAATGCCCTCGGCCGACACCACGTGTCCAAGAAATGCGACCTTCTCTAACCAGAACTCGCACTTACTCAATTTGGCATATAGCCTATGCTCTCTCAACATCTCCAGAGCAAGGCGGAGGTCTCGCGCGTGATCTTCCCGTGTCTGGGAATACACCAAAATGTCATCAATGAATACAATCACGCATCGATCCAAGTAAGATCGGAACACCCGGTTCATCAAATCCATGAATGCCGCCGGTGCATTCGTCAGCCCAAAAGGCATGACAAGGAACTCGTAATGCCCATACCGAGTCCTGAAGGCCGTCTTTGGAACATCTTCCGCCTTGATCCTTAATTGATGATACCCCGACCTAAGATCAATTTTGGAGAAGAATCTCGCTCCCTTCAGTTGGTCGAACAAGTCATCGATCCTTGGCAAAGGATAACGATTCTTGATAGTTACCTTGTTCAACTGACGGTAGTCTATACACATTCTCATCGACCCGTCTTTCTTCTTTACAAAAAATACCGGAGCTCCCCACGGTGACACACTTGGTTGGATGAAACCAAGTTGTTGTAATTCCTCAATTTGCTTCTTCAATTCTTCAAGCTCTATCGGGGCCATTCTATATGGGGCTCTTGAAATTGGAGCGGTGCCCGGAGTAAGCTCTATAGCGAACTCAATCTCCCGATTCGGAGGTAACCCGGGAAGTTCCTCCGGAAACACGTCCAAGAAATCATTCACGACCGGAATGGCCGAGGAGTTTTGTGCTTCTAGGTTTGCTACACTCAAGGCTGCGAGGCGAGCAATGTCCCTCTCTCTTAATCCTCGGAAGTGAAAAGGCTTACCCCCTTCCGGCTTGAAATTCACCATCTTCTCAAAACACGCAACATGCCCGTGATGGTTTGACAACCAATCCATCCCTATGATGACATCAAAATCCAAGTCTTGAAAATCTAGGACGATGAGATCGGCTAACAGTTCATTCTCCCCCACTTGAACCACACTATCCCTGAATATCTTGTCCGTATCAACTGACTTGCCGAGTGGAGTTGCAATGGTCAACTCCTGCTTTAACGGAGTAGCCTCAGTCAAAAATCCCTTTGCGAAACTAGGCGACACAAAGGAGTGAGTGGATCCTGTGTCGATCAACACTCGGCAAGACATTCGTTCAGTAACAAAGCGCCTGTGCGATTAAGTGACTACTATTAGTAGATTTCAAACAACAAGCATCATACATAGGTAACCCTTAGTATAGAAACTCACAAAACAAACCATAGAAATTTTACACAATTTAAACTCTAGAATTCGTGCGTACCTTGCACGACATCGTCGGATGCACGTGCGTCTCTCTCGGATAAGGCAAAGACTCGGCCCTGTGTGGCTGGGCGAGGAGGCCGGGTAGACTGTGAGGCCCTCGAAGCCTGAGAAGAGCTAGGCTGAGATGTCTGCCTAACCGGGGGCCTGCTCCCTGAAGACTGAGTTGGCAATTGACGCCGGGGACAATCTCTGACCATGTGGCCTTGGTCATCACAATGGAAGCAACTTCCTGAAACTCTCCGGCATTCTCCCGCTGGATGCCTCCTCCCACAAAGAGTGCAAACATCATGCAAATAGGAGGACGGAGCATACCCCGTAGCCTGAGTAACTGCGGGGTAAGGAGCATATGAGGTAGCCGGGCGAAAAGCCGGTGGAGCGAAAGAGCGGGGAGCCTGTGGTGCTGAATACATCCTCTGTGACTGAGCCGAGCCTGCAGACTGATACAAGCTCGTCCTTGCTCTTTTCTCCCCTGAACTACTCGACTGTCCTTTTTCCATTCCTCTCCTTTTGAAGAACTCCTCGGAGTTCGACTCGGCCAATAGTGCTTTATCAACAACTTCAAAATATGTCTCATGTCTAAACATCGAGACTCGGTCCTTGAGATAGGCCTTCAACCCCCTCTCGAATTTCCGGGCCTTCATAGCCTCGGTCGCTATCATGTGTGGAGCAAATCGAGATAGCTCCGAAAATTTGGCTTCATAAGCCGCTACAGACATATTACCTTGCTCCAAGGTAATGAATTCGACTTCCATCTTTTCTTTCATCCCGACCGGAAAATACTTCTTGTTGAAAACCTCCAAGAATTCCTCCCAAGTCCAATCTTGACCTTGCCGGGTCAACTCTCGGGTCCGAAGTGCAGACTTCCACCAATGATCGGCCTCGCCTTCAAGCATAAAGGCGGCCCATGTGACCCTTTCCACTTCAGTAGGTGCTAACACCGAGAATATCTTCTCAAGTTGCCGGATCCAACCCTCGGCAACAAGTGGATCAATGCTTCCACAAAAAGTTGGAGGCCTCATCCTCCGAAAAGCTTCTATCCCGGCTTGGGCTCGGTTAGGAGGAGCCGGTATGAGTGCCGCATTAGGCGGAGTGGCCGGTTGCCTTGCCGCCAACATAGCCAAGGTCTCGGCTATGGATGCGAATGCTTGGGCAAAGTCGGGTTGATCATCACCCGATGGAGCATCACCTCCATTACCCCTTGTGTTGTACCCGCGACCCCGGGTATTGCGTCTCATGATTTCTCCTGAGAACGACAATACAACATGAGTCTAACTTGGATACGCATTTAATACAATTTGCAATTCACTTAATACATATTCATCAAGCACATTTAATAAGTACAACACAAATAATGTACACATGGTATATAACACAATAGCATAACATACAATCCGTGTTCCTAGCGTAGGACTCTATGTTCGGTTGAAGTTCAACCCATTTTGACTAAGACTAACTTGTTAGTCTATACTTGGAATACAACTCTCTAAGGTGATTCTAATACCTTGTTCAATCATCTAAGTGACCCTAGGGACTCTAATGCCTAGAGCTCTGATACCACTCTGTAACGCCCCAAAATACCCCCTAGGAGTTTAGGGATATTTTAGGTGTCACACTGCGAACCTATCAAACCATCCTGTACTGCCAAGATAAAATACAGTACTCATAACGATAATCAGAGCGCGGAAGCTATCATATATGCGGAAGCGTAAACAAATTTTATTTCTTCTGATGATCCAAAATAGTATTCCAAGTTAACATAAATACAAGACATGTCTAAGCCTAAGGTGGACAGGCCCACCTATCAAAATATCAAAATACACCAAACCCTCTCATACTCTCCCCTCAACAGTAGTCGAGGTATGGCCACGCATCGAGGTCTCGGTCCGCCTGAGACTGTAATGGGATAGCCGACTCTCTCTCCTCGGTATACTCTTCCTCGACCCAAGGCTCCGGGTCGAGGGCTCCTTCAGTACCTGCCGACATGAAAGTACGGCTGAGCATGGAATACTCAGCGAGTACAAGCTACTAGCAGACCATAACAATAATAAAAACACATAATAGTAATATCATACAAGCAGTAATAGAAACATCACAAAGAAACAGTATAGGGCATGACACAATACAAGCATCCTGACGTGCGTACATGAATGCGAAAATGCCGATAAAACTCATGCTTGAAAACCCTTGTCATGTCCCGGTATGCCTCGTAGAAATCATGTATGCGTGCATGCATGAATGCATGATCATCATCTTGTAAACTTGTGAGCCAGAGGCTAGCACCCGAATCTCCCTGGGCTGCCAACCTCCTTCATATGCAATGCACTTGTGAGCCAGAGGTTAGTACCCGAATCCTCCCTGGGCTACCAACCTCCTTGTTATGAAATGCACTTGTGAGCCAGAGGCTAGCACCCGAATGTCCCTGGGCTACCAACCTCCTTGTTATGCAATGCACTTGTGAGCCAGAGGCTAGCACCCGAATCCTCCCTGGGCTACCAACCTCCTTGATATGCAATGCACTTGTGAGCCAGAGGTTAGTACCCGAATCCTCCCTGGGCTACCAACCTCCTTGTTATGAAATGCACTTGTGAGCCAGAGGCTAGCACCCGAATGTCCCTGGGCTACCAACCTCCTTGTTATGCAATGCACTTGTGAGCCAGAGGCTAGCACCCGAATCCTCCCTGGGCTACCAACCTCCTTGTTATGAAATGCTTTCTTGTTGTTTATTATATGCACATGCTCTTGAAATCACGGTTCATGTTATCATGCGTGCTCGTGTACGTGTCCATAGTGACAATCATGATAATGGAAATAACCAAATATGACATTTTAATTCAATTCATGATATGAACATAAGTAACATAAGTAGTTTGTATAACATTTGATCAATTTATCATTTATAAGGACACATGCATAAAACCCATTTCCATGTCCTTCATTGAGATCATTTATTCACAGTTTAGGCATTTTGTCAAACACTTTCATACGTCATTTCTTAGTAGTTTATCTCCTTCTTTTTAATGCATAATTTCCATTCAATCACACAAGGGTAAGTTTGTTATTTGTACAATGCCCATCCTCCATTTTCCAATCCACATCCCACACATCATATATCACACATTCGGCATCCAATCGCCGTATCCAACCTCCATCCACACATTCATTCCATTTCCTTTATCTTGTTTATATTTGTTGAGTTAATACAATGCATAGGGAAGGGAAAGCATAATATATATAGAATCACCATTTACACTAGAAAACCTAGGTTATTGCTAGGGAAAGTTAGTAGGGCGTACTAACCTTAGATCAAGGTTTGATCTTGAAGAAACCTTGAAATAGAAGCTCTAATTGGAAGGAGGAAGCCTTTGCTTGAAGGGGACTTGAGTTGGGGGAAGAAACCTCTTTCAAAACGTGAGTGAGTGCTGCCCTAGCTTGGAGAATGCACCTCCACACGAGCTTGAGTTGAAATCTTGAAGAAGACGTGCTTGGGGACGATCTAGGGTCTTCACCCCTTTGATTTCTTCTCCAAAAGCAACCTAGGTTTAGAGCTTTCTCCTCCTCTCTCTCTATCTCTCAAAATCCCTCAAATGTTGTAAGTGAGGCCTCAAAGGGTCGAGCAAACCCTTATGGGTAAGGGTTTAACACCCAAAAGACGAAAACGCCCTTACTGAAATTTCTGCAAAAACGCGAAGACCGAGCGATCGGTGGTTATGACCGATCGATCGGTTGCCTACCGAGCGATCGGTGTTTATGACCGATCGACCGGTCAAAAACTCACTCTCTGGAAAATTTCCCCATACAAAATTTCTGACCGCGCGATAGCTACCGATCGATCGGTTATGGACCGATCGATCGCTGACTGGACCGAGCGATCGGTTCTCTGTATGTCTGGACTGTTTGGACCATATCTTTTGACTCGCTCGTCGGATTTCGACGATTCAACTTGCGTTGGGTTCGTCTTTCGAAAACGCACATTTCTGACGTTTCGGAATTTCTGATTTCTCCCTTATTTATTAATTAGACTACAAAAACGGTCAATTAGCTACGAAGGTGCTATTCATTAAGGATGAAAAAGTCCGGGGTGCTACACCAAGCCCCGGAGACGATGAAAGGAGTTGCCTTCCAATTCCTCTCTGTATCTCGTAAGCCCAAGACTAATTCGGGAACCTTAGGTTTTTGGTTCCAGGAGAAATAATGATACAGATCTCCCTCACAACCTCGACATTTGACGACGTGACGAAAATGGAAAAGATGTCTGGTTTCGATGATGGATCCATCCATGATATACTTGATTATCATGGACATATCTTTGTAGAAAGTGGGATGCATCTGTCCTGTGGCAAGTTGGAGAACGGATAGTAGAGACTCAATGATGGGGTGCAGAGGAAACCGAAGACCAGCTTCGAGTTGGGCAAGGTAGACCTTGGTGCAGCGAGAGCGTTTGTCGATTAGGGTACCTTCTTTCTTGAAGTGCAGATTGACTTGAGGAGGGAAATCAAAGCGAGTTCTATAAAGGTCTAAACATTTTTGTTGATTTTGGCTAAGAAAAGGTGTCTCGCCAATGTAGGCACCATATGGAGCACTATTGGAGCAGCTAGCTTCTCCATCACTAGGTGCTCTCACTTCCTCTTCTACCCTAGCGACTTCTAAAAGTATCTCGGCAAACATTGTTATGGAAAAAATGAAAAGACGCATACTCGTGGACTAGAGACTGAACTAGCAGAACTAGAGAAGTATAAAAAAAAATACTAAAAAATGCAGAGAAAAAAAAGTAGCTAGGGCTTACCACAAGCGAGAAAGCGAAGAAGCTTGAAGACTTGAATGCAAACTAGCTGAAGCAAAAATTTGACAGAGTAACAGTGTATCAATGACTAGGTGAGGAAGAAAGTGTTAATCCAGCGTACTTATAGACGAGTCATGAGAAGCATGACGAAAACGACCTCCATCAAAGTCGTACACGTACACCAGAGCAAGGTCAGGATGGTTATTTCGTTTCATTTTAAAATAACTGTGTTAGGACTAATTTTGCGCAAGAGGACAGTGAAAACCTGTAGAGCCCCGGACCTTTTCACATTTAATGCATGACACTTTCGTTGCCATTTTGCCTTTAAAGAGGTATAATTAATAAATAAGGAAGAATTGAAATTCCGAAATGTCAAAAATGTTCATTTTCAAAGTACGAACCCAACGCAAGTTGAATCGTCAAAATCGGACGAACGAGTCAAAAGATATGGCCAAAACAGTCTGGACCTGCAGGCAACCGATCGCTCGGTCCATAGAGTGATCGATCGGTCCAAAACCGATCGATCGGTAGCTATCGACTGGTCAAGATTTTTGTATGGGGAAATTTTCCAGAGAGTTGATTTTTGGTCGAGAGCTCGGCCAACACACCGATCGCTCGGTAGGCAACCGATCGATCGGTCATTAACACCGATCGCTCGGTACTCGCGTTTTTGCAGAAATTTCAGTAAGGCTATTACGGTCTTTTGGTCGGTTCACTCTTACCTTAAGAGTTTAACCCGAGCCTTTAGGGTTCATTCTCAACACTTAGAAGATTTGGGGGATTAGAAGAGAGGAGAAAGGATTTCCTAAGCTAGGGTTTTGTTTTTGGAGAAGAATCAAAGGGGTTTTGAGACCCTAGATCACTTCAAGTCCGGCTTTTCTCCAAGATCACGGCTCAAGCACCCGTGGAGGGCGTTCCCCAAGCTCGGGCAGCACCTCACGATCGTTTTGGAAGGGGTTTCTTCCTCATTTCTTCAAGGTCGGTACTTCTTGCTACCCTCCTAGTTATAGTTCCTTCTTTTACTTTATTTCTCTTTGTTTCTTTCATTTGTACATGTGCTATGAGTTTGGAAGTGTGAACGGTGTAAATGGAGATGGAATAGGCGATTGGATGCCGTGTGAAATGATGTGATAAATGAAATAGGGAGGGCATTGTATCCATAAGGAACAAACACGTATGATGTGAGAAAACTTACCTAGAAAAGCATGATTTAGGTTTAAAAGAATAATGAATAATGAACACACCATGTTTGATGAAATGCCAAGGTGAATAAAGTGAGTTGTAAATTAGAAAATGCATGCCTAATAAATTATGGATATTGTTAGGGCCTATGATAGTGTGTTTTCTTGCTTTCCCTAAATGATGTGAATATTACATTGCTTAATCATTGATGTTATATGTGTTGTGAATTACCCAAATGTCATATTTAAATTTAAATGCAAGTATGTACACGATTCCCATGAGCACGGCATGCATGACATGATTTATCGAGGTTTTCAAGAACATGGTTAGAGGTGGGACATATCCTACGATATGTTTTACCTCGCTTTTCACAAGAAAACAAGAACCAACATTCCACGAGGGGTCTCCCCTCACTCACAAGTGCATATCATGAAGAAGGGCCTCCCTTCCCTCACAAGTACATACATATCATGAAGAAGGGTCTCCCTTCCCTCTCAAGTGCATTGCATAAAGAAGGGTCTCCCTTCCCTCTCAAGGCATCTCTCAAGCGCATCTCACAAGGATATCTCACAAGTGTATCTCACAAGTTACATGATTACAAGCAAGCACGCATGACATGCATGACATGACACGTACGACACGTTCGACAAGATCAAGCAAGACAAACACGACAAGCTTTCAAGTACGAAAAGATATTTCAAGCCAAGTCAAGTGCACGATGTTTTCAAGAGGTTTTATCGGCTTTCTACGAAATACAAGCATGATTATAAATTGCTTTACTTCCTTGTATGATATGAATTGTTTCCGTCTAACATATATGAATTGCTCCTGATTTATGTATTGCCATTTTTATGCTATGACTATTGGTTAGTATTTGGTACCCGCTGAGTATTCCATGCTCAGCCGTACTTCTTATGTCGGCAGGTTCTGAGGGAGCTGCTGCTCCATTTGATGTTTGTGCTCCTGGTCCATGGGTGGAAGAGGAGTACGTCGAAGAGCCTTTGGAGGAACCTCCCGTAGAGGGTTATCAGTAGGTGGTGTTAGATTCTGAGTGGATTAGCTGTGGGTGAGCATGAGTGATTATATCCATGTATTTTGGCGGGCATGTCCGCACTTTCTTTGTTTTGATTTCTTGTCTTAAACTTGGACCATGTGTATATACTTAGAGGTTGTTAGACTTCCGCTGTGTTTTATAGTTATGTTTCCGCTGTCATCCTCTATTGTATATGCTCTGTGGGTTTTTGCAGGTTGGTTTGTCAAGCAAGTCATGTAAGCCATGATTAGTCGTCCAAAGTTCACTCTAACTCATAGGGTAGGTTTTGGGTCACGACAGAAGGGGTATCAAAGCTTAGGCTTTAGGTCTCTAGGGTCACTTAGAATCTTATACCACGGCTTGACAAGAGCATATGTTAGGAAACAAGTTAGGAAGGAAGTAAGTCGGGAGCGAGTCTGGTTCCAAGTGTAAGACTAAACTTTATTCTTAGTCTAAAATGGTTGCTCTAACCAAGTACGGGTCCTAGGTACGCTAGAACACTAAAGTATAAGTATAATGTGATGAATACTCTGATGACTTGATGTGATGTATATTAGTATTATACAACTAATACAAATTGAATTATTGTGAAATGGCATTGAAATAAACTGTGGTTTCAAGTTAGACTCATGTGGTGTTATTATTCTCAGGACTTTAGTCATGAGACGGAACACACGGGGTCGTGGGCCACATACCAGAGCTTCCTCTTCTTCACAGGATGAGGATGAGCAGCCGGACCTCTCTCAGGTCTTAGGCTCTATTGCTGAGACACTCACCATCCTGGCGGCTCGGCAAACTATACCGGCATCAGCGGCACCTACTCCACCGCCCGCAGCTCCAGTACATCGTACCGCTGGAGTTGAGGCATTCAGGAGATTGAGGCCTCCATCCTTCCATGGGAGTGTGGACCCTCTTGCTGCGGAGGCGTGGATCCTCCAGATGGAGAAGATTTTTACGGTCCTCTCACCCACAGAGGAGGAGAGAGTATCATGGGCAGCTTTCATGCTAGAGGGCGAAGCCCACCATTGGTGGTTTTCCCGCGTTGAGGACGCGAGATTTGACCATGCAGGGTCAACCTTGGACTTGGGATGAGTTCAAGGACGCTTTTTACAAGAAGTATTTTCCGATTGGAGCACGGGAAAAGAAAGAGAGAGAATTCATCAACCTTGAGCAAGGTTTGATGTCGGTGGCACAATACGAGGCCAAGTTCTCGGAGCTATCACGCTTCGCGACACATATGATTGCCACCGAGGCAATGAAGGCGAGAAGGTTTGAGCAAGGGCTCAAAGATGTTGTCATGGAGAAGGTTTCGGTTTTCAGACATGCTACCTACCCTGAGGTAGTAGACAAGGCCTTATTGGTTGAGGCCAATTCAGAGACAGTGTCCAAGAAGAGGGAGTTGGCGAGAGGCCAAGCTAGTAGTTCAGCACCTTCAGAGAGTCGGGCTCGTACCGGCCCTTATCAGTATACATGGCCAACACCACCGATGAGGCCGACTTATGCGCCTCCAGCTCCCCGGCAGTATGTGCCGCAGGCACCGCGACCTCAGGCTCTTCCGGCCCCACGGCTAGTTGCACCTCAGACGGTGAGGTATGCTCCACTTCCGGCCCCTCCGACCTATACACACGAGGTCTGCACTTCGTGCGGCCGAAGGCACCCGGCAGGAGATTGCCGAAGGGCATCGGGTGGATGCTTTCATTGTGGTCGCCAGGGCCATATGATTAGGGATTGCCCCAGTCGGCATTTGCCAGGCCAGTCTCAGGGGATTAGGCCCCCAGCACGCCCAGCAGGATCATATCAGGCGTCATCCCAGACTACCCGGTCTACACCTCCGCCTCGCCAGGCGAACCAGGGGCGAGTTTTTGCCTTGACAGAGGGTGATGCACTTGCATCTGACGATGTAGTGCAAGGTACGCAGTTGTAATTTATTTAATTACCCTTAAATTAAATTATTATGAATTATTCTTTGTGTACGTATATGGCATGTTATATATATAAATACCTATATGTATACATTGTTAATGCATGGATTGACTTAGCTAGCTAAAATTTCAGGAACCCTACTAGTCAATGAGTGTTTGGCTCGAGTGTTGATTGATACCGGGTCTACTCATTCCTTTGTCTCGCCGAGTTTTTCAGAAGGCTTTTCTGTGGAGCCTACTCAGCTAGAACCGGAGTTAGCCATTTCGACTCCTCTCGGCAAAACAGTATTGGCAGATAAAGTGTATAGAAATAGCGTGGTCCAAGTTGGAAGCCACGAGTTGGCGGTTGATCTCATCGTCCTTGGATTCCAAGACTTTGATGTTATATTGGGAATGGATTGGTTAGCAGCGCATCATGGGCATGTAGCTTGCTTTGAGAAGATGGTACTCTTCAAGCCGGTAGAAGGAAAACCATTTCACTTTCGGGGGTTGAAAAGTAGAGATATCGCTCGTTTTGCGGCGTTGGGCTTAACTAACCCCGAGGCAAAGGACTCATCGACTATTCCAGTTGTGAGTGAATTCCTGGATGTGTTTCCAGAGGAGTTGCCGAGATTGCCTCCAGATAGGGAGATTGAGTTTGTGATCGAGCTTGCACCAGGCACAGCTCCTGTTTTCAGGGCTCCATATAGAATGACCCCTATTGAACTCAAAGAGTTGAAGACTCAGTTGGAGGAATTGCAAGGCCTTGGTTTCATTCGACCAAGTGTCTCACCGTGGGGTGCCCCGGTGTTATTTGTTAAGAAGAAAGATGGCTCGATGCGGATGTGCGTCGATTATCGGCAATTGAACAAAGTCACTATAAAGAATAGGTATCCATTGCCTAGAATTGATGATTTGTTCGATCAGTTGAAGGGAGCGAGATTTTTCTCAAAGATAGATCTTCGATCGGGTTATCACCAGTTGAAGATTAAGGCGGAAGATATTCCCAAAACTGCTTTCAGGACTCGGTATGGACACTACGAGTTCTTGGTGATGCCCTTTGGACTCACGAACGCGCCGGCAGCCTTTATGGATTTGATGAACCGGGTGTTCCGGCCATATCTTGATAGGTGTGTGATTGTATTTGTTGATGACATTTTGGTCTATTCTCATTCAAGGGAAGATCACACACGCGACCTACGCCTTGCTTTGGAAATGCTAAGAGAGCACAAGCTATACGCCAAACTTAGCAAGTGTGAGTTTTGGTTGGAAGAGGTGACATTCCTAGGCCACCTTGTTTCTGCAGAAGGTATCTCGGTAGATCCAAAGAAGATTGAAGCAGTTATGAGTTGGGCGAGGCCCAAGAGTGTTACCGAGATGCGCAGCTTTCTTGGGTTGGCAGGCTACTACAGGAGATTTGTAGAGGGTTTCTCCAGCCTTGCGGCACCGCTCACTTACCTGACAAGGAAGAACGCCAAGTTTGTATGGAGTGATAAGTGCGAGAGCAGTTTCACGGAACTGAAGAAGAGGCTTACTACAGCCCCTGTCCTTACTGTGCCATCTGGACCTTATGGGTATGAGATGTATAGTGATGCCTCACATGTTGGACTTGGGTGTGTACTCATGCAGCACAAGAAAGTCATTGCCTATGCATCAAGGCAATTGAAGGAGCATGAAAAGAATTATCCCACGCACGACTTGGAGCTTGCGGCAGTCGTGTTTGCACTCAAGATTTGGCGTCATTACCTTTATGGGGTGGAGTTCTATGTGTTCACGGATCACAAGAGTCTCAAGTATCTCTTCTCCCAAAAGGAGCTGAATCTAAGGTAACGGCGTTGGATGAAATTTTTGAAAGATTATGATTGTACCATTCAGTACCACCCAGGTAAAGCGAATGTAGTGGCCGACGCTTTGAGTAGAAGACCTCCAGGGTTATTAGCACACATGTTGGTGCAAGAATAGAAGCTACTTGAAGATTTGGAAAATCTGGACATTAGTGTGAATGCCTCTGTTCGTAGTCCTATCTTGGCAAATGTCACGGTTCGGCCATACATTATAGATTTGATCCAAGAATACCAAGCCACGGATGCTGAATTGTTGGCTTATCGGGACAAGGAAGTTGCTAAGGGTAGTGAGGACTTCTCTCTCACTAGCCAAGGTGCTATCACATTCAAGGGAAGGCTGTGTGTCCCAGCCAATGCAGATCTTCGAAGGGAGATCATGGATGAAGCACATCGTTCTAAGTATACAGTGCATCCTGGGGGTACAAAGATGTACCGGAGCCTCAAGAGTCACTTTTGGTGGCGGAATATGAAGAGGGATGTTGCGGAGTATGTAGCGCGATGCTTAGTGTGCCAACAGGTGAAGGCAGAGCACATGCGGCCGGCAGGTCTATTGCAGTCTCTTCCTATTCCCGAGTGGAAATGGGAGAACATATCCATGGATTTCATAGTTGGCTTGCCAAAGACGGCAAGGGGCTCAGATGCGATATGGGTAGTAGTGGATCGTTTGACAAAGTCCGCTCATTTCCTACCGTACCGAACTACTTTCAACTCTAGCCAGTTGGCCGCTCTATACATCAAGGAAGTGGTGAGGTTGCACGGGGTGCCAGTCAGTATTGTGTCAGATCGGGATCCTAGATTCACATCACGATTCTGGAAAAGCTTTCAGGATGCCATGGGTTCCCGACTTGATTTCAGCACCGCTTTTCATCCACAGACAGATGGAAAAAACCGAGAGAGTGAACCAAGTCATTGAAGACATGCTTCGGGCTTGTATGTTGGGTTTAGAGGCAGTTGGGAAGAGCACTTGCCTTTGGTTGAGTTTGCCTACAACAATAGCTATCAGGCAAGCATCCAGATGGCACCTTTTGAAGCCTTGTATGGGCGAAGTTGTAGGTCTCCTCTCTATTGGGATGAGGTAAGAGAAAGGAAAGTACTGGGTCCGGAGTTGATTGAGCAAACTGCAAACACAGTTAAGATCATTCGGGATCGATTGAAAGCCGCTCAAGATCGCCAGAAAAGTTATGCGGACACACGCCGAAGGGACTTGGAATTCCAGGTTGGGGATCGAGTCTTTGTGAAAGTATCTCCTAGCAAAGGGATCATGAGATTTGGAAAGCGAGGCAAGCTCAGTCCTCGGTATGTTGGGCCTTTTGAGATTATCACGCGAGTTGGTGAGGTTGCTTACAGGGTAGCTCTCCCACCTCACATGGCCGCAGTTCACAACGTTTTCCATGTGTCTATGCTTCGGAAGTACATTGCGGATCCTTCGCATGTCATAGACTTGGAACCGTTGGAGATTCGAGAGGACCTCACCTTGATTGAAAAGCCGGTTCAGATTTTGGATCGAAGAGATCAAGTGCTTCGCAACAAGACAATCCCTTTGGTTCTTGTGCAATGGCAACACCATGCTCGGGAAGAAGCTACATGGGAGCGTGAAGCCGAAGTTAAAGCGAAGTACCCAGAATTATTTGAATGAGTTTTTGCATAAGTTTCTATATGACTTGTAATTTTCTTTTTGGTTTGTAATGCAAGTAGCGTCTAAATTTCGAGGACGAAATTTTTGTAAGGGGGGAGGATGTAGAGCCCCGGACCTTTTCACATTTAATGCATGACACTTTCGTTGCCATTTTGCCTTTAAAGAGGTATAATTAATAAATAAGGAAGAAATTGGAAATTCCGAAACGTCAGAAATGTTCGTTTTCAAAGTACGAACCCAACGCAAGTTGAATCGTCAAAATCGGACGAACGAGTCAAAAGATATGGCCAAAACAGTCTGGACCTGCAGGCAACCGATCGCTCGGTCCATAGAGCGATCGATCGGTAGCTATCGACTGGTCAAGATTTTTGTATGGGGAAATTTTCCAGAGAGTTGATTTTTGGTCGAGAGCTCGGTCAACACACCGATCGCTCGGTAGGCAACCGATCGATCGGTCATAAACACCGATCGCTCGGTACTCGCGTTTTTGCAGAAATTTTAGTAAGGGTATTATGGTCTTTTGGTCGGTTCACTCTTACCTTAAGAGTTTAACCCGAGCCTTTAGGGCTCATTCTCAACACTTAGAAGATTTGGGGGATTAGAAGAGAGGAGAAAGGGTTTCCTAAGCTAGGGTTTTGCTTTTGGAGAGAATCAAAGGGGTTTTGAGACCCTAGATCACTTCAAGTACGGCTTTTCTCCAAGATCACGGCTCAAGCACCCGTGGAGAGCGGTTCCCCAAGCTAGGGCAGCACCTCACGGTCGTTTTTGGAAGGGGTTTCTTCCTCATTTCTTCAAGGTCGGTACTTCTTGCTACCCTCCTAGTTATAGCTCCTCTTTTCCTTTATTTCTCTTTGTTTCTTTCATTTGTACATGTGCTATGAGTTTGGAAGTGTGAACGTGGTAAATGGAGATGGAATAGGCGATTGGATGCCGTGTGAAATGATGTGATAATGAAATGGGGAGGGCATTGTATCCATAATGAACAAACATTTATGATGTGAGTAAACTCACCTAGAAAAGCATGATTTAGGTTTAAATGAATAATGAATAATGAACACACCATGTTTGATGAAATGCCAAGGTGAATAAAGTGAGTTGTAAATTAGGAAATACATGCCTAATAAATTATGGATATTGCTAGGGCCTATGATAGTGTGTTTTCTTGCTTTCCCTAAATGATGTGAATATTACATTGCTTAATCATTGATGTTATATGTGTTGTGAATTACCCAAATGTCATATTTAATTTAAATGCAAGTATGTACACGATTCCCACGAGCACGGCATGCATGACATGATTTATCGAGGTTTTCAAGAACATGGTTAGAGGTGGGACATATCCTACGATATGTTTTACCTCGCTTTTCACAAGAAAACAAGAACCAACATTCCACGAGGGATCTCCCCTCACTCACAAGTGCATATCATGAAGAAGGGCCTCCCTTCCCTCGCAAGTACATGCATATCATGAAGAAGGGTCTCCCTTCCCTCTCAAGTGCATTGCATAAAGAAGGGTCTCCCTTCCCTCTCAAGTGCATTGCATAAAGAAGGGTCTCCCTTCCCTCTCAAGTGCATTGCATAAAGAAGGGTCTCCCTTCCCTCTCAAGGCATCTCTCAAGCGCATCTCACAAGGATATCTCACAAGTGTATCTCACAAGTTACATGATCACAAGCAAGCACGCATGACATGCATGACATGACACGTACGACACGTTCGACAAGATCAAGCAAGACAAACACGACAAGCTTTCAAGTACGAAAAGATATTTCAAGCCAAGTTAAGTGCACGATGTTTTCAAGAGGTTTTATCGGCTTTCTACGAAATACAAGCATGATTATAAATTGCTTTACTTCCTTGTATGATATGAATTGTTTCCATCTAACATATATGAATTGCTCCTGATTTATGTATTGCCATTTTTATGCTATGACTATTGGTTAGTATTTGGTACCCGCTGAGTATTCCATTCTCAGCCGTACTTCTTATGTCGGCAGGTTCTGAGGGAGCTGCTGCTCCATTTGATGTTTGTGCTCCTGGTCCATGGGTGGAAGAGGAGTATGTCGAGGAGCCTTTGGAGGAACCTCCTGTAGAGGGTTATCAGTAGGTGGTGTTAGATTCTGAGTGGATTAGCTGTGGGTGAGCATGAGTGATTATATCCATGTATTTTGGCGGGCATGTCCGCACTTTCTTTGTTTTGATTTCTTTGTCTTAAACTGGGACCATGTGTATATATTTAGAGGTTGTTAGACTTCCGCTGTGTTTTATAGTTATGTTTCCGCTGTCATCCTCTATTGTATATGCTCTGTGGGTTTTTGCAGGTTGGTTTGTCAAGCAAGTCATGTAAGCCATGATTAGTCGTCCAAAGTTCACTCTAACTCATAGGGTGGGTTTTGGGTCGCGACAAAACCTTCACCCCGAATGAACACCTCAGCAATAAGAAGGGTGTATTTGTCTTTTCATAATCAGTATAACCGCCGAAGGAAATAAAAGATCTCGGGCACCGAGAAAAGTGATAATGACAATCTGCCATGCATTAATGAAGCATGACAGTTTTGCACATGGGAGACAGTTGTCACGGTGTTTCATATTCGATCTTATCACTTACGTAGGGTTTTCAGTCACCGTATCAGGGCAGGTATTCTTTGTACTATTGATGATACATCGCACTACGTTTGATGCGTCATCAAGAGGCAATTTGTAAGGGATAAAATTCGTAAATAGTTTAGCATTGGAGAACGAGCTTGTTTTCGTTGTTATATGTACGGATAAGTGTCACATGTCTCTCAGATGAATGAGTTCCGTTGTCATATTTACAACGGCTTCATTGTCAGTTTCACGAACGATCTCGTTGTACAACATATAGCGTTATCGTTGTGCTATTGACAACGTTCTCGTTGTCTTTTGCATAATGTATTCATTGTTTAATGAGTACGTTCTATTTACCCCGATGTATACACAATGATCCCGAGCTTGCGTCTATAACGAGACCGACTATTCGGAGGAAGTGATTAGGAGGTGATTCCTTGACTATGACAGTAGACGGAAAGCACTGTCTTGGCATTTAATGCTAGTCATTTCTGAGTGTTGTCATATCAAATTAAATTAAACAAATAGTAGGCGCCCAGGTGTGACACATAAGGTTCGAGATCTGTTTGACATATTTGGTAATGAGTGTAAAGCAAGTGGCATGGTCATCCATAACCATTGATGAACATACAGAGCTTAACCTATAAATACCCCCAGAGACTTAGTGCATAAGGATCCCTCTTCCCCGAAATTTCACATTTGCTTCGATTTCATTACTATTCATCTTCTTCTTCTTCGTGTACTTACTTCATCATCGGAGTGCAGGGCAGGGTCCAAACTCTCTACCTTCAACCTTCTGCCGACGAACTAGAGCTTGAAACAGGAGTTGACATATGGCATTGTGAGAAAAATTCTCACACAATATTTTACTAACAACTATGGTTAGATTTTTAATTTTTTAACCTTAAAAAGTAAATTATTTTAACCACAGTTAAAAGGGGTTAAAGAGGTTGGGGCCGCAGTGCGGAGTACTCCGCCCCATCCGCCCCATCCAAATCCAAGTAAATCCTAAATCTTCATTGGAAAGGGGAGAGTACACTAGAAGACAGTGTATTACAAAAGCCAAGGAAAAAATTTAAAGTGGTGAAACGTGAACAAGTGCAATTTTGTTGCCACAGCAGTGGGTTACTGCCATAAAAGAGATCACATGTAAGGCGACAACACAGGCAGTGAGAAACTTGTTGACTGGGTTGCATTGAGTTAGTGATAACGATTAAAATAATAATTCAGTCTAAGAGCAATGCTATGTTTACTTTCCGTTTGTCCACTGTACCGCAATTTTTTTATTTTTAAATAAAAAGACAATAAAATGATAGGCCCACAAAAATGTGCCTATTTTATTTTTCTTGTACAAAAATAAGAGAGAATAAACAACCGTAGAATGGACATAGCATTGTTGTTCAGTGTAAATACCAATTCTGTTTCACAACGAAGCTCCACATGGGCCTAAAAAAAACATTAGTCTTGAGAAGCAGACCCAGGGTCCGCTTCTAAGCTGACCCAAGTGTCCTGTGTCCCTTGTAACCTTTGTTTAACCATAGTTAAGCTTAACTAAATTGTAATTAATAATTTTGTTTTTTTTTTCCTCTAAAAATCATGATTAGATTGCTTAACCCTAAGGGGTTAATTACAATTGATGGATGGTAAAAAGGGGGCTTGGACCAATGAGGTCACTAAAAAATTATTCAGCTGAAATAAGGGTCAAGTTTGAACACCACTCCATAGAGCCTGGTCCATGCCCTTATTATATATATATATATATATTAAAATTTTAACATAAACATAAAATGACCTATATAATCTTCTTTAACGGTATACTTATTGGGATATAATTATATTTTTATTATGATATTTCCCTACTTAAAGACCACTCACTATTGAGAGACTTCTAATTGTAATTATCTAATCTATTTCCCTATCATTCACTTTGTACTCTCTTGTCTTTTTCGTCAACTAATGATGGTTTAGCAAAACAATATGATAAATATCATGAACAATTTTTTTTTTCTTTATCTTCTTTTCAAGCCTAGGTCTCGTTCAAACTCAATCTTAACCCTTACGGTAGGGCTTGAGCCTAGCCAAGTCAAGCTTTGGGAGGGCTTGGGCCAAATTCTTAAGAGTGAGGGCTGGGCTTGGCTTGGACAACTCCGCCCAGGCCTAGCCTATTGACATCCTATTATCAGTGACAATCTTTTAATTATGGAGAAAAATGTTATTTAAAACTGATATTATCTGTCTCCATATAACTATAGCACCACTGCCTTTATCCTATAGGAAGCTCCGCTTATGGCCTTGAAGGTAACCTGTTGTAGAGGTAACTAATTTCCCTAATACTCATTCCGTTTCTCACATTTCTTCTCATTTCCTTTTCATCATCTTCTTCTTCCTCCTCGTTATGGCATATTCAACTTTAAGAAATCAAATTACAATAAAGCAATGGCTCTGGTTTTGGCTCTCATCATTTTAAGTTATTCAATAGCGATTTCACAAGGCCTACTTAGAGTTGGTTTCTACTCCCAAACATGCCCCAATGCCGAAGCCATTGTGAGCTCCGTCGTTCAAGAAGCCATTACCTCCGATTTTAACGTGGCTGCAATCTTGCTCAGGCTCCACTTCCATGACTGCTTTGTTCAGTTTCTTTTATCAATTTCTTTATCTTCTAATTTTCAAGGTTTTGCAGTAAGGGTAGGGGTTGATACTTGAGCCGAACGAGCCAAGTAGTGGGGTGTTTGAGCTCGGCTCGGTAAATTTTACTACTGTTCGAGCTCGGTTCAAACACTAATAATACTGTTTGAACTCGGCTCGTGAAAACATAAACGAGCTCGAGCTTTTAATGAGCTTAAAAATAATAACTATTAAATAAAAAAACTTAGATTTAAAAAAAAAAAAAAAATCCTTACACCAAGCCGAGTGGGAAAGTGACCAACTCGCTTGGCCCTTCCCACCTAGCCAATCCCGATTTGAGTAGATGAGGGGCCAGCCAAGCTCGAAAATGATGTTCAAGCTCATCTCGTTTATTAAATAAACGAAGGATACTCGAGCTTTTAACGAGCCGAACCCGAGTAGTAGTTCACGAACATTTTGTTCAATAACCACCCCTGTAAGGGTTCCTTGAATGCTATGTGGGCTGGAGAAGACAACCCTAGATTACCAAAGTTAGGGCAAAATCATCGTTACAGTAAAGAAATTTAACACTGTTACCTTAGCCTAATAGTAGGTTTATATTTGTCCATACATTTGAAAAGTAGGTCTGAAATTGGAATTTCTTTTAAAAGAGGCACCTTAAAGTCATTTTTGATAACATGGGATCTGATATGTAATTAACCCTTTTTTTAAAAATTGGAAATGGAAAATGGACTCAGGGTCAGCTTAAAAGCTGACCCCATAATCTCATTGGTCCACGCCCTTTATTTATCACCCATTAATTGTGGTTAGGATTCACTCATCCCCTAGGGTTAAGCATTCTAAAAAAAACAAAAAACAAAGCAAAATTATTAATTTTAATTTACTTAAGTAGAACCATGATTAAAGATGTGTTAAAAGGGACACCGGGACACTGAGGTCAGCTTGGAAGAGGACCCTGGTGTCCTCTTCTTAGGACTTTTTTTTTTTTTTTTTTATAAGAGGTAAGAAGACAAAAAATTAACAAATTTTTTTTTCTTTGTGAGAGGCCCCACTTTATTTTGTCTTTTTGTTAATATAAGAATAAGTGGACTTAGCATTGCTCTTCTTTATGTTGGAGATATCCGCTTCTTGAGGTATGATCTTGGATAATGCTAGCATCTCTTTCTTTTGGGACTCACTTTCTTTTTATTAGACATAGTGTTAGTGTAAAACACGTCTCTTTGTCTTAATGGAAGACAATAACATATGTTTTTTTTCCTCACAGAAAGTGAATTTAAAGAAAGGGGGAGCTATAGCATTATCATTAAATTTTTTTTTTTTCACAAATTAGTAGTAAAAGTAATTAAATAAATTAAATTATAATACAGAAAATGATTTTGTGGCATATCTTGTCTTTATCGTTGAAGAGTTTGAATTTAGGTTGACTACCGAGTAAAATACTTTGGCCTAACCTCTAACATCTTTTAACTTTGGTTAAGAAGTTTTGATTCACATGATTATTTATTTATTTATTTAACTAACAACTATGGCTAGATTTTTAATTTTTTAACTTTAAAAATTTATTTTAACCACAGTTAAAAGGGGGTTAGAGGATTACCCAAAAAAAGAAAAAGAAAAAAAAGGGAGGTTAGAGAGGTTGGGGCCGTAGTGCGGAGTACTCCGCCCCATCCAAATAAATCCTAAATCTTCATTGGAAAGGGGAGAGTACACTAGAAGACAGTGTATTACAAAAGCCAAGGAAAAAATTTAAAGTGGTGAAACGTGAACACGTGCAATTTTGTTGCCACAGCAGTGGGTTACTGCCATAAAAGAGATCACATGTAAGGCGACAACACAGGCAGTGAGAAACTTGTTGACTGGGTTGCATTGAGTTAGTGATAACGATTAAAATAATAATTCAGTCTAAGAGCAATGCTATGTTTACTTTCCGTTTGTCCACTATTCCGGAATTTTTTTTTTTAAAAATAAAATGATAGATCCACAAAAATGTGCCTATTATATTTTTTTTTTGTACAAAAATAGGAGAGAGAATAGACCACCGTAAAATGTACATAGCATTGTTGTTCAGTGTAAATACCATTTCTGTTTCACAACGAAGCTCCACCTTTTACATAGGTTGTCAATTCGACCCTCATAGGGTACTCAATCTAGCATGACCCTCAAAAGCCCATAAAATTGGAGATTTTAAAAAACATTAATGAAGCCCGCAGGCTCAATTGGGCCTAAAAAAATTAGTCTTGAGGAGCAGACCCTAGGGTCCGCTTCTAAGCTGATCCAAGTGTCCCGTGTCCCTTTTAACCCTTGTTTAACCATGGTTAAGCTTAACTAAATTATAATTAATAATTTTGTTTGTTTTTTTTCTAAAAATCATGGTTAGATTGCTTAACCCTAGGGGGTTAACTACAATTGATGGATGGTAAAAAGGAGGCTTGGACCAATGAGGTCACTAAAAAATTATTCAGCTGAAACAAGGGTCAAGTTTGAACGCCACTCCATAGAACCTGGCCCATGCCCTTATTATATAAATATATTTTAAATTTTTAACATAAACATAAAATGACCTATATAATCTTCTTTAACGGTGTACTTATTGGGATATAATTGTATTTTTATTATGATATTTCCCTACTTAAAGGCCACTCACTATTGAGAGACTTCTAATATCTAATCTATTCCCCTATCATTCGCTTTGTACTTTATCGTGTTTTTCGTCAACCCATGATGGTTTAGCAAAACAATATGATAAATATCATGACAATTATTTTTTTCTTTATCTTCTTTTCAAGCCTAGGTCTCGTTCAAACTCAATCTTAACCCTCACGGTAGGGCATGAGGCTAGCCAAGTAAAGCTTTGCGAGGGATTGGGCCAAATTCTTAAGAGTGAGGGCTGGGCTTGGACAACTCCGCCCAGGCCTAGCCTATTGACATCCTATTATCTGTGACAATCTTTTAATTACGGAGAAAAATATTATTTAAAACTGATATTATCTGTCTCCATATAACTATAGTACCACTGCCTTTATCCTATAGGAAGCTCCGCTTTTGGTCTTGAAGGTAACCTGTTGTAGAGGGAACTTATTTCCCTAATACTCATTCCGTTTCTCACATCTTTTCTCATTTCCTTTTCATCATCTTCTTCTTCCTCCTTGTTATGGCATATTCAACTTTCAAGATATCAAATTACAATAATGCAATGGCTCTGGTTTTGGCTCTCATCATTTTAAGTTATTCAATAGGGATTTCACAAGGCCAACTTAGAGTTGGTTTCTACTCCCAAACATGCCCCGATGCCGAAGCCATTGTGAGCTCCGTCGTTCAAGAAGCCATTACCTCCGATTTTAACATGGCTGCAATCTTGCTCAGGCTCCACTTCCATGACTGCTTTGTTCAGGTCTCTCTCTCTCTCTCTCTCTCTCATGTTCTTTCATGAACAACCTCTTAATGGGTGTTCGTTCATGTTGTCCTTCAGGGCTGCGATGGGTCGATACTGATAGACAACGGTCCAAACGCCGAGAAACAAGCATTCAGTCATCAAGGCGTCCGAGGCTTCGCAGTAATAGAGAAAGCGAAGGCCGAGTTGGAATCTGCATGTCGAGGTGTGGTTTCTTGTGCAGACATAGTGGCCTTGGCTGCTCGGGACGCTGTAGCGTTGGTACTGAATCACTACTTGGATTGCTTTATATATTTTTTTTTGTTCTTATATGTGGTTTTAGTTGAAGAGAGTTTGTTTGTGTTTGATGGTGCAGACTAATGGACCAGTTTATCAGATTCCAACTGGTCGAAGAGACGGTCGGATTTCGAATATTTCTCTTGCAGCTGATATGCCGGACGTCACGGACTCGATTCAGGTGCTCAAAGCTAAGTTCGTACAAAAAGGCCTTTCAGACAAAGACCTTGTGCTGCTCAGTGGTATTGTTCATAAATAGCCATCTCTCTGTTTATTGAAGTTTTTTTTTGGTGATTTGTTCTTTTGTTGATGTAAATATAAGTAGGATTAGTGAAGGGTATGACTAAGTAAAAATAGGTATTTGTTAGAGAAATGCTACCCATATGTCGAAACCCTCACTTTGATAGTAGGGACACTTGTCTTACTTCCAAACTCTCACTTTGGCAGGGACACTTGTCTATATGCTACCTTCAAATTTGGAGTTTTTCCCCGATTGCTCCCATAGTTTGGCTTTGTTCTCAAAATAACCACCTCTTAAAAATCCTTCTTTGAATGCCCCCACACACATGTGAAGGAGTTCGCACATGCGAATATTTTTCATTTTATCCAAACCATTTGAAGGAAAGACATTGGTGTTCCCTTCATTCTTCATCAACCATGGAGAGCTCCCTTCGTCCCATATCAACAATGAAGTCCATTCGTTGATCAAGAAGGGTTCCCAAAAATTTCATTACCTATCGTTTCGACTGAGGTTTCCAGAAAAGATCTTCGTTCCACTTAACTACTAACCATGACTATGAGAGAACGCCATTAATGCAAGAAAAACACCAATTTTCAGTTTTCTCGTGCTTTTTTTTAAAAATAAATTAGTTTAACCCAAAGAGAAAGGATTATAATCATGACATTTATTATTTTAAATTTTAAATTTTATGTTAGATGGGTTTACATGTGTTTTCTTTGCATTTCTTTTTATGATTTATAGTGTGCGATACTCAACAAGTCTGGTCGATACTTTGTATCGATACTGATTGTGTTCTAAGGTTGAAGACAATCTGTATCGATTTGCATCAATATTTATCGATACAGGGTGTATTAGCCACGTGGTGTATTGATAACGGAATAAAAAATTATAAAAATGCCATTTGAACTAAAAAAAACTGTCCCAAAACCCTCTAAGCGACTTCGAAATGGAAATTTGAACATCAAGAACCACCTTTGGATGTCCAACTTAGATTCATCTCGTCGAGCTACCCCAAATACATATATTATAATAGTCAATTGGATTTCTAGAACAAAGGTTATGACCAAAACAAGTTCTACCGTTCAATATCGATATGGGTATTGAGCAGGTGCATCGACCACGTGTATCAACTAGTATTAATATATATCGATATGAGTATCAATATGGGTATTGAGCAGGTGTATCAACTATGTGTATCAACCAGTATCGATATGGGTATTGAGCAGGTGTATTGACCACGTGTATCAACCAATATCGATATATGTCAACCCTGCACGCAAATACCTTCGTGAAAACCCAAAATTTTGCAGATTTTTCATATTTTTTCAAGAATACTCCTAGTAATTTTGTACTAAAACACCTATTAATGGAGAAAGGAGTGAGGAGCTTCGTGAGATGGGAAGATGATGAGAGTGGGGAACTTCTCTAATCTCATGTGTAAGCACCCAATTTTTACACCCCTTCTTAACCATGGTTAAAGTCTTTAATCATGGTTATTCCCAGCCGAGTCCTCCTTCAACCTTAGTTAACCCTAGGTCTAAACCATAGTCAAACCCTAGGTCAACTCCCCTTAACCCTAAGACCTAACCCTAGTCAAACCCTAGGTCTAACCCTATGATGAACCCTAGTCAAACTCTAGGACCTAACCCTAGTCAAACCCTGACCCTAGGTAAACCCGTAGTCAAACTAGGACTTAGCCCTAAAACCCTTAGGGCTTAAACCCTTAGCTAAGCCCCTAAGGCTTAAAGTCCTTAAACCTTCGGCCTGGGCCCAAGGGGGCCAAAAATTCAAATCCTCTCACCCGTACCACGTGCGAGCTAGGGCCAGGCCTATTTTTAGTAAAATCCAGGAATGACGTAGAGTTTCTACCGCTATTCTCAATTCAGCCTTGTGAGGGAATGACGGTAGAAACTTCACCGCCATTCCTAGTTTTTGTGTTCGCAACAATCACCTAACACCCAGGTAGGCTCCCTGCAGCCTCGAATCCTCCTGTAGCTCCGCCTATCCTTGTCCTAATACCCAAGGTGTCCCCAAACCCTCTCCTATAAAGCCACACCCTCCACAGTGTTCTTGAAAAAAACTGCAAATCCCTTATTCAGAACCCCTGTGAGTTTGGCAAGGCCAGACCCTCTTCCAGACATTTGAGAAACTCTCAGCAATCCCCAGGGCCTTCAGGGATCACCCCAAGCTCCACCTCAAGTGTGCATCACCACCACCATTGCAGCCACTGTTGGAGACCAGTAGCAGGGTAGGGCCTCCCCCTACCCTTTTGTTTACTTCTGTTAGGCATCATTGTGAGCCCCTGGTCCTTCTAGAGGACATGTTTGTTGTTGTGTTGCAAAAACCCACAGGAGGGGCTTCCCCTGCCTTCTTCATAGGTGTGGGGAACCCTTTATGGGTATATGACTCATTCCTGTGGTCTCAGGCCAGCCTCAGGCTCTTTTGGGGGTCCCTCAGTCCATGAGGGATCCCTTGGAATCAGTATAGTGCAGCCCCTATGGGCAAAAGTCCATTTATGGGAAAATCCAGGAATGGCGGTAAACATAGTACCACCATTCCTGGAACTTCCATTTAGAGCTTCTGTAAAACCATATAGGTGCGGCCCTGGTCCGTTGCTAGGGCCTGGACTAGATTTCTGGGGCTCCTTTTGACTCACCCTGATCCTTCCAGGGTCGCCACCTTAGCCTAACCATGGTTAAAAAACCAAAAAAGAAAAACTGTGCAGAATGGCGGTAGTTATTCTACCGCCATTCTTGAACTTCTATTACAAGGAGTTTAGGCCCACTGTGGCCCCTTTTTGGAACCAAGTCCAGGGCCCATCATAGGCCCCAGACACATGGCAAGCCTCTTAACCATGCTTGAGGGTCCACGACCCCTAAGGTTCCCCCCTGACCTCTCCCATATCCAGCAAAGCCACTGTTCGAAGAACAGTAACAATGGCGGTAGATATTCTACCGCCATTCTCATTCTGTACAGAATAGAGAATGACGGTATAATAATTACCTCTATTACTTATTCTATAAAACAGTGGGCTTTGCAAGGGCCTAGACCTGGTAGGAAGCCATTCTACGCCCTGCCAAGCTTCTGGAGCCCATTTCATCCCTGCCAAAACCTTAACCAGGGGTTAACCCAATCCCGGTTAGATTTTAACCTTGGTTAGCTGATTTAACTTCAAGGGAAAAATCCTAGAAATTCCCTAAAAATCCTAAAAAATCAGAAAGGGCAGAAAATGAACAAACCATACCAAGTGGCATTTCTAATCATGGTAAAATGTTCTTAACCATGGTTAATCCTTTCCTTAATCATAGTTAAGCCTATTTAACCTTGGAAAAATCCTTAAAAATTACCAAACATTGTAAATGGACCATAAAATTAATCTTGGACCTTGCCAACCATGGTTAGCAACCCTAACCATGGTTAGATAATCCTTTAACTCCGGTTAAACCCCCTTTGGCCTCTAGGCCTAATCTTGGCCTACTGGGCCCAATCCTAAGCCTACCGGGCTTACCCTTGACCTCCGGGTCCAAACCTTGACCTGCGGCTCCCAATCTTGGCCTCCGGGCTAAACCTTGGCCTCCAAGCCTGAACCCTAAGTCTATCGGGCTTACTTCTTGGCCTACCGGGCCCAATCCTAAGCCTCCAGGCTTATCCTTGGCCTATGAGGCCCAATCCAACTAAACCATTGCAATTGACCAACCCGGTCAACTAAACCTTAACCTCCGGGTTAGACCCTAAGCTATCCTTGGTGCACACACACACTCTCTCAGCCTTGGCACGGGCTCATGTGCCATAACTACGCCCGGTCTGATCTCACCCTGTGTGAGTACGCAGGCAATCCAACCCGGGTTCGACCCTAGTTAGCTTTTCCCTTCTTGGATTAGTATAAACTAAAACTAAGACATTTAAATAATAAATTAACTTTAATTTGGCTTACACCTAGGGGTAGGGAACCATTGTAAAATGGAAGCCTCGGGGTGCCTAACACCTTCCTCGGACTTAACCGAATCTCTTACGTAGAACTGTAAAGCAAACCAAGACCTTATCCATTACCCAGGGCTTATCCCTTCTAAATGAACTAATCTGAAACCATCAACTATGGGTAGGACGGAATCTGTGCTCACATCATGCGCACGTACGTAAAACCCTCTTTTCCTCTTCTTCTTTCAAAACTATGCTGTAAAGTGTTGGTGGTAGTGGAGGGGTGTTTCAGACTTTTCATAAATAAGGAATTGTGGGAAAATAATCATAAGGGCATTCTGAGAAGGGTTTTTAAAAGGTGGTTATTTTAAGAACAAAGCCAAATACAGGGGCAATCAGGAAAAAAACCCCTTCAAATTATGAAAACAAAATTTTCAAGTGTAAGCCTATGGGTACTCCCAAATCTAGCCCTTTAATTCAATTATTAAAGGGTTAAAATTAGAGTGGATGTGGCATTAGAAAGGACAAAATAAGTCAAGCCAAATCAGTGATTAGCGATAGACTGTTAGGATTTGGGAGAACCCATAGACAAACTCTTTTTTGCAAAGGAGAAATTATTGTTTCAATATAAGACTTACAAACTATTATTGTGGTAGCATTGCTACTTTTCTCATAGGAGTATCGATAATGATGCTCCTAATAGTAATGTACAAAATCAAAGTAATGAAGCGAACAAATACACACACACAAAGAAAAACTCAGCAGATCTGTGTGGTTTTGTATTGTGCTTACATTTGTGGATGAGCTCTGTGAATTCACTATATTCTCAAAGAATAATTACATTAGTTTTGACCTTGCACAGCCTCATTCGGCTCCGGTCTCATACAATTTGGTTCGGAGTGTCTTGACTCCCATTGGGAGCCACCAACCTCAAGCATTGTTCTACAAAATACTAAGACACCTATCACAGAAAATACTTTGAATAAACGGTCCAGGGATCAGTGGACCACCTTGTTAATTATTGTTGGCTTGAAAATTAAGAATGATGGGAGGATCTTAACTATTGAATCTAGATTTAAAATGCTTAATTATTTAAAATTTGTAGAAGGATGGAAATATTTCATTTGATTTAAAAATTAAAATTATGAGCATTTTTCTATTAGAAACCCATTTTTTCCCAAGAAAAAGTTGTGATATTCATTTTTTAAAATTATAATTCGATTGTAATAAGTGTTAGTTTAATGAAATTTTTAGCTGCACATTCCATTGGAACAACTGCATGCTTCTTCGTGAAACGTCGACTCTACAACTTCTTCTCTGAAGGAGGGTCAGATCCAGCGATCAACCCTCAGTTCCTTCCAGAACTACAAGCTAAGTGCCCGCAAAATGGAGACAATAACATGAGATTACCAATGGATGATGACAGTGAACAAACTTTCGATGACCAGATCTTGCGCAACATTAGGGATGGGTTTGCCGTGCTAGAATCGGATGCCAGGCTTTACGACGACGAGTCAACCAAGAGCATAATTGACTCATACTTTGGTTTCCTGAGCTCAATATTTGGACCATTTTTTGAGCAAGATTTTGCTAGTGCAATGGTGAATATGGGCTATATTGGTGTCAAAACAGGTTCTCAGGGAGAGGTCAGGCATGTTTGTAATGCTTTTAATTGAATTCTCATGTAGTTTTCATGTTGTTGATCATGGTCTGTGTGTGTGGGGGCGGAGGTAGGAAGGGAGAATGGGAGTAGTAATGTTTGAACACTCTAACTTTCCTATGCACAATGCTCTGGGCTCCGTAGAATGATTCCATCATTTGATTATTAGTAAGTTTAATTCTCTCTAGAAATGATCTCATTTCTACAAAATTTTCTTTTCATTGGAAGATTTTTTGTTTAAATTGAATTAGATATAGAAAAGAGTGTTGATTGTGATTTAAATTATTTGAAAATAATTAAAAATCGATCATTAGGATTCTGGTTTTCGATTTTAATTGAAGACTATAACCTCACTATCTCCTTGTTAATTAGGGTGGGTGCTTTCTCTCTTGAAAGAGAGAAAGCACTCATTTGTAGTGTATTTCCTTGTTTTCCTTTAGTCCCACATCACTCATGGCAAAAGATTTTAGTGAGAATATAAATGTCATGACCCGATTTAAATTTAGAATTTCGACACGAAATTCTAGTATAAACTTGATCGTGAATTCTTTTTACAAACAAAGGAAGAAAAATATCAAAAGAAATTAAAAATTTTAATTTTCAATATTTCCCACACAAACTGTAGAGACCTGAATCTTTTTCATGTTTTTATTTCATTGTGTTAAGGGTATTTTAGTCCTTGTGATGTTTGATGTTTATTGTTTTTTTATGCCTAATTATTGTGGTGTAAACTAGGCTTAATCAACTTGTAAAGGATGGATGTCATGGCACATCCTAAACTTTAGGAAGCTCTAGTTTTAGAACCGTTTACCGGAATTGTGTGATTCTTGAACCATTAGAAAGGTGTTGGAATCCTCTTCGAGATTCATGTTTAGTGTTTTTCCTCATTTTGAGTTTAAGTCAAGTCAATGGTGAGTTTTGTCTAATGGAATTGCAGATCAGTCAACTTTGGGGATATTTTAGTCTATAAATTAAGTGGAAATTAGAAATTCTAAAACGCCAGAAATGTTCGTTTTCGAAAGACGAATCCAACCCAAGTTGAATCGTCAAAATCCGACGAACGAGTCAAAAGTTATGGCCAAAACAGTAAAGGGAGTCAAAACCTGCAGGAACCGATCGCTCGGTCAGAACCAGCGATCGATCGGTCCAAAACCGATCGATCGGTATCTATCGACTGGTCCAAATTTTTGTATGGGGAAATTTTCCAGTGAGTGTGTTTTTGACCGATCGCCCGGTCATAAACACCGATCGATCGGTAGGCAACCGATCGCTCGGTCATTACCACCGATCGCTCGGTCCTTCGTGTTTGTGCTGATTTTTAGTATGGGCTTTTTGGTCTTTTCGTTCTCAGACCTTGGGGCTATAAATAGGGGGTCCTACTCGAAATATTAAAATACTCCACCTAGTTCTAACCTAATTTGGCAAAAAGGGGGAGAAACCCTAGGGTTTTGAGAGAGGGTTTTCTTGGAGAAGGAGGAGATTGATAGGAGATTGCAAGAAAAGTTTGGGAAGCTTCTCCAAATCGTCTCGGGAGCGTTTTGAATCCAAGGGAAGGATTCCTAAGGTCGATATACTATCCTAATCAACTCTATTTTAAGGTTTTGTGAATGTTGATGTGCTAAGAATTGTAGAAATAGATAGTTGATGCATTTTCCCTAATTTTCTATGAAATAAGCTAATTATGGATGGGAATGTGAATGGATATGTGGATTGGAAATGTGGATAGAATGTATGGAGGATGGGAAATGTATGGAGGATGGGATTAATTGGTGGATGTGGATGAATATATTGATTGTATGGATGAATCATGGTTTGACAAATGCTTGAAAATATGGAGGAGAAATGGATTCATATTATACGTACACAAGGTGTTTGTGAAAAGGCTTGAATGGATAAATGCTATTATACTCTTATGAAATGGTAATGGTAGTAAATTGATTATGAATTGCGATATGAATTATGATAAGATATGTATATGTGAATGGTTTGTTAAGTATGTCTAATTATTTGCATGGAAATTGATAGTCGGGAAGGTAAGACCTTAGAGGAACATCTCTCAAACCGGGAATTCTCTAACTATTTGGTATGGGACAGTATAGTGGAGTTTCCATGGTGGGAGATCGGAACCTAAGCAATTACCAACTCGAATATTAATTTCGACACTTAAGCACATATGCACGTGTATGTTAAGATAAGAGTCTCACAAGTCACACATATGGACTACAAGCATGAACATGACATACGTATGACATTCTGAATAAGCATAAGCATGGCATGGTCCGTATCCGCCAAGAACGGCATGTCTCATTACTGTATGATCTGAATAAGTGCATAAGGCATGGTCCGTATCCGCCAAGAACGGCATGTCTCATTACTGTATGATCTGAATAAGTGCATAAGCATAAGCATAAGCATAAGCATCTCACAAGCACGTGGTCTCGTAAGCATAAGTACCTCATAAGTGTATGGTTTTCTAAGTCTAAGATTCTCACAAGTACACGAGTCAAGGTGATGATATGATGTATATGCGCACACGTTCTTCCGCACTCTGATTATGTTATTATGCTATTGGATTTGTTTCTGACTAAGTGCAGGTATATCATTATTGTTGGTTGGATTTTATATACACTGAGTACCTTTGTACTCAGCCGGACTTTTGTCTTGGCAGGTATAGAGCAGGAGTACACGGTGGAGCCGTGGGTTGAGGAAACATACTTTGAGGAAGGAGGTGAAGGTGAGCCTTCTGAGGAGGGAGCCGGAGACTTGGGCGGCTACACCTCTTAGTTTACATTTCTTTTCTTTGAGAGAGTTTTGTATTTGACTTTTAGAGGATGTTGCTCAGTAGACTTCTTATTAGTTGTGTATCAGACTTGTTGGTTCTTTGTGAGTTGTATATATAGACCTCAGACTTGTGCAGGTTGGATTGGGTTTATATATCGGAATTTTATTACTCTCATTTTTGGAGACTCGTGTAGTAGCCTTGTATGCATGGTTTTAAGCAGGTTTAAGTAATGTGGCGATTCTAAAGTCCTATTTTAGCCTTGTGGGATTTTGGGGTCGTTACAGAGGTGGTATCAGAGCCCTAGGCATTAGGTTCCCTTGGGCTAAGTTGTCCTCTTAGTAGGAGTCATGTTATGTCACTCCGGGTCTGATACCAGAGGATATCAATCAGTGCTCAAGGCATTAGAGTCCTTAGGGCTAAGGTATTAAGCATAGGATATAGGAAGATGTTACCCTCAGGGAAGCAACATCAGGTTTAGGATTCTAATTGTTTAGGATTGGGTTATGATTAAGTGTAGATTTAGGAATTTTATGTGAGTTTATTCCTAAATAAGTTGTTTTCTTCTTCTCAGGACTGTAAGCATGAGAAGGGGTGGAAGAAACCATAGGAATGGAGGAGGCAGTGTGACAGATGGGGATTCCCCAGATGGCGCTTCCCAAGCCAATGTGAGTCGGGCTATGGAAGCTATTGCTGCAGCCATGGAGAGGCAGGCTGAAATTATGGCTCAGCAAACTGCATTGCTAGCAGCGGGTCAAGCTAGACAGGAGAGGCAAGTTGATGTTCACCCACCTCGTCATAACGGAGTGGAAGCTTTTAGGAGGATGAATCCTCCAGCCTTCTATGGTAGTACGGATCCCTCAGTTGCCGAGTTATGGATCATGCAACTAGAGAAGATTTTCACCGTGCTTGAGGCGACCGATGAGCAGAGGGTGAAATGGGCCTCCTTCGTCATGGAAGGCGAAGCAGAACATTGGTGGAGGGCCGCATCTAGGCAGAGGAATGAAGTGCGAGTGGGACAAGAGTGGACTTGGGGAGAGTTCCTCGACATCTTCTACGAGAGATACTTCCCGGTGTTTGTGAGAGATCAGAAGGAGATTGAATTCTCTACCTTGGAGCAAGGGAGGATGTCAGTGGCCGAGTATGAGGCCAAGTTTGTAGAGCTCTCTAGGTTTGCTCCTCACTTGATTGCTATAGAGAGAATGAAAGCAAAGAGGTTTGAGCGAGGTTTGAAGGATTTTATTCGGGAGAAAGTTTCGATACTTCAGCTCGAGACTTGTAGGGAAGTGTATCAGCGTGCTTTGATAGCTGAGAAGAATTCAGAAGAATTGTTGAAGAAGAGGGAGAAGATGCAAGCAAGCAGGTTTGTCCCCCAGGACAAGAGGTCGAGGATAGCAGGTCCTATGCCCATTGCTAGGCCTACCCCTTATCAGAGGCCGACTCAGGTAGCCCCACGAGCAGCTCAGGTGGCTCCGCCTACTACTGGCATTCAGCTGTTTGATGTATGCCGCCAATGCGGAAAGAGGCACAGAGTAGGAGAGTGTAGGGCAATTACGGGAGGCTGTTTTCATTGTGGAGATGTTTCACACCGGATCCGAGATTGTCCACTCCGCTTTCAGCAGGGGATTCAGTCGACTCAGCCACAGGGAGTCAGGCCCCCAGTTAGGCAGTCCACACAGCAGAGGCCACCACAGGGTCCTAGACCTCAGCAGCCTCACCAGCCAGCTCAGGGTCGAGTGTATGCTACCTCGGAGCGGGATGCACAGGCGTCCGACGACGTTGTGCAGGGTATGTTTAATTGTGCTTTAGTCAATTAAAATATTGTTCTGATGCTATGTGTGTGATATTAAATATTATGTGATATGATGTAAGATGCATGTATATATTCATGATTTGACAAATTAGCTTTGTGTATTAATTCAGGCTCATTGTTGATAAATGATTTTCTCGCTCATGTTTTGATTGATACTGGTTCCACTCACTCCTTCGTCACACCTAGTTTTGCACGAGAATTTCCGATGGAGCCAAGTCTGTTAGATCGTGAATTGTCTATCACTACTCCTGTCGGTAGTTCAGTCATCACTGATAAGGTCTATCGAAATTGCGACATTCAAGTAGGCCAGAGAGAGATGCCAGCTGATCTGATTGTCCTTGAGTTCCAAGACTTTGACGTCATTTTAGGCATGGATTGGCTTTCCAAATACCATGGGCATGTTGACTGTTTTGGGAAGGTAGTCAACTTTAGACCAATCAGTGAGCCCTCTTTTCGTTTCCAAGGGTTGAAGAAGAAGGACTTAGCTCGTTTCGCGGCATTGAGTCTTACTACCTCGGAAGCACCAGATTTCTCAAGTATTCCAGTTGTAGAGGAATTCATGGATGTCTTTCCTAAAGACTTACCGGGTTTGCCACCGGATAGAGAAGTAGAGTTTGCAATTGAGTTGGCTCCGGGTACGGCACCCATCTCTAAAGCTCCATATAGGATGGCTCCAGCAGAGTTGAAAGAGCTTAAGGAGCAGATTGACGAATTGCTTGGTCTTGGATTTATCCGCCCAAGTGTATCACCTTGGGGAGCTCCAGTGTTGTTTGTGAAGAAGAAGGATGGTTCGATGAGGATGTGCATCGACTATCGGCAACTGAACAAGGTCACCATCAAGAACAAATATCCTTTACCTAGGATCGATGACTTGTTTGATCAGTTGCAAGGAGCTAAGTATTTCTCCAAGATCGACTTAAGGTCAGGCTACCATCAGCTGAAGATAAAGGTGGAAGATGTGCCTAAGTCTGCTTTCAGGACCAGATATGGGCATTTTGAATTCTTAGTCATGCCGTTCGGTTTGACAAACGCCCCGGCAGCATTCATGGATCTCATGAACAGGATCTTCAAGCCGACTCTGGACCGCTTTGTGATCGTGTTTGTGGATGACATTTTAGTGTACTCCAGGACACAGAAGGAGCATGAGATGCATCTTCGGATCACCCTGAAGACACTCCGTGAGCATAAGCTATATGCTAAGCTTAGCAAGTGCGTGTTTTGGCTAGAAAAAGTAGCATTTCTAGGCCATGTGGTGTCAGAAGAGGGGATTTCAGTTGACCCTGCTAAGATAGAAGCAGTGGAAGGATGGGGAAGACCTAAGAGTGTTACAGAGGTTCGAAGTTTCTTGGGCCTAGCTGGATATTATCGAAGATTTGTAGAAGGATTTTCCAGTTTGGCAGCTCCGCTTACTCATCTAACTCGAAAGAACGCTAGATTCGAGTGGAATGAGAAATGTGAGAAGAGTTTTCTTGAGTTGAAGAAGCGTCTCACCACCGCTCCGATCTTGACTGTTCCATCGGGTAGTGAAGATTTTGTGGTGTATAGTGATGCCTCACTCGTTGGGTTAGGTTGTGTTCTCATGCAACACGGGAAGGTGATTGCCTATGCTTCTCGGCAGTTGAAAGACCACGAGAAGAACTATCCTACCCATGATTTGGAGTTGGCAGCCTTGGTTTTTGCTCTTAAGATCTGGAGACACTACTTGTACGGTGCGCAGTTTGAAGTTTTCACCGACCACAAAAGTCTAAAGTATTTATTCTCGCAGAAAGAGCTGAATTTGAGGCAGCGTCGTTGGGTGGAATTCCTCAAGGATTACGATTGTTCTATCCAGTACCACCCGGGGAAAGCGAATGTAGTGGCAGATGCGCTAAGTAGGAGACCTACTGGGTTCTTGGCACACTTGATGGTCCAAGAATGGAAGCTACTAGAAGAGGCGTCTAGCCTTGATACAGGTTTCAGTGTTGGAGCTTCTGGAGCCTTGTTGGCTAACATTATGGTCAGGCCAACCTTACTGGACAGGATTAAGGACTTGCAGTGGAATGATGGAGAACTGCACGCTGCCATGAATAAGTCACTGAGCAGCGGATTTGAGGATTTCTCTTGGAGAGATGGTGGAGTTTGTTTCAAGGGTAGACTTTGTGTTCCGGATGATAAGGATTTAAGAAGGGAGATTCTGGATGAAGCACACAAGTCTAAGTACACCGTGCATCCGGGAGGTACTAAGATGTACCAGAACCTCAAGAAGTATTTCTGGTGGAAAGGTATGAAGAAAGATGTGGCTACCTTTGTATCCAAGTGTTTGGTGTGTCAGCAGGTGAAGGCCGAACACAGGAGGCCGGCAGGACTTCTTCAGTCTCTTCCTATTCCAGAGTGGAAGTGGGAAAATATCTCCATGGATTTTGTTGTTGGTTTGCCAAAGACGGCCAAGAACTTTGATGCCATTTGGGTTGTGGTTGACCGATTGACTAAATCAGCTCATTTTCTTCCATATCGGACTACTTTCAACTCCAATCAATTGGCTAACCTCTATATCAAAGAGATAGTTCGTTTGCATGGAGTGCCAGTTAGCATTGTTTCTGATCGAGATCCGAGAT
This sequence comes from Tetracentron sinense, assembly GCA_015143295.1. NCBI lineage: Eukaryota > Viridiplantae > Streptophyta > Magnoliopsida > Trochodendrales > Trochodendraceae > Tetracentron > Tetracentron sinense. The sequence goes on along the minus strand of CM026555.1, from coordinate 16,479,651 downwards.
TTACATCCAAGTTCTGGAAGAGTTTTCAGCAGGCCATGGGTTCCCATTTGGATTTTAGTACGGCATTTCATCCGCAGACAGATGGGCAAACTGAAAGAGTGAACCAGATCATAGAGGACATGCTACGAGCTTGCATGTTAGACTTTCAGGGTAGTTGGGTTGATCACTTGCCGTTGGTTGAATTTGCCTACAACAACAGCTATCAAGCTAGCATTCAGATGGCACCGTTTGAGGCACTTTATGGGAGGAGTTGTCGTTCACCTTTGTGTTGGGACGAAATTGGTGAGAGGAAGCTTTTGGGTCCCGAGCTCGTTGGTCAGACTGTGGATAGAGTTCAGTTGATCAGGGAGAGGTTGAAAGCAGCTCAGAGTAGACAGAAGAGCTATGCCGATACTCGGAGGAGAGATCTTGAGTTCCAAGTCGGAGATTTTGTATTTGTTAAGATCTCACCTACGAAGGGGGTGATGAGGTTTGGCAAGCGAGGCAAGCTCAGTCCGAGATATGTGGGTCCTTTTGAGATCATCACCCGAGTCGGGGAAGTTGCTTATCGGGTCGCCTTGCCACCTCACATGGAAGGTGTGCATAATGTCTTTCACATCTCTATGTTGAGGAAGTACATAGCGGATCCTTCACATGTCATTCATTTGGAACCGTTGGAAATTCGGGAAGATTTGACTCTAGTGGAGCAACCGGCTCGAATTTTGGACCGGAAAGAGCAAGTTTTGCGTTCTAAGGTCATTCCTCTTGTGCTCTTGCAATGGGAGCATCACTCTAGAGAAGAGGCTACTTGGGAGAGAGAAGCCGAGGTCCGCGAAAAGTACCCGCACTTATTCACCTAAGGTACGTAATTTCGAGGACGAAATTCTTTTAAGGGGGGGAGGATGTAGAGACCTGAATCTTTTTCATGTTTTTATTTCATTGTGTTAAGGGTATTTTAGTCCTTGTGATGTTTGATGTTTATTGTTTTTTTATGCCTAATTATTGTGGTGTAAACTAGGCTTAATCAACTTGTAAAGGATGGATGTCATGGCACATCCTAAACTTTAGGAAGCTCTAGTTTTAGAACCGTTTACCGGAATTGTGTGATTCTTGAACCATTAGAAAGGTGTTGGAATCCTCTTCGAGATTCATGTTTAGTGTTTTTCCTCATTTTGAGTTTAAGTCAAGTCAATGGTGAGTTTTGTCTAATGGAATTGCAGATCAGTCAACTTTGGGGATATTTTAGTCTATAAATTAAGTGGAAATTAGAAATTCTAAAACGCCAGAAATGTTCGTTTTCGAAAGACGAATCCAACCCAAGTTGAATCGTCAAAATCCGACGAACGAGTCAAAAGTTATGGCCAAAACAGTAAAGGGAGTCAAAACCTGCAGGAACCGATCGCTCGGTCAGAACCAGCGATCGATCGGTCCAAAACCGATCGATCGGTATCTATCGACTGGTCCAAATTTTTGTATGGGGAAATTTTCCAGTGAGTGTGTTTTTGACCGATCGCCCGGTCATAAACACCGATCGATCGGTAGGCAACCGATCGCTCGGTCATTACCACCGATCGCTCGGTCCTTCGTGTTTGTGCTGATTTTTAGTATGGGCTTTTTGGTCTTTTCGTTCTCAGACCTTGGGGCTATAAATAGGGGGTCCTACTCGAAATATTAAAATACTCCACCTAGTTCTAACCTAATTTGGCAAAAAGGGGGAGAAACCCTAGGGTTTTGAGAGAGGGTTTTCTTGGAGAAGGAGGAGATTGATAGGAGATTGCAAGAAAAGTTTGGGAAGCTTCTCCAAATCGTCTCGGGAGCGTTTTGAATCCAAGGGAAGGATTCCTAAGGTCGATATACTATCCTAATCAACTCTATTTTAAGGTTTTGTGAATGTTGATGTGCTAAGAATTGTAGAAATAGATAGTTGATGCATTTTCCCTAATTTTCTATGAAATAAGCTAATTATGGATGGGAATGTGAATGGATATGTGGATTGGAAATGTGGATAGAATGTATGGAGGATGGGAAATGTATGGAGGATGGGATTAATTGGTGGATGTGGATGAATATATTGATTGTATGGATGAATCATGGTTTGACAAATGCTTGAAAATATGGAGGAGAAATGGATTCATATTATACGTACACAAGGTGTTTGTGAAAAGGCTTGAATGGATAAATGCTATTATACTCTTATGAAATGGTAATGGTAGTAAATTGATTATGAATTGCGATATGAATTATGATAAGATATGTATATGTGAATGGTTTGTTAAGTATGTCTAATTATTTGCATGGAAATTGATAGTCGGGAAGGTAAGACCTTAGAGGAACATCTCTCAAACCGGGAATTCTCTAACTATTTGGTATGGGACAGTATAGTGGAGTTTCCATGGTGGGAGATCGGAACCTAAGCAATTACCAACTCGAATATTAATTTCGACACTTAAGCACATATGCACGTGTATGTTAAGATAAGAGTCTCACAAGTCACACATATGGACTACAAGCATGAACATGACATACGTATGACATTCTGAATAAGCATAAGCATGGCATGGTCCGTATCCGCCAAGAACGGCATGTCTCATTACTGTATGATCTGAATAAGTGCATAAGGCATGGTCCGTATCCGCCAAGAACGGCATGTCTCATTACTGTATGATCTGAATAAGTGCATAAGCATAAGCATAAGCATAAGCATCTCACAAGCACGTGGTCTCGTAAGCATAAGTACCTCATAAGTGTATGGTTTTCTAAGTCTAAGATTCTCACAAGTACACGAGTCAAGGTGATGATATGATGTATATGCGCACACGTTCTTCCGCACTCTGATTATGTTATTATGCTATTGGATTTGTTTCTGACTAAGTGCAGGTATATCATTATTGTTGGTTGGATTTTATATACACTGAGTACCTTTGTACTCAGCCGGACTTTTGTCTTGGCAGGTATAGAGCAGGAGTACACGGTGGAGCCGTGGGTTGAGGAAACATACTTTGAGGAAGGAGGTGAAGGTGAGCCTTCTGAGGAGGGAGCCGGAGACTTGGGCGGCTACACCTCTTAGTTTACATTTCTTTTCTTTGAGAGAGTTTTGTATTTGACTTTTAGAGGATGTTGCTCAGTAGACTTCTTATTAGTTGTGTATCAGACTTGTTGGTTCTTTGTGAGTTGTATATATAGACCTCAGACTTGTGCAGGTTGGATTGGGTTTATATATCGGAATTTTATTACTCTCATTTTTGGAGACTCGTGTAGTAGCCTTGTATGCATGGTTTTAAGCAGGTTTAAGTAATGTGGCGATTCTAAAGTCCTATTTTAGCCTTGTGGGATTTTGGGGTCGTTACACAAACCATTCGCAATAGACATCATAGCAGTTCCATACACGTACTTTAATTTTTCCAGAGTAGCTCAAAATTATATTTTTTCATAATTTAGATAAACAAAATGAAAACCAGCTTTCTTCAAAATCCATCCATTTTGAACCTTCCTATACTATTCATCTGTTGACATAATATGTTAGTGAGCTTTGAAACTTAATAAACACTTCATAAAATTTATTCTAACTCATGATTTAGAACTTAACATTAATCAATTTTTACATCAATTATGCTATATTAACTTTGAATAGAAACAAGTATCTCAGATGGATAACATGAGTTGATCAATTATTAACTTATGAATTAATATTACAGTATTCATGATGGGTCTATTATTTTATTTTGATTAACATCTTCACTTTAACCCTGTATTAAGCTTTGTCTCCTAAGATTATTGCCAAACGATCGTCCCTATTAGCTCACTCATCTGTCTAGAGATTAACCAGAATCCCTCAGATGATGATCGAATGGTCTTCCTTGTTGGGCTTGCAAGTCCATATTTTGGTATTGTCTTATTATGTTGTTAAAACATAGTGAGTGTAGTGTCTTGAGTCATTGCCTTCAAACATCCAAGAACTAGTGAAGATGATGATCGAAGAAGATCAATTGAAAACATTCCGATCATCGTCTTCGTTTTACTTTATAAGATGGTAAATGACCTAGATACCATGTTACCTTAGGTGGATTGACTTAGAAAAGTTTGTTTACCTTAGATGGTTAGTGGCTTGCCTTTGGTTGAAGCTTTCGAGTCAAAATAGGTGAAATCGTCTCTCTATCATCATAGGAGTATTTTGGTCATTTTCAGGCATCCAAAATTTATAAAAATTTTAAGATATATTCTAAATGACCCTAAGTATTCATGATTCAAATTTGAGCTTAATCCGATAAGAATTGACATCTCTAGAATTATTCAAAGTTTAGTGGCAAAACTGTAAATAGGGTGAATAGTAACCACATGAATAGTATTACGTGAATAGTATTTTTAACAGTTCTAAACACTTTCCATCTCTGTTATTGCCTACATGAATAAGAGTTTGATATTCATTTAACCCTAAGAGAGTGTAGAGAGTTTTTATTAAGATATTTTGGGTTTCCCAAACCTATTCTCCTCTTCCACCTTAGAGATTGTAAGTCATTGATTCTTTCTTACTTGCATGTTTATTCCCATTGTTAGGATTCAACTAGGTTTGTTTGACCATTACCCTGTTCTTTCAAGAACAACTTGTCGAAGTAATCCGAAGCCTTGTGAAGGAGATCGATCTGAAGAGGATCGTGGTTATTTGGAGACACAAGAGAAGAACAGGCTACTGCGGTTGATCACAAGACTTGCGAGTTCGTGGTGGCTTATTGAGGCGTAGAAGATTGAGTATTGAGGATCGAACCACTTACTTAGACTCTGATCAAGACCTTAGGTCCTATTTAACCACCCGGGTCCTATTTTCCACAAATAAATAGGTGACGACTCTTAGTCCACCCAATGAGACCTTAAAAGGACTTTTTAGCTTTGTTTCTCCACAGGGCCTGACCCGGAAGAAAAGGTGGTAAAATCCCGCGCTCACACTAAATACATGAAAACATGCTATTGATACATTCTAAAGCATAGCCATGGACTTATCTACGAGCTTTAGGAAGCTTGATCCCTAGTGAAAGTTATATATCATATCATGACAATTAATAATTTTCAGCCTTGTTAACTCCTACATATGTTCAAAATTATGCTTTATGAAATAATATTTTGAATTATAAAAAGGATAATTTTCAGCCTTATATAAGAAGAAAAAAAATGAGGAAGGAAGAATAGAATATTTATCTTTTCTTGACTCTAAGGACAAGGTTAAGTTAAGGTTACGTACCAATTTATTGGGATAGTGTGAGTAATTATTAAGAGGTATAGGAGTATAGTGAGTAATTTATTAGAAGTGGGTGATTTGTAACTTATTATTATTTATATAAAAAAGTTGTAATAACTTATTTTTAGGATATGAATGAATGAATTATAAGTTTATGTGAGACAACTGTCAAGTATTTCTCTCTCTAATCAATGAGATAAAATGTGTAAATCTCCTTTGCTAACATCTAACTCTTTTCCTTTCTTATTTAATATTTTATTAATTGAGAAATACCTAATAAACGGTCAATGGACGGTTGTTACGTTCAGCCAATATCAAAAGCATAGATGCTTCTTAGCAATGGGGGTAAGTGGGAGGCGCTTAATGCTTATTATAAGAATTATTAAAAGGATAAAGCTTCTAAGACCCCCCTTAGGGCCGAGACCATGCTGATTTCAGGTGGGCCTATCATGTGAAATCACCTGATATCTAATGCTCTTAGAGCATGGTCTCGGTGGTCTCGGCCTTAATGGGGTCTCAATAGCAAAGTCCTTATTAAAATGGGCATCACCGGTGCATGCCTCCAGATCTCTGCCCAGTATGAATCTTGGACCTCATTATCTCACAACATGTTACATTGACCCTTCCCATATGTCTTAGGGGAGTCCGGATTTGTTCAATTGCACTCATAAAGGCCCATTAACTTTCTTTTAATTCTGATTAACAACTTTTAACATTTAGGGTTAATATACTTTTTTTTTTTTTCTAGAAACTATGGTTGGATTGTTGAATCCGAAGGATTAGTAAATCTTAACAACAATTAACTGTTAAAAAAAAATGTGTTGACCTGTGGGTGAAGTTGAACTCAAGAACTCGCCATTGAATATGATCTCAACTCATCTGTCCCAGTGGTTAGGGTGTGGCCTCTAGTGGTGAGAGGTCTGGGATGGAACCCCCCCCCCCCCCCATATGAGTTGCAAGAGCTCTCTTGCCCAACCCTATATAACCACTAACTGTCTAACTGGTTTATGGTTACAATCGTATATAAATGATAACTCCCAAAAAAAACTTAAACTCCCAAGGTTTTATGATTGGCAAAAGTCTTTTACCATGTCCCATCCAATAGGTTGTCCCACCGTTTAAATGGTACTGCTATCTTTTACCATGTCCCGGTTGTCCTTTTACCATGGTCCCGGTTGTCCCACCGTTTAAATGGTACTGCTACCTATGTCTTTTTATCTTTTTATACCATCTATAAGACTATCACCCACAAAGTAACGAAAGGCCTATTCTGGAACTTGATGTCGCATCCAGCTTTGTTATATAGCAGCCATGCTAGTTGGGGGTAATATTAATGACCTACCGGCTGACTCTACTGACGGACGGTAAATGATACCTGGTTCCTATGGGGCCCTTCAAAAAAATAAAAAACCAACCTGTTCAGAACCCATTGTTTTTTACTACATAACAGCAGCACACACTCCTAGCATTAAGACGAATATTTTATGAGTTTAATTATCAAGTCGAGCTCCTGCTTTTAGCCTTCAAACTTTTTTCCCTATTTTATTAGACTTTAAATTTCTGCTTCAAAATATATTGAATGAGCTCCCGATTATATCATTTAAATATCCGCTTCAAATCGTCTCAAGGGAGCTCAAGGGGGTTGTATTCAAACAAAGTCAGCTCCAAGGCTCGGCTCGGCTCGGCTTGGCTCGATAAGCCAAGTTCAATTGATCAAACCAGAGATTTTTTAGAGCTTGAAATTACAATCCAGCCGAGCTCAAGCCATGCCTAGCTTGATTTAGCTTGGCTCTGCCTAAGTTTGGCACGGCAATATAATAATGGTCTATTTTCATAATATTATAAATAATTCTTATAATTTTAATGTACTATTATTTATATATTTTTTCTGCTATAAGTGGAGCTCAAGCCAAGCTCGGTTAGAATTTGTATCAATTCAAGCTCGAGTCGAGCCAATACTTTCAAGCCGAGCTTCTAGCTTGAAAATTTGAGCCTGAATTAAGTTCAAGTCAAGAAAACTAGTGTGGCTTGAACATGTTCAAGCCAAGATCGAGCTTGGCCCAACTCGGCTCAAATATAACCCCTACTTAAGAGTGGCAGTTTTGTAATTATTGAGATATTATCTTCTCAAAACTGCCACCAATAATTACAATACTGCCAACTTGTTTTTCATAAACAAAGACATTTTATTTTTGGACAACAAACAGACGGCAATCTATGGCTTATGGAGGAGATAAAGCTTATCTTTCTTTACTATTATAATGGGAGAGCCTTGCATTGATGAATTTTTTAAAATTCTCAAACTATTCTTATATAAAAACAAAATATTGATTTAATGTTTTACTTTAATTCTCAAACTACTCCTTGCTCATCTATCTATTTAGAGTCATAGCCAATCGTGATTGAACTTTGGGAGAGTTCAATTGCACCCGTGGGTTAACACGTGTCATTTTTAACTCCTATTAACTGTGGTTAACTCTTTTCCCGCGCGCTCACGTGCATCGCATGTGCCACTAGTGAGTTCAATGGCATCCGCGGGTTATCACGTGTCCCTTTTAACTCTCATTAACTGTGATTAATTCCTTCCCTTTGCTATCACGTGGATCACACGTGCCACCCGCTAGTGGAGGAAATAAGAGAGACATCTTAATTAGCCGCCCGCCTAGACTGGTCATTGGTGTGCTCCGTTTTTGACTTCTGCGAAGTCATTCCAGAAGTCTATCCTAATGGACAACCTTATTATCCTATTATATATTCTGTGGGTTGGCTTAGCTACTTTCGTAACGCGTCGAACGAGTCAGATGACAATATTTTAGAATTTTACTGCTGCACTTGATTTTCAGACTACAATATAAATTGAAATAGCAACTTAGTTTTGATTACATCTTACCAAGATAACACCTTTTTTATTCTACTTCTTTGCCCTCCTTCTCATCGACTTAATCTCCATCAGTGATCATCTTTGTTTCATCTATCCTTCCAAACCCAATCATCTTCAATTTTTCTTCTCTCATTCTTTAAGCATGAAAGTTGAGCAACCCATGTTAAGAAGTACCCTTAGTGGTCCAAAAATGGATGAACATAGAGACAACATCTACACTGATCATAGCATCAATTCATCTAGGAAAAGAAGCTCTCTAGAGTCCTTCAATGGTCTTAGCCATCCATCTGAATCTTTTAAGATGCTACAGATGGGCGTCGGAAGGACCGATCCGGCGGAGAAGAAATATGCATGGTTACGTTCAGAGATGATTGGAGGTGACGCAGAAATCGATACCCCTTTTGGAAAACGCATGCTCACATATGCCGATCACACCGCCTCCGGCCGGTGTCTCCATTACATTGAGAATTACATAATCAATTTTGTTCTTCCTTTTTATGGTAAGTGTTAGTTTTTGACTTTCAGTTCATTTTATTAAAATTACTTTAAATTTAGGATTGTTTTGATTAGCAAAAAAGCTTCAATTCTCTATAGAACTGATGCCCAAATGCTTAAAATGAAATTTATGAGTTTAACTAGTTTATTTGGTTACTTAAATCTATTAAAATTTGGAAGAAAATAAAGTTAAAATGTTGATGATAATTCATTTCTGTACAGGGAACACTCATACATGTGACAGTTTCGTGGGGCAGCGGATGACGAAGATGGTGCACGAAGCCACCGAGTATATTAAGAGTTGCTTAGGTGGGGGACCGGATGATGCACTCCTTTTCTGCGGCTCTGGCACCACGGCAGCCATTAAGCGCCTCCAAGAGGTTATGGGAATTGCAGTCCCCTCAACTTTGAGAGATAGGATAGTGAAGAGCCTTAGTAGTGAGGAAAGATGGGTAGTTTTTGTTGGGCCATATGAGCACCACTCGAACCTCCTCTCGTGGCGCCAGAGCCTAGCGGAGGTGGTAGAGATTGGGATGGATGACGATGGATTGGTAGACATTGAAGCTCTAAAACTCCAACTTGAATCTTATAAGTGCTCCAATCGTCCTTTGTTGGGATCATTCTCAGCTTGTAGCAATGTCACTGGAATCTACTCAGATACGAATGCACTCGCTCGGCTTCTTCATCAATATGGTGCTTTTGCTTGCTTCGATTTCGCAGCAAGGTGTGTACATTTTTGTGTGGAGTTTGTCTTGTGTAATATGAAACAATTATACATATGATGGCTCATTTTGTTTCGTTTAATCTCTATTTGCAGTGGTCCTTACATTGAGATTGACATGCGATCAGGAGATGTAGAAGGCTATGATGCTATATTTCTAAGCACACACAAGTTCCTTGGTGGCCCTCAATCCCCTGGCATCCTTCTAATGAGCAAGGCCCTTTATCAGTTGAGAACTTCTCCCCCTTCTACTTGTGGAGGAGGAACTGTTTGTTTTGTCAATGGCTTCAACGAACAGGTAATTTCTCATCCGAAATTTTACAGTGATTTTTATGTTTATGCCTTGCATTATGTTTGATCGTGAATTTGGATTGTTGTACACGAGAATCGATCAACCCCAAATTTTTAAGGGTTTACTCAACACCTAACGATCGGCTGGGATTGGGCTAGCACGCCTCTAATATATAATATTGCGTTTGCATTTGTGGAAATAGAATTGACCCAAATAATTGAAATGCATTGAATTGACTTCTACAGATTTTATAATCCTAGCATTAATGGGATGGGAAATGCTTTTGAGACCGCATAAGGCCTAGACCTCCGAGACCTCGCCTTTGTGCGTGGGATTTCAGGTGGGGCCCACCATGTGTTATGGGCTCCACCTGAAATCCCGCGCACAAGCGCGAGTCTCGGAGGTCTCGGCCCTAATGCGGTCTCAGTAGCAAAGTCCGGGATGGGATATACTATTGATTAGATGTAATTCAACTACAAAAAATATAATTTCATTGTTTGGATGAATAGAAAGAATGTGAAAATAATTTTAATATAGTAATAGGAATATATAATTTATCCACGTTTACAAAGCAATGTACGTACATATATATATATATATAATTATATAAGTAATTTATTTACTAAATTTAAATATTATTCTAATTCATTTTTATTAATATTTTATGTATTAAATTATTATATACATAATATATTTAGAAAATATTAAATATTAATTTAATGGAAATTTGAATATAATAATAGAGATTTAAAATTATATAAGTAATGTATTTATTAAAATTTTAAATATTATTATAATTTATAATTATTAGCTTATACATTAATTAATCTATTAAGTTAATATTTATTTTATGTATTAAAATTATACTTACAAAAGATAATAATAATAAATATAATAATATTAATTTTTTATTTAATAAAAATAAATATTATTCTAAATTACTATTTTATTTATTAATTTATTCTCCTTAGTCCACACCAACTAATTGTGGTTGAGGCTCATCCATCCAACGTTGGTTTTGAGAAATAAATATAAAATTTATTAATCATAATTTAATTAAGCTTAATCATAGTTAAAAGGGAGACAGGACATGGTGGTTGGTTAGATAATGAAATGCGGGGTTCGGCTAATCATTGCTCAAATATTATTACTTTATATGATAAATTAATATTTATTAAATATAAATATTATAATAATTTATATTAGGGTGGTATTACCCGCCCCACGATTTGATTACTACATCCCAAACTTTTGAGAAAAGACAATTTGTTTTTGATTTATATACCAAACATAATTTAATGATAAAAATACCCTTCTTTTATAGTCTTCGACCGTCTCACTCCTGAAAAGCCCTGGCAACCGCTCTCCTCTTCTTCTTAGAACCCTACTATCAATTATCATCTATTTCTCACTAAAATCCTCAAAAGAGAAAAGGAAAAACTTATAATAATTTTTATTTTATGTATTAAATACATAAGTTATTTTGTATATGTTAAATATAATTTTAAAAGTATACTTTGAATATAATAATAAAGATATATAATTATGTAAGTAATATAATTATTAAAATTGAATATTATTATAACTATAATTTTTAATATTTTATATATTAAGTTATTTTACATTAAATAACACCTCTTAGTAAGCGGATTTAAATTATATTCATTTACTAGTCTATATGAATTTACTACTTTAATTTTATGCAGAATTGACAATTCCAATTCTAGCCCCTTTTTTTAAATTTATTTTTTATTTTTATAGTATAAGCCAAATGAAAAGACAGGAATTCAAGAACGGAACTGAAATTCCGTCCACCAAAGTTGGTGTCTCTTTTTTCTTAAACAGTTATTTTTGTAGAACTCAATTTCAATATTTTCTTCAACGAGGAGTGTTTAATGTGTTCATTTCATCAACCCAGCTTAGTAATCTACTGACATGAATATATAGGACACTTTGTATTACGATGACATAGAAGAGAGGGAAGACGCAGGAACTCCACCAATCATCCAGAAGATACGAGCGGCATTGGCGTTCTGGGTGAAGGAGTTCGTCGGATACGAGCCCATCGAGAAACAGGAGCGGATCTACATAGACACAGCTCTCAAAAGGCTTCTTCCAAATCCAAACATACTGGTTTTAGGAAATACGAGTGCAAAGCGACAAGCTATCCTCTCCTTCCTTGTTTTCTCTACTACAAATTCTTCATCAGCTGACACGTGTAACAATGATAGTAGAGAGCCGCGACTGTATATGTGGGGAGAGTATGGTAACCAGAAAGATAAGCCCCTCCATGGAGCTTTCGTCGCGAAGCTTCTCAATGACCTATTTGGCATCCAGGCTCGAGGTGGGTGCGCGTGTGCAGGACCCTATGGTCACCATCTGCTTGGTGTTGACGAGCCTCGGTCACTCGCGTTCAGATCTGCCATTTCTAAGGTAATGGAGTTCTTTATTTTCTTACCAAAAAAAAGCGTTTTTTATTAAGCCGTGCTAGCGTTATTCTCAGGTATTTCCTACTCCCAACCAAATACCAACACCTGTCGCTTGTTTTTAGGTTGAGAGTAGGGAACACCTTAGAGTAGGCTAAGTGGGCTGCCTAATACGGGCTTGAAGATAGCCAATCCACTGTCCATTCAAACAAAGCCCGTGTTAGTCTCAAGCCTATCTTCATTCCAAACCTGTCCTCTACTCAATTTCTTTGGGTCTGCGAATTCAGCCCAAGACATGGCTCATACATATTTGGGCCTCACCCATATGTCGGTCGGGTTAAGGGTGGAAACGGGTTTGGTCAAAGGCCGTTCCTGCAGTAATACCCTTAATCTGACCCCAACCTGTTTATAAAGAGGTTGAAAAGGCATTCAAACACATCCCAATACATTATCATTAAACCCTATTCCACCCGTCTAACAAATTAAAAACGAATAAATAATTATTAAATTTTAAGTTAGAGAAACTTAGTATTAATCGGGCTTGGCCTGAGATCGGCTTGAATTTTAGGCTCGATCAGGCGGGGCCAAGCCTAAAAAAAGCTTAAAAATTCAATCAAGCTGAGCTCGAGCCAACCCTTGTTTGCTTCGGCCTGCCTCGATTGAGGCTCGGCTCCAATATTATTAAAAAAATAAAAATATTATATATATATATATATAAATTATATAAAATACTATTATTTTATTAAAAAAAAACTTTTCAAGTTGAGCCGGGCTTGGCCAAGCCCGTAAAAGCCTGGCCTGAATACAACCCTAATATTAATAGATATCGGTCCGAGTCATCTAAATTGAACCAGATCCAATTATAAACAGATTGTGTAAGGATGGGTAACTGTGGGCCTACGTGGCCCACAAGTCAACCAATCAAACCTAACCGGAATTCTTTTTAATTATTTTTGTAACAAACAATACACACACCCACTATATGCCACACTAGGACTGTCAATGAGCCGAGCTAGCTTGTGAGTCGGCTTGATTCATCTCAAAATGAGCCAAGCTTGAGTTGGCTATTTGAGCTTGTTGAACTGAAGCCAAGCCGAGCCGAGCTAAATGATTGAGATCATTTGTTGATCAAGCTCAAGACAAGAAATGAGCGGCTCAACTTGGCTCGATTAATTTTAGTGTACTAATTATAATACCATAATGGTATTAGTTTTTGTATAAAAGTTAAGAACTTAAATATAATTTTATGTTGAGGTAAAACTTATAAAGGTACCTTCATATTTTCAAAATTTATAGATTCTTTATATCATGTTTCTTCAATTAGGCTCATAAGAATATCAAATTTCAGTTCTTAAGTTTTTTTTTTTAAAGGAAGAATTCGATGAGCATGTTTAACTCTTAGAATTTTGATTTGAAATCTTTTGTGTTGTTAAAATTAGGATAAATGAGCCAAAAATAATAGTGAAGCTCGCGAGTTAGCTCGAGCTTGTTTATCTATAGATGAGCTAAGATCAAGCTAGCACTCAAGGGTTCGAATTGAGCTTGAAGCAACATATATATGTCACGAGCCAAGCTTGAGCAGCACTCGGCTTTGTTCAGCTTGGCTCCTATACACCCCTACACCTAAATGTGACATTTTCATTTGTCCTTGTAATAATCATCATATCTTTAAACGCCATTGCTATCATTTTGGTAGGGGTACGTAGGCGTGAAACCTGGATGGACGAGAATTAGCTTCTCCTACTACATGGCCAATGAAGAATTCGAGTTCATTCTAGCGGCACTGGAATTCATAGCAATATACGGTCAGCGTTTCCTTCAAATGTATCACTTCAACTGGAAAACCGGGAACTGGAGTTCAAAAAAGGGGATGTTCAAGGAAAATCTTGTAGGGATGGAACAAACGCTTGGTTTCAGCGACTTGTCATTAGCTAGTGCCAAGCAGGAGATAAACTTAGACAAAGGATCAAGAAATTGTAATGATGTAAGTAAGTACCTGTCTTACTTGGAGATTGCTAAACGCATTGCCAATTCCCTCCCCAAGTTCCCTCCCCAACGTAAGGTTCCTAGAGACATTGATCTCAACCTCTTGCAGTTTAGAGTCTAGATATCACGATTATCTTTATTTATTTTTACAATGTTCATATCCCAATTGGGAATTATATATATATTTCCTGAAATTCTTTTAAAAGATATTGTAAACACTGTTCACTCAAGTCTCGAGCTTTCATTTTAATTAATCATTTTTTATTTCGATTATCTTCATATACCAAAAAGAAAAACACGGACCCACCACCACAACTCACAACCACCACCACACTACTACCCACCACTACCACCACCCACGACCACAATACCACCACCCACCACCATCACTACCACCAACCACCACCACCATACCACCACCACCACCACCACCACCACCATCACGACCACCACCCACCACCACCACCACCACCACCACACAACCATCACTACCGCCACCCACCACCACCACCACCATCACTACCACCACCACCACCACCCACCACCATCACCACCTTATTACCACCACCCACCACCACCACCACCACACCACTACCACCACCAACACCACCACTACCTCCACACCACACCACACCACACCATACCACCATCACCATCCACCACCCACCACAACACCACCATACTACCACCACCACACCACCATCACTACCACCACCACCCACAACACTACCATACTACCACCACCACACCGCCCCCATGCCACACCACCATCACTACCACCACCACCATCATGTTGGACATGATGCCCAGAAAAGTCATTTAGATTGTTAGAACCTTATTAATTTGATCAATAAATGCTTCTTCTTAATCTATTGTGTATTCATTATGGGTAATTGACCATGATCATGAGATGATCTATACGATATAAGATATCGATAAAGGTCCATAGGATATATTGTAGGAAAGTTATGTGATTAGATTATCACAGGTAGATATAACTTTCCGGTTCCTTATACCTTATATAGTCACAGTTGTGGGTGAAGCTGGACACTTCACTTATATGGCTGCCAGAATGCTAAGATGTTCTCAGTAGTTGAGATGTAGTCTTATCTCGAACTATTGTAGTGGAGACTACACATCAGCATATGAGTGCTTAAATGTACACTGACTGATTGCATTCAATGAGAAACCTTTTGCATAAACATATTATTAGATAGTTGGTCTCTCATTCACATTGAACGGTTTCGATGATCTTTAGATCTGATGAGTTCATTTATGACTGGGCAGTGATCTAACTATTTTGATTCCACCAACGTATTTTCTAACTTAGGGAATACAATACAGTGACAGTTGGATAATCAGAAAGTTGTTCGAGTCATGATAAATTTCAAACAAGAAATCCATGCTCATTAATTTAAGAGATTATCCAACTTCCGGGTAAGACAGTTGATTAAGTTCAAATCTTGCGCAGGTAATTTTGAAAACAAAATAAGTTTTGAAATATACTTTTATTAAAATGTATTATACTTATAAAAGGATTTTTTCAAAATATTTTTCATGAGAAATTGTTTCTCATGGCTTAATCTTAAGTCTTGAAAACTCGGATGATTTGCAATGGGCTATGGGTTAGATAGTATGTCAATCTTAAAGGCCCATTAGGGATAATGTATTTGGAAGGATAAATTGAATTTAAAAGTTCATGTGGCAGGATCCATAATGATTAATGTTCATACATTAGGATTCAATTGCAACATGGATATCTCACGTCACTTACAATTCTGATGTAATTCCCATTTAGGGTGAATGAGATAACATTGGATAAGCCAGGGTAAGAATGTCCCAGAGCAATCTATGGAGGTGCTCACATAAGAAATACAAGCTCAATAATTGATTAAAAGTTAATCAATTATTTTAAGTGATTAAAATTTAATCATTTAATTAAATAGATTAAAAGTTAATCTATTGTTTAAATTAATTGTTAATTTAAACTAAGGGATTATTTTAGTAATTATTTGATTAACATAATTAAAGGGGAAATGAGTTTGACTCATATCCACAAACCCATTAAAATGGACATTTAATATGGGCCAAAGCCCATGGATTTAAACCCTAGGGTGGGGCTCCCACTTGAGGAATCCTAATTGGATTAGGATTTGTTTAATTGAATAATTATTGAAATATAATTCCTTTTATTATGGAATTAAAATCCAATTGTTGGATTGCAATTAGGATTAAGATGTTATTGTAATTAGATTACAATAAAGAGTTTTCACTCCTCAAATCTCACGCCACATAGAAGCTCACGCCCCCCTTGTGGATTCCTAGTTTGACTAGGTTTTCTACTTTGGTGTAGGATGTTGACTTATCCCTTTTAACCAAGGAATCCTCTTATAATAAGAACTTTTTAATTAATAGGATTACTATAACTAAAGTAGTTATAGATTAAGTAGGAGTTTATTTAATTAATAATAAGAGTTATTGTTAATTAATAAATCGTACTAGATAAGATCAAGTTGGAGTAGGATTAGGATAAGATCCTAGTCTATAAATACCCCAACACCCTAGACCATTAAGTAGAATTCTCCAGAATTTTTTTCCTCCCCTCCTCTCTCTCTCCAAACCGTGAGCCCTAGGGGAGACCCCTATGGATTTTCGTGAGCTATATTGGTGGTCCTAGTTGGGTTTTGCATATCTAGGGTTTTGAACCTTAGTATTATTGGTGATAGAAGGTCTACACCATTGATCCATCTTCTTCCTCTTGCTTCTATAATTCCAAAGGAGATTCTAAAGCTTCGTGAGGATAGCGAAGAATAAGGATCGAGCTTCTAGTATTTGTTTTGGAGAAATCTCTACAAAGAGTTCTGACGGTTCGAGTATATTAAGCTTCACCGGTGAAAAAACATTCACCGAGGTGATATGAATAAAACTCTTAGATAATTTTGATGCTTTTTATGGTGTTAAGATCTAGGGGATCCAGTTTCCGCATAAATTTTTATCCGGATCCCCCTTCAATTAGTATCAGAGCACACGGTTAGGAGTATTTTTTGTTTATTTTGATAAGGTAATTAAATGGATGATTTAATTCATGAGATGAATTAATTTAGATCTATTTAATATTGCTCGTAGTTTTTATTATTTTATTTGTTCATAAGAGTAATAAATAAATATTTATTATATTATTGAATGAGATTTGATAATTAAATAAAGTTAAAAAACTAGTATTATATGTGATATAATTCAATTCAAAACAAAGAGTTTATTTTGAAATTCATGATTTGATCATTAATTAATAAATCCCATGGTGCTTGACATCCTTGCTTAAGCGTTCTTGGAGATTAAAGCTTATTTCGATGTTAGAAAAGGAGTTTTCTAAATTAATTTTTCAAGAGGCTTTCAAATTTTTCCTAAATTGCATTATTTGATTATGAAAATTTTTTTATGGAAAATATAATTGTTTTATTTTTTTCTGGGGTTTCATCTATATAAGATATAGATTTTTATCGGGCGATTTGATAATTGTTATCAAATTTTAAATCCTTTTAAAAATATGTAAAAATACTCCATCACCATGTAGCATCTTTTTTATATGAGATTATAGTTATAGGTCATAATATATGATAAATTATTTATCATTCATGCATTCATACTAGAGGTTAATATGTAGAGGTTTTGGCAATCTATAAAGGGCAAATTCATTTGGTTTCCTTGAAAAGGGTGAATAGAATACTGGTTTCCCTAATGTCATTTAAATTTTATTTAATGCATTGGTGGAGATGCTGCGAAGGAGGATGTTGCGATGTGATCTAGATAAGATGATAAAAGAAGGGATCGCGAAGGAGTTTGCGAGCTACCTTTGTTCTTATCACATTCCCTTGCATCCATGCATTTTAATTTATTGACCCATAACGATTAATCTTGTTCACTAATGTTTTATTATCATAAGATGATAATTGTTGTTTATTTGTCATGAGATGATATCTGTTTATATGTTTAATTATTCTGTTGAAATAAGTGCTCTTGATATATCATGTGTATATAAGACTGGGGATAAGTCCCTAAGTATTATGATCTTCTACCATACACTATGTGATCCTATAGTGGGGAGTGTGAGTAAGCTGACAGGCCAAAGCCGGGCCCAATCCCTCTCACCTATGAGTGAACATGGTGAAAACTAAATAAGCAAATAGTGGGAGCAATAACGCTAAAGCGTGAGCTTTCATTAGGAGTTTATTAGGTTCATGGTAGGTGGGCACATGAATAAGAGATATTATACAATAAAGCCAAACCGTGAGTATAACATCCCATATAGATCAGATACTAGATTGAATACTCCAGAATTCACAAGATGAGATCTGCAAAATTGGAGAAGATAGTTTCTATCTGCCTATTCAAGGCGATGTGATGATGTGCCCAAAGGCAGGATCACATTAAGCCATTGTCTAGGTTTTCGATGCCAACTAATTCTTCCCAAATTGGCAATACCATTAGAAACAGACCCATAATCTAATTGGTATTAATGAATACAATAGATCTCTAATACTGTCTTATTTGTCATTTGATTAGATCATGACAGGCCTACACCCATCAATTGAAATTCTTCGTGATGAAAAGCTAGTAGGAACTAACTATGTAGATTGGAAAAGAAAGATTAGAATTGTGTTTGCCATGGATAACCTTGACCTATGTCTTAAGACACCTAAGCCCGAAATTCCTCCAGATGCTTCATCGGCCCAAAAGGCTGAATTAGAGCAATGAGAGAGGTCTAATCAGATGAACAAATGTTACATACTGGCTTTGATGTCTAACATTTTGCAAAGCTAGTATGAACACATGGATAAGGCTTCTGACATTTTGCAAAACCTTCATAAGATGTTTGGTTAGCAAATAGGTCAGCCCGACAAGTAAAGTTGATATCCCTTGTTAACACCAAGATGGCTGAGAGAACTCCAGTTAGGGAACACATTATAAAGATGATGGGATTATTGAATGAACTGGAAATTCTTAGTGGAGAGATGGATGCTATCACTCAAGTTGACACTGTTCTGCAGTCACTCCCTCCGTCCTTCAATTCGTTCGTGTTAAATTATAACATGAACAAGAGTGAAATGTCACTAAGTGAGCTTATGAACTCACTTGTGGCTGAAGAATATTTGATCAAAAAGTCAACTAAAGGTGAAACTTTAATCGTCAATAAACCTGATACCTCCAAGAAATCTAAAATGTTTAGAAAAGGCAAGAAAGACAAAAGAAAGTTTAAAGACAATAAGGGTAAGGCAAGAGTTGCCAAAGGTTCTTCAGGGACAGCTGGCAATGAAAACAAAGGCAATGGAAAGTGTTTCCACTGTGGTAAAATAGGCCACTGGAAGAGGAATTACAGGACTTACCTCGCAACTCTTAAGAAGGGTAGCGGAAGTAATCAAGGTATGAGATACTTTAAAGTACATATTACTGTTGAGTCTAACTTTCTGGACGGTCCTCCTAACTCATGGTGCGTGGATTCTGGATCCACTGTACACGTTTGCAATTCTTTGCAGGGGTTCAAGGAAACCAGAAAGCCGACCAAACAGGAGCAAAAGCTTAAAGTTAGCTCCGGTGCAAATGTTGCAGTGAAGTCAATCGGCTTGTTTACTCTTTATTTACCTAATGGAAAGACATTAATTTTAGAAGACTGCTTTTATGTGCCTTCAGTACATCGAAATTTGATTTCAGTATCTAGACTCTTATTTTATGGATTCTATATCAATTTTAATTCAATTGTTGAAATTAAGAAAGATGGAATGGTCTTGATAATTGGCAATCTAATTAATGGTCTTTTTTTGATATTTCCATTGGTAAATAATGAATATCTGCAAAGTGACAATGTCTCATCATCTAGAATGTCTGGAATGAAGAGACATTGTACTGAGTCTACTTATCTTTGGTACAAGAGACTTGGTCACATTAATCTTGATAGGATCAAGAGGTTAGTAATAGATGGTCCCCTTGATTTCCTCAAGGTAGAACCACTCCCTACATGCGAGTCTTGTCTCTAAGGGAAGATGACCAAGAAGCCTTACCATAAAAAGGTAGGAAGAGTCGAAGAAAAGTTAAGACTAATACATAGTGATGTATGTGGTCCATTTAACATTATTGCACGAGGTCAATATCGGTATTTTGTCACATTTACCGATGACTATTCCGGATATGGATATGTCTATTTGATGCAAAACAAATCTGACACCTTTGAAAAGTTCAAAGAATTTAGATTAGAAGTTGAGAATCAAACTGACAAAACCATAAAGAAACATCAATCAGATCGAGGTGGTGAATACCTCACCAACGAGTTTATGGATTACTTAAGGGATAATGAGATTATATTGCAATGGACATGTAACGCCCCGAAATACCCCCTAGTAGTTTAGGGATATTTTAGGTGTCACACTACGTACCTGTCAAACCATCCTGTAATGCACAGATAAAATACAGTACTAACAACGATAATCAGAGCGCGGAAGCTAACATATATGTGGAAGCGTAAACAAATTTTCATTTCTTCTAATGATCTAAAATAGTATTCCAAGTTAACATAAATACCAAACATGTCTAAGTCTAAGGTGGACAGGCCCACCTATCAAAATATCAAAATACACAAGACCCTCTCATACTCTCCCCTCAACAGTAGTCGAGGTATGGCCACACATCGAGGTCTCGATCCGCCTGAGACTGTAACGGAATAGCCGGCTCTCTCTCCTCTATATACTCTTCCTCGACCCAAGGCTCCGGGTCGAGGGCTCCCTCAGTACCTGCCGACATGAAAGTACGGCTGAGCATGGAATACTCAGCGAGTACAAGCTACTAGCAGACCATAACAATAATGGAAACACACAATAGTAATATCATACAAGCAGTAATAGAAACATCACAAAAGGAACAGTATAAGGCATGATACAATACAAGCATCCTGACGTGCGTACATGAATGCGAAAACGCCGATAAAACTCATGCTTGAAAACTCATGTCATGTCCCGGTATGCCTCGTAGAAATCATGCATGCGTGCATGCATGAATGCATGATCATCATCTTGTAAACCTCCATCTCGTAACTTGTGAGCTAGAGGCTAGCACCCGAATCTCCCTGGGCTGCCAACCTCCTTGATATGCAATGCACTTGTGAGCCAGAGGCTAGCACCCGAATGTCCCTGGGCTACCAACCTCCTTGTTATGAAATGTACTTGTGAGCCAGAGGTTAGTACCCGAATGTCCCTGGGCTACCAACCTCCTTGTTATGCAATGCACTTGTGAGCCAGAGGCTAGCACCCGAATGTCCCTGGGCTACCAACCTCCTTGTTATGAAATGCTTTCTTGTTGTTTATTATATGCACATGCTCTTGAAATCTCGGTTCATGCTATCATGCGTGCTCATGTGCGTGCCAATAATAACAATCGTGGGAATGCGCTTAACAAAAGAGATATGGCATTACAATTCAATTCATAATATTAGCATAGGTAACTTAAATAATTCACATGACATTGGATCAATTCATCGTCTATAAGAACACATGCATAAAACCTATTTCCATTTTCTTCATCTAAGTCGTTTATTTATAGTTTAGGCATTTTGTCAAACACAACACATGCAATGTTTCTTAATAATTCGTCTTGTTCTTTTTAGCGCATATTTTCCATCCAAACATCAAGGTAAGTTCATTATTGGTAAAATACCCATCCACCATTTCCATCACACACATCATACAACATACATCTCGGTATCCAAGCACCACATCCAACATTCCATCCACACATCCACACCTTTTCCATTATCTTGTTTATATTCAATGGGGGATAACACATTTCATAAGGAGGAAAACATAATATAAGGAATCACATTTTTATATAGAAAACCTAGATCTTTGCTAGGGTAAGTTAGTAGGGTGTACTAACCTTAGATTAAGGCTTGATCCTTGGTAGAAACCTTGATTGAAGCTCCAACTTGAAAGAAGAACACCTTTGCTTGAAGGAGACTTGAGTTGGGGAAGAAACTCCTTTCAAAACGTGCTTGGGTTGCTGCCCTAGCTTGGAGAACGCTCTCCACGAGTGCTTGAGCCGTGATCTTGGAGAAAAACCGGACTTGAAGTGATCTAGGGTCTCAAAACCCCTTTGATTTTTCTCCAAAAGCAAAACCCTAGCTTAGGAAACCCTTTCTCCTCTCTTCTAATCCCCCAAATCCTCTAAGTGTTGAGAATGAACCCTAAAGGCTCGGGTTAAACTCTTAAGGTAAGAGTGAACCGACCAAAAGACCATAATACCCATACTAAAATTTCTGCAAAAACACGAGTGCTGAACACGTCGAGCTGTGAATAGTGCCAAACACGTTGTGCTGTGAATAGTGCCGAACACGTTGTGCTGTGAATAGTGCCAAACATGTTGTGCTGTGAATAGTGCCGAACACGTTGTGCTGTGAAGGGTGCCGAACCCGTTGTCACGTTGTGTTGTGCATGAACACGTTGTGCTGTAAAGGGTGTCGAACCCGTTGTCACGTTGTGTTGTGTATGAACACGTTGTGCTGTGAATAGTGCCAAACACGTTGTGCTGTGAAGGGTGCCGAACCCGTTGTCACGTTGTGTTGTGCATAGTGCTGAGCTCGTTGTCCGTTGTCTTATGTACAACGTGCCCGTCGTGAGCTGTACAACGTACACGTTGTTTGCTGTACAACGTACCTGTTGTGAGCTGTACAACGTACATGTTGTTTGCTGTACAACGTACCCGTTGTCTGTTGCACAACGGATGCACAACGTATACGTTATCAGAGCTAGAGCTACGTTATTAGTGCCTTCCGAGCTACGATTGCCTGCAGGTCCAGGCTGTTTTGGCCATATCTTTTGACTCGTTCGTCCGATTTTGACGATTCAACTTGCGTTGGGTTCGTACTTCGAAAAGAAACATTTCTGACTTTTCAGAATTTCCAATTTCTCCCTTATTTATTAATTGGACTACAAAAAGGCCAATTAGCTACGAAGGTGCTATTCATTAATGATGAAAAAGTCCGGGGTGCTACATTCTCCCCCCTTACAAAAATTTCATCCCCGAAATTTGGACGATACATACATCCACAAGACCATAAAAATTACAAGGGAGTGCCAAGGCCTTAAACAAATAACTGGGGATACTTTTCCCGCACTTCGGCTTCTCGTTCCCATGTAGCTTCCTCCCTTGAATGGTGTTGCCATCTCACTAAGACCAAGGGAATGGTCTTGTTACGCAAGACTTGATCTCTCCTATCCAAGATCTGCACCGGTTGTTCAACTAGGGTGAGGTCCTCTCGAATCTCTATCGGATCCAACTCGATGACATGAGAAGGATCCGGGACATACTTTCGAAGCATAGAGACATGGAATACATTGTGGACCGCCGCCATATGAGCGGGTAAAACAACCCGGTAAGCTACCTCACCAACTCGAGCAATGATCTCGAACGGACCCACATATCTCGGGCTAAGCTTGCCTCTCTTCCCGAATCGCATGACACCTTTGGTCGGTGAAATCCTTACAAATACAAAATCACCGACTCGGAATTCAAGATCCCTCCTTCGATTGTCGGCATAGCTTTTCTGCCTATCTTGGGCAGTCTTTAACCTCTCCCGGATAAGCTTGACCCTATCCGCGGTTTGTTCAATTAACTCGGGGCCCAAAATCTTCCTTTCTCCCACTTCATCCCAATACAACGGGGATCTACAACTCCTTCCGTACAAAGCCTCGAAATGCGCCAATTGTATGCTTTCTTGATAACTATTGTTGTAAGCGAATTCCACTAAAGGTAGGTGATCTTCCCAACTTCCCTTGAAGTCTAGCATACATGCTCGGAGCATATCTTCAATAACCTGATTCACCCTCTTGGTTTGCCCGTCGGTCTGTGGATGGAAAGCTGTGCTAAAGTCTAACCGGGAGCCCATTGCACCTTGAAAACTTTTCCAAAACCTGGATGTGAATCTTGGATCTCTATCCGACACAATACTCACTGGCACCCCGTGTAATCGGACTATTTCCTTGATGTATAGCTCCGCTAACTGATTGGAGTTGAATGTAGTCCGGTATGGTAAGAAATGAGCGGACTTCGTGAGTCTATCAACAACTACCCATATAGCATCGGTTTTCCTAACTGTCTTCGGCAACCCCACTATGAAGTCCATAGAGATATGTTCCCATTTCCACTCGGGAATAGGGAGAGACTGCAAAAGACCCGCTGGTCTCAAATGCTCTGCCTTCACCTGTTGGCACACCAAACACCGTGCCACATACTCCGCAACCTCCCTCTTCATGTTTCGCCACCAAAAGTGACTCTTGAGGTTCCGATACATCTGTGTCCCCCCGGGATGCACTGTATACTTAGACCGGTGAGCTTCGTCCATAATCTCTCTCCGAAGGTCTGCATTGGCTGAGACACAAAGCCTTCCCTTGAATGTAATAGCACCTCGGCTAGTGAGAGAGAAGTCCGTACTACCCTTGGCCACTTCCTTATCCCGGAAAGCCAACAAGTCAGTGTCTATGGCTTGATACTCCTGGATCAAGTCTATAAGGTACGGCCGAACTGTAACATTTGCCAAAACCGAACTGCGGACAGAATCATTCACACTGATGTCTAGATTTGCCAAATCGTCTAACAGTCTCCATTCCCGCACCAACATGTGAGCCAACAACCCCGATGGTTTCCAACTCAGAGCGTCTGCCACCACATTTGCTTTTCCCGGGTGATATTAGATAGTGCACTCATAGTCCTTTAAGAACTCAATCCAACGTCGTTGTCGTAAGTTTAGCTCTTTTTGGGAAAAGAGATACTTGAGGCTCTTGTGGTCCGTGTACACATAGAAATCCACCCCGTACAGATAATGTCGCCAAATTTTGAGTGCAAACACGACCGCCGCAAGCTCCAAGTCGTGAGTGGGGTAGTTCTTTTCATGCTCTTTCAACTGCCTTGATGCATAGGCAATGACCTTCTTGTGTTGCATTAGGACACACTCGAGTCCAACATGCGAGGCATCACTATACACCTCATACCCAAAAGGTCCAGATGGCACAGTAAGGACAGGGGCTGTGGTGAGGCGTTTCTTCAACTCTTGGAAACTTACTTCACATCGGTCACTCCAACCGAACTTTGCATTTTTCCTTGTCAAGTAGGTGAGAGGTGTAGCCAAATTGGAGAATCCCTCCACAAATCTCCGGTAGTAGCCTGCCAATCCGAGGAAACTACGTATCTCCGTGACGCTCTTGGGCCTCTCCCAACTCATGACTGCCTCAACCTTGGCTGGATCTACAGAAATGCCCTCGGCCGACACCACGTATCCAAGAAATACGACCTTCTCTAACCAGAACTCGCACTTACTCAATTTGGCATATAGCCTATGCTCTCTCAACATCTCCAGAGCAAAGCGGAGGTCTCGTGCGTGATCTTCCCGTGTCTGGGAATACACCAAAATGTCATCAATGAATACAATCACGTATCGATCCAAGTAAGATCGGAACACCCGGTTCATCAAATCCATGAATGCCGCTGGTGCATTCGTCAGCCCAAAAGGCATGACAAGGAACTCGTAATGCCCATACCGAGTCCTAAAAGCCATCTTCGGAACATCTTCCGCCTTGATTCTTAATTGATGATACCCCGATCTAAGATCAATTTTGGAGAAGAATCTCGCTCCCTTCAGTTGGTCGAACAAGTCGTCAATCCTTGGCAAGGGATAACGATTCTTGATAGTTACCTTGTTCAACTGACGGTAGTCTATACACATTGTCATTGACCCGTCTTTCTTCTTTACAAAAAGGACCGGAGCTCCCCACAGTGAGACACTTGGTTGGATGAAACCAAGTTGTTGTAACTCCTCAATCTGTTTCTGTAACGACCCCAAAATCCTACTAAGGCTAAAATAGGACTTTGGAATCGCCACATTCACTTAACCTGCTTAAAATCATGCATACAAGGCTACTACATGAGTCTCCAAAAATGAGAGTAATAAAATTCCGATATATAAACCCAATCCAACCTGCACAAGTCTAAGGTCTATATATACAACTCACAATGAACCAACAAGTCTGATACACAACTAATAATAAGTCTACAGAGCAACATCCTCTAAAAGTCAAATACAAAACTCTCTTAATGAAAAGAAATGTAAACTAAGAGGTGTAGCCGCCCAAGTCTCTGGCTCCCTCCTCAGAAGGCTCACCTTCACCTCCTTCCTCGAGGTAAGTCTCCTCAACCCACGGCTCCGCCGAGTACTCCTGCTCTATACCTGCCAAGACAAAAGTCCGGCTGAGTACAAAGGTACTCAATGTATATAAAATCCAATCAACAATAATAATGTACCTGTACTTAGTCAGAAACATATCCAATAGCATAATAACATAATCAGAGTGCGGAAGAACGTGTGCGCATATACATCATATCATCACCTTGACTCGTGTACTTGTGAGAATCTTAGACTTGGAAGACAATACACTTATGAGTTGCTTATGCTTATGAGACCACGTGCTTGTGAGATGCTTACGCTTATGCTTATGCACTTATTCAGATCATACAAGGATGAGACATGCCGTTCTTGGCAGATACGGACCATGCCTTATGCACTTATTCAGATCACACAGTAATGAGACATGCCGTTCTTGGCGGATACGGACCATGCCTTAGAAATCATATGGTTGACATGCCGTTCTTGGCGGATACGGACCATATCATGCTTATGCTTATGCTTATGCTTATGCAGAATGTCATACGTATGTCATGCTCATGCTTGTGGGCCACGTGTGACTTGTGAGACTCTTATCTTAACATACACGTGCATATGTGCTTAAGTGTCGAAATTAACATTCGAGTTGGTAATTGCTTAGATTTCGATCTCCCACCATAGAAACTCCACTATACTGTCCCATACCAAATAGTTAGAGAATTCCCGGTTTGAGAGATGTTCCTCTAAGTTCTTACCTTCCCGACCATCAATTTCCATGCAAATAATTAGACATACTTAACAAACCATTCACATATACATATCTTATCATAATCCATATCGCAATTCATAATCAATTTACCACCATTTCATAAGAGTATAATAGCATTTATCCTTTCAAACATTTTCACAAACACCTTGTGTACGCATAATATGAATCCATTTCTCCTCTATATTTTCAAGCATTCATCAAACCATATTTCATCCATACAATCAATTCACTATTCACATCCACATATTAATCTCATCCTCCATACATTTCCCATCCTCCATATATTTCCCATCCACATCCAATCCACATTTTCATCCATATTTCCATCAATAATTAGCTTACTTCATAGAAAATTAGGGAAAATGCATCAAACATCTATTTCCACCATTCCTAGCATCTTAACATTCACAAAACCTTAAAGTAAAGTTGATTAGGATAGTATATCGACCTTAGGAATCCTTCCCTTGGATTCAAAACGCTCTCGAGACGATTTGGAGAAGCTTCCCAAACTTTTCTTGCAATCTCCTATCAATCTCCTCCTTCTCCAAGAAAACCCTCTCTCAAACCCTAGGGTTTCTCCCCCTTTTTGCCAAATTAGGTTAGAACTAGGTGGAGTATTTTAATATTTCGAGTAGGACCCCCTATTTATAGCCCTAAGGTCTGAGAACAAAAGACCAAAAAGCCCTTACTAAATTTCTGTAAAAACACGAAGGACCGAGTGATCGGTGGTTATGACTGAGCGATCGGTTGCCTACCGATCGATCGGTGTTTATGACCGGGCGATTGATCAAAAACACACTCTCTGGAAAATTTTCCCATACAAAAATTTGGACCAGTCGATAGATACCGATCGATCGGTTTTGGACCGATCGATCGCTGGTTCTGACCGAGCGATCGGTTCCTGCAGGTTTTGACTCCCTTTACTGTTTTGGCCATAACTTTTTACTCGTTCATCGGATTTTGACGATTCAACTTGCGTTGGATTCGTCTCTCGAAAATGAACATTTCTGGCATTTTAGAATTTCCAATTTCTTCTTAATTAATAGACTAAATTGTCCCCAAAGTTGACTGATCTGTAATTCCATTAGACAAAACTCACTATTGACTTGACTTAAACTCAAAATGAGGAAAAACACTAAACATGAACCTCGAAGAGGGTTCCAACACCTTTCTAATGGTTCAAGAATCACTCACTTTCAGTGAACGGTGCCAAAACTAGCGCTTCCTAAAGTTTAGGGTGTGATATGACGTCCCTCCGTTACAAGTTGATTAAGCTTAGTTTACACCACAATAATTAGGCATAAAAAAAAACAATAAACATCAAACATCACAAGGACTAAAATACCCTTAACACAATGAAGTAAGAACATGAAAAAGATTCGGGTCTCTACATCCTCCCCCCCTTAAAAGAATTTCGTCCTCGAAATTACGTACCTTAGGTGAATAAATGTGGGTACTTTTCGCGGACTTCGGCTTCTCTCTCCCAAGTAGCCTCTTCTCTAGAGTGATGCTCCCATTGCAAGAGTACAAGAGGAATGACCTTAGAACGTAAAACTTGCTCTTTCCGGTCCAAAATTCGAGCCGGTTGCTCCACTAGAGTCAAATCTTCCCGAATTTCCAACGGTTCCAAATGAATGACATGTGAAGGATCCGCTATGTACTTCCTCAACATAGAGATGTGAAAGACATTATGCACGCCTTCCATGTGAGGTGGCAAGACGACCCGATAAGCAACTTCCCCGACTCGGGTGATGATCTCAAAAGGACCCACATATCTCGGACTGAGCTTGCCTCGCTTGCCGAATCTCATCACCCCCTTCGTAGGTGAGATCTTTACAAATACAAAATCTCCGACTTGGAACTCAAGATCTCTCCTCCGAGTATCGGCATAGCTCTTCTGTCTACTCTGAGCTGCTTTCAACCTCTCCCTGATCAACTGAACTCTATCCACAGTCTGACCAACGAGCTCGGGACCCAAAAGCTTCCTCTCACCAACTTCGTCCCAACACAAAGGTGAATGACAACTCCTCCCATAAAGTGCCTCAAACGGTGCCATCTGAATGTTAGCTTGATAGCTGTTGTTGTAGGCAAACTCAACCAACGGCAAGTGATCAACCCAACTACCCTGAAAGTCTAACATGCAAGCTCGTAGCATGTCCTCTATGATCTGGTTCACTCTCTCAGTTTGTCCATCTGTCTGCGGATGAAATGCCATACTAAAATCCAAATGGGAACCCATGGCCTGCTGAAAACTCTTCCAGAATCTCGATGTAAATCTCGGATCTCGATCAGAAACAATGCTAACTGGCACTCCATGCAAACGAACTATCTCCTTGATATAGAGGTTAGCCAATTGATTGGAGTTGAAAGTGGTCCGATATGGAAGAAAATGAGCTGATTTAGTCAATCGGTCAACCACAACCCAAATGGCATCAAAGTTCTTGGTTGTCTTTGGTAAACCAACAACGAAATCCATGGAGATATTTTCCCACTTCCACTCGGGAATAGGAAGAGACTGAAGAAGTCCTGCCGGCCTCCTGTGTTCGGCCTTCACTTGTTGACACACCAAACACTTGGATACAAAGGTAGCCACATCTTTCTTCATACCTTTCCACCAGAAATACTTCTGAAGGTTCTGGTACATCTTAGTACCTCCCGGATGCACGGTGTACTTGGACTTGTGTGCTTCATCCAGAATCTCCCTTCTTAAATCCTCATCATCCGGAACACAAAGTCTACCCTTGAAACAAACTCCACCATCTCTCCAAGAGAAATCCTCAAACCCGCTGCTCAGTGACTTATTCATGGCAGCGTGTAGTTCTCCATCATTCCACTGCAAGTCTTTAATCCTGTTCAAAAAGGTTGGCCTGATCATAATGTTAGCCAACAAGGCTCCAGAAGCTCCCACACTGAAACCCGCAACAAGGCTAGACACCTCTTCTAGTAGCTTCCATTCTTGGACCATTAAATGTGCCAAGAATCCAGTAGGTCGCCTACTTAGCGCATCTGCCACTACATTTGCTTTCCCCGGGTGGTACTGAATAGAGCAATCATAATCCTTGAGGAATTCCACCCAACGACGCTGCCTCAAATTCAGCTCTTTCTGGGAGAATAAATACTTTAGACTTTTGTGGTCGGTGAAAACTTCAAACTGCGCACCGTACAAGTAGTGTCTCCAGATCTTAAGAGCAAAAACCAAGGCTGCTAATTCCAAATCATGGGTAGGATAGTTCTTCTCGTGGTCTTTCAACTGCCGAGAAGCATAGGCAATCACCTTCCCGTGTTGCATAAGAACACAACCTAACCCAACGAGTGAGGCATCACTATACACCACAAAATCTTCACTACCCGATGGAACAGTCAAGATCGGAGCTGTGGTGAGACGCTTCTTCAACTCAAGAAAACTCTTCTCACATTTCTCATTCCACTCGAATCTAGCGTTCTTTCGAGTTAGATGAGTAAGCGGAGCTGCCAAATTGGAAAATCCTTCTACAAATCTTCGATAATATCCAGCTAGGCCCAAGAAACTTCGAATCTCTGTAACACTCTTTGGCCTTCCCCATCCTTCCACTGCTTCTATCTTAGTAGGGTCAACTGAAATCCCCTCTTCTGACACCACATGGCCTAGAAATGCTACTTTTTCTAGCCAAAACTAGCACTTGCTAAGCTTAGCATATAGCTTATGCTCACGGAGTGTCTTCAGGGTGATCCGGAGATGCATCTCATGCTCCTTCTGTGTCTTGGAGTACACTAAAATGTCATCCACAAACACGATCACAAAGCGGTCCAGAGTCGGCTTGAAGATCCTGTTCATGAGATCCATGAATGTTGCCGGGGCGTTTGTCAAACCGAACGGCATGACTAAGAATTCAAAATGCTCATATCTGGTCCTGAAAGCAGACTTAGGCACATCTTTCGCCTTTATCTTCAGCTGATGGTAGCCCGACCTCAAATCAATCTTGGAGAAATACTTAGCTCCTTGCAACTGGTCAAACAAGTCATCGATCCTAGGTAAAGGATATTTGTTCTTGATAGTGACCTTGTTCAGTTGCCGATAGTCGATGCACATCCTCATCGAACCATCCTTCTTCTTCACAAACAACACTGGAGCTCCCCAAGGTGATACACTTGGGCGGATAAATCCAAGACCAAGCAATTCGTCAATTTTCTCCTTAAGCTCTTTCAACTCTGCTGGAGCCATCCTATACGGAGCTTTAGAGATGGGTGCCGTACCCGGAACCAACTCAATTGCAAACTCTACTTCTCTATCCGGTGGCAAACCCGGTAAGTCTTTAGGAAAGACATCCATAAATTCCTCTACAACTGGAATACTCGAGGAATCTGGTGCTTCCGAGGTAGTAAGACTCAATGCCGCGAAATGAGCTAAGTCCTTCTTCTTCAACCCTTGGAAACGAAAAGAGGGCTCACTGATTGGTCTAAAGTTGACTACCTTCTCAAAACAGTCAACATGCCCATGGTATTTGGAAAGCCAATCCATGCCTAAAATGACGTCAAAGTCTTGGAACTCAAGGACAATCAGATCAGCTGGCATCTCTCTCTGACCTACTCGAATATCACAAGCTCGATAGACCTTGTCGGTGATGACCGAACTACCAATAGGAGTAGCAGTCGACAATTCACGATCTAACAGACTTGGCTCAATCGGAAATTCTAGTGCAAAACTAGGTGTGACGAAGGAGTGAGTGGAACCAGTATCGATCAAAACATGAGCGAGGAAATCATTTATCAACAATGAGCCTGAATTAATACACAAAGCTAATTTGTCAAATCATGAATACATACATGCATCTTACATCCTACCACATAACATTTAATATCACACACATAGCATCAGAACAATATTTTAATTGACTAAAGCACAATTAAACGTACCCTGCACAACGTCGTCGGACGCCTGTGCATCCCGCTCCGAGGTAGCAAACACTCGACCCTGAGCTGGCTGGTGAGGCTGCTGAGGTCTAGGACCCTGTGGTGGCCTCTGCTGTGTGGACTGCCTAACTGGGGGCCTGACTCCCTGTGACTGAGTCGGCTGAAGCCCCTGCTGAAAGCGGAGTGGGCAATCTCGGATCCGGTGTGAAACATCTCCACAATGAAAACAGCCTCCCGTAATTGCCCTACACTCTCCTACTCTGTGCCTCTTTCCGCACTGGCGGTATACATCAAACAGCTGAATGGCAGTAGTAGGCGGAGCCACCTGAGCTGCTCGTGGGGCTACCTGAGTAGGCCTCTGATAAGGGGTAGGCCTAGTAATCGGCATAGGACCTGCTATCCTCGACCTCTTATCCTGGGGGACAAACCTGCTTGCTTGCATCTTCTCCCTCTTCTTCAACAATTCTTCTGAATTCTTCTCAGCTATCAAAGCACGCTGATACACCTCCCTACATGTTTCGAGCTGAAGTATCGAAACCTTCTCTCGAATAAAATCCTTCAAACCTCTTTGCCTTCATTCTCTCTGTAGCAATCAAGTGAGGAGCGAACCTAGAAAGCTCTACAAACTTGGCCTCATACTCGGCCACTGACATCCTCCCTTGCTCCAAGGTAGAGAATTCAATCTCCTTCTGATCTCTCACAAACACCGGGAAGTATCTCTCATAGAAGATGTCGAGGAACTCTCCCCAAGTCCACTCTTGTCCGGCTCGCACCTCATTCCTCTGCCTAGATGCAACCCTCCACCAATGTTCAGCCTCGCCTTCCATGACGAAGGAGGCCCATTTCACCCTCTGCTCATCGGTAGCCTCAAGCACGGTGAAGATCTTCTCTAGTTGCATGATCCATAACTCGGCAACTGAGGGATCCGTACTACCATAGAAGGCTGGAGGACTCATTCTCCTAAAAGCTTCCACTCCGTTGTGACGGGGTGGGTGAACATCAACCGCCCTCTCTTGCCTAGCTTGACCAGCAGCTAGCAGCGCAGTTTGCTGAGCCATAATTTCAGCCTGCCTCTCCATGGCTGCAGCTATAGCTTCCATGGCCCGACTCACATTGGCTTGGGAAGCACCATCTGGGGAATCCCCATCTGTCACACTGCCTCCTCCATGCCTATTATTTCTTCCACCCCTTCTCATGCTTATAATCCTGAGAAGAAGAAAGCAATCCATTTAGAACACACTCACATAAAATTCCTAAGTCTACGCTTAATCAAAACTCAATCCTCAACAATTTTAAAGTCCTGAACTTGATGTTGCTTCCCTAAGGTTCACATCTTCCTATACCCTACACTTAATACCTTAGCCCTAAGGACTCTAATGCCTTGAGCACTGATTGATATCCTCTGGTATCAGACCCGGAGTGACATAACATGACTCCTACTAAGAAGACAATTTAGCCCAAGGGAACCTAATGCCTAGAGCTCTGATACCACCTCTGTAACGACCCCAAAATCCTACTAAGGCTAAAATAGGACTTTGGAATCGCCACATTCACTTAACCTGCTTAAAAACCATGCATACAAGGCTACTACACGAGTCTCCAAAAATGAGAGTAATAAAATTCCGATATATAAACCCAATCCAACCTGCACAAGTCTAAGGTCTATATATACAACTCACAATGAACCAACAAGTCTGATACACAACTAATAATAAGTCTACAGAGTAACATCCTCTAAAAGTCAAATACAAAACTCTCTCAATGAAAAGAAATGTAAACTAAGAGGTGTACCCGCCCAAGTCTCCGGCTCCCTCCTCAGAAGGCTCACCTTCACCTCCTTCCTCAAGGTAAGTCTCCTCAACCCACGGCTCCGCCGGGTACTCCTGCTCTATACCTGCCAAGACAAAAGTCCGGCTGAGTACAAAGGTACTCAGTGTATATAAAATCCAATCAACAATAATAATGTACCTGTACTTAGTCAGAAACATATCCAATAGCATAATAACATAATCAGAGTGCGGAAGAACGTGTGCGCATATACATCATATCATCACCTTGACTCGTGTACTTGTGAGAATCTTAGACTTGGAAGACAATACACTTATGAGTTGCTTATGCTTATGAGACCACGTGCTTGTGAGATGCTTACGCTTATGCTTATGCACTTATTCAGATCATACAAGGATGAGACATGCTGTTCTTGGCAGATACGGACCATGCCTTATGCACTTATTCAGATCACACAGTAATGAGACATGCCGTTCTTGGCGGATACGGACCATGTCATGCTTATGCTTATGCTTATGCAGAATGTCATACGTATGTCATGCTCATGTTTGTGGGCCACGTGTGACTTGTGAGACTCTTATCTTAACATACACGTGCATATGTGCTTAAGTGTCGAAATTAACATTCGAGTTGGTAATTGCTTAGATTTCGATCTCCCACCATAGAAACTCCACTATACTGTCCCATACCAAATAGTTAGAGAATTCCCGGTTTGAGAGATGTTCCTCTAAGTTCTTACCTTCCCGACCATCAATTTCCATGCAAATAATTAGACATACTTAACAAACCATTCACATATACATATCTTATCATAATCCATATCGCAATTCATAATCAATTTACCACCATTTCATAAGAGTATAATAGCATTTATCCTTTCAAACATTTTCACAAACACCTTGTGTACGCATAATATGAATCCATTTCTCCTCTATATTTTCAAGCATTCATCAAACCATATTTC
This sequence comes from Tetracentron sinense, assembly GCA_015143295.1. Classification (NCBI taxonomy): domain Eukaryota; kingdom Viridiplantae; phylum Streptophyta; class Magnoliopsida; order Trochodendrales; family Trochodendraceae; genus Tetracentron; species Tetracentron sinense. The sequence continues at coordinate 16,445,034 of CM026555.1, read as the reverse complement.
ATCCATACAATCAATTCACTATTCACATCCACATATTAATCTCATCCTCCATACATTTCCCATCCTCCATATATTTCCCATCCACATCCAATCCACATTTTCATCCATATTTCCATCAATAATTAGCTTACTTCATAGAAAATTAGGGAAAATGCATCAAACATCTATTTCCACCATTCCTAGCATCTTAACATTCACAAAACCTTAAAGTAAAGTTGATTAGGATAGTATATCGACCTTAGGAATCCTTCCCTTGGATTCAAAACGCTCTCGAGACGATTTGGAGAAGCTTCCCAAACTTTTCTTGCAATCTCCTATCAATCTCCTCCTTCTCCAAGAAAACCCTCTCTCAAACCCTAGGGTTTCTCCCCCTTTTTGCCAAATTAGGTTAGAACTAGGTGGAGTATTTTAATATTTCGAGTAGGACCCCCTATTTATAGCCCTAAGGTCTGAGAACAAAAGACCAAAAAGCCCTTACTAAATTTCTGTAAAAACACGAAGGACCGAGTGATCGGTGGTTATGACTGAGCGATCGGTTGCCTACCGATCGATCGGTGTTTATGACCGGGCGATTGATCAAAAACACACTCTCTGGAAAATTTTCCCATACAAAAATTTGGACCAGTCGATAGATACCGATCGATCGGTTTTGGACCGATCGATCGCTGGTTCTGACCGAGCGATCGGTTCCTGCAGGTTTTGACTCCCTTTACTGTTTTGGCCATAACTTTTTACTCGTTCATCGGATTTTGACGATTCAACTTGCGTTGGATTCGTCTCTCGAAAATGAACATTTTTGGCATTTTAGAATTTCCAATTTCTTCTTAATTAATAGACTAAATTGTCCCCAAAGTTGACTGATCTGTAATTCCATTAGACAAAACTCACTATTGACTTGACTTAAACTCAAAATGAGGAAAAACACTAAACATGAACCTCGAAGAGGGTTCCAACACCTTTCTAATGGTTCAAGAATCACTCACTTTCAGTGAACGGTGCCAAAACTAGCGCTTCCTAAAGTTTAGGGTGTGATATGACGTCCCTCCGTTACAAGTTGATTAAGCTTAGTTTACACCACAATAATTAGGCATAAAAAAAAACAATAAACATCAAACATCACAAGGACTAAAATACCCTTAACACAATGAAGTAAGAACATGAAAAAGATTCGGGTCTCTACAGTTTCTTCAATTCTTCCAGCTCTATAGGGGCCATTCTATACGGTGCCCTTGAAATCGGGGCGGTGCCCGGAGTAAGCTCTATAGCGAACTCAATCCCCGATTCGGAGGTAACCCGGGAAGTTCCTCCGGAAACACGTCCAAGAAATCACTCACGACCGGAATGGCCGAGTAGTTTTGTGCTTCTAGGTTTGCCATACTCAAGGCTGCGAGGCGAGCAATGTCCCTCTCTCTAAATCCTCGGAAGTGAAAAGGCTTACCCCCTTCCGGCTTGAAATTCACCATCTTTTCAAAACACCCAACATGTCCGTGATGGTTTGACAACCAATCCATCCCTAAGATGACATCAAAATCCAAGTCTTGAAAATCTAGGACGATGAGATCGGCTAACAGTTCATTCTCCCCCACTTGAACCACACTATCCCTGAATATCTTGTCCGTATCAACTGACTTGCCGAGTGGAGTTGCAATGGTCAACTCCTGCTTTAACGGAGTAGCCTCAGTCAAAAATCCCTTCGCGAAACTAGGTGACACAAAGGAGTGAGTGGATCCTGTGTCGATCAACACTCGGGCGAGACACTCGTTCACTAATAAAGCGCCTGTGCGATTAAGTAGCTACTATTAGTAGATTTCAAACAACAACAAGCATCATACATAGGTAACCCTTGGTATAAATAATCACAAAATAAACCATAGAAATTTTACACAACTTAGACTCTAGAATTTTTGCGTACCTTGCACGACATCGTCGGATGCACGTGCGTCTCTCTCGGATAAGGCAAAGACTCGGCCTTGTGTGGCTGGGCGAGGAGGCCGGGTAGACTGTGAGGCCCTCGAAGCCTGAGAAGAGCTAGGCTGAGATGTCTGCCTAATCGGGGGCCTGCTCCCCGAAGACTGAGCTGGCAATTGACGTCGGGGACAATCTCTAACCATGTGACCATGGTCACCACAATGGAAGCAACTTCCTGAAACCCTCTGACATTCTCCTGCTGGATGCCTTCTTCCACAAAGAGTGTAGCCATCGTGTGAATAGGGGGAAGGAGCATATCCCGTAGCCTGAGTAATTGCGGGGCGAGGAGCATATGAGGTAGCCGGGCGAAAAGCCGGTGGAGCAAAAGAGCGAGGGGCCTGTGGTGCCGAATACATCCTCTGTGACTGAGCCGGCCCTGTGGACTGATACAAGCTAGTCCTCGCTCTCTTCTCCCCTGAACTACTTGACTGTCCTTTCTCCATTCCTCTTCTCTTAAAGAACTCTTCGGAATTCGACTCGGCCAACAATGCCTTGTCCACAACTTCTGAATATGTCTCATGTCGGAACATTGAGACACGATCCTTGAGGTAGGCCTTCAACCCCCTCTCGAATTCCTGGGCCTTCATAGCCTCGGTAGCTATCATGTGTGGAGCAAATCGAGATAGCTCTGAAAATTTGGCTTCATAAGCCGCTACGGACATATTACCTTGCTCCAAGGTAATAAATTCCACTTCCATTTTCTCTCTCATTCCGACCGGAAAGTATTTCTTGTTGAAAGCTTCCAAGAATTCCTCCCAAGTCCAATCTTGACCTTGCCGGGTCAACTCTCGGGTCCGAAGTGCGGATTTCCACCAATGGTCGGCCTCGCCTTCAAGCATAAAGGTGGCCCAAGTGACCCTTTCTACTCTCGTAGGTGCCAATACCGAGAATATCTTCTCGAGTTGCCGAATCCAACCCTCGGCGACAAGTGGATCAATGCTTCCACAAAAAGTTGGAGGCCTCATCCTCCGAAAAGCTTCTATCCCGGCTTGGGCACGGTTAGGAGGAGCCGGTATAAGTGCCGCATTAGGCGGAGTGGCCGGTTGCCTTGCCGCCAACATAGCCAAAGTCTCAGCTATGGATGCGAATGCTTGGGCAAAGTCGGGTTGATCATCACCCGATGGAGTATCACCTCCATTACCCCTCGTGTTGTACCCGCGACCCCGGGTATTGCGTCTCATGATTTCTCCTGAGAACGACAATACAACATGAGTCTAACTTGGATACGCATTTAGTACAAATTTCGCAATTCACTCAATACATATTCATCAAGCATATTTAATAAGTACAACACAGATAATGTACACATGGTATATAACACAATAGCATAACATACAATTCGTGTTCCTAGCGTAGGACTCTATGTTCGGTTGAAGTTCAACCCATTTTGACTAAGACTAACTTGTTAGTCTATACTTGGAATACAACTCTCTAAGGTGATTCTAATACCTTGTTCAATCATCTAAGTGACCCTAGGGACTCTAATGCCTAGAGCTCTGATACCACTCTGTAACGCCCCGAAATACCCCCTAGGAGTTTAGGGATATTTTAGGTGTCACACTACGTACCTGTCAAACCATCCTGTAATGCACAAGATAAAATACAGTACTAACAACGATAATCAGAGCGCGGAAGGTAACATATATGCGGAAGCGTAAAAAAATTTTCATTTCTTCTAATGATCCAAAATAGTATTCCAAGTTAACATAAATACCAGACATGTCTAAGTCTAAGGTGGACAGGCCCACCTATCAAAATATCAAAATACACAAGACCCTCTCATACTCTCCCCTCAACAGTAGTCGAGGTATGGCCACACATCGAGGTCTCGGTCCGCCTGAGACTGTAACGGAATAGCCGGCTCTCTCTCCTCTATATACTCTTCCTCGACCCAAGGCTCCGGGTCGAGGGCTCCCTCAGTACCTGCCGACATGAAAGTACGGCTGAGCATGGAATACTCAGCGAGTACAAGCTACTAGCAGACCATAACAATAATGGAAACACACAATAGTAATATCATACAAGCAGTAATAGAAACATCACAAAAGGAACAGTATAAGGCATGATACAATACAAGCATCCTGACGTGCGTACATGAATGCGAAAACGCCGATAAAACTCATGCTTGAAAACCCATGTCATGTCCCGGTATGCCTCGTAGAAATCATGCATGCGTGCATGCATGAATGCATGATCATCATCTTGTAAACCTCCATCTCGTAACTTGTGAGCCAGAGGCTAGCACCCGAATCTCCCTGGGCTGCCAACCTCCTTGATATGCAATGCACTTGTGAGCCAGAGGCTAGCACCCAAATGTCCCTGGGCTACCAACCTCCTTGTTATGAAATGCACTTGTGAGCCAGAGGTTAGTACCCGAATGTCCCTGGGCTACCAACCTCCTTGTTATGCAATGCACTTGTGAGCCAGAGGCTAGCACCCGAATGTCCCTGGGCTACCAACCTCCTTGTTATGCAATGCACTTGTGAGCCAGAGGCTAGCACCCGAATGTCCCTGGGCTACCAACCTCCTTGTTATGAAATGCTTTCTTGTTGTTTATTATATGCACATGCTCTTGAAATCTCGGTTCATGCTATCATGCGTGCTCATGTGCGTGCCAATAATAACAATCGTGGGAATGCGCTTAACAAAAGAGATATGGCATTACAATTCAATTCATAATATTAGCATAGGTAACTTAAGTAATTCACAGGACATTGGATCAATTCATCGTCTATAAGAACACATCCATAAAACCTATTTCCATTTTCTTCATCTAAGTCGTTTATTCATAGTTTAGGCATTTTGTCAAACACAACACATGTAATGTTTCTTAATAATTCGTCTTGTTCTTTTTAGCGCATATTTTCCATCCAAACATCAAGGTAAGTTCATTATTGGTAAAATACCCATCCACCATTTCCATCACACACATCATACAACATACATCTCGGCATCCAAGCACCACATCCAACATTCCATCCACACATCCACACCTTTTCCATTATCTTGTTTATATTCAATGGGGGATAACACATTTCATAAGGAGGAAAACATAATATAAGGAATCACATTTTTATATAGAAAACCTAGATCTTTGCTAGGGTAAGTTAGTAGGGTGTACTAACCTTAGATCAAGGCTTGATCCTTGGTAGAAACCTTGATTGAAGCTCCAACTTGAAAGAAGAACACCTTTGCTTGAAGGAGACTTGAGTTGGGGAAGAAACCCCTTTCAAAACGTGCTTGGGTTGCTGCCCTAGCTTGGAGAACGCTCTCCACGAGTGCTTGAGCCGTGATCTTGGAGAAAAACCGGACTTGAAGTGATCTAGGGTCTCAAAACCCCTTTGATTCTTCTCCAAAAGCAAAACCCTAGCTTAGGAAACCCTTTCTCCTCTCTTCTAATCCCCCAAATCCTCTAAGTGTTGAGAATGAGCCCTAAAGGCTCGGGTTAAACTCTTAAGGTAAGAGTGAACCGACCAAAAGACCATAATACCCATACTGAAATTTCTGCAAAAACACGAGTGCTGAACACGTCGAGCTGTGAATAGTGCCAAACACGTTGTGCTGTGAATAGTGCCGAACACGTTGTGCTGTGAATAGTGCCAAACACGTTGTGCTGTGAATAGTGCCGAACACGTTGTGCTGTGAAGGGTGCCGAACCCGTTGTCACGTTGTGTTGTGCATGAACACGTTGTGCTGTAAAGGGTGCCGAACCCATTGTCACGTTGTGTTGTGTATGAACACGTTGTGCTGTGAATAGTGCCAAACACGTTGTGCTGTGAAGGGTGCCAAACCCGTTGTCACGTTGTGTTGTGCATAGTGCTGAGCTCGTTGTCCGTTGTCTTATGTACAACGTGCCCGTCGTGAGCTGTACAACGTACACGTTGTTTGCTGTACAACGTACCCGTTGTGAGTTGTACAACGTACATGTTGTTTGCTGTACAACGTACCCGTTGTGAGCTGTACAACGTACACGTTGTTTGCTGTACAACATGTATACGTTATCAGAGCTAGAGCTACGTTATTAGTGCCTTCCGAGCTACGATTGCCTGCAGGTCTAGACTGTTTTGGCCATATCTTTTGACTCGTTCGTCCGATTTTGACGATTCAACTTGTGTTTGGTTCGTACTTCGAAAAGGAACATTTCTAACTTTTCAGAATTTCCAATTTCTCCCTTATTTATTAATTGGACTACAAAAACGGCCAATTAGCTACGAAGGTGCTATTCATTAAGGATGAAAAAGTCCGGGGTGCTATAGGACAAGTCCTGCCTCTCCTCAACAAAATGGAGTTGCTGAAAGAAGAAACCGGACCTTATTAGATATGGTTCACTCTATGATGAGCCATGCCGATATTCCTTCCGATCTTTGGGGATATGCTATACAAACCGCCATTTATATTCTAAACCGGATTCCATCTAAGTCTATTCCGTTTACACCCTATGAATTGTGGACTGGGCGAAAACCTAGTTTACAACAATTAAAAGGGTATGAGGTTGTCCTGCGCATGTTCGCAAACTCGAACTCACTAAATTGGAATCTAGGATAGAGAAATGGAATTTTTTAGGATATCCAAAAGAAACTAAGGGTTTCTATTTCTATTCCAAGGCAGACCAAACAATAATTGTTAGGCTTCATGCCACCTTCTTGGAGGAAGAAATGGATCTCCTTAAGAAAGTTGAATTTCATGAGTTGAAAGACAACACAGTCAGTATCCAAACTGAACCTAATCATTCCACTTTAATTTCTCCTAATTCTGTTCCACCGAGAAGGTCTGAAAGAGTTTCTAGACCACCGGATAGACTTCAGTATTACAATAATGAAGTTTATCTAGTTACCCCTGATGATGAGGATAAAGATCCTAATACTTATTAGGAAGCTACATTGGATGTAGATGCATCTTAATGGAATAAAGCCATGAATGCTGAAACAGATTCTATGTATGACAACGGTGTCTGGACTTTAGTAGATCCACCAGATGGTATAAGGCCAATTGGATGCAAATGAATTTACAAAAGGAAGAAGGGTGCCGATGGTAACGTGGAGACCTATAAAGCTAGACTTGTTGCAAAAGGTTATACTCAAATTTAAAGAGTTGATTATGAGGATACCTTTTCACCTGTAGCTATGCTTAAATCCACCAGGATATTGCTAGCTATAGCTGCACACCATGACTATGAGATACGGAAAAGGGATGTCAAAACTGCTTTCCTTAATGGAATGTTAGATGAAGACATCTATATGAAGCAACCAGAGGGCTTCATTACTCCTAACCAGGAGAACATGGTATGCAAGCTCAACAAGTCGATATATGGTTTGAAACAAGCTTCAAGAAGCTGGAACCAAAGATTTAATCTTTCGATCAAAGAATTTGGATTCCAAAAGAAATTGGAAGAATCTTGTATATACAAGAAGGATAGTGGGAGAGCGGTAGTATACCTAATTCTTTATGTAGATGACATCCTACTCATTGGGAATGATGTAGGGATGTTGTCATCAGTCAAGATATGACTTTCTCAGCATTTGTCAATGAAAGACTTAGGAGAGGCATCATATATTCTCGGAATAAAGATTCTGAGAGATAGAAAATGCCGAATGTTGGGATTGAGCCAAACTTCTTACATAGACAAGATATTGTCTTGGTACAGTATGAGTGATTGTAAGACAACACTTATTCCTTTTAGACATGGTGTCACTTTGTATAAAAAGATGGCCCCTACATCAGCTGATGAGATCGAGCAGATGAAGAGGTGCCCTTATGCTTCGGTAGTTGGGAGCCTCATGTATGCCATGTTATGTACTAGACCGGATATCTGTCATGCAGTGAGAGATATTAGTCGGTTCTAAAGCAATCCAGGTATTAATCATTGGACTGCAATGAAGCACATTATGAAGTACCTAAAAAGGATTAGGGATTATGTACTTACCTTTCAATCAGAAGATTTAGTTGGACTGGGTTACACTGATTCCGATTTCCAATCTGATCCGGACAATAGAGCTTCCACATTTGGGTATGTGTTTACACTGGGTGGTGTTGCTGTCAGTTGGCACATCATAAAGCAGAAGAGTATTGCTGACTTCACCACAGAAGCAGAATATATTGCAGCTTCAGAAGCATCAAAAGAAGCAATCTGGTTCAGAAGGTTTTTGTAAGAGCTAGGAAATGTTCTTTCAGCACTCAGACCTATCACAACCTTTTGTGATAGTAATGGTGCAGTAGCCCATAGCAAATGAAAAATCAAATTCGGTGAATCCCAAATGTATGTTTGAGTTGAGAATCTACAAGTTCGAGGGGATGAATAGGTTTTCCTATAAGTTTATCAACCCTTTTTATGATTTTAACAATTAACTTATTTAGTTAAGGGATGATAAAATTTAAGTGTGGAATAAGGAAAACCAAGCAAACCACAACACAAGGAATTTTACGTGGAAACCCTTCTGGGAAAAACCATGGGACCTAGTCCAGCCTTGAGAATCCACTAAGACAAAGTAAACAAGAACTTACAAGACTTGAACTTGACTCCTTCGGACTCGACACCTCGATCCTTCAGTTCATAGTCCTCCACGCCTCGAAAAGTCACCACGTACTCTCAAGTCCCGTGATCAACTGCAGCCGCTCGTACTTCTCTTTGTGTCTCTAAAACAGTCCACGATCTTCCGATCGATCTCCGTCAATGACGGCTTCAGAATCTACCGACCAAATCACTCTACCACGATCCTTCTCGGATCGATCTCCTTCGGAAAGGCTCCGGAACACTCCAGCCAAGGTGTTCTATCCAGAACAGGTTGATGGTTTGATATAAATCAACACCTAGATGGACTCCATCAAAGGGCAAGTCCAAACAAGCAAAACTGGAACTTTTGGCTTGTAACCTCTAGGTTGAATGCACTAACAAAGGGGAGGAGAACACTAAGTTTTCAAGAACTTTTATGAACTCTAGAAGGAGTTAATAAACCCTCTCTATACTCTTCCTAAGTTCTACTCCACGAACTAGAAGGGTTCACCATAAATAGGGAACTCAAAAACCAAGTATGGAAGTTGCCAAAAGTGAAAAATAGCTAGAATAACGAAAATAGGAAAAATCCCATATCAGGGTCGATCCATGGGGCACATTCGGTCAACCAGATGGTGCCTTTCGATCGACCGGATGGTCCTCAGGCTTGACCCTCACTTTTGCAACTCTCTGTTGAATTTTGCCATACAAAATGCTATATACCCAGGGTCGACCCAAAATGGTCAGGGTCGACTCTGAGGTACCAACTTGAATTTCAAAGTTCGTTTTTGAGTCTTGCACCCTTCACAAAAGTTGTAGCTCTTTTCGACGCGGTCGTTTTGACATATTATGGACCAAAATTGAAATTATGGTTTGTGAGATACACCCAAAACAAGCAACCTTAATTTTTTGAAAAATTTCAGATTTGAAAACAAGTTTTGCACTGTTTATCTCATCACCTAGGGTCTGTATGGTTAGTCTAGGTCACTTACCACCTAAGGCATCATGTTAGGATAATTCTAGGTCAAATATCACCTATGGTAGTATGGTATCTAGGTCACTTACCATCCTATGAAGGAAATGATCAATCGAGTGGATCAACCGGTCTTCTTTGGTCTTAATCTTGCTTTAGCTTGGATGCTTGAAGGTAATGACACAAGATACACGCCTAGACACCTAGACTCATTTGTTTTGACACTGGAATATGCCAACACCAAAAAACATGGACTTTATAGCAAAGAACCTAGGAACCATAAAAGGATGAAACATGTGGAGCGGAAGTATCATCTCATTCGTGAGATCATTGACAGATAAGATGTAGTCATTACATGTAGTCGTTACAAAGATTAGGTCTCAACTAAATGTTGCAGACCCGATGACCAAGGCTTTATCAGATAAAGTTTTTGTAACACACTTAGACAGTATGGGATTGAAATCTATGGCACAGTGACTTTTAGGGAAAGTGGGAGATTGTTGGACATGATGCCCAGAAAAGTCATTTAGATTGTTAGAATCTTATTAATTTGATTAATAAATGTTTCTTCTTAATCAATTGTGTATTCATTATGGGTAATTGACCATGATCATGAGATGATATTTACGATATGAGATATCGATAAAGGTCCATAGGATATATTGTATGAAAGTTATGTGATTAGATTATCACAGGTAGATATAACTTTTCAGTTCCTTATACCTTATATAGTCACAGCTGTGGGTGAAGCTGACCACTTCACTTATATGGCTGCCAGAATGCTAAGATGTTCTCAATAGTTGAGATGTAGTTCTATCTCGAACTATTGTAGTGGAGACTACACATCAGCATATGGGTGCTTTGTACACTGACTGATTGCATTCAATGAGAGACCTCTTGTATAAACATACTATCAGATAGTTGGTCTCTCATTCACATTGAACGGTTTCGATGATCCTTAGGTCTGATGAGTTCATTTATGACTAGGCAGTGATTTGACTGTTTTGATTCCACCAACGTATTTTCTAACTTAGGGAATACAATACAGTGACAGTTGGATAGTCAGAAAGTTGTTCGAGTCATGATGAATTTTAAACAAGAAATTCATGCTCATTAATTTAAGAGATTATCCAAGTTCAGGGTAAGACAGTTGATTAAGTTCAAATCCCGTGCAGGTGATTTTGAAAACAAAATAAGTTTTGAAATATACTTTTATTAAAATTTATTATAATTATAAAAGGATTTAAAAAAAAATGTTTTTCATGAGAAATTGTTTCTCATAGCTTAATCATAAGTCTTGGAAACCCGAATGATTTGCAATGGGTTATGAGTCAGATAGTATGTCAATCTCAAAGGCCCATTAGGGATAATGTTTTTGGAAGGATAAATCGAATTTAAAAGTTCATGTGGGAGGATCCGTAATGGTTAATGTTCATACACTGGGATTCAATTGCAACATGGATATCTCACGTCACTTGCAATTTCGTTGTAATTCCCATTTAGGGTCAATGGGATAACATTGGATAAGCCAGGGTAAGAATGTCCCAGAGCAATCTGTGGAGGTGCTCACATAAGAAATACAAGCTCAATAATTGATTAAAAGTTAATCAATTATTTTAAGTGATTAAAAGTTAATCATTTAATTAAATTGATTAAAAGTTAATCTATTGTTTAAATTAATTGTTAATTTAAACTAAGAGATTATTTTTGTAATTATTTGATTAACATAATTAAAGAGGAAATGGGTTTGACCCATATCCATAAACCCATTAAGATGGACCTTTAATATGGGCTAAAGCCCATGGATTTAAACCCTAGGGTGGGGCTCCCACTTGAGGAATCCTAATTGGATTAGGATTTGTTTAATTGAATAATTATTGAAATATAATTCCTTTTATTATGGAATTAAAATCCAATTGTTGGATTGCAATTAGGATTAAGATGTTATTGTAATTAGATTACAATAAGGAGTTTTAACTCCTCAAATCCCACACCACATAGAAGCTCACGCCCCCCCTTGTGGATTCCTGGTTTGACTTGGTTTTCTACTTTGATGTAGGATGTTGACTTATCCCTTTTAATTAAAGAATCCTCTTATAATAGGGACTCTTTAATTAATAGGATTACTATAACTAAAGTAGTTATAGATTAAGTAGGAGTTTATTTAATTAATAATAAGAGTTATTGTTAATTAATAAATCGTACTAGATAAGATCAAGTTGGAGTAGGATTAGGATAAGATCCTAGTCTATAAATACCCCAACACCCTAGACCATTAAGTAGAATTCTCCAGAATTTTTTCTCTCCTCTCCTCTCTCTCTCCAAACCATGAGCTCTAGGGGAGACCTTTAGGGATTTTCGTGAGCTGTATTGGTGGTCCTAGTTGGGATTTGCAAATCTAGGGTTTTGAACCTTAGTATTATTGGTGATAGAAGGTCTACACCATTGATCCATCTTCTTCCTCTTGCTTCTATAATTCCAAATGAGATTCTAAAGCTTCGTGGGGATAGGAAGAACAAGATCAAACTTCTAGTATTTTTTTGGAGAAATCTCTACAAAGAGTTCTGACGGTTCGAGTGGATTAAGCTTCACCGGTGAAAAAACATTCACCAAGGTGATATGACTAAAACTCTTATATAATTTTGATGCTTTTTATGGTATTAAGATCTAGGGGATCCAGTTTCCGCATAATTTTTTATCCGGATCCCCCTTCACATTACTACCACTACCTACCACGACCACCACTATAAATTGAAATTATTTAACAATATTTACCAAACGGGTTTTTTTTTGCTTTCATTTTTTTAAAACAAGTAATAATTAGTAATGCAAAACGTGTTTTCTATTTATAAAAGAATTAGTCTAGGGATACTCCCAAAGTGTACTCCCATAGATACTCCCAAATCCTAACCGTTTATCTCAATTATTAAACGGTTAGGACTCCTACTGATGTGGCAATAGAAAAGACAATAAACCAACTGAAATCTTGACCCTTAGTGGTTGGTTATAAATGGTTGAGATTAGGGAGTATAATTGGGAGTATCCATAGACTGACTCTTTAAAAAATTTAGAAATAGAAAGTTGTTTCCAATTTTTAAAAACAGAAAAATGAAAGTGTATCCACGGCCCCTAACATTTTTGTTTTTTGTTTTTTTTTTTTTTGGGAAGGGGGGGGGGGGGGGGGGGGGAAGGGAAAGCTGGCGTTAGGTAGACCCTTGACCAATTAATATAGAATAATGAAACAATTACAATCTCAAGACTCCACCTCTTCTCGCATCGGCGCGACGAACCCAGCTAAGGCGGGAATTGAGAGGGAACAACAGATCTCTCACCATCAAACAAATCTTACAAAGAAAATAAGCAGCTCTGTGCCTTAGGAAGGGCAAAACAAATTTTAAAGCTCTCAACCGCCAAAACCATATCATCAATAATAACTAAAAACAAAGGCACAAGACCAATGCCGAATGCTTTCCTTCTTAATACTTTCAACAACCCGTTTAGAGTCCGAGACAACCTGAATGCGCGGGTACCCAAGCTGATGAGCGACTTGAAGGCCCCTCTGAATTGCCAAGAGCTCCATATGGATGACAGAGGAGCTTGCAATGCCCCCGGCCATAGCAAAAATAGTCCCCAAGTAATCTCTAATAATAAACCCCACGGTAGTGGCCTTTAAGAGAGCCATCTGAATTGTTCACATACTAACTAACCTGTGTCCAAATAACCCAAATAGAATAGTGATGATCAGATATGCTTCAGATCATTGTTGCTTAATCTAAATAATTACCTAAAATCTTACCCAAGTAAACTACTTTAATTCTCATTTGTTTAGAATCAAATTTAGTAAGAGGCACATAAATGCTTCCTGATTTTATAATGTTCTCCAAAATTTTGGACCAAACATCACTCAATTAGAATGATTACACTAACTGCAAAAGAGTTTGTTATGACACATGGTGATAGTGATAAGGTGTTGTGATAAAGGGGGAGAGATATCAAGTGGGGAGAAGTCAAAATCATGAGGAGAAAATGAAATGACTTCTCCCCTTTTTAAAGCCACATGTCCCCTATTCTATGGTTGCCCAAGAGGGGTTTCTGGCTTCGCCAGAATCTGAGGCCTTTGTTATGATATAGTCGTGTTGTAGACGAAAAATATACTACCACATGTCAACAGGCAGTCCATCCAGATCACTAGGCTTTGCCACTTTTACTGACAACTGGTCTTAGGTGCTCTCCGCCTTGGTGTTAATAAGTTTTTGTGCTTTCTCATTCGTGCCTTAGCCATTGCACCAAAACCCTTAGATGTATTTTCCAAGGTCTTTAGATGTGTATCCTTAAGCAGGTTATCGGGCCAAAATTCTCGTTTGTGTTTCCTGAGGTCTTTAGATTGTGTCTTCTAAGGTTGGCTATTGGTCGAAAATTCTCAGATTGTGTTTCCTGAGGTAGGTTAGGTCAAAATCTCCGCATTGTGTTTTGTGGTACTCAGATTGTGTTTCCAAAGGTAGGCCAAAACACTTGGGTCATGTTTCTTGAAGTCCTTAGATTGTGTTTCATGAGATAGCTATCAAGCCAAAGCCTTGGGTTTTACTACAAGCATACTACAAGAAATCGGCTTATCGATCACAGTTTTTATTCGTGAACGTAAGCCATTGACCATGGTTACAACGCACAGAATAAAACCATGATCTTTCTAGCCTACAGGTTACAACCATAGATTTCCTTAATGATTTTGATGATAACACATTAATGTAATGTTCTTTGTGTTACTAATGTCTCGGTTGAGTTTATGTGAAAATTAGTCTACCAAGAGCATTAGCAAACCATTCATGTCAAAAATATGAAAGTGACACCAAGCATAAATGGGATTCATTATCAAGTCATAAGCAAGCCATTGGAACAAGTTGAAGAACATACCAAGACTTGTCATGAAAAAAGAAGATCTTCAAAGAAGCCATCTAGGTCTATGAGGAAAAGTCCTGAAGATTCATCCAAAGAAAAGATCCAAGTTCAAAGCTTGAAGGACTTTGAAGACTCTCCAACTAGAAGGTTTAATATTTTATATCTATAGGTTGAGAGTGTTTAGGCCTTTTGTAAAAAGTCCTCAAAGTTTGGTGGTTGAAAGTTCGAAGACCTAGAATGACCTTAGGACCTTAAGAACATAATTGCATATCATTCTAAGGTCTTAGGACATCATATAGGATGATAAAAATCTTGATAAAGATAAGCTAATTAACTAATCAAATCATGCATATCATATAGGTTGGTTAAAGAAGAGTTTTGTGTGAAAAATCACAAAACCAGTCGACTGATTCTTGAAGAGAATCAAAACCGGTTGATTGATTATGGCCCAGAGCTACTAGAATTGATTGGTTGAAAACTAGTCAACTGATTTGTGGAGGCCCCCGTAAAATCAGTCGACTGATTTGTGCAGGACAGAGCTTTTAAGCTCTAACGGCTAGTTTTAAACGGCTCTATTTGCATTAAATGCTAGTCCAACGGCTATAAAACTTCTTGGGCTGTAAAATGGAATGATTTATGTACTAAAACAAGAACTCTAATCACTCCAATCATTCTATCAATCACTCCAAAGCTTACATTGATCCATTAATTGAGAAAACCCTAAATCCCAAAAGAGTCCAATATTGAGCTATTCAACTCCATACTTTAAGAGACTCTTAAAGAGTATTTAAGTGATCTATCAGCTCATTTTAGGAGCAATTTCAGATTGTATTAATCACTTTACAAGTGAATTCGAAATCAAGAAGTCGTGTGACTCTTGTCCTTGAAGTTGCGGCTTCATTGTAAGGTTTGGTCTTTACCTATAAAGAAGACTGAAGCCAAGAGAGGGTGTTCTCTCGCAAGATACGTTTGATCTTCACCCGGAAGAAGATCTTGCGATAGTGGATCGTGTTGAATCTTCAAATAGGAAGCTTGAGGTGGGGACGCAGGCAGGAGTGCCGAACCTCAAAAATATATCGCTTGTGTTAGTTCTCTTTCTCTCTTCTCTTTATTTGTTGTTACATTAATTATAGAATTTCTACATTTCTATTCCTTTTTAATTAGTATAATTGAAATTTTGCTTAAGGGATTAGGAAGATTTTAAAATTTTTCAAGACCCTATTCACCCCCCCTCTAGGGTCCAATCCTTGGGCAACAAGTGGTATCAGAGCATAGGTCTATAGTTTTTGGTTTAACCGTCTTATAGAAAAGATCAAATGTATAATATATATGCAACTACCCTTAGATGATTACAATCAACTACGAGGCCTTGTTTAATGGAAAAAATTATTGAAAAACTAGAATGATGTATTTCATTCAAGCCTTAGATTATGATTGTTGGAAAGTTATTGTTAAAGCTCCTCACATCCCCACTAAAATTATTGACAGTATTCAAATACCTAAAAGTGAGGATGAATGGACGCAAGCCGATACTACACTTTTTCAAGTCAATGCCAAGGCAATTAGCAATTTATATTGCACATTGAGTTCACAAGAATTTAATAGAGTTTCGGCTTGTGACTCCCGCAAAGGAAATTTGTGATAAACTCCAAATTATCTATGAAGGGACTAACCAAGTTAAAGAAGAAAAAAATTAGTATGTTCGTCTATAAATATGAATTGTTTAAAATGGATAAAGATGATCCAATTTTCATAATGTTTACTAAATTTACTAACATTATTAATGAATCAAAATCCCTTATAAAAGTTGTTGCCCAAGGTTTCGACCCTAGGGGGGTGAATAGGGTCTATGGCAATTTAAAATTTCTTCTTAATCCCATAAAAGGAATTTCAATTATACTAATTTAAAGGGAAAGAAATATTATACAATTCTACACACAATGTAAAACAAAATAAACTAAAGAGTAGGGAGAGAGAATGCAAACACAAAATATTATTCACGAGGTTCGGTAATCCCGCCTATGTCCCCGCCTCAAGCTATACCCGATACAGAATTCACACAATTTTACATGCAGTCTTCTTACGAGTGAAGAGCAAACCTTTTATAACTTTCTTCCGAGTGAAAGTCAAGCCTAACCAATCTTCTTATAGGCAAAGGTCAAGCCTAAACAGCGCAAGAGAACAATCCTATTTTCAATTTACAAAACTCCCCGCTTCAAGGACAAAAATCCACGATTCTTGATTTTCACATACACTTCATAGAGTGATGAATATAATCTTAATTTATTCCTAAAACGGATAGATCACTTGAACACTCACTAAGAGTCTCTCAAAGTATGAAGTTGAATAGCTCAAGAATGACTTTTTTTGGGTTTTTAGGGTATAACTCAATATATTTGAAATCTAAGCTTTTGAGTGAATGATTGGAGTTGTAGATCATCTTATTTTAGTTCATAAATCATTCTATTTTATAGCATTGGAAAAGATACGACTGTTGAAAATTAACTATTATAGACTTTTTCCAGGTTCCGCTTGATTTCATCGACAAGATTGGGTATGCTCTGAGAATTCATCGACGAGATGGAAATATAATTAAAAACAATAGTTCTGTGGCTGATTTCATCGATGAGATCTATGGACCTCCACAATTTCGTCGATGAGATTTCTGTTTTCTCTCTAAAATTTCATCTTAAATAGATCTAAAAGATGAGAATGAATTCTTTGGTCTTTTGACTCATCTTTATCATGATTTTGGTATTTCCAATTGATGTCCTAGGGCCCTAGAATGTTATTCAATTTTAGTCGTAGGCTCCTATGGTCAATCAAACAACCAAACTTGAGGACGTTTTACAAAAGTCCTAAGCACTCTCATCTTGTAAATATAAAACAATAAACCTTCTAAGAGAGTCTTCATTCTTCTTGACTTGATTTGTCTTCTATGGCTTTATGATCAATCTTGTTCTTCTTTACTCTTTATCTTCATTACTTGGATTGATATGATCTTTAATTTGATCTAATAGCATGTTTGACTTGATGTTGAATCTTCTTTATGCTTGATGGCTTGTTGGAGGAATCCTTTTATACTTGGTGTCATTTTCATGCTTTTACCTTGAATGATTTGCTAATGCTCTTCATAAACTGATTTGCACTTAAACTCAATAGAGATATTAGTAACACAAATGACGTTACATTATTGTGTTATCATCAAAATTAATGATGTTACATTAGGTTGAGAAACTATAGGCTAATAACCTCAAATGTTTTGATGATGACATAATAATTGAATGAAATGGGATAAGCTCCCCCTCAATATATAATGTCAATAAATTTTTGAAGTAAGCTCCCTCTAAACACATGCATTAATTTCAAAATATGAATTCAATTCATTTGCATATAGTTTAGATAAACCATTTCAAAGATTTATGATACCATTTACATAAATTAGTTGAACATGATACCATTTATTTTTAACATGAGATTAAATAAGATTTTGTTCATTTATTTACATATTTCTTCCCCTAGCAACATAGAAAAGATACATAATGTACAAGCTAAGCAATTTATGCATGATACCAATGAAAATAATTACAAATTTTCTCCTTTTGGCAACATCACAAAAAGTCATATAAGCACATGTTACCAATTACATATTTTAAAACATACATGTATACAAAAATATATCACATATTTAATATCCAGCATCATCCATCATATTCAAACATTTCATAACATCAAACACTATTTATCACATCAAATTCATCAAACATCCATCATTTCATTAAAATCCAAATTATAATTAATAAATATCAAAAGATAATATCACTTCAAATAAATAATCATCCAGATCATATATATCATATAAGTTATAATTCATACACATTAAACATAATCAAGCATGATCACAAAAAGGAAATTATTCAAATTATTATCATTTAAGCACACTTCATTATTTTATGATTGAGTCTACATGTATATGTTCAAGTAGTTCCCTTTGGTACCCAAACCATTTTGGGTCCAACTAGGTTAGCCTTGGGAAGACTTGTTTCCTTAGGCATCCGAACTTGCCTTACCCTCTTCTTTCTAACATATGTATACGAAGTACTAGAAGAGTTAGAGGTAAAAACGTTTTGATAAGATTTTCGCTTGATTTTTAGATTATAGCCAATTCCGGCTTTATCTAACATACACTTTTGTTGTCCTAGCATTGTATCTAGAGTCTTTTTGCCATTAGTAAATTTTGTGATAATTTTAGATAAATCTTCAACTTTAGATTTTAAATCATCGCATTCATTGAATGCATTGGTTTGGATTTGAGGCCTAAAATCAATTTCTTTTTCCTTTTTCAAATTTTCATTCTCTTCTTGTAATTTTTCTTTTTTCTTTTTCAATTTTTTTAAAATTTAAAAGAGAAGAATTTTATTTCTTTAGTTATGAATTCTTAGATGCTAATTTTTAAATTCATCATATAATTCATCAAATGCATATCTAAGTTCTTTAAATGAAAGAGATTCATCTTGGGAAGAATTTATCTCATCCTTATTGTCCATGAGGCATAGATTGGCTTTTTCGCCATCATTTGAGCTCACAGCCAATCTAATTTCGTTGGAGTCATCCCATGTAGCTTTCATTGCACTTTTCTTGAATTTTTGGCTCCTCTTAAGTTGTGGGTACTCGGGCTTGATGTGTCCTAGCTTTTTGCATTCATAGCACACAATGAGCTCTTTTACTTTGCTTGATTTGCCCTTTATGAGTTCTTTGATGAATTCCTTCTTGTCTGCCCTTTTTTTGAGGTTATTTTTGTGCTTTAAATATTTCTTGAATTTTCTTGCCAAGTGAAACATCTCCTCATTTTTATCACTTGCATCCTTTTCACTTTCATTCATTTTTGGGGATTTCAAGGCATGTCCCTTCTTGGATCTTGGATTATCCTCTTGTTCCCTCATGATGACTTCATGAGTCATTAGTGACCCAAGTAGCTCATCTGTGAGCGCAGAAATTCTTCACTCACAAGGGGAATGTAATTACCTGTATACCCTCGCGGGTGTGGAAGGGTTTTACCATTTAAGAGTCGCCACCTATTCATTCAGAAGGGATAAGTACCCCGAGTTTGGATAAGGTTTTGGTCTATGAGTGAGATCAGGGTAAATGGTTCAGTTAAGTCCGGGGAAGGTGTTAGGCACCCCGAGGCTTCCGTTTTTACAACGGTTCTGTACTTCCCAAGTTTAAGCCAACTAAAGTTAATCTTGATTAGAATGCCAGAGTGTTTAAGTTAACACTAATCCAAGAAAGGAAAAGATAACTGGGGTCGAACCCAGGTTGGGTTGCCTACGTACTCACAGGGTGAGATCAGACCGAGCGTAGTTGTGGCATGTAAGCCTGTGCCGAGGCTAGGGGTGTGTGTGTGTGCACCAGAGGTGGCTAACAGGGACTTGTCCTGTAGACTAGGGTTTAGTTGACTGAGGAGGGTTCAAGTGCAAGGTATACAAGCCGGGTGCGCTTAGGGGGTAGTCTGGTAGACTAAGACGGAGTCCGGCTCGGGTTATGGTTGCTAATCAGGGTTAGGCCAAACTAACTATGGTTAGGGTTGCTAACCATAGCTAAGGAGATGTGAGATGTAGCCCGATAAGCTAAGGGAAGGCCCGGTAGGCTGAAGATAAGTCCGGTAGACTTGGTTTTTAGGCCCGATAGGCCGTAAACCGAGATTAACTACGGTAAAGGTTGCTAACTGAAGTTGAGGGGGTTCTAACTGTGGTTAGGATTGCTAACCAGGGTTAGGGAGGGCCAAAGTCAGTTTTATGGTCCAATTTATTTTTTAGGTTTTTTAGACTAATTTTCTAAAGTTTGTGGGGTTAAGGGATGCTTAACATGGTTAAACGAGAAATTTTTAGGTTCGCCTCTTCGCCTGCCTTGTATGCTCTTGCAAGATGATATGTACGCCTTATGTGTCATGACAGGATTGTATGACACGGCGGTCATGAGCCAAAAGTATCCCTAACTCTTAGGGGGTATTTTGGGTCGTGACACATATGTTTTAAGATCATACTTTAATCAACGCATTTCAACTTCCTTTTAATATCGTGTGCATGTACTGTTCAAATCATATGCCTTTCAAACTTTTCTTTTAAATCATACTTTCATCATTTTCATTATATCATTTTCTTTTCAATTCACATATTTCACACATGCATCATATCTTTACAAGTACCATTTTTACATACTTTACTCTTTACAATATCATATTCATCACATGCATTTCTCTTTACCATTTTCCACTTTCAATATACATGCATATCTCTTTAAAAATGCCACATTTAACACATGCATTTCTAGTACCCGGACTATGATTGAACGGAGCATACTAGCACATGATACACATTCACATACTTCACCCATGCATATTCTTTTATTTCTTTTAACTAGTGTCCGGACTATGATGGAACGGAACACACTAGCTTCATTTCATTGCGTTTACATTCCTTTACTAATGCATGGACTATAATGGAATGGAACACATTAGCTTCTTGTCTTTTCTTGACTAGTGCCCGAACTATGGTGGAACGGAACACACTAGCTTATTTCACTTTCTTAACTAATGCCTAGACTTTGATGGAATGGAACACATTAGCATCTTATCTTTCACTTGACTAGTGCCCAAACTATGGTAGAACAGAACACACTAACGTATATCACTTCTTAACTAGTGCCCGGACTATGATGGAACGGAACACACTAGCATATCATCTTTTACTCAACTAGTGCCCGGACTATGATGAAACGGTACACACTAGCTTCATAACCCATACTTAACTAGTGCCCGAACTATAATGGAACGGCACACAGTAGCCTCATTGCACATAAAACATCCCACATATCACATCACACTTGAGCACATACTTCTTTTAACCAATACCTTTTTGAACAAAATCCATGCTTTTTGCAAAACCCCTCTTTGAAGCAAAACCTTTCTTTGAGCACAATACTTTGGAAAACCTTTCTTTGAGCACAATACTTTGGAAAACCTTTCCTTGAGCCAAAACCATACTTTGATCAAATACTTCTTTGAGCAGAAATCATCTATTTAAGCAAAGTACTACTTTAATTGGAAATCATGCTTTGAGCAAACCCATGTTCAAACCAAAGCCCTTCTTTAAGACAAAAATCATTCTTTTAACGGAAATCACGTTTGGAACAAAAACCTTTCTTTCAATACTTGTATTCGAAACAAAACTCGGTCGTATAAACGTACATGAACATGTATAACATTTGTGAGCAATAGGAAAGCGATGAAATCCTTAAATACGAAATCCATAACATATTTAATAAGAACAAGGCCATAGGCCATGGAATTCATCAAAACCCCTTTATCTCCTCATCGTATAATCATGCTTAATCATGTATATAATTGGTGAGCAAGATAGGAAAACCATTTAAGCCCTTAGCTTATAATTACTTTACAAGGATAAGCCCAAAAGTCTTGATTTCATCAAACCATACAACAAATCCTACTTATTTAGCAAGGAATCCTAACATGACCAACTAGTAGAGTGTATCTACCTTTCGAGACCAATTCCCTATGGTTTACTCATTTTAGAAGTGATAGAAAGCTTTGAGGAAGCTTTTTGAATCAATTCCAAGCTGAGAAAGCTCGAGGAAGTGAAGATAACCCTTACCCACAAATTAGGTGAGTATATATAGGCAAATGGCCGGGTTGCCTAAAGACCCTAACACCGTTAAAAATATCCCCCAAGGTCGGTTTCCGCACAAAACCAAAGGAGGGGTCAATCGGAGGTGTCCACCGGTTGATTTAGGGGGTTCTAGAAAAAACCCCCATACAAAAATTGCAACCACCGATCGACCCCTGGTGATGACCGGTCAACCGGTAGTGGAGGGGTCGACTAGTCTTGACCACCGGTCGACTGGATATGCTTCCCCGTTTTGTTTGCCTCGGTGTTTCAGCTATAACTTTTGAATGACTTATCAGATTGAGGCGATTAAACTTTTGTTGGACTCTTCATTTAAATGGTAACAACTTTGCTTTGATGCACAACTCCTAATTAAGCTTTATTCATGGTCCAAAGTGGCCCTAAAGATGACTGGTCTAAACTGTTCCAGGAATTTCAGTAGACCAGTCTTTGGAAAACCCACATATGCCCTAAGTTTGACTCAAAATCTGGAAAAATGATAAACATGAACATCAAAGATGGTTTCAATCCTTTCTAATAGCTCAAGAATCACTCGATCCCGATGAGCAGTGAAAAAACTAGAGGTCCCTAAAGTTGTGGGTATGTTAAGACGTCCCCCTTTTGACACTTAAGTATTTTATACTCTTATTCCTCCATCCCAATCACCCTAAAAAATTTTCACACATACTTTAATTCATTCAAAACACCCTATTTCATCTTAAAACATGAAACCATAATTCCATTGAGGTTTTAGGCCTTGAAAAGCACTATTCATAGCATTATTCATAGCACTATTCATAGCACTGTGAACTTGATTTCCGAGGTTCTACACCTCCCTTATTTGATGGATAAAATTATAATTATTGAAAAGTTAGAATGATGTATTTCATTCAAGCTTTAGAATATAAATGTTAGAAAATTACTTTTAATGGTCCCCACATCTCACTAAAATTGTTAATGGTATTTAAATACCAAAACATGAGGATGAATGGTCGGAAGCCGACATTAGACTTGTTGAACTCAATGCCAAAGCTATAAGCAATTATTTTGTGCATTGAGTCCACAAGAATTCAATAGAGTCCCGGCTTGTGACTCGGGTAAGGAAATTTGGGATAAACTCCAAATTACTTATGAAGGGACAAACTGTTAGACATATATGCCCACAAAGCCATTCCGGAATTGTATTTATCTATTTTTTAATCAATAATTGCATAATTTACATTCACAAATTGTCTTCTACATTGGGTAATATATCTAAAGTATCTCATTGGATGAGACTACTTTGTCCCTTAGGTAACATTGTAGGAAAAACCATCCAATTAGTTGATAACTGATTGCTAAGGAGATATGATTTTTCCAGTTCCTTGTAGATCTAAAATTGTTCTAAGTTAATCAGGATACATCTGGACAATGTATTCCTAATAACTTACACATTGTTAGTTCCATATGATAGAGTGATGAATCTCAATCACTGAGAGAAGGGTCTCTTGACTAAGATGTGGATATAAGTAAGAAGTACTTATATTACAACTGGATCGCTCAGTGGAAACCCTTAGAAATATACTGTCTTTATATTTAGGGTAGTCCATTTGACAGATTGTCCTTAACCTGAGAGGTCGACATCTTCTCTAGTATTTGCCTATATAGCTTTGATGTAGCCAATCGTCAATGTCCAATACACCGGACTAAATACGGGCTCGTTGGGTTATGTACACTGTATTAGAAGAAGTATGGGTATGCTCAACAAGGATTCCACTACTCTTATAGAGTAAATAATATTGAGTTGATACTGGTCAAAACCGGATTTGAAAAACCCAGTGCTGGTATTTATAGATGAAATGGTTTTATCGAGGAATTTATTTTCTATATAAAATAAATGTAATTATTATTATTATTTCTTTTAAAGAATTTCTAAAATGTTTTGAAAGTCCAAGTTTGACTAAAAGTATCAAAAGAGAATGAGTTCTCAATATAAGGCAGGGATTAAAGACAGTATTAGATATTGTCTCGTAAGCTTATAACAATATTGGAAGTGGAGGGACTAATCTGTAAACAAATCTTGAGATAGAAATACCTGCAAGTAATTCTCTATTTTCTGGAGGTTAATCACATTGTGTTAATGGACATTAATTGTGATTGGTGGAAGTCTAGGGATATAGATAAAATTCTATAATCCTAATGAAGTATAGGAAAGGTGTTTCCTAGTAACAATGCTTTAACCAAAAGGTTGAGTACTTGGTCCTACAACCGGAAATAGGAGATCCCTTTAGATCCCACACACAAGGACTTTCTTAAAGTATTTAATTTAATTAAATAATTAAATTAATTAATTTCTCTAAGAAATCACTATATGGTTTAGTTAAGCTCTAAAAGGTGGAATCACATTAGATGTGAAAAACCAAATGGGTATGACCCATTGGGGAATATTTTAAAAGAATATTTAAATTGACAATAAAGGGTTAGGAACCCTTAAGGATGTGTGGGAGTGGAGCCCACCTAGGGTGGGACACCCACTTCATGGAGGATTCTATTTTATTAGTCATTAATTAGTTTCTAATTAATTAAACACCTTATTGGATAAGGTTTGTTAGTTAGTTAGTTAGTTACTAATTAAAGATTCCTTGTTGGACAAGGAGTCTATTAGTTTCTTGCTAATCAAGGAATCCTAATTGGATTAGGATAAGGATAAGATTAGTTGGATACTAATGGATAAGATAAGTTTCTATTTTGATTAATCCTAATTAATTAAAGGAGAAACCAGATAGGAAACTAATTGAGGACTTCTAATTGGATTAGAAAGTGGAGTCTTGGGTTGCAAGCAACCCAAGCATATCCTACTTAAAGGGTTGGACGTCCAAGCATGTGTGACATTCAATAATTTCCAGATTTGGAAATATCTCCACTCCCCTCAATCTCACGCCCTCCCCTCTCCAATTAGAGGTGTACGGTCAGCTCCCTAGTCCCCCTTTCTTGTTATCCTGTGTTCTTAGTTTTGAATATCAAGAAGAGATTCAAGAACCCATTCTTGAATATAAAGATTGGATCTTTTAATCAAGAATCAAGAGCTGAAATTTTTGGAAGGGCCATTAGCTTCCATTACGGAAAGCTTTAAAGAAAAAGAAGGTCCATGTGGATTGCAAAGGAGACTTGGCACTCGTGAAGTTTTGCCAGTATCGTTTTTATTGTGGATTTGACTTAACAATTTCAAAGTCGCAAAGGTATTGTGATTTTTACTCTCATTGAATAAAATCAATTAGAATCTTAGTCAGATCTTGGGATTCGATGTATGCCCCCCAAGACCTGTTTTTCTAAAATTAAAAAGAGGCATACTTTCACAAAGAAGAAAAAATTAACATACTTGTTCATAAATATGAATTGTTTAAAGTAGAACAAAATGAACAAATTCCCTTTATGTTTACTAAGTTTACTAACATTATTAATGAATTGAAGTCTCTTGGAAAAAGTTTATTCACATGTAGAAAATATAAGAAAGATCCTTCGATCACTTTCGAAGGAATGGGCACATAAAGTGACGGACATCCAAGAAGCCAAAGATCTCATCAAGCTATCACTGGATGATGTAAGCACCTAATTTTTACACCCCATCTAACCATGGTCAAAGTCCTTTAACCATGGTCACCCCCTGCCAAATCCCCTAAACCTAGATAAGCCTCTAGATAGTCCTAGGTAGCACCCTGAGTTAAACCCTAGAAAAACCCTAGTACCAATCCCTAACCCTAGCTAAACCCTTGGTAAACCCTAGACTCAACCATAGTTAAACCCTAGGACCCCACCCTAGTTTAACCCTAGTTGAACCTTAGTACAAAACCCATGTCAAAACCAAGCCTCATGTGACCTTAGCCGATGCCCTAGCCTAGCCCTAGAGCCCTTAGGGCTTAAACCCTAAGTCCATGGCCTATAGGGCCTAACCCCTAGTTTAAGCCCACAAGGCCCGAAACCCTAAGGCAAAACCTCCCATACCCGTATGTACTGGGCTAGGCCCAATTCAAACAAAGTTTCTTATTGTCGGTAGAGGGTCTAACGACAATTAAAAGTTAGCCTATTTTCAGATTGTCAGTAAACCTTCTACCAACACTCTGTGAGTTTCGGGTTTGCGGCACTGCAAACGCCCTGCACACTCCAACTTCACCTCAAACTCTCCCTTCAGCTCCCTTAGTAGACCTCCACCTGGTCTATACAGGTTCTCCCCCTTTTTCTTAAACCCTTTTAGGTCCCTTAGGTTCTTCCCTATAAAACCCAAGCCCCTCAACCATATAGAGGGTCTGCAAGTTGCCAAGGTGAACCCCTGTTGCCAAATGCCTAGGCTCACCCCTCCTGGTCGTGATCTCAAAAGCACCCCTAGACCTACCTCGAGCTTCTCCAACTACAACCCACCACCGTCACACTGCCACCACTGTCATTTCCATTTCGGCAGAATAGAGTGTTCGGGTAGGGGACTCCCTACCCATTGTTTTGTGCTTTATCATTCATTGTGAGCTCCTAGTCATCTCCAAGGGAGTTATCTTGCTTTTTTTTGGGCGTTAGCTTTGTTAATTTAAACTAAAAGATTATTTTAGTAATTATTTGATTAACTTAATTAAAGGAGAAATGGGTTTGACCCATATCCATAAACCTATTAAAATGGACCTTTAATATGGGCCAAAGCCCATGGGTTTAAACCCTAGGGTGGGGCGCCCACTTGAGGAATCCTAATTGGATTAGGATTTGTTTCATTGAATAATTATTGAAATATAATTCCTTTTATTATGGAATTAAAATCCAAGTTTTGGATTGCAATTAGGATTAAGATGTTATTGTAATTGGATTACAATAAGGAGTTTTATCTCCTCAAATCCCACGCCCTATAGAAGCTCACACCCCTCCTTGTGGATTCCTAGTTTGACTAGGTTTCCAACTTTGGTGTAGGATGTTGACTTATCCCTTTGAATTAAGGAATCCTCTTATAATAGGGACTCTTTAATTAATAGGATTACTATAACTAAAGTAGTTATAGATTAAGTAGGAGTTTATTTAATTAATAATAAGAGTTATTGTTAATTAACAATAACTCTTATTATTAATTAAATAAACTCCTACTAGATAAGATCAAGTTGGAGTAGGATTAGGATAAGATCCTAGTTTATAAATACCCCAACACCCTAGACCATTAAAGAGAATTCTCCAGAATTTTTTCTCTCCTCTCCTCCCTCTCTCCAAACCGTGAGCCCTAGGGTACACCCCTAGGGATTTTTGTGAGCTATATTGGTGGTCCTAGTTGGGTTTTGCAAATCTAGGGTTATGAACCTTAGTATTATTGGTGATAGAAGGTCTACACCATTGATCCATCTTCTTCCTCTTGCTTCTATAATTCTAAAGGAGATTCTAAAGCTTCGTGGGGATAGCGAAGAACAAGGATCGAGCTTCTAGTATTTTTTTGGAGAAATCTCTACAAAGAGTTCTGACAGTTCGAGTGGATTAAGCTTCACCGGTGAAAAGCAATCACCGAAGTGATATGACTAAAACTCTTAGATAATTTTGATGCTTTTTATTGTGTTAAGTTCTAGGGGATCCAGTTTCCACTTAAATTTTTATCCAGATCCCGCTTCAATTGGTATCAGAGCGCATGGTTAGGAGTATTATTTTGTTTATTTTGATAAGGTAATTAAATGGATGATTTAATTCATGAGATGAATTAATTTAGATCTATTTAATATTGCTCGTAGTTTTTATTATTTTATTTTTTCATAAGATGAATAAATAAATATTTATTATATTATTGAATGAGATTTGGTAATTAAATAAATTTTAAAAACTAGTATTATATGTGATATAATTAAATTAAAAAAAAAGTATATTTTGAAATTCCTTTTAAATGATTTGATCATTAATTAATAAATCCCATGGTGTTTGACACCCTTGCTTATGCGTTCTTTGAGATTAAAGCTTATTTTGATTTAAATTGATTCATGGATTTTCGGATTTGTATTTGATTAGAAGAATCGATACAGTTTTAGTATTTTGGCCATAACTTTATGACCGTGAGTCCGATTTAGGCCCTTCAGTAGATCGTTTTGAAGCTGTCGAAAAGATCTACAACTTTTGTCAAGAAACTTTTTCCAAAATCAACCTTTTTGAGGGTCAAAACTTGAGTCGAACATCTAAAGCGGGAAAAGGAGTTTTCTAAATTAATTTTCCAAGAGGCTTTCAAATTTTTCCTAAATTGCATTATTTGATTATGAAAATTGTTTTATGGAAAATATAATTGTTTTATTTTTTTCGAGGTTTCATCTATATAAGATATAGATTTTTATCGGGCGATTTGATAATTGTTATCAAATTTTAAATCCTTTTAAAAATAAGAAAAAGTACTCTATCACCATGTAGCATCTTTTTTATATGAGATTATAGTTATGGGTCATAATATATGATAAATTATTTATCATTCATGCATTCATAGAGGTTAATATATAGCAGGTTTTGGCAATCTGTAAAGGGCAGATTCATTCGGTTTCCCTGAAAAGGGTGAATAGAATACTGGTTTCCCTAATGCCATTTAAATTCTATTTAATGCATTGGTGGACATGCTGCGAAGGAGGATGTTGCGATCTGATCTAGATAAGATGATAAAGGAAGGGATCGCGAAGGAGTTTGCGAGCTACCTTTGTTCTTATCACATTCCCTTGCATCCATACATTTTAGTTTATTGACCCATAACGATTAATCTTGTATACTAATGTTTTATTATCATAAGATGATAACTGCTACTTATTTATCATGAGATGATATCTGTTTATATGTTTAATTATTCTATTGAAATAATTGCTCTTGATATATAATGTGTATATAAGACTGAAGATAAGTCCCTAAGTATTATGATCTTCTACCATACACTATGTGATCCTATAGTGGGGAGTGTGAGTAAGCTGACAGGCCAAAGCTGAGCTCAATCCCTCTCACCTATGAGTGAACATGGTGAAAACTGAATAAGCAAATAGTGGGAGCAATAACGCCATAGCGTGAGCTTTCATTAGGGGTTTATTAGGTTCATGGTAGGTGGGCACATGAATAAGAGATATTATACAATAAAGCCAAAGCGTGAGTATAACATCCCTTATAGATCAGACAGTAGATCGAATACTCCAGAATTCACAAGATGAGATCTGTGAAATTGGAGAAGATAGTTTCTATCTGCCTATTCAAGGCGATGTGATGATGTGCCAAAGGCAGGATCACATTAAGCTAGTGTCTAGGTTTTCGATGCCAATTAATTCTTCCCAAATTGGCAATACCATTAGAAATAGATCCATAATCTAATTAGTACTAATGAATACAATAGATCCCTAATACTGTCTTATTTTTCATTTGATTAGATAATGATAGGCCTACACCCATTAACTGAAATTCTTCGTGATGAAAAGTTAGTAGGAACTAACTATGTAGACTGGAAAAGAAAGATTAGAATTGTGTTTGCCGTGGATAACCTTGACCTATGTCTTAAGACACCTAAGCCCAAAATTCCACCAGATGCTTCACCGGCCCAAAAGGCTAAGTTAGAGCAATGGGAGAGGTCCAATCAGATGACCAAGTGTTACATACTGGCTTCGATGTCTAACATTTTGCAAAGCTAGCATGAACACATGGATAAGGCTTTTGACATTTTGCAAAACTTTCATGAGATGTTTGGTGAGCAAAATAGGTCAGCTCGACAAGTAAAGTTGAAATCTCTTATTAACACCAAATGGCTGAGGGAACTCCAGTCAGGGAACACATCATAAAGATGATGGGATTATTGAATGAACTAGAAATTCTTGGTGGAGAGATGGATGCTATCACTCAAGTTGACACTGTTCTGCAGTCACTCCCTCCGTCCTTCAATTCGTTCGTGTTAAATTATAACATGAACAATAGCTTATGAACTCACTTGTGGCTACAGAAGATTTAATCAAAAAGTCAACTAAAGGTGAAACTTTAATCGTCGATGAACCTGATACCTCCAAAAAATCTAAAAAGTTCATAAAAAGGGAAGAAAGGCAAAGGAAAGTTTAAAGACAATAAGGGTAAGACAAGAGTTGCCAAAGGTTCTTCAGGGATAGCTGGCAATGAAAACAGAGGCAAGGGAAAGTGTTTCCACTATGGTAAAATAGGTCACTGGAAGAGGAATTGCAGGACTTACCTCACAACTCTTAAGAAGGGTAGCGGAAGTACTCAAGGTATGAGATACTTTGAAGTACATATTACTGTTGAGTCTAACTTTCTGGACGGTCCTCCTAACTCATGGTGCGTGGATTCGGGATCCACTATACACGTTTGCAATTCTTTGTAGGGGTTCAAGGAAACCAGAAAACCAACCAAATAGGAGCAGAAGCTTAAAGTTGGCTCCGGTGCAAATGTTGCTGTGAAGTCAATCGACTTGTTTATTCTTTATTTATCTAATGGAAAGACATTAATTTTAGAAGACTGCTTTTATGTGCCTTCAGCACATCAAAATTTGATTTCAGTATCTAGACTCTTATTTTATGGATTCTCTATCAATTTTAATTCAATTGTTGAAATTAAGAAAGATGGAATGGTCTTGATAACTGGTAATCTAATTAATGGTCTTTATTTAATATTTCCATTGGTAAATAATGAATGTCTGCAAAGTAACAATGTCTCATCATCTAGAATGTCTGGAATGAAGAGACATTGCACTGAGTCTACTTATCTTTGGCACAAGAGACTTGGTCACATTCATCTTGATAGGATCAAGAGGTTAGTAATAGATGGTCCCCTTGACTTCCTCAAGTTAGAACCAATCCTTACATGTGAGTCTTGTCTGGAAGGAAAGATGACCAAGAAGCCTTACCCTAAAAAGATAAGAAGAGCTGAAGAAAAGTTAAGACTAATACATAGTGATGTATGTGGTCCATTTAACATTGTTGCACGAGGTCAATACCAGTATTTTGTCACATTTACCGATGACTATTCCAGATATGGATATGTCTATTTGATGCAACACAAATTTGACACCTTTGAAAAGTTTAAAGAATTCAGATTAGAAGTTGAGAATCAAACTGACAAAACCATAAAGATACTTCGATCAGATCGAGGTGGTGAATACCACACCAACGAGTTTATGGATTACTTAAGGGATAGTGAGATTATCTCGCAATGGGCAAGTCTTGCCTCTCCTCAACAAAATGGAGTTTCTGAAAGAAGAAACTGGACCTTATTAGATATGGTTCACTCTATGATGAGCCATGCCGATGTTCCTTCATATCTTTGGGGATATGCTATATAAACTGCCATTTTTATTCTAAACCGGGTTCCATCTAAGTCTATTCCATTTACACCCTATGAATTGTGGACTGGGTGAAAACCTAGTTTACAACATCTAAGGGTATGGGGTTGTCCTGCACATGTTCGCAAACTCGAACCTAATAAATTGGAATCTAGGACAGAGAAATGTAATTTTGTAGGATATCCAAAAGAAACTAAGGGTTTCTATTCCTACTCCAAGGCAGACCAAACAATAGTTGTTAGGCTTCATGCTACTTTCTTGGAGGAAGAAATGGGTCTCCTTAAGAAATTTGAATTTCATGAGATGAAAGATGACACAGCTAGTATCCAAACCGAACCTAATCCTTCCACTTTAA
Organism: Tetracentron sinense; assembly: GCA_015143295.1. Taxonomy (NCBI): domain Eukaryota; kingdom Viridiplantae; phylum Streptophyta; class Magnoliopsida; order Trochodendrales; family Trochodendraceae; genus Tetracentron; species Tetracentron sinense. The sequence goes on along the minus strand of CM026555.1, from coordinate 16,413,390 downwards.
TTTCTCCTAATTCTGTTCCACTGAGAAGGTCTGAAAGAGTTTCTAGACCACCGGATAGACTTCAATATTACAATAATGAAGTTTATCTAGTTACCCCTGATGATGAGGATAAAGATCCTAATACTTATCAGGAAGCTACATTGGATGTAGATGCATCTCAATGGAATAAAGCCATGAATGCTGAAATAGATTCCATGTATGACAACGGTGTCTGGACTTTAGTAGATCCACCAGATGGTATAAGGCCAACTAGATGCAAATGGATTTACAAAAGGAAGAAGGGTGTCGATGGTAACGTGGAGACCTATAAAGCTAGACTTGTTGCAAAAGGTTATACTCAAATTCAAGGAGTTGATTATGAGGATACCTTTTCACCTGTAGCTATGCTAAAATCCATCAGGATATTACTAGCTATAGCTACACACCATGACTATGAGATATGGCAAATGGATGTCAAAACTGCTTTCCTTAATGGAATGTTAGATGAAGACATCTATATGAAGCAACCAGAGGGTTTCATTGCTCCTAACCCGGAGAACATGGTATGCAAGCTCAACAAGTCGATTTATGGTTTGAAACAAGCTTCAAGAAACTGGAACCAAGGATTTGATCTTTCGATCAAAGAATTTGGATTCCAAAAGAATTTGGAAGAATCTTGTATATACAAGAAGGATAGTGGGAGAGCGGTAGTATACCTAATTTTTTACGTTGATGACATCCTACTCATTGGGAATGATGTAGGGATGTTGTCATCAGTCAATATATGGCTTTCTCAGCATTTCTTAATGAAAGACTTAGGAGAGGCATCATATATTCTCAGAATAAAGATTCTGAGTGATAGAAAATGCTGAATATTGGGATTGAGCCAAACTTCCTACATAGACAAGATATTGTCTAGGTACAGTATGAGTGATTGTAAGACAACACTCATTCCTTTTAGACATGGTGTCACTTTGTCTAAAAATATGGCCCCTACATCAGCTGATGAGATCGAGCAGATGAAGAGTTGCCCTTATGCTTCTGCAGTTGGGAGCCTCATGTATGCCATGTTATGTACTAGACCGGATATCTGGCATGTAGTGGGAGTTGTTAGTCGGTTCCAAAGCAATCCGGGTGTTAATCATTGGACTGCAGTGAAGCACATTATGAAGTATCTGAAAAGGATTAGGGATTATGTCGCGACCCAAAACCCACCCTAGGAGTTAGAGTGAATCTTGGATGACTTGTCATGACCTACATGACTTGCTTGACATCCAACCTGTAAAATACCTGGAGCATATACAGTAGAGGATAATAATAGCGGAAACATAAACTACAAAGCACAGTGGAAATCTAACCAAAAACCTCGAAGTATATATACATGATCCAAGTTTTGTACAAAAGAAACCAAAAGAAGGTGCGGACATGCCCGCCAAAATACATACATATAATCTCTCAAGCTCACACCCACAGATCACCTAGAATCTACCACCTAGTAGTAGCCCTCAACTGGAGGTTCCTCCATAGGTTCCTCAATGTACTCTTCCTCTACCCAAGGGCCTGGAACGCAGATACCAAAATGAGTAGCCACTCCACTATCACCTATCGACATGAGAAGTACGGCTGAGCATGGAATACTCAACGGGTACCAAATACTAACCTACAGTAATAGCATAACAATAGCAATATATAAAGCAAAAAACAATTCATATCATAACACAGGAAACAATTCATATAATAACAAGGAAGTAAAGCAGTTTATATTCATACTTGCATCACATAAAAGCCGATAAATCTCTTAAAATCATCGTGCATTTGACTTGACTTAACATACTCGTTGCGCGCTTGAAAACTTGTCATGTTTATCTTGCTTGGTCTTGTCGAGCGTGCCATGTCATGTGTGTCATGCGTGCTTGCTTGGAATCTAAACATGCTTATGTACTTGTGAGATGCGCTTGTGAGATGTACTTGTGAGATGCACTTGAGAGGGAAGGGAGACCCTTCTTTCATGATATGCACTTGAGAGGGAAGGGAGACCCTTCTTTCATGAGATGTACTTGTGAGTGAGGGGAGTCCCCTCATGGGTGGGATGGAAGTGTAAACTCCCTCCAATGCTACGCTTGTTCTTGTCGTCTTGTCAAAAGCGAGGTAAAACATATCGTAAGATATGTCCGACTTCTAAACCTTAATCATAAAAACGCCAGTAAACCATGTCATGCATGCCATGCTCGTGGAATTGTGTGCATACTTTCATTTGAAATTAAACATGACATTTGGGGATTTCAACAATACATAGAACATCATTTATTGAGCAAGTCATTATTCATGCTATTTAGGAAAGCAAGTAATCACACTATCATAAGCCCTAGCAATTCCATAAGCATATAAGCATACATTTCTAGATTTACAACCCATTCTCTTCACCTTGGCATTTCATCAAACAAGTGGTGTGTTCATTATTTGTTAAATCTTACACTTTGCTTTTCTAGGTGGGTATATATTCATAACATCCATGTATGTTTATTATTGGTACAATACCCTCCCCATTTCATTCATCACATCACGTTCATTTGGCATCCTTTCGCCCAACATCCATCTCCATTTGCACATCCCAACTCATAGCATAGTTATAGATGAGGGAAAATAAGGAATAAGGAAGGAAAAGAGAAAACCATGACTAGGAGGGTAGCAAAAGGTACCGACCTTGAAAAGAAGAAGATAACCCTTGCCAGAGTCGGGTTGAAGGCTGCCCTAGCTTTGGAGAATGAGCTCCTCAAGTGCTTGAGCCGTGAACTTGAAGAAATCCAAGCTTGAGGTGATCTAGGGTCTTCAACCCCTTAGATTTCTTCTCAAATGCAAACCCTAGGTTTTAAATCCCCTTTCTCCTTTGTCACTCTCTCTCAAAATGCAAGCTTGAGGGTTTATGAAACCCTCAACCCACGAACTTGGTTTTATTTAGCAAATGGGATAGTCAAAGACCATAATACCCTTAATGATCTGCTTAAAAGGACCAAACCAAGAAAATTCGTAGAGGAGCGGTCGACCGATCATGGGACCCTCTCTGGAAAATAACCCCATACAAAATTAGTGCGATAGCGGTCGAACGGTGGATAGAGCGGTCAACCGGTAGGTGAGTGGTCGATCGGTCATCTTAGCGGTTGAGCGGTAGGCCACTGGTCTATCGGTCCTTGGAGCAGTCGACCGGTTGATCTGTGTTCTGCCTCTTTTGCTAATTTTCCTCATTTTTCCTACTTCGGTGTTTTGGCCATAACTTTTGACTCGTTTGTCCGATATTGACGATTCAACTTACGCTGGATTCTTCTTTCAAAGGGGAACATTCCTAGTATTTTAGAATTTCCAATTTCTACTTTATTTATGGACTAAATTATCCCCAAAGTTGACTGATCCGCAAAGGGAGTTCAACAAACCGGATTCCTAACCTATCAGACTTAGGAATCCCACTTCTTAACACTTAAGTTCTTTAAAACTTCTCATTTGATGGAAATTGGAGATTACAAAGGTACCATGCCTTGACACGTATTCCAAGGCATATACAAAAAGTTTTGGGGTTCTACAGATTATGTGCTTACCTTTCAATCAGAAGATTTAGTTGGACTGGGTTATACTAATTCCGATTTCCAATCTGATCCGGACAATAGAGTTTCCACATCTGGGTATGTGTTTACACTGGGTGGTACTGCTGTCAGTTGACACAGCATAAAGCAGAAGAGTATTGCTGACTCCACCACAGAAGCAGAATATATTACAGCTTCAGAAGTAGCAAAAGAAGCAGTCTGGTTCAGAAGGTTTTTGCAAGAGCTAGGAAATGTTCCTTCAGCACTCAGACATATCACTCTTTTCAATGATAGTAACGGTGCAGTAGCCCATAGAAAAGAACCTAGGAACCACAAAAGGATGAAACATGTGGAGCGGAAGTATCATCTCATTCGTGAGATTATTGACAGGCAAGATGTAGTTGTTACAAAAATTAGGTCTCAACTTAATGTTGCAGACCCAATGACCAAGGCTTTATCAGATAAAGTTTTTGTAACGCACTTAGACAGTATGAGATTGAAATCTAAGGCACAGTGACTTTTAGGGCAAGTGGGAGATTGTTAGACATGATGCCCAGAAAATTCATTTAGATTGTTAGAACCTTACTAATTTGATTAATAAATGCTTCTTCTAAATCTATTGTGTATTCATTATGGGTAATTGACCACGATCATGAGATGATCTATACGATATGAGATATCGATAAAGGTCCTTAGGATATATTGTAGGAAAGTTATGTGATTAGATTATCATAGGTAGATATAACTTTTCGGTTCCTTATACCTTATATAGTCACAGCTGTGGGTGAAGCTGAGCACTTCACTTATATGGCTGCCAGAATGCTAAGATGTTCTCAATAGTTGAGATGTAGTTCTATCTCGAACTATTGTAGTGGAGACTACACATCAGCATATGGGTGCTTAAATGTACACTGAATGATTGCATTCAATGAGAGACCTCTTGCATAAACATACTATCAGATAGTTGGTCTCTCATTCACATTGAACGGTTTCGATGATCCTTAGATCTGATGAGTTCATCTATGACTGCGCAGTGATCTGATTGTTTTGATTCCACCAACGTATTTTCTAACTTAGGGAATACAATACAGTGACAGTTGGATAGTCAGAAAGTTGTTAGAGTCATGATGAATTTAAAATAAGAAATCAATGCTCATTAATTTGAGAGATTATCCAAGTTCCGGGTAAGACAATTGATTAATTTTAAATCCTGCGCAGGTGATTTTGAAAACAAAATAAGTTTTGAAATATAGTTTTATTAAAAAGGTTTTATACTTATTAAAGGGTTTTTTCAAAATGTTTTTAATGAGAAATTGTTTCTCATGGCTCAATCATAAGTCTTGAAAACCCGGATGATTTGCAATGGGCTATGGGTTAGATAGTATGTTAATCTCGAAGGCCCATTAGGGATAATGTATCTGGAAGGATAAATCGAATTTAAAAGTTCATGTGGCAGGATCCGTAATGGTTAATGTTCATACACTGGGATTGAATTGTAACATGGATATCTCACGTCACTTGCAATTCCGATGTAATTCCCATTTAGGGTCAATGGGATAACATTGGATAAGCCAGGGTAAGAATGGCCCAGAGCAATCTGTGGAGGTGCTCATATAAGAAATATAAGCTCAATAATTGAGTAAAATTTAATCAATTATTTTGAGTGAGTAAAAGTTAATCATTTAATTAAATAGATTAATATTTAATCTATTTTTTAATTTAATTGTTAATTTCAACTAAGAGATTATTTTAGTAATTATTTGATTAAAATAATTAAAGGGGAAATGGGTTTGACCCATATCCATAAACCCATTAAAATGGACCTTGAATATGGGCCAAAGCCCATGGGTTTAAACCCTAGGGTGGGGCACCCACTTGAGGAATCCTAATTGGATTAGGATTTGTTTAATTGAATAATTATTGAAATATAATTCCTTTTATTATGGAATTAAAATCCAAGTGTTGGATTGCAATTAGGATTAAGATGCTATTGTAATTAGATTACAATAAGGAGTTTTAACTCCTCAAATCCCATGCCTCATAGAAGCTCACGCCCCCCCTTGTGGATTCCTAGTTTGACTAGGTTTCCTACTTTGGTGTAGGATGTTGACTTATCCCTTTTAATTAAGGAATCCTCTTATAATAAGGACTCTTTAATTAATAGGTTTACTATAACTAAAGTAGTTATAGATTAAGTAGGAGTTTATTTAATTAATAATAAGAGTTATTGTTAATTAATAAATCCTACTAGATAAGATCAAGTTGGAGTAGGATTAGGATAAGATCGTAGTCTATAAATACCCCAACACCCTAGACCATTAAATAGAATTCTCTAGAATTTTTTCTCTCATCTCCTCTCTCTCTCCAAATCATGAGCCCTAGGGGAGACCCCTAAGGATTTTTGTGAGCTATATTGGTGGTCCTAGTTGCGTTTTGGAAATCTAGGGTTTTGAACCTTAGTATTATTGGTGATAGAAGGTCTACACCATTGATCCATCTTCTTCCTTTTGCTTCTATAATTCCGAAGGAGATTCTAAAGGTTTATGGGGATAGCAAAGAACAAGGATCGAGCTTCTAATATTTTTTTGGAGAAATCTCTACAAAGAGTTCTGACGGTTCGAGTGGATTGAGCTTCACTAGTAAAAAGCATTCACTGAGGTGATATGACTAAAACTCTTAGATAATTTTGATGCTTTCTATGGTGTTAAGATATAGGGGATCCAGTTTCCGCATAAATTTTTATCCGGATCCCCCTTCAATCACCATCATCTTGTATCTTCAATTCGATTCCTCCATAGAAAAACCAGCAACTCCTAATACTAAGATTACATCATATTCAAAATAAGAAACCTTAAAAAACCACCCATAATAGGGTGCTCAAGGGGAGTACAACCCATAAAAAGAAAGAGAAGAGAATAGAGAAAGAGAAGAAGGTATGATCATGGAACCCATCCACCATTCAACAAGAATATATATTAACCATTCATCAACTATGAATAATAACTTGGCATGACAAATAATTTAGAAAGTCCATAACCTGAACAAGGGTTTTGCTAACCTTAGGGAAACTATTTCTCATATGGTTAAGGCCTCTATTAACATTTAATAGAAAAACCCTAGAGCAATTATAAACCAATCATTTCAAGAATGAGATCTTAGGGCTTTAGATCATCATTAAAAGAAAACTATTTGCTTTTAATGCTTGGGAAATCATTGAGAGAAACAATTTCTCTAAGATTTAATCTAAACCTAAAATTCATCCTCACATTTCTCAATTGATAAAAAAATTGAAAACTCCATATTAAATTCGGCTAGGCTAGGGTAATCCCTTCCATATTATTTTGATCTAATAACTATTAAAAGACCAAAATAAAAATTAGCAAATTGCTAATTTTTAGTAACACCTTATATTGATTCCAACATTAATTTCAAAATCAATAATAGATGAATTCAAAAATTTTCATAAGGGCCAACTGCTTTAGGGATAATTTGATTTAAAAATTAAATAAAATAATAACCTAAATAATAGTACTAAATGTCTATAAAATAATTGATCTCTATCAATTAAAACTCAATTGAGATAACACCCTGTATCTCAACCAATGGCATTTATGTAATTACTTGATTAACTATTAATCAAATAAAAACTTATAACCACTATGTAGCCGGTTATTCTGAGCACATGTAATTGATCCAAATCAACTTCAATAATTATGATATTATTCCCATAAACTTTTTAGGGGACCATAAAGGATATCATAATTAACATTTAATTAAATGATAGCTCGTGGACTTGAAGCAAATAATTAAACAATTTAATTAAATCTCAGCCTATGCTCTCGAATCAAATAATTAAACTATTTAATTAATTGATAGCCCATTAAATGATTTAATAACATCTCATGCTCTCAAATCAAATAATGGAATTTACGAAAAATTTGAAAGCCTTTTGGAAAATTAATTTAGAAAACTCATTTTCCCGCTTTAGATTTTCGACTCAAGTTTTGACCCTCAAAACGATTGATTCTGGAAAAACTTTCTTCACAAAAGTTTTAAATCTTTTCGACGGCTTTGAAACAATATACTGATAGACCTAAATCGGACTTACGGTCACAAAGTTATGGCTAAAATACCGAAACTGTATTGATTCTCCTAATCAAATACAAATCCGAAAATCCATGAATCAATTCAAATTGAAATAAGGTTTAAGCTCCAAGAATGCTTAAGCAAGGTTGTCAAACACCTTAGGATTTTTTAATTAAAATTTAATAAATAAAATCCAAATAATATATGCTAGCCAAAATGTCAATGGGTATCTAAGTGGTCTATATCAAAGGGAAAACTTGCTCGAGGCTCTCAAAAAGATCTCTAAGTCCTTAAAGGCTTTAACCAAATTTGTATCTCTATATACCTATCCCTATTAGAATTAAGAGAGGTTTTCAAATCATCCAAAACTGAAATTAGTATCACACTAATTTCTAAGGGCTTGATTATTCCCTCAATAACTAGAGGGGGATCCCTTAAACCCTGACAATGATTATCTAATCATCAAGAATCTAGAAGATTGATTCATTAGGGTAACCAAAATTCATAGGGGGGCAATCTTGATATAAATTTTGATTAAACTCAATAAAATCAAAGAGAAGCATAGCCAAGACTCTGATACCACTTAAAGTATGCCTCTTTTTAATTTTAGAAAAACAGTTTTTGGGGGGCAAACATTGAATCCCAAGATCTGACTAAGATTGTAATTAATTTTATTCGTTGAAGGTTGGAATAACAATCACCTTTGCGACTTTGAAATTGTTCAGTCAAATCCACGTTAGAACAATACTCGCAAAACTTCACAAGTGTCAAAGTCTTCTTCGCAATCCACACGAACCTTCTTTTTCCTTTAAAGCTTTCTCTAATGGAAGCTAATGGCTCTTCCAAATTCCAGCTCTAGGATCTTCAAATAAAGATCCAATCTTTATGATCAAGAACTCTTTTTTGATGAACAAGATCCTTGATCTTCTTCTTCCTTATTTTCAAAAACTAGAAAACAAGAGAAGAGAAGGGGGAAGAGTAGTGACCATACACTCTAGAGAGAGAGAGGGGAGGGTGTTAAATTGAGGAGTGGAGAAAATAAAAATTCTGAAAATTTTATTGTGTCCCAAGCCTTGGACGTCCACCTCTTTATATGTAGGAGAGCTTGGGTTGCTTGCAACCCAAGTCTCCTTATTCTAATCCAATTAGAATTCCTCAATTTGTTTCCTTAATGATTATTCATAATTTAATTAGGATTTATCTTTAATAGAAACTAACCTCATCCATTAGTAACTAATCTTATCCTTTTTTAATAAGGATTCTTGAATTAGTAACTAATAATGGAATCCCTAACAATTAGGGAATCTTTAATTAGTAACTAATTAACTAACTAACCTTATCCAGTAAGGAGTTTAGTTATTAGAAACTAATTAAAATAAGATTACTCTTTGAAGTGGGCGTCCCACCCTAGGTGTAGAACCCCGGAACTTGGGATCACTGTAAAGTGAATAGTGTTATGAATAGTGCTGTGAATAGTGTTTTTCAAGGCTTAAAGCCTTGGGTTTTGCAATGGTTATGTTATTATGCAGAAGAGGGTTTTGGATTCCACTTTATGTTCATGGTCTGATGAGTTTTAATGTCTTAAGGGAGTTCAATTTCATGTTTGTAAGAGTTAAAAACATATGTTGGAAAAGTTCGAAGTGTGAAAACGAGTGAGTATTAACATACCCTCAACTTTAAGGAGCTCTAGATTTCTCACTGCTGATTGGAATTGAGCGATTCTTGAATTTTTAGAAAGATATCAAAACCATCTTTGAGGTTCATGTTTATCACTTTTTCAGATTTTGAGTCGAGGTTGGGTCAAACGTCAGAATTCCGGAAATGAGTTTGCTGAAAATCTGGGCTGCTGAAATCCATTTTCAGACCAATCAGCTTTAGATCCAAATTAGATAATTAAAAACTCAGAATTTGGAGTTGTATAAAACATAAAAGTTGTTCCCCTTTGATATTTGAATCCAACGCAAGTTGAATTGTCAAAAGTTAGGGTAAAAATACCAAAGCGGGGAAAACTCAGGCCTATCACAGCATCACTAGTTGACGAGTGAGCGTCACTCGTCGACGAGTCAGTCCCGAAACGGCCAAAAATGACCCTGTAATAGCCCAGAACTCTTCCACTGACCTTGGGAGATATTTTGGGATATTTTACAAAGGTTAATTTGGGTTTTTGGCAACCTTTATCCTATAAATAGAAGGGATTTCGTGGGTATGGATTTACCCAAACCTAAACCATAGATTTTAAGGATTTTTGGAAAAGAAGAAGAAGAAGAAGAAAACTCTGATTTCTCAAAGCGTTCTTCTCAGACCAAAGTGAAGCTCAATCCTTGCTTCTAATGTTTGTACTTTACTAACTTTAGTGTTTTAAAGTTTGGGTTTTCTACCTGTCGCGACCCAAAACCCACCCTAGGAGTTAGAGTGAACTTTGGACGACTAATCATGACTTGCTTGAAAAACTAACCTGCAAAACCCATAGAGCATATACAATAGAGGACAAAAACAGCGGAAACATACTCTAACATGGTATAGCGGAAGTCTACCAAACCTCTATGTATATACATACGTAAATCCAAGTTTATACAAAAAGGGAACCAAAAGAAAGTACGGACATGCCCGCCAAAATACATGGATATGTCTCTCTCAACTCACCCACAGCTATATCACTCAGAATCTACAACCAACTAATGGTAACCCTCTACTGGAGGTTCCTCCAAAGGTTCCTCGACGTACTCCTCCTCCACCCAAGGGCTCGGAGCATAGACATCAAAAGGAGCAGCTGCTCCGCCATCACCTGCCGATATAAGAAGTACGGCTGAGCATGGAATACTCAGCGGGTACCAAGCACTAACCAACAGTCATAGCATACGGATAGCATACATAAAGCAGGAAACAATTCACGCATATAAAGCATGAATGATTCATATCATGACAATAAAGTAAAGCAATATAATTCATCATGTTTGCATTCATAAAAGCTGGTAAAACCCTTGAAATCTTGTGCACTTGACTTGACTGAAATTATCCTTTTTATGCTTGAAACCTTGTCTACCGTGTCATGCTTGTATCATGCGTGTCATGTCATGCCATGCGTGTATCATGCTTGCTTGTTCTGAAAAGTAATCTACTTGTGAGGGAAGGGAGACCCTTCTTCCTAGAATAATCATGCTTGTCATGCTATGTCATGTCATGCTTACTTGGAAAAGTAAACTACTTGTGAGGGAAGGGAGATCCTTCTTCCTAGAATGCTCATGCTTGTCCTTCCACTTGTGAGATTCACTTGTGAGATGTCCTTGTGAGATGCACTTGCGAGGGAAGGGAGACCCTTCTTATGAAAATGCATGATTGTCTTGTCCTTACCAAAAGCGAGGTAAAACATATCGTAGGATATGCCCCACCTCTAAATCCCATTCTTGAAAATATGATAAATCATGTCATGTATGCGTGCTCGTGAGGTCGTGTGCATACTTGCATTTGGAATTAAATATGGCATTTGAGTAATTCATAACACATAACATCAATGATTTGAGATATTTAATATTCATATCATTTAGGGAAAATGAACAATCACACTATCATGACCCTAGCAATTTCCATAAACCTTAAACATGCATTTTCTTAATTTATTATTCATTTTATTCACCTTGGCATTTCATCAAACATGGTGCATTCATTATTTATTAACCCTACAACATGCTTTTCTAGGTGGGTTTTACTCACATCACATATGTATGTTCATTATGGGTACAATGCTCTCCCCGTTCATCCATCACATCAATACACACGGCATCCAATCGCCCACATTCATCTCCATTCACCATTCACCATTCACAACCCATCTCATAATACATGGATGTATAAAGGAACACAAAGAAAATAAAGGAAAAGAAGAACTATAACTAGGAGGGTAGCAAGAAGTACCAACCTTGAAGAAATGAGGAAGAAACCCCTTCCAAAAATGACCGTGTAGCTGCTGCCCTAGCTTGGATCACGAGCTCCTCGAATGCTTGAGCCTTGATCTTGAAGAAAACGGGCTTGGGGTTGATCTAGGGTCTTAACCCCTTTGATTTCTCTCCAAATGAAAACCTAGGTTTTGGAAAACCCCTTTCCTCTTCTCTCCTATCTCATTCCCTCTCAAAATATGGCTAAGGGTGTTTATGAACACCCTTGGCTCGAGCCAACCCTTAAAAATAAGGGTGGAGTGGCCAAAAGACCAAAAAACCCCTAAAAAAAATTCTGAAAATCGCGTAGGACCGATAGATGACCGATCTACCGGTAGTGGACCGATCTCTCGGTCTTGATTGGTGCTGCAGAACGCACTTCAGTATTTTGGCCATAATTTTTGACTCGGTGCTCCGATTTTGACGATTCAACTTGCGTTGGATTATTCTTTTGAAGAGGAACAACTTTCATGTTTTGAAATAATTCTAATTCTTCTTTATGCATGGACAAAAATGCCCCTAAAGCTGACTGGTCTGCAATGGGTTGCGACAGCCCAAATTTGCAGCCAACCCGATTTTGGAAATCCCACTTTTGACTCAACCCCAACTCAAAATCAGGGAAAGTAATCAACATGAACCTTGAAGAGGGTTCTAATACCTTTCCAAAAATTCAGTAATCACTCAATTATGAGCAACGATGACTAAACTAGAGCCCTTTAAAGTTGAGGTAAATGCCGAAACATACCTTTTTGATTCCTAGAATACCTCAAGTGTTTTCACACTCTTTTCCCCTTGTGTCCAACACCCTAATCACACCTCATAAATCATTCTCCATAAGTATTTAACCTACCTTAATGGTCATTAAATTCACACCAACATGCATGAGAGGCTCCGGCCTCTCTATGCCTCCTGCACTAGCACTATTCACCAACAACCCATTGAAACACTTAGGGTATTTGTACCCTTGATTTCACCTACTTAGAGTATCTTTACACTCTCTTTTTACGACTCAAACCATGTACCTAAAACCCTCAATTGACTAATCATAATATCAATAACACAATGGGAGGCCTTAGGCCTTCACACATACCATACGAGGGCACCTTTCACTGGCACTATTCATAGTATAGTGAACTTGAATTTCCGGGGTTCTACACTACCCAAGGTGATTCTCAAATTCTAAAATCAAAAGAGGGGTTTCCGGTTTTGTTTTCCAATTGAGGTTCAGGCTTCTCAAAGCTTCAACCAAGTTTCCTCAAGCTTGATTCTTGTTCCACCGAAGTGTAAAAGCTTCCTTTTGAGGTAGATACACTCTACTAGATTTTAATGCCATAACCCATATTGTAAAAGTAAGATAAAAATCTATATTTGTGATGTGAGTTAATTTGTGATGCCTCTATGCCTTAACCCATAGCATGAAAAATGTGTATTCTTACTACTTAGTAATTGTGTGATGATTCAATTGAGAAAAGCATGATTTAAAAGACTGAGTTTTGTGAAGAGCTAAGAAGAATACCTATGTGTTTTGATGAAGGCAAGTAGAAAATCCTACTAGTTATGATATGATGATTCTATGGTTAATAGCAACTGAATGAAATGAGTATATGATGAATTCAAGCATGTGCCATGTGTAAGTGATTATGTGATTGAGATTAAATGAAGTAGAGAAGCATGTGCTATATGATCAGGTGTTTCTAATTGTCTACCATGTTCACTCACCATTGTATATGAACACCGTATATTCATGAGCAAGCTTTTGTATATGTACATGTATTATAAAAGCAAGCAAAAGATGAAAAGCAAGGCAATTGTAAAGAACGCAAAGTAAAAGATGATAAGTAAAAGCATTTGTATTGGAAGGATGATAGTGGGCTCTCACCACAAGCAGGGTGAGCATTGTCATCTGATTCCAAGTAAAACCATGAACAAGCATTTGTATTAGAAGGAGAATAGTGGGCTGTCACCACAAGCAGGGTGAGTATTATTCTCTGATTCCAAGTAAAAGTAATTGTATTAGTAGGAGGATAGTGGACTCTCACCACAAGCAGGGTGAGCATTATCGTCTTATTCCAAGTAAAAGCATTTGTATTGGAAGGATGATAATAGGCTCTCACCACAAGCAAGGTGAACAGTATCATCTGATTCCAAGTAAAAGTATATGTATTGGAAGGATAACAGTGGGCTCTTACCACATGCAGGGTAAGCATTGTTATTTGATTCCAAATGACAAGCCATATGTAAAACAAATGAAATGATAAGAAAGCAAAAGTAAGGTATAAGAAAAGAAACAAAAGAAGTATATGTAGAGTACGTATGCATAGTGTAAGTGAAAAGGGATTTCCGCAATTGTACAATATTTGCATGTGTATCTAATGAACTTCCATATGAAAGCATGTTATGTTATGACATTATTTTCTAGTGGTTTATAGACGCTGAGTATTCCATGCTTAACCAAAGTTGTTATCTTCGGCAGGTTTTGATGAGCATGCTCTTGAGCCTTATATAGAGGAGGAGTACTAGCCTACCATGGATCACCCTCATGAGGATAGAGTACTAGATAGGGGGCCCTATTCAGATTATTGGGGAGGGAGAGAACATGTATATTTTGATAGTGGGCATGTCCACTTTACATTTATATGTTTTGTATATGTCATAACAATCGGGACTTAGAATACATATGGTTTTATGTTAAAGAAATTTTATGCATCCGTTATTATGTGCCTTGTGTACTCTGACAGGATGGTAAGTATGCCTTATGTGTCATACAGGATGGTATGACACGGTAGTCACGAGTTAAAGTATCCCTAACTCCTAGGGGGTATTTTGGGTTGTGACAGAAGTGGTATCAGAGCCTATGGATTAGTTTCCCTCGTGCTAAGTCGTCTTCTAAGCGAAAGCATGTTCTCAGAGTTAAGCTTAGAACTCAGATGAACTTCTTAACTTAAGTTTGATACCGTGACATAATGGGTATGAAGCAAGTCCTTAGGTCATATAGGAAGTTTAGAATCTAAGTATGGACAAGTCATCTAGTCTTATCATGTAACTGGTTAACTCATTAGCTGGCTGAGTTGAGAACTTAACACCGCTAGGATTTTCTTGGTATGTTTATATTATTACGTGTATACTCTGATGTATACTACACCATATAAGGTGAGTTATCAACTGCAATATATCATGTTGATCATCTGGTTTCCAAGAAAGACTCATGTTGTGCTATTGTTCTCAGCATCTAATCATGAGACGTGGCACCATGAGTCGTGGGTACCAAACCAGGGGGAATGGAGGAGAGGATCCATTGAGCGATGAGCAGCCTCATATCTCCTGAATTTTGGAGACTTTGGTAGAGACCATGGTTATCCTTGCTGCCAGGCAGCCTACTGCGACACCTACCCCTACACCTGCACCAGGGTTTCGTACAGCCCATCACACTGTAGGACTTGAGCCGTTTAGGAGGCTCTGTCCTCCTAGCTCCTATGGGATGATGGACCCAATGGCCATCAAGGCCTGGGTACTGCAGTTGGAAAATATTTTTGGGCACTCCACTGCATTGATGAGCAAAGGGTGGAATGGGCTTCCTTTGTGATGGAAGGTGAAGCTGTACATTGGTGGAGATCTACACTGAGGCAGAGGGACGTCACCAAGGCAAGGGAGCCATGGACGTGGGGAGAATTCATGGATGTTTTCTATAGGCAGTACTTCCTAATTTTCATCAGGGAACAGAAGGAGTGGGAGATTGTGTCCCTCGAGCAGGGGGAGATGACTGTGGCTGAGTACGAGGCCAAATTCGTAGTGTTGTCAAGGTTTGCACCTTAGATGATCGCATCTGAGCACATGCACATCAGGAAGTTCGAGAGAGGGCTGAAGGCCTTTATTAGGGATAGGATTGTCGTACTCCGGGTGGGAACCTAGGGAGACATAGTGAGCAAGGCAAAGATCGTCGAGAAGGGTTCAGAGGACTTCCTTAGACGGAGAGGTATGGATCGAGGCCAGTCCTGTGGACCAGTGCTACCAGAGAGAAGGGTTAGTTTTGCCCCATACCAGACTGATATGTCTGCATAGGCTTCGAGGCCTCCATTGGCCTCACAGGTTCGTCGCCCTGTTACTACACAGACGACTCGATCTGTGCAGCTCGCTTATTCCACCTCAGGGCCAGAACCTTGTAGTCATTGCAGGAGGAAGCACACCAGTGATTGTCAAAAGCTCTCAGAGGGTGTTTTTACTGTGGCCTCCAGGGACACATGTTTAGGGATTGCCCGAGCAGACCACCACTACCAGCCCAGTCTCAGGGGACAAGCCTCCAGTTCAACAGGTCACACAGCAGGGGTCTTCTCAGACTCCCAGGCAACTGGGTAGATCGGTTCCTCAGCAGAGGTATCCTCCGACCTCTGGTCAACCGCCAGTCGCACAGCCGCCTCGACAGCCAAATCAGGGCAAAGTCTTTCCTTTACCTGAGCAAAGCACACATGCATCCGAGGATGTTGTGCAAGGTACGCCCATTTAATGTTATTATATATGGATGTATAATGCTATATAATATATGTTGTTACAAGTATAAGAACCTGCTACGTATAAATTTTATGTGCTGTTATGCATGACTTGATGTATCGCTTAAATTGTTGTTGTCTATGATAGAGTATAGTAAGAAGTGGGGAAAAGTATCCCTGCTTGATTTTTGTCTCATCTAAATTTTGCGGATGAAATTCTTTAAGGGGGGGAGGATGCAGAACCCCGGAACTTGGGATCATTGTAGAGTGAATAGTGCTGTGAATAGTGCTATGAATGGTGTTTTTCAAGGTTTAAAGCCTTGGGTTTTGCAATGGTTGTGTTATTATGCAGAAGAGGGTTTTGAATTCCACTTTATGTTCATGGTTTGATGAGTTTTAAAGTCTTAAGGGAGTTCAATTTCATGTATGTAAGAGTTAAAAACATAAGTTGGAAAAGTTTGAAGTGTGAAAAAGAGTAAGTATTAACATACCATCAACTTTAAGGAGCTCTAGATTTCTCACCACTGATCAGAATTGAGTGATTCTTAAATTTTTGAAAAGATATCGAAACCCTCTTCAAGGTTCATGTTTATCACTTTTTCAGTTGAGGTTGGGTCAAATGTTAGAATTCAAGGGAAGTTGGGAAGATCACCTACCTTTGGTGGAGTTCACCTACAACAATAGTTACCTGGCAAGCATACAGATGGCGCCTTTTGAGGCTTTGTATGGGAGAAGTTGTAGATCCCCGTTGAGTTGAGATGAAGTTGGGGAAAGGAAGGTGTTGGGCCCCAAATTAATTGAACAAACCGTGGATAGGGTCAAGCTTATCCCAGAGAGGTTGAAAACCGCACAGGATAGACAGAAGAGCTATGCTAACAACCGAAGGAGAGACCTTGAATTTCGAGTTGGCGACTTTTTTTTTGTCAAGATTTTACCAACCAAGGGTGTCACAAGGTTCGGGAAGCGAGGAAAGCTCAGTCCGAGATATGTGGGTCCATTCGAGATCATTACTAGAGTCGGTGAGGTGGCTTACCGTGTTGCTTTGCCCGCTCATATGGCGGCGGTCCACAACGTGTTTCACATCTCCATGCTTCGGAAGTACATTCCAAACCCTTCTCATGTCATCGAGCTTGATCCGGTAGAAATCCGGGAGGATTTCACCCTAGTTGAGCAACCAGTGCAGATCTTGGACAGGCGAGATCAAGTCCTGGGCAACAAGACCATTCCCTTAGTGCTTGTGAGATGGTAGCACCATTCAGTAGAGGAAGCTACATGGGAACGAGAGGCTGAAGTGAGAAAAATATCCTCGGTTATTTGTTTAGGACCTTGACATTCCCTTGTATTTTATTGTGGTTTTGAGCATATATGTATCTTCCAAATTTCGAGGATGAAAGTTTTGTAAGGGGGGAGAATGTAGCACCCCAGACTTTTCCATACTTAATGAATAGCACTTTCGTTGCCAATTGGCCTTTCACGTAGTCTAATTCATAAATAAATGAGAAATTAAAAATTTTGAACCATCAGAAATGTGCATTTTCAAAAGACGAATCCAACGCAAGTTGAATCGTCAAAATCCGACAAACGAGTCAAAAGATATGGCCAAAACAATTGGAACCTGCAGAGCATTGATCGCTAGGGATCGATCGGTTCACAACTGATCGCTCGGTCACTATTAGCGATCGATCGGTCCACAATCAATCGATCGGTAGCTATCAACTGGCTAACTTTTTTGTATGGGGAAAAATTCCAGAGAGCATATTTTCAACCGATTGCTCGGTTGGGCACCGATCGATTGGTCATAAACACTGATCGCTCGGTCCTTTGTGTTTTGCAGAAATTTCATTAAGGGCTTTTTCGTCTTTTGGGCGTTAAACCCTTGCCTATAAGGGCTTGCTCGAACATTTGGGTCCCCATACATCATACTTAGAGTATTTTGAGAGAAAGGGGAAGAGTAGAAGAGGGTTTTTCTCCTAGGGCATCCTTGGTGAAGAGATCAAGGGTTTGAACATCCAAGAATCTTCACAAAGTTGGTTTTTCCTTCAAAGCCAAGCCTCAAGCTCGTGGGGAGTCTTTTCCAAAGCTAGGGCAGCGTTCTTCAAGGCATTCCTCAAAGGGTTTCTTCCCAACTCAAGCATTCTTCAAGCAAGGGTCCTCCTTCCAAGTTGGAGCTTCAATCAAGGGTTTCCACCCAAGATCAAGTCTTGATTCAAGGTTAGTACACCCTACTAACTCCCTTATCCATAACCTAGGTTTTCCCATTTAAATGATGATTCTTGATTTCATGTTTTCTTCCTTTTGAAATATATTATTCCACTAAAAATGTAAACAAGATAACAATGAATGTTGTGATGTGTGGAGGGATGGTGATTGGGGCGATTGGATGCCATATGGATGTTCTGTGATGTGTGAAATAGAAAAATGGTGGAAGGAAAATTCTATGAATAATGAACTTACCTTGATGATGTGATGGAAAATATGCACTAAAAAGAGGAAATAAAACTACTAAGGAATGTTGCACACCGGATGTTTGATAAAATTCCTAAACTAGGAGTAAATGAATTATATGAAGAAAAAGGAAGTATGCGTTATGCAATTGTTTTTATAAATGATGAATTGACCAAATGCCATGTAAATTTCCCAAATTCTCACATGTTTATACTATGAATTGCAATGCGATGTACTATCCTTCATGTCATACATGCCATCATGGTTGCCACTATTGACAAGCACACAAGCACGCATGCATGCATGAATGGGGTTTTCCAAGATGTATTTGTACATGATAAATCAAATGAGAAAACAGGCATATGTCAAGGAGTTTGGTAGCCCAAGTGAAGGGTGCTAGCCTCTGGCTCACAAGTGAAAGGAAATAAGCGAATGAAACAAGTACATGTCAAGGAGGTTGGTAGCCCAAGTGGAAGGGTGCTAGCCTCTAGCTCACAAGAAAATGAAACCACGTCAAGGAGGTTGGTAGCTCAGGGATGTTCGGGTGCTAGCCTCTGGCTCACAAGTATACAAGTCAAGAACAAGTCAAGACATGAAATCCCAAACAAGACAGACACGCATGCATGATTTTCACAGCAAGACCGAAGCATGAAAAAGGTTTTTGAACATGAGATTTATCGGAGTTTTCGCATTCATGCACGCATGTCAAGATATTGATATTGCTTCATGTTCAATACTATTTATCTTATGTTGCTAGGATTCTTTAACTCGATATTTGTATTGTGCTCCCTGTTGATGCGCTTTTGTTATTGCTATGGTTAGCTGGTAGCTTGTACTCACTGAGTATTCAATGCTCAGCCGTACTTTTATGTCGGCAGGTGCTGTGGAAGTCCTCGACCCTAAGCTGTCGGTCGAGGAAGAGTACATAGAGGAGAGGGAGCCATCTATCCCGTTGCAGTCCCAGGAGGATAGGGAATTGGACGTATGGCCATACCTCGACTACTTGTGAGAGGAGAGTGTGAGAGAGTTCCTTTTTTTTGTATTTTGATAGGTGGGCATGTCTACCTTTACTTTGATTATGTGTTGTACCTAAACTTGGAATACTAAGGTGGTTTATGAGAAAAGAAAAAGTTAGTTCCCGTTTCCGCATTCATGATATAGCTTCCACACTCTGATTATAGTTGTTATTATATCATGTTAGCCTTGGTTACTACAGGATGGTTTGACAGGTACAAATAGTCACTTCTAAAGTATCCCTTAACTCCTAGGGGGTATTTTGGGGCGCGACATAAATACACAAACCCTGAGTACGCTGACCAAGATAACTTTGTATATGAAGATTACACACACAACCCTAACATTCATCTAATAAGGACATACTTCTTAATTCAACTGACTAACAACATCTACCGTGTATTCACCATCATCGCCCTGGGTATCAATAAAGAAGACACCACGACCAACCTGCCTCACACCCGTATACAAAGTTCAATAACATAACGTCCCATTAGGGAACGTTTCCAGACTGATGGATCTATCCATCACCTTATATGACACTCAGACAGACTTTTCAACACCCTAGGGTGACATTACCAAATACCTAAGACCCAATCCAGGCTCCTCGAAGGTCCACCCAAAGTCCACACATCATCACATTCTAGGCACTGGCGATCGATTGCCAGTGCTGGGCGATCGATCACCTAGGCATGGCATGTAGGTGATCGATTGCCCCTACAAGGTGATTGATCACCCACTACCTAGTGAGCTTAAATCTGTGGTTTTTTAACCCTAGACCGAGGGATACACCCCTCTACTCATTTGTCACACACATCCACCCTTCTATACATCTTTCACGGGGTCTCCGATTCTTTTTCATCCACACCAAACAAAAACATACATTCCACATACGAAATATAGCTTTAAAAAGTAAAAATATAGAAGGAAGGGGTTTTACCTCCTTACATGGATTTCAAGACGACTGGGAAAGAAACGGACACCGCCAATGCACTTAGAAGAGTGATCAACCCCATGGTAGAGCTTCTCTCTCTAACTTTTAATTTCTCTATCTAACGTTTCCTCTTTCTCTCTCTATACGCTGATTGAGGCGCCAAGGAAGAAATCCGACGTTGCCAACGCGTCGGGAGCATCGAACTATCCCAAGGTAGCTT
Source organism: Tetracentron sinense (assembly GCA_015143295.1). Lineage (NCBI taxonomy): Eukaryota > Viridiplantae > Streptophyta > Magnoliopsida > Trochodendrales > Trochodendraceae > Tetracentron > Tetracentron sinense. Next base: position 16,392,721 of record CM026555.1, on the reverse strand, counting down.
CCCTTTTCTTCTCTCTTCTTTCTCTCTCCTCTCTCTCTCTCTCTAGACTTTCTCTCTCTAGAAAGTGGGGGGGAGGTTTTGGCCGAACCTCCACCATGAGCAAATGGGAAGAATGAGGGGGCTGGCCCCCTTTTTACAGGTAAGGTCATGTGCAAGGCACATGACCCTAGTGATGTGACTCGTTGACCGAGTCAACGGTTTGACCGATTGACTAAATTCCAAATTTTCTCGCGTATGCACCCCTTGTAAACCTACTATATGACATCTGATTTTGATGAAACTTTAGGTGATTGAACTAGAGGCAATCCAACACTTGTTGTAGAAATTTTAGAGAAAAATATTACGTTTTGGCTATAAAAAGCAAGTCCGGAAGAAAACTGCAAAACCCGCTAATTTCTTGATTTTAGACACAAAACATACTGCCTTTTCTTCATTTTAGATGATGAACTACTGAAACAACAGACGAGTTTCACAGATTTCTATTAGAATCCCTAACAATTATTGAGTCCCAACTGAATTCTGAAAATCTGTAATTTCCTGGTTTACTCTATTTTCTTACGTTGAAGACTCCCGCGGTCTCGCGAATCGATACGCGACGGAACTGTTACGATGGATGATCGTCCAGATAGTCGACCTGTACATTGTGTATGATTTTCTTGGAAAAACACTGAAGTTTTATCTATACAATCCAATCCCGAATAAAACCCACTTTTCAACAATTTAACAAATACTTAACTAATTAACCTCAGTTAAGGACCTATAAACACCTAATTTTATTATATTAAAATTCTGGGTTGTTACACATATGTTTAGGGGGAGCTTACCTCAAAAATTGTATTGAAGGGGAGCTTGTTCCCATAACATTCTATTATTATGTCATAATCAAAAACGGGATATTATTAGCTTATAGGTTACAACCATAGGTTTCCTTAATGATTTTGATGATAACACAATAATGTAATGTTCTTTGTGTTACTAATGTCTCATTTGAGTTTATGTAAAAATCATTCTATCGAGAGCATTAGCAAACCATTCAAGGGAAAAACATGGAAATGGAATCAAGCATAAAGGGGATTCATTATCAAGTCATAAGAAAGCCATTGAAATAAGTTGAAGATCATACCAAGACTTGTCATGAAAAAAGATCTTCATAGAAGCCATCTTGGTCTACAAGGAAAAGTCATGAAGATTCATCCAAAGAAAAGATCCAAGATCAAAGCTTGAAGGACTTTGATGACTCTCAAACTAGAAGGTTTAAGGTTTTATATTTATAAGTTGAGAGTGCTTAGGTCTTTTGTAAAAAGTCCTCAAAGTTTGGTGGTTGAAAGTTCCAAGACCTAGAATGACCTCAGGACCTTAAGAACATAATTGTATATCATTCTAAGGACCTAGGACATCATATTGGATGATAAAAATCTTGTTAAAAATAAGCTAATTGACCAATTAAATCATGCATATCATCTAGCCAGGTTGGTTAAAGAAGAGTTTTGTGTGAAAAATCACAAAACCAGTCAACTGATTCTTGAAGATAATCAAAACCGGTCGACTGATTATGGATCAAAGCTACTGGAATTGATTGGTTGAAAATCAACCTACTGATTTGTGGAGGCTCACAAAACCAGTCGACTGATTTGTGCGGGACAGAGCTTTTAAGCTCTAACGACTAATTTTCAACGGCTCTATTTGCATTCAATACTACTCCAACGACCATAAAAATTCTTGGGCTATATAATGGAATGATTTATAAACTAAAACAAGAATTCCAATCACTCCAATCATTCTATCAATCACTTCAAAGCTTACATTGATCCAGTCATTGAGAAAACCCTAAATCCCAAAAGAGTCCAATATTGAGCTATTCAACTCCATACTTTGAGAGGCCCTTAGTGTTTAAGTGATCTATCAGCTTGCTTTAGGAGCAATTTCAGATTATATTAATCACTTTACAAGTGAATTCAAAATCAAGAAGTTATGTGACTCTTGTCCTTGAAGTTGCGGCTTCATTGTAAGGTTTGATCTTTACCCATAAAGAAGACTGAAGTCAAGAGAAGTTGTTCTCTTGCAAGATAGGTTTGATCTTCACTCGTAAGAAGATTGTAAAAGTTTGATCTTCGCCTGGAAGTAGATCTTGTGATAGTGGATCGTATTGAATCCTCAAGTAGGAGGCTTGAGGTGGGGATGTAGGCGGGAGTGCCGAACCTCGAAAACATATCGCTTGTATTTGCTCTCTTTCTCTCTTCTCTTTATTTGTTGTTGCATTAATTATAGAATTGCTAGTTTCTATTCCCTTTTAATTAGTATAATTGAAATTCCGCTTAAGGGATTAGGAAGATTTTTGAATTTGCCAAAACCCTATTCACCCCCCCTTTAGGGTCCAATCCTTGGGCAACAGATCTTTCAATTAAGGCGTGCTCATAGGTCGAATCAAATAGCATGGTTATTTATTAGTGAATATTGTAGATGTCAATTAATCGAGTTTATACATTGAAAATATGGACATTTTGTGTTGTTTTACTATCACTTACAGTTTAAAACATTACCGTGATTATTTTAGATTATAATGATCACAATTATATATCTACGATTGTACACCTAAAATAATCGAGATAATACATTACTGAATATACAGTTCATGGTGCACATAAGATCTCAGTTTTAAAATTAAATGTGATTGAAATTTACATTAAAAATCATTTTTATCGGAATAACTGTGATAATTTTTCCAATTTTATTTATTTACTTTTAATGGTTACCGTGATCCTCTTCTATTTGTAACCCATAAAAAATCCTACTTTATGAAGCCCCTACCACCTATAGATCCTCACACCAACTTCTAAATTCACACACTCACTTTATGAGTAGTTGAAACGATAGTTCTTACAATCACGGTTTGTAATAAACGGTGATTGTTATTTATTAGAATCATGGTTAGTCCAATAACCTTGATCGTTGTTCATGTGCACACTAGTCATATGAGTTATTGTAATTCGGCTCTTGGATGTTACAATACACATTATAGTACCAGGCTGAACCACTACAAAAACTTACGGAAATAATATCAAGATTTTCTATAAGTATTTGAGGATGTTCAACCTAGTACTGTAGTGTCTTGATGTAACACTGTCACACATTCGAGAGCAAAATTATAGCAACATATAGGACCAGCCTTCTCTTGAATGAAGTGCTCAGTTTCTAATAAAACCCAATCCTCTAAAATATCCAAGCGGGATGTTATTAGAGTGCACACTAGTCATATGTGTTGCTGTAACCCCACTCTTCGATATTAAAGTATACACTACAGTACCACCTCAAAAACTTACTAAAATAACATCAAGATTTTTTGCAAGTATTTGAGGATGTTTAGTCTGGTACTACAATGTGTTGATGTAACACTGTGAAACAATTAAGAGCAGAATTACAGTAACACATAGGTCAACCTTCTCTTAAATCGAATTGAGTTCTCTAAAATATCTTCTGGTTGCAGGTATTTATAGAGCGGACCATCAAATATGTTTGCTGATAAATCATGATTGGATATTGAAATAATGAAATAAAAATTTTAATCTGAATACGAAAAGTTAGTCAAAACGATTACATTTACGTTGATAACTCAGGTTATTAAAAGGATATTTGATCACAGTTATGTTAAGAACCATGATCTATATATATTAAATAGTGATCTATTAAAATAGTTATAATCACGAGTAGATAATAACTGTGATCTTATATTTTCCACGACAAATATTTATTACGCTTTCTGTTTTAACTGCGAGCACAGATTTCGGTACCCACATGTTTTATGTTCAGATTCACCCCTTATTAATTCGGTAGGGATAAGTCTCAGGTAATGGATAAGGTCTTGGTCTGCTTAGAGTTCTGAGTACGAGGTTCGGTTAAGCCCGCGGAACGTGTTAAGCACCCGGAACTTCCGTTTTACAACGGTTCCCTACTTACTAGGTTTAAGCCAAATTAATGTCAAGTTTTTAGTCAAATTCCTTAGGTTTACTTTATATTAATCCAAGAAGGGAAAAGCTAAACTAGGGTCGAACCCGGGTTGGGTTGCCTATGTACTCACATTGGGGTGAGATCAGACCGAGCGTAGTTCTGGCACATGAGCCTGTGCTAAGGCTAGGAGAGTGTTGTGTGTGCACCAAGGGTGGCTTAGGGTCTAGCCGGGATGCTAAAGTTGGTTGACCGGGTTGGTCAAGTGCTTGGTTATGTTTTATTGGGCTCGGTAGGCCAAAGGGTAGTCCATTAGACTAGGGTTTTGGGCTCGATAGGCCAAGATGATAAGCCCGGAGGCTAGGGTTTAGTCCAGTAGACTAATGATTTAGGCCCGGTAGGCCTTGGATGGACCCGAAGGTCAAGAGTAAGCCCGGTAGGCTTCGGATTGAGCCCAGTAGGCCAAGGGTGAGCCCAGTAGGTTTGGTTGGGCCCGGTAGGCCAAGGGTAAGCCCGGTAGGCTTAGGGTTAGGCCCGGTAAACCAAAGAATGTTTAACCAGTGGTTAGGATTGCTAACCAGGGTTGGGCAAGGTCCAAGGTATGGTTTATGGTCCTTAAGTATTGTTTGAACAATTTTAGGGATTTTTCCCAAATTTTCCTAAGTTAAATGAGGTTAACCATGGTTAAAACATGGGTTTAACCATGGTTAGTCTGATTAACCAAGGTTAGGCAGTGTACTGCCATTTTAGATTTGATTTGTTAGGATTTTTCAGGGTTTAAATGGGCTTAACCATAGTTAAACCAAGTGTTAACCATGGTTAAGCTCATCTAACCGTGGTTAAAAATGTTTGTATAGTCCAAATTTAACATTTTCTGAAGTTTCAGAATATTTTGGATTTTTAGGGTTTTTTTGGAATTTTTCATCAAAGTTTGATAATTAACCATGGTTAACTCTTAACCACGGTTAAGGCAGGGGCAAAGCCTGGGTAGGCTTGGGATGGGCCCCAGGGGCCAGGTCAGGTCTGGTGAAGGGCCCCTGTGGGATGTGGGCCACTGCAAGGCCTAAGAAATTCAAGATTAGAATTGGCAATATATACATTACCACCAATTCAGGTCCTCCATAGAACCAAAATGGCAGTGAATGTTTTACTGCCAGTTCGAACAACTTTTAACCATAGTTAAGGAACCATAACATAGGCTAGGGGTGGGCCCCTGGGGTCCATGACCCCTGGTTTTGAAGCTCAGATTGGGGAGAAGGGCATGAGCTTGTTGTGGGCCTCAAGGGATGCCATATGTGAGCCTGGTGTGGGCCCAAACATCACTGCACATAAAATAATAAGTGTTAGTAATGTGATTACCGACACTTTGACAGTTTTTAAACTCAGGCCATTTAACCTTAATGGGGGAGGTCTGCGAAGCCCAGGTTAGCTTTATAAAAGGGTCAAGGTGTTAACCCACGCCCTAGACAGGATCAGGGTTAGCTCAGGTGGGACCCACAAGCCCTAGAACAATAAGCTTTATGGGTGTCGGTATTGAGTTTACCGACACCCTGTAAATTTTTACAGAACATAAAATGTCCCTATGGGGCTGCTACCAAGGGGTACTAGGATTTTCCCATGATCTGGACGCCCCCCAGAACTTCCTGAGGCTACTAGAATGTTGTTGTACCTGTAGGGGATGTTCCCCACACCTATGAAGGTGGGAGAGACCCCCATAGTGGGTGTACCTGTAATACAACAAGGACAGTCCCCTGGAATGGACCAGGGGCTCACATGGGATTACAAAATAGAGTAAAAAGGGGTAGGGGAAGCCCTACCCTGCTACTGATGCTGACAGAGGCGTGAGTGGCCTGTGGTGGTGCTATGATTGGTGGTGGGGCTCGGTGGTGCTGCATACGAGGTGAGAGAGGTTTTGAGAAGCTACTGAGAGCTTAGGACTTCTTCTGGGAGTGCTTAGAAGAGGGCTAAGGCTTCGAAAAAGGCTAGGGGTTCGATTGGGCATTTTTGCAGATGATTTTGGCCATGAGGGTGGTCTGCCATTTATAGGGGAAGCCAATGGGGAACCCATGGCATTAGGACGGGAGCGAAAGGGCTATGGTAGCTTAGAGAGGGGTGTACAGGTCGGAGAGGTGGTGGTGCAGGAGTGGCTGAGTCCACAGGGGAGTGGGTGAGCTAATGGAAGACGAAACCTAGGGTGTCGGTAATGTGATTACCAACATTCCCAAACCAGTGCAATTTGGAATGTCGGTAATCCTATTACTGACACTAATGGATTTTGTCCAAAGGACCTGGGCTAGGCTATGCATACGGTACGGTTGAGGGTTTTTGAATTTTATTGGGCCTGGGCATGGGCCTAGGCCGAGGATGAAACTCTTAGGGGAATAGGGCTCAAGCCCTAAGGGCTTAGGCTTTGGGGCTTAAGCCTTAAGGGCTTAGGGCTTGGCTAGGGTTAGGCTACGGCTAGGCTAGGGCTAGGGCTAGGGCTAGGTTAGGGCAAGATCTAGGCTAGGGCTAAGGCTAGGCTAGGGCTAGGCTTACCTAGGGTTTAGCTAGGGTTAGGGTTTAACTAGGGTTAAAACCTAGGGTCTACTAGGGTTTATCCTAGGGTTAAAGGACTCAACTGGGGGTTTAACCATGGTTAAGAACCCTTAACCATGGTTAGGAGGGGTGTAAAACTTGGGTGCTTACACCTGCCCCTCTTTGTCAGAGAGTGCCGAGATTGGCAATTGAATGACAAAGATTGAAAACTTCTAATTTTTACACAACGATTAGATATTGGGAATGCAACATGATACGTGTTGTGCAAGTGGTGAGTGCTCATGCAGAGATTAGGGCTACTACTGAGGGGTAGTGAGTAGCTGGAAAAAAAATGGATGCAGAGATGCGTGGCCCAGAGGCGTTTAGCCAAGAGGGTGTCGCTCGAAAGCAGCAGGGGGTTTTGATCAAAACGGTGTTTCCTAGAACGGATTAACCGAAATGGTTGGAGGACACACGGGGTGTCAGAAATACACGGGGTGTTAGAAAAAAGGTCACGTAGAGTGTCAAAATACACGGGGTGTTAAGAGAGACATGCAACAGGTGAGGCTGTGGTGTGACAAGGCTATCACGGAGCACACAGGATGTCTAGGACACACGGGAGTGTCACAAAGGAGATATATGCAATAGGTGAGGCTGCGTTATGACGAGGCTGTCACGGAGCACACAAGATGTCTAGGACACACGAGGGTATCACAAAAGGGAGACATGCAATAGGTGAGGCTGCGATATGACGAGGCTATCACGGAGCACATAGGATGTATAGGACACACGGGGGTGTTGAAAGGAGAGACATACAGTAGGTGAGGTTGCGGTGTGACGAGGTTGTCATGGAGCACATATGATGTCTAGGAGACACGGGGGTGACACAGAGGTTCTGAGGCGTGATGCCAGATTGATATTGGAATTGCCCAAGAGGGACTGGGTTTGAATGTTGTTGAGAATGTTTGGTCAAGCAGGATATGATGCTATGATGTCATGCAGGGATAAAGACGAGGATGCTTTCCCATGACTCTGCAACGATTTGCAATTAACGGGGATGTTCGGCGTCGGCTTCCTCTACTTGCTGGCTGGGGCTACTTGGTGCAGGTTGGTACAAACGGATCTTGATATCAAAGATTTATTTTTGAAAATCTCTTTTCAAAAAAAGTGTAGGAGACTTTTGCAAAGATTTTAGTTTTGACTACAAAAACACTTAGTTAGCTTTTAGATGTGCCAGTAAATCATCTATACTAGGGCTTGAGGGTTGTGAATCGTCTTTCACTCTTGAAGAGAGGAGTATGATTTAGAGTAGGATGCTACCAGGGGTAGACAAGCTTGTAAAATGCTGTTGTAGGTTGAGGGCCTTGAATGAGGACAAGCTTTCTGATGGGCTTCGGAAGGTTCTTGACTCTTGCTAGGGAAGAGTATTGTTGCGAGCTGTCGGAGGCTTCCACTGGGGATCTACTAGGCATTGAAGATTATTTGCCATCAAGGCTCTACCGGGGGTGGGCTTCTACTGTTGACCACTGCCAGGGAATTTGGTTTGTTGGGGATTTCCCGATGTTTGCTTGTATGTTGGGAAGATGTTTTCCAAAGGATTCTCTACTGGGGAATGCTTAGGAGTTACACATTTGCTGGGGATATTTTCTATTGGATACCCGTCCACTAAATGTTGCTGACTGCTGGGGATAATTGGGGATCCTGGAAGCCTGATTGCTACCAGATGTTGTTGCCAAATTGATTTTCAGCTTTTTCTCACTTTTTCACCATTGGAATGACCAAGTCATGGGGTTCGCATAGTTTTTGTGCGATGAGGCCATTGTCGATTTTTCTCATGCCTACGAAGCTGATTGATTTTTATCTCTTTTTTGCCCCTAGTCACAAGAGTAGGTCTGGGAATCACGTAATTTTTGCACAATGAGGCTGTTACCGGTTTTTACTTATGCCCGCGACTAGTTGGGGAGCCCGTGATTTGCTGGGGAAAAATATGTCTTCTCCCGTCATTACCCTGGATAGCACTCCTTTGGGGAGTTGGGATGATATTTCCTCTGAGGGATGTAGATGTAGGAGGACTTAGAGTAGGAAGAAATGTAGGCTAGGGGACCGAAGTTTGGGACACCCTGGGTTGTAGTTGATTTGCACTCCCTTGGAGTCTTTTTTTTTTTTGCTCCGCTGGGGAATTTGAGAGAGGTCGTCTCTACCGGGGAGTATGAGAGAGGTTGTCTCTACTGGGGAGTATGAGAGAGGTTGTCTCTGCTGGGAGAAAGAATCCGAAGAGTTTTATCTCTATGGAGAGTCTCTGATTCTTGAGAATGTTTTAACTTCTATTTTGGGCTTTCTTTTGATGGAAATTGATATACTTTGATATCGACTCCACCGCGGAAGTTGGGAGGATTTTTCCTTGGGTAGTGACTCTGTGGGGAGAATCAGGGAGGTTGGACTCTTTCTGGGGAATAATTTGACTCTGTAGGGGAGTCAGGGAAGGCTTGATTCCCTGGAGAAGAAAGGATTCTGGAATGTCTTGATCCTTTTTTCGAACGCACATGATTTGACAGGTTGCCTACGTACTTTTTACAGGATCAGGTCATGACGTAGTTCAGGCAAATGCCACAGGTTGGTGAGGGAAGGTATCCTTAGAAAGGTTTTTGTGAAAGAGAGGTTGTTAGGCTCAAGGGGCTAACTAGCGGATTTCATTGATTTTTTGTAAAAGGGTTTACAATATTGGAGATAAGGAGTGTGCCAAAGATGGCCTCCTGTCATTTCCTAGAGAAGTTAAGAGTGCAAAGCGCCTATCAGAACTAGACCCTAAGTATAGTATCTCTTGACTTTGTCTATGTTGATGGGCTTTGGGATGTCTTCGTCATCCATACGTTCGAGTCGAAGGGTGCCACCTGAGAATTTTTCTTAGACGATGTATGGGCCTTCATATTTGGGAGTAAATTTGCCCCTCGGGTCAGGGTGGTTCGACAACATTTTCCAAAGAACCAAGTCACCGACTTCGATGCTATGAGGCTTGACTTTCTTGTCGAATGCCCTAGCCATACACCTCTGATAGGCCTGGGAGTGATTGATGGCTTTTAGTCACCGTTTTTCGATCAGATTCAGCTGCTCATATCGGGTCTGTGTCCATTCTACTTCTGACAGTTCTGCTTCCATTAGCACTCGGAGTGATGGAATTTATACTTCGACGGGGAGTACTGCTTCCATACCATAAGCCAGAGAAAATGGTGTTGTCCCAATTGAGGTTCTGGTGGACGTTCTGTAGGCCATGAGTGCGTTTGGGAGCATCTCATGCCAGGCAGAGTAGTTGGTTGCCATCTTCTCAATGGTTTTCTTCAGGTTCTTGTTGACTGCTTCAACTACACCATTAGTTTGAGGCCTATATGGTGTGGAGTTGTGATGCTGTATTTTGAATTTCTGGCAGAGAGTAGTCATCCCCCTCTTACAGAAGTTAAGAGCATTGTCTATTATAATCTCATGTGGGACTCCGTATCGACAGATGATATCCCTTTTTATAAAACGTTGAACCACCGAGGCTGTGACATTAGCATAAGAGGCTGCTTCGACCCATTTTGTGAAGTAATCAATTGCTACCAGAACGAAGCGATGTCCGTTTAATGCTTTTGGAGCTATAGGTCTGATGACGTCAATGCCCCATGCTGAGAATGACCAAGGAGCAGTCAAGTTATGGAGCCTTGTCAGCGGTGTATTGATTCTATCAACATAGATTTGGCACTAGTGGCACTTCTACACGTGCTTACAACAGTCAGCTTCTATTGTAGACCAGTAATAGCCTAGTCTGATAATCTTCTTGGATAGCATTAGCCTGTTCATGTGAGGGCTGTAAGTTCCTCAATGAACTTCTTCGACTACCTGTGCTGCTTCATCAGTGTCAAGGCATCTGAGCCAGATCAGGTTTGGCGACCTTTTGTATAAGACTCCTCCAGAGAGGACAAACTAGATAGCCAGTCTTCTGATTGCCCGCCGGTCTATTTTGGTGGCATTGAGGGGGAAGGTCCCATCTTCTAAGTATTGCTTGATGTCCGCGTACCAAAGTTTGTTGTCAGATACTGTGTCTAGTTCGAGGCAGTAAGCAGGCTGCTCCTGTTGCTGAATTTTAATCAGCCAAAGCATGATATCCTTGGGGATCTGAACCATAGAGGTGAGGGTGGCCAGTGCGTCGGTAAACCTGTTATGATTTTTGGATCGGTGGCTGAAGGTGATTCTTTTGAACTGAGTAATCAACATGTTAAGATAGGCTAAGTACGGGACTAGCCTTACTTCTTGGATGGCCTAAGATTCGTTTGCGTGATAGATTACCAAGGATGAGTCATCGTAGACATCTATCTCTTTAATCTCGATGCCTAGGGCTTCTTTCAGACCGGCTATGCATGCCTCGTATTCTTTTCGTTGTTGGAGCATCTGAATTTTAGCTTGACTGAGATGAGGAGGTGTGCTCCCTTGGGCGAGATTAAGATTGCTCTTGCCCCATGCCCATGACTATTGACAGCTCCGTCAAAGTATAGCTCCCAACCAGAGTACTCTTCCTCTTTTGCTTCTGTGTACAAGATGGCTTTGTCTGAAAACTGATTATGTACTGAGACATAGTCCTCTACTGGACTATGGGCTAGGTGATCTGCTATCGCTTGCCCATTGATTGACTTCTGTGTCATATAAGTGATGTCGAATTCAGACAACAACATAAGCCATCAACCAGTCCTTCTGGTGGTGGTTGGCTTTTCCAGGAGGTACTTGAGTGGGTCGATTTGGGAGATCAAAAGTACCATGTAAGAAAGCAGATAGTGCCGAAGATGCTGAGTAGCCTAGACCAGTGCCAGACATGTCTTCTCAAGAGGGTTGTACCTCTCTTCGTACTCTAGCAGGCGTTTACTGATGTAGTAGATGGTTTGCTCTGTTCTGCTTGTCTCGTCATGCTATGCTAGGATGTAACCCATGAAGCTTTCTTGCACTGAGATCTAGAGTAGTAGGGGTCGTCTCGGCATAGGATGCACAAGTACTGGAAGATTGAGCAGACTATCGGCGTGTTTTTTCAGAGAAGCTTGAAACTCAGCTCGCATATCGAAGTGAGCTGAGAGATGAATCTGTTGATGTACTAAATTTTGCCCAGGAAACCGCGGATCACCTTTTCAGTCTGGGGAGATGGTATTTCGATGATAGCCTTGGCTTTGGGTGGATTGATCTCGATGGCTCTTTTACTAACTATGAAGCTGAGGAGCTTTCTTGATGAGGCTCCAAAGACGCATTTGGTTGGATTCAGTCTTAGGCTAAACTCTCTGAGTCTGTCACAAATTATTTTCAGGTCTTCCGGATGTTGCCTGGCAGTAGGCGATTTGATGATCATGTCATCCACACAAACTTCAGTTATCTTGTGGATCATGTCATGGAATAGTGCCGTTATAGCCCTCTGATAGGTTGTCCCTGCATTCTTGAGTCTGAAGGGCATGACCTTGTAGCAAAATGATCCCCAAGGTGTGATGAAGGAGGTTTTCTCCATGTCTTCTTCTACCATTCTGATCTGGTTATATCTAGAGAAACCATCCATGAATGAGAGGGTCTTGTGCCCTGCAGTATTGTCAACTAGAATGTCGATGTGTGGGAGAGGGAAGTTGTCTTTGTGGCTTGCCCTGTTCAGATTCCGGTAGTCGAAGCACATTCAAACTTTATCATCCTTTTTGGGGATGGGCACGATGTTGGCCAACCATTCAGGGTAGGTTGCTACTGCCAGGAAGCCTGCATTGATCTGCTTTTCAACTTCTTCCTTGACCTTCTGTGACCATTCAGGTCTCATCCGTCTTAGTTTCTGCTTAACTGGTCGAACGTCAGGGTTCAGGGGTAGTCTTAGTTTCTATTTAACTGGTCGAACGTCAGGGTTCAGGGGTAGTCTGTATACTACCAATGTCGGGTCCAGGCCGGTCATGTTTGCGTACGACCAGGCGAAGACATCATTGTAGCTCTTCAAAAAGCTGATCATATCTGTCCTCTGTTGTGGTCTCATACTTGTGCCGATTTTGACTAGCTATGGGTTGTCTTCGGATCTAAGGTTAACTGTCTCAGTATCCTCAATGTTTGACTACAGAAGTCGCTCACTATGTTTCAAGAGATCCAGTATCTCTTGAGGCAGTTTCTCTTCCTGCTCTGAGTCATATTCCACTTCCGTCAGTTCCAGAAGGGTTTCAGGGGTAGCACTAGTGCAGGCGATTTCCTGGTAAAATATTTAGCTAAGTTTAGCATGCTTATGTTTTTTTTTTTGGTGGCTTCAGGACACTAGGCCTTATAGGGGAAGAGTCTGTGTGATTTTCTTCACCAGCCAAAATGTTTGATGCAAAACATGTTTTTTGAGTCAAAATGTTAGATTTCATTTATAAAACAAGTATGATTGCTGTTACAAAAGTTGACTCAACAAAAAAGAGGCCGACAGTGGTCTGACATTTGGATTTTGCAAATAAAAGCAAAAGAGAAATAAAAGGAGGAGAAGAGTGATGCTTGTTCACTGTCTGGTCTGACCAACCTTTCCAGCCTCAATGGTGAGAGCCTCAATCCACCAATGGATTAGTAGCTAGCGACTGGATAATGCTTCGGTGCTATTGGAGAGGGTGTAAACCTGTTCTCCCGCTAGATGTTCTGCATTGGAAGCATCTTCGACACTCAGCTCTTCGAACAATTAGGTCATGCTGAAGATCTCTGGATCTGGAATCTTTGAAGATTCGGCATTGGGCTGAGAGGATAAGGCAACTGGTTCAGGGTAAGGTTGGAAGGTTCTAACTGGGAATGTTACTGAAATATGGGGTCAAATTTCTGGTTTCGTCGACCAGCTATTTTTCTTTTTAAGCTTGGCAAGATAGGCCTCATACTTGGGCCTGTAACCCAGTCCAAAGGGTGTAGTGTAGCACCGAGGTGTGTATCTCTTCTTCATCCCTTGGTTTCGGACTCCTAGGCCTGTCCCGGGTTGATAATTCATCTTAGCCATCATCCTAAAAAATGGCAGAATCTGCTGTTTGCTCTGTGCTTCTATCTGGGTGATAGAACTAACCTGCTCAAATTGGTAAGACATAAAGGTTGTGCCTTACCCAAGGTCCTGGACGTCCCTGAAGGAACACGTTAATTCCTCTGGTGGTATTACAACCAGGTGATCGTTTTGGATGAATTTGATTCGCTGGTGCAGAGAGGAGGGAATGGCTCCAGCCGCGTGGATCCACGGCCTCCCAAGGATCAGGGTAAATGAGGGAGGCACATTTACAACTTGAAAGTTTGTAGTGAATTGAGCAGGTCCGACACTGATAGCCAGATCTATATTGCCCAGATTTTGCCTTGTTAAGTTGTCAAAAGCTCTGATTGTCATGGCTCTCTTCTTCACCTGACTGAGATTCATACCCAAGCTTTACAGTGTTGATAGTGTACAGATGTTCAGGCCGGAGCCGTTGTTTATTAGTACTGATGAAAGAGTTTTTTCCATGCATTATACTACTATGTAAAGGGCCCAGGTATGGTCCCTGTTACCATCCGATATCTCTCCTGTAAAGGGGATAACTCTTGGTTCTAGCACTTGTCCGACCATATGCCCCAGCTTCTCGGGCGTAATATCTGGTGTTACATGGGCGCTGTTAAATACTTGGAGGAGTTGCTTCCGGTGATGCTCGAAATTTAGAAGAAGACCCATGATTGAGATCTGGGCTGGTGTCTTACTCAACTGCTGAGTGATGTTGAATTGTTCAGCTTTCTCTAAGATTTTTAGTAGTTCTGTAAAGTCTACTAATTCCTTCTTAGGGTCTAATACCCTTACTGTTTATGTTCCTTTTTCTTTCCCTTTCCCTTTTACCAGCTCAGCTGCTGACGGTTGGTACACCCGGCCAGAATGGGTGGGGTTGGCTATACTCTTACTTTCCATGATGAGAGAGCAGGGAGCGGATACGTGATTGAGGGCGAAAGGCTGGAGGGGAATGTGAGGGATTCAGACTGGTCCAGTAGAGGTGGAGGCTTGGGCCGGGGCCATGGGTCATTTACATCCAAACACCTTAAAATAACTTATATTAGGGATTCTTCCATTCCAAAGCTCATAGGGAGTTTTATTTAGTTTGCTTCTTATAACAACTCTATTAATTACATAACATGATGTGTTAGTGGCTTCAGCCCAAAAATAATTTGGTAATTTATTTTCATTAAGCATTGTTCTAGCCATTTCTTGAAGAGATCTATTCTTTCTTTCTACTACACCATTCTGTTGTGGTGTTCTAGGTGCTGAAAAATTATGATTAAAACCATTTTCATCACAAAATGATTCAAGTTCTTTATTTTTAAATTCTCCTCCTCTATCACTTCTTATGTTGTTAATAGTATAACATTTTTTATTTTGAACTCTTTTACAAAACTTTTTAAATAGAGAAGGTGCTTCATTTTTATGAGAAAGAAATAGTACCCATGAGTATCTTGAAAAATGATCCACTATAACAAAAGCATTAGTTTTTCCAGCTAGGCAAGCTACTTCATTTGGACCAAAAAGATCCATATGCAAAAGTTCTAAGGGCCTAGTGGTAGAAATCATTTTCTTGGTTTGAAATGAAGATTTTATTTGTTTTCCAAGTTGACAAGCATCACAGATTTTATCTTTGATAAATTTAGTTTTAGGTAATCCTTTAACTAATTCATTTTTAGAGATTATGAGATTATGCTTAAGACCATCAACGAGTAGTACATTCTCTATAAAAACAGATTTATTTTTACTAATGTTACTTATGCCGATGATCTTCCCTTTGGCATTGTCTCCAAATGTCACATGACCGCCATCTTTTGGAGTGATTGATGCAAATAGCTCTTTGTTCCCAGTCATATGCCTTGAGCATCCACTCATCCTCATTTGTCATGAGGCACAAATTTGCTACTTTTTCATCACTTGAATCTCCTGATTTGCTTCCCTCTGAGTCATCCCAAGTTGCCATCATAGCCTTCTTCTTGTGCTTTTGACTTTTCTTGAGTTGAGGGCAGTCAGTCCTTATGTGGCCTGGCTTCTTACATTCATAATAGGTGAGAGGTTCCTTCTTGCTAGATTCAGCTTTGTTCACTTCTTTTGAGAACTCCTTCTTGTATGGTCTCTTTTTGAAGTTCTTCTTATGCTTGAGGAACCTTTTGAACCTTCTTGCCATCAAGGCTATATCTTCATCATCATTGCTGGTTTCCTCATCATTGATTTCAACTTGAGTAGACTTGAGAGCCAGCCCTTTCTTGGTTCTAGGTTCATCAGGCATTTGATCTTTCATTATGACTTCATGAGTCATAAGAGATCCCAGCAGCTCATCTATAGGCAGTTTGGTGAGGTCCTTAGCTTCTTGGATTGCTGTTACTTTTGGAGTCCATTCCTTGGGCAATGATCTTAAAATCTTTCTCACATTTTCTACATTAGAGTACACTTTACCCAGAGATTTAAGACCATTTAAAATGTTAGTAAATCTGGTGAACATATCACTGATAGATTCTTCTTTTTCTATTTTAAATAATTCATACTTGTGAACAAGCATGCTAATCTTTTCTTTTTTAACCTGATTAGTCCCTTCATAGGTGACTTTCAGTTTATCCCATATTTCTTTAGCAGAGTCACATCCAGAAACTCTGTTAAATTCTTAGGGACTTAAAGCATAGTAGAGGTTGCTAATAGCTTTAGCATTGATTTGAATGAGCTTAATGTTAGCTTCATTCCATTCTTCCTCTACCTTAGGAATTCTGACATCATCCACATTTTTGTGGGAAGATGAGGGCCATTGACTATTACTCTCCAACACTCATAATCTAGAGCTTGAATGTAATACATCATCCTAGTTTTCTAATAGTTATAATTTTCTCCATTAAATAGAGGTGGTCTAGTGGTGGACTGTCCTTCTCCTAGGCTTGTTGCAAAAATATTTTTTGCCATAATAAACTCGATTACTCAGATTGTTTAGATCTATTTAGAGTATTAGGCTCTAATATCAATTGTTGGCCAGGTAATGACCCTAAAGGGGGGGTGAATCGGGTCTATGGCAGCTTTAAGAAAAAAACGAACTACAAATTCAAAAGTGCGGAATAAAATTAAATATGCAACAAGTTGAACTGTAGAATATTTAAAGGAAAGAGAGAAGAGATAAGGAGAATACAAACTCAAGATTTGTTTACGAGGTTCAGCAATCCAGCCTACTCTTCGCCTCAGCTTCCAGCTAGAGGATTCACCACGATTCCTTAATCGCACTGGCTCCTTTACAGGTGGAGTCCAAACTTTTACAATCTCTCTTACAGGTCGAGATATTACCTTACAAACTCTCCTTTAGGCTGAGCTGAAACCTCTCAAGAGACAACCTTCTCTTGAAATAACTGAAGCAATAGCTTCAGTGCAAGAATCCTGGATTCTTGACTACTTTCAATAAATGAGTTTTTGGATTAAAAATCTGAAGAAAAAGCTCCTTAAATGAGCTGAATAATAGTGAAATACAAACTCTAATTAAGTCTCTCAAAGTAGGTAGGAGTCAAGTAAGCTCAAGAGAGAATTTTTTGGGGATTTTCTAAGTATGAGAGTAAGTGAAAATCAATAGCAATGAATAGGTGATAGATGAGAGTTATTGCTGTGATCAAGAGTTGTTTGTAGTTCATAAATGAACTCCTTTTATACCATTTGATCCAATAGAGCCATTGGGGTAGCATTAAATGCTTTTAGGTCCGTTGCAAACTAGCCGTTGCAAAGATTTTTCAATTTCAGACATGATTTCGCCGACGAAGTGGAGTTCCCACTTGAGTTCGTCGCCGAATTCAAAAGATGAAATTTAATTTTAAAAACTCCTGTAATAACTTCGTAGCTGAAGTTAACCCAACTAAAGATTTCGTCGCCGAAATCAAGAAACAGAACTGAAGAAACAGAACTGAATTTGAAAATTTCTGTAATGACTTCGTTGCCGAATTCAATCTACTAAGAGAATTCGTCGATGAATTCAGAGTAAAAATTCTGAATTCAGTCTTGGATCACACTGAAGGGATGTGATTGATTTCCTAGGTCTATTAGCTATACTCTTATCAAAATTTTATGATTAATTAGAGCTTTTGGAGTGATCTTCAAAAATGTCCTAGGCTCCTATGGTCAATCTATGATTCTTGAGCTTTTCAACTTACCATCATTTTGAGGACATTTTACATAAGTCCTATACATTCTCAGAATAAAAAGTAAATACATTTAAAAATGATGAGAGATGATCTTGGCTTGACTTGGATCTTGTGATTTTTCCTTTTTTCATCAATGGACCTGACTTGGACTAAGGTCTTATCTTGGATCTTCATCTTGTATTCAGTGAGTTGAACTTCCTCTTGGGTAATTTCCATCCTTTTTCATGATTGGAGTGCTATCAACTTATGTAATCTGAAATGTTCACGCACTTAAATGGTTTCATTTGTACCAAATATTTCATTATATTATTATGTTATTATCAAAATTAATAGGGGTACTTATGGTTGTAACCCTGAGGCTAACAGTTCTATGTATTGCGAAATCTCCAAATTGTCATATTTAATTTCAAATGAAAGTAT
Source organism: Tetracentron sinense (assembly GCA_015143295.1). Taxonomy (NCBI): domain Eukaryota; kingdom Viridiplantae; phylum Streptophyta; class Magnoliopsida; order Trochodendrales; family Trochodendraceae; genus Tetracentron; species Tetracentron sinense. The sequence goes on along the minus strand of CM026555.1, from coordinate 16,374,706 downwards.
GCACACGATTCCACGAGCATGGCATGCATGACAGGTTTTACCGACGGTTTTGCAAGAGTAAGGATGTTAGGGGTGGGACATATCTTACGATATGTTTTACCTCGCTTTTGACAAGAGGACAAGAACAAGCACTTCTTAGGAGGGAGTTTACACTTCCCTCCCTTCCATGAGGGGTCTCCCCTCACTCACAAGTGCATTGCATTAAAGAAGGGTCTCCCTTCCCTCTCAAGGCATATCACGAAAGAAGGGCCTCCTTTCCCTCTCAAGGCATCTCACAAGCGCATCTCACAAGTACATGAGCATATTAAATTCCCAAGCAAGCAAGCATGACAAGCATGGTACATGCATGACACGCATGGTACATGCATGACACTCATGATACAAGCATGACACGCATGACACGACAAAACAAGACACATGACAAGACGAGTTTTAAAGCACGAAACGAGGATTTTAAGTCAAGTCAAGTGCACGATGTTTTCAAGAGATTTATCGGTTTTTATGTAATGCAAGCATGAATATAAACTGTTTTACTTTCTTGTTATAATATGAATCGCTTCCTGTCTTATATTGTATTTGCTATGCTATGGCTGTTGGTTAGTGTTTGGTACCCGCTGAGTATTCCATGCTTAGCCGTACTTCTTATGTCGGCAGGTGATAGCGGAGCGACTGCTCCTTTTGATATCTATGCTCTGAGCCCTTGCGTGGAGGAGGAGTATGTCGAGGAACTGTGGAGGAACCTCCGGTAGAGGGTTATTATTAGAGGTGGTAGATTCTGAGTGAATAGCTATGGGTGAGTGAGAGAGATATATTCATGTATTTTGGCGGGCCTGTCTACACTTTCTTTTGCGTATTTTCTTTTTGTATAAACTTGGATCATATATATGCATATACACATAGAGGTTTTTGGTTAAGTCTTCCGCTGTGCTTTATAGTTTATGTTTCCGCTATTATTGTCCTCTATTGTGTATGCTCCAGGTCTGTTGCAGGTTGTTTTGGTCAAGCAAGTCATGCGAGTCATGATGAGTCGTCCAAGATTCACTCTAACTCCTAGGGTGGGTTTTGGGGCACGATAGAAGTGGTATCAGAGCCTAAGCTTTAGGTCTCTAGGGTCACTTAGAATCTAATACCACGGCTTGACAAGAGTATATGTTAGGAAACAAGTTAGGCAGGAAGTAAGTCGGAAGCGAGTCATGTTCCAAGTGTAAGACTAAACTTTAGTCTTAGTCTAAATGGTTGTCTCAACCAAGTACGTGTCTTAGGAACGCTAGAACACCAAGGTATATATTATAAATACACCGATGATTGTGATTCGATGTATATTAGTATTATACAACTAATATGAATTAAATTATTGTGAAATGGAACTGCGATAAATTGTGGTTTCAAGTTAGACTCATGTGGTGCTATTGTTCTCAGGACGTTAGTCATGAGGCGGGGCACACGGGGTTGTGGACCACACACCAGAGCTTCATCTTCTTTTAGAGATGAGGATGAGCAGCTGGACCTCTCTCAGTTCTTAGGCTCTATTGCTGAGACACTCGCCATACTGGCTGCTCGGCAGGCTATATCATCGTTGGCAGCACCTACTCCACCACCCGCAGCTTCAGTACATAGTACTGCTGGAGTTGAGGCATTCAGGAGATTGAGGCCTCCATCATTCTATGGGAGTGTGGACCCTCTTGCCGCGGAGGCTTGGATCCTCCAGTTGGAGAAGATCTTTACGGTCCTCTCGCCTTCAGAGGAGGATAGAGTAGCATGGGCAGTTTTCATGCTTGAGGGTGAGGCACACCATTGGTGGTTGTCCGCCTTGAGGACTCGAGAGTTGACTATGCAAGGTCAACCTTGGACTTGGGAGGAGTTCAAGGATACTTTTTATAAGAAGTACTTCCCTGTTGGAGCAGGGGAAAAGAAAGAAAGAGAGTTTATCAACCTAGAGCAAGGTTCGATGACTGTGGCCGCTTATGAGGCTAAGTTCTCGGAGCTCTCTAGATTTGCACCTCACATGGTGGTTACTGAGGCAATGAAAGTATGGAGATTTTAGCAAGGGCTCAAGGATGTTATCATGGAGAAGGTCTCAGTTTTCAGACATGCTACCTACCCTGAAGTAGTAGACAAGGCCTTATTGGTCGAGGCGAATTCCGAGGCCGTGTTCAAGAAGAGAGAGTTGGCGAGAGGCCAATCCAACAGTTCGACACCTCTGGAGAGGCGGGCTCGTACCGGCCCTTATCAGTATGTGTGGCCAGCACCACCGATGAGGCCATCTTATGCGCCTCCAGCTCCACGGCAATATTTACCTCAGGCACCACGACCTCAGGCTCTTCCGGCTCCACAGCCTGTTGCACCTCAGGTAGCGAGGTATGCTCCACCTCTGGCCCCTCCGACTTACATGTATGAGGCTTGCACTTTTTGTGGCAAGAGGCACCCAGTAGGAGCTTGCCGAAGGGCATCGGGTGGATGTTTCTATTGCGGTTGCCAGGGCCACGTGATCAGGGATTGCCCTAGCCGGCATTTACCAGGCCAGTCTCAAGATATTAGGCCGTCAGATCGTCCAGCAGGATCTTACCAAGCATCCTCCCGGCCTACCCAGTCTACACCTATATCTCGCCAGGCGAGCCAGGGGCGAGTTTTTGCCTTGACAGAGGGTGATGCACTTGCATTTGATGATGTGGTGCAAGGTACGCGTTAGAGTTATTCTTTTAACCGTGATTCATGTTGTGCATTATTCCTTGTGTACGTATGTGGCGTGCTATATATATATCTCTATCTATACGTATGATGATTGATGCATGGATTGACTTAGCTAGTTAAAATTTCAGGAACCGTACTAGTCAATGAGTGTTTGGCTCGTGTGTTGATCGATACCGGGTCTATGCATTCATTTGTCTCACCGAGCTTTTCTCAAGGCTTCTTTACAGAGCCTAGTCAATTGGAACCGGAGTTGTTCATTTCGACTCCTCTCGGCAAGACAGTAGTGGCAGATAAAGTGTGTAGAAATAGTGTGGTTCAAGTGGGGAGCCACGAGTTGGCAGTTGATCTAATCATCCTCGAATTTCAAGACTTCGATGTCATCTTGGGAATGGATTGGTTAGCAACACATCATGGGCATGTGGCTTGTTTTGAAAAGATGGTACTCTTCTGGCTAGTGGAAGGCTAGCCATTTCATTTTCGGGGGTTGAGAAGTAGAGATATTGCCCGTTTTACGGCGTTGAGCCTAGTGAACCCCGAGGTAAAGGACTCTTCGACTATTCCAGTCGTGAGTGAATTCCTCGATGTGTTTCCCAAGGAGTTGCCAGGATTGCCTCCAGACAGGGAGATTGAGTTTGTGATCGAGCTTACACCAGGCACAGCTCCTATTTTCAGGGCTCCGTATAGAATGGCCCCTATTGAACTCAAGGAGTTGAAGACTCAGTTGGAGGAATTGCAAGGCCTTGGTTTCATTCGACCCAGTGTCTCACCGTGGGGTGCCTCGGTGTTATTTGTTAAGAAGAAGGATGGCTTGATGCGAATGTGCATCGATTACCGACAGTTGAACAAAGTCACTATAAAGAATAGGTACCCATTGCCTAGGATTGATGACTTGTTCGATCAGTTGAAGGGAGCAAAATTTTTCTCTAAAATTGATCTTCAGTCCGGTTACCACTAGTTGAAGATCAAGGCTGAAGATGTTCCCAAAACTGCCTTTTGGACTCGATACAGACACTACGAGTTCTTGGTGATGCCTTTTGGTCTCACAAATGCGCCTGCAGCCATTATGGATTTAATGAACCGGGTGTTCCGGCCATACCTGGATTGATGCTTGATCGTGTTTGTCGACGATATCTTGGTGTATTCCCAGACACGGGAAGATCACATGTAAGACCTTCGTCTTGCCTTGGAAATGCTGAGAGAGCACAAGCTGTACGTCAAACTTAGCAAGTGTGAGTTTTGGTTGGAAGAGGTGGCATTCCTAGGCCACTTTGTATCCGCGGAAGGTATTTCGGTAGATCCAAAGAAGATAGAGGCAGTCATGAGTTGGGCGAGGCCCAAGAGCGTCACAGAGATATGTAGTTTCCTTGGGTTGGTAGGTTATTACCAGAGATTCGTAGAGGGTTTCTCTAACCTTGCAGCACCGCTCACTTATTTGACAAAGGAGAATGCGAAGTTCGTATGGAGCGATAAGTGCGAGATCTGTTTCACGGAACTGAAGAAAAGGCTTACCACAGCCCCTGTCCATACAGTGCCATCCTGACATATTGGGTATGAGGTGTATAGTGATGCTTCACATGTCGGACTTGGGTGTGTGCTCATGCAACACAAGAAAGTCATTGCCTATGCATCCAAGCAATTGAAGGAGCATGAAAAGAATTATCCCACACACGACTTGGAACTCGCTGCAGTCGTGTTTGCGCTTAAGATTTGGCGACATTGCTTGTACGGGGTAGAATTCTATGTGTATACGGATCACAAGAGCCTCAAGTATTTCTTTTCCCTAAATGAACTGAATCTAAGGCAACGGCGTTGGATGAAAATTTTGAAAGACTATGACTGCACCATCCAATACCACCCGGGCAAAGCAAATGTGGTAGCAGACGCCTTGAGTAGAAGGCCTTTGGGGTTGTTAGCCCATATGTTAGTGCGAGAATGGAAGCAATTGGAAGATTTGGCAAATCTGGACATCAGTGTGAATGATTCCGTCCGCAGTCCTAGTTTGGAAAATGTCATGGTTCGGCCGTACATTATAGATTTGATCCAAGAATATCAAGCCACGGATGCTGAATTGTTGACTTTCCGAGGCAAGGAAGTTGCCAAGGGTAGTGAGGACTTCTCTCTCACTAGCCGAGGTGCTATCACATTCAAGGGAAGGCTTTGTGTTCTGGCCAATGCGGATCTTTGACGAGAGATTATGGATGAAGCCCACCGGGCAAAGTACACAGTGCATCCAGGGGGTACAAAGATGTACTGGAACCTCAAGAGTCACCTTTGGTGGCGGAATATGAAGAGGGATATTGCGGAGTATGTGGCACGGTGCTTGGTGTGCCAACAGGTGAAGGCAGAGCATTTGAGACAGGCGGGTCTATTGCAGTCTCTCCCGATTCCCGAGTGGAAATGGGAGCACATATCCATGGACTTCATTGTGGGATTGCCAAAGACGGCAAGAAACTCTGATGCGATATGGGTTGTGGTGGATCGGTTAACAAAGTTCGCACACTTCTTACCGTACCGGAATACTTTCAACTCGAGCCAGTTGGCCGCACTGTATATCAAGGAGATCGTTCGGTTACACGGGGTGCCAGTTAGTATTGTGTCAGATCGGGATCCAAGGTTCACATCAAGATTCTGGAAAAGTTTTTAAGAAGCCATGGGTTCCCAACTTGATTTCAGCCCCGCGTTTCATCCACAGACGGATGGATAAACCGAGAGGGTAAACCAAGTCATAGAAGACATGCTTCGGGCGTATATGTTGGATTTCAAGGGCAGTTGGGAAGAACACTTGCCTTTAGTTGAATTCGCCTATAACAATAGCTACCAGGCAAGCATCCGAATGACACCATTTGAGGCCTTGTATGGGCAAAGCTGCAGGTCTCCTCTCTATTGGGATGAGGAAGGAGAGAGAATAATACTTGGTCCGGAGTTAATCAAGCAAACTGCGGGTATAGTCAAGATCATTCGGGATCGGTTGAAAGCTGCCCAAGATCGTCAGAAAAGCTATGCTGACACTCCCCGTAGGGATTTGGAATTCCAAGTAGGGGATCAAGTTTTTGTGAAGGTATCTCCTAGCAAGGGGATTATGAGATTTGGCAAGAGAGGCAAGCTTAGTCCTAGGTATGTTGGGCCGTTTGAGATTATCAGTCGCTTACCGAGTAGCTCTTCCACCTCACATGGCCACGGTTCACAATGTTTTCCACGTGTCTATGCTTTGGAAGTACATTGTGGACCCTTCACATGTCATGGACTTGGAACCGTTGGAAATCCGAGAGGATCTCACTCTAGTCGAAAGGCCGGTTCACATATTGGATCGAAGAGATCAAGTCCTTCGCAACAAGACTATTCCATTAGTGCTCGTTCAGTGGCAACATCATGCTCGGGAAGAGGCCACATGGGAACGTGAAGGCGAAATCAAAGCGAAATACCTGGAATTATTTGAATAGGCTTTTTTTTATGCTATGTAATGATGTTTTTGGGACTTGTAATGCATGTGTCGTCCAAATTTCGAGGATGAAATTTTTATAAGGGGGGAGGATGTAGAGCCCCGGAACTTTTGCTATGTATTGGAACTCGTGCTAAGGAATTTTTCCTTTGTAATCCTCCTATTCGTATGAAATGAGAAAATTTAAAGAACTCTAAGTGTTAAGAAGTAGTATTCCTAACTCGAATATATCGAAAACCCGAGTTACTGAAACCCATTTGCGGATCAGTCGACTTCAGGGGTAATTTAGTAATCAAATAAAAAAGAAATTGGAAATTCTAAAATGCCAAGAATGTTCAGCTTCAAAAGACGAATCCAACACAAGTTGAATCGTCAAAATCGGGCAGCCGAGTCAAAAGTTATGGTCGAATTAACAAAGTAGGGGGAAAACTGGGAGAAAACAACAAGATTTGGAAGGTGCGATCGATCGCAAGTTTGGTGCGATCGATCGCATACAAACGAATTGGGTCCCAAACTCTCGGGGTCATATGCGATAAATGGATTCCCTATGCGTGATAGATCGCAGGGTTCTGTGATCGATCGCATACAGGGGGGAAATCAGACCAATATGTTCGGGCTCATGTGCGATAGATCGCATCCAGGTGCGATCGATCGCAAGGACTTGCGATCAATCGTAGATAAGTGTGCGATCGATCGCATGCGGTAACTGATGCCGGATTTGAGGGTCTTAAACCCTTTTGTTCTAAGGGATTTTCATTTTAGGGCTTTTCTAACCTAAGGGAGAGAAAGAGGGAAGAAAAGGGAAGAGAGGATTTTGGGGAAATCCTTCGAAGAAGGCTTGGATTGGAGATCAAGGGAAGCTCATCTTGAAGATTTTCAAGCAAAGGACCTTCCTCAAGCAACTAGAGTTCCTCAAACTCAAAGAGAGATTCTTCCTCAAGTTGGAACTACACACCAAGGGTGTTCTTCAACCCAAATCAAGGTCGGTACCCTACACTACCCTCCTAGTTCAAAGTCTCTTTTATTTTATATTTTTCCCTAAATTTCTAAGCAAGATAATGTGGGGATGAATGGATGGTGGTGTGGATGTGAATGGGCGATTGGATGCCGTGTGTTTGTTGTAATGAATGAAATGGGGAGGGCATTGTAGCAATAATGAATGCACATGTGTGTTGTGATCGTTAACCCACCTAGAAATTCGAGATTTAGGATTAACCATAATGCACATACCACGTGTTTGATGAAATGCCAATGCGAAGGAGATGAGTTGTAAATCAAGAAATGCATGCTTAGAAGCTTACAAAAATTGCTAGGGTTTATGATAGTGTGATATGTTGCTTTTCCTAAATTGGTATGAATATTGATTTGCTCAAATTATTGATGTTCTATGTAATGTGAAATCTCCAAATTGTCATATTTAATTTCAAATGAAAGTATGCACACGATTCCACGAGCACGGCATGCATGACAGGTTTTACTGACGGTTTTACAAGAGTAAGGATGTTAGGGGTGGGACATATCTTACGATATGTTTTACCTCGCTTTTGACAAGAGGAAAAGAACAAGCACTTTTTAGGAGGGAGTTTACACATCCCTCCCTTCCATGAGGGGTCTCCCCTCACTCACAAGTGCATTGCATTAAAGAAGGGTCTCCCTTCCTTCTCAAGGCATATCACGAAAGAAGGGCCTCCCTTCCCTCTCAAGGCATCTCAAAAGTGCATCTCACAAGTACATGAGCATGTTAAATTCCCAAGCAAGCACACATGACAAGCATGGTGCATGCATGACACGCATGATACAAGCATAACACGCATGACACGACACGACATGACAAAACAAGACACATGACAAGATGAGTGTTAAAGCACGAAACAAGGATTTTAAGTCAAGTCAAGTGCACGATGTTTTCAAGAGATTTATCGGTTTTTATGTAATGCAAGCATGAATATAAACTATTTTACTTTCTTGTTATAATATGAATCGCTTCCTGTCTTATATTGTATTTGCTATGCTATGGCTGTTGGTTAGTGTTTGGTACCCGCTGTGTATTCTATGCTCAGCTGTACTTCTTATGTCCGCAAGTGATAGCGGAGCGGCTGCTTCTTTTGATATCTGTGCTCCGAGCCCTTAGGTGGAGGAGGAGTATGTCGAGGAACCTGTGGAGGAACCTCTGGTAGAGGATTATTATTAGAGGTGGTAGATTCTGAGTGAATAGCTGTGGGTGAGTGAGAGAGATATATTCATGTATTTTGGCGGGCCTGTCCGCACTTTCTTTTTGTATAAACTTGGATCATGTATATGCATATACACATAGAGGTTTTTGGTTAAGTCTTCCACTGTGCTTTATAGTTTATGTTTTCGCTATTATTGTCCTCTATTGTGTATGCTCTAGGTCTGTTGCAGGTTGTTTTGGTCAAGCAAGTCATGCAAGTCATGATGAATCGTCCAAGATTCACTCTAACTCCTAGGGTGGGTTTTGGGGCGCGACAGGTCAATTGGTAGGACAAGGGATTGTGTAAACAATTTGCTCTTTGTCAGTTTCAAGAGCAGGGATTTTTATTGGGGCCTGGATGGCCTGGATATTTGACAGAGGGAGGAGGATAATGACTAGAGGTCTCTAAGAAGGCGTGATTATGCCATTATTGACTGTCCGTGCACTGGGTCTAAGCTGTCCTACCCTGGGCTCTTCCCACTGTATAAATTGACCTGATTTTTGTGTAGGGGCAGTGGTGCCTGGTTGATACTGGTGTTACTTAGAGCTAGCTCAACTTTACCTTTATCCAGAAGATCCTGGATGGCGGACTTCAGGCCGATGGAAAAGTCAGTAGCATGGCCTGGGCCTCTGTGAAAGATGCAGTGTTGATTGACATCATAGTTTTTTTTTCTCTTGTCTGGGGGTAAGAGGGGAGTAGGGCCTCTCAAGGCAAGAAGACCCTGCTTGGTCAAGAACTCTAGTAATTGGCTGAGAGTATAGGGGAGAGGAGTAAAGTTCCTGGGGGCTTGTCTTGTGGACAGTTTTTCCCCTGATTAGGTTGGGCTGGCCGGGTGTTTCTGACAACTGGTTGTTGCTGAACTGGAGCTACTGGAGCTGGAAGTCTGATGGGTGTTGTAGAAGCCACCATGTGTACACTTTATTTTCTTTTCTAGTCCTGGTGATCGCTGTTCCTACTAGTTGAGGTTGTTGCTTTGGGAGGATCAAGCCCTAGACTAGAGTGGATAGCCTCACTCTTGATGGCGGTCTCTATGCGAGCACCAGTCTTGACGATGGTGACAAAGTCCACTACGAGCAATGTGACCATTAGGGTCGAGTAGGACTGCTTCAGTGTGCCCATGAACATGCTTGCCAGTTCCTCCTTAGGGATAGGAATAGGCATTTTAGCTACCATCTCCCTCCACTGGGTGATGTATTCCAAAAATGATTCATTGTTGCATTAGCTCATTTGTTCGAGCTAGCTCCACTGAGGTCGGAGCTCCTGATTAAAGGAATACTGCTCCACGAAGCAGTTCATGACATCCTGCCAAGTCTTTATCCTCTGTTTGTCGATTGACATCTACCATGTCAGGGCTACCCCCTTCAAGCTCTTCTGAAAGTACTGTATGAGGAGGGGCTGGTTCTTCTGGTGCAGGAGCATGTCCCCTAGATATAGCTGTAGATGTTATTTTGGACAGCCTGAGCTATCGTATTTATCAAAGTTTCCACTTTGAAACCTGCGGGAACCACATCCCCTAAACAGAAAGTCAAGTCCTTCAATGATAGACTGGTGCTATTAGATGCACCCTTCATTTTCTCATCTCTTATTTAATCTGCTTGATCTCTTCGTGCTGATCACGGAGAGCTAACATCGGGTTCCAGGAAGAAGACGCTCTATCTTGATTAATGTGCAAAGCCTTGGGCCCCTCTACACCCTCAAAGTGCTCGTACTTCATGTCACCTCCGCCTGTAGCGGCCCCAGGGTTAGGGATGATGATCGGGTTATGGTGAGGGTCAGGAATAGGTTATTCGGATGATTCACCGGTGGAGATCCAGGAAGAAGGTTCATTGATTCAGGTTCCAATTAGAATATTCAAAGATTTCAGAATACTATCAAGTTTTGCTTGCATGGCCACAATGTCCCTTTCGTGAGCTTGCAGGATCTCACTGTTCATCTGTTGCTGATCAACTGGTTCTGCCATTGTCTCCAAACTGCTTTTTGATACGGCTTGGATGAGTACCTACTCTGAGACCAGTACTTTGGTGAGGACTGCGTCTGTTACTTCTGTGAGAATTGTAGTCATAGAGCGAGTCATGGGTCGGCTCATGCAACTGAAAAGAATGCAACAACTAATCATGATTATGCATGATGAGACAGAATGCAGGAAAAGACTTTCATTGAATGTGTGAGTACCTAAATTTTACCCTCCATTCCTGATCAGGATAAGTCCGATAAGAAATAGCGATAAATTACAATTGGGTTATGAGTCGCCACCTATCTAATTCTAAGGGAAATAGGTCCTTGAAATTATTGGATAAGGCATAGTCTGGAAGTCAGATGTCATGGTAAGTGATTCAATTGAGTTAGGGGAAGGTGTTAGGCACCCCTAAACTCCTATCCAGAGATGGTTACCTACTCTATAAGTCTGAATCAAATAAAGGAAACCATAAAGAAGCTTACAGTTTGATCTATATGCTGAGCAATGTAATATTGACTGAAATAAATAAATTGAGAGTTACAGGATAAGAACAGAATAGGGATTCTATCCTAGGGGAGCTGAACCCGATCAGGGTTGTCTACGTATCCATCGTTAGTGGAATCAAACCGCACGTAGTTCCGAAGGGGAGTTGATGATTTGATCGGACTAGATTATGGGTGATTGAAAGGTTTGAGGGTTTTTGCTCCTATTTGAGGAGCGAAATGGCCTTTTAAGCTCGTGCTGAGGAGCAAATGGATTTTGCCGGTGTGAAACAGAACCAGGGTTCGAATGAGGGTTTAGCTGGGGTTTGGCTTGGTTGACTTAGGGTTTAACTGGGGTTTAATCAAAGTTTTAACCAAACTAGGGTTTAATTAGAATAAACTAGGGCTTAATCAGGGTTTAACTAGGGGTTAACTATAATTAACTAGGATTCAACTAGGGTTTAACTAGAGTTAACTAGGACTTAACTGGGGTTTAACTGGAGTTTAACTATAATTAACTGGGATTTAACTAGGGTTTAACTAGAGTTAACTAGGATTTAACTATAATTAACTTGGATTTAACTAGGGTTTAACTAGAGTTAACTAAGATTTAACTAGGGTTTAACTATAACTAACTGGGATTTAACCAGAGTTAACTAGGGCTTAGGCTTGGATTAACTAGGATTAATCTAGAATCTAACTAGGGTTTAGCTGGAATTAACTGGGGTTTAAGCTTGGATTAACTAGGATTAAGCTAGAATCTAACTAGGGTTTAACCGGAATTAACCGGGGTTTAATCAGGGTTTAAATAGGGTTAACTGGGGTTTAACTAGAATTAACTAGGGTTTAATCAAGGGTTTAAATAGGGTTAACTGGGGTTTAAGCTTGGATTAACTAGGGTTAAGCTAGTTTTGAGCCGGGATTTGAACAGAGGTTCGACTTAAGCGAGGTTAGTCTTGAACCGGGATTTGGACAGAGGTTCGACTAGGCGAGACTAGTTTTGAACCGAGATTCGGGTAGGAGTTCGACTAGGCGGGGGTAATTTTTGAACCGGGATTTGGGCAGGGGTTCGATTAGGCAAGACTAGTTTTGAACCAGGACTTGGGCAGCTGTTCGACTAGGCAGGGCTTAGCAGTCTAAAATAGAATTTAAAAATGAAACTATAAATTAATCAATTAATAAAGCTAAAAAAATTGAAAGCGAGATTAGGGAAAGAGGGATTACCTTCCCGAAAGCACGGCAAACTTTCAGACAAAGAGGGATTCTCCAAAGAAAAAAACACCAAACTTTTAAATCCCAAGAAATGGTTTTCCAAGGATTTTCTAAGTTATAGGATTTGAAAAAACCAAGTAGAGTATGGGGTGAATTGGTGAGATTTTGAGAAAGGGTGTTGGGCTTTTATAGGGGGATAAAGGAGGTGAAACCCACAATTTTTCAATGTGGGACTATATCTTTTTTGAAAAATTTTGCTCTGGTCGTTTTTGTGAAAAACGACCAAAACAAAAAAGTCAGAAATGGCAAAATGTAATTCGGTTTACGGGGGAAAAAAGACCAAAATAACCATATATTAATTTGGTTGTTTATAACATAAACGACCAACCAAAAAAACCAAAAAAAAATCTGGTCGTTTTTGGCAGAAACGACCAGCCAAAATCTGCCCAAAAAAGGCTGGTCGCTTTTGGTATAAATGACCAAAGCAAAACCTATTTTTTTCATTTAATCCTTTGCCACATGGCATTTTCTGGTTCGCCGAAAGCTAGATTTTGCATTTGAAGCCTCATTTAAGCCCGAAAACAGCTGAAATTTAACTGATAAATCCAAGAAAAATATTTTAGATAAAAAGTGAGTTTTGAAGTATTTTCTAGGGGTATTTTGGTCATTTTTCACTCCAGGGGCATTTTGATCATTTTTCAATTTTTAAACCTGATTTAATCCCAAAAATAGCCAAAATTGAACTGATAAAATCTAGAAAAATATTTTAGATAACATATAATTTTTTTCAGAACTTTTTAGGGGTATTTTGATCATTTTACACTCCAAGGGTATTTTGGTCAATTTTCTGCTTGTGGGGCATTTTCTAGAAAGTAAAGCCTATTGATACAGACTTTAGAAAGGGGTTTAAAAAAAAGTTTTTTTGAGAGTTTTTGAAAAGGTTTGAAGATGATAAAAGGGCTAAAGGGGTGCAAAATTAGGGTGCTTACAGTTGCCCCTCTTTGTCGGAAGGTGCGGGCACGTGAACGACAAAGGTTATAAGACCTCAATTTTGCACGTGCGAAAAAACTGGTGAGTTTGAAGACAAAAGGGTCAAAAAAGAAAAAGCTAAATTATGCTTAGACTGCTTACCACAAATGGGATCCTAGAGGACGGGGTTGATGAGAGAACCTGTTTAGTCACTAGGGATAGAGATGAGAAATGGATGGTTTAAACTTCGGTGAAGTAACATCCGAAATAAGGGAAAAAGGGTGGATGATAGGCTTAGGGTAAGCCAAATTGAAAGGGTGGATGATAAGCTCGGCGATGTCAACCAGATTAAAAAGGCGGATGACAAGCTTGGCGATGTCAGTCAGATTGAAAGGATGGATGACAGCACATTATGATGTCAACCGAATTGAAAGAGTAGATGACAAGCTCAGTGATGTTAGCCAGATTGAAAGGATGGATAACAGCACATTATGATGTCAACTGAATTGAAAGGGTGGATGACAAGCTCAGCGATGTCAGCCAGATTGAAATGGTGGATGACAAGCTCGGCGATGTCAGCCAGATTGAAATGTGCTTTTAGCCTCTTCACGGGAGGGATTGATTTTGAAGTGTTGCTTTTAGCCTCTTCACCAGAGGGATCGATTTTGAAATGTTGCTTTTAGCCTCTTCACAAGAGAGATTGATTTTGAAATGTGCTTTTAGCCTCTTCATAGGAGGGATTAATTTTGAAATGTTGCTATTAGCCTCTTCACAGGAGGGATTAATTTTGAAATGTTAGCTAGGGATTGAAATTTGGTTATGAGGTTGAAATTGAGATTGAGTTTGAAATTGAAGGTGCGAAATTGAGGATGATCTCACGCTTACTTGGGCTACTGCTTCGAATCAAGTTTGAATCGGACTTTGCTGATGCTTTGAGCGATTGTCAAGACAAGGTCGATCTAACCAAATCAAAGATTGATAAAAAAAAAAAAAATTTCAAGTCGAACCCTTGCCCTTGAAGAAGTAAAATATGATGACAAGAGGTCCTGACCTACTTAGAAACATTGCACGAAGTAGTGGAAACTAGTTCTAACTTCCCTACCATATGCTGAATCGCTGCTTGCTTTACTAAGAGCTTTGGTTCGCGGTAGTGACAAATTTCTCTGAACCTAAAGATGGATTACTGGGACTTGGTAAGATTCATACTCTTCTGGAACTTGAGGTGACGTCTTCTGCCGAATATTCTGCTCAAACTCATCTCAACTTTTCCCTTTTTTACCCTTGGAATGACCAAGTCTAGGGGTCGCATAATTTTTGCGCATGAGGCCATTTCTGGCTTTCATTCATGCATGCGAAGTTGGTAACAATTGTTTCCCTTTTTTTCCCCTAATAATAATATTAGGTCTGGGGACGCATAATTTTTGCGCACCAATGCCATTTCTGGTTTTCATTGGGCCTACGATTTTGAAACGGACTATCTCCTCTCATCATTGCCTTGTGGGTACCTGTATCTTGCTCGAGCACCCATTTATATGATTGTCTTACTCTTAAACTCTAGGGGTTCTAAGAGGACTTGAGGTAGGACGAAACGTAGGCTTGGGGATCCGAATCTTTGGGGCACCCTTTTCTCATTTTCTTTGAGCGCCTCTTTTTGCAAGCTTTTGCCTTTTTCTTTCTTTTGATTTTTGGCTTTGTTTTTCTTTGCTTTGATTTTCCTTTTCTTTATACTTTCATGGAGGCTATTTTTTTTTGTTCAATTGGATGATTACTTTGATCGCACTTGAGATTTTCAGGCTGCCTACGTACCCTTTGCAGGATCAGGTTATGATGTAGTTTAACTACGAGGGGTGCCCCGGTATAGAAGTGTAGTGAAAGAAAGGCTTGTAAGGTTCAAAGGGTTAACTAGCGAATTTCATTGATAAAATTTGAAAAGGTTACAAAAGACGAGGATGAATGATGTGCCAACATGCCCTCCTATCATTTTCCCAATTAATTAAGAGTACAGACAATTTCTAAACAAGTTTTCAAGCATAATAATTTTTGACCCAATCCATGTTGACTGGCTCTGGGGCCAAATACTGCTTGATCTCGGTGTACCAAGACTTCTCATCTTTTTTTTATTTTTTTATTTTTTTTATTTAAAAAAAAACACTCAGAAGGAGCGGGGGTTAGGCGGACCCCTACCTATTTATTAAAAATAAGAGAATGGGGGGGACATAAACCTTACCCCTACAACCGACCAACTAATAGGGGGGGACATAAAACCTTACCCCTACAAACCAACCAGACCAAAAGGGGCAGGACAAACCCCTACCCCTAGACACAAATACATGCATGGGAGGGACATAAAACCAAAACCCCTACCAAAACAACCTAACCTCTGACATTATAAAGAGAAGATCTATCAATACGCAACATGCCTTTAATAATCTGAGGACAATCCCTAATGTCCCTGATAATGATGTTTTCCAATTTCCTGCACGCTTCTTTGGAAAGATAATCTGCTACCTGATTATTTTCTCTGTAGGTATGCTGAAATACTAAGTTGCACTTACTCTTGAGACGAATGATCTCCTTCCACCAGTACCAAGTTTTCCAAGGGGGATCCAAAATACCATTAATCACATCTATAAGAATTTTGGAATCACTTTCCACTATAATATTTGATAAACCAGATTTTTCACATAGCAAACACCCATTATAAATTGCTCTAATTTCTGCAATAGTGTTAGACCCCAAACCATAGTATTTATAAAACGCTAGAAAAACATCCCATTGGAATCACGAATAATACCCCCCTCCCCCACTTGTTTCCGGGTTCATATTAGCTGCCCCATCAGTGTTAAGTTTGAACCAACCTGGCGAAGGACAAAACCATTTGGTAAGAATAGGCCTTTTAATCCTTGGAACAACTGAATGCATGTTGAAGAAAACGCAAGGTCTCTGTCTGAGTTGCTAAGACTTTTAGTGAACTCCCAATTCATGGCTATCCCTTAAACCCAAGCCTCTATTCTCTTCAAAGTTTCCTTAAAAGGCCTTTTGAAGTTGTCGTATCTCGAAGCATTTCTAAATAGCCAAATTTCCCAGCAAACAATCAATGGAATCACATTGCAAAGGAAGCTCGAAACTGAACCTCTTTTCCTCCCTTGAAAGAATCTCATTATCCTTGTTTGGATAGAATCCCCTTCAAAATCCAAACATTCAAAGCATACCCAACTCTATGCCAAATATTAGAAGCTAACTCACCTTGGCAAAAAAGATGGGTTAGAGATTCCCTATTGTGAATAGAACAACATTCGCACTTGCTTGATAAAGATATTCCTTTAGATTACACTCGAAGATCCACTGGCACAGCATTATGAAAAATTTTCCATATAAATACAGAAATTTTAGAAGGGATATCCTTATGCCAAATATAGGAAGCCCATCTAACCTTAGAAGTTACCTCCCGAACACTTTCCCAACTGGATTTGGTCGAGAATTGCCCTGAACTATCTTTTTTCCAGATAATTCTATCTTCCTGAGGAGATAAGACAAATAAGTTTCTGTTTATGATCTGTAACCCTTCACTAGATAAAAGATTAAGCTCCTCTGACCTCCAAGCTCCTCTATGCACAACATCCTTAATCATAGGAAAGGAACTAGGACATTCCTTCACCAATTCTATTAATGAAATATCCTCTACCCAAATATCAAACCAGAAATTAGTGTTGCTACCATTGCCAATCAACCACTTACAGTTAAGTAAAGTTCTTTTCAACCAATACGCAATATCTAACCAAGATTTGGATCCCTTGAAGTAAATATCCACCATCAAAGGATGATGATTATGAAGATATTTGCTTCTGAAATAATTACTCCAGATCCCCTTCTCAGATATAATCTTCCAAGCCATCTTCATCCTGAAGGCATGGGCAACATCCACTAGTTTTCGAATACCCAACCCTCCCTCCTCACAAGGCGTAGAAATTTTAGTCCACGAGATCCAATGAGCTCTACTGTTTCCTTCCCTGTCATTCCAAAAGAAAGAAGCAAACATTTTCTCAATTCTGCGCATCACCCCTTTAGGGATATTGGATCCCATTAAACTATGAATAGGCATCGAGGCTAAGACATTCTTTAAAAGAATTAGTTTACCTCCGCTCGACAACATTTTACCTTTCTATCCATCCACCTTGATCCTGATTTTATCAATAATATAATCAAAATAAATATTCTTCATACATCCATTGAAAATGGGAATGCCTAGGTACCTGAACGGAAAGCTTCCAATAGCAATGCCGGAGTTCCTAACCAATCTGTCTTTTGCCCTTTCCGATGTATTTTTGGCTACATACACTGCACTCTTCTGAAAGTTAATTCTTTGACCCGACGCTGCTTCGTACTCTTTGAGAAATTTAAATAATTGATGGATAGATTTTTTTCTGACCATTACACAAATAAGCGTATCATCGGCAAACAAAGGTGGGTAATAGGGATAGCATGTCTTAAAGTTCTGAAAAACCCAACCTTGTTTTCTTGAAAGATAGCCTTTAAACCTCTACTCAAAACCTCTTCTGCTATAATAAATAAAGCCGGAGATAGAGGGTCACCTTGTCTCAAGCCCCTCGAAGACTGAAAGAAACCATGCATCCTCCCATTAAGAATGACCGAGAAGAAAGGGTCCGAGATACAACCTTTAATGAGCTGCACAAACTTATTGCTGAAACCAAACTTCTAAAGAACCTGAATCAGGAAATTCCATTCTACTCTATCATACGCTTTCGCCATGTCAAGCTTAAATATCACATTACCACCACGAACTTTTTTATTAATGTTGGAAGTGAGATCTCGAGCCATAAATATATTATCTATAATATTCCTGCCTTTGACGAATGCAGACTGTTCCTCTGAGATTATCTTTGGAAGAATGTGACCCAACCTGGAGGCAATAACTTTGGTGATAATTTTGTATAAAACATTGCATAAACTGATTGGACGAAAATGACCAAAGGTTGAAGGATTTTCCACTTTAGCTATCAAGCACAAAACAGTTGCATTAATGGCTCTAGGGATGACGCCCTGATCAAAGAAGTAATGGATTGCCTTCACTAGATCATCTTTTATTATCTCCCAACAATGCTGGAAAAATAATCCAGAAAAACCATCTGGACCTGGCGCTCCCATAGGCTTCATATCAAAAATCACTTGATGAATTTCCTTCAAATTCGGCCTCTTGCATAACCCTTCATTATCTTCATTCGAAACCAGAGATGGAATACAATCCATAATGTTATCAACCTCAGACACTGATTCTGAATGTAAAATTCTTTGGAAGAACCTAACGGCTTCATTACCCATGTCCTCCTCCGCAGATAAAATATTCTCATTATCATCTTTGATAGCATGCACCACATTCCTTTTTCGATTATTTTGATAAATTGCATGGAAAAAATTTGTATTTTTATCCCCCTCTTTTAACCAATGCTCTCTGGATTTCTGCTTCCAATAAATCTCTTCGTAATCAAGAAATTTTTTCAGCTCATTCCTAGCATTGCATAATTCCTTGTGCCCCTCTTCAGTCCAATTATCTTGCATGTGGTTCTCTAATTCTTCAACCTTACTTTCACATGCCTGAAGCTGAATAAATATGTTCCCAAACCTGGTTTTGTTCCATGCAGAAAGGACCCTTTTTAAGGATTTAAGTTTCAGGAAAAAAGAAGTTAGAGGGTTACCTGGTTTTTCGGCATTCCAATCCTTTTGCACTATACCAAGAAAATGTCCATCTTTGATCCACATATTTTGGAATTTGAATGATGATGGCCTTCCTTCCATTCTACTTGTTGCTGAAATTAGGAGTGGAGCATGATCGGAAGGACTTCGGGGCAAGTGAGTGATGCTTGTCTTGATATTGGAAGCTTGCCAAGCCACATTATATAAAACTCTATCCAACCTAGCCCATATGCAATGAGCTCTTAAACGATCATTACACCACGTATACCGGTTGCCTACGAAATCCCCATCGATTAAACCACATTGAGATATCATATCATTGAACTCATCCATAACACTGACATTTGGGTTCCTCCCTCCTTTCTTCTCTCTTGCATGACGAATAACATTAAAGTCTCCCCCTATAATCCAAGGAGTCGAAACATCCACGCTAATATTTCTTAGATCTTCCCACAGATCTCTTCTTTCCACCCTCTCGCATTTAGCATATATAAAAGAAAATCTGAAAGGACTCCCTCCTCTATAAGACAGTAACATATGCATACTCTGCGCAGAACTCTGAATAGAATGCACCGTAATTGCATCCCTCCAAAAAACCCATATTCTACTCGCATCACCATTATTAGCCGAATGATTATTAAGACCAATCTCTTTGCCAAATTTTTCTAAAAAATTCAAGTTCTTTTTCGGGTCAAGAATAGCCACTACAGCAACCTTTCTTTCCAGAATTACCGATTTTAATCTCCTACGGGAATTGCCGTTTCCCGCTCCCCTAATATTCCATATTATTGAGCTGGACATTAGAAACCTTATTGCTTTCGGCTTGAAGGCTTGCTTTAGCCTTCGATCTAGTAACTCTAACTGAAGAGTATGAGGGAAAATCTGAAATCAGCTTCTCTGAATGAATCTCTTGATTATTCTTTAGCCAAACCAATCCTACAATTCTTTTAGAAAATGCTTTGCAACTGGTAATAAAATCTTCCATATTCTGAGTTTCACTTGGATTCCCCTTTCTAACTTCTGATCTGCTACCCTCCTCCAGCCACAATTTTTCTTTGACGCTGTCTTCCTCCTTGGATCTGAATTTCACTCTAGGTTTCGCTAGCATAACAGCTTCCAGAAGCTTTCTCTCTTGATCGTCATTATTCACACTTTGTCTGTGAAGCAACGAATCTTCATAGGTAGCAGAAAATTTCAATGATAATAAACCTTCCAAATCCACTTCACCTTCCTCCCTGTCCCCCATCTCGCCTTGCACTTTTTCTCTATCCATAACTTCCTGCCAGACTTTTTCACAACCCCGCAGCCCCTACTAACACCAGAAATATTTCTGCTTGTATGGACACTAACCTCCTCCATATGTGTTCTTCTTTTATCAGTTGATACTTCAAACAACTCAGTCGAATCTGATCCTGTGGAAATTGCATTATCTGCCATATCTTTCTCCTCTTCACTATCTTCAGAGATTCGTATTCTCCCTTCTTCTTCATCTTCGGCCTCCAAACAAACCCTGAGATTCATATGCTGGTTTTCAAAATCAGTTACTGTCTTACCATCCGAAGCTTCTAAAGATTTGATCTCATCTTTGTTTTTAGCGCTCTGATCTCCCTTCTGATTTTCTCTTTCTGCTAAATCATTCTTTCCAAAAACCTTTGCTACCCATCTTGCTGTTGATTCGTGGTTCTCTTTCCCTCCTAGATCTACTATCTTGGTCTTCACCTTTTGTTGGTCCATCGTCAACTCTGGATTGTTTCTTCTTTGGGCATTGACGTGCTTGTTTCTAAAATATTTAATTCCCCAACTTCTGCACACTTCTTTTTTGTGACCGATCTTGTTACATCTTGTACAAATCAGTGGTTCGTTCTCATACAGAATCTGTTGCCATCGCCCAGTAGTACTCATCCCTAACCAGAATCTATTGATCTTATCTTTATTAAGATCAACCTCAACACATATTCGTGCCATACTTGGTCTAGATAGGGATTTTGTAGGCCCATCCACTTGCAGCACTTTACCCACCAAACTTCCTATTGCTTTCAAATCTTTGGGATTGAAAAAGTTTATTGGTAACCCTGGCAAAGTGACCCATATCGGAACCACAGAAACTTCAGAATCTGCTTGATAAAATGGAGTCCACTTGATGAATCTAACAAGCTGCCCTTCTATATGACAAAATTCTTTTAACCAAACTGATATGAAATCTGCTTCATATTCGAATCTGATCAACATATGCCTCTCATCCATTATACCTACTGTAATGGCTAACTTAGTATGGAACGAGGCCATAATAAAGCTCTTTAACTTGTCAATGGATGATCTTCCCGATGAAAACTTAGCAATGAGAACGTGTTGGAAGCTAGCCCCTTATTGCTGAATTTCTTCATGCGAATAGAATAGGGCCGGCTCTCCTTGGAAGTTTCCTGCTTTTTTCACATCTTTAATGGTTTCAAAACTAAATTTTGCCTGTCTTGCAATTCCAGTTCCAGATTTGGATAAGCTGCCCACCACATATGCGAAAGAATCCTTGAGAAAATCCGGTGGCCGAGGGGGAGTTCTCCCTCCCAAAGGGGCAGCAGCCATGAAACCCTAGAGAGTTTCCACCAAGACTTCTCATCTGATTGTTCTTCTATCTCCAAACAATAAGCTGGCCTGTCTTGCTGTAGGATCTCGATTGGTCTTACATCAATACCTCCTGGGATCTAAATCATCGAGGCTAGTGTGGCTAGTACATCTGCAAATCGATTATGGAACCTTGGTCTGTGACAGAAAGTGATCCTCCTGAACTTCATGATTAAAACCTTGAGACATGCCAAATAAGGAATCAACTTGGCCTCTTTGATGGCCCAAGATTTGTTTGCATGATAAACTACTAATGATGAATCACCATATACATCTACTTCTTCTACACACATGTCAAAAGCTTCTCTCAAGCCAGCTATAGAAGCTTCGTATTCCGCAGTATTGTTTGAGCATGCAAATTTTAGCTTCACTGCTATTAGAAAGTGAACCCCAGATGGCGAGATCAATACTGCTCCTGCTCCTCTACCTTGACTGTTTGCTGGCCCATCGAAATATAACTCCCAGTCGAACAGCTCTAACTCTTCTCCTTCTGTAAAGAGAACGACTTCGTCTGGAAACTGATCATGCACTGAGAAATAGTCATATGACGAATTATAAGCCAGGTGGTCAGCAATCGCCTGTCCTTTAATTGACTTCAGAGTCATATAAGCGTTGTCAAATTCTGAAAGCATCATCAACCAACAAGCTATTCTCCCTATAGTCGCTGGTTTTTCAAAGAGATATTTTAAGGGGTCCATCCAGGATATCAGAATTATAGGATATGCCAGAAGTTAATGCTTGAGACGCTGAGAAGCCCAAACCAAAGCCAAGCAAGTTTTCTCCAACAGACTGTATCTTTCTTCGTATTCTAAAAGTCGTTTACTAATGTAGTAAATCACTTGCTCTTTTCTACTAGAATCATCATGATGAGCTAAAACACACCCCATAGAGGTATGCTGTACTGAAATATACAATAGTAGTGGTCGGTCGAGTGTCGTGGGAACCAGAACTGGGGGTGTAAGAAGGTACTTCTTGATTTTTTCAAAAGCCTATTGACATTCTTCTGACCATACAGTGGGTACATTCTTCCTGAGAAGTTTAAAAATGGGTTTGCAAATTGGAGTAAGTTGCGCTATGAATCTACTGATATATTGAATTCTGCTAAGAAAACCTCAAATTTTCTTCTCAGTTTGCGGTGCAGGCATGTCAATAATAGCTTTCGCTTTTGAAGGGTCAATTTCAATGCCTCTTTTGCTTATAACAAATCCCAGGAGCTTTCCCGAAGTGGTGCCAAAGACACACTTGGCGGGGTTTAACTTTAACCCAAATTTTCTGAGTCTATTACAAAATTTTCTTAGGTTAGTCGGATGATCTTCAGCCTTTGGGGATTTAACAATCATGTCATCCACATATATTTCTGCCTCCTTGTGAATCATGTCATGAAATAATGCAGTCATAGCTCTTTGATAGGTTGCCCTAGCGTTTTTAAGCCCAAACGGCATAACTCAATAGCAGAAAGTACCCCAGGGAGTGATGAATGCAGTCTTGTTCATATCCTCTTCAGCCATCTTAATTTGGTTATATCCTGAGAATTCATCCATAAAGGAGAGCGTCTCATGGCCTGTTGTATTATCGACCAGTACATTGATGTGTGGGAGGGAAAAATTATCTTTAAGACTAGCTTTGTTCAAATTTCTATAATCAACACACATCCTGACCTTTCCGTCCTTCTTGGTACTGGTATGATGTTGGCAAGCCAATCAGTGTATGATGCTACTATCAAGAACCCTGCATTTATTTGTTTTTCGACTTCTTCCTTAACCTTTTATGACCACTCCGGCCTCATTCTTCTAAGCTTCTGACGAATCGGTTTCATGTTTGGATGCAAGGGGAATTTGTGAACTATTAGATCTGCATCGAGTCCGGGCATATCTTCATAAGACCAAGCAAACACATCTTGGTATTCATGAAGAAATTCGATCATGGTGGTCCTCTCCTCAGGACTCAGCGAAGTGTCGATTTTCACATACTTAGGGTCATCATCAGATCCAAGGTTTATAGTCTTGGAATCCTTGACACTAGGTTCTATTTCCCTCTCGCTTCGCTCTAAAAGATCAAGGATCTCTTTGGGAGCTTCCTTTTCCTGCTCTTCATCAGATTCTACTTCCAAGAGTTCAAGCTCGATTGATGGATTAGTTGTGGTTTGAGCAGTTCCCTATTCAAACCAATGGTTTTAATTTAGTATTTGTTTGAATTTTTTGGGCATACTTGATGAAATAATAAAGAAAACTTTGAGAGGCTTCCGGTCACTAATCCTCGTGGTGAGTCTTAGATCACGCCATTATAAGCCAAGCAAAAGGAATACTGAGGTTTTTTTAGAAAAGCATCACTTATATATATATATATATATTCAAAACGGACTTTACAAGACTCGATTGAAAGTAATTTTTACAGACTCTTCAGGCACTGTGGCTGACAAAAAAGTTTGGTTTGACAAGGTCTCAACCGACTTTCTTGACAATCACTGCTCTTCCTTTGGCCGCCTCCAGAGTGATGGGTTCGGTCCACCATGATCTTGAGGATGAAAAACTTGTCATCTCTTTATCTTCTGAGATGGTGGACACTTCAGCTTTGGCATATTCGAACAGGGCTTCCTCTTGGTCTTCTTCCATTCCTGGGGTCGTTTCTTCTATCTCCAACTCTTCAAACAGGAGTTCTATTCATATTAGTTCCTCATCCTAGATGCCCCTAAAACTCTTAATTGACACACGTTAGGTAGGGTTTGAAGGTTCCATTGTTTTGGGTATGGGTGAGATTGTGAGTTCTGGTATCGGGTTGGATTTGGGACTGCTAGCTTGGGAAGTGGTAAGATGGTGCAGGTATTTTCAGATTTCTGCCCCTCCTCTCTTTGGTGTGAGCTGCTCCATATAATCCTTCAATGTCGGCTTGTAACCTATCCCAAATTGCGAGGTATAACAAGATGGAGTGATGATCTTCTTTATACCTTGATGCCGAACTCCTAAACCCAGATCGGGTTGATATCCCATTCTTGCCATCATCTTGTACTAAGGTGGGATCTGTCTAGCATTCCTTTCCCTAACCTCAATCTATGTAATATAACTTATTTCCTCAAACTGATGAGTTATAAACACTGACTTTAGCCTTTCTTCTTGAACTTCCAGAATGGAATAAAACAAACTTTCTAAGGGGATGACGATCAGCTGGTCCCTTTGGATAAACTTTATCCTCAGATGTAGCGTGGATGGTACTGCCTTGGCCATATGGATCCATGGTCTTCCAAGGAGTAAAGTGAAGGATACCGGGACATCCACTACCTGGAAATCGATGAGAAAGTCTACCGGGCCAATAGTAACATTCAAATTGACGTCATTGAGGTTCTGCCGTGTAGAATTATCAAATGCCCGGATCATCATAGGCCTTTTATTCAAATGACTTAAATGCAAACTAATGCTCTGCAATGTGTTCAAAGTACAAACATTCAGTCCTGAGCCATTGTCAATCAAGACTGAAGAAAGGTGCTTCCCTCTGCAAACCACTGCAATATATAGTGCCTTGGTATAAGATGTGTCCTCCTCAGGAATTTCTCCCCCAGTAAACGATGTGACTTTTGGTTCCAACATTTGACCCACTAGTTGTCCCAACTTTTCTGGAGTGATATCTGGAGTGACGTGGGCATTGTTGAAAACTTTGATCAATTGTTTTCGGTGGTGATCAGAAGTTAATAACAACCCCATTATAAAAATTTGGGCTGGGATTTTACTGAGTTGTTGGGCAACATGATATTCTTCGGCCTTCTGAATGGCTTTTAACAAGGCTTCTGAATCCTCCCTCTCTTTCTCCAAGTCGATAACCTTTTCTTTACCTTTGCCTCCTTTTGGCATATTTACCGAAGGATTTTATGGATACAATCTACCAGACCTGGTGAGGCTTGCAATGTCAATGCTCCCCGGCTCAGATGGGTAGGAAGTGGACGGATAGGTATATGGTACTCGATCTAGGTTATAGATCGGTGGGGGGATGAAGGGGACAATAACGGGCATAGCTAATGGGGTTGACTGGACCAGTGGCCAATTGGTTGGGCATGGTATGAAGTAAGTGATTCCTTCTAAGGCTTGGACTGGAAGATCAGAAGGAATTTGAATTGGAGTTTCAGTGATAGATAAGGTAAAAGGGTCAATCATACATACCCAAGGTTCTGTCCCTTCTAAAAAATTAGCTTGCTGATTGTGAGGTGGTAGAGGGGCCTGAATAATGCTTGTGTTTCCTGGGGCTAACTCGATCTTTTTCTGGTTAAGGAGGTTTTGAATTACATGCTTCAAAGTAAAGCATCTGTCGATAAGGTGTCCAGGACCTTGGTGGAAAGTACAATGCTGGTCCATTCGAAAGTTGGCTGACGGATTAGCGAGTACTAGTATTGGGGGTCTGGGTGAAAGTATTCCTTTTTGTACGAGAAATGGTAATAGCTGGCTAAGAGGATAAGGTAGAGGGGTGAAAGTTCTAGGCGGTGTTCGCACTTGCTGAGGCACAGGGATGCGTGGTTGGTTACTAGGCTAAGTCGGGGCTACCTGCTGAGGTTGTGTTGCATTTATGGGCAACTGTACTGGTACTGCTGGTGCTGCTGGTGCTACTATTTGCACCTCTCCTTCTTTCTTCTTCTGATCCTTCTTGAAAATATTCTGGTTACTGGTGCTTGACTGCTGAGTGGCAGGCTGACTGAAATTGGCAGTAATGGTGTCATTTCGAATGGCAGTCTCTATTCTAACTCCACTCTTGGCGATACTAGGAAAGTCGGTAGCTGGTAGAGCTATCATGAGAGTCGAATAAGGTGGCCTGAGTGTTGCCAAGAACATAGCTATGAGTTCTTCATCAGGCAGAGATACTTTCATCCTGGATGTCATCTCTCTTCATCTGGCGGCATATTCCATGAATGGCTAATCGCTCTTTTGTGTCATTTGTTCTAAATCTCCTTTCTGAGGTAGCAACTCCATGTTAAATGAAAACTACTTAAGGAATGCGCTGATTAGATCCTTCCAAGTTTTGAATTGCCCCATATCGAGGGAAGTGAACCATACAAGGGTTTTGAAAGCACCGAATTAACAAAGGTCCACTGTAAAATCGGGCATCTTAAAATTTTTGGGAACTACAACCTCTGAACAGAAAGCCAAGTCCATGAACTCTTTACCTGGTGTATCCTGTACTGCCTTCAGTTTTTTTATTTCTTCTTGCATCTCTTGAAACTGATCTTTGAAAAGAGAAGAGGGGTCAGATGCATTAGGAACCTGCTATCCTACAGAATATGTGGGTCGATTTATCTCTCCCTCGTCTTGGTCACGTTGCTCAAAATCCAAGTCTGGGTTAGGGTTGGAAGTGGATTCTGGTTGAACTTTGAAGTGACTCTTGTTTGATTGGTTTGGTAGAGGGGGAGATGGATTGGATTGATTTGGTGGAACAGACGAGCTGGGTTGGTTAGTTGCTCGTGTAGCATTGAGAGTTCTAAGAGCTTCTAAGATATCATCTATCGAGCCCTTGATTTCCATGATGTCCTGGGTGTTACAGGTTGTTTCCTCCTCTAGATCCTGAGGGTCTAGGAATTTTCCTTGATTCATCTCGACTTCTGATGAACTTCCTTGAGTAGTAGCTTATGCAAGAGCTTCTCGCGCGAGAGCTGCGGTTACAGATCGAGTCATATGTTGACGCATGATAGATAAGAAAAATGACTAATAAAGAAGACATATCATGAGAGACAAAAAGAGTTTTTATTCACACAGTAGTTTTATGTACAAGATGTAACTGCCCTTTATCAAAAAGTGTCTTACATACTCAAAAGAGAACTAGTTTATGTACATAACAAAATGCTTTTAAAACAGATGCAAGTGCATGTCCATGCCCCTAAGCAAGTCCTTCAGAGAGGAATGTCAAACTCGAGCTCCATGATTTGCTGATTCATGGCCTTGGTGTGAACCTCCAGCATATCAATCGTTTCTGCTACATTCTGAGTCCCCTGAATGTACTGGCGAATCTTGGTATTGAGCTCATCGCTGGGTATATCTAGCTGCTCTTGCGCAAATTGGAGACGAGTCTTGAGACCTTTCTTGCTCCTGGCTTGGTGTTTGACTACTTTTTGCAGTGAAGCTACAAAATGTTCGGCTTGAACTTTCTCTTGCATCAGACGGCCTACCTCTTGTCAGACTTTGTGAACATACCTCTTCATCTTCTGCTCTTTTGCTGCCAGTCGGGCTTTTGCTACTGCAATCTCTTTTTCCTTGGCTCTGATGCTCATGCGGGCATGTAGAAATGTACTACCCAAGGTTGAGTGGTTGCTGCAATCAGTATAGTGCCATGCCTCGGAGGTCTTGCCGGTGTTGGTAGCTCAACAGGTATCGGCATGCTCCTTGTCTGGTCTTCCAACATCAACCACTGATCGTATCCATCGACCGTCTGAGGGGTCATACAGTATTCAAGGTTTTCATCCTCCTACAAGCGGGAGAGCCTCCAACTTGATGTAAATTCCCGCCTCATATGCTCTGAGGTGCCCCTAAAGTCGGTGAAGTCTTCATGCATGGGTTCCTAGGTAGGGATATACTGGGCATATCCCAACTGTCGGAGAACGTGGAGAGGTGCATAAGGTACTGATCCCGAAAGCCCGGCTAAAATGATACAAGTACTTCGAACTATGCTAAAGCGCTGCTGAATGTGTCTCGGCATCTAGGTTGGTCGCCATATGATGTCATCCTCCTTTAAGGTTTGGAGGTAAGCGAGGTAAAGTTCTGCATCTGTAGAAGCCAGCTTATGACGCTGTACCAAGAATTGTAGAACCATTCTGTTGAATTGGATTGGCCTTCTTGAGGGTGATGCAATACTCAGAATGTGCTCAACTAACCAAAGGTGTAGAAGAGCGACACAACTATTGAAGGCTCCTTTCTGATGACTGGAACATAACGAAATGTCTCGAAGTAGCTCGACTAGTAACATCGGGCCAAGGGTAGCTCTCTCTTGGACCTGCCTGATGATGTTGCATAACAAGGCCTCCACATGTTTTGACCCTTTGGCGAATTGGACTTGACCCACTACCGCCAAAGTAAATGCATTTAATTTACCCGTATTAACTTTGGGGGCAGTGTAATCCCAGTCCTGGTCATACAAGGAAAATAGGTAAGTCAAGGGACATTTACTATATAACTCCTCTGCCCCTCTGAGCACTTGGTCTTCTCTTACCTCGAGGAACCTAGCCAGCTTCCGCTTATAGTTCCCTCGGTGCTGTGGACACACAATATTTTCTCCTAAGTTAAGACCCGAAATGTGACTGATCTCCTCCAAGGTTGGACACAACTCCTGTTTACCGAAATGGATGGTCATCGTCTTCTCGTCTCAACAATGGACGGCAGCTTGAAGAAGGCGCTAGTCTGGATTTATTCTGCTTAACTCTAGAGTGTATCCCAGATGGTACTTCTATTGCCAAACCATTCTTTGCTCCGATGTGAGGGTGGGAATGACTGATAATACTGAAGGTTCACATCTTGGGCACTTCCGCAGTTTGACGAGGTTATGAGAACGTGAAGGACCTACCATCTACATGATGCAGAAAAAATTTAGACATATCTAACCTAAGATGAATGTATAAATGTATGTAAAAAAACATTCAAGAAGGAGGTAATTTACAACAAGAATCAAGCACGGTTCACACAAGCTCCAAATTGGTTTAGGTATAAGGATACGGTTGTCCCTAACAAATGATGTAGGAGAAGCCTAAACTAGTAGCTGAATAGGGATAAGGTTGTCCCTCCTGACGGGTAGCTACTAGTTTATGCCCAAACAAAATCTATAGTTTACATGCTTATGCTGGTGTATACAAGGTTTTGACTATAAGGTTGAGGAGCACTTGACCGTATATACGACTCTCCAGTATAGAACATACCTAAAAAGGGACGATTGGTGCAAGTGGGAAAGACCAGTCGCGTTTACTGGAGAAAACCATCTCTCGGTCTACAACCAGTACTTTCCACAGATCTTTGGGCTCTAGCATCGGGGATAACCATCCCTCGATTGTAAGCTTACCGGATCCAATCAAGATAGGTGTAGGGTTTTTATTCTATTATGCAATGAATATGAATGTGAAGGCATCAACCAAAAACAAGCAATGAATAAAATAGAACCCTAAACATGTTGCTAAGTTTTGTAAACAAATGTCCGAGGTTTTAATCAAAAATAAATGAAATAGCATATAGATGAAATTGAAAGCTTCTGATATGGTTTCCAATGTTTGATTCAAAATTTAAGTTTTGGCTTGAATACTGGTCTACGAAACCAGAGTCGCCAGCTGTGAGTACCTGAATTTTATCCTCCCTTCCTGATCAAGATAAGTCCGATAAGAAATAGCGATAAATTACAACTGGGTTATGAGTCACCACCTATCTAATTCTGAGGGAAATAGGTCCCTGAAATTGTTGGATAAGGCATAGTCTGGAAGTCAGATGTCAGGATAAGGGATTTAATTGAGATAGGGGAAGGTGTTAAGCACCCCCTTAAACACCCATCCGGAGATGGTTACCTACTCTCTAAGTTTGAATCAAATAAAGGAAACCATAAAGAAGCTTACAGTTTGATCTATATGTTGAGCAATATAATATTGACTGAAATAAATAAATTGAGAGTTGCAGGATAAGAACAGAATAGGGATTCTATCCTAGGGGAGCTGAACCCGATCAGGGTTGCCTACGTATCCACTGTTAGTGGAATCAAGCCGCACGTAGTTCCGGAGGGGAGTTGATGATTTGATTTGATTTGATTGGACTGGATTATGGGTGATTGAAAGGTTTGATGGTTTTTGCTCCTATTTGAGGAGCAAAATGACCTTTTAAGCTCGTGCTGAGGAGCGAATGGATTTTGCCGGTGTGAAACAAAATCAGGGTTCGGATGAGGGTTTAGCTGAGGTTTGGCTTGGTTGACTTAGGGTTCAACAGGGGGTTTAATCAAAGTTTAACTAAGGTTTAACCAAACTAGGGTTTAATTAGAATTAACTGGTGCTTAATCATGGTTTAACTGGGGTTTAACTATAATTAACTGGAATTTAACTAGGGTTTAACTAGAGTTAACTAGGACTTAACTGGGGTTTAACTGGAGTTCAACTATAATTAACTGGGATTTAACTAGGGTTTAACTAGAGTTAACTAGGATTTAACTGGGGTTTAACAATAATTAACTGGAATTTAACTAGAGTTAACTAGGGCTTAGGCTTGGATTAACTAGGATTATTCTAGAATATAACTAGGGTTTAACCGGAATTAACTGGGGTTTAAGCTTGGATTAAGCTAGAATCTAACTAGGGTTTAACCGGAATTAACTGGGGTTTAATCAGGGTTTAAATAGGGTTAACTGGGGTTTAACTAGAATTAATTAGGGTTTAATCAAGGGTTTAACTAGGATTAACTGGGGCTTAAGCTTGGATTAACTAGGGTTAAGCTAGTTTTGAGCTGGGATTTGAACAGAGATTCGACTTAAGCGAGGTTAGTCTTGAACTGGGATTTGGACAAAGGTTCGACTAGGCGACGCTAGTTTTGAACTGGGATTCAGGCAAGGGTTCGACTAGGTGGGGCTTACCAGTCTAAAATAGAATTTAAAGACGAAACTATAAATTAAGCTATTAATAAAGCTAAAAAAATTGAAAGCGAGATTAGGGAAAGAGGGATTACATTCTTGAAAATACGGCGAACTTTCGGACAACGAGGGATTCTCTAAAGAAAAAAACTCCAAACTTTGAAATCCCGAGAAATGGTTTTCCATGGATTTTCTAAGTTATAGGATTTGAAAAATCCAAGGAGAGTGTGGGGTGAATTGGTGAGATTTTGAGAAAGGGTGTTGGGCTTTTATAGGGGGAAGAAAGGAGGTGAAACCCACAATTTTTCGATGTGGGACTATATTTTTTTTGAAAAATTTCAGTCAGGTCGTTTTTGTGAAAAACGACCAAAACAAAAAAGTCAGAAATGACGGAAAGTAAGTCGGTTTACGGGGGGAAAAAGATCAAAATAACCAGATATTAATTTGGTCGCTTATAACATAAATGACCAACCAAAAAAACCAAAAAAAAATCTGGTCATTTTTGCCAAAAACGACCAGCCAAAACCTGCCTAAAAAAGGCTGGTTTTTTTTGGTACAAACGACCAAAGCAAAACCTATTTTTTTCATTTAATCCTTTGCTTCTAGTTCGCTGAAAGCTAGATTTTGCATTTGAAGCCTGATTTAAGCCCGGAAACAACCAAAATTTAACTAATAAATCCAATAGAAATATTTTAGATAAAAAGTGAGTTTTGAAGTATTTTCTAGGGGTATTTTGGTCATTTTGCACTCTAGAGGCACTTTGGTCATTGTTTCATTTTTAAACCCGATTTAATCCCAAAAATAGCCAAAATTGAACTAATAAAATCTAGAAAAACATTTTAGATAACATATGATTTTTATTTTGAAATTTTTAGGGGTATTTTGGTCATTTTACACTCCAGGGGTGTTTTGGTCAATTTTCCGCTATTGGGGCATTTTCTAGAAAGTAAAGCCTATTGAAATAGACTTTAGAGAGGGGTTTAAAAAAAAAAAATTTGAGAGTTTTTGAAAAGGTTTGAAGGTGCTAAAAGTGCTAAAAGGGTGCAAAATTAGGGTGCTTATAGAATGCATGATTGAGTGAGTGAGTACATGACAGTGACTTAAGAAAAGAAAAAAGACTCAACCCTAAGCAGGTCCATCAGGGATGGCAAAGTCAAGCGGCCTGGGCACACCTTCAAGGTCCATGATCTGTTGTTGGAGGGATGTGATTTCAACCTTATGTGTCCAATTGTTTTCATGACATTAAACATGTGGGACCCAAACTGTCGAATCCGACTGGTCATCTCAACCTTTGTACTGTCAAGCTGCTCTTGATAAAAGTACAGCTGGGCCCTGATGACGTCAGTCTCTTTGGCATCACCCCTGCGTCTCTTCTGAAGGGACTAGACTTTATGCTCGAGCTACTCCACCTATTCCTGTATGGCTAGGAGTTCGCGATTCTACTCCGTTTCCTGTTGCTTGAATGCTCCTTGGGCCTTCCGTAGGCTCTTCTCTGCCTCCTGGATCGGTAACTACCTTTCCAGGAAGAAGTCTCTCTAGGGAACCACCATTTTACCGATGGGTATGGTTCCTCGTGATAGGGTAGAAACTGGTGTCGGTAGTTCCTGGGTCCGGGCATACCGGATAGAATGTCAGGGTCTTCCACCCATAGTTGGTATGCAGAATTAGTTGGTGGTCCTGTTTTAACCACAAAGTCTGGCCATTGATCTCTCCAGGAGTTTCTCCAATCTGCTTGGAATCGCGGGTGAGGCATTTAGACTACACTATGAAGTCGGTGAAGTCATTTTCTAGATTGTCTATCACCAGAATGCGTTAAGGGATTCCAAACTGGCGAAGGACTCGGAGTGACACATAGGCAGTAGAGCTGGTGAGACCGGCTAGGACCATGCATCATCTTCCTGCTACGACAACACGTGGTAGCTGTCTACGGACCAGCCACACACATTCCTATGTAATCTGTTCATCTATCAGGTTTTGGAGAAGCCGGTAGAGAGTTTTGATGTCTATTGTCAGTATTTGGCCCTGATTTTGAGAAATCTTTCTGGGCAGGCTGTATGCATCTCAAGGGACGTCGGGCACCGGTAGGATGGTAAGCAAGTGTGGTATCAGCCACAAGAGTAGTAGCGGTGCACTGGCATAGAAGATGCCCTTTCTACATTTTGTTGCTTAGTTGAGACCCCTGAGAAGCTCTGCAAGGATGACCATCTTGGAGTCGCGCTTATCTTCAATTATCCCCACCAATACTGAGTCGACGAGGGTGCGGCATCTTGGGAACATCAACTGGGACATGATGATCAGTGTAAAGGCATTGAAACCAGGAAGTTCATCTGTCAGGGAATCAAGGTTCCACCTGAGTCGGTTCTATTTCTCAATAAATTTTATAAACACCCGTTCGTAAGTGCCGCTAAGATCGTAATGTAGGGAGGCAAGCTTGATTTATAAAAACCTTGAGAGGTCTGCTTGGAAGTTTACCCTATAGTGCGGTACTATGACATCGTCTTTCATGGTTAAGCCAAGAATATGCTGTATTTCCTCCAGTGTTGGACACAACTCGTTCTTACCGAAACGGAACACCATGTAGGATAGGTTCCAACACTGGATTGCAGCATTTAAGAGGCATCAGTCTGGCTCAACCATGAATAGGTCTAGGGTGTTTCCCATTCGGTAGTACTGAGCCCAAGCGAGACACTGATCCCGAGTTAGGGCCTCAATTGTTTTCTGGAGGATTTTATCACATGCCCCCTGAGAGAGGAGGTGCACATGCCACGAATGCTAACCATTTGACGGAACAATCCCTGACGGACCTGCCATCTACCTGGACAAATATACAGACTCTATGTAAGTGTACTGTGCATGCAAGATGCAAGGATGATGCATTTTTTTTTTATTGGGTGCGACAGGGCACATGTGATCCGATAGGATAAGTGGACAGAGATCTGGTATGCTTTACCCGGGTTATTGGGAACCGGGGGCCTATCAGGTCAAGGCTAGAATAGGTCCTGTGAGGACCTGTCTTCCTAGGATTTGAACCTCATGTGCTATGTCAAGATATGGGGTATAATGTGTTTTATTACAAGCACAAGTTTGGCTCATTACATGCCCTTGGATGAGTGCTTTTATGGATAGGATGTGTCCGGGTAGTCAACTATGATTGGGGACAGGTATAGGGTACAAGTAGGTTAAGGTTTAATGTATCCCTCTAGGTTGGCTGCTTATACACTATACCCTAGCCTAGGCTACATATATGCATATTGGGATAATGCAGGTGTGCTCTTAGCAGGGTGTAGGGATCACTTAACACTATATATGTGAATCTCTTGAAAATGGACAATTGGTGTAAGCGGGAGCGTTCAGACTCCTTTCCTGAAGGTAATCACCTAGCAGGAGTAACTGAGGATAATCATCCAGCAGCCGTAAGCGTATTAAGTCTATCTATGAGTTTAGGGTTGTTATACTACTATGCTATGTATGGGATGCACAGTATAAAATACACTCAAAATATAAAAAAAATTAGTATTAGACTAAATTCTAAGGTATTTGAGTAATGATGATGTTTATTTGGCTTAAACCTAGGTTCCGGGTTGAACCTTGAGGTATGAAAAATTCTCCTCTTGGGCTTCCCCAGCAGAGTTACTAGAGCTGTGAGCACGGATTTCAGTACCTAA
Source organism: Tetracentron sinense (assembly GCA_015143295.1). NCBI lineage: Eukaryota > Viridiplantae > Streptophyta > Magnoliopsida > Trochodendrales > Trochodendraceae > Tetracentron > Tetracentron sinense. The sequence continues at coordinate 16,340,192 of CM026555.1, read as the reverse complement.
CTATTTTATGTTCAGAGTCATCACTTATTAATTCGGTAGGGATAACTCTCAGGTAATGGATAAGGTCTTGGTCTGCTTAGAGTTCTGAGTAAGAGGTTTGGTTAAGCCCGGGGAAGGTGTTAGGCACCCGGCACTTCCATTTTACAACGGTTCCATACATACTAGGTTTAAGCCAAATTAATGTCAAGTTTTTAATCAAATGTCTTACGTTTAGTTTGTACTAATCCAAGAAGGGAAAAGCTAAACTAGGGTCGAACCCGGGTTGGGTTGCCTACGTACTGACATTGGGGTGAGATCAGACCGAGCGTAGTTCTAGCACATGAGCCCATGGCAAGGCTAGGGGAGTATTGTATGTGCACCAAGGGTGGCTTAGGGTCTAGCCGGGAGGCTAGGGGTGGTTGATTGGGTTGGTCAAGTGCTTGGTTATGTTTTATTGGGCCCGGTAGGCCAAGATGATAAGCCTGGAAGCTACGGTTTAGTCCGGTAGACTAATAGTTTGGGCTCGGTAGTCCAAGATTAGGCCCAGTAGGCCTTGAATGGATCCAGAGGTCAAGAGTAAGCCCGGTAGGCTTCGGATTGGGCCCGGTAGGCCAAGGGTGAGCCCGATAGGCTTTGGTTGGTCCTGGTAGGCCAAGGGTAAGGCCGGTGGGCTTAGGGTTAGGCCTGGTAGGCCAAGGGGTGTTTAAGCAATGGTTAGGATTGCTAACCGGGGTTGGACAAGGTCCAAGGTATGGTTTATGATCCTTAAGTAATGTTTGAACAATTTTAGGGATTTTTCTCAAATTTTCCTAAGTTAAATGAGGCAAATCATGGTTAAAACTTGGATTTAATCATGGTTAGTTCGATTAACCAAGGTTAGGTAGTGTACTGCCATTTTAGATTTTTCCTGATTTTTTAGGATTTTTCAGGGTTTAAATGGGCTGAACCATGGTTAAACCAAGTGTTAACCATGGTTAAGCTCATCTAACCGTGGTTAAACATGTTTGCACGGTCCAAATATAACATTTTCTGAAGTTTCAGAAAATTTTGGATTTTTAGGGATTTTTTGGAATTTTTCCACAAAGTTTGACCAATTAACCTTTGTTAACTCTGAACCATAGTTAAGGCAGGGGCAAGGCCTAGGCAGGCTTGGGATGGGCCCTAGGGGCCATGTCAGGTCTAGTGAAGGGCCCCCATGTGCTATGGGCCACTGCAAGGCCTAAGAAATTTAAGATTGGAATTGGCGGTAAATACATTACCGCCAATTTAGGTCCTCCACAGAACCAGAAGGGCGGTAAATGTTTTACCACCAGTTCCAGCAACTTTTAACCATACTTTGAGTAGCCATAACACAGGTTAGAGGTGGGCCCCTGAGGTCCATGACCCCTAGTTTTGAAACTCAAACTGGGGAGAAGGTCATGGGCCTGTTGTGTCAGTAATGTACCAACACTTTGATAGTTTTTAAACTCAAGCCATTTAACTATGGTTAAGGTCATGGGGGAGGTCTGCGAAGCCTAGGTTAGCTTCATAAGATTGTTAGGGTGCTAACCCATGCCCTGGACAGGACCAGGGTTAGCTCAGGTGGGACCCATAGGCCCTGGAAAAATAAGCTCTATGTGTATCGGTACTGAGTGTACCGACACCTTGTAAATTTTTACAGAATTTGAAATGGCCCTATGGGGCTGCTACCAGGGGTTTTCCCATGATGTGGAGGACCCCCAAAACTTCCTGAGGCTACTTGAATGTTGTTGTACCCATGGGGAGGTTCCCGACACCTATGAAGGTGGGAGAGACCCCCCCCCCCCGCAGTGGGTGTACCTACAATACAATAAGGAAAGTCCCTGGAATTGACCAAGGGCTCACATTGGATTACAAAATAGAGTAAAAAGGGTAGGGGGAAGCCCTACCCTACTACTGATGCTGACAGAGATGTGAGTGGCCTGTGGCGGTGCTGTGATTGGTGGTGGGGCTCGGTGGTGCTGTACGCGAGGTGAGATAGGCTTTGAGAAGCTACTGAGAGCTTAGGCCTTCTTCTGGGAGTGCTTAGGAGAGGGTTAAGGCTTCGAAAAAGGCCAGGGGTTCAACTGGGCCTTTTTGGAGATGGTTTTCGCCATGAGAGTGGTCTACCATTTATAGGGGAAGCCAATGGGGACACCCATGGCATTAGGACGAGGGTAGAAGGGCTACAATAGGTCGGAGAGGGGTGTGCAAGTCAGAGAGGTGGTGGTGCAAGTGTGCTTGAGTCCGCAAGGGAATGGGTGAGCTAATGGAAGACGAAACCTGGGGTGTCGGTAATGGATTACCAACATTCCCAAACCAGTGCAATTTGGGATGTCGGTAATCCTATTATCAACACTAATGGATTTTGTTCAAAGGGCCTAGCCCAGGCTAAGCATGTGGTACGACAAAGGGTTTTTTGAATTTTATTGGGCTGGGGTTGGGCCCAGGCCAAGGATTGGACTCTTAGGGGATTAGGCCAGCCCTAAGGGCTTAGGCTTTGAGGTTTAAGCCCTAAGGGCTTAGGGCTTGGCTAGGGTTAGGCTAGGGCTACGCTAGGCTAGGGCTAGGCTAGAGCTAGGTTAGGCTATGGCTACGGCTAGGCTAGGGCTAGGGCTAGGGTTAGGCTAGGGCTAAGCTAGGGCTAAGGCTAGGCTAGGGCTAGGCTTACCTAGGGTTTATCTGGGGTTAGGTTTTAACAAGGGTTAAAACCTAGGGTCTACTAGGGTTTTTCCTAGGGTTAAAGGACTTGACTGAGGATTTAACCATGGTTAAGAATCCTTAACCATGGTTAGGAGGGGTGTAAAAATTGGGTGCTTACATTAACTATGATGAAAATTTCACTAAATTTTTTTTCGCGGTATCTATCGTGATTATAATGAATTATATTACGATCCTTGTGAACACTGTTATTGTTCTTGAAAATACAATCATAACTGAAAAATCAAATTCGGTGAACCTCAAATCAATGTTTGAGTTGAGAATCTGCAAGTTCGAGGGGATGGTTAAGGCTTCCTATATATCTATCTACCATTTTTGATGTTTTAACAATTAAGTTGTTAAGTTAAAGGATGATGTACTTTAAGTGCGGAAAATAGAAACCCAAGCAAACCATAACACAAGGACTTTTACAAGGAAACCCTTCTGGGAAAAACCACGGTGTCGCGACCCAAAATACCCCCTAGGAGTTAAGGATACTTTGACTCGTGGCCGCCGTATCATACCTCCAGTATGATACATAAGGCACACGTGGAAACCTGTCAGAGTACCTGAATATACATAGCGGAAACGAAATACAATGAACAGCGGAAAATAAAATACTAAACATAGCGGAAGCAAAAGAATACTCCTATAACTTGGCTCAAGTAAGAACCAACAGGTATACATGTGAGGAACCCAAAAGTGGAGTGCACAAACCCCACACTCACATAACAAAAGACACAAGTTCTAAGTCGGTCGATCAACAGAAATCGAAGTCACGACTCCTATCTAAAGCACCATCGTCATGATAGTGATCCATGGAAGGCTCCGGGTCACGGTACTCTTCCTCGACCCAAGGTTCTTCGCCACACAAATCGAATGGAACCCGAGCACCTGCCGATCATAACAATATCGACTGAGCATGGAATACTCAGTGTATACAAACTAATAACAATAAAGCGGTTAGGCATAGAGCATACAAGACATGGAGAATGAAATCCGAACAATCCTTAAAGCATGGAAACCGTGAAAACGTATGTGAGATAATATTCGAAACCAAAAACCGTAACCGTGTAAGTCAATCGATAATCATAGCCTTATGAGTTCTTGTGAGTTCATGGAGTTACTTAGAGTCATTATGATCCGTAGAGACATAGAGCATAGAGCAATAACCTTAGAGCATTTCCATAGAGCATAACCTTAGAGATCTTAGAGCATTTCATTGTGATCCGTGGAGCTTGTGAGACGATCTTAGAGCATTATCATAGAGTTTCCTTGTGAGCATGGTATGATCCTTAGAGCTTGTGAAACGATCTTAGAGAAATCATAGAGTTACTTAGAATCATTCATTATTCGTCTTTTCGTGAAAAACCCTTGTTTGTACTTTGAGAAATCCATGGAAACCATCGGTTCATGCGAGACATGCGAGCATATGCACTTAATAAGAGAAATCATCATATTTAAGCATAGAATCCCTTAGAGGTATTTTATCAAACACTTAGAGTGCATCATAATAGTAACCTTCATCCAAGTATATAATCACACCTTTTCATACATAAAATCAATACATAAAGATAGGGCATAGATAAGAAGAATCATAATTAGTAACTAGTAGGATTGCAAGATTGTAGTAGAGTGTATCTACCTTGGGGAAATCAATGAGTTTGACTCCCAACGGCTGGAACAAGCAATAACCTTGTGTTCTTGGTTGAGAATCACCAAGGGAAGTGGAAGAACCTTGATCTTCCACAAGCTTGATCAACAAGTAGTTCCTCTCCTTCTTCTCTCTCTCAAAATCTCCTAAGATAGGGCACAGAGGGTTTCTGAAACCCTAAGGCACGAACTCAGCCTATTTATAGGCAAAGGGTGATGGCCAAAGTCTTAAACACCCTTAATGAAGAAAATCTGCGTATGACCGATCGATCGGTGGTATGGACCGAGCGATCGGTGGCTTCCGGTCGATCGGTGTTATGACCGAGAGATCGGTCAAAAACACGCTCTCTGGAATTTTTCCTCATACAAAAAATTTAACCGTGCGACAGCTATCGAGCGATCGGTGGTTGACCGATCGATCGCAGGTAATGACCGAGCGATCGGTGCTCTGTTATGTTTGGACTGTTTTGATCATATCTTTTGACTCGCTCGTCGGATTTCGACGATTCAACTTGCGTTGGATCCGTCTTTCGAAAACGAACATTTCTGACGTTTCGGAATTTCCGATTTCTCCCTTATTTATTAATTAGACTACAAAAAGGGCCAATTAGCTACGAAGGTGCTATTTATTAAGGATGAAAAAGTCCGGGGTGCTACACACGGGACCTATTCCAGCCATGAGAATCCACTAAGACAAAGTAAACAAGAACTTACAAGACTCGAACTTGACTCCTTCGGACTCGACACCACAATCTTTCAGTTCTTAGTCCTCCACACCTCGAAAAGTCATCACGTACTCACAAGTCCTGTGATCAACTGCAGCCGCTCGTACTTCTCTTTGTGTCTCAAAAACAGTCCACGATCTTCCGATCGATCTCCGTCAATGACGGCTTCGGATTCCACCGACCAAATCACTCTACAACAATCCTTCTCGGATCGATCTCCTTCAAAAAGGCTCTGGGATACTCCAGCCAAGGTGTTCTATCCAGAATGGGTTGATGGCTTGATAAGAATCAACACCTAGATGGACTCCTTCAAAGGACAAGTTCAAACAAGCTAAATTGGAGCTTTGGGCTTGCCAACCCTAGGTTTAATTCACTCACAAAAGGGGTTGAGAAAAATAATTTCCATTGGTTTCATTACCTCTGGAGACACTTAAAAATTCTCTGCACACACTCTCTAAATTGTACTCCACGAAGTGGAATCGTTCACAATACATAGAGACCCAAAAACAGTGTTTAGAAGTTACTAAAATAGGTTGAAAACCAAAGAGGCAAGCAAAGGAGTCGCATTAGCAAAACTCTCATATCAGGGTCGACCCATGGAGATGGTTCGGGGGACCAAAGTATACACTTCGGTCGACCGGATGATCCTCATGGGTAGACCCAAGTTTTTTCAACTCTCTGCCCAAAGTCACTATACAAATCAGGGCCTATTCAGGGTCGACCTAAAACGGTCTCGGTCGACCTAGAGGCTAAAAACAATTTTAACAATTCATTTTCAGCTCTCAATCCCTGCACAAATGTTGTAGCTTTTTTTTATGAGGTCGATTTTACATATTATAGAGCAAATTCTGAGTTACAGTTTGGGAGATGTGCCTCTTGCAAGCAACCTTGGTTTTTTTGAAAAATTTCAGCATTGTTAACTTGTTTTGCACTACTTATCTCATCACCTAGGGTCCGTATGATTAGACTAGGACACTTACCACCTAAGGCATCATGTTAAGATTATTCTAGGTCAAATTCCACCTATGGTCACATGGTATCTAGGTCACTTACCATCCTATGAAGGAAATGATCAACTGAGTGGATCAACCGGTCTTCTTTGGTCTTCAACTTCGCTTTGGCGTGGATGCTTGAAGGTAATGACACAAGACACACACCTAGACACCTAGACTCACTTGTTTTGACACCGGAATATGCCAACACAAAAAACATGGACTTTACAATAACTAATAAGTATATTTGTATTAGTAAAAAGATATTTCAATTTTCATATCCACACGCTAGAGACGGAGACTATGCGATAAGTTTAGAGCAAATAACCGAAGCTAAAGTGGGTAAAAGAGAAGAGGGCGGTTGGAAGAATAAGGTTTTGTGCACGGTTTAGTAGCGCATATAGAATTGCCCTCTCAAATAATGGCTATGTTTTTACATATTGGAGTATGATAAGAAATTATTGTAGTGCTATAACAACACTCATTTTTATTACAGAACACAATATTAATTAGATTGAAGCACAAGTTCTTAGTTTGATGCTATTTTCGAATATGTCTGTACAAAAAGAGTGTAAAAGAGTAGCCCTTTAGTTTTTACCCTATGGTAACATCATTATTTTTTATGATAACTCAAACAATGAAATGAAATTTGACTTACATGTCTTGCTTGATTTTAT